>JAVTVJ010000124.1:1374138-2748277 GCA_034509425.1 Eopsaltria australis
TGTTATGATTTTTATTTTATTTTATTTTTATTGATCAGTTTGCCAGCCCACTGCCGTGAATTGCAGTAGCTTGTGTTCCTTTGCCACTCCTTTCAGACATTAAAAAATGATAGATGAGTGAAAATACTGTATTAATATACAATTGTTCTATTAAAAAGCTTTGTGAAAGCTGCAGGAGCTCCCTTTGTATCAGCTAAATTTTTTGGCTAACCCATTTATATAAGTATGGCTGTAATTTTTCTGATATTTGTTATGCTTGAGAGAAAAATAAGTTTGGAGGAGTTTCAAGGAAATAAGGGATCAGGCCTCTTTGGGTGATGGTTTGGAAGTTGGAAAGGTTTCATTAAAAGTGGTTCTGTATGCTCAGCAAAATCCCTTACGTTTCAGGGGCACAGGGGGACTACGCTGTGTTTTACTGCTTCTGGTAGCAGATCCTTGGAGCCTGAAATCCTCCCTCTCCCTGACTTTCCTCCTCTGTATGTGGACAGTGATTTCTTACACCATAAGGAGCTAGGAGAGCCATAAATTAGGGCTGGCCACTTCCAGTCTGCATTTTCAGTCCTGTCTTCTGGCCTGAAGAGGTTAATCAGGGTCTTGCCAGAGGTGTGGGTCAGATAAATCAGCTTTTTCCTTTTCTCCCCTTTCCCTCAGAAAAATCCTCAAAATACACTTCTTAAATGTCCCTTTCCCCTTGATCCTACAGACATTATCCTGCTGCTCTGGAACTCTGGGAAAGGTGACATTGAACTGATATTAGAGGAGATACAGTGGTCATCTCTGAGCTTGTTCAGGAATTGACATTCGGGGCTTTCTTTGGCCTCTCCCTTTGTAACATCTTCCTCACTTGTTTTGTTTTTTTTTTTTCTTGTCCTATGGCTTTTTCTGTTCCTTAGCTTGTCTTTTAGATTTTAATATTTAAAAGCTACTTGTTTCCTCTGCTTGCCTAGTCTGTGCTTTGCCCTTCAGGCTGCATTCTGCAAGGAAATAATTGGGACATTTTAGTAAAAATATATAGAAATTGGTGATACCATTTCTTTTGGAGGACTCACCTGAAATGCAGGACATTTGGAGTCAAGTTTGGATTGTTCCAAATTTGATGGCAGGATCTTAACCTTTGCTTAGATTGCAGGGATGTCCGGGCTGTCCTGTGTGAGGAGCTAAGTATCATAAATAATAAATACATAAATAATACCAATTAGAAGGTAATTCAAAAAGCTGTTTGACTTGTGCAGTTGTATGGTCTGTGTAGTAGGCTATGGAGTTTTATGGTATATTTTTATAACATACTGAAAGATTGGAAAGATGCTTTATTGGTGAATAATGAGGCCAGAAAGTGGCAGAAATACCCACAGATTTTCTTACAATTTCATTGTGAAAGAATGGATTCTCCTGAAATTCTTTTTTAAAGTGTCGATTCCGATACCTGGCAACAAACTAACATTGCACAGCCTTTCAAACCATAAAAAGGAAACTTAATTTAATATACTGTAGTTTGGATAAGAAGGTAAACCATACTGTTTGGGTATGCAAATAATGAGCTGTTTAAATGCACCAAACCAGAAAGCTTTTGGAAGATTTTTAGATCCTGGCTTTTGTGATAACATGCCAACAAATCTCATTAGCTACGGCAAATGAGATCTTTTCCCTTGTTTGGAGCATGAAATACTGTCTTTGAGCCAGAAGAACTTATCACATCATTGAAATAGTCATGAAGTAAAAATGAATTGAAGAGATTTTCTTCATTTTGGAAAACATGAACTTGAATGTTACACTTCACATCAAAGTAAAAATACTAAGAACTAAGATAAAGCACTGATATAAAAAAGAACTTGTGACATTCAGTTCTTTACCTGTTACCATGGGTTAGAACCTTAGGTTGCTGAGGGACAAAAGGTTATAATCAGTTATTACTTGGCTGAATCAATAAGGTAGAAGTAGCCAAAAGAAGTCTGGTGGCTGTTGCCTAGGTGTAGCCAGTTGGGCAGGAAGGTGAAGGATTACAGGTGTTTGTGTGCATGGAACAAAAGGAGCAGGGGAGGGTATGGGTGTTACACAGCAGTGACTGATGCTGCACCTTGGCAAATGGATATTCTGATTGGGTTTGCTTTCTTAGTAGCAGCCTGAGTGTAAATTTATCAGTCCTTGGCTTTGCAGATCTATTGTTTTGGTTTCCATCAGTATATTAGCTCAATTACAGCCTTGTGACTTGCATACCCCAGTTATTGGTCCCGCTGAAGCCCAGGGGAGGACAGTGATTTTAATTTCATGCCCCAGCAGCCACAGTTAGTGACGGATGGGTCTTTCAGATGAGGCAATCGGTTTGTAAATTACCCAGCAATACCTCCCGTGCACGTGTCACCAGCAGAGTGTGCAGGGATGGCATCAGCCTCTGCCCAAACCCCACCAGCATCTCCCTCCTCCCCTTGGGAGGGGAGGGAACCCTGAGATGCCACAGCAGCCTCGGGGCCAGCGCGTGGTTTTGGGGAGGTGGCACAGCTGGTGCCCAGCTCATGGGAGCTGCAGGCAGTGCCTGGCTGGACAACCCTCCTGGATTCCTGGATTCTGCTCGTGGGACATCCTGGACACCAGAATTGTGTAGGGATGTCGGGGCTGTCCTGTGTGAGGAGCAAAGAAGAGGAGGCAGTTTCACTGAGGATCTTGGAAGGGCAGCGCTGTGCAGAGATGATGGCTGAGTGGCTGCTACAAGTTGTGTTTGGTTTTTGTAAAGGCTTTTTTTTTTGCTTTTTCCTTTTGCTTTTCTGTGTCATTTGGCAGTCATGGTCTAGCTTTTCATTTTCAAAACAGACACCTGATTAAATTAGTTGTATTTTTAAATTATTTTACCTGAATTGTCATAGATGAGAAAAGAAGAAAAGGACTTGATTTAAAAGACTAAGTTTGCTTTAATAGTATAAATGGATGCAAAATGATGAATTCTACCTATTATTATTTTTTTTTTGCATGATGTAACCTATGGGGGGGGGTGGGAAGAAAAGGACTTTCCAATTGCATGGCTCAAATTTAAAATACTACAAAGTTGTTGACATTTTATTTATTCATTTCAGTGCAGCTAACCCCTGGTGATCTGGAATGGCTTTTAAAATATGAAAGCATAAATTTCTTTCTAAAATTCATATTGTAACTTATAAGTTTGCATAATGCATTAGAGGACACAAAGTGAATATTTATAATTTTCATTGTGATTATTTTCTATTTTATAATTTAAAAAATCTTTTCATTAGGAAAAGAAATTACAACTTATTTCAGTATTTCCAAAATAATCTTTTTAAGGCTCTATAGCCAGGAAGGATCTCTGATGTTGTTTCTAGATAATGAGCTAGCAGGTACATCATTCTCTTCAAGGTTAAAATTCTAGCCCCAGCTAATCAGTGCAGAAGGAGACAATCAACATTTCTATTCTGACTGTTGTCAAAATGAGAAATAATGAACCTTTAAAATTTTTTTTTTTGTTTGGTAGCCAAGTATCAGAGATATGTTATTTAAAATGCTGCTTGTATATTTCTAGTTCTGAATGTCTACTCCCTGTGTTTGTATTGCTCTTTTATGTGGTCACCAGTGTGATTTGACTTCTCAGACATATAAATATAAAGACATATAAATATGTCTTCTTCTTAGGTGATTCTAATGGACAACACTAAATGAACCTTTTAATTTATTGCTGCTTGCATCCTTGTTGATAAGATTTCATTCCTATAAGTAACTGGTTCATTGCCAGCAAAAGCTCATTTATTAAGTTCTGGGCTCTGTATTTGTGGCTGTGTTAAAGCACAATTTTTAGTCCTTGGGGAAAAATAGCTGTACTTTGTTTAAAAGTTTTTGCATGCCATTGGAACCAATTTTTTATCACTCTGCAATGAAACACTACTATATTTCTGCTCCAGGACTCATTATGTGGCCATTGTGTGCTTCATCAAGAAAAGAGTAATTTGGGAAGGTTTTTTTTGTGTTGCCCTTTTTAAAAAAATTGTTATTGTTTTGGTGTGTTTGCTGTTGTAAAAAGACATCCCATCACACAAATACACACATATATCTTGAAACTGAGACTTCAGTTTATACTGAAATCTGGTAAAGTAACAGGGCTAAATCCTCTGAATTAAGTTTTTATATGCTCTTTTCTTTGCTTATCTGCTTGGTCCTACATAACATACAATGCAATGCTGGAGTTGTCCAACAAGAAAGATAAAATTTAAAAAAGAGAAACCGAGGCTGAGTTTTTCTTGATGATGAAGAGAAATTCTAGTTCAAATTCTAGCTGAAAGTAAAGCCCAGAAATGTGTGTGTCTGTTAGTTATTACCTTGACATCAGTGTTGAGTGGAAGGTAAAACTGAAAAAATCGGTGTTCCTCTTTTCATTTTAAAAAATAAACTAAACCCACATTGTACCTGCTATAATTGATAGGTGATATAATGCAAAGAGAGCCTTTGAAATATCTCCTGCATGATAATGGGAGTCAGCTGTGATAGAAGATCCAAGTGTCCCTTGGCATCCCTGAGCAAGCTGAGCTCAGCTTGCCCTGACTCAGCCGTGCTTTTGCTCCTGAATTAGTTCCCGAGCTGGTGATTGTGCTCAGCATGTGACACACAGAAATTCAGGGTTCAGAGCTGGGACCATAATGTGCTGTTGTGCTCTCCACAGGCCCACGAGCGATCCGAGAGCTCCGAAGTTGCCTTCGTGACCCAGCTCGTGAAGAAGCTGATGATCATCATCGCCCGGCCAGCCCGGCTGCTCGAGTGCCTGGTGAGTGTGAGCCTGGCAGAGCATCTAAAGAGTGCTGTGCACTTGAGGAGAGAAGGGGCACAAAACCTTCAAAAGAAACCTTTAAATTCTCATTAAAACATTGATGAAAAATAAATTGATATTTTAAAAAAAGGAGTACTAAGTGGGTTTTGCATTAATACAGAAGTAGCTCTCCAATGGACAGTCAGCTGCAATAGCAAGTGAATTATATTTTGTATAAAGTTTATGGCTGAAGGGCCAGATGTGTAGCTGTTGACATCATTCCATGCTACTTGATGCCACTGGATGTTCCTCATGTTGTTGTCTGTATGGTTTGTGCCCAGTGTCCAGAGCACCATGCTAAGGAAGAGCTGTCACTAAGGATGAAGTTCCCCACCATGACATAAATGATCTTTGGGCTCTGGGACTCAAACCCTTCCTGTGGACCCAGCAATTGGTGAAACCTGGTGTCAGGTTTTCCAGCTATGGACACACAATGGCATAGACCAGTGAGAGATCCAAGGAGATTTGGGAGCCTGAAATCCTATTTGGTGCTATTGGAATACAAGTAAAAGCAAGTCTCACTCCTTTTTTAACAGCTTTATTTGGCTAATAATAATACCTTTTTAAAATTTAATGCTAGAAAATGGTGCAAATTGTTTAGGCAATTCCAATGAAATAGGGCTCTGTGTCTCAAAGTTCTGCAACTACAAAAATATTTTCTTGGTATGGTGGAGAAGCAGCTTGAAAATCTGTATTCTCACTGTCATGCCATGGCAAAAGGGTTAATGTAAACCATCAATATATATAGAAAGAGGTGTACATGATTATGTGGTGGATATTGGTTGTAGGATTCAATTCAGTGCCTCTGTTTCAAAAGGATGTGGAAAAATTAGTGAGAATGTAGGGAAGTCACCAAAAATTGTGAAGTGTCACAAACCTACAGTGGAAACTTCTGTAATGACAGGATGAAATTCCCTGGTGTGTCAGAGCACACTCGTGGTGGCTCTTTCTGGACATAAAAGTGACAGGGATTCTACAGGTGCTTGAGGCATCAGAGAAGTTGGCTGGATTAGGAATCTGTGGCTGGCTGTAAGAGCACAGTTAACATGTGGATTATGTTGTGGGCAGCGTGTCCATGGGTGACTTTTATCCCTGGAGTCACTGGAAGATGAATGAGTTTTGTGGAGCTTTCTTTGACAAAGTAGACAAGAGTGGTCTGATCTTACCAATGACACCATATTTTGGAAACAGCTGCAGGAGTTCCAAGAACCAGTAGATTTTGGAGGGTTCCTTATTCCTCCTCCACAGCTGTCAGATGGATCACTTTGCTGGGAACCCTGCAGTGCAAGGAAGGCCACTGTCAGTGAGGAATTTGGCTGCACAAGCAGCAAGAGAGATACCTTCTCTTACTGATTCAAGAAATCTCCGCCAGACTGCACTGAAAATCCTAGGCACAACTCCATTCAAACTGGGAGTTCTTTGTTTTTCAAGCCATATTTGTGATTTAGAGGAGTTTTTGTGACTCTCTCTTATCATCCAGCACTTCTTCAAAATTTGTTTTTGAAGTGAAGACAGTGGAGAAAGGAGATAAATTTAAACTCACTCTGTTTGTATTTGCTGCATTCAACATTGTCATTTTTGCTTGTGTACACTCATCATCTAGGAAAGCTTGGAACCTCAGAAAGCTTTGTGCACCCACATCTATACCTGCAAAGAGTTCCAAACTCAGGGCAGCTCTTAGTTGTAAATCAAGAGGTCTCCAGGTTCTTCTGTGCCTTCTCCACCTGATGCTCTGCAAAGTGAGTGGGAGCAGGTGGAAGCAGCGAAGTCATTGAGATTTGAGTAATGAATTTCAAAGTATGTAGTGACAACCTTGACAATGAAGTGGCCAGACTCCAAAGTATAGGAATAATATCTGCATCTGTGGGTTAGTCTTCCCTGTTGTTTTCAACCTGCATTGCTTTCTAGCAAATTTTTTTCCAAATACGTATTTTAATCTGGTGACAAGAATTAAATATTAATGTTCATTTTATCCCATAAAACAAGAAATACAGTAATGGATGGTCAACTGTTTAAATAGCTTTTGAGAACTAAATTTCGTTTTTGTTTTTATTTTTAACATACTTTTCTGTAATTCAACCCTTAGCTTCAGTTATATGTGCACTTACAAACAGCTCTTCTCTAATTTAATTTTAAGGTCAACTTTAGTAGCAGCTCATTCTCCTTCCTTCCTTGTTAATGAAGTAAGTGACCAGATAGACAGTTCTTGTGATGGTTGTAATTGTTTTAATGCAGATCAAGGCATTTAAGTATTCTAAACTTCAGCTATTTGGCTTCAGTCTTTGTATTACCTTCTGGACTATGAAATGTTTATTGACAGACTGAAACTCCAGGGCTCCAAGAAAATAATAATAATGTGGTCTGTGCATCTCTGAAACGATCTTTGGGAAAAAGGATCTAATTTTTTTTTTTCAGTTTATTTTTCATAGCACCTACCTCCCCTTAGTAGGGGTCATTCTTCTGTATTCAAATGATTAAACCTGCTACAGAGAAGTCAGAACTGGAATTTATATAGTTCCTTAATGTTTTGTATGTTTGGGTTTATTTGTCACCAAGTTGATTTTTTTCCCTCTGTCTTTTACTACCAGAAAATGACTGGCAGTTGTACCTTGAGAAATCTTTCCTTGCCTCCACTGTCCCTTTCACTGCATTCTGGTGACCATCTCTCTGTCTGATCTGGCTTCTGCTCTCTGCCAGTTCTGAGATTGTTGATTAATCCTTTTCCAGAGGAGTTAGGAAGGAGCTTTGTTTCTCGTGTTGTTGCTGTGTTTGGTGTCAGCATCCATCCAAGCAGCATTGCTTGGAGCAATCATGGAAAAGTGCATCTGTTCTCTGTTCAGGTCTCTTCACATCATTACAAGCTCTAATTTCCTTTTCTTGTTTGCAGTTCTGTGCTCTTTTTCTCTAACGTTGCTGACCACACACCAGTTCTTTACTGATGCCCTCACTGTTCTCTGTGCATGCTCAGCTGTGTGCTGAAACTCTTCCCCTTTCACCCTCCCATTTCACTGGAAAATTTTTGAAGAGTGTTGGCGAAGCTGCTGGTGGATGATGAGGTTTGTAGAGGGGAGAGCTAAAGTTAACTGGTGAGCTTGTTACTCAGCAGAGTGCTCCTGCTGCCCAAAGCTTGGGTTTTATTTCCTACTCTATGTTAGTCCAGTGCAAGAGATCACACTCTCTATAACCTTTCCTGGCCTGAGAGATCACATGAACCAAGACTGAGTTGCTAAAGTGATCCTGTACTGTAGAGTACAAAAAAATAGGGCAGCAGTACTTCTTATGCAGGAAGCTGTTTTATTAATAAATTTATTAGCAACTGCTGAGGTTAGGACAGTGACAGGACAGGGTGGGTGTATGGCTTGATCGGAAGTGACATCTGGTAACAGGAAAGGCTTACACTGGGTTAACTCACCTGTCAGATGGAGGTGGCAGAAGGTGGTGCCTCAGTTCTCATCACACACCTTTCCCTGGCACGTCTCAATGTGACAAAACTGGGAGTTGTGTCCACACTTGACACTTATGTTAACAAGGCCTTTTGAAAGTTTGGGTTTGGTTTGTAGAAAGTGCCTACAGTCCTTGCCCTGTTTTGATTCGCAAATCTAAGCCCGTGGACACCCCATGGGATGTAACTGGCTGTTGGTTCTGCAGAGCAGAGTGGGGAGTGTTGATTTGCTTGTTGTAACTGGAAATGTTTTGCATTGCTTCTGAGCCCAGAATTAACTTTGGATGTTTCTGAGGATTCCCTTTTATGGGGGAGAAACCTTTCATAATTGTAAAGCTGCATCATTTACCTCTCTCTGTGTCTCTCCCTGCTTTGCTGTAGGAGTTTGACCCTGAAGAGTTCTACCATTTGTTGGAAGCTGCAGAAGGCCATGCCAAGGAAGGGCAAGGAATTAAATGCGACATTCCTCGTTATATTATCAGCCAGCTGGGACTCACCAGGGATCCCCTGGAGGGTGAGAACTCTTGTTATGTACTTTCCAAACTGTTGAAAGGATAGTCACATCTCCTGGTCACTACGTAGCTGAAGGATGCTTTTATTTTATTGATTTAATTTCTAGGCTATTTTTCCTTATTTTCCTGTTTGCTGTCAAATTCTAGACTGTCCTTTGCAGCCCCATGTCTCAAAGGGATGTTGCTGGGGTAAGGATGGCACATCAATAGTGACAGTTCTTTACTTATGATGTTAATAATGTCTCCGTGTATTATAGCTGAAACAATGTTAGGAAATGGCTTCATGATTTAACTGTTTTCTCTGTGCTGTTGGAGAGTAAAAGGAAATTTACTTGTTATTTTTCTGATCTGCCTTGCCTGCTTGTGGCCTGGTTGGAAAGTATCCTGTCATCCCACTTGATAGTCCTCTCTGGGAAAAGTATGTTTTTTGTGATTTTCCATGAGATATCAAGATGAATATGAATTTTTAGCTGGAGGTGAGATTGAAGTTTTACATCTTGTGTAGCAGCCAAACCAAAGAGAGCAACGTAAGGACAGAAACAGCTTTTCTGCAAGGTGCCAGAATTGCATATGGTAGACTTAATATAGACATACGTTGGCCCAGAAGATTGTAACTTTAGAATTAGTGAGTTAATATTTCTGCCTGGCACTTTGCTGGCTGAAATGACAAGTTTTCTGAGCATCATAGCTTGTTCAGCAACAATAGAAAGTGTGACAGAGACTGGAGGTTACTGCAGAATATTTCAGCAATTGAACCATACTTTTTGTTATCTCAGGAGAGCATAATTTTAACATAAATTAGTAGTCTGGCTAGGACTAGTTTAACTTTTCTGGTGTTTACTGGAGTGACAGTGACAGGTTGACTTCAAGTGAAGAGCTCTTCGGGAAAATTTCTACCAAAGATTCCTAAATGCAATTTAATAGCATTTGTTGAAATCTGACATTAAAGGGAAATTTCCTTTGATCCCTGTCATGGGAGAGAACCTTTCCATTGCTAATTCCCCTTACTAAAGTCAAATTTCCTTTAGAAATGTGGGGAGATGTCAAGGTGCCTTATTTCCTTTCTGTAAGGAGGGCACCCAGAAATGTCAGTGGTGTCTGTTCACTGACTCGTAGCTAACACAGGATTTGGGCTTGCAAAGTTTACAGCATCTCCTGTGACAGCTGAGTAGCCTAAACTGAGTGACTTTCCCCCACTTTGCTGCTGCTCAGCATTTTGCAGAATCAGCCACATCTCGTGGAGGGCAGCTGTTTGAAATGTGATGCTTTTTCTTCTTGGAGCACAGAGGTGCCACCAGGCTACGTGCAGACATATATGTGTGGAGTAGGTTTTAATACTAACTAGACAGCACTTTCCCCAAACATGCATTTATTGCTTTTACTTATTATAGGAACCATCTAAAGTAAGTCAGGCTGAAATTAGAACAATTAATTATATTCATCTTTCTATAAAATACTGCCTGCAGCGTACAAGATGTTAAAGGTTATCACTGTATAATTGGGGTGACTTTTTACAGAGGGAGAAAATGTCCTTCATCATCTACAAGCACCTCTTAAAATCCTGTTTTTCTTGTATAAACAAAGAGAATAGTGTTTGATTGAGATCATTAGGAGTAATCTTTCCTCTTTCTTTTCAGAAATGGCCCAGTTGAATAGCTATGACAGCCCAGACACTCCCGAGACAGATGATTCAGTCGAGGTAAAGCAGTAATACACTCACTCTGTCTAGCACTTTTTTTTCTCTCAAAAGAAGTAGTCTACAGTAAAGAATTAATTATAATGCAGAGTAATTGTGATTTAAAAAAAAAAGTGCTGACATTTAAAAGCTCATATTAAAACTAGAGTACATGCTCATAAAAATGTGAAAATCTTTATACAATGGTGGTAAAATGTTTTAAATATGCAAATAGGCATTATTACCAAGTTTTGTGGATTTTTTTTTTTAATTTTTGGAGTTACAAATGAAAATCATCTGGAGGAATTCTTTATATCCACATTTGAAAAATGTGATGGGTACTGAAAAGAGTTGACTTCAGTAAAACCACTGGAAAATTTTAATTATGTAACTGGCTAGGTTTCAAAGATCCTTATTTTATTGTTTTTTTAAAAAATGTAATACTGAGGAAAGGCCTGAATCTTACTTGCTGTGCTAATAATTGTGGAGAGAATCTGCAAGCACCCTAAGGATACAGGCAATTGTCCTAAACCTGAGGACTCCAGAAGTTTAGAACTGGGTTGAGTTTGAGTTAGTGGGCGCTTAAAGAAGAAAAGGACAAAAGTAAAAAAAAAGATGTATAGAATTAAGTCAGTCCTGCTCCTGATTTCCATTTTCTTGTCATCTTTCCCCAGAGCCGTGGGGCCTCTGTCCAGTCAAAGAAGACTCCATCTGAAGAAGAGTTTGAAACTATTAAACTGATCAGTAATGGTGCTTATGGGTAAGACTTTTGGACTTTGAATTAGAAGAAAATGCTGTTATTGTCCTACCCAGCAAAGGGCTGTAGCAAAGTTTGGCAAATGTCTGGGTTTTGTTGGGTCCAAAGGATAAAGTAATTTCACTTGGGTCTTACAGAAGTTCCACACTTGTCGTATCTTCTGCATTTTTCTGGGAGATGCCATTTCTTTCATGTATTCAGATTAAATATATAACATATGTGGCAATTTGTGAGCACTTGAAGTGCTAAAAGTGCTAGAATTACACTGGGGTAAATCTACTGTGAGGAGTAATACCAAGAAAGGCTATTAGATTTTATTATCCATTGAAGAATCAAGTATGAATTCAGTCAGTTACAATTTTAATTCCACATACAAACCTATCCAGAATTTTAAAAGGCAGTTCCTGACTGTTTGCACTTCATAAATCCTTGCCAGTGAGGTCATTAGGCTGTTACTGAAAAGCAGTGATACTCAGTAGGACATAACAACAAAACCTGAGCATGTGCTTGAGTGTTTTGTGGAAATGGGTGCTTGGTTATCAACAACTCACTTTTAAAAAATTATATGTGGAAAAAATGTAAGCATGGATTTTAGTGAGTGAAGACACACTGGAGTATGTGAAGAGCCATATTGTGGGACAAAAATATTAAATTCAGTCATATTTCTGCACAAACCCCATGTAACTTTGTAAAAAGGGGAGAGAGAAGTGGTAGTTTTGCTGTTAGTCACATGTTTTTATCCTGGGTTTATTTTATAGGCAGTGGCTGGTGAGACACAATACCACACTAAATGTAATGTACTCCAGAGAAAAGGAAACAAGTACTGATTCAATAAGGCAGGCAGACTGGATGAAAATTTTATTTGCAAACTGTATTATTAATGTGCAGGAATGTAATGATCTGCAAATGATAGAAGTGTAAGAGATACTTTACTGAAGGAAATCCCTGGTGACAGTGCTGCGTCAAATTAATTTTATGGAACTTGGAAAGAACTTGTGCTGATTCCATAGATTTTGGACAATTTTTTAAGCAAAGAGGTGACTGTAGTGTTGAAAAATACATGCTGCTCTGCAGTGGTGCTTATGGAAGTTTGTGACATTTGTGTTTGAAATATCTCCTTGTTTGTCACATCAGCAAAAATGCTGCTTTATTCAAGGAAGCAGAGTAGCTTTGGGAAGGAAGCATCGTGGGGTTCCTTTTCTGGGGAAGCTTGCCCCTGAAATGGGGTTTTATGGAGTCATGGATAAGTCTGTCAGGATCCATTCAAAACAGTTACAAACACTTTAAAAAACCCCAACAAAACCACAAAGAACTCCAAGCCTAAACCCATGACAAACCAGTTAGAACTGAGAATGGACCTTTTCCTCTGGTTAGAACTCAGAATGGACCTTTTCCTCTGGTTAGAACTCAGAATGGACCTTTTCCTCTTGCTGTGTGGTTTTGCAGGGCGGTGTATTTGGTGAGGCACAAGACCACCCGCCAGCGTTTTGCCATGAAGAAGATCAACAAACAGAACCTGATCCTGAGAAACCAGATCCAGCAGGCCTTTGTGGAGAGGGACATCCTGACGTTTGCCGAGAACCCCTTCGTGGTCAGCATGTTCTGCTCCTTTGAGACCAAGCGGCACCTGTGCATGGTCATGGAGTATGTGGAAGGTATGGTGGTTGTTATCCACACCTCCAGAGGGGCCTCAGTTGGGGTGATGTGGGCTGTGAATCCCTGTGACTGATACAATGTGTTTGCAGTGGAGCTGAGCCTCACTGCTGAGGTCAGAAGTCAGCATGAACTTCCCAGTCTTCATTGGAAAGGAAACTCTCCCTCCCTCCTGTGGGATGGCGTGGCTGGATCCATAGCACATTTGCTTCACATTCCACTTAGAAAAAGACTTAAGAAACGTGATTCTTTGTTCTTTAGCAGCCTTTTTTAAAATAAAGTGCTATTTTATGCTGGGGTTGGTTTTTTCATTGTTTGGCTTGCTTGTTCTTTGAAATATAATTTGATTTTACTTTATCAGTATATCTTATTATAAGCAATATCCACTGGTGGAGAGGATTAATTTCTTATGCCTGGCTCGCTTGACTGGATGTTTGAGAAATAAGATTATAGTTATTGTATCAGTGCCCTTTCAGATAAATTAGTGGGATGAAATCAGATGTATTGACAATAGCAAATTTTAATATTAATTCCTCTTTGCAAGTAGAAATGAAGGTCGAATGAAGTGTGTGGCCTGTGTTCCTCAGGAAGCTTGAATCAGGAGTACACAGACTTACTTTCTTCAAGGCTTCCTTCAGTTTGCAAATGGCATCTTTACAATTCCTGTCCAAGCCTGCCCAACATATATGAATCTTAATTTTCCTAGGATTTTATTATTTGTTTTAAATTCAAGATGGAGTATAGAGAGATCTTTAGAATTCCTTCTAACACAGTTGTGAGAGACAGCCTTTAGAAATCTTAGTCTAATCTTGTATTGCAGACCCATAGCTGTTCTTTCTTACTGATATTTGCCATTTCAACGTGCCACATGTGCCAATGTTTTCTTCCTAGGAGGTGACTGTGCTACACTTCTCAAGAACATTGGTGCCCTACCCGTTGATATGGCCAGGATGTATTTTGCTGAGACTGTTCTGGCACTGGAGTACCTACACAATTATGGGATTGTTCACCGTGACCTCAAACCTGATAAGTAAGTCTTTGACCCCTCATGGGGAGAGAGTTACTCCTTCAGGGACTTCCTCTGTAGGTGATGGGGACTGGAGACAGCACTGATCTTCAACAGCATCTGACATGTAGGAGGTTTTCTGGAGTCTCCTGGTGCTGATGTAGGAGCAGATAGGCACTGGGAAAGGGTGGGAAGAATGTCTTCAGATATTATCTCAAAGCTGTTGCTACACTGATGATGTTATGGCAGAAATAGTCTCTCTCACTCCTAGTTGCCTTGTCTGCTCCGTGATATTTGACTACATCGTTTTTTCCAGGTGTTCAATAGGGATTTAACACTGAGATCCTCCTTAGCATTATCTTGTGTTCTTTTTGTTTAAATTTCTTTTGGGAAACAATTAAATGAATGTTGCATTATTTTACTTCTCTTTCTTTTAGTCTCCTGATAACGTCAATGGGTCATATTAAACTAACAGACTTTGGACTGTCCAAAATCGGGTTAATGAGTCTTACAACTAATCTTTATGAGGGCCATATTGAGAAGGATACCAGGGAATTCCTGGACAAGCAGGTAAGCTGAAGAATTTTGTCTGTTGATGTGGGATCAGATGCAGGATTCTGTCTTGGGATACAATCAGGGTTTGTAGCACTCCTTCTCTGCCTTGATGCTGTGCTGTGCACTGTAAAATGAGGGAAAAAAAAAGTCCATCCTCATGTTTGCACAAAAATTGGCACTGTTTGTTATTTCAGCTTCTTGTTTTGGAGTCATGCACTTCAGCTCTTCCTTTAGGATACTGCAAGGGTGGCCCAGGCAGCAGTGCAGGTGTAAACAGAAGTTGGTTTAGGGATGTAACATGGTTTTTGCTGGAAGGTTGTTCCACGATCTCCCCCTTCTGGTGCTTAGAAAGTTCATGGCAAGTCTCTATATGTTTCTTGTAATTTTGTCTAACGGCTTAAACATTGATTTTTATCCCCATGATATTTACTAAGGGTCATTTTTCTCCTTAGCCTTCATTTTGCTAAGCTTAACCAGCTAAGTTCTTGTAGCTAACAAGATAGATTTTCCTTTGATGAATGAATGGCTCTTCCATGTAACTCCTTCTGTTTGAGTTGATATTTTTTGGGCATAGTTGAAGGAACTGTTCTGGATGCAGGCTCACCAGTGCCTTGTGTAATGGGATTAAAAAATGCTTCTCTCTTCTGAAAATACCTAGGATCACAGCTGAATTTTTCAGCTGAATTTTTAGTTGTGCCAAGTGTTGATTCATAATTATCCTGTGGTGTTGTCTTCCTTTGTTTCTGAGTAAGGATGCTTTTTCTAGCAGAACTCTCCTAGGTCATTAGATCATATTCTTGCACTTTACAGTATGTTTTTACAGCTATTTTGTTATTGTTGTTGCTGCTTCTAAGCCCCAGGCAACTTAGATCTTCCAAAGTAATTTCCTTAGCCATTGTCCATGCCAGCTGTACCTCCCAAGATTAAGGCTGAAGTGTGTAATCATGCTGTGCTGCTAATTCTGCATCTGTGAAACTAAATTCTGTTAGCACAGAGATGTGAGAGGTTTGTCAAAACTCAGTTCCTGATAGCTGTAGCTGTGCCAGCAGGCATCCATCAGGCTGTCAGACCTAAACACACAGAATATGCATTTCTCCCATATGCTTTCCTGTGCATGCACCAAAGAACTATTTAGCTGGCATGTCCACACTAGGAATATTTAATTTCATGTGATGTTATTTCTGTGCAGGTAATGTGCTCTTCAAATATAGACTCTTGCTCCATGGAAGTAGTTCACAGCATGAAGTGGTTAGTGGCAAAACATTAATAACTTCCTTGTAGAACTCTGAGGGGGAAAAGAAAAAAAAAAACAACCAAAAAAAAGACAAAATAAGCTTTGACATGAATTTGGCAATTTGTAAATTTATTGCTTTCTTGCATATTTCTCTTGAGGTCTGTGGGACTCCAGAGTACATTGCACCAGAAGTGATCCTGCGCCAGGGCTATGGGAAGCCCGTGGATTGGTGGGCCATGGGAATTATCCTGTACGAGTTCCTGGTGGGCTGTGTTCCTTTCTTTGGGGACACACCTGAAGAGCTGTTTGGACAAGTGATCAGTGGTAAGGGTTTGCTCTGCATCTGCAGAGGTTTCAAAAAGCGCTTTGAAAATATTGAGGATCCACGGTTTAGTCAGGAAGGACTAGGTATAAAATAATGGGGTTTCATTTTAGTGTTAAAGTAGCATCCATCTGATTTCAGCTGTGGAAATTTGTTGTGTTGCTTAACATCTTCCTAAATAGTTCTGTGGGAGTCATACAAATCCTTGTGGGATTGAGGAAAAATATTTGGGGATTTTTCTGTTCTGTCTTTTAACTTAAATGATGGAGAATATGAAAGGAGTAGCTGGCAACTGGTCTAATTCAGGGTGAATTTGGTTATTGTTTTTGTAGGTCCAAATGCCAGTCAATTAGTAATTTCGTATAAGTGAAATGAAAGGAAATTCTGAGCACAATACATTGAAGCTGTTGTACTCAGTACTTTCACATCTTGTGGCTTTTTAAACCTGTCTCATGCTTGGAGTTGGACAGACAATTGCTTTGTGTTCACTTGGTGAATATGCCAGTGAAATCATTTCCTATTGGGAATGCTTTCTGAAGCAGTAAATTTTTAACACACTTGGCAAGTGTCCTTTGTAAAAAGCAAATTTCAGCAAAGCACTAAATATGATGCATGAAATTGTTACCTGTGAATTGTTCTCTCTGTTCCAAGTAGAATGACTATGGAATGTGCAGGCAGGAGATACAGCTGCAGCATTGTCACTGTCTTTGTTTATGGATTGTCATGGAAGTCCCATTTCATACTTTATTAATAGAGTCCTTAAAGCCTTTTTTTTTGTCTCCACAAGCACTGCTTGGATTGACAGCAGCTTTAGCTGATGCTGAATTTTATGCATTTTGGAAAATGTCAATGCTTGAATTATATTAAGCTGCTGAATTCAAGGTATTTACGCTTCTGGGGCAGTTCTCAACGCTGCACTTTGAGGTATAGGAATGTGAACGGTTTTTCAAATTAGTTGGGAAGCTGGTAGAAAATGTCAAGTCTCTTTCTGTCCCCAGATGAAATTGCCTGGCCAGAAGGAGATGATGCACTGCCACCAGATGCCCAGGATCTCATTTCTAAGCTTCTCCGCCAAAATCCTCTGGAAAGAATGGGAACAGGTAAGAAGCTTGTGCACAGGAAAGCTCTGTTCAGAAGCAGGGGATGAAGCTACCTTGCCAGTGGTGCACACCCACTCGTGTTGAGCAATGCTCATATAGGGCTGGGGGAGCAGTTTATACTGGATTCAGTGTGGTGGAGCCCTGGAATTAATGTCAAATGTCCATGAGCCAGGCAGATCTGTCCTGGGAAACAGGAAAGGGGCACTGTCAGCTTGGCAACATAACTTCTCTGATTTGTGCTATTCCATTATAGGCTTGAGGGTTGTGTCTCCATTTGAGCAGTGTATAATCAGATTTCTTTGAAGTTCTGTTTGAGTAAGGGCTTAATCCCTGCCATGGGTGTGAATTCCTGGGTATAATAAAATAAAACTTTCCCATTCCTAGAGGCCTGTAGTGTAGAATTCTCCAAACATGCAGCAAAGTCTGGTAATCTTTTTGGCAAAGTCAGATATGTATGCCAATCTTTCTGTATTATAATGTCAGGTTTAAAGTTTTACAAGCCAACACTTCTCATTTCCTCATAGTAAATAATCGTAAATAATCTCTAGCTACACTCTTGTTGTAAAGTAATTTGTGCAACACTGTGGCTTCACATAGCAGCTCATCTTTCATTGATTTGATTAGTTTAATTTAATTTGGGATTTTCAATTCAAAACTACACTTTAAGGATAAAAAAAAACCTTAGAGATAAAGATAAATATATAACAGTTCCAAAAGGCACATGTATTCAGCAGACTTAGCACCATGTGCACACAAGGGTGATGAGTAGATCATGAATTAATAATGATATCAGATGGTTTTCACATGTTCTTCTCTACTTAAAATCCATGTACTTGAAAGATGTTGCTGTCATGGAAAAGATGTAGAGTTTCTTGCCTTATAAAATGAGTTGATGGACTGATGTTTTTTGATTTCTTATATACCTGTAGTGCTGAGACTGCTGTTTCACTTGGCATGTCATAGTGCCACTGGCACTCAGCAAACCTTTTATCTCTTTTCTTCTATGCTCTTCTCTTTTCTAAAAAGACAGTAGCATCTGCTATGAATATTAATTTCATTTGAAAAAAAATGCATATACTGGTAGACAGTTAGTCTTTACTTTTTCCTTCTGGGTACCCAAGCTTCTGAGCATAATAACAAAAGATAGTAATTCAGGAAGACAGGTGAGCCCTGTCTTGTTCTAGGCACATGAATGAGTTTATTCACAACAGTGGAGTTGTGAATTGTCACTCACATTCTGTAAGTGCCTCTCTGAGTTTGCTCTCTTTATTCAGCTATGAACAAGATGGTGTTTAGAATTTGAAAATTTTAAATTAAGGTGTTAGTTCTTAATCTTGCAACTCGCTGTGGAATGCAGCAGCTGAGGCTGTCTTCCAGCCAGTTTAGCCATGTGTTGTTGCTAAACTAAAGGAAGAGGAGGTGGGAAGGTGGAAATCTTGTTCAGGTTTTATCCTGCATGAGCACTTTGGTAAAAGGATAAGTTGTTTCTCAGAATTCCTGGAAAACGTGTGACTTAAAAGCACTCAACTGCATTCTCTTAGGCTCTCGATATCTTTAGGGTTTGTTTTTCACGTGATGAAATTCTGAAAGAAATACTCTGCAATAAAAGGTGCTTATTTCAGGTAGTGCCTTTGAAGTGAAGCAGCATCGGTTCTTTAAAGATTTGGACTGGAATGGATTGCTCCGGCAGAAAGCTGAATTCATCCCACAGTTGGAATCTGAGGATGACACGAGCTATTTTGACAGTAAGACTAAAGATTTGGCCTCAATGGCATCATACTCCTTGTGCATATTTCATTTTTGAAATTGTTAGAGATAAGTCATTTTAGAAATTGAATGAAACACTTGATGGAAATTGCTTTAAAAACTTTCTGTTGAATGCCAAGTAAGGTTTCTTTGAAGGCAAATTAATTTTAAATGAAAAAATGTTGCTGCTGGAGTCAGTTGGCCTTTCGCTGGTGCCTGTGGTCCTGCCAGCCATGGCCCTGCAGTGAGAGGTGCTGCCATTGTCATGCTGGGTTTATTAAACTTCTTCCAAAGCATTTGGTAAATCCAAATTCCTTGAGTTTTTGAGCAATATGATCTTTCCCTAGTGACTGTTTTCAGCCAATAAATGTTTTTAAAAAAACTCAAAACAAACCCTAGACCTTGAAGACAAGTATGTGGGGGAAATTCTTAAGAGATTTAAAGTAATTTAAATTATTTTCACTGCAAGTGTTTCACTTTATTTTAGTATTATTAACTCTGATGAGATATGAAGTGTCTGTCTGATGTGTATAAAAGTCTGGGAACTGCCGTGGTATCAGTGCTATGTAAGATTCCTGGTATTTCAAGATAAGCACCAGACAGAGTCAGTGCTCTTGGGAGAGAAGGGAGGAGTGTCACAGGAGGGATGGAGAGATCTCTGTTCCCAGATCCTCTGCTCCCTAACTTTTCTCATTTCTCTTGGGGAGCTGAGCAGGTGGAAGGGGCTTGGTCAGGGTGAGGTCTTTCCCCCTCTCCAGCTGCAGAATGGGATACTGGCTGTGTCAGTTCCCTGAGAGATGGAAATTTCTGCTCTACATCAATGGAATCTCTCCCATCCTAGGGCCATGGAACTGGCTGGATCTGTGTGAAGCACATTCTTACTCAGCTCCTGTGCTTTGCTGAGGGTGAAGGGAGAGAGAGAGCAGCTGCCTCCAGCCCCTTGGCTCTCACACTGCACAAGCAGTGATTCCATTTAGATAGTGCTCTTCCAGTCTGGGGAAGGGGCTTTTAGGCTGGGGCTTGTTTGGAGAGGTAGGATGGGACAGAGAGATGGATTGAGAAATCTCTGTTTGGTTGCTGCAGACAGCAATTGAAGTCAAGCTGTTCAGAGAGGGCAGAGGTGGGGTTTCTGCTTATATTGAGGTACAACATACGTGGACAAACTGATGTGGTGGGCTGTTCTCACCACTAACTGCACTTATTTTGGTCACTGTGTTGGGTCAGTGACTGGCAGAGGCCCAGTGCAGCAGCCATGAGCAGATCCTGGTGGATAAAAGCAAAACCACTTTTTGACAAACTGGGTCTGTCAAGTCAGAACAATGGGAAACTCCCCACGTGCCCAGGCACACTCAGCACCAGGGTGACCTTGATGTGAGTCCTTTATAAAGGCTGGAATTCTCACCTCAGGAAATATCTCACGTAGACACTGATGGGAGTTGGCTTTGTTGTTATAAACCCTAATGCAAAAAAGGTTAGAATTTATAAAAGTAGCTTTCTGGCTGATGTGGTGCAGCAGATTTGGCTCAGTGTAGCTATCAGCTTTCTGTAGCCAAACTTATTAGTGCCCACCCCACAAAATCCAGTGTGGCTGGCTTAGAAATCCAGTGCTGCAAATCTCAAAGCACAAAATCTCTTTGGAAGAAGATTTTTGCATTAAAAATAGCTTTGCATATTGGCTGCTTGCCCATTTTCTTTCACAAAATCTAATCCTTTTCCTAGTTGCAGGAGGGAAAAGAAGAGATTTTCTTTGGGGGTAAATATTTTTATTTTTTTATGTAGGCTTGGATGGATGTATGTGTGCAGGACAGACTTTGTACAATCAAAAAAACGGTTGGAGAGTGGGATGGTGAATTGTTTCCGTGTTTCCTTCCATGTGATTGTTTGCTGTAGGGAAGAAATATCCCTACCATGAGGGCTCTGCAGGATTAGACACCTTTTTGAGTATCAGCTGCTTCCAGATTGGAATACAGCTGACAGGATAAGATAAATTCAGTGCCAAGGAGATATTCTTCACTGGCAATTGCACGGGATGAGCAAAACCTGGCTGGGTATGTTTCAGTATTAAGGGAAATGTGTATAAACACTCAAAGTTCTTTAAGCAGAGCAGCAGCAATGCTTGAGGTGTGAGTTACCAGCACTCCCCACACTGATGCAAATGCCGTGTCTTGTTCCCAGCCCGTTCAGAGCGGTACCAACACCTGGATTCAGAAGAAGAGGAGGACACTAATGATGATGATCACGTGGAAATCCGACAGTTTTCCTCGTGCTCGCCCAGGTTCAGCAAGGTAGGGACACGCTGACTTCTTGAAAGAAAACAATCCAGAGAGGAGCATGGTTTCTTTGCTGCATATGGGGCTGATTTTAATCATGTGGATGTTCTGTGGGATCTCATGGTGTGCAGTATTCACTGGGGAAAGAGAACACTGTATGAGTTGTTTATTCTGTGGTAGTTTGGGGCCCGTTAAAAGGTGAGTACCAGAATAACTGGAGAATGACATTTATATTTCTTAATGTTTCACCAATATGCAGGGCATTGGGTGGGTCTCTTCTGCATCTGGTGCAGTTTGATGTTTTTACCAATGACTTGGATGCTGGCATAGGGAGTATCCAAAACTTACTTTCTTTGAGCAGTGTCATTCTCAAAGGACCTACCATAGGCAACAAGATGGTTTTGGGATGAAAATGGATTCTGACATTCGGAATAAGGGTATAAAATCAAAGGGGTAAGAACATCAGTGAAGTTTACATCACTCATCATCTCAAATACAGCCTAAGGAGCAAAAGGCAAGGTGACAATTCAAAGAGAAGGGTGTGGGCACATAGCCCCTCATGAGTTAGATGTGCCAAACTATTGAAGCAATAATATTCCATGCTGGGCTTACCAGTAGGAAGGCCATTGCTGGGGTATTCTGGTCTGTATTGGGCAATATTCTTGAAAATTAATATGGACCAGTAAAAGGGAGTCCAGAGGAAAGCAACAAGAATGGCCTGAGTTCTACAAAACATAAAACCTCTGGTGTTTTCAAATACATAACTAGAAGAAAAGGAGTACATTGGTCTTCTTGATTAAAATATAATATGTTTGGGAGGCACAGAAGAGAGAAGAAATTCTGTTTTGAGGCAGCCACTTTCTGAATTGTATTTGGAAATATGATGGATGGAAGTAGGAATTTTACTTAGGTGCTCTGAAAGGTATTTCAGTTTTTCGCAACAGTTCCTCCAGTTTCACACTGCTGAAGTCAGTTTTTAAGGACCAGTTTGTTCTTTGTCCTCAACCAGGCTACAGTGGTTTAAATAACAGTTACTCTTAATTTTATGGAGTTGCTCCTGATTTGCATCACTAAAAGTATGTTTAAAATTGGACTTGAGGATTAGTTGGTGTTTTGAAAAAGTTCTCATGAGTACGTAAGGGTTTCTTTTCTCTGCCTTTTTTCACCATGAGTATTACTCATTTGTTAGTCTGAAGCTTTTCTTTAGGGTTCAGTGTTTTTGCCACAAAGAGAGAAAGTTCACTTTTAATGAATTTATTTTAAGACCTGGAAAATTATACAGCATTTGTAATGTGGGAGGCATAAAAGGCTCATTATATTTTGAAATTCTTGTCTGACAATTCAGCCATATGATTTATTAATAGTTATCTTGTTGATGCTCTGAATTTTTAATAACATTATTTTCATTAATCTCTTCTTATGTAAATTAGGTCCACAGTCAAGTGTAGTTTTAAAAGGATGGATTTTTTTGCTTAATCATTTAATTATTTAAAGACGGCTGTAAAACCAAGAAAGGCACTTTCATTAAGCTGTCAGCATTATAGTAGATTCCTTGAGGAGGGCAGGACTTTTTTGTTCTGAAATGAGCTTGGGGCAATGCTGATAGACTGATGATAATGAAATGGGGTCATGAGCATGATGTCTATCACTGAAGTGAATGTGTGTAGAAAGATTTCAAGATCCAGATGCCAGCCCTCAAGAGTTGTGGAGCTGTCTTTAGCAATAGCTCCTCTTAGATTTGAGAATCACGAAAACCAAAAATCAAGTAATTTCACAAAGTTTGTCAGTATTTCTGTTGTGTTTTCAAAGGAGAGGCGTTGGGTGCTGGTGTAGAGAAGCATTTCAGTGTTTCTGAAGCTGGGCCTTTTCCCTTTCCTTGCTGGCACACCTTGAGCATGTCACACCCGCACTGCATTATTTGGCCAAAGAACATTACCAAGTTCAAGCTTTCAGGGGGAAATTTCGAGAGGAGATTTTGCTCCCCTTGCTCAGAAAAGGCCCTGTGGGTTGGCTTTCCCTGCACACAAGGATCTTTTGCTGCACGCAGGTGTACAGCAGCATGGAACGACTCTCCATCCACGAGGAGAGGAAGACTCCACCGCCAACCAAGCGGAGCCTGAGTGAGGAGAAGGACGATCGGCTGGACAGCCTGGGGGGCTTGAAGAGCCGCGACCGCAGCTGGGTCATTGGCTCTCCTGAAATGTGAGTTCTATGTAACTGAGTCTCCTCTTTTCCCACAGCAGCTAAGAAAGACCAGCCAAAATTTCTATGACCAGTGTTAGGTCAGAAGAGCTTCATATGTTGTATTTCCACTGGAGCAACCTGAATTGAATGGCTAAAAGAGAGTGTGTAGAAGTGATATGGTCCTTAAATGTATCTAGTTAAGTACTAACATCTTCTAAATCTGTAGCAAATACTTTTAATGACTTTGAAGGCATTCTAACCTTCAGGGCAGATTTCTTATGTTACATCAGAGATGTGCCCACATCAGGTTTTTCCGTAAATTAATGCAAAGTCTGGTGTTGCCAGACTTTGACCTTTTGTTACAAAGTAGAGAAATCGTTAGGAAAGTTCAAAGTTTCAAAAGTTCAGAATATGCCCAAAAGCTCTTGTGTTCTAATTAAAAATGTCAGTAAAATATATGAATACCCAGAATTTGGATACCTGCCATGTTCCTGGCATTACTGAAAACTTACCTAATAAAAGGGATGTCTCTCATTTTGTGCAACCCCTGTAAAACTTTTACGCTAATGTTTGGCATTACAAGGAGCGTAAAATGTGGCTCTGACCTAGTCTATATGACTCCCTTAAAAATATTTTACAGACTGCACTTATAACTGAGGTGCACTTCATTTTGCATTAGGCCTTCCTGGCTTCTAATTTAGAGCAACTTTGAAAGAAAATTTCATCTAATTCCAAAAGGAACGTGGAGGATGATTTGCATTTTGCAATTGTGATTTTTTTAAAAATTACTTAATATCATGTTCATATTTTTCTTTGGGAAGGGATAACTTCCTTTCCTAGAAGCTTAGCAATTAGAAATCTAAACTCAGGTGATGCCCCAAGCCTTTATTGTTTTAAGTCTTGGTAACCAAGCTTCACCTTAAGTTGGCTTCAGAGTTGGGTCTGTGCCCTGTTCTCACCCTTGCACGTTCATCACCCCCTGACTCACAGTCCGGGTTCTGCCCGCAGCCTGCGCAAGCGCCTGTCCATGTCCGAGTCCTCGCACACGGAGAGCGACTCCAGCCCTCCGCTGACCGTGCGGCGCCGCTGCTCGGGGCTGCTGGACATGCCGCGCTTCGCCATCTCCGCTGACGACGAGGGCACTGCCCTCAAGAGGCCCCAGTCCGAGGGGATGCTCCTGTCCACGGTGCAGGCACGGGAGGGGCTGCCCGTGCCCATCCCGGAGCAGCCTGTGGAGCACGAGCTGCAGCTGGAAGGGGACGCTGGAGCCACCACCCCCTCCACGGCCGCCGGCAGCGCCTCCACGCTGGCAGGTACGTGCTTGGTGTGGGGGTGTCCTGGTCCCCAAGGAGGCCATGTTACCTTGCAGAGATTGACTCTAAAACAGGGTCTGGTTGTCAGGGGATGTGACTGCCTCATGCTAAGCAGGTACTTTAATGTAGTTTTGTGGATATGCTTGCCTTTGAAATAATGTCAGTGGTTTCATGTCCTCAAAACTGCGTCTTAGATTTCAGTCCTGTCACTTCAGTTTGCTTTAGGACTTCTCATGCTTGAGATTCATATGGTCTGTGCCTACTTACAACCACTGGGTGCCTACCTGAGACAGCATTAATTTAAGCATTAGTCAGAACAGATCACTGCTGAGTTGGAGCTGGAGAATGTGGGTGTCAGCCATGCCAACAGATCCCTGCTTCCTGTGGTTTTGCTCATCCCAAGAGTTTGGAGAGACTTGAAATATGCTGGGGAAGTGGGGCTTGTGTCAGGGACATGCTACTTACTTTAACAGCCAAATATGCTGAAATTCATCCAGTTGCTGTCTTAGAAAAGTGTGGCCTAAATTTAGTCGAGTGGCTCTTACAAGTCAGTGTTTGATTTCTCAGCAGCTTTGACTGTCCTGGGGCTTTTCTCCAGCTCTGGGCTGAGCTGAACCTTCCTGTGGTGGTGCCCTGGGCTGCTGCAGTGCAGGACTGGGCTCTGGGTGCTTCAGTGTTCCCAGCTCCTGCCCCTTTCAGGGCATTGGGAAGGCAGGGGGTGAAGCTGCCTCTTTCTGAGAGCAGAGGAGGCCAGAGGTGGTAACTGCTGGGAAGTGGTAAGGAGGAGAAAAAAAGGAAGTTTGGAACAATGGAAGAAAGAGTGGAAGTTGAAATGAAGGTTGGCAAAAGAAAATTTGAGAAAGAAGGCATAATTAGGGGAAGAACTAGATTGTAGGGTTGAATAACAAGGACTAACTGGGTAAGAAAATAAGGAACAAGTTGCTGGGAGAAACAGGGAGCAAGCAGGCAAAGCAATTGTGATGCATTGAGAATGGAGAGGAAAGGGGTACTGAGGAAGTAGTCAGAATGGCAGCAAGAATGGACAAGGTGGAGGGGACTGGGCAGATGTGATGGGGGACTGATAGCAGAAGGTGGAAATACCTTAGAAGAAATTTGCCTCCAGAGTAAAGCCAAAGTTTCCCATATCTTATTATTCCTCCTCTGCAATTCAGTTTGTGAAATTCCTTCAAAATTATCCTGTTCCCCTTTATTGCCCATGCTCTCATAAGAGGCCAAGTGCTGCCATCATGTAAAGAAGAGGTGCAAGAGTGAAGGAAGGAAGCTGCCTCATACTTGCTTGGCATACGTACCATAAGTGAAACCTTGGGTTCTCTATTTCATGCTAAGAGCCTAGAAGCGTGCTATTAAAAATGGCAAGAACACTTCCATTGCTAATTCGAGTATCTGCAATGTGAGATTGGCAAAAATGAAGTTCCCCTGGGCAGCCTGCTCCCCTGAGCTCAATACATTAGAGCAGTCTTTGATCTGGTGCATGGAATCCAGGGATACCAGTGCTTCTGTGTCCCCAAGTCAGAGGCTTGAAAGGAGTTTTAATTCCTGTCACTGTCTCAGAGTGCTCCTCTAATTTATATGGCACCTTTTCCCATGCAGCCTCCAAATCTGGGTTCCTCATTGTCTGGGAGCCTAATTTGTAACTCTGTGGCTCTTAAATGTTGAACAGGCATCTGGTCCTGAGGTCTTTGGGAATGGTGCTTTGAATTTTTATTTTCATGGTACTTCCTGCTTCACTTAGTATGCAGAGCAGTGGTGCCCACTTAAATAACGATGATCAATGTTTTGTTCTGTCCTCATTGTTCAAAATGTGGCCCTTAGGCTTTATTTATTGCATGCTGCTTAAAATTTGCTTTTGAAGACAGAATGATTAATTTCCCTTGTGGACTTGCTGTGATGCTCACCACTTTCATTTCTAAGCACCTTGTAAATTCTAATTACTGTATTTTCGCAGTGCCCCTTTAAGGTATCACATGGGGGACTGAGGCACTGGCCTTGAGTACAGGACCCCCAAGCCCCAGCATCTGCTGCTGTTACATGCCCAGTCTGATCTTCAAGATTACTCTGCATTTTATATATAATTATAGCAGGTTAAATAATTCAGGACTAAATTGCAACGGTGCACAGAAGGGGGCAAATTAAGGTTGTCTTTGCAATCCACATTTTTACTTTCCCTGACTTGAGTACCTCAGTATTCTCTTAAAGTGGATTTTTTTATGTGCAGCTCCAGTAGAACCTGGTTCTTCTATTACAGGCAGTTTTAACTTAAAGATTGACAGTTCTTGCTGGTTGTAAAAATGGAGCACTTTCTATAAACCTGTTTTCATCTGTGAACGATCCCATTGAAATGGTGTGCAGAAGTGCAGCAGGGCTTTAGGATTCATGGAACTGCCACTGAGCAATGTGATTTCATTAGCGAGCTTTTCCACAGAATAGAAGCTGCTAATTTTCTGTGTTCGGAATAACACCATTTCTGTAAATAAAAATTCAAGCCCTGGGGTTTCTTCTTAGGAAAATTTACTCTTGGACTTCATGTAAACATGACTTTGATTTAATGTATTTTGCCTGTAGGGGAATAGACTGTTAGGAATTCCCTGTGGTTCTAATCTGTTTTAATTTAAACTGTAGCTGGGAGCACTGCAGATTTCTCTGATCCACGAGCTCGCAGTAATAGCAATGAAGGCCCAGACTTTACCACTCCAAAAGCCATCAGCGATTTGGCAGTGCGGCGGGCACGACACAGGTTGCTCTCTGGGGAATCAGGGGAGAAACGTACCTCGAGACCTGTCAATAAAGTGATTAAATCAGCATCCGCTACTGCCTTGTCTCTCCTGATTCCCTCAGGTAAGAAATGCCTCGAGTGAGGCATTGTCATAATCTGCAAGCACTAAACAAAAGGTCTGCAGGCAGATCCTCCCTCTTCGCTCTCCTGGAATAATGCCTTGGCTGGCAGGAGGGGAGAGAGCTAACTTTTACAATGGGTTTAATATTTCCTGCTCGCAGGTTGATGAGCACTGCTGTGCTCACACAGGAGTGTTGTGCGTGTGGTCTGACTGCAGCTTCTGCAAAAGGCAGCTGGGCCCTGTTGTTCCCCTGGTTTTGTTTAAATTGATTTCTAGCTGGTCTGTAGACAATGGTGCAGCAAGGAGGTACAGAGACACAGAATGATTTTAACCCTCCAGGTGCTGTTTTTTGGGGTCACATGCTATCTACAGCGCTGTTTGGGAATGAAATATGTCTGGTGCATTTATGTACTGGGAAGTTTCAGAAACTCCTGATAACTTGGTTGAGCTTGGCTGCTCAAGAACTGAACAGTGCAAGTAACTCACCAAGTAAGTCAGTGCTGAACCGCTCACCTTGTTGGCCCAGCTCTGTCTACAAGCACAGACAGATCTTTACAATTCCCAAATGCCAAGTGATAACTCCTAGAGAGCAGCTCCACCATACTGAGCTGTGACAGATTGTTCAGCAGGAGGAGTTTCTCCTCACAGGGATTTTGTCCCTCTTTCCAGAGGATAGGACCATGCTGTTTTTCCAGGGCTGTGCCTGTTCCTGCCCAGAAAGGAGCAGGGAATGCAGCTGGGCCATGAGCAGTGCTCGCCTGCTCCTCCCAACAGTGAGCTGGAGGCAAGGATGCACCTGCTTTTGGCACCCTCGTGGTGATGCACATCACATTTCTTGTGCTTTGGGTGTTGGTTGCTTTTTGAACTATGAACTCTTCATGAAAATACCTATAATGTGTATTTAATCACCCAGCAAAGGTTCCTCCAGAGCTGCTCTCATCTGCCAGGTAAATATGTGCTGGGCGATTCAGCAGGTTTTTCTTAATGGATTAGAGATTACCTTCTACAGCTGCATTTAGTATTCCCGCTCTTTGGGTTTATTTTAATGATGTTGACCAGCTTCACTTTAAAATGAGAGTTCTGTATTTGCTTTTTATTTTAAACAGTGGATGTTGTTCCACCAGCAAGCAGAGTCAGGTATTTTATCTGACAGCCCAGCCTGTGGCTGTTCATTTGGGAAACTTACTCAAAAGTACACTTGTGATGTTGTTTTTCAGTAGCAAAATCCCTGCAGTAGCTAATATTTTAGGGTTAAATACTTTTGCCCCTGTGAATTTAAAACACTACCAAAACTGCCTGGATGTAGTTGTTGTCTGATCACCTACTCATTCTTTCTGTGTCAATACTAACTGATTTGGATTTATCTCAGCACCAATGTGTAACTTGCACCAAGATCTAGAGAAATCTAATCTTTTGGAGGAGGATAATACATGACATCTGGAAATGGGGTGTTGCAGGATTGTGCCTAGAGCAAATCCTCATGAAGGGTTGGAAATCCTGGAAAGAGAAGTAGAAAACACTGTGGCCCAACCATAATCCCATATGAGCAGTGCTGCTGTGTTAAATGCACACCTCCAAATGTGCCTTTTTGGAAACTCTGCTATTTGTGTTACAAAGCATGAATCAGTTGAAGCTGCAGACAGACCCAGCTCTGGTGAAGGCCACCAGCTTTAAGACCATTGGGAGATACGGTTTTGTAGCTGTTCTCTAACAAGAATTTTCTCTCTTTTGGAGGCCTGCTTTCCTAATTTTTGCCCACCTTTGTGTCATCACTGTAGATCACCACACGTGCTCTCCATTGGCCAGTCCAATGTCACCTCATTCTCTCTCCTCCAACCCATCTTCGAGGGACTCCTCACCCAGCCGTGACTTTTCTCCTGCTATCGCAAACCTGAAACCACCAATCATCATCCATCGGGCTGGCAAGAAATACGGTTTCACTCTGCGCGCCATTCGCGTCTATATGGGTGACAGTGACATCTACACTGTGCATCACATGGTCTGGGTAGGTCTCTGCTTCTCTCAAAACAGGACCCTCGGGGCCATGAATGCTTCTAGACAGGGCTGTGGGGTTTAGCTTTAGAAACTGTGCTTTGCCACCTTGTTTTCTCTCTCCTTACTCACACCCAAAGTTACCTTTTTGGGGTGGGGGGGACCCTTTAAAAATAAATAACAGCTTTTTGGGTTTTCTGGTAGTTTTCAAGCCCATCACAGAACCACAGCAACCTTTCTTTCCTTCTTTTTTCCCTGGTTACATGAATCCACCTTCTTTCACCTGCAGCACATCCTTAAAAGCATGTTTCTGTGTACATACCCTCTTTCTCTTTATTGGGGTTGTTGCATGAGGGCCCATTACAGCTAATTTATTCAGTCTTGTGTTAGTGATTATAACCTGCTTCTGATCAGTTCAGACTGCTGGGGTTTTCCAAGCAGTCGCTTGGAATTGATTACAAGCCTTAAAGCATCATTGCTGCTATGCTGATTGCCATGGGATTTAGCTCTTGGCTTAGTTGTGAGCTGTGCTAAAAGGTCTGGTTTCCATGTCTGTATCACTTCCTTCCCACTACTGCTGGTACTTGATCTCTGTGTTCCTTTTGTGTTAGTGTGGGTGACTTCTAGGAATGATCCATTCCCTGAAGCAGTGTTGTTAGGGTTGTGTAGATGGTAAGAATGCAGTCAGGGTAAAGGTGGTTCATTCTTTTCCTTGTACTTCTGTGTTCATTAGATAGTGTGGACTTCACACACTTTGGTCTTTATTTAACTCTCATTCTTAGAGAAATAATCTCAAACTGATTTTTTGCCTTGCCTCTCTCTTGCTTTTCTTGAAAAGTGCTGAGTTTACCCAGACACTCATTTGGGGTCTTTCCTGGCTAGAGGGACAGATGTGCATTCCCCTGCACATCTGTCTCCTCATGGTGAAGGAGGCTTACATTCCTGACTAGGGACAGGGGAAAGGCAGTGTGTTCACAGGGGAAAAGTTTGATATTGGATAGGTTAATAAAGGATGGAAAGTAGAAAAAGAAACTGTTTGGGATGAGATGCAGTATGGGCATCTTAAACACATGGCAGAGTCTTCCTTTAAAGTCTGTTGGCCGCCTTGGGTTCCAGCATGGAAGGATGCTGGGTTTGGGATGGCAAAGAAATTGAAAAAGACTGAGCATTTGTCTGGAAATCAAGAGCATCTAGGTGACATTCCTGAGTGCTGAAAATTTTTTGAACTGTGTTAAGCCTTTTGCTTTGGGAAGAGCTGGTCTCTTGATCAGCTTGACCATCCTGGCTGCCTTGGATCAGGATAAGACTGGCAGGATGCTGGGGAGGAGTGGAAGAGTGCAGGGTTTTGTGTTTGGCTGTGCCAGGTGTGATTTCTTTCACCCTTCTCTGAAGCAGCTGACCCTGCTTGTGACAGGAGGTGACATGGGTGGGCTTTGAGTCTCATCTGGGCCAGTGGGTTGGCACATTCCCCTTCTCAAACCAGCCACTCCTTGTCGTTGGCAGCATGTGGAGGAAGGGGGTCCGGCGAACGAAGCAGGACTGCGGGAAGGGGATCTGATCACCCACGTCAACGGGGAGCCTGTCCACGGGCTGGTGCACACCGAGGTGGTGGAGCTGATCCTGAAGGTAGGGACTCAGCACTCCTACATTCTGCAAAACAGGAGCAGCTTGTTTAAAATGTGTGTGATTGGCATTGTCTGAAATACAAGTGTGCACACAGCACCTGGTGGTATTTAAGAGCAGCTTTGTACTGGTTGGTGTTAAAATTATCCAGTTGTGTTTGATACCTCTCTGAGCAGAATCTGTTTACAGAAAAAAAAAAACCCAGAGTTCTAGACTGTTCCAAGCGATAGAAGTCTTTGGGATTGCAAATAGAGGAGCAGTCAGGATTATTATTTTTTTAACATGAGTGAGACAAGCCATGCTCTGTGTTGCAGATTCATCATGATAGATGCCTGATATGCTCACATCTGCCATCAGTCAGAGCACTGGGAATAGGATTGGTGACAGAATATCACTTTGTTCAAGTTTCCAAGCATTACAAGTATTAAATTGAGTCATTTGGGTCTCAATGGGAGAGGTCAGATGCTGTGTTCTGCCTGCTCTGGGAAGCTTTACCTACCAGCTGGGGTCTGAGCTAATCATTTGTGAAAGCCTGACTAACAAGGGCTCTCTCTCGGCAATTCCTTAATAAATGATAGGTGGAAATGCTGAGGGGAAAAATGGAGTTTGACAAAGGATTACAAAATGGCAGACAGCAATAAACTAGCAGCCTACCTGCTTTGCCTGCAGATCTGCTTCAAATAACCACGTTTTAACCAATGTCTCTTTGTCTTGTGTCTGACAGAGTGGAAATAAAGTGTCCATCTCCACCACACCATTTGAGAACACGTCCATCAAAGTTGGTCCAGCTCGAAAAGCCAGCTACAAATCCAAGATGGCTCGTAGGAACAAGAAGAGCAAAACAAAGGATGGTCAGGAAAGGTTCGTTTTGATGTTTGTTAAAAATAAATGGTAACCAAGATAATGTAAGAGAGTCTTAAGAGAGATCTTGTCAAATCCATTTGCAGATAATGTGTATGAGCAGGTACGTCCTTTAGTTCTTCTTTTCTTTTTTCTTTATTTTCTCTTTTGCCCTGACTTAAAATTGACTGAATATGCTAGTAAAGCTAAATAAATCATTTGGGCTTGTAAACACCTCTTGAATGCTCTTCCCCAGTAAGAAGAAGAGTTCTCTGTTGAGGAAGATCACTAAACAAGCATCGCTGCTTCACACCAGCCGGAGTTTATCGTCCCTGAACCGGTCCCTGTCATCTGGAGAAAGTGTGCCTGGCTCTCCGACTCACAACCTGTCCCCTCGGTCACCAACCCAGAGCTACAGATCCACTCCAGAGTCTGTGCACTCAGGTAAAAAAAAGAGACATGAAACAAAACAAAACTAAGCCAAAAATCCAGTCAAACAGGGAAAAAAAATCTTGCAGGAGACTTTTGCTGAATGATTAATTTTGGAAATAAAATACACAGCAGCAGGTAGTAGGTCTCTTTGTGAAGCCAATGACAGCAGTGATGTCGATTACTTTAAGGATGGATGTGTTCTTGTTCATTGATTCATTTAAAAATGAAAATCCATACATCCTTTTAAGAATGCATTTGCTGTACTACAGCATCCTTCCACTTTGATGAAAATGTGTGTTGTAAGTTGCAATCTTTTCATAGCAGTTTGACACATTTTGTGTGTTCAGAGAAAAGAAATCAAAACAGTGTGGCAAAGTCATATTTGAAAATTGAATCAGCTGCTGGAATAAAGAGATTTGCATCTGGAGAATAGCAATGAAACACGTGGTTTGTCTGATCAAAGGGATTTTTTTCCAGAAAAGTGTTCTCATAGCTGAGTGTTTCTTACTGTGCTCTGGTGTTGGGTGCTAATGATGTGAATTTCCATCAGAAGCCTGGCAATGTTACCTTCATTATTACTGCTGTGCTTTGGAGTAACGTGGTATTGTGTCTTATTTTCAATAACTTGTTTTAATGGCCAAATATGTATTAACCATCTTGATATTTTTTCTTTGTTCTCTTTTTTTTTTTTTCCCCTTAAGTTGGTGGCAATTCTTCGCAGAGCAGCTCTCCCAGTTCCAGTGTTCCCAATTCTCCAGCCAGCTCTGGACACATCCGACCCAGCTCTCTGCATGGCCTGGCACCAAAGCTCCAGAGGCAGTACAGATCTCCGAGGCGTAAATCTGCAGGGAACATCCCTCTGTCCCCCCTGGCTCACACTCCGTCACCAACCCCACAGTCCACGTCACCACAGCGCTCCCCGTCTCCTTTGCCAGGACACTCAATTGGCAGCTCCAGTATTATCCAGTCTTTCCCAGTAAAACTACACTCCTCTCCACCACTGGTGAGACAAATTTCCCGCCCCAAAAGTGCCGAGCCCCCTCGGTCTCCTTTACTGAAGAGAGTGCAGTCGGCTGAGAAACTGGCTGCCTCTTTGTCCTCCTCTGAGAAGAAGCTGGGCTCCTCACGGAAGCACAGCTTGGATATCTCCCACTCCGAGTTCAAGAAGGAGATGTTACAGCGGGATCCCAGCCTCCAGAGCTTGCAGGAATCTGCCAACGAAACGACAGGCAGCAAACTTGGGCTGGCTGAAAAAGGGATGCTGCAGAAGCCGGGCTCGCGCAAGCTGGGTGCCATTCGGCAGGACAGGGTGGAGAGGAGGGAGTCTCTGCAAAAGCAGGAGGCCATCAGGGAAGTAGATTCTTCTGAAGATGAAACGGATGATGGTTCAGAAGATAGTCAGGATGGGAGAAGGCTGGACAAGCCTCGTGGCAGTGGAGACCAAGGCTCAGATTCTTTCAATGAGGACAATAAGTTTTCATCTAAATTGGAAAGCAAGGATAGTATCGAAGATGATGCCTTTCTACCTGAAGATCCAAAAGGTACAGAAGATTTGCAGAAGGGAAATACTCAACAAGCCAAGGCTGTTCCAGAGCCGCTGCAAATCCATGCACACCCTTCCCCACCAGAACTCCCCTCAAGAACTTCTCCAGAAAAACTAGAGAATTCAGAAAAGCCATTCCTAAAATCAGAAACAACTGCAAAGGAGCATAAATTGCCAGAAAACAAAAGTTTGGAGTGTTTTGGTCCAAAAGACAGGTCTTCTGAAGCAATCAAAGATCTAGGGAGAACTCCAGGTACTCAAAAACCAGTAGATCGCACAGAACATACACAGTGCCCATCTATCAAACTCCTGGAACTTGAAGAAGGTGATTCTTCTGGGGCCTCCTGTGGTAAACTTGACTTGAAAGAACCTGTGCTAACAGAAAGCAGTCAGAAAAAACCGGATTCCAGACCTCTGCTGGCACTTTCCTCGTGGTGCCCAGCAAACACGAGCACTCCTGTAACGGTGAGCCCCCCGGACCGTGGTGAGAAGGGTCACAAGGAGACGCCTCAGCCTGTGGAACAGCACAGCTCCTCATTTCTGTCTCCTGGGAGCGCCAGTGAAACGTCCCAAAGAAGTCCTAGCCCTGACAAGCAGCAGCTCAGCTCATCCCAAGCAGATGGTGCTTTAACCTCCAGCAAAACGAGCCCAGCAGGAGCCGTGTCCTCCCCACTCCTCATCCCCGGTGCCATCGAGCGCGCGCTCTCCGTGTCCCAGTTGGTGCCCCTGGCCCAGAGTGTGTTGGGCCCTTTGAAGCTCAGTATGTCTGGGTCTGGAGAGGTGGAAAAGAGAAAGGATTTGGGTGCCTCCAGTAAAGAGGAGAGAGATTTGAAACAAAAAAGTCAGGAAATTTCACAAGGAGGAGAATGTCAAGAGAAAGCCAAACTCTCTAGCACAGATGGTCTGCCCACAAGGAGCGGGTCCTGTGCAGAGTCCTTACATCCAGCAAATCCCTGGGAGGCAGCGTGTCCCGTGGGGGCCAAAAAGGAGGCAACGTGTCCTGTGGTGGTCAAAAAGGAGGCACCTTTTTGCAGTGCTAAAGTGTCTGAGGCATTGGCAGGTAGCTGCAAAATCACTCCGTCGAAAGAGCTGTCTCATGCTCTTGGACAAGCAGCTCTGAGAGCCTCTCCTCTGCCAGATGGCAGCACAAGGCCCTGTAAAGAAGGGACTCTGGCACAGGCAAAAAGCAAAGAGGTTGGAAATCAGTTAAAAATACAAGACTTTCCCCTGTCACATGATGATGCTGTAAAGAAAACATAGCAGCATCGCTGGTACTCATGGACTGGAGCGTTCTACATTCAAAATAGAGACTGCATGTTTGAATTTTGTAATATACACTAATATAAAATAGAACTTGTGTACATCTATTTTTGGGAGGGTTTTTTTCATACTGTTTTTTGTGTTTTTTCATCCTTGCTATTCTATTTTTGTACACAGTAATGCTTGCTGTTTGAGGTCTCTTTAGAACAGGGTATCTTTAAAGCAGGGCTTAAGAAACTGTTTGTTTTTTTTTTTTTCCCTTCCACACCTTTTATTTTGCCTGAGTTTAGGGCCTGATGTGCTCTTCCCTCTAATTCTGCATTTATTTGAGATCCCAAAAACTCTGTGTGCAAAAAAGGCAGCTTGTTTTTAAATTTCTGCTTTTCAGCATTCTCTTTGAAATTCCATTGAAATTCACATATGTCAACTTTTTGCTCCAGTTTTAAAATCTGATGTCCCTTGACAAGAATAAGAACTTACCCTCTTGTCTGCAAGTTATTCTGAAACTACAGAGCCTCTTTGGTGCAAGTACAACCTCTTTGTCACCATGTGTCTTCAAAGTCCTGTGTCCTTGGAGGATATGGAGACAAAGGATGTGGCTGGAGAGACTGGACAGAGAGAAATCCCTGTCTTCTCTTTAAAACAAGTAAGAGTATTTTTCAATGGAATTATCAGAAAGAGAAATCTCCAATCCGTAAGCTGGCTTTTTTGGGGATTGTTTTTACTTATCTGTATGGCACACATGGCAATTTTTCCCTCTGTTTTTAAAGTTTTAGTGATGTTTTATCTTCCTTTCTCTGGCTTCAATTCATAACTTGCCCTGCCTCAGAGTAAGTGACCCCAGGAAAGGGGTGCCTATAGGTTGATTTTAAAGTAGAAAAAATTGTGATTGTGTATTCTCCAGTGTGTCTGGCAAAGTTATCTCAATGAAAAATGACCTTTGGAGACTTTCCCTTCTCTTGGTGAGTCTAAATGGGTAGGGATTTTAAGGTGTCCCTTAACATTTCTGAATTGGGGCTTGGGAAACTTGCTGAGTTTTCTGAATCTGCCCGTTTTAAAAACAAACCTATGAAGAGTTCAGACTCCTCAAGTTCTGTGGTCAAGCTGCAAGCAGACTTCAAAACACATGTGATATTTTCAGATTTCAGCTTTGATAGCTAGATCATTTCCACTGCTGAGGTCACTTTCCATTAAAAACTTACTCTTTGCTCCTAGGTTTAGACATCGCTTTGCTTTAAGTGTGACCGACTCTGGGTGAGGATTAGACCAATAATAAATGCACCAATAAATGTGTCGAGTGGTGATAGCTGTAGCACTGTAAGCCATTTCTTCATCCAATTAAAGATTCCTCTCAATGAACACTCCCATCATTTGTCCCAGATTGTGCTCAGCTTGTATCCTAGTCTTGTCTGAGTGGATCTCCCTGTGGATCACCCACGAGGGATAGTGCCCTGCTCACTGGCTTACTCTCTTAGAAGCAGAATGACTGTGCAACAGTATTCCAGGCTAAACCCCATCTCTGTTGGTCTGATTTCCCTACACTGCTGCTTCCTTCACTGTCTTGGCTTTCTCTGAACTTGAAGTTTTGATTCGTTTCCCCTAAATGCAAATATGTTTATTATATAGGAATATATTTTCTCCATCTCTTTCAATCTGATTTCAGTACAACCCACAACTTGCAAAAATCTCTGGAATCTCACCCTGTTTCTTTCTGTTTAGCAGTTGCTTCCCCCCCCCCCATTATACACTTGATTTTGGCTGCTTGGATTTCATTTCTGGACCAAGGTTTGGTTTGGTTTGAACCTTCTTTTTCCTTTTGTTTTTCTTTTTTAAAAACATGTTTAAATGAGTGTTTACTCCGTGTGTCTGTGTGAACATGTATGGTGTTGCTACTACACTAACCAAAGCCTCAGTACTCCTGGGTAACACCTTAATAAACCTTGCTGTGGTGGTGTTGAGAGCAGAGCCTGCTGTCCTGGCTCTCTGCTCTTTTTCCTGGAATTCATAGGCTGCTCGTATACACTTGGTTTGCAATTACAAACCACAGTATTTCCACTGCCTTGTCAGGGTCCTGGGTGTCTCCAGCCTCTCCAAGTGCTCTTGGTGGTGAGTGTCATTCAGTGCTGATTTGGAGCAATAGCAAGTAAGGAACAGACTTGGCAGGATCTGGTGCTTATCTGGCTGGTTTTCTTCCTGATGGGTTGATCTACTAAAAAATTGCTGAGAAACAGCGCAGGATATTATGGCATGGACAGGAATAGTGAAAAATGGATTTGGCATCCTGAGTCTGTGGTAATTACAAAGACAAGCCTCAGGCTGATCTCCTGAGAGCACCTGACCTTGGCGAGATGGACGTGTCTGTGTAAATTAAGGAGTGAGCTTGAAGCTGTGTGAGGACGTGGTCCAACCTGGCTGTTCCCTGGGTGGCAGGTCCCCCTTTTCCTTCTGTGTTTAAAAAACCTGAGGAGAAAACCAACCACTGCTCCTGGGAGGTGAGCAAGGGGGGAGCCAGGCTGGGTAACCTGGCTCATCCCCCACTGGCAGGGATGGGACCCTGTGACGGTACCAGCTGTAAGCTGCTGACTCCCTGCCTTTGCAGCTGCTGCTTCCCATGCTGAATTGCAGAATTATCCTTTCCTAGGTGTAAAAGGAGGAGTGAAAACCCTTGCTGTGTCACAGCTTTTGCTGCTTTTGCCTGTGTTGGCCAAAGAAAAGGTGAGGTATGTGTTTTGTTGCATCTTTTGTAGCTACGGTACAGAGAGTGGTGAGTGCAATTAAAAATCCCTGGTTTTTTGGAAGCCAAAGCCAAACAGCGTTGCCAGGAAAGCATTCTAGCAAAGCCCTCTATCCCCTGCTCTTGGTCAGTCCTGCAGTTTCCCTCGGTGTGCCAGGTGCCCCATCACCCCTGTTCCACCTCTGTCAAATTTACATGGCACACTTTAGCAAAAAAGTTTGGGCAAAAAGGCTTTTTCTATAAAGGTTTGATAAGAAGCCAGGTAGATACACTAAGACTTATTCCTTGCTCTGCTACAAATTCCTTAAATACCTTCTTAAATAAAAGCTTGCAAAGTGTGTTGGGGAGGAACAGGATGTTGGCAAAGCTGTGTCTGAGGGGCAAGAGCGTGTTCCCAGTGCCGGCTGGGACCCGCAGTGCCCAAGGGAAGCCCTGGCCAGCGCAGCCCTTGGTCTCCATGGGTCATCCCAAGTCAGGCAGGGGGAAGGTGGAAGTCACGAGCGTGAGGTGTGTGTTTGGTGAATGAGCTGTGCATGTCACCATCCAAATCTGCTGCTTTCCTGCTTTGTTTCCCTCTTCCCTTCTGTCAGCTTGGGTGTCTCCTGCTCCTCATCCGCCTTGGGATGGCGGCGTCTAAGCTGGTTCTGCCTCCGCAGCTCCTCTCTGCTCCTGCACCCAGCTGGCACATCCCTGCCCCGTGCCTCAGTGTTATTTTTCCCTTTGTCTCTTACTGTTGCAAACTAAGAGAAATGGATGATATTTATTGTAAATATTAGACTTTAGCGTTGTACCGGCCACTCCTGGGTCTGAATGTTGGAGGCCTTTGGCTGCTGCTGTACGAAAGAGCGCTTGTGGGGGAAGGGGTAGGAGTGACCAGTGGGTTTGTTTGCCACACTTGCATTAAGGTGTGATTTGGAGTATTTTCTTTTTTTTATTTTATTTTTTTTTTTTTTCTTCCGAAGAGGGGAGGATGAAGTCTTTCTCTGGTTTTCTCTTACTGGATGTGAAGGATAATTCTGTACTTCTAGTAGAAGATTTGACAGAAGTGTGTGTTTACGTTGTGTTCGATTACCATATCCAGGTGGCTGTGAGAGCACCTCCTGCGCTGGGCTCTGCCAAGCCTTGTCACTCAGCACTTAGCTAGATAAGAGAAAGTGTGGAATTTCTGTGTTTTTAGAAACTTGAACAATTGCCACATAATAGCGGTGCAATAATTTTTATTCATGTTGTACCTGCATGTCGATGTTCAAATCCTCCTCCAAAATAAATAATTTTTTTTTTTACATAAATCCAAACTCGTGTTTGTCTCTTGGTTGGTCTCCCCTCAGTTTCCCACAGTGCTGGGGGTGGCTGTGCTCCCAACCTGCCTATTTAACCAGCTGCTTGATGGGGCAGAAAATGGCCTGTGGAGTGTCTGGGTATTGGAGTAAACTCTGCCAGGCTGTTTGGGATTTTCTGCTCCACAGGCCAGGTGTGTGGCTAAGCCAAAGCTTTCCATTCTGAAACTCAAGCCCAGAATTTACCATCCTCCACCAAATCTGTAAATATAATGTCTTGTGTCCCTGCTAATGCAGGGTCCTGATGGTAAAAACATGTGAGGAGTAAAAGGGGTAAAAACCTGTCAGACATGAAACTTGGCTGAGCAAGATGAGGATGTCACTGGCCACACCGTGGCTGATGGCTTCAGAAATTGGATGCACAATAAAATCCAAAGGGATTGGCTTTGGCTTGGATTAGCCAAGGGGCAAGAGCCAGCAGGTGCTACGTGGCCCCTTTTCACTCACTTATTTAGGCAGCGCCACCCAAAACCTTCCCAGAAACAGATCTTTGCTTTTAACATTTGCAGGTGTGTGCCCTCCACATGGAAAAGCCTTCAAAGGCTATTCCTGTCCTTGGAAATAGAGCTGGGGAGACGTTCACGTCTGGGGAGATTGGAGTAATCCTCATTCGCTGCTGCCAAGGATGCTCAAAATATCCCGTGTCTCCGTGCTCCGGAGGAGCTGCGGAGCAGGGATCGGGGCCGAAGCTCGGCTCGGTCCGCAGGAGATTTGCGGTGCCTCTGCCGGCAGCCGCTCCCGGTGTCGCCGGGCGTCATCGCTGACGTGGGCTCGGCAAAGAGAGATGTTCCTGCCCACGCCGAGCGGGCCCGGAGGGACCGGAGCGCGGCGAGAGGACACCGGTGCCTCTCCTGCAGCGCTGGAATAACCCGCCTGCCTGTCACGGCAAAGGCTCCCTGCTCCTGGCTCCGTGCAGGGACCGGGCATGGAGCAGAAGCTGGCCCTGCCCCGCAGCCCAAATCCAGAGCATCCTCTCCAGCAGGGAGATGGGAGCATCGCCCTGGAGGAGCAGAGTCGTGGTGCAGAGTCGTGTTTCCATTTTCATGGAAACAGAGATATTTTTCTCCTTTTTTAAGGCTCACTAGCTGGAGTTTAATTAGGGTTAGGTTTAATGCCTGCAGCCCTCCTGTAGAAGTTTCCCCAGCCAGGAATAAGTAACTCTCGGTCCACAGCAGTTTATTCTTCCAGAGGATTAAACCACGACAACTAAGGGCCACTTTTTCCACCCAAATGATGGCATGGAAGTGGCAGCTCAGTGCACTTCAGTGCCTGCTCGCTAACACCGAGGTTTGACTCCTTCCCCCAGGATCAGAGGATGTGGGTGAGTGTCTGGGCAAAGTCCCACTGCCAACAGCCCGGCTGCCTGCAGTTAACCTGGAATCTCAAAGATGGGAACTGGGGGGAAAGCCAGAGCATCCTGCACGGGTGCTGGGCCCCCACTGTTGGTCAGAGCAGGGAACTGGTAACACCAAAGTCATGGGTCCAATCCCTGTATGGGCCATTCGCTTCACAGCTGGACTCATGATCCTTGTGGGTCCCTTCCAACTCAGAATATTCTGTGATTCTGCAGACAGCCTGCCCTGAAGGGAAGCTACAGCTGGAACTGCTGTTGGGTGCACCAGGGTCTCTAGAGGAAGCTGGGGCCCCCCATTGTGTTGCACCCCACATCACTGTCCGTGCCTGCTGTGGATCCAGGTCGGGCACTGAGTGCAGGGGCTGAGCTCGGAGGGGATGTGCAGCTGTCCGTGGCTCCACAGGGTTTAACTCTTCCTGTCTGCCTCTGCTCTGTGCAGCCTCATTCCCTGTGACCATGGAAGCACCCAGGGCTGGCCTGCAGCCACCCCCTCTCCAGCCTCCATCATGTGCCAGTGGGCTTTATATTTTAAACGCTGATTAGGGCTGACCTCATATTTCAGAGCTTACTTCATAGTCACTAATGAGGGATTAGGAATGTTAAGCTAATTAGCAATCAGCAAACGAGGGCTCAGTCAGTCTTCTCAGCCTGACACGCTGTCAATGAACGAGTTATTTGATGATTATCGTAAACCTGCTCAAACGGGCTGCCTAATTCTGATGGGCAGCAGGGAGCCAGGGTGAGCTGCAGCCCAGGTGATGGGAGCCTACGGCCCCACGTGGCCCTGGCCACTCTCCACAGACTGGAGTGTGCAGGACACCTGCTCCTGGAGTCAAGGGATTTAAATAAGTAAAGAAATTGAGGTGGGCTTTTTTTTTTTCATTTCAAAATTACTCAGTTATGGTCCAAACTTCCCAGCCTCATTGTTTTGGGAGAGGCTTTACCTGATGGGCCACCTAAGGAGAAATTTGGCCACCTCTGGATTCTGTTCAGCTCCAAAAATACCCTCAAACCAAACCTTCCCTGCTGAGAAGCCTCCTCCCAGGCCAGCCAGAGCAGCCTGGCTTTCGGCTGGGTTTCAACTCCCTGGGTTATTAATTATCCCATTATTTTGATTTACTCCCACACCCCACCCTCTGCTCCATGAGGGAAGCAGGGCAGCCAGGAGGTGTGGTGGGATGGGGGATGGGAGGTAAACTTAGCAGAGACCTGATCGATATTTCACACTGGAAAGGAGTAAAAGCCCCAAACCCCCAAATATAAAACCCTAGAGCTCTTGTGGGAAGGAAGCAAAGGGGGAAATGGAGGGGACTGGTGGGCTGTCCTGGCCCAGAAGGGCTGCAGGGATTCTGGGCTCTGCCTTTCCTGCCGTTTTTCCACTCTTTTCAGGGTACTTAAGACCCGAGGGAGCTCCACATCTGCTGTTGGCCCATGGGGACGGGGTGCTCAGCCGTGTGCCAAGGACACGCTCCAGCTGTGCTGAGGGGCAGTATGGAAAATAAAGAAGGTATGGGAACCAGTGGCATTGCTGCCAGGCCAGTGCCACTGCAGAGGGATGGTCTCTGAGAATGAGGGAGCTGCCTCTGCCCTGGGCACAGCTATGCTTTCAGCTGGGTGATTCCAAAAAGGGCCATTTTCAACTCCTGGATATGGGGGTGTGGGTGGTGGCAAAGTCGGGATGGTTCTGGGGCAAGGACTGAGCAGGGATGCTCTTACTGCTCCCTGAAACCCATTTTCCTGCCTTTCTGGGGGGGGGGAAAATAAAGCTTTCTCTTCCTTTGCAGGCAGTTTGGATAGAGGTTTCTTTCCCCCAGGGGCTCAGCGTGGGCCAGGACACGGGGCCGTGACCTCCTTGCTGCTGGGGATGGATCCATCCTGCCTTGCGTCCGTGCCCTTCCCCATGTGCCACCCCAGCCTGGCAGACTGGGAGCTAAAAATAAGTGAAATGCAGGGGATAACCGGGCGCCTAAATATATCCCTTCTTTAATTAGCACCAGGCGACTGCCTCGCAGTCACGTCCGTCTGCCCACTAATCCCGCTAAGCTGCGCCCGCGTCACGGGGCTCCCCTGAAGAGCTCCCGTGAGCTCGGGCACGGAGCATCCTCGGGGCTCATTGCCACTCACCCTCCCGGTGGCCTCGGCGTGTGGGGACGCTGCCGGGGATGGCCCGGCGTGGGAGAGTGACACCACACAGGGGTTAAACCGGAGTGAGGAGGGTCAGGGTGAGGCGGGGGCATCGTCCTGCCGGTGCTGAGGTGTGCGGGATGGGGGATGGGGTGTGCCAGGAATGGTGAAGCCATGGGCTGGAATCTCTCTGGCAGTGGGATGCTCTCCCATGGAGCTGCCTGGGGAGCTGCTCTGTGCAGGGCTGTCCTGAACTCGGTGGGGTCAGGCTGGGAGAGTTCCCTCCTCCCCCGGTTCTCACCAGGAGCATCCCTGACTTTCCCTGGTGCTCACCCGAGGCAGTGGGTCAGGCAAGATTTAACCCATCTCAGCTTATTGGGCTCTGTGGTCCTTCAGGGCCTTGGAAGCTGAGTTGCACCAGGGCTGTTGCTTCTAGTACCTTCTTCTATTTCTAACACAGACATTCAAATAACTGTTTCTGATTTGCTGCTTTGCAAGGGCACTGGATGCCATCAGGAAGGGATGCTGGGGAGGACAAACTAAACCCATGGAGCTCGTGGCTGGAAACTCTTCTCTGGTCAGTAGCTAGCTCTTCTGCTTTATTAAAAGGCTGGATTTCCCCCAAAGCTGACTTCTGGAAGACTGTAAGCAGCACAGAGGGGCAGCATCCAGAAGGGTTTTCCTTTGTGTTCCTTCAGAGCATACGACCAAGCCATCCCTGCTGCTGGCAGCAAGGACATGAGGTCTCACCACTCTGGAAGCAAGTCTGGGCTTTGCTGGGGAGACCCCTATTAATCCTGAAGGAGAAGGTCTTTGGGAAAGGTGCTGCTCCTGTGGGACAGAGGGACTGTGCCCTGCAGCACCTGGAGCCCTGTAGCATGGCCCAGCACAATGGGCTGGAAGGGACATCCTCCATGGCACCTCCACATTTGGGAGACCCCAACCCAGGCCATGGCAGGGATAAAAAAGCACCATTCCCCCAGCGTGGGGCTGGCCCCCATCAGCAGCTGTGGTTTGGGGCTCCCGTGGGGCTGTGGGGTGGCTGCTCCCCTTTCCAGCCACTGCTGGATTCCAGTGCCAGGAAGGGGGGGACCCTTCTGCACCCGCAGGTGCTCCCCTGGAAAGTCAAGAGCTGCCAGCAGCAGGCAGGAGCAGGGTTTGGCTGGCGTCCCTGTGCACAGACAGTGATGGATTCCAGATGGCCCACGGGCCCACAGGGCTCACCACAGCGTTCTCTCAGCAGCTGGGCTGCAAGAGGGTCTGGTCCAAAGGCAACATCCGTCAGAAGGCGGGTGGTGGGACCAGGAGGAGAAGGATGAGGAGCAAGAGGAGAAGGAGGAAGAGGAGGGGGAATGGTTTTATTCCCTTGGCTGCCATAGTGACCTCTCAGGGCTGACTCCATTTCTCCATCCCATCTGTCTCCTCCCATCCCTGCATGGAAGGCTGGCAGCAGCAAAGGCATGTTTCCAACTGCCTAAAAATATTTGGGATGTGGGCAGTGGGCAGGGGAGGCCTGGCCTGCCCTGCCAGGGTTGTCAGGTGTGCCCCACACTGTGTGAGTGAACAGGCTCGTGGGGAACCATTCTCTGTGCTGCAGGAGGGCAGAGCCCTGGGCTGGGCACGGCTTCAGCTGGGGAAGGTGGGGTGGTGCATCCCCTCCCTCTGCATTTGGGGTGGGGGAGCAGGTTTTACGCAGGTGACAGAAGAACTGGTTGGAAGCCAGCAGATTTGGGGGCTGCTCAGGGGGAAGATGCTTGTCCCCATCACCTGGAGAGTCTGAAAGGTCCCCTGAGCATGCAAGCCACTGAGACCCCTGCAAGGGATGTGGTTTGGGAGGAAGGTACACAGCTGTGCAGCTGGTTCAGTTTCCCATCCTGAGTGAGGCTGGGATTTATCAGACATGTTCAGAAAACAGCCTCTGAACTGAAAATGATGGTGATGAACACCTGCACCTCCAGGGAATCCTGGAGGAGGAATTTTCTCCCTCAGGAGACAGGTTAAAGGGCCGTGCAGTGTCTGCATCTTGCTCCCAGCAGAAAGTTTCTCTTCCCAGAGTGGCAAGAAAATTCTCCTAGAAAAAGTAGACACCCACAAAAATTACGCTATGAAGTAGGAAGGAAAAAAAAAATAAAGAACAACACAAAGAAGGAAAGGAAAAACGCCAACAACCCGCCCTGTGCCCAGGATCAAAGCTAGGAGCCGTTTGGGAGCCCTTGGACAGGAATATTCCCTGGTTCCTCTGGCCAAGCCACTGCTGTGAAAGGCTGCTTTGTTCCCAAGGCTTCAGCCTCACTTTTCCCGCTGCGGACTTCGCTCCCGATGGTGATGGGGCAGGTGAGCCTGGGTGGGTGAGATGGGGCAGGTGCCAGGGCCAGGGACCCGCTGGCTCTGCCACAGCAGCAGCAGGGCTTTGATGGCACAGAGGAGCAGGATGAGGAGCCCTCTCCCCACCTGACACTGAGGGCAGGTATAAAATACCCAGAGCTCTTTATTCCATGAATAATGTGCATCCAAGTGCCCTTACAGTCCCCCTCACCCACTCTTCCATCCCGAATCCTGCGTTCTCCTCAGGTCTTCACAAACTTTTGGCCAAAGTAACACTTGCCTTTTATTCATTTTATGTTTTTAGTTTCTCTCTTTTTTTCCTTTTTTAAAATTTTTTTAATAACCTGTGTTTGCTGTCTTGGCTTGATGTTGAGCTGCACCATTACATGACACTGGAATTTCCCTTCCAGCTCTTTCTAGGTTATGTGGCCTCTCCACCTCTGTCTGCAGTGCTGGGACAGTCGAATTTGGCCAGAATTCCCCTTGCCAGAAGTGAGGAGAAGCAAGGTCCCACAGCCTCTAGGTGTCCAATCTCCAGGATCCTACATCCCCAAATGCCACATCTCAAGTGCAGGAGGGACTCTGAGGCTGACTAAGCCCTTTGACTCCGGGATGTCTCACATTGGGTCAGCCTAAATCCTCTCCAGGTGCCGGACGTGGTCTCTGTGCCCGGTTTCTGTGGGTCTAACGTGGGGCAGGAAGGGCGGCTCTGGCCGGAGCCCAGCCCGGAAAGCTCGGCCGGGGCCTGGCTCAGCCCGGCAGTGCGGTGGGGAAAGCTGCCCGGAACAGACCAGCCCTGTGCAAAAATGGGAACCTGTGTTGCCGATGAAAAGTGCTTTCTTTGGGTAGGATGTTTGTGTTTCCTTTGGCAGAGCGGCCGCGGGAGCGTGCACAGCACCTGCCCAGGGCGGCTGGCTCTGCTCTCAGGGCACCCATCCTGCCCCTTCCCTTGAAAGTGTGAGCAAAGGGAAAGAGTTTGGGAAATGCTCCAGCCACAGTTCTGCCTGAAGCAGGCTTGTGATTATCGAGTGCCTCTCCTGGGCACAGGTCTGTGGCAGCAGCTGGAAAAGCCAGGATCTTGCCCAGAAGCCCATGCAGGAGTACAGAGAGAGGTTTTTGGGATGGAAAGGCACATCCTGGCCCCTGCCCTCCTGGCATCCTAGTCTGCCTTAAGATGCTCCACCACAGGACGTGCCTTTGCTTGCCCCTGAGGCCTTGTGACAGCTCATGCTCCTCTTCCTGCTCCTCATCCCTCTTCTGGGAGCGAGACCTTGAGTTGTTCTAGTTTGCATCAGGGCTGGGAGGCTGAGCCAGCCGGATGTGAGGAGCTGCCTCCTCCTGCTCCAAGGGGGAGGTCAAGGCCCTGCCCCTTGTCCAGGGGAGATGGCTTGGGCCTGGTGGGGCCAGGGAAGGGAAGGGCTCTGGGAAGACGATTGTACAGGAGAGCTGGAACCCAGGGGAACCTGAAGTGGGTTTTCTCTGCCCTGCCCTGAGTGACTGGGAAGAGGTGGCCAAGATGTTTCCCAGGAGCCACCACCACCATCAAGGATGGGTTTGGAGGCAGGAGAGTGGGCAGCAACCCAGGCTGGTGCTCTGCAACCCTTTCTTCTTGTTCCACCACACCTTCTGCCCAGGGAGCACAGAGACATCATGCAGAGGGTGCCTTGGCATTTTGTCCCTCACCCATCACTTCTCTACAAAGCCAATTAGATCTTGGGGAGAAAGATGTGCCGTCAGAAAGAACAGATTTCATGAAAATAGCAATCAAGAGAAAATGTGGAGAAAATAGTAGCCAGGGAAGTGGATTATATTGGTCAGGGTGAAGCCTCTCTCCTTCCAACCCTTCTGGGCTCATGAATAACATTGGTACAGAAAGGCTAAGACTGGTGTGGGACTGTGCCAGCTCAACAAAAATCAGTATGGGATGGTTTTTTTTCCCCTTGTCCAGAGTCAAATTTGGTACATTACCATTTTGTTCTAATTTGGATGAAATCTGACAAGCAAGATGATGAGGTTTCCCATGAAATGTGGATTCTGGATCTCTGGCCAACCCTAATCCAGCAGTTCACTTGAAAGCCTCCAAATGCTGCTCCAGTCTTGGACTCGATTCTCCAAGGAGGGAAATGCTGCATCTCATGTCTCACAGGGATGGATTGTGGTCCATGACCAGAGTGAACACTCCCCCATTCTGTGTGTCCCTGGGGCTCAGCCAGGCTGTGTATCCTTGGGAGGGGTCCTGTCCCAGGGGATTCAGGCAGCACCCTCCATCTCGAGTACCTTTGCATCCACCCCAACCCCAAACCCAGTGGGGCTGGTGTGAGAAGCAGCTGCCCCGGTTGCATTTCCAGGCTCAGGTGCTTCATTCATGGCAGAGGCACCTGATGGTTCCCCCATTCCAGCTGGGCATGTTGGAGTGGGATGGAGGGGACAGGCAACCACGTTCCTCATGGATTTTGGGCTGCTCAAGGTGCTGTGCAGCACACTCACCACCCTGCCCTTTATTTATGGCTGTGGTACTTGGAGCTATGGCTGTGGCTGTGTTGCTCCTGCTGCCCAGCAACACAGTGTCTATTAAACTAAACTATTAGACTAAAATAAGTCTGTTTTGAGAGATGAAACCAAGGAGGAGAAGTGGAACAGCTTGGTTGCTGCAACAAGTCCTGGGTTTCAAACCAAACCCTGATCCCTTACATCAAGGCATTTTGGCTGGGGGAGGATGGGCTTTTGAAGGTGTTGGGGTTTTTCCTGCTAGATTTTTCTTCCCCTGAGCAAGATCCTCACATGAATTTCCCAGTACAGTGGGCTCCTGCATGAGGGGGAAGAAAAATCCCATGAAAGCAGCCTGGTGACTTCTGTCCATCCATCCTGCACCCCTGCCCTGTGGTGCCACACCCGGGGGTGCCAGGCCATTGCCTGCCCCTGGGAAGGGTCCCGTGTGTGAGTGGGGAGAACCCAGGGGACTTGCAGGAAGCTCTGTGGAATTGCTGAGGATGGAAAAATCCCCGGGATCTGCCCTTTCTCTGAGAAGACATCTGAGCTGGGAGGTGTTTTTCTTTCCATCCAGTCAGCACGGCCGCTTGGAAATTTCCTACGCCGGCTCTGGCTGTGATGTTTTCATAACACAGGGAACAGTCTGGCAAAGCCCTGAAAAACTGTTCGCCAATTAGTGACTTACATCTTTCCCTGCAATTCTACCTCATTAGCCCTTATTAAAAAGAAATAAATTAAGTAATAATAAAAAAGAGCCAGGCCCCTGGAGCACCTTGCAGAGTCCTCTCAGTTTTTTCTTGCTGATGTTTCCCCATCGCTCTCCTCTCGCCTGGGGGTGCCAATGCAATGAACACTGGCTACAAAGCCCATGGCTCATCCATTGGGTACCACGTGGCTGCTGCTCTTCCAGGTGTTGTTTCTGAGTGGCTGCATCCCTCCAGTGCTGCGGGCAGGACAGCAGGGAGCACCCTGAGGGGCTGTAACATGGGGTGAGCTCCTTGTTGGATGCAATGACAGATGCCCAAGTGAGCCCTCAGGGTCTCATTTGGGTGCTCCCAGCAACCCTGCACCATGATCAGGGACTTTTCTGCCCAGTTGGGTGCTCCCTGCCTGTTGGTGGAGGGGCCTCTGGTGTGGATGATGGGGGGAATGCTGACTCAGCAGCTGGAAAGGCTTATTGGCCCTGTGAGAAATGCTGATGCAGCATTTTTTGAAAAAATGGTTGACTCAGGAGGTCGGGAAAATGTCAGTCTGCAAAAACGTCGACTCACGGGGCTGCAAAAACACCGAGCCATGCACAGCCCTGCCCTGAATTTCTGAGGATGCTGGGGTGGCATCCCATCTGACTCCCAAGTTTAAGGGGCAAAACATCCCCCCCAAGTTTCCCCTCCTGCCATCATCTGTGTTGGAATGAAAGAGGATCAGCAACACCACCCCCAAACTCCCTGATTTTTCAGTGGCTCCAATGCCACTGGTGCTCGTGAAGGAACTGGGAAAGCAAACAGTGATTTCCCAAACTCCTGCAAAATCTACGTGAGTGGATGCAGCTGAGCCGTGTCTTTCCTGGGTCTGCTCGAGTGGTGCAAGCCCTCCTCTCCCCCCAGCACCAACAGTGGCATCACCAAACGTGTTTTTCCCTGATGGCAGAGGAAGCAGTGAGCCGTGCAAGAACACTGCTGATGGCTCCTGCTCCCTCGGAAGACGCTGTGAAAGGAACGCAGGGAAGGCTCCATTAAGGAACGTGCGTGTGCTACGTGTATTCCACCCTCCTCCCAGCCCCAGGAGGGGCTTTCTCTCCAGCCTAGAGGAAATCAGACCTCTGCAAGTCTTTTTTTTTTAAAGCTTCTGTTAAAGATGATGCCCATGGCCTCAGCTGGGAGACAGACACAGCTACACCACGGCAGCCCGACCACGCTGCAGTTCGGAATTTATTAGAAACAGCTGTCAGTACATCCTTCTAAAACATTACATGTCAATGTGCTTTATTGCAATCTTTTTTTATTGCATTTTTTTTTGATCTAGAGCAAGTAGGCCCAGGATGCTTAGTGTCTGGGATTTAAAAGCCCAACCATCTAGTAAAAGAAAGTACAGCAAAATTGTAACACACCCGGTGACAAGTACAGTGTTGCATTACTGAGCTAGAAACTACAGGATGACTTGTCAGAAAACACTAACATACACTTGGTTTCCTTATGAAGCAGTTTGTTTCTTTTCTTTAAAAGTTAAACTACATGAATTCCTTTTTTTTTTTTCTTTTCTTCCCCCCACCCCCCTCCCCGACTACACCATAAACGACAGAAGAACAGATTTTACACAAATAACAAACAAGAGTACCAAAGTTACATGCTGGAATTCATCTGGAAAACAAAATAATTCAATAGCTTCTGGAGAAGCAGGTTCTTAACAGATGCAGTTTCCCTTAAAGAAAATAGAAGTCAAAGAAAAGCAGAAACATTGATGCAAAGGTTGTACAAAGGAGTGTGCTGTTATTTCAGCCCTCGACACAAGATCAAACACCCACTCATGCTTTACATTGAACCACACCTTGTACAAAGAGTCCACTCACAAAGGGACACGCACCAACACCACCCATTGCACATCAGCTCTGGACAGGGGGCACTGAGGGGCCACTGAAACGTGCAAACAATCACTGCATCTCACAGGAGAGCAAGAGGGGTTTCTTTTGCTAAGCCTTTGCTTGGGACACGGTTGAATGCTTTGTCCCAGAGTAAATAACACCCCAAATCAACTCTGTTTACGAATATAGTAGCAACCCCACCGAGGAAATCCAGAGTTCAGCATTTCAGAAGCACATATGCAAGATGAACACAATAAACTCCTTTTCATTTGACAAAAAAACCAACCCAATTCTGCCTAAACACACGGCAGAATGTGCTAACAACAGTGAGTTTTGTTTTATTTTTAAGGGGCAGTGCCACTTACAGCTAATGCATATAAATGTGTACGTGAATATATTTTACATATATCTATATACATACAGTACATATACACACACACGCACGCGCACACACACACACGGATGATGCAGACCATTACAATCCCATGGTGCAATAAACAGCCAGATATACAAAATTAACAGGTTTTCATCAAACAGATCTTTGCTGGATGTAGAAGTCACTCACGAAAACAAAACAGATCAAAACCCTGACCCAGCCGACCGAACGTGAGCCCCCCCCCTCTGCAGCCAACAGAGACCTGGGGGCAGCTCGAGGCCAGCCCCAGCATCCTACAACCCCTGCTGGGGGGTGACAGTCACCCTTAGAGACCTTTCTTTTTGTCTTTGGATGCAGTAACTTTCTCCAAACGATCCCGAGCCTCTTGCTACAAGCACTTGGAAAGTGCATGGGAACGGCATTGCTGGATACAGGGGGAAATGTCCCTGCCCTCATTTGCCAATGCCCATCTCACAGAAGCAACCCCAAGGGAAGGTGGTGGAGGGGGGGCATCAAATTAAAGCTGCTTTCTCTAATACAGGTTGATCAATGAAGCATTTTTTTTCTATCAAAAAGGGCCCGTCTCACTTTTTTTCCCTTGCCTCTGAAGCTCATATTACATTTTTAAAGGCAAACTTCAGAACAAATGGTGAGTCTAGTCATAAAATACAGTGAGTCAATGCCAATAGCAATTTCAAAAATGCAAATTCTGCAATAATTGTATAAAGCCAGCCCCAAAGACCAGCACTTCAAGCAACGTCATCATCTAAACAGTTAACAAGCTAAAGCTCCCGATCTGCCCCTTTGAACAAACAGGAAGGAACTGAAAAGATTTCAAGAGAGATTTTTTTTTTCTTTTTTCTTTTTTTTTCCCCTTCCCATTCGGTGGAAAGTATTTCTGCCCACAGAATGCAAGACTCACAAAAATGTTGGCCAAACTTCATGTAACCCCGTCCAAAGCTGCTGCTCACGCAGCGCTGCACTGGCCCAGCTGCCTGGCGAACAGGCCGCCGCTTCTTTGGGCTGCTCCTTCCCCTCTCCCGGCTGCTCGTGTGCCAAGGGAAACAAGGGGATCAGCAGTGCCAGTTCCCTTCCCTACAGAAAGGGCAGCAGCTCCTCAAGGACTTGTATCAACTCCCTAACCCTCTCCTGTGTGTGCATTTAAGGCGAGTACAACTCCTATTCCAAAGGGAAAGGTCTGCTCTGGCATCTCCTCTTATTTCATGGTTCCAGGCAGAGGTTTCTGCTTCATGGTCTGTCTCCTGCTTCATCGAGCTACAACCAGAGGGATGCTTTAGGGTGCTGATCCTTCCTCTCCACTAAAGCTCTTTGCTTTGAATGCTGGATTTGAGCAAGCCTGACCCCCCTCCCCTTACAGCGTTTTTGTTCTTCGGGAATGTTATTTTGATTTTGCTATCGCAAAAGCAGAGGTTGCAAATCAACTCTAAGGAAACTACACATAAGAAAACTTGATTTTAAACGTGGTCTAAACAAAACAACCCCCAACCCATCATAGTGCTTTGTAAAACTGCATTTTGAACCTGTCTGTCTCTTACCCCTCCTGATCCACAAGCAGTACCTGTTTCATGTCTGCACAATGCAGCAAGCATACAAGACTCACTAACATTTCAGATTTTTATTCCCTGTTAGTGTAACAAAAAATAAAAAATAAACAGACATTCAAAAACAGAAGCGAGATTGTTCAAGTACCAAATAAGGGGCTTTTCCAAACTTAAAGTGTGACACTCCTATAGCAATTCTGCTGTTTTAAACAGCCACAGCGTTCAGTTACAGACATGGTGCCACCTAAGCCTGCAGAGAGCCCAGGATTTGGGGCAGCCAAGACCCTCCTCCTTCTCCTGTCCTCTCCAAACCAGCACTAAGTGTCAACATTCATTTCCACAGTCCCACTACAGTTGCCTGGCTTTGCGAGGGAAAAACTTTGATTTTTGCCCTGCTGTGACTAGAATTCAGCTGTGGTTAAATGCAAGTTTTTTTCCTGGGAACGGCTTTTGGTTGTGGAAGTCTTGCTAATACTAGTGTCAGCGAGAAAAGAATCAGGCCCATCACATTAAATGGAAAATTTCTTGAACATCTGCCACCTCAAGAGAGATGAGTGTGGAAAGAGCATTTTATTTTTGGCATAAGACAAAGGGCTGTACTGGATGTAACTCTAGGTTTCAACTACCAACGGTGCAAAGCAGCAACTCACTTCACTGCTGATGAGAATGAAATAAAAACCCAAATACAACTCCCAAAACTAGAGCACTCCAGTATCAAAAGGTGGACCAATGCACATTGTTGCTTCACACACTAGTGAAGCATCTGCTGGGACATCCCTCTGTTTCTAGGTTGGTCCTTTCCATGCTCAGATTATTTGTAATTAACAAAGAAACTAGTGGGAAAAGATTTACAGCTTACTAACTTCAAAAACATGGCACTCGTGGCTGACACAATGGGGCCAATGGCAACTGTGGAAGCAGACCTGATTTCCATCCATACCAACACAAAATACTGAATCACCCCTAATTCCCTGCAAATATACTTCAAAACAGATTAGAAGAAACTGTGCATATTCGAGTTTCAACATCCCCTCCCTCCCCCTCCCCCATTTAACACTGTGCAAAAGTTATTTATTTAACTCTACATATATATTTAATACAATATGGGTCAGTGAGATCAATGCTCCTCAAACTGCAGCCTGGTACCAGATGGCTGCTACGACAGTGAGGCTACTTCCCCCTTTCCTCCTGATGTTCTGACTCTTAAAATGAAAACCTTCTCACATCTTACTGTTTTAAAAGAACTTGAGTTTCTTTGTTTTGCCTCTATGTTCGCATTTCCTGTATTTGTTTCAGGCTTAACAGCTGCTTTTCATCCTGGGGTGTAATCCTGCACCTCACAGGCCCGTTTCTGATTTCTCAGTCATGCAAGTGTAGACCAGCTCCTGGAAGCTGTGGGTTTTCTCACAGGTCTAATGCTACTGAGCAAACAGAATTAGGCCAAGCACAATGAGAGGTGCAGGACCAAGCCCTTGCCTCATAGATCACACCAGCTACACGTGTCAGTTGATTTTACACCAATTTTCATTTGCTCTGTGAGTGCAAAGTAGTTGCAAAAAGAATCTGTGCAATAGCACGTGCGAGTTAATGGGGAACAATGGCAGCAGCTGGGACTTCAGGTGCCTAAACCAAACACAGAGAGAGACAGTGGCAAAACAGCATCAGGGAGACTGCTCAGGATAATGGAGCCAGTACAAGGAATGCAGGCTTAGTCTGCCCATAGCCCTGCTCTGAAGGTTTGGGCAAAAACAGGACTTCAAAGAACACTTCAGGATGGCTTATTGGCTCTGGGTTCATCATTCACAGCAAATACATCACCTGTGATCAGCAAAAAGATCTCAGGGAGCGAAGGGCCAAGAGTCCCAACTCACTCACACCACGATAAAGCCAAGCTACCTTCACAGATGCTAATGGAATTACACTGTATTTACCTTGGCAGAGCCAGGGCTGGAGCCCGGACCAAGACCTCACAGGATCAATCAGATTCCACTACAGAGAGACTTCAGAGAGCCCTGCTCTGCTATCCTGCTGCTGTCAGGACTGCGAGGGTGTGTCAGGATTTATGAGCCTGGAAGTAGATCTGTGCCTGTTTAAAACAAAACTGAGCCCTACCTGAAACTGGGGCAGATATGAAACACTTTGGCAAGGTTATCTCTGTCACAAAAGCAGGGATCAGAAACGTGGGCCTCATCAGCCTCGAATGTTAACGCTGTCAGTAAGAGAGTGCAGACAGATCACAAGGGCAGGCAAAAATCAGACAGTCCTCTCACACAGGTTTTTCCACAGGCATGAGGCACCTGGCTGTCATTTGTGCCTTTGAACTGATTTCCCTCATTGGGCATTTGGTCTCAGCCCAGCATCAAGGGAATGTTAAATGCCTGAGAGCTGTGAGAATGGCAGCTGTACAGCTACTAGATTAGAACTGCAAATTAGCCAAGAAAAAAATTCCATGTCCACAGACCACTGAGGAAACCATCCAAGATTTCCACTAACAGCAAAGGCTATGTCTCATTTTTCCTTTTTTCCTGGGGAAGTAGAAGGGACACACAAGCAGATGTGGTTCATTCTGACACAGCGGCTTATGTTAATTTTATTCTTCTCTCACACAGTTTTGGTTGAGCTTTGTAGGGTATCATTTAAATGAGAAAAGTGGCATCTACAGAATTCCTTGCCTGAAGATTGCACTCTGGCCAATTAGGAAGTGTCTGGGATGCGTCAGGGTCATTAGTGCAAAATAAAAAATGTCATGGCATGCCAGGCAACCAGACTACCCTTCCTGCAATGGCTGTCAGTGCTCCAGCCTTGCCACTTCCCTACTTGCAAATTCAAGACATTCAATGAAATAATACTTCTAGTGTAAACAATATACATCAACAAGCCTGGCACTACTGCCCAGGCATTACAGAAAAAAGCCATTGGAACAGGAAATCAGCCCCGGGGTCAGAAACGGGTCTCCAGCATTCTCAGACCTGCATGACTGTCTGCTTCCTGTCCTGCACAATGGGTGCATTGCAAGGGAAACGCTTCCAGTAATGGGAACAAAAGTAACTTTCAAGGTTGCACACTGAACAATTACTTTGCCAGTTGTGCTTTGATGCCAAGTGGTTCAGTTTGCCAAACTTAGCTCTTTTTCATTTTAGAAGCTTAAGGAATGGAAATAAGCTGCTTTGTACACTTTCCAGGGAGGGGATTTATTTGATGACTGCTGTAGTTGATGAAGCCCAGCGCTACCCACTCCAGCATTTGACAGCAGCCCTTGCCAAAGGATGGTACCAGACATCCAATAACTGAGGAGTATGGCTCTCGTCCCTTCCTGTGTTTTGCATCATGTCTAAAATAACTACAAGGGAATTTAGATTATAGCAGAGGAAAATCTTGCTTGGCTGCAGTGGTGTGAGAGTTCAGAACCAGCTCACAAAGAACAAATCAGAGGAGATCTAGGATTAGCATGCTCACTTCTTACAACGGGAAGTAACTATGCCCCACCAAAGAACTGGGTACAATAAGCCATCCAGAAGCATTTGATTACACCGACCTCTTCTGTACCAAAATCAAGTGTTACAAGAGTCTGTCACTGTTCAGCAAGAGACCTGCAGCAGGTCAGTGCAAGCTTCATTCTGGTTTACATTCTGAAGCACAGTATGATTAAAAATCTGAAAACAGAATCCCAAGCTGAGGAATGGGAGGGAGAGTGGGTGAAGAAAGAGGAGAGTGAGCAATTACATCAGATCAGACAAATTTAGTGTTTTGAAGCCACACAATGTTTAGCTTTTCCTTTTATTTGTTTCAAGTTTTGGTGCAGAAAGTATGTGCGGATGCTAATGCAACCTCCCCTGTAAGTGCTCGATCTAGCAACGAACAAAGTTTTGGCGTGTTCAGTTTGGTTATGTTTCCTTTAAGCAAAGACCTGTAGTGCCATTGAAACCAAAACTTTGTTACTGTTGGCAAAAAAATAAAGCAACTTTCCTTTTACAAGCATTTTTCCATTTAAATAAAAACCTGAAGCTTTCCCATAATTCCTTTGGTCTTCTCTCACCAAATTCCATGCTACCTCAAGAAAAGCCCTCTTTTGGAAGTCCGGCTGAATCGCAGTGAAGCTGCTAAAATTAGCAGAGAAGAATTGCTGTGGCAGAGTTTCCCCCTAGTTTGTTGGGAGTTTAAGACTGAAAGACATTACCAGTGCCTCGGGTAGAGGCTTCAAATTGTGTCTACTAGAACAAGAGAAAACAAAATCCAACTAGAAGTTCCACTGAAGGTGCCTGGCAAAAAATCATCTCTGTAAAATGATGCTCTGCTTCCAGTATTTTCATATGCGTTGCGTTGAGTTTATTCCCCTCATAAGGAAACAAAAGTATCGGTGTAAAAGCACAGCTGAGCTTTTAAGGTAGCACCAGGACACCTACACCCAAGTTGTCGTCTTGTTGCTGCTAGGCCTCTTTTTGATTCACATTCACAGAATCACTTCTTGTGCAAAACAAGCAGTCTAAGGAGAAAGAATGCCCTCCGAGTTCTAATAAAAATCGTAGAAAAGAATCCAAGATAGCCAACGCTTTCCTCCTCCCCAAAATTTACCTGCAGAGAGAGGAGGGCATCTGTGCGTAGACGGGATAGGCAAGCCTGACATTTAGGGAATCATTGTGTTGGACAAGGGATGTCTGCTGGTAATGAAGAACCAAATCCTTAAGTGTGCTGTACAGGTTGTACGGTTCTGCAAACCCATAGCCTCTTGGGGTGCTGTAGATCACACAGTGTTTCACCTCTCCGTCAGCTCTGCAAGGAAAGGAAAGAGCAGAGTTTAACATAAAAGGACAAACCCAAAGTGACAGCCTATTAACAATTAACTAATGCAGCAGCTCCGCCAGCCACTGGATTACATAATGGAGGACCCAGTAGATGCAAGTGGAGGAGATTAATATAGTCTGTGAGGAAACAGTGCTTCAGGGCATGCGATTAAACACTCTTGCATAATAATCCACATAAGAGGGCTCTTCCATCCCAGCAGTGCAATTCCCTACTGCATTGTTCTCCAAATGGTCCTTGGAAAAAAAGTCAAGAGCTGAACCAAGAAGATAAGCACCCGAAGTCAGCAATGACTTTGTGCTCAACTCATCTAGAAACCTTTCCACTAAGCAAAGAAACCAAAACCCACAAATTATCAGGACCTACAAAGCATTCCATGAAGCACAGTGCTAACCTTCCATGTGCATTTTTTAATGTTAAGCATGGGACAGGTTCAAGCTGATTCATTATCTGAAGCCATAGCGACCGAGTCTCTAACTTGGCAAAGCAGCTACTGGAACACAGCAATTCCAAAGCTGCTAGAAAAACTTATCTGCCAGAAAGATCGGGTATTATGTAATCCCTGCACTGGAGCCTGTAACAATCCCAGTCACATGTAGGAACAGGTTACTTTATGCCACCCCTTTGCGAGCCTGTAGCATGATCCAACCAAACAAAGGCATCTGATGAACCCAACACTTGAGCGACTGCAATGAACAGAACACTGAACACAGCAGATACTACAATCTTCAGTTACCTTGAGGTGCTAAACCTTCATATATTCATTTCTCAGACTTGTGCTCAGAAGCAATTAACCTCATGTGAAATAAATCAGCGAAAGTCATTTTGGACTCCAGGACAGGCTTGAAGGATTTTTGGATAATGGAGTCAGAGTATTTCTGACCTTCATTACATCAGCATAAAATGAAGTGAAATACAAGAAATCAATGCAAGGCTGTGTGAATGTCATCAAAACTACTGCTCACAAATAATCCTCTGAAGCATCACCATTACCTTACACATACAAGAGAAAGATCTAGAGTTGGGCATGTCTGAAAATGAGAATGGAGGAAGCCACACCTTTACAGCACCACTTTATTTCTTCCCATGTAACCCTTTGCAGGGAAGAATATGAGAGAATTAGGCCCTAACCACAGATCAAGCTGGGATACTTCAGAATTTTGTACTAACTACTGTGGGAACTGCAGAGGCTGCAGGACTACAGTTATTGCACATTCAAAGCACATTTTTGTTACAAAGCTTTTTACCATGCCGGTCTTCCTGCAAACACGCAACACATTCCAATGGGTAGGCCTAAGCTAGGCCTGGCTTTTGTTCTCCAAAATAAAGAGCTTTGGTAGAGATTTATGAATTGAGTAGTTAGAACAAAAAGGAAAACAGACTTACACCACAGAACAAGCATAACATCCTTTCTTGCTACTCTCGCGAATCAAAAATGCTCCGTCAGGTTTCCCACAGAGCAAATCTTCCGCTTGGACACGGTTGAGATCCCCAACAAACCAAGTCTTCTCATCATGATGTGGCAGGTTTTCATCTTCTTCATTCACAAAGTATGTGCTGAGAGGATAAATTTGTTAACCAGTGATCAGTAAAGGAGTTAATGAGCAGAGGTATTTATTTTTCCAGAAATCATACAAAGAAATACCAGAATCGCCCAAACTGGGAAGTCGGGCTCCTAACGAACATATATTAAAGGCTTCCACTTAGATCTTAATTTTAATCCTACATGTTTCAGCAGAGTTGCTGCCTCATGTGACATCACATGACTCCAGTCCTTTATTGAGAAACTGGTGGTTTTTGTTACCAACCCCGCAAGAGAAAACACTTATTAATGGAATACTTCTCAATAAAATCATATGTATAGTGACACTTACTCATCAATATTTTCATTTTTGATCCCCAGCCAGTCGTTTATTCGCTTCTGTCTCACCCCCTTGTGATTAAGCCATCTGCCAGAAGAAGAGAACAGTAATACATTACTTCAGAGCACGTGTATGGGTTTTCTTAGTGAGCAAGCTGAAGCTCAGACACAAGAGAAACAGTCTGTGTCCAGCCCAGGGACATCAGGAGCCAGATAATAGTGGTGGGGAAATCAAGAGTGGGTATAACAACATCTGAGGCATCCAGCAAAAAAAAGTCCTAACCTCTGTTGTGTTAGCAACCACAGGTTTTGTTTATAACTAATTTTCATAGATTTTTTATTTACAGGAGTTGCAGAATGTGCACCTGGTTGTGGCTAGCTCTTTAAATAATGAAGTCATGAAGGGGCCAACCAGCACTCAGACATCCCCTGCCAGACTGTAGCACCTCAGCACTAACAGAACTTTGGTTATGAAAAGAAAATTAAATTCTCATTATCCTGATGGAAACAGCCATTAATCAGATTCATCAGAGACACTATTCTGAGGTATGGGTCAGGCTTACTTACACAAGATACTGATCTCTGATTTTGCGGAGCTGAATTAGGTCAGGCTTGATACTGTTCATTTTCTTATCAGTCTCCCTGTTGTCCAGAGCTTGTTTCTTCAAGTCTTGTTCCAGGCGCATTTTACTGTCATGGATCTCACCCAGGCGTGATTTTAATTTTTCATAGTTCATCATTATCCTGCAATTGAGTATGAGAGAAGAGGTCAAACCAGCCCAGAAGGACTGAACCTACTGGTAGCACTTACAGAAGAGTATCACAGAACTATCATAACAGCAGTTCCTCCCTTTGACCACCTCATCCTTACATGAAAATTACTGTAAAAGTGACAGGAAAAACCTCTTGCCAGAGGGCCTGAAACCTAACAGTTTACCTTAAAACATTTCCTTCTGGCAATGATGCAGGAAGAAATTCTCTGCAGGAGGGTCAGCTAGAACAGATTCCTCCTTCACTGTCAGACTCAGTTTTTGTTATATCAATTATGCGAGCCCACCACAGGTATCAGCAATAGCAAGATTTCAAATGCAGACTTCATTACTATCAAGAGCTACCAGGAAGTAACGCTGCCTGTCTCTTCATTCAAGATTAGTTTGCAGGTTTTGTGTGATCTGGGAAAATGACATCTTTTGCTTGTTAATTGTCCTTACTCAGAATGAAGCACCACAATTGCACAGTGTGATTCTTACAGGTAACTGTTTCTGGTCCAAAAACCTCCTTAAGGTGGTTCATTAAGCACCATGTCAAGTGAGGCATTATACCTGGTCTTTCTTCAAAGGCCCAGATCCAGCTTTCTCTGCTAATGCACTCTCAGAAGGGCAGTTTCAAACAAGGCCCTTGCTGAATTTGTTAGATGACAGCTACTAAACATTTATCTTCTTTGAAAGCGGCTAAAACTGACTATGGACAGATTTATTCACATTTCACAGTTAGCAAGTAAAGAGTTCTCCGAATTATGTTCTGAGCAAATCCAAATAGAAATGGGATAAGCAAATTAAATCATTATTTCCTGTTCTTTTCTGGTCCTCATCACAGTATCTTGATTTAGTGAAGTTAAGAGAGGATAATCCAGAGATTTTCCAGCTTTGCAATTCCTTGAGAGAAGAGAGCTTTACTGAAGGCTGAGATACCCTGAGGGAAGGTCTCAGGAAACACTGAGCTTACAAAGTGGTTTATCTGATGCTGTAATGGCAGTGTCAGTGTGGACACAGTTTGTCCAGGTAAGCAAACACAACCTGAGAGCTCACCGTTCAATTTCTTTGTCGTTCCCCTCCCTGCGGAATCGCTCGATGTATTCTTTGCTGTATCGCTCTTGTGAGTGGCACTGTTCCTCAAATATCTTAATTGTTTCATTAAATGCTTCAATTGCAGTTCTCTTCATCTGAATTTCCTATGTAAGGAAAGAGCCCTTCATCATTTGTTCATAACAGATGACAATGCAAAACTCAATTATGTTCCCTAAACTGACCGTGAAGATGATCTTTCCTCTCCCCACTAAGTCAAAATGGGATTCATCAGCTTTAAATTCAGTCAAATGAGTCTGAGTAGGGTCAGGAAAGAACCAGGCAGACCTTCTCCCTCTAAGTCTACCCTCCTCCCCTACATGATGCTCTCTATTAGGCTGCAAACCCCTCAGATATTTTAGTCATATTTTCCATCTTAGTTTGCAGGAAGACTGCCAGCAAAACCTCCTCCCCATATATGAACTATCTTATTTTACAAGAAGCAGTCCAAATACCGTATTCACACTTCCTTAATGCATAATATCTGGTAACTGACTTGCACATGATTTCACGAAAAACCTGGACAAACCCCTCTACAATTCTCACTGCAGCCTGTGGCAGCTGGAAATATTCAGCAGCCAAGGAAGAAGCCTGCAGTGTAAAACTTGTGTTGGCCTTCCCCACAGCTTTATACCAGAAAGTTCAGCTCCTCTTTCTTCCTTGCCCCACACCATACCTCTAGCACTATCAGCAACAAGCAATATTCGCTTTTTCCATCAAATCTGAAACCTCCTTGTTCTCTTCCACAATTTCCCAAGATTTTTCCTTATATTGCCTTTATTAGCTTTAACAGGTTAAAATAATTTTCTTTGCTTTTTAACCAAGAAGAAACAGAATCTACAAAGAGCCAAAGCAGCACCAACCTGGGATGTTCTGGTATATTCTTCATATAATTTGTCATACTCCTTGCTCTTTTCCTGATACTGAGCATGGTATTCTTGAAGCTTTTTACCTACTGCATCTATATTATCTTCTTTCACCAACTGATCCTGCACATACAAAGAGCCATTAAGTCTTCAAGTAAAGCAGCTTTTCCTTAAGAGTATTCATTTGTCCACTTATGCAATTTGCATTTTACAGATATTAGCATCATGTTTATAATCCAGTTTCTAGAGAACACTGTCTAAATCTGCCTTCCTTTGTGCAACATGTTCCACAGTTTACATACAGTAAGAACTGGAACTATGGGATACCAAGAGCTGTGCCAAAACACATTTCCAAAAACACACCACACCTTACTTTCAGGATTACTATCTCCTATTCAAGAAAGAAGGAAGCAAATTGCATAGAATCTTTGGTTAGAGAGCAGAGTTGTTGTTTTTTTTTCCAAAAAGCTCTGTAGTTCTTTTTCCTTAATGCAAGAACGTGTCTTGGGCTACTGAATAAAAGTTTAAAAATTGTTCTTGAAAAATTTAGGTGGTTATGCACAGAGTGAGCAGCTACACAGCTCATATGGGTAGCAGTGACTAGAACAGCATCACTGGGTCCTCAAGGGTCCAAGGAGAAATTAAAAAGTTTCTTCCGCTGCAAGTCAGGGTTTCAGGTCTCTGTTGGGCTGAGATAGGGACTGGAAACCTGATAAAATGTAGCAGCTTAGATGGTTAGACCATTTGGAAGACCCAAGTGAGGCCAAATGTGAAAATTCACCTTTTTTTTCCCTGTTTAAAAAAAAAAAATAAAAATCATGGTATTCATAGAGAAACCTCAAAATTATATACACATCTGCAATTTTTTTATTGCCTGCCTTAACAGCTATTGGGGTCTGATGAAGATCTTACCTGCTGGTACCGGGACACGGGGTACATTAACTTCACATCGAGCTTGGGGTTGTACTGAGCAAGGGACTCATTGCGGTAGTGGTTAATGAGTTCCACAACTGAATTAAATGTCAGCGGATCAGAAAAGCCGTACTTTCCATCCCGATGATAGATCTTTATCAGCTTGTTGTTGCCACCCTTCCTGTAAAGCACAGTCGTTCAGAGGTTTTACTGTGTCCCTCCCATCCCTCATCAGCACTGAGGCTGCTGACAAAGACACCAGTGAAATTCCTGGGCAAGTGGCTCCCACACTGCACACCTTCACAGTGATTCTTTACACAGCAGCAGTATTAAGTAGTTTAAGAGTCAATACACACAGAATTATCATCAGATTATTTGAACAGGAGCAAAGCCCAAAGTAAATCTTTTCCTATGTGTTCATTCTGGAGCCAGCTCATGGTATTTAAGTCCTGGCTTTGCCAGAAGTTTTGCGAAGGAAAAGGAGGATGGTGAAGGCTGAATAAAGGAGCCATAAGAAAACTCAAACCTGTAATTTCCTGCAATTCAGGGTCACGAATAGTATACAACTGAGTGCAGATTTATACAATTATTAACAAGTATTTTTGAGTTATGGGTGCTAATACAGGATACATGAATCTAAACAAAATCCTTCAAGGATTACAAGATGGTTGTAAATTTAGGACTTCATGTTATCCAGATTTATACATTCTAGTGGTTTCCCCAAATACAGTTCTTTTTTCTTCCTTTTTTTCCCAGCAACAGACTGTTTAGACACTGTCCTGTCCTTCTGTACTTACAATTTTGCCTCCTAAAAACAGCTGTATTCAGTAAAATAACCAAATCATGCCAAACCTTAGCACACGGGCTGCCAACTTTGAGGCAGAAGTTAAAGCAGAATTTTAACTACACCCTCGGGATCAAACCTACCATTAAGGCAACGGAATTTCACAGCAGGATCAAGTACCTGCCATATCACAGCAACTCCCAAGGGTGTGCTACAAAGGTTGTGGCTTCTATGCCTCACCTGCTTGTCTCTAACAACCAGCCTTGGGAGCCTGTCAGAGGTAAGTGGCTGGGCAGGCCGGGCAAGGCACCAGAGGCAGTCACATGAGGTCTCTGCCTAACTGCAGCAGACAGGGCTGGGGCAGCTCTGGGAAACCTGCCACTTGCAGATGATTTTAATGAAGAAAAGAACATGGCTCCAACTCAATAGTTCAAAACTTTAGATCAGAAAGCCCAAGATACTCTTTTTACCAAGACACTGTGCTCAGTCCTCCAGAGCTGCATGTTGATGAGGTATTCAACATTCTCCTGTTAATCAAAGGCCTGGTTTATAAACACCTTTTACACCTTTCAGCAGTTCTGAACTATAATGCACTTCTGAGCAGCTCTCCTCCCTGAGTCCCATCTCATCTACACAGAGATCCTTGGGGTAGTGTTCAGTGAGGGACAGGACTCAATGCACAGAGCAGAACTGTCAGACCAGGCTCTTTATTTCCTTGTTCTGTGATGTGCAGAACTCGGAACATCTCTCAGCTTGAGCCACATGAGCTTTGCACAGCCAGGGCTGTCACTGGCATGGCAACAGCTCCTCAGGGTTTTGCTGAGGGGACCACAAGGGCTCAGTGCTCACCTCAGTGTCAGAGTGTAGTCTCCCTGCATCTTGGTCGATGCGTCGCGCACCAGGAATGTTCCATCTGGCATGTCTCGTAATTTGTCATTGACTTCTTCCCTGGAGAATGGAAAGGGAGGCAAAATTAGAAGTGCTAAGGACACGATCATCTTTGCCACAGGTAAAACATCAGACCCAGCAACACCAACGTCTGCAGAGCTCAATCTTCAGTCACACTCAGGCTCTCCAGGTTTTTAGGCCACCTAAAGCAAGTCTCGACTTGTGTAGCTGTGCTAAAGAAAAGTAGCTGCAGTCAGCTGCCACTTAGGAAGGAGCCTCTGTTTAAACAACAGTAGCAGCTGTGACTCAGTTCACAACCTTTCCCCTTAATCTGTTCAGGTTTTAAAGTCCACACTGGAACAGGTGCCCTTTGAGAAGTCAGTCCTGACCTCTTAAGACATGGTCTCTAGAATCACAGCTCAAAGGTGCCTAGAGTTTAGCACAGTTTTAGTCTCAAGAGGTTCATTATTGGCTTAACACTGATCTTATTTACAGCCCTTTTAAACCACTACAACCTTGCTAGCTTCAGTGCAACTTTTCCTTATTTACAACTGAGGCAGAAGGATACTCAGTCCAGAGCTTTAAGCTAAATCAAGAAATCTTTTAGAGAAAGTGAGTACCTGTAAGCACTAACAATATTATTTCAGCTGAAGAGATATGCACCTTGCTTATGAGCATTTCACCCAGATTATGTATCCCACTTTATAACAGCTCCCTCAAAGGTTTTGGAAGCCCTAAGCACTTTTTAATACAATAATTTGGAAACTAAAGTTTCTCAGGTTGCCTCAACATTCTTTAAGTGCTGTAGGAAGATTAGTTGAATCTTACATAGAAAAATCAACAGCAGGTTTTTTTGTTCAAATACTAAGGAACAAAAGTATTCAAAGAATAACAAAAGAATAGCCTCAGCTTTGATTTAGCTACCTGAAAACTATTCTGTTAGTAAAACTGACTCCTACTGAGTATCACATGCTCATACCCATTTACTTCTCCCAGACCATTTTACAGATTGGACCCAGTTAACTCCTTTCTGGATGGACAGATATGACCTACAGGTTTGGGCCTGCAAGTTGCACTCTGGAGCTCATGACAGAATTTTCAGCACAAGCTCTTGACTGAAGAACATTGCTCCTGCCCTGCTGGCGTGATGCAGCCTGTACCTGCTGGCTGCCAACCCAGGGTCATAAACAATTCCATCTTTACATGAGCATGTATCAAGTTTTAATCTAATAAAGCCACTCCAATGTGATTTGCAGTGCATTAGCTCCTGCCATCATGTGCCCTGGTAATTGAGGGACAAATCCACAGTCAATAAACTGATACCAATATTGAGCAGTTTTAAACAAACTGTGCCGAGTGGGTTTTGTGATCAGGTCCTGCCACTCTGCTTCAGCTTAAAATTAACAGAAAAATATCTCTGCCAAGGCCCTTCAAAATCAAGATCTATGAGGGTTTACTTTATAAAAAGATAAGGGTGGTACAATAAAGATATGAAAACTTTATTTCCCTTCTCAGAACGTCAATGAGCTCATGTGGCAAACATGCTCTTCTTGCCTCTGTCTGCCAAAGTGCTTCAAAGTATTATGTGCACAAGTTTGAGCAATTCCTGATCACACTCCCAGCACGCTTGCCTGTCCTCTTACAGCTCCAAATTCTAGACTCTTCAGAAGTGCCTTAAGAGGGTAAGAGATGACTGAACACTTCAGTTCTTTTATGCAATTAAGTATATAAAAACAGGCCTTTCATTTTCTGAACCTAGCCCAAGCCATCTATTTTCTCAAGTGCATAGAAAAAGGTTTTCTTAAGAGGCAAAACTTAATTTGTTTGGTATGTGTCCCTATCATCTGCTCAGTATAGCTGGGTGAGGGTTAGCATTTGTAAGAGCTATTTTACACATCATCATGCAACAGAAATTAATACAGATGCAATTTTAAACAAACATTAAAGAAACCAAAAATAAGAATGCAACTCATTTTATCCTGAAATATTACTTTTATACTGAAATTTTGCCAAACTGCTTCCATCCAGGATTGCATGCTTACAACACTTTATTAAATATCAGATTCAGAAGCATTTTTCTTCTTTTTAAAGATTGTGTATCAGGACAAATTTAGAAACTCAAAAATTAGTGTCACCAAGACTGGCAATATCTGTACCAGAAGAGCAACAACACAAATGTCCTGAATCCAGCTGGATACTTTCACTTAGGTGCTTTGCCAAGCATAGTCCTAAAGCATTCCCCTCCTTTAAAATGCTGCCTGAAATAGGCATGTTCTTTTTGTCTTGAATTCTAGCAGGCTTATCCTACTTTTAACAATATATATTAATACATTTTAATTAATAAATGTTATCAGTACTGCTTACCTTGAGATATCCCCCCAGTACCACTCTGCTTCCTGCAGAGAGAAACTGGAATTGTCCTTTATTCCATTTGTATTGACTGGAGTCATTGGTTTGGGGGGCTTTGGAGGAAGAGCTGAAAATGAAAAACAGATTAACAAAAGGTAAACAGGAGAAAATAATCACTAAACTGTTAATGAAATATGACAGTAAAAGACCCAAGAGAAAATGTGCATCTTGAACTCAGGTTTTCAGCCCTCTCAAACCAAATGGAATTCGTAATCTTAAAGGAAGTCTGAAGTTAACTGTTCCACCGTGATCCCAGATTTTCTAGTATCAAACACTTGCTTGAGGGAGGGGAAAAGGAAGGAGTATGAGGAAATGTGAGTTTTTGTTAAAAGTAGACTGGTGCAGGCACGACAACAAGGGCAGGTGCCGCCTACAGCTCCAAACAAATGACAAAGGTGTATTGTGTTTGAAAGCCACAGCCTGGAGAGCACTGGGCACCACTGTGGAAAAACTCCAGTTGCTCAGGCATCACCAGACCTGAAGCCAACCCACAAGAGCAAACAGGTGAACTCTTCAGAGGAAAAAACACTGCTAGAGAGTAGTGGTGGCTGGGCAGGGCTGTATCAGTCATAGACAAAGGTTCATGTTTCACACTGGGTTTGTCATTTAGGCTCCCGTTTGGAACAAAAGCTGTGACTCTTTGAATACTACAGGACATGAAGTGATAAGGGAAGGGGACAGGGGACATTAGATAACTGTTAGAGTGACTGCACCACTTTGCATAGCTGAAGTGTTTACCACAGGAAAGGGGATGCTACAGATGCACACATGCAGGCCTCGTACACGCCTGCCCAGAATTCCCCTATCCTGAATTCATGGCAAACAGGCTTTTACTTCCATTCTCAAAATAGGTTACACAATGTAAGGGCTTACAAGACACCAAAGCTGTTTCTGTTTGGCCAGCTTTTGCTCAAACAACTTTATCACAAGCCTGACTGAAAGCCCTGAACCAGTAATTCAGCAGCCACAGGCATGTTCATGTACTGGGAAAGACTGGTCTGTGAGCAGAAATGTATTATACGTTTTCTTTCTTATTTTCTTTGGAAAGGTGTCCTGAGCGCTCTCCCCCGTTTTGCGAAGACTTGATGCTACATCAAGAACATCGCTGCCAAAAATGAGCATTTTTTAGGCATTTAATGAGATTTTTTTACAGAGAGACAGGTCACATTCACATTCAGAGTAAGAAAACAGCTACACACATTGATTTGCTGCTAGCACATTTCTAAGTCAGACCCTGAACATCTGTGCTCACAGCCCTGTGCCCTCACCATCAGATTACACAAGCACCAGCGAGCAGGCCTGACACAGTGACAACAGCCATCTTTCAGATGCACAATCCCCATGTACACACAGAAACACAAATAAAGGCAGCAAAAAGAAGATTTTGATCTCCAGCTCCAGCATGGAGTGGCTTAGCACCGAGAGGTGTGCTACTTGGCACCATCCAGCTGCTCACCTCCGAGCCACACCTCCCACATTAAAGAAGAGAAAACAGGCTCCCAACTGCAGTTCCAAATACCATTTCATGCTGAATATCCAACACAGTAACTTCACTGTTCTCTGACAAACCAGTAGATGCTTTAATTGAGCCAATCTAAACTAAATCTGAACCTTGACCCAGACGTTTGCACCCTGGGGTTGCTGACCAAACACCTGATTCAGATAGCAGCATTCATTCTGCGGGGCTGAGCATTAAACCGTAGCATACAGGTTCTTTTTATGGGGTGAGCTGGGAACTTTCAGGTGTGCACACATCTAGTGAGGCAATAACAGGTCTTGTTGTAAAAGGAAGGTGAAAACCTTCGGATTCAGTGGAGTAGCTTCCTGGTTAGGAAGCTTCAGTTATTCCTAGCTCAACTACTACGGTTGTTTGTGTAGTGCACAAGTATTCGCACAAAGCACCATTGAGAGCAAGGCATGGCTCCAACCCTACTTTGCTTGAAGCTCCCAGCCACATCCAGGGTCACAGGAACATATACCCAGGCTAAGCCTGTGGATTCAGTTGTGTTCACTGTGCTGTTCCATCTCCCCCATACAAAGCTCCTGAATTAAAAAATGTCTTCAGGTCCTGCTGGCTCCCAGCATCACATCTGGGACAGGACAGCTACAGCAGCTCTGAGTCTCATCAGTGTCTGCATGTCACAGTAAATTTGAGTTCAGAAAACCTGTAGATTCACTCCAAAATCTTTTGTAGCCTCTGAGACATCAAAAAGCTTATTAAGTTTTACATAAAAACCACACAAGAGTGCAGAGAGTTCTTAGAAAACTGTACCAGGACCTGCAATTATTTCAATGGGACTTTCAAATTAAGGCCTGGGCATATCAAAAACTTCAAGGTATTTTACAGTGCAAAAAGCCTGTTTTACACTGGTAATAGAGGCTTTCCAGAAGGGGCTTTCAAGTGTTCTCTAGAGTACTTGAATACTTCTCTAGCCCTCCTTGTAAGATTAAGTCTTGCTCCTTTATACACTGTGGGATTATTTGGCAGCTTTGTTAGGGCTCACTCCAAAGCACTGGGTACAGAAAAGCAAACTAACAAAGACCAGAAATGTAAGGAATGGGAGTTTGGACACAGAGCACTAAACATTGCACCAAGTGTCCCTACTACAGGTGGGAGTTTCCCCTTTCCCTTAACAGGCAGATATATCAGTTCTCACTATCGGGAGGTTGCCTACAGAACTTCATGAGAAAACTGGAAGGAAATCCTTTCAGAGAGAAGAATAAGGCTTGGACCAGTTCCTGTAAAACCTGACTCATGGAAGCCAGTCCTTTACACAATAGACTTTTGAAAAAATGCTTTTTAATGGCTTGCACATTTCAAAAATACAAAACTATTTGCAAGGGTGGATCCTGTTTCCAGAGAGCTATGTATCTAATTCTCTACTTTCAATGCTTTGAGCTCTATGAGTCATAATAGATTTTCCCCTGTACTGGATACAGAACCAGGCCCTTGCTATTGCTTTACTCCATAGACCAACATGCCCATCCATTTCAGCATTCCTTGGCTACCCTCTCAGCCCATAGACTTTAGTCTACACAAATGGAGAACACTCACACAGGTAGTTAAAAACCTCACAGCCCAGCCCCTGTGATGACAAAGGGGAATATTTTGTAATAGCATGGCAAGTCTTCTGCAACAAAGCAGCATTCACCACACTGCTACTTTCATAACACTTGCCCAATAGGTAGCTAGAAGAGGCATCCTAAAAAAGTTTTTGCTTAGTAGTTAGATGGTACTAACAACCCTGCTAGGAGAAATCCTGAGCTGCTTCTATGAGAAGCTACAGAGAGCCCAGAGTCCACAGATTTTGATTTTAAATTCAAAATAATCCGGTTTTATATACCTTACTCAATGAATATTAAAGAGCTAAAGTAAAATAAGACTGGCTTGAAGTCAACAGAAATGCTTTCAAGAGCAGCCATGTTTCTTTCCATGTCACAGAGTCCAATTCCGATCTAGCCACAGGCACAATTTTAATTTATCTCAAAACCAGCTCTGATTAAAGTGAATAATCCTGATGGTTTCTTGCCTCCTTTTTCCTGGGAGAGAAAGAACACTGATCACAAGTGATTAACAGCACAACAGATCTATCCATTCTAATAAAGAACTTTCTCTTAGCAGCAGATACATGAGCATCCTTCCCCTACCATGTCTCCAGGACAGCTTTAGAGCACAGATCTTTCCAAACCCCAAAAGGTGACAGCTCAGTTGTACCCTTCACTCCCACATGAGAACATTTCAAAGATCAGGTCCAGCCCCCAGTGACCGCCTGGCACTGAGAGCAGACTGACTCTCCCTCACGCATTCACGGGCATATCTGGTTTTAATTCCGCCGCAACTCTAGTTCCCCCTTTCTAGCTTTCCCAGGCAGACTAGCTTGAGCTAAATCCCAATCCCAGCTCAGTGTCACTTAGAAGGGGGAAATCAGAATGAGCTGGTGATGGAGCAGAGGGATGGCAGCCAATGCGTGCCGGGCGCGGGATCGGATGTTGCTGACGTCAGGCCCCGAGGCTGCCGTGACTTCCAGCAGGTACCTTCGGCTGAGCTGCTCCCAGAGCTGCTCCCAGAGCCTCGGAGAGGAAAGCCCATGCACTGGGCTCTGCCAAAGGTAGTTCTGGGATGCTCTCTTGACTGCACAGAATTGTTTTTTGAAAAGGCGACTCGTGATTTTGACTGAGTAGACTCCCTGAAATTCAAAGTGCCTCCAACACCAAGGCAAGCAGGAAAGCTGGCAAGTTCCTGAAGTCCAACACCGCTGTGATTCTTTTAAAGTCTCTCGTAAAAAATCGTGGGCTATATTAATCCTGAATTTAACTGCAGCGAAGTAGGCTGTGACTTCAATGAGACATACACATTCCCCAGTCGGGTTTGGAATAAAAAATTTTACAAGTTTACACGATCTAAGAGCCACCGAGCCCTATGTGTGAGGGTTTTCAATGGCACTGATTCAGGAGTAAAACAGGAAGAATGCCTCAGTTCTCCAAGTGCTGTATTCCATGCAGTATCCACTCAAGCAGCCTGTTTCTGCTCTGGCTGCAGTATTTGTTTACAAAATCAACCTGCCAGTTTAATTAAACTGTAATTTTCAGTTTTAAGGCAGATGCCACTTAGTCTAAGAATGGCTCCACAACTTATTTCTTCCAGTATTTTCCAAGAGATTCAAGCCAGATACTTAAAAGCATAGCAGGTTTAAATGCAGCATTAAATCTACCTTACTGTTACAAACAATCACAACTATCAAGTACTCTGATAAAGTCAATTTTAAGTCCCTCAGCAGTTCCATGGGCTTGTTTACTGGCCTTCTTTCTGATGCTCTCAATCTACTCTCCCTCCACATTGTGACAAGCAGAAAACAGATCAGAGGATTTCCAAGACAGTTACTCAGCTTCAAAAAGGCTGATGTACAGTAGATACCCTGCAAACCGTAATAAAAAGCTCTACAAAGTGTCATTGCTATGGAAACATGCAAGTAATCTGTGGTTAGGTCAGCTAACATTTTAATGACACAGTCCTTGAGGAGAGAAGAGTTTTCCCTTTGGAGATATAGATGAAGACTTGGAATGAAAATGTAGACTAGCTTTGTTGAAGGGAAAAATTCTCCCCAGTCTTTAACTGCTCTCTGCCGTTTTACTCAATTTCTCAAATGCTCCTCTCAATTTCTCTAACACATTTCAGGCAAAAGCCTCAAAATCTTTCCCTCCGTCAGGAGTCCTGTGCTTGTCCCCGCTGCACGAGAACCCCTCAAAGACATCTGTGAAAAAAGCCCAGGCTTTTGCAGAGGTTTTCCAGCTGACGAAGAGGAGGGTCGTGCACACCTGCTGACAGCAGCTCATTCCTCACCACTGGCAGGTAAATGATTTTGGCAGCTCCAGCTCTCAGTTCTCCTGCCAAGACCCCTTTTGCAGAGCAGTGAGCACCGATGCCCTTCGAAGCTGCCCTTCCTCAAAGGGCAGCTGATGTGCACAGAGAACTGCTCTGGGAACGGGGAAGGAAGCTCCTTGATGGAATTATTGCTGGCCACAGAACCTCAGGCATGCTCACATTTTCACCCTCCTCCCCCAAAATAGGCGAGATGCCAAGGAGTAAGACATATTCAAAGAATTGAAGTCTTTCAATATCTCATTACAGAAAACAGCAGACAAGTTGGCAGAAAGCCAGGCAGGCTTCCAATGAAAACACTCCCATTATAGCTTTACTTGTGTTTCTATGAACTTCCATAAAAAACACCACCTTTAAGAAATATTTCAGTTTTTATTAATTGGCTTTTTTTGATAAAGATCTGTTTTGTTTGAAAACTCCACAGCTATCCAGCCCTCTCCCACACCTCCCAATCACTGTTTTGCCTCCTACAGCCTTGACAGGCTTCTGCTGCACTCTGTTCCTCATGAGCAACCACAGCTACTGCACAGGTTAAAATATTATCTGCTCTGGGACACCTGCAGGACAGGGGACAACAACAGTGTGTGAAGAGGCTGAATTAAATTCAGCATTCTATGGGCATTTCAAAAGCATCTCTCACTACTTTGCAAGTCCTATTACTTCACAGGCTGAGACATAAGAAATGGAAGATGCTCACAGTCAGATAAATGGCATGGGGATCTTTGACTTCTGTACTAAAACACAGCTCCTCCCCTTCATTCCAGCCTTTGCATGAAGGTGCAAAGCCAAAAAAACCCTCAGCTTCCCAATTATTTTCACTGCCCAAAGAAAAACTGTTTTCTTTCCAACCCAGAGCCCAGTGCAACTGCTGCAAAGCTACAGCAGTGTCAGAGGTTCCATGATCAACCAGGTTGAGGTGACTGTCCCAAAATTAAAATGAGGAGGATAAAAAAGTCCTCTTTCACCTACCAGGCATAATTAGCACACTCTTAATGAACTGGAGAGGTTTTAGAACTTTTGCCATGTTTCATCACTCAGAGATTATCACTACCCAGCATCACATGCCTGGCTCACACAAGGAAGGAATAATTTTATCATGTAGACAGCAGGCCCAGGCTTTTGCCAACTCTGGATGAAAGTCCATGAAAGACATTTTATTGCCATGAAAATTTCAGCTATTCAACAAGAACATTGTACTTTACAGTGTCAAATGTCAGGTCTAGAAGACTATATAGCAAAAGTAAATGTAAAGTGCAAGGAGCAAGGAGTTTCTCCTTTTGGCTTTCTAACTAAAGCAGCTCCTCATCTGCCTTCACAGAAGAAACACCACAGCATGTTTTCTACTCCTCCACAGGCAGAGTCTTCAAACCAGTATTAAAAGTACTCTTCGGTCAATATGTGGGAATAGATTTTTTGATAAGAGCAAGGAAAACATAAAATTCAGAATAAGCGAAGAACTACAGTGATGGAGAACGAAGAACTGGCTTTTCATTGGGCAAGAGAGGGAATGAGGTCAGGCCCAAGCAGGGACAGCTATGGCTACGAGATATACCAAAGTCAAAAGAAAAAGCTCTTTTAAATAATAACTAATTTAAAATAATAAATAATTTAAATAAAAACAGCTCAAGGCTGTTTTCCCCAGGTATTTCAAAGACTAAACATCCATCCAGATGTCAGGTACAAACCACACAGGGGATCCAATTCACAGAAATAATTGGTGCTACTGAGAAGTTTGCTGCACAAGAGGCTATTTAAAAATAATAATACAGCTGCAAATGCATATGATTCTTGCTGCTCTAAGCAGCATTTTATTTCAGCTTACCACTAGCTCCAATCTTTCAGAGCAGTATGTAAAATTGTTCCTCATACAGTACCTGTCCTTGTGCTATGTCAAACCCTTTTCTAGTTATCAAAGTACAAATATTTCAGCACTGCCTAAATTGCTAAGAGTGAGCCATCTAAATCAAGATCAAAAGGTGCATTTCTAAATCAAGACTCCAGAAGAAATTTGAAGGTAAAAAGGTATTCAGAGGGAATCTGCTGTACACTTTGTCATGAGTCATCCTTTTTAAGAATCTGGATCTGGAAGGAAACTCCACTGAGGCAGAAGTCCCAATCCATGGGATCCCATGCAGTGCCTGCAGCAGAGAGGAGATTCGGAGCAGACATGGACTAGTCAAGCCTGGCCATTGAATCTGAGCATGAGCAATCTCCTTACTCAGTACATGGTGATCTTTAAATTATTTTAATGAAATCCATTTCAGAGCAGCAGCTTGACTTCTCTCACTGCCCCAAAACTTATCAGTGAGATTGTACTGTACCCTTAAAAACTGAAAGGATCTTGAACACTCATCTCATTGATTCAAGCTGCCTTGTATCCTTCAAGAGGCACTCTTGGAGACAGGAGATGAATCAGGGTAACGAAGCCAAAACCACGAAAGACTTCTAATTTGACACTTGGGAGCAGCTCCTTGAGGGCCAACGATGTAGATTCTGACAATGTCCCCAGGATGACTACACAGGGCAGAGCAGCAGGAGTACTGACAGCCTGAGAAATTCAACTGCAATGTACAAATTCAGGCTGTAACAGACAACAGAACTTACAGGCATAATACTGTCACTGAACTTCTCATCTATTTCACCTCTAAGACATTTTTCTGGGACAGGTGTTGAGTGCAAGCCCTACTGCCCACACTCAGAAAGCCCCACACATCAACAGTGAGCCAAGTTCCCCCATTACAGCAGAATTTCTTGAACTCCATCGCAGCAGCTGTGCTTTCAGGGGTTTTGTTTGGGTTTTTTAGGGGGAGGCGTGCAAGGAAGGAAATAATTTCTCCAAAAGAAAAGATGATTGTGTGCAGCATCAGGTTTTAGGGACTCTAGAGACAAAGTAAGGATGAGGCTACAGAAGGTAAAAACCTGAAAAAATGGCTCCAGTATTCTTTTAATGGTTAGAGGAACAAACTAACAGAGAGTAAGCAGCAGTTAATAAAAGGAAAGGACTATGTTTAGAAGGAGAAAACTGACCTGAAGTACAAGAGTCACAAAGTGACACTGAACCAAAAGTCTTTATTCTGTAGCAAAAGAACAAACAATATTAAGGAGTAGATTGGTATTTTTATAATTCTTCCAAACCCACCAAATTTTGTGGAGAGAAATGTGTTGTTTTTGAAGCCATTTCTAGGTAACTATGTGTCATCTTCAGTGCTATCTACTTTTAGAAGTAACATTCCTATGAACTATCACTGGAATCCCAAAAACTGGTAGAGTCTGGGTGAATACTGGAAGCAGCCACAGGCTGAAGCAGCTAAAGTATTTCATCTGCTTTTTCAAAGTGCTCTGGATGGAAGGCATCCATCTTGAGTGTGCTGCTGCACTCAAAGCCAGTGAAGGTCCTGGATCCTGTTCAGCCACAGGAAAGCTTCAGAGCTCATTGTGCTTTGGCATCAAGATTCACCAGGCAGCTGAGTGGTGTTCAGCAGGGCAGCTGGAGTCTTTTTTGGAAAAGGCTACCAGAGGCACCACCTGCACTTAGCCCTTTTTTTTGTACTGTGTGAATCCCTATAAAGCTCCCTGTATACTTTTCTTCAGAACCAGAAAAACTTAAGATACTGGAATATATTCACTGGAACATTGCAGAATCTTTGTCTTTTGAGTGGAGGACACAGCAAACATGAAGGACAATGAAAATATCTTCTAAAGAAGTTACATCCACTCGCTGGGTTTGGGGACCCAGCACCAGCTCATTGCTGTAGTTTATATTAAGTGGAGAAGAGAATTCTTGCTTACTTAGCTATTGTGCAGACTTTAACCTGTCAGAAGAAATGAGATAAAAAGCACAAGAAAAAAAGACAATCTGACTCATTTCCATAGGGGCACTTAGTACATGAGCAGAGATTGTTCCTTAAGCATTACTCAGCAACCTACTTTACAAAAATGAGTTTTCCAAAAAAATCCAGCTAGAACACACCTATTGCTTTAATGGGACTGAAGTTTTACAGCAACCAGTTTCAACACAGTTAACAGTCTTTCTGACAATAATAAAGCCTAAGCTTTAAAACACACAGGGCATGCTGATAAAAGTATTCTTTATGCTTCTCTAGCTCTCTGCCCAAAAAGTGACTCACTAAACAACCAACATGAGGTGATGTAAGGCACCCAACAGCGTTCAGTCCTGGGCACAGATGCGTATGACCAGCTATGCCTCTGTTTTCCCAAGCTATAGAGCAAAGATAAGCACAAATAGCTTCAGTCTGGAATAAGATAATCATGCAGGCAGTGGCAAAGACAGAAGTCAACTCTGCTGCTTGGGAAAGCAATAGGCCCCACATGAAACTCCAGGAAGAGTTTTCTCCTTTCACACAGGTGAGACAAAAGGAACACTGTGATTAACTCCTGTCAGGTACAGGAATCATGCAATACACAGAATTGTTTGGAACAACAATTGCAGAAATAACATTTGCTGCAAGAACACATGTTGAAGAGCTTGGTTTTTTCCCAGAATGTCCCCTCATGTTTTAGTTTGCATAAGCCTACTGCTTTACAGAACACAGAGCTGAACAATTCCCTTTAGCAAGCTTTCTTCCCCAACTATTTCTACATAAACTGAAAACCTAGTGATAAATACAAATGTCAGCCTTTTAAAGCAGGCTCTCTCATCTCAAGCAAAGCAGCATTTCACTTTCTATTAATGATGCTATTTTTTGTGGTCATGTATTTAATTGAATGCTGATGAGTGATAGTCTTTAACAGTTAGAGGCATCAAAATGAAAATGAAATGCAAGGAGTGCAAAGCAAGCCTAAAAATGCAATCAGAAACAAAAACTGGTTGCAGCAGTCATTAAATGTAAAGGCCAGTAGAGAACTCTAGGTGAAACAAGAACAGAATATAAGCATTTCACGGTCCTCATAGGAGCTGGGACTCCAATCCAAACCATTTTCCCAGATATGCAGAATACAGTGACTGAGCCTTATTTACTCCCTGCTCTATCCCAAATCAGCCTGCACAAACTTTCCTTCTGTAACAGGGAAACTCTCAATCGCAAAAATCTACTTCTTTTGAAAATACAATTTCCAGCAAGACTTAAATTTGCAAAAGAGATAGTTGAAGCTACAGTGTCATTGTTTTGAATACGTGCACTAGCAGAACTACTTTTTTTTTTAAGATGTGTAAGAACAGAACTCTTCTTTGATAAGCTTCTGGAGTCAGATAAGCTGAAGGACAACACTGACAATGCTGTTCAAATTTGCATCTGTTCTCCCACTGGAAAACTAGTCAGGCATAGACAGGCACTGTTCACCTACATCTGGCTACTGTGTACCACAAACCCAATTTGAGAAGCCACATTCAGTTTCCACTCTAACACTGATAATGATACAGCACGCCTGGTATCCCAGTAAACACTGCCCTTGAGCTCGGAACCCTGTGTTTTCCAAATTACAATTACAGTATCGCTCCCCTAAAATAAGGGTTGTCAAATTATATATGAGAAGGAAATAGAAACTATAATGAATAAATACAGTTTTTCTCTTGAATGCTTGTGTCACTCATACACTGGTAGTGCTGCTCCTACAAAGCAGACTAAACTAAGCAGCCCATAGATTATTGTTCCCCCTACTTAATTATCGAAAGATTTTGTAGCAACAGCATTGTTACAGCACATGAGGCAAGGCAAAGTGCTGTTCTTGAAAAAGACAGCTGGATCAAGTTATAAATGTAGTTGGTCATATTTTAGGGTTCAAACAGGTAGCTTCCATATAGCTTTAGGTCAAAGAGTTATTGTACTATCTGTTCACAGACAGAGCCCATTCTGCATTAGGAAGCCTACCTTAAACTTGTGGTTTTCTTCATAACCCACACATAGGAAACTAACCTCTAATTTGTAGTTGAGCCAAATATCTTTGCTGACATCTGTATCAGAAATCCCAGCGGAACACTCTTACTGATTTTCATCCAACTGTGACAAAATGTATTCAGTGATTACACATTTTATCATCAACACAACTGATAATGTATCCCAGATCTACAGTGGGAAAGACATTACTTAGCCCTACTAAATAGAAGTGAGGCAATGCATAGGTAGTGGTGCTTTAGATACTCTGGTAACTTTTGCAGTCAATTTGAAATCCTCTGTTCAGAAACTTCTGGCTGTAATAACTTTTTGCAGACCTGAACTGGGGCTGTCAAATAAACTAAATTCAACCCAGAACCTATTTTCTTGTCTTTTCACATAGCAAGACCCACAGCAACAACATATGCGTGAACTCCTGACAGTTTCCTAATGCCAGAGCCAGCACATGATGCTGCTACAGCCACAATATTCAAACTTAATCCATCATTAGAAAGCTGAGAAGCTGCTATGTTAGCTATATGTAACTGATGGCTCCAGTTGTCTTTAGATACTGAAAGTTACTGGTTGTATGTTGTATTATTTGCCACAAAGAAGTCCTCCCTTATGCCAGTGATGCATGTATAAATGCAAAATAAAAAATAAAATAAGCAGAAGGAAAAAGCATGAAGTAACAGGAGTCATCCTTCTGATTGTCACCACTGGGACTCCTGTGTTACTTGTAGTGCTCTAAATTATGCTTTGTGAGGCTGGCAGAGCTGCATCCCTCGGTTTGGGAAAACTGTCCCACTCCTGTGTTTAGGCTGGATTAAAGCCTAGCAGAAAGCTTGCAGTTCCTTGTTGCCTGGCTGCCCCTGCTCGAGTTGAGAGAAACTCAAGTGAGAGAGAGGCATTATTTTTTTTTTTCCTGAACTTCAGGGTAAACCTTGTAGCAGAGAGGCTCCAGGACCTGCTCTGAACATCCATTTACACCTAGAGCCCTGAACAGCAAACACAAGCACACTGATAAGCTGGTGCAGGTGCACTGAGGCCTGACAGAAGCTCCGGCTGCGCTGCAGGCTGCCTGCCATCACCAGATTTTATTTCTGCATTATTATTGGGCAACGCTAAGGTGGGTATTAAGACAGCCTGCCAAGATAAATTAAAGGTCTACTGGCCCTTAACGAGAAACAGTATCCCCACCCTCGGCTCGGAGGTTACGGGTGACACCGCACATTATGTTCACCTTGCTTTTGTCTTCTGCCTCAAGTTTAGACGCAGTAAAATGTAATCAGAGGCAGTCATGCGTGATCCCAGACACTTGGCTCCCGGGATCCGCCAGTGCCCGGTGCTGCGGCACAAAACCCAAGCGGGGATCTCTCTCTCGGCTCAAGTTGTGGGAACAAAAGAGCGCTCCGGCTGCCTCGGCAGCGGGGCTGCACATCGCTGCTCGGGGCGCTGCCCAGGGAACGCTGCCGCCGCTCAGCCTCCCAGGAGCTCCGGCCACCGCGCCGGGAATGCTGCACCGAAAACCTTCGCGAATTTTTGTTGGAAGCGGGCCAAATGGAGCTGTGGTTGTTACCGGGTGCAAACGCAGTGACTTTATCCCAAGGCATGCCGAGCGTTTAAGCCTTCCAGATAAATTCCTCCACACTCCCCTTAGGGATGACCCATCATCCCAGGCCAGAAAATGCTTTCCCACCCTGCCTCTGGACGGGGAGACAGCGGAGCCCCTCTGCCACACTCTCTCTCCCTCCCCCTGCAATTCAAAAGTTACACGAAATCGGGACATACACATGGGGATTATCCCGTGCATCACTTCCAGCTCTGGCTCGTCTCGTTTAAAAATATGAAAGATAAAGTTACCGAACACTTCAGGGATCAGCCTGTAACACGAAGTCCTTTTGCTAACTGGTGTTTGGACTGTGCAGATCCTTGATCCCTGACAAGAGGGCTCCAGTGATGGAAGCATTGGCATTATTAATGAGAGAAGAGCTGCTTCTTAACGTAAACTTTGAAGGGCTCCCTAAGAATTTTGCATGGCCAAATTCCTGCAGAAACAAGGGAAAGTTGTTTCCTGACCAGTTCAGTTTTTCCAGCCCCTTTTAGCAGCCTCCTTGTACTAAGCCATTCAAGGGGCTTTATTTTTTTTAAATAAAAGCCCCACACTAATTGCTTTAAGTCACCTACAATGGGACTTGGGTTTTTGTTCACTTGATACAAGCACACACAAATACTTACCCTGCGAACAGTAAAAAAATCAAAAGCATTTACAAGAAAGATATCCTTTAAAATTCACAGAAGCAAAGTGATTTGACTGAACTTCAGGCTTTCAGGAGTAACATCTAAAAATAGGTAGTGTCAGCTATGAAAGAATTTAATGAGTAGTGGCCAGTGTTGTGTGTCTGAGAGATCTGCCCAATTTTTAAAGCCTCAGTTACCAAAGGAAGCAAGTACAGGTCCTTGAGATCCAAAACTCTCAGGATGATCACCTCCTCCTGTTTTAATTAAAGTACCACATACCTCCAGAGAGAAAAATGCAGCTCACTGTGCTGAAACAAAGAGAATAAACCACACTTGCAGATACATGCCACTATTCAGGCAAAGTTGAAAAGCCCATTCTGACACCACTTACAAGTACTTATTTGCTATCAATTTCTCTGCAGGCTAAGACGTTTTGTGCATGTTCTACTGTACCTTCTGGCTGTACAGATCAGAGACCTGAGACGACAAAGGCCCTTCAATTACGTTACTGCTTCAGCCTGTTTGACTCCTACAGGTATAGATACAGTTTCACCACTATCCCTTTTATGCTTACTTTAATTCATTACCAAAGAAAGGCTCAACCTCTCCTCCTCACAAGCCTTCCCTCCCTCTTCAGACTCAAAAGAAACTTTCTGTCCCATCTAAAAACTTCAGGCAAGCGAGGGATAATACATTTCCCCATTTTCAGCACTAGCAATCCATGGAGGGGGGAGGGAAGAAAAAGTGCATCAAATCCTTTTGAGCAAGGTTATTAAGTGTTATCAAAGTAACTGTGCCTCCAGGGATGGATTCCAGCCTGTTCCCAAGTATTATCCCCCCACCACCAAAACCCAGCGACAACACACACCTCATCTGTCACTGCTGGAAGAGAGCTGGGGAGAAAAGGGTCTTGGAGACTGTAAAAGCGATTAAACTGGAACTGAATGGAGGTGGGTAAATCACCACCATCAAAGTGTTACAGGCACATAAAGGCACACAGGTGAAGAGGATAATAAAAGCGCTCCTCTAGGAGCGAATACAGCCGAAATATACGCTTTTCAATAAAGGCTTTCAAAAAAGGAGACACGGGAGAGGGGCTGCGAGCAGCTCGCCTCCTCCTGCCCCCTTCCATCTCCCATAAGGCACCATAAATCGCTCTCACCCTCCCACCTCCCCCACAAAAAAACCCCAGTATTAAAATACTTTTGCCCAGGAGACAGCGAGCTCAAGTCCCTGAGAAGTTTACACAAAGTTTACCTACAGATATTAATTTTCACCCCCCTCCCCCTCTCCTTTTATTTTAAAAGAGGAAAGTCTGCAGGAGGAGGGAGGGCAGGGATGGATGGACGGCAGCCCCCGACCCGCTGCCAGGGGTGCGGGGGCAGCTCGCAGGCTTCGGCTCCCTACCTGGAGGGTCCATTTCAATGTAAAATATCAGCTCAGTGGAATAGGGCATCATCACTTCCCTCCAGTCCGTGTCATCGCGGTCCATATCCCACACCGTGTTGTACATCGCGACAGCCAAGTCCCGGCAGGGTTAGAAATAAGAGGTTGGATAGCTCGGCTTTTAATCGGGAGGTGAAATAATAAAAAAAAAGAGGGATAGAAAAAGAAAACAAAGCCGAGAAGAATCCACCTCGCTCTAAAATAACAGTTCTAGCAAAATGAAAAAAAAAAATTAAAAATCGCAAAATTCAACTTAAAAAAAAAGCCTCCACGCAAGTCACCTCAGCAGCTGCCCTGCAGGAACTAGATAGGTAGTTATATATATAATATATATAGAGAGTGCTTCTTTTTGTTTAAAAAGACACCTTTCCACAGAAAAGCCACTTTCCTGAATTCTCTCTAAAAATCGCCGTTTTCGGGGTATTTTTAAAACACAAGCCAAACAAGCCCCCCACAGGAAAGCCGGGGGGATGGCTGGGAAGCAGCGGATAAAAAGGGGCGATTTCAGTCTCTGGATGAATTCTTTCCGCCGGCGGAGGACGAGAAAGGAGGCAGCGGCGCCGGGCAACAATACGGGCGGGCGCGGAGCCCGAGCGGGGCGGGCGGCGCTGTGTCCGCGGTGCGGTGCGGTGCGCGCCGGCGGGGCTGGGTGCGCGGGGCTCAGCGGCGGGCGGGCGGCCCGCGGCGGGGCCCGCCGTGCCCTGCTGGCGGCGCGGGGCGGCGGGCAGCGGCGGTAGCGGGCGGCGGGGCCGGGCTCGGGGCGGCCGCGCTCGGTGACATTTTAAGCGGCTCTGAGGGGCCCGGCCGCCGCCGCCCGCCTCTTGCCCGGGACCGGCCACGCCCCCCCGGCGCCAGGGGGCGGGGCTTCGCGCCGGCTTTTTAACCCCTTGGAGGTGAACGGGGGTGTGTGCGAGCGGGCGCTTCCACGACGAGGAGAGAGGGGGGGGCGTAAAAAAATAAGACATAAAGGCGAAACGTTCTTCTTCGCGCCGACGAGGCAGACCCACACAGAAAGCCTGGTGTAGAATAAAAATCTGCTTCCCCCCTTTTTCTAACTTTTACCCGGCTCGCTTTCGCCACTTTTCTCGACACCTTTTCGTAGTGCCCCCCCCGTGCTGAGGCGCGCAGCGGAGGTGGTAGGTGCCCCGGCTGGCCGGCCGCCAAGGGGCCGCTGCCGCGGAGCACGCGCGGGGGGCGGGGGGAGCGGAGCGCAGTTGCCAGAGCTGCTGCCTTTGTCTGAGGGAGCAGCGAGCGCCGCGATTGGCAGAGGGCTGCGGGCGGCCCGGCCAATCAGCGCGCGGCGGGGCCGGCCGGCTCGATGGCGATTGGCCGCGATCGCCGGTTACTAAGCGGGACAAAGGAAGGCGAGCGCTGAGGCGAGAGCGGGGCTCGGGGGGCGCGGGGTGACCGGGCTCCGCTTCCCGGCCCCGCTTCCCGGACCCGCAGCTCCCCGACACCGCCGGCCACAGCGCTGGCCCTGGTGAAACGCCTCCTGCCCGCACCCCTGGCGGTGCTGCCCCCGCCCCGAGCCGGTGCGCCGCAGCGCCGGGTCTACCTGCCGCCCTCCAGCCCGGTCCGGCCGCCCTGTGGGGATAGGGCCGGCGGGAGACCCGGGCACAGGCGAACCTGTGCGGGTAGAACCGCTGGCCACATCCGCGGCGGGAGCCTGTCCCGGCTGACCCCTCAGCCGGTGCACTGGCCACAGACATGGGCTCTCCTCCCTGCTCTGCGGGGCCCTGGCAGCTGCCTGCTGTGTGAGCCACGTAATCCACGTAATAACCTGCCCATCTCAGAGGGCACCGTAACTAACGAGTGTGACCCTCGAGAAAAACCCGACGCGCTTTCTAGTGACATAACCAGCGGGGGAAAAAACCCAAAAAACAAAACAACAAACCACAGGAAAAGGCACCAAACTGGATGTCTGCCTCTCACAAGGTTTGGGATAAGTCTGAGCTGCAAACACACCCGAAATGGAACCTCAGCCTGCCTGGCAGCCGCATCCCGAAGGGCAGCCACAGCCCGCAGCCCGCAGGCACCGGCGGGAGGCAGAAGTGCAGCCAGCTCGGCACTCAGCCTCGGTTTTAGCGCGGCGAAGCATCCTTAGAGAAAGGCTGCTGCTGACAAATTAAGCAGAAGTCCTTTCCAGAGACTCCCACCCAGTGCCACAGGCACAAGGATGGACAACACCTTGATCTGCTGTGGAAACGTCAGGGAATGTTGGAAAACCCAGGACTGAAGTTGTCTGCTTTATTTGCGGTTCAAAGCGTGGAAGAGCAAGTGACAATTTGTCCTGCTCTGGCACTAGTTAGCAGCTCCTGAAAACACCCTCCTGGCTTGGCTGAACCATTGACTGCGACATTGAATAACTGAAAGGCTGTACCCGACAGAAGAGTATGAGGGAAGATTGAAGTTTGCTGATATATCACAACTTCCACAGCAAGCAATTGAGAACAGCCTGCTCCAGGAAAAGAGCTCCTTGAGGGATGGACGGCTGCAGAGGAGCACAGGGCTTTGATTCAAGTCACTCACTGGATATAAATTAATTTTATAAACCCATCCACAAACTCTGATTAATCCACGATAACCAGATATGATTCCTTTTTCTTATTTTTAAATTAAATTATTGAGCTGGTACCATATACCAGCTCCAGCTTCTTCAAAGGGAAATGCCCTCCTTGGAAGCACAGCTGGCTCCCTCAGTGAAATTTAACTTGGTGCTTTGGATAGAAGCTGTTGGCTGCCCACTGGCAGGGTGTGGGGCATCCCACAAGGGTCAGGCATGGGTGCATACAGAGATGGATGCTGCTTTGCAGGCCCTGCAGAGCTAAAAAATGGGGCTGCAGTCCCTATGGCAGCCCCCAAACTTAGATTAGCAGCTCTGGCAGAGAGGGGGGAGGAGGCAGACTCAGGTTGAAATTCATTTTCCCCCTTCCTGCACCTCATTATAAGTTCCACCCACATAAGACCTAATTACTTGGCTTTTATGCTGGCAAAGTGGATTTCATCCTTGCTGTTTCCCATGGTGGTTGCCTTCATTTTCATGGCGGCACTGATGGTTACAGCTTATTGATGTTTTCACTTTAGTGATTTAAAGCAGAATACATTTTGTTATTAGCACTGGTTTCTCTCATTGCTGCTTTAATCAAAGATGCAATTTAAGGCAGAGGATTGTGTGTAATGGTAAACAGTAGGATAATGCCTTGAGAGAACAGAATATTAATGTGTTTTTGTTTCTCAAAACTGTGCTTATAATTTACCCAAGATTGCTTGGCTCCCAGAACACACGTATGGGGTGCTCCCTTTGCTACCACACTGCCTGCCTTGCACCAGGGATGAGCGTGGTGTGCATGTGTGTGCCTGGGGGGAGAAGGAGGCACATGTGCTGCCTTACACACTGCTGAGCCCCTTCTGCCTGTGCCTCTCCTCCACAGGCACAAAGTCTGAGCGTCAGAGAGCAGAGACAAAACTGGGAGCACGCCGAGGGCTTGGGGATGCTCAGGGTCTGGGAGTGCTCCCTCTGCCAAAACCTGGCCGTGCAAATCCAATACATCACCCGGAGACAGGAAAAGCTACATTCAAGCACTGATGCAAAATAATGGTGATTTGGCAGTGCCTGAGCAGGGGTCAAAGTGCTGGAGGAGGGGACCTGGTGCCCCACACTAAGGCTGAAGGACAAGAAGTGAGCCCAGTGCCTGCTGCCTTCCCAACATCCTGTGTCGACGGCTGTGCTTTTGCTCACTTTCCTTTCCTTGGATCTGACAATTTGCATTTCAAGGCAAGATTAAATATTGAAGTTTTGAGCGCTTCCATGTGCTTCAAGAGGAGCTGAACAGACCTGCGCTGGAACAGACTGAACACAGAAAAGCCATTTGTGCCAAACTGCTTGGTTTCCTCTTTGCCGAGCCATGATAATGTGATATCCGACAGCTGAATGTAGGCCACAACAGGCTTTTATAGTTGGAGGGCTGGAAGAGGGAGGGGGGCTGAATCCACAGCGCTGCCAGCCAAATGCACAAAAATGATGAGAGACTTTTGGGACAGGCTGGAGACTCCTGGCCACTCCTGAGGTCCAGGTATTAGCTGCTCTGTAAGCACAAGCTCAGGGCCTGCTGGATGGGAGCTTGGAGAAGATAGAACTGCATTCACATCAGGAAGAACATCTCCCTGGCCATCAGTAGATGCTACATGAAATTACTGGCCTTTTGCTGCACAGACACTGGGATTTTTGGGGAGTGTGCTGTGACTGGTGGCCAGCTTCCCACGGGGGCAGCCACACCTTGCAAGGAACAGCACAAGAACAACCAGTTATGGCAGTTTGGTTTAGTTAACGGATTCTCCCTGCCTGTTTCTCAGCTCCTGGTGATGAGGAGACCAGGGAAGGCGAGAGGGTTGGTCCACTTTGGCTCAGACACTGCCACTGGGGTCTCAGCGTGGCTCAGTGCACCGCAAACCAACCCTGGTGCTTGCTGGCAGGAGGAGAGATGTTGGGAATGGCTGAGGTTCATCCTGCCTTCCTGAACGACAGGGACAGTGCAAGCACCGTCTTCCCCTTCAGTTGTACAGTCTGAGCCCCAAAAGTACCACAGAGACCACAAAGCATTTGCCACAAGATTAGGAGTATTAATCCCTGCAGGGGTGAAGTAGCAGCAGTTTGCTTCCCTGCATCCTCCAGAACCTTCAAGTGAAATGTAATGGGCGTTTTTAACAAGGACTGTGCTTCCTCTCTCTGTTTTATAGTAATTTTATGTCCTAACAGGCTGCAAAACAGTTGCCTCACTCCACCCCAGATGCGGCCACATTTCTGTGATGAGGAAAAACTCTGGCAAGTGTGCTGAAGTCGGGTGCTTTGGTTTGAAAATTATACATTGCATAAAAAACTTGTATTAAAGAATAATATGTGGTCTGCAAAAAGCATTCAAATGAAACATTTCAGTGTTAGGAAGTGTCTTATTTACAGCAGCTTGTGCCCTTTTCCCTCCCCTGTTCACTGGGTAAGGAAATAGTTTGAAACAGGGGCTCGTGTCCATAAAGGTCGGAACACAAGGCATGCACATAGAGCTGAGCTTGCGAGGAATCATACATTAGGCATTTCCTAACTTAAAAGCACTTGGCTTTGCATTGTAAACAACATTCTTTTAACATAGGAAATAACATTAAAAAAAAATAAAGAAAAAGAACTTTTAAATAAATGTCTGCGATGTAGGTTGTTGCAGCTGGACCAAAGGTATTCCTCAGCAAGGCTTGGACTGGCCTTTCCTTGCTGCTCCAAAGGCTTCTGCCCAAAAAACTGCAGGAGTAACGGTCTGGGATGGAAGCAGAAAGCTGCTCTCCTGTGAGGGGAGAGGAGGTGTGTGTGGCTTGTGCAGCTGGACAGTGGATGCCAACCCTGTGCTCTGCACAAGGGTGTCTGGGGTGGGCACATCTGCACCTGGAGGGTGCCCAGGGATGGGCATGTGAGGGGATGGGCACAGGGGGGTGAGGGAAAGGACACACTGCACCGAGCTGTGCTGAATTGCTGCTTTGGCAGACAGCACCGGGCCAGCTCTTTAGAAAGTTCACGTTCAGTTATTGTTTTGACAGGCTGCCAAAGTTTTCCTGAGGAATGCAGGCAGCAGAAGGGAAATGGTGATTTTCAAACTTTTTTTTTTATAACTCAGCCAAACCAGAATGGAATTTCATGGGAAAAGTGAAAGGTACATCTCTAGCCCCAAGGCATCGTTGCTGCCAAGTTTCAGGGTCTGGCTGCAAACAATGGAGGTGTGGAGCATCTCCAAAGCGGTGCACCCTTGCACGCACTCACAAGTGCTCACGCACACTCACACACACGCTGGAAGCATCTTCTCTAATGGTGACTGCTCCCAGAAAACTGACATTAACCCGCAGCGCTTTACAAAAGGGTGTCCGCGGTGTAAAAGCAGGCGACAAAGCCTCTTTACAGCTGATGGAAGATTTGTGACTTGGGAGGACACTTCGGTGCTCTCCCCACCCCAGTCCTGGCGTGCAGCCAGCCATGGGCGCACCTCTTCTCTTCACATGCTCTTCACTAGGTCAGTCCCGGTGCCACGGGATATTTTTGCAGGTCTTCCTACCCCTAGGAAGGGCAGGAGGTTGTAAGCTCCCCTCCTCCTCCTCCTCCTCCTCCAGGGAGGGAGGAGAGCAGCCGGTGAGCCGGGCTCTAGCGCTGCAGCACCCCGGGGTCTGCGGGGCTGTGGAACCGGGCTGGGGAACTGCCAGTTACCTTATATTTTCCAGTACACTAATTTCTCTTGTCATCTTGCCAGTGACAAACAGAGAGAGTTAAACAGAGCAATCCATTAAAGAAGCAGCCTGACAGACCGATTGTTAAGGGTTTCAGCGATCCCCATTTACACTGGCTTGAAAAAAATTTCGCCTCGAGCAGCTCCAATTACAGAATTATCGGACCACACTCTGGTCCCTTTGTGCACTTCGCATCTCTGTCATCGTTCCAGGCCTCTCTCTATTTAGTTGCTTGGAAATGGTGAGCAAAATGGAAGGAGACTTGTAACAAGTTCAGAGAAATTAGAGGGGGAAAAAAGAGAGAGAGAAAAGCTCCTTCCCTGGTTCTAATGTCCTAAACCAGGACACTTTTAAAATGTAACGCTGTATAGGAATTTAAAATATTTTTCACTTCCTCTATTCATTGCTTTAATGCACTGGAACTACTTGCTTAGATTTCCCTCCCCCCCCCAAGGAATGTACAATAACCACTCTGTAAATTCCTCAGGTCTGATTTTAAGAGGTACTGTAGAACTTTATTCATGGAGGAAAGAAATAATCCCAATGCCTTCCTGCAGTAACTCTTTTATTAAACATGGCAGTGTATGTTTTGGTCCCAGCCAGTGATGCAAGCAGCAGGAAGAGGAAATCAACAGCACCTCTAGGAAAAGCAAGGTCTCAGCCCTGCTCTACTCACATCCCACTTGGTGACCTTCAGGCTGGATTGCCAGCGTGGGTTTGAAGGTGGCACCATTCCCAGCAAGACGAATTCTGAAAAACCCAGAGGACTTTTCACTTCCGCAAAAGCAAAACTTGAACTCTGTAGATTTGTTATTATTATGAAAAAAATCCCAGCACAATCGTTTACCTACCCTAGGATGCAAAGCTGAAGGGTTTCCTAACCCTTCACCTTTGGCTGAGCGAATCATGGTCCCCCATGATGCAGCAGCTTCGTGACGTGGACATCATGCCCCCAACCCAGTGTGGCCTCACCTATTTATCTTCCAGCAAACTGTCCCATTCCTGGCCTCCCAAACAATTTTACCATCCCTCTGCTAGTGTTACCCTGGTAGCAGTACCCTCATAAGTCTGTAACATGTAAGAACCTCCCCCATTTCCTTGCAGTGGAGATCATCTGGTTTCACAGGGAGGGAAAGTGAGCAAAGCCACCCCTGGGCAATGCTGGAGGAGGCTGAGATCATACTCCAGTCCTAATACACCAGGGAATGCTGGCTTCTCTCTGGCCCTAAACAGAAGGAAGTTTCTCATGGCTGAGTCCCCAGCCTTGCCATGCAACTCCTTTGCCGCCATCCCTTTCCCTGGGATTTAATGGAACTGACCAATCAATTTCTCTGTGTCCAGGGAACGTCATTGCAGCACATCCATACTTGGAGCTCTGCCCAGCTGCAGGAATGGAGACTCCCACCCCAGATTTTGGGTGGAGATTGAAAGTAGGAGAAAAACCCCCATAACAACCTAGGGAGCTCTCAGGGGTATTGAAAAGTCCTCTCATTTCTTATTAATCACTTAGGCCAAGAACTCAAGAGTCGGCAGTGTTGTTGGCTGGGGTTGTTTTCCTTGCAGTTATCCACATGCAATTCATGCCTTGGAAAATGACCCATTTACCATCATGCATTGTTGCTTAGCTACACGCTCTTTCCCTCTAAGTTTTCCCAAATGGAAACATGGCTCTATTTGCTTTGGAGATCATTTTCCCTGGCTTTCTCTGCTTTACAGTAAATAAGCATAAGAAGAAGAGCCTCTGAGCACTGAGTGGAGAAATAAAACAAACAGCGCGGTGTAGGGTGAGCATTTAAAATCCAGCACGTGAATGCAATGCCTTCTTTGTCCAGCCAAGGTGATGGGCTGGGAGGGTTTGAGCAAAGGCAACTTGCAGGTCAGGTTCATTAAGACTTTTTTTTGTCTGTCCTTTGCATTAAGGTTATTTCCCTGCAGAAGATTTTCAAACAATTTGGTTGAATAATTCTGTGTTCCCAAGAGAAGAGTATTATTTCCCTGGAGGACAGGTGGGACTTAGGGGCACGAGAACTCACTCTGTGTCTCTGCTGCCATGCCTGCCTTGTGGAATCCTAGGTATCCTCTAGAAACATGCAGGAAAACACCTCCCTTATACCTACAAACCAGCTCACTACTTTGTGCCACTAGACAAGACTTTATCCATGAAACCCCAAAATTTCTCACATGCACTAAGTCCTGACGTACACTGGCATAGCGCTGGTGGGCACAGGCTGGCAGAGCAGCTGCTGCAGTGTGAAGTTCAGCCTCCAGCACACCAGGTAAATCTTTGGGCCATTTGCTGGAATCCTAAGCCCACCCGTGCCTATGCTGCACAGATGTCCTCAAAGCATGCAACAAATCCAGAGTTTTTGGAAAGCACGAGCTTTCCAGCCCATGCACAGAGGGATTGCACAGCACATGTCCGGCTGTGTCCTGGGATCACTGGCCTTGCTCAGCATGTGCCTTAGGGCCGAGTTGTGCCGGCGTGGTGCTTGTGTCCAGGATTTCCAGATGTCCAGCAGTTCATCTGTTCCTCAAGGATCAGACAAAACTTGCAATACCTTCAGATTTTACTAAGGACAAATCTTATGGGTAAAAAGTCAGCCAAGTCTCTCTCAGAACACATAGGTTAGTACAGAACTCAGTGGAAAACCTTTTGTTTCCTAGTGCCATGAATGTGCTGGACATGAGCTCTTTGTGGAGAGCAGACACAGCCGTCAGCTGCCTGAGCTCCCAGGAGTGGGCTGCTCCGAAGGGTGAGCTCTGCCCTGCCTTCTGCTGACAAAGCATAAAATGCACATTGTCTCTGAACAGAAAAAGGGGAGAAACAGAGTAAATCATGCGATGCTGATTACCAGGCCAAAACACTGAACTAAGGTTTAATGCAACAGTTTCCAGGGTGCCAGAAAGTGAAGAGGGATATTGTAGCTATGCAAATCCTGGCTGGTGGGTTGACACATCCCAAACACTGCGCTCTGTGAGAGCTGCCAGCACCTGAAGAAGCACCTTTACTCCCCTGTCGCTGGGAAGCTCTTATCTTGCTTTGACCAAGAGTACACAATACAGCTTTCTTTTGGGCGATACCTCCCAGATGAACGGCCTCTTAGAAGTGCTTTGAGAAATTAAATGAGCGAAAACAGTAGGAGAGGGAGAGGGAGGGGAAGGGGAGAAAAACGTGCAACTGCATTTCAGGAGGCGAAGTCGGTGGATACTAAACCCACTAAATAAGGAGCTGGGATCTGTGTCAGACTGAAAGAAGCAAATGTGTGACCCAGCTCCCTGCCAACAGAGGCACCTCAAGACAGTGGCTCAATCTCAAAGCGTGGATCCACTTCACTGCCCCCTATGTCCCTGCAGCAAGGGTGGGGATGCTGTTACTTGCTAATGCTGTCCAGGTCCGTGATGCTCCAGCCCCTAGCTCCCCACACACCAAGCTCAGGTGCCTTATCCTCATGGGATGGCCTCCTGGCCCCATTGCTCTGCAGTGGGTGTGTTTCAGCACAGGCATTTTGGGGAGCCCAGCAGGTGACGGCATCAGACAGTGTGTCCTCCTTCCCTTTGCCATTGCATTTCTGCAGCTGAGGCCAAATCCTGCTTCTTGCAATCCCCTCTGGTCTCTTTGGTTGGTGGTAGATTCCAGGTCTTTATTGCCCTGGGCAAAGGATCACTCTGGCTCGGTGCAGGCTGGGCACCTGCCTTAGGTCCTTGGAGCTGAATCAGGCCAAGGGCAGTTTTCATGGATGGAAATCCCCCTGGTTTTATTGTCTTTGAAGCCTGGAAACACCTGCCTGTTGCTCAGGGAAACAAGGCAGGCAGGATAAGGGTCTGGCAGCACCTCCCCTTTGTTCTGTGTCCTTCCTGAGCACCCTTTGCAGCCCAACCCTGCCAGCACCCTGTGCCCCCCATGGTTGGTTAGGAGTTGGCCCTGTGAAAATCAAACATCAAAGGGCTCTTCCAGCAAGGGCTATTTCCACATCAAATACCTACCTCCAGTCCTGAGCCACTGGGGAGAGAGATCTTCATAAAAGGAGAGGGAAGATTAATATTATTTTTCAAAAGTATAATGGGAGGTTTCCACTCCCCAAGCACTTCAGAGTTGGTTTTTGCACAAAGCCAGAATAATTTCAACCCCAAAGGAAAAAGAAAAATACATTAGAGGAGGTTAAAAATGCCTGAAAAAATAGTTGGTCTGAATAGAAATGTTCAGGTCACTGTCACTTTAGGGGCTGGAAGAGGCTCCTGCTGGGAGAGCCTGACTTTCTGTAGGAGTGTATGTCCTCCATCCTCACTCGGAGCAGCAGCCTTGTTCTGCGTGCCTGCTTGAACACGGGGAAGCAGGGAGAGCCAAAGAACTCAGAGTCGGAACTGCAAACTGGTGAGAAGAGGAAGGAGAGGACAAGGAGTGGAGAAGATGCTGGAAGCACTCTGTTGGGCAAGTGGAACGGGAAAACCCCGCAGTGAAGTGCAGCCCTCCCTGAGACTCTCCGAGAGAAAGGCAGCACGAATCTGGCCGAGCGATGGGCTGGCAGCGTGCCTGGAGCGTGGCATAGCTCTGCCTTGGAAAGGCACCTGCAGCCTCAGCATCTTCCTCTTGCAAACATGCCACAGCATCACGGGGGAACCACAGTCCTGCAGCCTGACAGCCAGTTTCTGCTCTGTGAGCATGAGCCATTGGGCCAGACGGGTGTATGAACAATTATTTGATCATTTCCACTGCAGGAACCAACTTGACAAATACCTCCGATTCACATGCTTGCAGTCTGCTTCTGAAAAACCAGACTAGGAACAGGCTTCCACCCTGGAAAATCCCTTGCCTGTGTCTGCTGTGCATCCTTTCCCATGCTGGGAAAGGTTGGGCCAAATGCAGAAGGCACCACGGAGCTGGCAAAGTTGCTCTGGGGCAGTGTCCCCACGCTGGTGGGTCAGGGGTGGCAGGGCAGCCCCAAGCCTCACAGTCTCTGGTGACATACACCCCTCACTTAAAAAGTGAGTAGGGAGAAAATACTTGTGGATAAGGAAATGCATCATGTGATTCTGAGGGCTCAGGGAAACTCTGATGGTTAAGCCAAATCTTGCCTTTTCCCAACACCTGAAGTTATCCATCCATGAAGAGGGCTGGAGTAGGCATCTTCACCCCATTAATCCCACTTAAGCCCTAAAGAAAATGCTTCAGTGGTGCTTCAGGTTCATCTGCTGGCCACCACAGGGACAAAGGCTTCACACTGTCCCAAGCAAGCAGAAAAATCCCCCAGTCCCTCCACTGGAGATTGGAACTGGTGGGCAGAGGGCAGTGATGGGAGAAAGCAGCAGCAAGAGGGTGGTTGAGGCAGCAGTTTGTGGGACTATGCTGGCATCACTGTGTGCCCCAGTATCCTTCCTCACCAGCTTTCCTGTGCACCTGGAGCCAAACAGGGGGTGATGGCAGACGCTTCTCCCCTCCCCTAGATAATGTTTGTCACCAGGAAGGTGGCGGAACCCTGGGACAGCGGCTCCGTGCTGATGCCGGGGTGTGACATGGTGGGTCAGTGCTGGGAAAGCCACGGGGTGCGCTGGAAACAGGAGACGCCTGCGGCAGGCAGCGGTGCCAGGAGGACACGGCCGGTCTGCTGCCTGCGGGACTGTGAATGCCCTGCCCAAAACAGCTCACTCACATTTACTGTAAGCGGCAGCCAGGCCGTCCATAGCTTGTGGTGAACATACCAGCCCTGCCTGCAGAAAGGGCTGCGGAAGCCAAGCTGGCCCCTTGCCCGGCAGGCTGGAGGAGGGGAGCGGGGGGGCTCTGCAGCCCTGCCCCAGCACAGCACCCTCAGCCCCGCACCCTCTGCCCACCGCAGGCCCCAGAGCCTGGGTCAGAAACACAGGAGGTGGATTTTCTCTTGCCAGGTGCTTTCTGCACATAAGGAGGGGGTGATGCTGTGGATAGAGCCCCCCATATGGTTCCACTGCCGTGGCACTGGGGCAGCTGGAGGAAAGGCAGGGAATTCCGGACTGTGGCAGAAGCCCCTCAAGCGGCACCGCAAAGGGACTCAGAGGCCGGGCTGGGTGCTGCTGGCCTGCAGCCACCTCATCCCTGGGGCACTTGGGGCCACGGCCGAGCTGGGAACTCTCCTGGCTGCTCCCGGCTTCCGGCCTTTGTGAGGGAGTCGGTGGCGGGGCGGTGGCAGTGGGATGGCTGCCATCATGTCACCCTGGCCCAGGCTGCCACGGAACCTCGTGTGTCCCCACAGCCCGAGAGGTGCTGCCGGATGGCTGGACACCATGCAAGGTCTGGCTGCGGGGACTCACCGTCCCCTCCCACGCAGCCGTGCTGGGAGGGAAATTTCCCATACTGCCGGCTTCCCAGAAGTCAGGGGAGGTTTCATCCCTGGCTCTGCAGTCTCAGCTCACGCGTCTTTCCCGGCTCAGCCTGTGACCTTGGCATGTGAGGCTTAGTGCCAGCGGTGTGGGGCGAGACCGAGGGTGGGCAGCCTGTCGGGCCAGGCTGTGTGGAGCCAGGCACAGAGCTCCTGCCCTTCTCCTGGCCTCTCTCCCAGTCAGACCATCTTTGCTGGTGGGTCCCCTACAGCGCCATGTGCTGCCCAATGCCAGCCAGCTCAGTGACATCAGCATGTGCCATGTCCCTGTCCCCCTGCCCCAAAGCCTCACACCAAAATCCCCTGTTGAGGCACCGTGGCCCCTGGCAGTGCCCCACGGGGGTGCCATAGGGGTGTGCTGCAGGGCCAAGGGCCAGGAGTTTTGTCTCTTCCCTTCCTGGCATGGATGCAAAGCATCCTGCAAGGGAGTGCTCATAAAGGGAGGGATTCTGCTGGCATGAGCCGCAGAGCTGCTGCCCACAAGTGGGCATAGGTGTCCTGGGCTCTGAGGATCGATGGGCCTGGCCCTGTGCAGGCAGTGGAGAATGTGGCTGCTCCAGGGTGGGATGGAGGACTCAGGGGACACTGGCAATGTGTCAGGGGATGCAGGGTGTTGGGAGCATGACCATATCCTACAGCAGCCATCCCAACCTTCCCCAGCCACCCAGACCTGGCAACGGATGTTTCCTCTTCTTACAAGAAATCCAACTAAAAAAAAGGGACTGTTCCAACCAGGTGGCTCCTCCAGTGCTTTTGCCTCTGCTCTGTTTAAGCAGCAGTGATTTTTGCTCAGGAATGTCCAAATCTTTGTTCTGCATAGGCTCTGACTTTGAGCTCCCAAGGACTGAAGGGCTCCTGGCACTTTCCCATACCCTGCCAGTCCTGTCTGCAGGACCTGTTGCCAGAAAAAAAAATTGAGTCTGGGACTTAAATGTCCGGCCCAAACCTGATGTGCCTGAGAGAAGAAGCGCTGACCCTGACCTATGCAGCCCTCCAGCACCAGCTCAGGCTTAACTCTCTCCTCTACAGAAAGATTTCAAGCCTTCCAGTTAAATCTGGGAAGGAGTTAGCAAGTCTTTGTGGCAGGAGGATTAGAGGCAGAGGTAAATGCTCCTGCTAAGTGTAATCTGGCTGGTTAAAAGCTCAGCTCAGCCTCTATCCCAGCATTGTCCTTGCTTCTTATAAATATAACAGACAATTCTGCAAACACAGACTTTTCCTATTGCCACGCAAGGGAGTGGTGAGAGCCTGTTGCCCTGCCCCTCTCCCCAGGATATCATTAGGATTTATTACCACCCCCCAGTGCCCTCCTTTCTCTGGGATGGGTTGTACACTGGCAGCCTCTGATCCTGCGGGTGCAGCAGGAGGGGGATTACAGCTCCTGGGGCCACAGGTCAGAGCAGGTAAAGGCAGCAGAAGCTCCTGACATCGGGGAAATGGGACTGAGGGCAGAGCCAGAGCCCTCTTTCACCCCACAAGCCAGAGGGCCCTCCAGTCTCATGCCCTGGGGAGCCCTCTGGATGGGATGGGGGCTGGGAGGCTGGGAGTTCTGCTCACTGTGGAGTGTATAGCCACTCAAAGCAGAAATGAAAAATGATCATAACTATGTAAAAATAATTTACATATTGATTCTCTCTGAAAACTTCTGGAGCTGGTGGCACTAAGGGGGCACAGGAGAGTGGCAGGAACCACTGGCCATCCCACCCTGTGGCAGGAGCATCTCTATCCCTACTGTCCCCTGCAGGTGACAGGACTCCCTGGGCAGTACTAGCAGGACCCTGTGTGCCACCCCCAGGAGTTTGTGGGTGCCCTGGAGAGAGTCCCTTGCTCCCACAAAGGGAGGGTGCACAGATGACCTCTCCCAGGGGATTATGGCTGAAGTGGGGGGCTTTCATGGGGAGTATGAGCAGGCAGGGATCAGGGTCTTACCAGGATTAAGGTATTTTCCATGCATTTAAACTAGTTGTCACGAACCCAGAGCTGCCCCAGAGCACAACACCTGGGAGACAGGGGAGAAGAGGGAGGAGAAGCTCATGTCCACCCCAAAACCCACCCCAGAGCTTGCAGGGAGCAGGGGGAAATTGGTCACAAAGGCTTGGAAGCCCCCAAAGCCCCAGAGATGATCTCTGGTCCCCAGTTTGAGGAGAGGTGAACAGGTGCTGCACAACCCCAGTGAGGTGCCTGCTGATGGGGGAGAGCTTGGGGGGCTCAGGGGGCACAGCAACAACTCCCAGGGAGACAGCAGAGCCCTGTGCCCTCTCTGGGGCCAGGACAGAGGGGTCCACTGTGGGAGACATGAGAGCTGGGTGGCTCCAGGAGCTTGGTAACCTTAATCCTCCCCTGGATTAATGCTCAGGGGAGGTGGGGACAGTGTTTAAACCTGCCAGAGTGAGCCCTCGCATTCAGCACAGCGCTGTAGTGGGGTCGGAGGGGGACAGAGGGCACAGGCTGAGGACAGGAAGAAGTGCAGGCAGTCCTGTGGCCTAATCTGACATGCAGCCTCAGATTTTGTGGACATGTTCCTGGGCCCTGCCCTCCCTGGGAGCAAAGGGATGGGCAGTGTGAGGACCAGCTCTGTGACAGGGTCACGTCTGGCCACGCTGCCTGGCTCTGAGAGGCTGCTGCTGCTCTGGCTCTGCAGGGCCACTGCAGACTGAACCCCTTGAGCCAGCCCAAGGTAGAAACCATGTGCCCTTGGAAAGATGCTCTTCTGGGGGAATATCTGCCTGTAATGAAGTCTCTGGGATGAAATCCCTCTCTCAGGATAAATTGGCTTCCCTGGGGTTGAGCTTTCAGCCTGGCTCCCAGGAGCAGTGTGAGGATGCTCAGGCATGCTGAGACAGCTCATTTTCCAACCCACACGGACCCCAGACTGAGCCCAGACCCCAGCAGAGGACACCCTGGCTTGTGGCATTAGGAGCCACCCTCTGTAGCCACTCTCCTCTGTGCTGAGGGCTTGCAAGGCCATGCAGAGGCAGAGCAGCCCCAGCCCCAGCTCTTCCTCTGAAGCACCTGGTTCCAGCCTACCAGGACCCCACACCAGGTCCCTAGCCCCAGCAGAGCAGGAAATGCCACATGGACACCCTTAGAGGAGTTCCCAGCCCCTGGCAGTGTGGGTACCGCTCTCCCCTGAGCATCCCCTGGTCCCAGCTCTTTTGCCAGGCATCTGGCTTCAGCATGAAGGTGCCCCTGGACCTCAAACACCAGTTACACCTCCTCCACCACTCCAAAGGCTTGGCTCCTCATGGGAATCCCCTGTCCTCTGCCTAATCTTGACCATGGCTCTATGCTGGCTGAACCTTCCACCAGTCCCACAGGACATTGTCACCCATCCTGATGTGGCCAGTGTCACCTTGGGTGCCTCCCTGGTGGGATGGGAGTGGCCTTGCAGGGGCTGCAGGTGCTGTGTGCCTGTCCCCTGGGACAGCGAGGCAGGATGGGATGTACTGTCCTAAGTGGCATCTTAACTAGATCTGATCCAGCCTTGCAAAGCCACAGCGCCTTCAATTCCCTTAGCACTCCAAATCTGCTACTGTGCATCTAAGCGGATTATTTTAAATACCCCATGATGGACTGCTCCTTTGTAATATAAACCAGCCTCATGTGTCCCATTCCCCTCCTATTTGCTGTGATTTAGCTGCAGCTGTGACAGCTAGAAGTCTCCCCAGCTCCCCCTGCTCCCTAGGACACATCCCTTGTATCAGCCCCTTCCCAAATCCTCTCTCCCCTGTGCTGCTGGATCCTGGGGATGCTCCTCTCTACACAGCCTTTTAACTCTTGGGATGAGTGATGGCTGTGGCATGTGCTGCCCCAGAGCTGCTTCATCTCTACCCAGAGCTGAGCCCTGCACCAGCATCACCCCCACCTGCACCTCGGGGCCATGTTGTGCCTCAGCTGCTTTCCCAGAGAGGGGCCATGCAGGAGCCCTTTTAGGTGGGTTTTGCCAGTTTTCAGGTTTTTTTCTCGAACTGACTGGCTCTGACACTTCAGTCCTGCCATGAAGACAGCCAAGTGAGAATATCCTGCCTCCCACTCCCACTGGAGCGGGGGTTTGGGGAGCACAGGGGCCATCCTGGAGCCCACCCAGCCCCACTCTCAGCAACAGCAAAGAAGCTGCCACTTTTCCAAATGCTTCCCTTTGGGGCTTGTCTGATTAATGAGGGCTTATTATTTCCAAACTGTTTGAAATCGTGTTTATTTTATCTGCCGCTGGATTCCTCTGACTCAGGGCCCATCGTTAACTGCCAAAGATGAGTGACAGATCCTGCTAATTACAGCTAATGATGGCCTTAAAGGATCTCTGTGCACACACGTGTGTTTGTGTGCACACATGCCAAGGGCCATTTATAATTTAAAGTGGGGAGAGTCGTTAGCATAAACCATGCCCGGATTAATTGCAGAGAGCGGCCTCTCCAGGGAGGGTGCTCACCAAGAGGCTGTGGTTTCAAGCACTGGATGCTGAGGACAGCACAGGCTGCCTGGGCGCTGGCAGCATGGTCCTGAGCTGAGTGTCAGCCTCGGGGACACCAAACCAAATCCACCACACAGGAAATGTTTGGCACAGAGCAGTTGGTACGCAATATGTGGCATGGACATGAGTGGCTTGGAGCCATGCAGGGCCAATGGGAGCTGGTGTCCAGCCCCTGGAAGAGCTCTGTGGGGTGTTTTCCAGCTGTGAGGAGGACTATGCCCAAGAGACCCAGTTCTCCCCCAGTTTCTGTAGGAACAGGCAGCTGGAGGAATGGGAGACATTTTTTATGACTTTACTGAGGGTAAAGCTGTGGGAGCACAAACCCCTTACCAGACACCAGAAACCTCACCCAGGGGGCTGGGGTTAGCAGTGCCCACTCCCTTGGAAGAGCTCTCCCCTCTTTAGTCCCTGAGTAATCCAGCCCTGGTGTGATGACTTTGCTTTTATGTTTTTCCCCAGGAAGAAAAGAGGGAAGATGGAGACAATGAGGCTTTCCCCAGCCCTGGGCTGGAGAATGCGGAACGAGAAGCAGCGGCTGCAGGATTTCATGGCCACCACCCTGGCAAGGGGATGGGCAGAGTGGGCACATGCCATGGACAGGCTGACTGGGGGCTTCCACAGCCTTCCACAGTGAGGTTTGTTCTAAGCCCTTCCCTAAAGCAGCTCTCCACTTGCTTGGGCTTTCATCCACCCCTGTGAAGAGGGCACATAGGGACAGACCCATATGTCCCCTGACTCCATCTCCTCATCCTTCATTTCCCTGGGAGTCCTAGTGATGCCTTTGCCCCTCTCCCTGTCCAGCCATCTTGTGGAAGACGTACCCAGAAGGAAACCAAAAGCTGTTCCAGATGGCAGAAGGCTCAGCAGAACAGAGCAACTGTTCCCCAGCCCTTATCTTTCTGCAAACCAAATCCACCTTTCTTGGAAAAAAGTAATTCAAGCTCCTCAGTCCTCCTTGGAGCTGGTGAGCAGCAAGAGCAAAGTGCCAGCGCCAACTCCCTGGGGAGGGGAAGAGCCATCCTGAAAAGTGCTTCTATATTGGTCTCTGCCATGAGCAGGTCTAAATTGGAAGTGATGGCAGCAGCAAGCACCGGGATGTTGAGATGGACTCAGGGGCCCGCACAAAGTGGTTTCAGGGCTGGCTGTGCTTGGCCCGGGGGATGCCTGCCAGCATAGGACACTGCAGTTCTAATCCCACTAAAAGCTGGGTGGAAATGAGTTGGACAAGGGCTTTTGTCTTTCTTGCTGAAAAGCCCAGATTCCCGTCAAGACTGATGGCTGTGAATTTGTCTAGGATCTTTTGAATTGTTCTGGTCCCCAAAACACTCAGGTTTCTCTTTCTGAAACACCCACAGTGTTTCAATTTAAGGCTCTTGCAGAAGCAGCTGTCAGAAGCTGCAGAGCAGGGCTTCCTTCAGAGATGTGCAGCTACTCAGTTGTTGTGACTGTTCCTGAAACTGCCCAGTGAGGCTGTTTGGTCAGGGCCAGCTCTTTCTTGTGCTTTTTGCATTACCAAGCTCCTGTCACTGTCCTCCAATCCCTGTTCACCCAGGGGTCCTGGGTGCTTGTGCTCTCCTGACCCCATTCTCCCCCCTGGCATGGCTTCCTTTGCCGTGGCTCCGCACTGGCATTTTACAAAGCCTTCTCCAGGCCACCTTCTTTATGGCTTTAAACCCCACTGTAGGAAAGATGCTCTGGAGGAGCCACAGGCTGGGAACAGGAAAGACTGTCGTGGAAGTGAGAGCAGTGCAAGCCATGCTGGGCAACCACTTCACCATGCTCAGCACCATTTTGCCACAGACCTAGAGCTCTGGTGGCACTGGTGACCTTGGGGACCTCAGTCTGCAGAGTCCATGTCTATGGTACATGGAGTTGTACAGCCCATGAGAAATGGGTAGCTTTGAGGTCCCAGGGCAACTTTGGGGTGTGTAGAGCTGAGCAGTCACTCTCAAGCCCAGGTGATGTTTTTCCCTCTATGCTGTGGTCAGGGAGGGTCAGAGCCATGCGAGGCTTGGGGCACACGGCAGGGCAGGCCACCACGAGGCACCACGCTACAAGCTGCTTGCTCAGCAGCATGCTGAACCCTGCCTAAATGCCCCTGTGATCACCACCACCCAGTGAAAGAGCCCAATTGCAAAGGAAACAGGGAAGCAGCTGAAAAAATAAAGTGTTGCCATAGCACTGTGCACGCCAGGTCGGAAATTTGGGATGGCGCCGCAGCACAGCCCCGGATGCTCCTCCTGCCCCAGGGTATGAAGAGCCAACACAGAATGGAGAAAGAAGAGGTGCCAGAAACCAGAGGGAAGACACCCTCCTGATGGCACCAGGGGTGGGCAGTCAGGGCTTGTGGGTCCTCCAGGTACTTGGGAAGAGCCAGGGGGTTGCTGCAGCCACATCTGTGTGGTGTGAGGTGAAGTGATCTAGCCCTCGCTCCCTGTCTCCTGAGGATGACACGGTGCCAGGCTGCTCAGTGAGGTGCCAGCCTCTGGGGGTACCCCAGCCCCTTCACCACCTGCAACCCTCCCCAAATGCCAGAAGTGTCCAAAAGATGGAGAAATCTACATAACCAAAGAACAGCCACAAGTTCCCAGAGACTTGGTGTAGCCCTCGCCATGGGGCAGTGACTTCTTTGAGTTAAAAGATGGATGGGGATGAACTGGGCAGACACAGTTTTGCTGGGAGAACTGGAAGGTGACGCAGCCTCGAGGTCAGGATCAGAGGCAATGCCGGTGCCTGCCTCACAACCCTGCACGTACTGCTACCAGACTGAGACTCCAAACTCATTGCACCTCTGCCCTGTGCCTCTGGTTACCTCCAGCATCAGCTGGCCTGGGGCAGGACAGGTCACGGCCCAGCTCCATGCCCCTGTCCCTGTGGGAGCGGGCAGGGTGTGGGTGGAGGCAGCGGTCCCTGCCCTATCTGCCAGCCTCTGGGATTAGCTGTGCACATCGGCAGCAGCTCTAGCAGTGCCTGGGTAAGAACAGATAGACACAGATAAGGCAACCTGAATCCTGGGGACGGCGAGCCAGCTTCATTAATCCCCGTACATGCAGGCGCTGACGAAGATGCTATCATCCCCTTTCCCTCCCCAGCAGCTTATGTGTGGCTGTCAGTCCTGGCTCACGCAAGGACAAAACCCGGCGCTTGCATGGGTGGCCCCTCTCTCCCAGAGCTGCTAAGTGGCTCCCATGGGGACACTGCTGGTACAGGGACACAGCTGGTACAGGGATGCACAGCTCAGACAGGGATAGAGCTGGTACAGGCATCCACAGCCAGTGTGGGACCCTACAGCCACTACACAGAGCTGTGGATGGGGCGGGGGTGTGCAGCCGGGATGGAGACTACCAACAGTATGAGGAATACAGCCAGGATGAGGAGCAGCTGGCGTGGGGACACATGCAGGGCCTGTAGAGCCCTGGGACATAGTGATGCTGCAGGACAAAGGATGATCTGCAGTATCACCCACCCCTGTGACGGCTTGGGGTCATCTCCCCATCCCTCCCCAGGCTCCGGCTCTCCAGCTGCAGTGAGCAGGAGGGTTCAGCACTGTGCAGGCACATGGAGGGAGGGAAGCACTGCCAAGTCCCTGCTGTGTCCCCAGCGTTGCCATGCTGCAGGCTGCTCGGGGACGGGTGCAGCATGGCACTCCCCATCCCGTTAGCGCTGGCATGAAAGTGCCGCCTCTGCGGCAGCCGGGCCTGGCCATGATCTCCACTTCCAGGTAAACAGATGAAACAAGCGGCTCAGCTTCCCTCCTCCCCAGCATTCCCGGCCACACAGACCCACCATTCAGCCCCACTGCCCCGCACAAACCTCCAGTGTTTGGGAGAGGGCTCCTGCTCCCGGTGGAGCACCGGGGGGGACACGCTGCGGCCGGGCACTTGACACCTGGCCAGGCTGGAGCGGGGCCAGCAGGCGCAGAAAGAGACACTGTGTTTTGGCCGGATCCTGCCGTGCTGGGGCAGGGGCAGAAAGGACCCCTTGTGTGCACGGGACCCAGGGATGCCCCCATGGCTTGGCTGCAACCAGGGTCCCATTAGGCCGTGGCAGTGGGCACCAGTGGGTCTGTGGAGTGGGAGCCCAAAGGGGCGAGGGAGTCAGAGGAAGGGATGCCCTGCTGCTGTCCAAAAGATTTGCATAAGATCACAAAAGCAGTGGGGATGATTGACCAGGGGCACATACAAGTGGTGGCAGAGGCAGGAGCAGGAGGCAGCTTTCCCTGGGCATCACCTTGCCATTTACAAGGACAAGAGAAGAGTGCCAGCTCCTGCCCCTTGGGCTCTTCTCCTCCAACCTCCCAACCCTCTCCCCAGATTTTCCTTGGCTGGGGGTCCATCCTGCAGCACATCCTGAGATGCTCTGGCCACAGATGGGGATCAGAGGGCTGCCCATCCCTCCAGGGGGCCTGACACCAAGCTGAGCACATCCCCTGACTCAGCCATGACAATCACTGTGGGGCCAGGCTGAAATGGAGAGGGGAAAGCAGGAGGCAGAGTCTTGATGCTCCAGCATCCCAGCTGTTCTTTCCGCTACCTCCATCATCCAAAAGCAGCCGTCAGTGCTGTTGCTGGGGACATTGTCCCCTCCTCCATGCCTGGCACCTTCCTCCCTCACTGTCCCTGAGAAGGTGGTTTTCCTCCCCAAGGAGTGCAGGGAAAGCATTTTCCACCACGGCAGATGAAAATGGATTCCAATCCAATTTTACCCTAGTACCACTTCAGTGATTTTGATGGAGCTGCTCTGGATGGGTGCTGGTTGGAGCCAGAGGACAGCTGTCGCGGCTCCATAGACGAGGGGTTTCTTATCTGTGTCACCTTTGATTACTGTAATTGAAATCCTGCTCTGATCTGAGCCATGCCCGAACGTTTCTGCTGCCTGTGCGGCTCTCGGCTCGAACAGCAAAATGACGTTAATAGATTTTAAAGCCAGGCAAGGCCTGTAAGAGCATTTCTGCCTGACCTCCTGGATAGCAGCCGACAGCCACCACTTACCCCAGTCCCGCGCTCCGCTGCTGGCACAGCCCTGTCATCCCCCTGTGACTCATTTTCCCTCTTGGAAGCACAAATCCTGCCTTTCCCCAGAGCTGCTCATGTATCTGTGTTGGATAGCTTGCCTCCTCCCACCCCTTTGGAGCAGAGCTGGTGTGCTCTCAAGGGAGGCAGAGTCCAGGGCTGCTGCTGGGATCGTGGTGGGATCCACTTCCCTAATCCAGCATGAAATTCCCCATAGGAAGCATTACCCTTTTCTGGCATCTCCTGGCCAAAAGAGCAGCAGGGGAAAATGCTGCTGCCCACCTGCTGCCAGGCAGGAGACAGGGGATGAAAATGCCTCTGTAGAGTAGAGGATGCTCCTGGCTTTGGTGCCAAGCTGGACAATCGGCTGTGGCTGGCGCTGTGGCTGGCACTTTGTCACCATCCCCATCTTCTTTTGTGAAGCTGCCCATGGTGTTTAGCCAGAGCCACTGCAGCAGAAAGGGTGACGCCAGCCCAGACAGCGTCTGAGGGCAGGAGCCGGGAGGACACGCGCACTGGCACACACATTCCTGCAGCCTGGCTTGGCCAGCGGCCGGCACAGGGAGTGCGCCAGCCCTGACCCGTGTGGGACAGCAAAGCTAGTGGCTCCCTCTGGGTTGGGAAGGCTTTGCTCAGCCAGTCTGGCCTCTGGAACAGGTAGAGGCATCCCAGGTTCAAAGCTCCATCCCAAGAGCCCTGCAAATCCCAAGGGCCAAACCCTGCCCATGCCAGACAATCACCCTGAACCCCCAGGTTTTTATGCTGGCAGCTTTCATGACCATGCAGCCAAGAGCTGGCCAGTGTGTGCTGACACAGCAACCTGGGCTGGCACCAATGGCAGTCTGACAGAGCCATCCCAAGACGTCACATGCTGGCCAAAGGGAAAGCAGGCTGGCCCGACAGCAGGGAACTCAGCACTCCAGCACCGGCACACAGTCTCCCCCTGGATCCTGGCTGGCCGAGCAGCCACGTTTCCTCTCACGCTGGCGGGTCATGGGCCGGGGAACACACAATGCTTGGGGTTATTCAGCCCTTATCAGCTCTGGCCACTCAGTGCAGGCAGGAAAAGGGTTTCAATCCCAGCCGAGCCCTGTTTCCGTCAGGAGCCATTCCCTCTGTCACGGGGGAGGGCTGGACTGTGCTGTGCTTTTGACACGGGGACCAGTGAAGCTGGCTGTAGGGAGAGCATGACCACAGGGCTCTCCTGCTGTACCCCAGAAGCATTGCCAGGCTCTCTCCTTGTGCTAGGAAAGCTGCCTGTCTCCAAGCCATGCAGCTGTTCCTGCTCCAACTTTACACAGCAGAGCCGGAGAGTGCCAGGAAAGGGGCTGCCATTAGGGCATGCAGCAGAGGTCTGGGCTGGCTGAGACATCCCTTGCTGGGGGTCACTGCTCCCCACCCCAGGGAGGCATTCCAGAGATCTGGCTTGCCAGGAAAATGCCTGCTCAGAGCTGTACAGGCAACCCGAGAAATTCCACAGCAAAGGTCACCAATGCCAGCCACGGGGGGGAAACTGAGGCTTGAGGAGATAACATCCTTCCCAGGGCTGCCCCAGCCTCTTAAATCTGACTGGAGGAAGAGGACTGTGGCACAGGATCTCTCCTAGTTCCTCAGCCCAAAATCACAGGTTCAGGGAGTGCCTGGCCCCTGCTCCTCCAAACCCTGCAGCAGCACACACGAGGTGGAAAGGGGAGCTGGTGGAGGCACTGGCAAAGGCTGGGCTTGCTGCGATCCTCTCCCGTTCCATGATTAATTGAACACAGGCTAAAATTAGCTGCGGAGGCAGCACCCCTGGGGTCTCCCAGCAGCATCCCACTGCCCGCTGGCTGCCTGCAAGTGGGTCAGGCAGCAGCTCCCTCCCAGCTGGGCACCCTGGCTGCTTGGGGGACCCCCATGCTCTGCTGAAGGTGGGAGCATCGCTCCCGGCTCCCTGGCACAGCTCTGCGCCTCTCGCCTCCCCGCTGCTGCCCTTCTCAGAGGCTTTCCCCTCTCTGGATTCACCAGGCAGGGCTGCGTTATGAGGAGCAGCTGGGAAGGCACAAGGCTGCCTTTTGGGATGGCGGGAGCGTGGATCCCCGTCATGTTCCTCCCCATGCCTTCAGGGAACTGTTATTTTTAGCTGCTCTCCCCACCTCATGTTGCTAGCTTGGCTCTGGCTCTTTTCCCTCCCCTTCCCCAGCGTTAATTTGTTTTCTCTGTATTATTTGCAGATTTGGGGAGGCAGAATGAGGTGTTTTGGCACAGGGGACTACTCAGCCATGGTTTCTTCGTGCTGCTCTCCACCCGGGGTCTTTGGTTAGGTTTTCTCCTGGCTATTTTTAACCCATGCTGGCAGCTCCAAGGGGATTAAACACCAAGGGGTAACACAAATGTGAGGTTCTCTGTGATCAGTGTGCCAGGCCAAGGTGGGAGGATGCTCATGGCTGTGCAGGGATGCTCCCATGGAGGCAGGGCAGCACCTGGACTCAGCCCCCAGCTGCACCCTCTGTGCTGGATTACAAACCAAGTCCCCTGCTCCCTCCTGACCCCCAGCACATCTGAGTCTGCAACCTCCACCGTGCCACATAAGCAGGGGAGAGTGGGAGGCTGGGCTTTTCCCTTGGATCCAGAAGAAAGCAAACAGGGAAAAAGTTAATTAAAAACTTCAAAGCCAGATCCTTCTAATTTGGCTTAACACGGCAGTCCTGCTCAGCATCGAGGCTGTCCCAGAGGTGCCTGCATGGGGCTCGGGCTGGGAAGTGCCCAGAGTGTCACATCACAGGATGTTAATGGGATTGTCACCCACCACTGCAGCCCTGCTGAGCACTGGGGTGTGGGGTGCCACAGAACTGGGCTCAGGGCTGGGCAGCTGGGGACCAGCCTTCCCAGGGGCTGTATTTTGAAGCCACTGGAAGTGCAATTCCATGGGGAGTGCTGTGCCTCAGTTTTGCCATGGCCCAGAGTTGCCAAGCCTGCTTGTGGGGAAGGTGTTTTCAAGGCACCTGGGGTGGTGCTGATCCCCATCTCCTGGCATGATACCACTGCCCCACGTGAAGCAGGGCAGGGCAGGGGGTCCTGGGGGGAAGCAGGGGGTGTCTGCCTCAGCAGGGTCCAGCAGAACAGTGGCCTTCATCCTAGGGTGAGGGGGGGTCCTGTCCCCTCCAGCCCCTGATCTGAAGGAGGAAGGGGACATCTTCCTTGCCCAGTTCTCACTCCTTTCTCCAAAAGGAGCCAAAACTCCTCTCATTTTTTCCAGAAAGCTACATCACAGGACAGCGATGCTCCTGCCCGAGCGCTCTGCCGCCTCACTCTGCCTCCTGCCCCCGCTTTTGGGTTTTTTTGGTGGGTTGAGGGGTTTTTTTCAGACCTTTTGGCTGCATGGTGAGTAAAGGCATCCTGCTGTCTGAGGGCTAACGGCTTGTTGGAGAGATAATAAAGCAAAGGGGAGTAAATTAAAGTGACTATAAATAGCACCAGGAGAGGAAAAGGAGATGAAGTCATCTTCCTTCAGCTGAGCTGGTATTTGCATCACTTCTTCCCTTTGCCTTCCCCTGCCCCCTCACCCTGCTCGGGAAACAGTCATTCCCAGACACTGGGATCCTGCTGTGAGCTCTGTGTGCCCCCCTGGGCTCCCTTGGGGCTGAGAATTGTCCCCCTGGGGTGCCTGCCCAGCACTGGGGGCTTGCTGGAGAGAACAGCAAGGTGACCTGAATGCAGTCACTTGGCCCCAGGCTCCATCCCAGCTTTGCCAGGGGTCTGTGGCATTGTCCTGTGCAAACCAGTGCATGGCCCTATGCAAACCAGTGCCTCCAGCAGGACCTCAGTGCTGCATCCTAGGAATAGCTTTCAGGAGCCATCACAAACCCATTTTCTCCTTAGCAGTTCATAAATGGGCAGCTAAAGAGACCCTCAAGGAGCAGCACCTGGAGGAAGGGATGCTGCAAACCCAAAAACAGCAAGTTCACCCAGAGAAGCCCCTCCAGGAATCAAATTCCATAAGTTACATTTTTATTCCTTAAGATTTTAACATCCAGGACTCCAAGACTCCCCCATCAGTCCCAGGACTGGAGAGGAAGGATCCTGGCCCTGCAGGAGCCTCCCTGGAGTTAGCAGACAGCTTCAGATCTCTCCCCAGACCTCTCCCTTGCTGAGGAGGTCACTGTCCCTGCAGCCCCAAGCAGCCCCAGGCCCCCCAGCTGCCCCCTCACATGAGGTATATTTACATCTGAGTCAGAATGAGGTCACACCACGGTTTCCTTATGTCAGCTACCGACTCCTATTCCTGTGCTATGCGCACACACCCGCCGTGTTATTGCAGGGTATTTATAGCTATTTTACATGTATAATTATAAAGCCACAACTCCACACTCGCACGAAAATAATCCCGGTGCCGGGATGCAGGGGAGTGGGGCCAGGGTGATGGGAGCAGGACCAGGGCATGGACTGCACCGTTAATAATAATTCTTTGCACTTTATATATAGACCCTTTCATCCACAGCTCTCAAAATCGCTTTGCAGGCATTTAATTAAGCTTCCCAACATCCTAATGTGATGACAGCCAAGTAATAATATCCTCGCTTTTAGGTACAGAGAGAAGGGAGATGGCAGGACTTGCCTGAAGTCCCCACAGCGAGTCCAGGTGTCCTGTGTCCTGCCCCACACTTGTGGGATGCCCACAGGGGAGATTTTGACTCAGAAAGGGGGTGAGGACCTCAGGAACCCCCGTCCTCAGTTTGGGGTGTTGACAACTGATGACACTACAAGGTCTGGGGATGGTAGTGGTGACCCCAGGGATGCTGGGCTGCAGCTGCCCATCAGCTGGATCAGCAGGTGGAAGAGACAGATGTATCCTGACAAACTCATGGGTGAGAGCTTGGGGGAGAGCAATAAATGAGATGACAGGTCTGAAAGGGCTGATTTATGAGGATTATTAAGAGTCGTAATCCTGCCTGGCCTGGCCATCCCCCAGGGAGGCAGGGTGGTGACAAGGACCCAGAGACATCACAAACCAACAGGATTCACTGGGGCCAGCGCCAAACATATCTCCAAGCAGGAGGGCTGGAAGCAATTGTGCCTCTCAGGCATCTGGGCAGCTTGGTGTGGGGGAACAGACAGGTCTCAGTGACAGCCTGGAGGGATCCTGCAAGGATGGGTCTCTCTGGTCCTCAAGGTCTGAGGTTTGTGCTCCCCAGAGCACTCTCTCTCCCTCCCATGTACATCCCTGCTTGGATGGACCAGCTGCTGCCCCCCATCCTTGGAGTGCTGCAGAGGGCACAAGGAGCATGTGCTTCAGGTTTGGACACTGATGGGATCACAAGCTGCCACCCAGCAAGAGGGACATGGCAAGAGAAGGTGGCCAGCAGAGCAAAGGAGTGAAGATGTGCTGAAGACAAACACTGACATTGGCAATGAAAAGGGCAGGACTGCTGCCCTGGGGGTGAGGCTCATTAACATCTGCAGAAAAAGCCACTCTCCTCACTGCTCTTCATGCATGGAGAGGTGAGGGACAAGTGCCTGTCCTCATCCCCACCCTGGGGCAGCAGCAGTGGATGCAGCGTGATTCTGCACACATGGGGACTAAATGCAAGTCAAAACTCGTAAACCCTGATTGGGATCCTGTAGCAAGTACCATCCTGCCATTTTATGGTCATGCTGCTATTTTTTTCCTCCCAGATTGTACCCTTATCCCTGCTCTCCTAAACAAGCTGCACATGGGACCCCCAGCAGGAGCCCCTGACTCAGACCAAGCCCCCAGGAAGGGGGAGCAGAACCTGTTTGCATCACAAACCCAGGCACCAGAGCACAATGGCAGAGACATGAAGCCAGAAAACAGCTGCAAACCTTCTGAGGGTTGCAAAGAAATGCCCCCAAATCAGTGTCTCTGAGGAGAAAGGAGAGAGGGAAATGGCACAGGAAGCCAGCACAGCCTGGGCACTGCCACAGGACACAAATGCCTTCTTGTCACTGCACCAGCCACTGAAACTGCCCATGACCTGCTGCTATCACTGCTCTGAATGTCACACTCACTGTCCCCCCTCCACCACCAGCCAGACGTCTCTTACCAGGAGCTGTCGGCAGCTCTGCCACCTCACTGGCCATGATGAAGGACTCGAGGATCCTTGCACGGAGCTCAGGGCCTGCCTCGGTGCTGTGAGGAGGAGGAGGAGAGCTGTGTGAGGATGCCGGCAGTTCAGCCTCCCTGGAGACGCCCAGCTCCCTGGAACAGCAGCCAGCTACCCCAATGGATCTGCTGTGGGACTGAGGCAATGCTGTGAGTCCCAGTCTCGTGTGTGCATCGTGCCTGGTCACTCTGGGAATGGGTGTGATGTCTGAGCATCACAGCTGGAATGGCAGCACCCAGATCTGGCCTCCCGCTTCGGAGAGCCCTTGTCTGGGGGGCTGGTGGGCTGGCATACAGCAAATCCAGCTTGATTGGGACAGCCTGTCTGTGGGGACCCTCCTCTCACCCACCCTGTCCTGTGCATGGCAGGGGACCTCACCTGGCTGCCACGGGGCGGAGGAGCAGCTCCCCGAAGAGCTCCCCGAGGAGCCGGGGCGAGAGGCGGCTGCGGTGGCTGCCCTGGCACAGGTGGCAGAAGTGGCGGGCGAGCTGGCGCAGGAGCAGAGCCTGTGGCTGTGGCAGGGCTGGGGGGGCCAGCAGGGCTCTGGCTCGCTGGCCACACTCCTCCAGGCCTGGGGTCTCTGTAGCAGAGGGGACACAGGAGAAAAATGGTCAGTTTGGGGCATCCCCTTGCCTCTCATGGGAGCCCAGCACCTACCAGCACACAGGGCATGAGTTGTGGCAGTTCTCTACTCCTCCCAGAGACCCAAAAAAACTGACCTCAACCTCTCCCATCACTATTTCTTCGCAGCCCATCCTTTCCCAGACAGGCTGTGGGACTCGTGGATATCCCAGGGTCTGCAGAGATGATTTCTTCAGGGTCTTGGCCACCTCTTTCTGGGGTTTGCCTGCCCCATTGAGCCACTCACACCACCCCAGATCAAGTTGTCAAGTACCTTTAGCACATTCCCCATCTCAACACATCCAGGGAGTTCAGAGGGCTGAGCTGCTCACCTGGTAGGGCCTGCATCTCAAAATCCCTCTCTGCTGCTCAAATGGAGAGCAGTGAGAGCCCTGCCCTGGTGCACAGCAAAGCAGAGGTGGGGAAATGGGCACCAGCTAGAAGATCTGCTAATTTAAAGGCTCAGCCCTCCCCTGCAGAAACAGCAAGCTGGGAGGGAAAAGGGGTTTTAGGAAGAAAAAAATACTGTGCACCCAGGCTGCAGGTGGGGATGCAGTGAGGCTCCTGCAGCCCCTGCATTGTGGTCTCACACCCCATGAAACACAGCACAGGGAGGGCTGACTGGGGCACAGGTGCTTCCAGTGATACTCGAATTGCCCATATGAATAAAATCTGACACTTAATGGCATTGCACATCACAGAGGTGCTGCCAAAACCACTGTCACGGTGCCCTGAGCAGCCCACAGCCCGTGAGTTCCCACCGTGTCCCCGGTGCCCTCTGGCAGCTTTGGCCGGGGCTCCCCGGCTCTGAGCTGTGAGCTCAGCGCCCTGGGACTGTGATCCTGGCACAGGAAACAGCCACTCTCCGGCTATCCCCCATTCCTGCCTTGTCCCGGCCCTTTTATCTGCTGGGGACAGGGAAGTCCCCAGGGCTGGGCTGCTCTCAGTCGGCTTCAAAGCCCGGCTCGGCCGGGGGCTGACTCAGCTCCCCGCGGCTCTTTACACCAAGACTGAGGCTTGGCCAATGCCCAGCCGGCTCCCGACATCCATCCTTGGAGCCAGGGTGCATCAGAGCTGGAGGGGCAGGGGTCTGGGATCCCCTCCAGAGCAGGTCTGCACCCCAGCTGTGTTGGCGATGGGGTGTTGGTGAGACCTTGTATCCAGCAAGCTGCTCCTGAGGGATGTTTAGCTTTGCTCCAGGCCTCCCCTGCCGCAATTCCTGGTTTTTTTTCTGCACCTCTTTGCTCCTAGAGATCCTGCAGGAGAAGGCTCACAGCCAAAGGGGGAATTTGGGGATGTTTTCCCCCTCCTTTTGAAGGTGGTCATCCTGCTGCTTTCCCAGCTCTCAGCCTCAAGCAGGGCAGAGGAGCCTTGTAGGGCAGGCTGCCAAAACCCAGCACCGTCTCCTCAAAGACTTATATTCTAATTTTTTCTTTTAAGCCCCAGAGAAATCGTCTTCCCATTGGTTTCTCCACCGTTCTGCCCCCTCCTCCTCCTGCCCCTGTTGTGCCAGGAGCAGAGCCCGCTGCAGCACAGGCTGCAGGGAGGGGCGCTTCCCTTTGAAGTTGCTTAACGAGGCAACCCAGCTAATTGCTTCCTAATTGCGTTTTTATCCTTGGAAGGGAGGCAGCCTTTGATTTCTCCTCTGACGGGTGAGGGGAAGGCAGCTTCTCTGTGCCACCAGCCCCAGGGGTATTTCTTGTGGCTCTGTGTCTCAGCGCAGGGCAGGGAGGATGGGCTGTGAGTTATCCCTCACCTTCTCCGTGCGTCCCTTCTGCCTCGCTGCAGGCCACAAAGAGCCCGTGGCCTTTTCCCATCAGGACATTGTAGGAAAAGGCCGTGCTGGTCTGGCCACGGGTGATCTTTTAGTGCCTCTTAAGGCAGCCAAGAATATGATCTGCTCAAGCACTAATCTGGCTTAGGATGGGGAGGTGATGCTCGGGGATGGAGGATACTGCAGCAACTGGCAGCGAGATGAGAGCTGCTGTGGAAGGGGAAGAAATCCTGGTTTCACAAGCGGCAAGAGGTTCAGGTCCTGTCTAACACAGTGGGCAAGACTTTCCTGTGTGCCTGGTGATGCCCATGGGACCTCAGGCTGGGAGGGGCTGAGTGGCTCTGTGAGGACTCACTTGAAATGGGTTTTGGTCCAGGCTCACTGTTGGGATGGACCGTGGGCTCTGCTGACCTGGGTATGAGCCCTGCTCTGTTTATTTGAAAAGAAATCAAATAAAACTAAAACCTTGATGGTCTCATACATCTGCACAGAGGTGCAGAAGCTTGCAGGGATCTAAAGGAACTTCCTAACGGCACTAAGCTGAAAAAGCTGAGAATTTTCTGTGCCCATATAAAGCCAGGAGTTAATGAGATTACAGGAAAAAATTCCCAGGCAGCAGAGCCAAAACATTATAATAACGCTTTCTTCTGGGGCCAGCATCACCCAGCCTTGGCAGCTGCCTGTCCTGGCAGGTAGCTCCTCCTCCCCCGGGCACTGCACAGGGAGAAGACCATGCTGTGGTGGGGGCAAAGCAACCCCCTGGATCTCCCCTTCTGTCCTAAAGCACCTCCCAAATGCTGCTGTGCTGCTCTAGCACAGGTGATGTTCCCAAGGCCCTTCTCAGAATCTGCCCTTAGTGCAACATTGGACAGAGGATGGGGTCAGAGCCACCCTGGAGATGCTGGGAAGCCTTTCTAGGAGCTTCCCAAAGCTTCTCCAGCCCCACAGAGGTCCCATGTGTGGGGGGAGCCCGTGTGTGCTTACCTTGAGCCATGTGCACCAAGTCACTGTAGAGAGCTGGAGGGATGAGGGGTGTGGGGAGCTCCTGCAGGTACCACTTCAGGGCATCTGCCAGTGTCTGGGCCTCGTACAGGTCCATGTCCACAGCTGAGGGATCTGCAGGGAGAGAGACAGAGAGAACCCTGAGCCTGTGGTTCTTCCCTTGTGGCACAGAGCTCGGGGCTCTTCCATCCCTGTGGGCTTTCCTTCAGAAATGGAGGATTTCTTTGCCCATGCCCCCATCTCCCCAATGGGGCAGTGCATGATTTCACTGCCACCACTCCCCCAGCAAATATCCCTGTCCCAATTTCCACTGACCCTGAGTTCCATGTGCCCAAGGAGAGCACAAGGCAGCATCTCTGCCTTGAGTAAACTCTACATCCAGTGCATGGGACAGGAGTCTCACGATTCCACTGGGGTCCCACAGCAGGATGGGACTTATGGGAAGGACTGAACAATTGCCCCAGGAACCTTCCAGTTGTCAGGGCCAGGTGCCACGTGCCATCCCCCAGCCCAGCAGGAACTGCTTGGAAAATGCCTCCATGGAATGGGGTTATGGTTCCTGGGCAATTCAAGTTGCTAAAGGCCCACGTGACCCCCAGTGATCCTGAAATGCTGTGAATGTGCCCCAATTGGCATCACTTCTCCCAGCCCTGAACAGTGGCTGCCCTGGGGAGGTGGTGAAGGATGCTCCAGGAATGGGGGGAAGCACACAGGGGCTCTGAGGCCACACAGCCTGGGCTCAGGGGCTCAGGGGTCCTGGGCTCAGGACAGAGGGAGTGCCAGGAGCAGAAATGTCCCACGGTCTGTCAGGAGTCAGAGGGTGGGATGTGTCTGTCTGAGCCCCATGGCCAGGCCAGCACAGGGACATTGCTTCACCATGGTCCAGGGGGAAGAAGCCTTTCAGCATCCTTTGGTATTGCCTCATGTGTTTGTCTTGGAGGTCTCCCATCCTGGCTGGGCTGGGTGGTGGCTGTCTGGAGGGTGATGGTGCCTTTTGCAAAGATCTGAAGGTTTCAAAATCTGGCTTTGATACAAACTGGACCCAAATGCAATGTTTTGAAATTCTCCTTGTTGGAGAATTTGGAGGGTGAGGGGTGCGGGGGGTTGGGAATAATAAAGAAGGTGAAGATATTTGGGATGGTTTTAAATGGTTAATTTTAAAAAAAAGAAAATCAAATTTGTCGTTTTCTTAAAGATGCTGTGTCAGGCCTCAAATGGCCTGGTGAATGAGAAGACAGTGGGCTTGCCCTGCTCTGAGCCCCTTTTCACTCTCCTTGCTGAGCCCTTACCCCCAGATGCAGCTTCACTGAAATTGGTGCCATTTTGGGAGATGCTCCATCTCCCAGCCCAGCATTTTCCAGCAGAAAACGTTGCGACTCTCCAACTATTCCAGCTGTGCTTCCTTCTGGGGCAAGAAACCCAAAAGAGGGGAGAAATGCTATTTCCTGTGACAAGGCCTTAGAGACACACACTCAGCAGGGCTGGGATGGGGAACAGCTGGGAAAAGCTGGTTTTGAGCACCTTGACCTTGATCTCCTCTCATTGGAGTGTCCCTGCTGCGGGCCAGGCAGCCTGGGAGCCTGCCTGCCTGCGTGGGAACACGGAGCTGCAGTGGGTCCCTGATGGCCAGTGCCTTCCATTTGGCTCCCAGACGGAGAGAAAACAGATTGGCCAATGCCTGCAGCGAAGCCTTTAACCCAGCCATTGGAGACGCTACCTCATTGTCAGGAGCAAGCACCCGGCTGGGAACTGTGTCCCGGGGCAGCGTGGGGACAGCTGGGACAGATGCCACCATGCTGGGGTAGGCAGCCATCCAGTGTGGCCAAACATGACCCAGGGCAAATGCAGTCCTGCCTTTCTGGCACCCCACGAAGTCACAGCATCGTCCCATGGATCACTCTGCCCTTGGCATCCTCGAGGTGGGCAGGGCTGTGGCAGCTGTACCCCAGCCCCATTCTGGTCCATGCTCATGCTCCCATCTCCCAGCCACACTTCTGGACCTTCTTGGCTGGCCAGAAGGGTTATTTCTGCCAGGCTTTGTGGGGGGATGACAGTCAGTTCCCCATTTTTGCTAGCACCTGCCCTGGAGATGTGAGCTGGCAGGTTGTCTTGAGCTGGGCAGGTGGAGGAGAGTGGGGTCAGGGATCCCACAAGATTCTCTGTGTTTGTCTGAATACTCACAGTGCATGGCTAAAACCCAGGGATGCTGCTGGGGGGTCCTGGGGTCTCATTGCATTGCAGAGAGCTTTTCCCATCAGTGGAATGCACCGAGCAAACCCAAAAGCCCTTTCCACCCGCCACGAAGGTTTCTGCAGGGACCTGTCACTCGCCTTAAGGATGCTGGCAGGGATTGAGGAGAGCAGCCACAAGCTGTTCCTGCACGGGGAAGGGGCCGCTGCCGGGCGCTGGCCCCAGGCGATCAGCCCCGGGCTCCACCGTGGCCTAATTAGCTTGTTTGCCTCGTTAGGCATGAGCCTGGGGGGGTGTTCAAAGGGAAGGCTCAGCCGGTTTCAAAGCGAGATTCAAAAACATCTTTACACCCAGAGAGAGGCGTGATGGGGAGACCAGGGGGATTCACAGCGCGCTGACAGGGACTGATTTCTGATGGCACCATTCTCCGTGGCACTAGACGTAGCCATTAGCCTGTTGTCCCCATCCTCCTGGAAATGCAGCGGCATCCTCCTGCCCCAGGAGCTGCCCTGGTGAACTGGGCTCCCCGTCAGGCTGAGAGGACAACCGGGGGATGCTCCGAGCTGTTCCCCAGCACCGGCTGTGCCCCGGCAGCTCGGGGAGGCTCAGCCGGCAGCTGGGGAAGGGTTAACCCTGAAGCCTTCCCAGACAATTACTGCCGGCCTGACCCCACGGATGCTGCTCTCTTCTTATCTGAGGGAGATGATAACCAGCTATAAGAAGTTAATGAAGCTGCAGGATGAGTCAATGCTCTCCTGCTGCTCTCCAGATGTTCCCATCCTTTCCCCAGGGGAATGATGGAGGAATGACGGAGGGATTCCATCTGCCTGCCATAAATAGAAGGAAAACACCCCAAAACCCCAACCTCGACCCCATACTACCCCCCTCCAGCACACAACCTGCTTGCTGACCTGCTGGCAGAGCAAGCATCCGGGGACCAGCAGAGAGCACGCCTTGCCCATGGAGGGGTGAAAAGCAGGAATAAATTTGCGACTGGGGACAGGGTTCATGGGGGGACCACTGGCCCAGAGGGAAAGACTCCAAGCCCCCTCCCTCTGGGATTCCAGAGCCCACGTCTCAGCGGAGGCAGAAAGGTGCTGGAGCTTTGGGCTGAGTCAGGCTGGGCAGGAAACTCCGGGACCTCTCCCGCAGCTGCAGGCAGCCGGGGAGGCGTGAGTAAGCCCCGAGTTTCGGTAAACGCGGAGGATGTTTGGCCAGGAGGGGCTGTGGGGGAGGTGGGGGTTGTTTTGAAGGAGAGGCTTGAGCGGGTCCTGGTAACCAGCTGTCCCCTGCATGTGGCCACAGGTGACGGCTGCTCCCACAGCCCTGAGCAGCTCGTGGGTGATGGTGCAGACCCTGCCCAGCACCCGGGGCCCCTCTCCCAGCAGGGAGTACAAGGAGGCTGAGCTGGACTTTGGCCACCGAGCGCTGCTGCAGTGAGATGCTCTCAGGTGCGTGGTCCCTGTGACAGAGGGGCTCCCAAATCACCCTGGGGCTGTCTGAAATACCCACTTGGGAATTTCCCTATCCCTTCCAGACCTTTTAGTTTTAATTGTCAGTGGGTGCTAAAGACTGCTGTCCAGTCGTGGGGGCTATACACTCCCGTCTGCACGGATGCTGCCTGTCTGAGAACCTGACCAGGCACTCAGGCTCCTGGGCATCTCACAGTGAGGCTTTACTGGGAAACTGTGCACCAGATCAGGGAATAATTCCCAGCTTTGACTCAGCATCATTGCAACATCTCCCAGCCAGTCTGCCGGTACCTTGTGCTGGGGACTTGGCAGCTGCCAGGACACCCCCTGCCCATGCACAGGAGCTCCTGCCAGTCCCAAACACTCTCCCAGCTGGGTTTCACCTCACTGTACCCTTGGCTTGCACTCAGCCAGGTTAGGGCTGCTGGGATCCCCTTTGAGGGTGCCCACTGAGGCTGCCTTCCTCCACCTCACCTCACCTTCCTCTGTTTTCCCAGCAGCTATGGGGAGGGGATGGCCAAAACTCACCCCCAATCCTCCCTGATGGTTCTGGCAGGAATGTCTCTGCTGCCGTTTATTTACCCTTCTTTCATCACCACCAAATATAAGAGATGAGCTCATGCCTCTCGCCAGGCTCTGACGACACGGGGTTTATTTCCACTGCAGGTATAAATAAAAAGCAGTGCCGCAGGCACCGGGGCGCCTCACGCTCGGGAGGAAAGTCATCCTGGTGGAGTGAGCTTGGCCAGGGGAAACCAGAGCCCTTGGGGGCCTCCGACCCCCTGTGGCATCCCAGGGATGAGGATGGGGATGCGCTCCCTCCCTGGGCATCCACACCGTGATGATGCGGGGAGCGGCGTGAGGCGCCCCAAGCTGCTCCTCACTCCCCGACCCTTTCTGCCTAGCAGCAGCTCGTGGCAGCCCCAGCGAAGCCCCGGGACCCACCATTGCTCGCTAATCCCCACCGAGACCTGACCTAATTCCCGGGCACGTGAGCAGTCTCCAGGCAGACAGCTCCGCGCCCGGGCCGCCGATCAAAGCGCGCAGGGCGGCAGCGCAGCCCCGGCACGCCCGGAGACACCGGCTCCAATCCGCCGCGCTGCCGCCGCCTTCTCCCTGGCACCCGGCTCCTGCCTGGCCCTGACAACAGCGCAGCCTTCTCCCATTGCTGCGCTTGTATCTGGGGAAGGGTCTCGGTGTTTACGTCTGCGGCCGGACTCCGGAGCCCTGAGCAGAGCAGGGTTATCCAAAGTGCGGGGGAGATTTCAGTGCTTCGCCGCTTCCCGGATGGGTTCGGTGCCGTCTGAGCCATAGGGAGCACCCACGGATCTTTGGGGTGAGGGCCCTGCAAGGTCTCTGTGCACTGTCCCCCCCCCCAGGGAGGATGAGGATGCAGACCTTCCCCACTCAGCGGTGGCAAAGCACTGCCCGGCCATTACACACGGGACTTTGCAAGCCAAAACTTCCCCACTTCGGGTCCCTCAGCTCTGAAGGGCTCCAGCACCCACCAGCTCACCCACAGCTCTGCTGCTGTTCCCCAGAGAATGTCCCAAGTTTACAGCAGCAGCCGTGAGAAGGCTGCCTGCCACGTCCCAGGGGGACAGGGGTGGGGACAGAACCCCGAGCAAGATTGGGGGGGAGAAGAAATCAGATCTGGGCACTGAAGGGGCTCGTACAGCTCATGTCCCCAGGCTCTATGGATTTAGTGGATTATTTGCTCCATCCCTTGTGCTCCAAACAGCCCCTGATCTGCACACAGAGGACAGCAGGAGTGCTGGGAGCTGGAAACTTTTGGGGTCAGTGTGTGGTCCCACACCATAGAAATACCCCAGGGCATGAAGCAGCCCCCAGCCAGGCACTGCAGGGAGTGTTGGGGGCAGCAGGGTGAAACTCTGCTTTTTTCCTCTTTTTTGGCCCATACCCTTTCCCTGACACTGCAGCAGGGCTCCCGGCTGGCTGATCACCTCCTGCCTTTTGGTGAGCTCCCCTCAGACCCCCATGGAGCTGCAGCTTTTCTTTAAGACCCTTTTTGGTGCCACCATGTGACTCTGATTCTCGTGTTCAGTGATGCTGCATGCTCCCCTTGCCTCTCTTAATTTTTCTTGCACCATCCATCATGGAAACACCAATTTTAGTGCCCAGGCTCCAGACAGCAGTCAGGTGCCACCACCCTGCAGAATGTCACCAGTGCTGGGATGGGGACAGGCTCAGCTCAGGCTGTGCAGCCATGTGGAGCCACTCTGTCCAATGCTACCATGAGGGAGGGAAACCTTCATCCCAAACCTGGCTAATGTTCAGCTCGGGGGCTGCCCACAGATAAGATCCCCCACGGATAAAGGCTCTGAAAGGGCCAGGGGTGGGGAAAGGGTTCAATCAGCACAACTCAGACGAGTGCCTGCACTGCCAGCCCCAGGACACAGTGCCCATGGGCTCCTAGGGACAGCCAGGGCTGCTGTGACTTGCACAGCTCTGTCTCCCAAAGTCCTCCTTTTTCTTCCCACTGGAAGTTCAGATGCTCTTTCAGTGCAGAAAACATGCTGAGTTCTCTGACACATTGAAATTTGGGGCTTAGTAAACCAACATCTGAACTTTTCCAGCCCTTGTTCCTTTTTTCCTGTGCTCTCCAGCAGTTTTCCTGCCACCACTGCCAAACACCAGCATGATTTGGGTATTCACAGAGAAGCTGAAACCCGCAGTGGGAACCCAGTTTTCTCCCCAGCCAAGACGTGGTTTGGTTCCAGCGGCCACCAACCCTGGCTCTGATTTCTCCCCATTCCCCAGGATGAAGCTTGACTTTTGCAGGCAGGCTGCTGGCAGGGATGGAGGGATGAAGCACCAGGAGCAGGGGAGGAAGGGAAATGTCTTCCTCCTTGCCTCTCTCTTCTCACACGGGGCAAGCAAACTCCAGTATTCTGGCAGAGAATAAAGCAATAAAGGGCTTGTATGGCAGACAAAGCAGAGGTGCTCTCCTGCCCTCCCCAGCCCAGTGTGGGCTCCAGCAGCGTCCTGGGGAAGCACCACTGGGTCTGTGGTCTGCAGAAGGTTGCAGTAGGAGCAGGCTGCCAAGCTTGGCCTCTGCTGGGATGCTTGACTCTGGCAGGAACATCATTCCCATCCTGTTGCAGAGCATCCCTCTGGCAGGGCTGGGCATCAGCCCCTTCAGCTGAGAGCTAGTAAGTGTGAGACTTGTCCTATCCCCTCCAGCTCTGGGGAGCTCTGACTTTGCCAAGTTCAATGTTTCTGACCTCATGGGGCAGCCCTCTGAGGTGCCCAATTAAAGATTTCCATCCCAGAGGAGATGTGGGCTTGGGAATTTCAAGTCTCCCAGGGCTGCTGGTGATTTTTAAGGGCTTTCAGATAGCTTGAAAACCACAATGACATTTCTCTGACTGGTGCTGGGCTCTGCTGCGGGAGATGGGCAGACCTGGACAGATCCACCAAGTGCCCAGAGCTCTGGCCAAGCCAGTGGGGTTTGCCCCTGGGCTGGGAGAATCTCCTAAGACTGAGCAGGACTGTGGCAGCAAGTGCTGTGGTGCTGCCCTGTGGGGAGCTCTGGACCTGCCTGGGATGCTGCACCAGCTGAAGGGGGAGAATGGAGGCCCCGTAACTCCTGCGTGCTTGGAAAACAAAACACCCTTCTCATGCTGTTACTGCTGCCCCTGCCCAGCCTGGGCATCAACGCCCAGGGCAGTCCAGGGGATTGCTCTCGGATGCCTTCACCTGCAGGGCTCAGCCAGTAAATCTGGCCCGGGGTACAAGGCTGTGAAGAGCACTCAGTGCTCCGGGCTTCCTCAGCCCACAGCTGGGGGAGAGGAGTGGGGTGGTGGGGTGGCCCCATCACCTCCGCGGGGAGCGCAGCCCTCCTCGGGCAGTGGGGAAGGAGCATCCCTGGGAGCTCCAGCTCTCCTCTCCTGCATCCCTCCTTCCCCGCCCGGCGGGACTCGGCTCCCGGTGCGCGGGAAGCGATGAGGTCATGGTGCTTAATATAGCGATTTCATCACAGCCCTTCTCCCCAGCAACACCGCCCGGCTCCCGCCGCCCCCCGGCCGGCAGCGCCCGGGATGCGGTGGGATGCGGGGCCAGCCCGGGGCTGTGTGGGGCCGCCCGTGCCTGGTGTCACAGTGCCGCCCTCTGGGCACCGCGGCCGGAGGATGGGGATGCTCCATGCACCCCCCACCCCCCCAAATACCCCGATCTGAGCGGCGCACTGGATCCATCGCGTCCCCGCCGCCCTCCGCCGTGTGCCAGCCTATCCCAGCCGTGGATTTAGAAGCGGGTATGGGGAGATGGTTTTTCCCTTTCCCCCCACCCTGCTCATGCCCCCCAAGTCCTGCAAACAGCTTCCCATTCTTGTAAATAATAAGCTTTCCCTTTCCTCTTTCATTTTCCCTATCTGCAGGAGGCTGTCTCCCTGCCCTGCTTCTCAGATTCAAACCCTAGAGATTTAAAGTGTTTTTCTCCCCCCAACCCCCCCCCCTTCCGAAAAAAGAGGTTCTAGTGAAGCACCCCAGCCCTACACCTGCATCACTTTTATCTGCATCACACGGGGAGGAGAGGGGGCTCCGCCTGCAGGCAGGGCCTCACAGAGCTGGGATTGGGGCTGTCACGGTGTTGGTGCCGTAACCCCTCCCTGCCAGGGCAGCATCACCCCCAGAGCCCCCTGCCCTCCCGGGGACGCGGGGTGGGATGCGATCCGGGACTCACCAGCCAGGAGGGCCTGTTTCAGCTCAGCATCCCCCAGAACGCCGGGCCCGGGCCTGTAGAGCACCTCGCTGTCGAGCCCTGGGGAACAGACGGGACAGAGGGGGGTTAGAGCTGAGCCCATCTCCTCCTTCCCGACACAGGGGGAGCAGGCAGGGACTGAGAGCACCGCGCTCCCTCGCCGTGCCCACGGGCACTGGGGAGCACGGGGAGAGGTTTGGCTCTGGCAGCGCCCTTGGGGCGCTCTGAGCAGGGCAGGGCAGGTGGCTGTGGGTGCACCGGGCTGTGCCCTGCGGGCGGGGGCCGTGCTTCTCCGTACCTTGTTTTTCCAGCGCCTCGATGAGCCTGGCCACGGTGGGCAGCGCCTGCTCGGGCAGGGCGGGGTGCTCGGCGAGCTCTGCCTGCCCGGGGTGTCCTGTGATGGAAAGAAAGGAGAAGGGGTTTGGAAATTCCTGCCTGCAGGAATACCACTTTCCTCAGCTGCCCCAGGACAGGATCAAGCTGCTGCTTTGGCACAGCCACAACCAACACTTGGGCTCATGCGTGTCTAATTTTGGAGTACCTCTCTCTTTATTTTATCCTCTTTTTGCAATAAGAGTCACCATTGGGGGCTCAGCTGCTTGCTGAGACGCAAAGACCTGCTCAGGCATGTGCCCTGCCCATGGGGAGCATCCCATCATGGGCATGGAGATCCTCCAGGCCAAAACCCCTTCCCCAGCTCTCTGTCCGTGACACTGGGACTGCCCCTCTCATCACCCCCAGCCCAAAGTGACACCAAGCAGGAGCTGGGGACCCAGATCCATACCCACCACAGACATGTCTCTCTGCAGCTCTCTCCTGCTTGGCTTCTCTGGTTGAGAACCCACAACAGGGTTGAGCACAGACCCAGGGAGGACCCAGTCTCCCCTTGGCTGCTGCAGAGCTCCCTCAGCCCCTCAAGAGCCCTTCAGCCAAACAGGGGTCAGGCTCCCCACAGCACAAATCCCCATGTGCTGCTGACTCCAGGGTTTTAGACCAAGGACACCTCACTCCAGACCATGGCAGAGAGGAGCAAACCCCTTGGCAGGCAGGAGAGCAGCTGTCCTTACCCCAGGGCATGTTGTTCCCATCCATGCCTCTTTATCACCCAGCTGATAAACCCTTCCTGTATGGGTTAAAGCCAATGGGGACCTTGGCAGTGCAGTGCTGGGATTTCTCCCTGCTCTCTTTTGTGGCCTTGAGACCCCCAGAAAGGCAGTGGGCAGGGGGCTGGCAGGAGCAGGGGCTGGCACTGGCTGCAGCACACCAGGGCCGAGTGCGACTGCTGCAGCACGGACTGCATGTGGAAAGGCTAAAAAAAATTAAAAGAGACTTTGGGCAGGGCCATACTGCCTTCAGTCTTTTGCAAAAAACACAGCCTGGCTGCAACAGGTAGATCTGGGCTCTGATCCTCACCGTGGTGATGCCCTGGTGCTCTCTGGAGAACAGGGAATGATGCAAACCTGCCACTCGTGGGTGGCTGATCCAGTCCCCAGGCATGGGCACAACCTCCAAGCACAGCAAGGAGGTCCCCCCTGCCATCCAGTGAGATTGTGTTGGTGCCTTGGGTGGGAACAGGGAAGATTTCAGGGTTAAAAGCAAAGTGCATTGTTGGAAGCTCATGCAAAAATGTCCCCACTGCATGAGTGGTTTTGTAATTAGGGAAACTGGGCTTTTCCTCCAAATCAATGGATTAGAGAAAGGTGGTGACTGCAAAAAAAATAACTTTGTCCTTGCTGGGAATGGCAGGAATGGCCCCAAGCTGTGCCAGGTTCGACCCTACCATCCTGATGCCCCACTTGACTCCAGCCCCAGGGGCAGTGGAGGTGATGCCTCGTGGCAGTGGTGCTGCCCAGGGCACCAAGTCAGGGGCAGACAGCCAGCGAGATCTTGGAAGTCGCCTGGGACTCGTATCTGCTGCAGAGCCATTTTCGGGATGTTATTTAATTAAAAAAAGGACCATTCCTCCCTGCAGAGCCAGCCCTGGCTCGAAGGCATGGCTGGGACATGCAGTGCCTGTCACTCAGGGCTTCCTTCATGGCCTGAGCCAGCTCAGGGTCCCTGTGTGGCACCAGGGCTTGGTGGGAATTGAGAGCACTCGGGGCTGGGAGGGGGGGGGGGGGGGGGGGGGGGGCACGCTGCTGTCACAGAAATACAAATTAGGGCCTGGCAGAAAAATGTCCCTCAAACCTCCATCTGGAAATGGAATCAATATGGGAAGAATTAAAAAAAAAAACAAACAAAACAACCAAACAAAAAAACCCCAACCAAAACAAAAGTACTTTCTCTTCCAAGATGATGCCGGAGATTTTTACTCTAAGGGGAATCCTGTGATCTGGGAGGTTTGGGTTTAAACTGACACAAAATGGCACACGCTGCTCCTGTGCCGCAGAAAGACGTGGCTGTGGGACAGAATGTCCCTCACTGAGGTGCCCTGCACACCCTGGCATTGCCCCAGGAAAGGCACCCCACAGAGGGGCACCCCATGGCACAGCACCGGGAAGGCAGCAGCAGCCAGTGTCCCCCTGGACAGCAGGGCTGGACACCTGGCCATGGCCGGAGCCCGTCCTGCGCAGGCAGCGCCCTCCCCAGCCTACCCCAAAGCCTGGCTTTAGGGCTTTTTTTTCCCTACTAAAAACGATGGATTCTACATTTTAAAAAAATTTGTTATCCTTTCACCTGAGTGCACGAAGGGCTGGGGTACCTGCACAGAGACCTTCCACATGGGCCAGGCTCTCCGGCCAGGACGTGCTTCCTGCTGCAGACATTCCTTGATTTGTAGGGAATCTCCATGTCCCCAGCACCTGCGGACAGGGGTCCCTGGGCACATCTCCCTCAGAGAGGAGCTTGTGCCACCCCCTGCATGAGGGGCAGCAGAGGCAGAAACAAGAAGGTGGCTTCACCTTCCCTGGTGAGCGGGGCTGGAGAGCCCTGGAGTCTGCTCCTGTCTGACCCTAAATCTCCATGCAGTGCTGAGTTTTCCAGGGCTCTGCCGGCTGAACAGTCAGAGGGCTCACCACTGAGCTGGGCTGGGCAGGGGGCTCAAAGGCCTTATCTGGCAGGATAAACACCCCCAAAAAGTGGCCTCCACCCTGCTGCAAATCCAGCACGTAGCTGCTCACGGAGCCTCACCAGCGCTGCTGGGACTGCGGCTGCCTTGGCGCACTGGTTGGGGAGGAGCACCTGCATTTTGGTGAGGGGAGGTGTGGAGGGCCCAGGATCCTTCCCATGGTTGAGGGGCTGCAGGTCAGGAGCTGCATGGCAACCCCACACATGGACACGGACAGTGCCGGGCTCAGCCCAGGAACCAGGTGGTCCCCACCTCAAATCACGGCAAGGGGGTCCTGGACCGTGTTTTGGAGGGAGACAGACTCCTTGTCAGTGAGTGCCCCTCTAAACCCAGACCACATCCAATGCCCAGCCAGTACAGGTGCTGCTCCTTTGGTCACCACACTGGTCCCAAACTGGGTGAGGAGGGTGCCTGAGGTGCCAGACCAGCAGCTGGGCAGGTTTTCCTTCCACGACTGAAGGTGATGCCACTCTGCCAGCCCCAGGCCAGCACCGACAGCCATTTCTGCTCCCTACATCCTGGAGCAGGAGAGCACCATGGCTTTGGCTGGGGTCACCAGGATGTGCCTGGCTGGAAGGGTGGGATTCTTACTTTGCTTTGATTTTTTTTTAGCTTGTGTACATTGTGCTACTGCTGTGAAATCCCTCCCGGTCCCAATGCACTTGGCCACGGTCAGTGGCGAGGGCAGAGCCGGCTGCACAAGCTCGGCTGATCCAGGCACAGAAATGGCTGGAGGCCCCCGTGCCAGGAAGGGTCCTACCAAATGTCCACCCCAGCACTCTGCTGCAGCCCCCAAGGACAGAGGAACCCCCCAAGGACTGACCACACCGCTTGCCAAGACTGTCCCCTGTCCCAGCTTGCACAAAGTGACAGCGAGGCTGGGAGCTGGCCGAGGGCCAGCACTCGCCCGGGCACTGAGAGCAGCCTGAATCAGGTGCCGCAGTGGTGGGGAGAGGAGCAGTTGGAAAAAAGGTCCCCAGGGACCACCATGGGGCTTTCTGCTCCTCTCTGAGGGGCCAAAGGGGCCTTGCATCTTCTCCTGTGCTCTCATGGATGTGGATCCCCTTGGACACCCCATGCCAGCACAGCAGCCAACCTGGGATGCTGGTGAGGAGCAATCCCTGCAGCATGTTTGCCTGGGGGGTAGCGACACTCTGGACACCCCCTGCCCCTCCTGAAGCTGCCTCGATACAACAGGGCAGATAATTCCCAGGACAACTTCTTTTTCTGGGGCTGGATCCGCATCCCAAGCATGGTTTCTCACCAAGCCACCTCAGCTGCAAGCATCCACCCCGGCTCCACACCACCCTCGCCATCTTGCAGGGGACACCCGCCCGTGGGGCTCCCACCTTCCTGCTCCCCTCACACTCACCCCAGGGCGTGGGGGTCCCCGCGGGTGGCAGGGGCAAGGGCCGTGGCCGGGCCTTGGTGGCGGTGGTGGCGATGCGGGTGGGACCCAGGTACTCCACGTAGGTGCCGGGGAAGTCTCCGCGCTCCTTGGTGCGCTCGTTGACGCCGTGCAGCCACCCCTGGGGGTTGCGCTCGTCCCCGTCCTTGTAGTTGGGGCTGCTGAGCAGCCCGGCCCTGCTGACCGTCAGCACGTCCCCGGGGCACAGCGCCAGGTCCTCCTCCCGGTCCTTCTGGTACTCGTAGAGAGCCCGGTACTGCAGCCCGTCCGAGGAGGCCATGGTGACAGCGTGGCGTGGGTCACACCGCCCCCGGCCAGCCGGACATTGGGGCCCAGGGTGGCCGCACGGGGCAGCTGTGGCTGGGCTTGGGAGCGCTCCTTTCCCTGCACACACACGATGAGGAGCTCAGTGTTGGAAAATCTGCGAGATGGAGAGCGGCTGCTGACCCTCCAACCCCGAAATTGCTGTGGAGCCACAGCAGCGCCTGGGACTCGTCAGCGTTGGCTCAGGTGTGGGTGAGGAGCTGTTTCTTCACCGGGGCAAACGGAGGGGAGCGAATGAGGCTGCTGGGGGTAGAGGGGACAAACGTGGCTCCTCGTTAGCCTGGCCTCATCCGCACGGTGCTGGGGACATCCCAGCTCTGCCGGAGAGAAAGGCAGCGCGTTAGCGACCCAACCTCTGCCTTGACCTCAACCTCGTGCCCGTCCCCCTTCCCAGCTCCCGGCACCAGGGAGAGCCCAGCGGCTCGCTCGGCTCCTGCTTCCCAGGCAGCTCCCGCCAGCAGGGCTCGGCCACTGCACGCAAGGAAAGTATCGGCAAGAGTCTGGAAAGTAGGGCAAGAGATCACGCCACGGGTTTTTAAAATAGACATATGTGCTGAGAAACCTCCTGCCGCACGCAGCTCCCCTCCGGCAGCTCCAGCCTGGCATTGCTGCACGGAGCTGGCAGATGAAGATGTAGGTTTTTCATGTGGGTTTGGATTTTTTTCCCTTTCTTTTTTTTTTAAAAAAAATTTTGGTGCATTTTTATATATTCCTCCAAGAGTGACATCATCCCTAGGGGGAAAGACTGTGCTGCTGCCGACCCACTGCCCCCCAGCTTCCAGCAGGACCCCGTGGAAGAGGGATGGAGGGATGACGAGCAGCAGCCGTCTGTCTGTCCATCCATCCATCCATCCGCCTCTCAGAGCCCTCCCGCCGCCCCTCCAGCCTTACCGGGCGCGGTGGCTCCACCGGCGGGAGCGGAGAACGGGAGCGGAGCGGAGCCGGCTCCCGGCCCCGCCGAGCCGCGCTCCGGCGGTGATGTCAGCGTCCCTCCTCCTCCTCCTCCTCCCGCTCGGTAGCCGGGCGGCCCCCCCGCCGCAGCGCGTCGGGAGGGGGGGCACCCGGCTACCGAGCAGGAGGAGGGAGAATTGTAGGAGTAGGTGGATGACTTCATCCCCAGATGCAGCATCTCTGCTCCCAAATTGCATCCTCTGTAGGATGGAGATCTCCCATCTGTGGGTCTCCATCCATCCTTAGGGGTGCTAAAGGACAGGAGAGGACCAGCACCCCATGGACACCCCCCTTATGCCAGCCAGCTCTCCCTGTGCACCCACATAGAATCCCATCCCTCAGCCAGGCTGAAAAACACGCACAGGACAGGCAGGAGACGTCATGGAGAATCCCAGCTCAGGGATGCTCTGGTTCCTTGCTCTCTTCCTGAGCTTGGACAAGCTATCCCAGTATTTGTCTGTCTGTGAGGCACAGAGAGGTGGATGTGATGTTCCCAGAGGCTCAAAGGTTTGTTTTGGTTGGGGTTTTTTTGGGTTTTTTTGGTTTGTTTTTTTTAAATCCTTGGTTCTCATGCTGACTTCTCTGAAATGGTCGTGGCTCCTTGTCTTTGCTGCAGGTTGGACATCCTAAAAATAGATGGTACCTAAAACACAGGCTCTGGGAAATGCACGCTGACTGAATCCAAGCCACTGCAGGCAGCAGTGCAGGGGTGGCATGAAGTCCAAGGAGGAATCCCAAGTGCTGGGAAAACTGAGGAAACCGACACAGAGGCCAGCAGAGAAACGCAGGAGATGTGTGTCCCTTCTCACCCATAATTTCAGCAAGCTCCCCCTCCTTTCCCTCTAGTGCACGGCCTGATGGTGCAGGGCAGCAGCATCCTGGGGGATTCCTCCCTTCCTTGGGCAGCACACAGCCCCCACTGCCCCACTGCCCAGCTGGATCCAGCCCAGCTGCTGGTCACTGGGGATTAAAAGGGATTTTTTTTCTCCCTCGTCCCATTTCTGCTGGCACCACGCTGCTGTTGCTGCTGCTGGGACAGAGTTGGCTGTGAACAGCCAGATGCTGCCCTCCCCCCAGTCATGCTTCCCCAGTCGAGTTCCCTGTGCCCCAGCAGCGGTGAGGAGGTTTTGTTGAGTGTCTAAAGCCCTGCCTGGTCTCCCCAGTGTGTCCCTGGAGGCTGTGAAGTCATCCAGGCTGAGCACAGCACCTGGGGGCTGCCTGGGGAAAGGCAAGGAGGTGTTTCCCTGCTGGGACAGGCTCAGAGGCTGATGGGTTCATCCCCATCTGGTGTTACCACCCCTCCTGTCCCAGGATCAATCCAATACACAGGCCAGGAATCAACCCAGTCCTGTGGCTCAAGGGCAGGGGAACAACCTGGCATGACACCCATCATCTCCCCTTTCCAGGCTGCTGAGTGCGATCCCTCCTTCCCAGCACAGATATCTTCCCCTCCTGATGTACCCTTGGGGTTCCCAACCACAACGGCACCATTTCCTGCTGGAACCAAGTTGCATTGCCCCCAACCCTGCAATGGTTGGATGGGGCTGAGCATCACCCCAGCTCTCCCTGGCTGGCTCCTGTCCCATGGTCCCTCAGAGCACCCCTTATACCCCATTCCAGCTGCACTGCACCGGGATCATTCCCAAAACTCTGCGCCCTGAGCTGCCCCTCACCCTGTGTCACCCCTACCTGGTTAATTTAAACCCCCACACCACTCCAGCCCAGAGTCTGGCACATGCCCCAAGGTGAGCAGAGAACCCTCAGAGAGCACCCTGTGAAGGCTGCAAGAGGTGCTTCAGGCCTTTACTGCTATTGATTGAGCCAGAGGAGCTGCTTGTCAGGCCCTGATTAATCCATCCTTGCTGGATTAATGAGCAGCACTCATGGCAATGAGAGCTTTGCCTTGGCTTGCCTGGCCTTGGCTGTTGTGTGGAGAGAGCAGGAGGAGCCATCCTTGCTCCCTGTACCTCCAGTCCCCTTCAGGCTGCCCTTTGCTCCCTGTCTGGGCTGTCCAGGATGGCTCTGTGGGGAGGAGAGTGACATCTCCTCGCTGGGATCCCCAGACCTCCTGCAGCTTCTCTCCTCCCTTGGCTGGAGGGATAACCCTTGGTGGGAGCATCTCCAGGGGATGCTCAGCATCCGCCTTGGCTGCCTGTCCTGGCCTTTCCAAAGTGACAGGGGTCCCACTGCTCCCCTCTTTGCTTTTGGGGGCTGCCACGCTCGTGTCCAGAGAAGCTGGCCACATGGCTGTGAATAAATAGAGCATAAATAGAGTTGTTAACATGCCCGGCTGGAGAAAGTGAGGCTGCAGAACTGGGCTGAGCCCTTCCCAGCCAGAAAAAAAAATGTAGAGAAAAGGTTTTTGATTTCCTTTGACATTTCAGAGTTGGCTTTTTTGGTATCACTGCTGTTTCCTCAATTCAGAATGGGCCTTGCTTTGCTTTCTCTTTAGGAGCAGGAAAACTCCCTGTCTTTTGGTTTTCCTCCAGAGTGCCCAGGACTGAGCTTCTGTGCGTTTTGGTTCAGGGAGAGCCAAGTGCTTCTTCCAACAACCTCCCAGTGTGGCATCCATGGGCAACCTCTCACTGCTTGCTCCCACGGCCGAGCTCTGCCACCACCACCAAACTGTCTGCTGGGCTGGGGCTACCCCGGGCCTGGGGAGGGAGAGGCTGGAGAAAACCCGAGGAACACAAGGAAAGACTGGAGATGCTGCTGGGGCCCTTTGCTGTGCCTCTCTGCAGGGCTGGATCTGCACAGCGTGGCAGCTGCCAGGAGCTGCTGGAGGGGGTGCTGGCACTGGGGACCAGTGCCCCTCAATGCCCCCTCTGTGGGCAGCGGGCACAGCACACCGCAGGGGCTGAGCTGGAGAAGGCTCCAGCACCCACCCAGCCCTGGCCATCCTGGCTGGCGAGACGGCGGCGGAGGCTCCCCAGCCCCGCTCTCGCCTGCAGCAGCCCCCGGAGTGGCGGCGCTCAGGCTCGGAGCTGTCCTGACGTGACCCCGCAGCGCAGCCCTTCGCATCCCCGAACCTGCCCGGCTCGGCTGTACGGCAGCTGCCGCCTCGGCGTGGCCCCCGCTAATTAATTCAACAGGGATTTGCCGGCCTGGACACGCGTGAGGAACAAGGAAATGTGATCCGGAGGGGTGGGCAGGCAGCCAGCGGCAGGGCAGGCTCGGGGGACGGGCTCTGGGGGGGACAGGCACGGGAGGGAGCCCGGGACAAAGCGGGGACGCTGTCATCGAGCCCCTCGTTGGCCGCGTTATTAACGCACAGCACCGTAATTAACAGCGGCTGCGTGAGGCACAGGGACAGATCATTCCCCGAGGGACACACACCACGGCGATGCACTGCTGGGACACACTGGCAGCCCCCTTATCGCCCCTGGATTTACAGCCCGGGCCCCACACGGCAGAGATCGTAGCACCAGATGGGGCAGATCCTGCTTGTGGGACTCAAGTCGTGGTTTCACACACAACCACAGAAATGGGGAGGATTCCCCCGGAAGCGGGAGCTGCAGCCGCAGGGAAATCGGTGTGGTCCCACTGCCTGGTCCCTCCCAAGGTGAGGGAATTGGGATTTCCCCAGCTCTCCAGCCAAAACGCTTTGAGTCCTTCCGAAGCTGAAAACTGAAATATTTCAAGACGTCAAAAACTTTTGGCTGATGTAGATATTTATTTCTCTGCATCAGGAGGTGGGAAGTGATGAATTCAGCACAAATTTGCAACATTCAGTAACTTCCATCTGCAATCCAAAGTCGGGTTCATCGCTGGCACATTGCAGTGTGTCCATCCATCCCGACTCCCCAGGTGTCTGGATGCTGGACAGACAGCTGGCTAATGCTGCCAGCCCCAAACAGACATGTGAAAGCCTTCTGCAAGGGACTCACCTGGCTGGGGATATCCCAAAATCCTGTCAGTCACAGCCCTGGCTGGTCTCCATGGCTGGTGATGCCTGGGGCTTCTTACCCAGTGCTTTACCAGGAGGGAAACTGAGGCCACTTCCCTGTTCTGAGTCACCCAGGGCCAGGTTGCTGGCAGGAGCTTTGCTGCCCATGCCCTGGTGAGAGGCATCCCCATTCTCCAGGGAAGGAGATGCTCAGAATCCGGATGGGGACAGCAGGGAGATGGCGTGGCCTTGCTGGGCAGGAGGAACACGGGAATGTCACTGGACTCGTCCTTCTGTGGTCAGGTCAGGCCTTCCCAGAGAACCAGAAAATCCAGCCCTGGCACCCTCATGGGGCTCAGGTGGGTGATGCTGGGGAGCAGCTGAACCCCAAGCTGTGGCACCAGGTGCTGGAGGAGGTGAGGGCACCAGTCCATAGCTTGCCCTCAGTTTTTCCCTGTGGCTGGCAATGATTGGGAAGGAGAGCAAGTATTCACATATTGGCCAAAAATTATTTGTGGGGTGGAGGATTGTGTGCAGGAAACATGGTCAGGCTGGGATGGGGCAACTTTTGGGAGAGGGGCAATATGAGAGGGGGTTTAGGAGCAGCTGTCCCCCTTTGGGAGAGGAATGAAGGCTTGGCCCTGATTCTGAGCAGCTTCCTGGCAGCTGCTGCAGAAAAGGGCTGAGGCTACAGGCAGCGAGGGGGCGAGGGATGCAGCCCCCAGCTGCAGCACGGGTTGTGTTCGTACCCAGGGTGCCTGCAAGGGTTGGAGGCTTCCCCCAAATACCACTGGGATTTGGCTGGAGCCCAATGGGGCTGACTTCATCCTGCTGAAATGTATCATTACAGCCAGGCAGGGAATGTGCTGTGGGGTTTTGGGGGAGCCGGGTGTGGGGTGGAGCGTGCTGAGCACACAGAGCCTGGTTTCCTGCAGGATGAGGTCTCCCCTGTCTCCTGCATCAATCTGTGGTTTGATGACAAGCTGAAGGGTCACACTGTGGCTACTGGGGAGGGGACCAGCACAAGCTCCTGCCCCAAAAATGCACTGGATGGGCAAGGACCACGGCCAGGGCCAGGCCTGGGGAGGCAGCATCCCCCCGTGCGGTGTGGCTCTCTTGCAGTCCTCCTCTGTGGGAAACCAGCCCTGTTTCAAAGCGTCTTTCCAAAGAAAATCACTTTTGGCAGCCCTTAGGCAATGGCAGGTCTCCGCTGACTGCTCCAGTGCTGGCATCTGTCATGGCTGTCACTGTCCTCTCCTGCCGTCACCCTGTTGTGTCCCCGCCAGCAAAAATCCAGCAAAAATCCGCCTCCCTGAGCAGCAGCTGGGGACGGCCCGTGCAGCTCTGGTTTCTCCTTTGCAAACCGGCTCGTGCGGCCGTTCCTCAGCGCCCTGCTTTGCCAGCTTCTCTTCTGGCCCAGGATGCTGGAAATTTGGGTTTTGGAGAGGTTCCTGCCTGAGTGGTGCCGAGAAGGGGGGTCAGCAGGTCACCCACAGGATCAGCCTGCGAAGATGGGGAGCCTGAGCCTTGGCTGGCAGAGGGGGGCTGTGAGTGACCCGGGGGCTCTGAGTGCTGGCGGTGCCCACAGCCGGAAAAGGCCAAGCACAGTGCCCAGTATGGGGAGGAGGCCGGCGGGGTGGTACCCCCACAGCTGCAGCATCGAGCACAGGCTGAACCCCCCACCCCCGGGGGTGACATCGCTGTCCCCCAATGTCCCCATCGCAGGAGGGACCCCGCGGGGACACGGCAGGGAGCCGGGAGCGCGTCCCACGGAGGCTGCCAGCAGCAGAGGGCAGCAGGGCTCCGGGCTCCCCGCCACACCGAGGGGTGGCCCCGGCGGGGCCGGACGGGGCGGGGGGCTCGGGCGGGGGCGGCCCCGGGCAGAGCCCAATTAAAGGGCGGCACCGGCGGGGTGGTGGAGGCAGAGCGGGCTGGGGCAGGACGGGACGAGGTGTTGGGATCTGCTCTCCCTTCAGGTAAGTTGGGCTCCGTCCCTCCCCGCCCGGGGGAACCTCGTGGTGTCCCTGGAGAGGCGCGGGGCTCTCGGGACGGCAGCAGCTGTGCTGGATGGGGTTCCTCCGGTAACCTCTCTACTCTCCCCAGGTGCAAAGATGGGGTGCTTCACCTTTATCAAGGTCATGATGATCCTCTTCAACCTGGCCATCTTTGTAAGTGCGCCCCGGGAGCTGGGGTGTGCGGGAGGGGGTCCCGGGGAGCCCCCGGAGCCGGGTGTGGGGTGGTTCTTGCTGGGTTCTCCTGTCCCTCCGTGCTCCTTTCTGTGGGCCATAGGGGGGAGAGTTTGGGCAGGTGGGACTTGCAAAGCGCAGAGGGCTGTGCCGAGCTCTGGGGACAGTGGCTGTTGCATCAGCTGCCCCTGTCCCTCGCTGTGCTGGAGCTTGGGAAGGTGCTGAGTGCCCCAGAACAGCGGGATTTGCTGCATCCCTTCCTGGGGGCTCTACTCCTGTACCCCTGTACGGGAGCAGCCCGCGTGTGACTGTGGCGTTGGGATTCCTGGCTGTCGGGAATTCGGAGCACATGTGGGCTCTACTCCCACCCAGGGCAAAGGGTAGTGGAGCCCACAAGAGCTGCCCTGGCTCTGCAGGAGCCACCGGGAAGGGGGCGAGGTAGGATAAAGCCTTGGGAAGGAGGGGGTGCAGAGCTCCCGCCTCGCTCTGCTGAAACAATCCCTCTGTAAAGTTCCTGGCAGGATTTGGGTGTGCTGGGGAAGGCTGAGCGGGCAGAGGGGAGGGCTGGCACAGACTGCAGGCAACCCAGAGTTCACCTTGCCCAGGAGTACTTGACTGTCTGGGGCCAGGGGCTGCTCTGTATGGAGGAACTTGTGGCAGCGTGATGGTGGCCAGTGTCCCATCTGGCCATATGGGGTCATGGGGAGGCTGGTGGCACTGCTGGCACTGAAACCCCTCGGGCTGGGGAGGGGGCAGCTGTGACACTGCCCAGGGGATGTGCTGGTGGTGGGCTGTGTTTCAGAGTGCTAAGCTATCTGGCAATGCCCTGAGCTGCCTGCAGTGCCACAAAATCTTGCTTTGGTGTGGTGAAAAACAGCCCAGGGGAGAAACACCTGTGCCAAGGCCTTCCCCAAATATCAAATCTTGTGCCTATCTGGAAGCTGACACTGCCTTTCTCCTCCCAGCTCAGTGGCGGGACCCTCCTGGGAGTTGGCATCTGGGTCAAAGTGGATGGAGAGTCATTCTTGAATATATTTGGGGCGCTCTCGTCCAGCATCCTGCAGGTTGTGAATGTGAGCTATCTCCTCATCGTCATTGGTGCCATCCTGCTGGTGATCGGCTTCCTGGGGTGCTACGGTGCCCAGAAGGAGAGCAAATGTCTCCTGATGATGGTATGGACCTGGATTAGTTCCTTATCAAGCCTCGTTTGAGCTGGGTCTGTGGTGGGGGAGACCTGATGGGCAGATTTCTCTGTGGAGATGTTCTCTGTGGATGTTTCCATGTGGTGGCAGCCTGGGTGGCCCTTGGAAAGTTCTGGACTCAAAGCCTGCCCCAGGAAGGGGTGAGAGGAGGCAGGAGGAGGTGTTAAGCTGAGGTTTCTCTTGGAGCATGTCCAGAGAGCTCAGCCCATGGAGGTGGAGGGCTGGAGGACCCCAGGATTGTGCTGCTCCTGCCCAGCAGCAGAGCTGAAGGCAGTGAGGCAGAAGGGCTGGAGCCCTGGGGAAGCAGATGAGTTCCAGGGGCCCCTGAGGATTCTGGCTGTGGGTTTGACCTCCCTCCCCTTGCTGTGTCCTAGTTCTTCTCAGTGGTGCTGATCATCTTCATTGCCGAAGTTGCTGCTGCCGTGGTGGCTCTGGTCTTCACAGGTCTTGTGAGTGCAATACCTGAGTCTTGGGTTGGGCTGATCTGGGACCTGTCCTACCCCTTGGGAAAACAGGAGACATGGGCTGGCAGCGCTGCCCATGGGTGTGGAGGCTGTGCAGTGGTCAGTGCTGCAGGAGGAAGGGCTGTTGGTCACTGCTGGCACCAGCTCCCTGGGCAGGCTGGAGTAGCCTGAGGGTGGTGGGAACAGGGGTTCCTGTTGTATCATAACGCTCATTTTTTTAGGACAAGTTTTGCCCATTTCTTTCTGTCAAGCCCCTGAGTCCCTAACCAGCTCAGGCTTGACACCTCCCCACCTCTGAGTGTTGGAGCCACTGAGGGAGGAAGTCCCTATTGCCTCATGCTGAGCCAACTCACCCCATTATTAGGCACCTGAGAAACCACCTGGGGAGAAAGGTGCCTGCCTCATTAGGCACTGCAGAAGTCAACCGCAGGGCAAACGTCCTTCCTGGCTCCCTCACTTACCCCCTTATCAGATGACTCACTGGACATAAGTGACCTTGGTGCCATAAAGCACTGCTTAGTGGGGAAGGGGAAAACTCCCTGTAGGTCAAGTGGACATGGTGTGACTTCTGGCTGTGCTGGGTCTTTCTGGTCTCCTGTCCCTAGGTGGAGAGCAGTATGGGGTGCTCCCCAGGACCTTCTCTGATGGTGTTTTCCTGCCCTTTCTTCCAGGCAGAGACGTTGCTGACGGGTCTGGTGACCCCACTCCTGAAGGAGAAGTATGGGGTGGATGCCACGTTCACACACATCTGGAATGTCACCATGACAGAGGTGTGCTGAGCCCTGGGGACCTCACCTGTGGGTTGGGATCCTCCCAACACGGGCTAGGTGGTGCACATCTGGGTGGGACAGTGAGATGGGAGTGGGGACACATCAATCCTGGATGTGCTGAGCTGTCACCACCTCCTCGGTTTCCCACATTCCTGGGAACTACCTGCTTGGTAGTGGGGTGAGAGCTGTATGTGATGGTGTGCAGGGCAAAATCCCGGCCCCAAGGTGACTGCTGAGCAGCCACTGAACCCAGCAGGGTTGAGCTGGGTGACCCCTCCATGAGCCAGCAGGATCCAGATGGTGTCAGAGCCTGGAGGGAGACCTGAAGGATGCTCTTCCCATCCCTTCCTCTCTCTCCCTCTTAGGTCCACTGCTGTGGCCTGAATAACTACACGGACTTCAACAACTCCTACTTTTATGGGACGCACGGCAGCTACCCCAGGCAGTGCTGTGACATGCAGGAGCCCTGCAACAGCACGCTGGCCGCAGAAATGAACATCGAGGTACGGATGTGCTGGTGCCTCTTGCCCTGTGGCAGAGCCTGACTTGGGGTGTGCCTGGGCACAGGGAGGGAGAGCTTCTGCAGCTCCAGCCCCAGCCCTGCACAGGGTGGTCCCATGGGCTGGGAGGATGCTGTGGTGGCCTCGGCTTGTGGGGAGTAGGAACAAGTAAAGCTGCTATGTTGCTCTGGTCCTAAAGGGAATAGAAGAGTGGCATGCCTGGTGCTGGGCATGAACCCAGGCACCACACTGCCTTTTTGGGTGATTTCCCTGCTTCTCCCTTTCCTTTCCTTGCTCCCCACCCAATATTTGGTCTGAGAAGTGGCTGAGTTGTCCCCTGAAGCCCCCAGACCTTCTCCATGGCTGTGTGCTCTGGGTTGGAGAAGCAGCACCTCCCTTTCTGGGGGATGCTGTGCCATGGCAGTTGGGGTATCTCCACCTCTTGCTCATCCTCACCTGTGTGGTTGCTTCCTGCAGGGCTGTTTCAAACAGATCTTGCAAGAAATCAAGACCAACGCAGGAGTGGCGGGTGGCGTGGCAGCCGGCATCGCTGCCTTGGAGGTGAGTGCCTGAGCTCTGCCTCCTCCTTGTGCCTGCAGGTAGGGCTGGGACCAGCCTGGGGAGGGGCCCAGGGGCTGGTGCAGCTCCATGAACCACCTGCAGCTCCAGGCTCCTGAGCCTTCTTCCCTGGGCACATCCAGACCTCCCCTGCTGGTGCACTGGAGATGGTGGGCTGTGACCCAAACCCGTGTGCGGAGGGAGGGTGGGTGCACATTTGAGGGGACTGATTTGCACCTTGCCACCCCCAGATCGCAGCCATGGCAGTCTCCATGTACCTGTACTGTCAGCTGGATGAGAAGTGACCCCCCCGAGGCAGGAGGATGACCTGCCACCCCCCCATGCTGGGGTGCACCCGTGGCGTGCCATGCTCTCGGGGGGACCCCATCCCTCCCTGGGTCTGATGCTGTCCTGTGCACTGTGATTTGTAGCTGTATTTTGATCTACTGAGCTGGGATCTGTAGAGTTTGTGTATATTTTTGTACTGATGTGGCATATGGAGCCTGTACATAGAGATTTGGGGTGGTTTTTGATTGGGGGGGGAGGGGGGGGTGGGAGAAGCTGCTTGGTCCGTTTGGCTGATGGCACAGGAGATAAAGCAGCACAGGGGCTGTTCAGGGCTGCTGATCTGGCAATGGCACAGTGATGTCTTGATAAACTCCTGCAGGCGGGTGCTGTAGCTCTCTCACGCTGTCCCCGCCGTGTCCCCCTGCATCAGTTTTAGGTGGTAACACCCTCACGGGGGGTGTATCTACTCCTGCACCCGTCTTCTGCCAGCCCTGGCCTTGTTGCCATGTCGTCCCGTGAAAGAGGGGCTGGCTGGGTGCTGGCTGGTCTCTGCCCTTTCCCAGGCATGAAGACAGCCCTGGTGGTCCCTGGCCCTGCAGGGGCTGGGGCTGCCCCTAACACCCCTTGTTATTTTGTGCCTGAGCCACTCTCCGTGCTGTAAAAGAACTGCAAATAAACTTTTCATCTTGGATACAAATTATCTTCCGGAGTTGATCTTAGTGCTGCCGTTAATCGATACCCTCTGCCGGGGGGGTGCAGGGCTGGGGGCTGCCTTGTCTCCCTCCCATCTTCCCTTCCCTGTCCTTGCAGGCAGCACAGCCCTGCCCTCCTTGCCTGTGGCTCCTCACCCGTTCCGGTGCTTGGAAACAGAGCAGCCCCGTGTTTGCACAACAGACAGGGAGCAGGGAGGCCACCAGCCTTACCCTCCCTGCCCTCTGCAACAGCCCTGCTTGCTCACAACACCCAGTCAGGGACTGAGCAACAGCTTGGCTTGAAAGGCAGGGCTGGCTCGGGGGTTTCTGTGTCCCCATCAGCCACCTGGAATAATGGGGTGGTGAGGAGGGATGGATCCTGCCAGCTCCACCTCTGAACAGCACCCCAGCATTGTCCTGCACTGCCTGTGGGTGATGCATGTGCCCCAACTCGATGTGTGGGGATGTGGGAGGTCATGGGTGGGCTTGGGGGGTTTCCAGATGCCTCTTCTCCCAGTGCTACTCTCTCTCTGCCCTTGAGGATACACTTGCTCTGCCTCTGTTTCTCCATTTCAAAAGCACAGCCAGGGTGGGTGCTCCCAAGGGCTCCTTCAGCCTGTTTTTGCCATGAGGCTTCCAGCCTCTCTGGCTGTGGGGCAGAGGTGGTGAAGGACAGGGTGGGTGGCATGAGGCCAGTGTGCAAACAGCCTCCCCAGGTGCTGCCTTGCTCTGTGCCTGCTGTGGCACCCCCTTATCAGCTCCTGCCCTGGGTACGGGGCTGCACCGGGGCACTGCTGTGGTCCGGCATCTCCCTGGTGCCATCCAGTACCTGTCACACTGGCAGGGGCAGGCAGGGGACAGTGAGACAGGCCTGGGCATCCACTCCCCACCCTGGGTTCCTCAGCCCTGGGGACATGGGACTTGGTCCTGTCCCAGGGTGTGGGGGGAAGCTGCAAGAAAATAGCCTTTCCTGGATAGGTACATAATTCCCAGAACCACCATAAATGCACCATAAACTGGTGTCACCTCATGGGTGAGGTCAGGGCTTTTATGCCTCTTTTTTTCTCTCCAAGTGCACAGGAGCTGCCAGAAAGCCCTTCCTGGAGGTGTTACTGTGCCCAGGAACCAGTTGGCACAGAGCTGGGCACACCTGGCCATGTCCTCTTCTGCCCCATTTTTGGGATGCCTTGCAGAGCTGGCTCCTGGCACACGCCCTCTCACCATCACCCCGTTGGGGTGGAGCAGGCTCAGGGGCAATGCCTGGCCAGCTGCTGGCTTCCCCTTTTGCAACTCCTCCTAGCCATAGGGTTTCCATGGGGCAGGACAGGCTGTTTCTGTGGCACTGAGTTTTGTAAATAACCCTGCAACCACTGGCTTGGTTCCTCCCCTCCACCTGCCGGGAAAACTTGAAGGACCAGTTTCTCCTCGCGGATGTGATTCCTTCTAATTGCCCTTTGCGGCTCTTGGCTGCCCTGGCAGCCAAAAGCAGAGCACTGGGGGGCAAACTGGGCTGGCACAGCCTCCCTGTGCTCCCACTGTGCCCCTGCCCTCCAATTCCACAGCCCTTGGGCTCTCCAAGGAGATCCCGTTCCAGCTGGTTCCCCAGCCCACCACCCATCCCCACCAGCCCATGTGGGTGCCACCGGGCACCTCTGCACCTTGTATCCCTTAGACATGCCCGCTTCTCCCAGACTGGCACTCTGGGGCAATCAGGAACCGACAGCACAAGGACGAAATGGTGGCAAGCAGAAACTTCCTTATTGCCCCCGGGAAGATGGCAGGAGATGACTCAAGCACCTGGCACATCTGGGTGTGTGCCAAAGGGGGGGGGGGTTCTTTTCCACCTGGGATCCAGCGTGAGGGAAGGCAGGAGGGCAAAGTCTCCCTGCAGGGACGGTGAGCAAGCAGCTCCATGATGGGAGCCGCGCACAGAGCAGAATTCCTGGAGAGTTGTAGGGTGCACTCTCCACCGGCATCGCTTGCCCCGGGGCACATTAGGCGAAACCCTGGGCTGGCAGGGCGTGGGCAGTGATCGGCAATTTAGGAAAGGAGCCGCCCCCTCCTTCCTAGGAATTAGCATTAATGGGAACAGGTACGTGGAAAGAAGGAGGAACTGCACCTCTTTGGGTTTGTGCTGATAAAGAGGGTAAAGAAGAAGGAAAAGCAAACTCATACAGCATCAGCTGCCCATGGAGTGCCCGCCTCGGGGAGTTTCCCCTGCTTGCTGTAACGGCTGGGCCAGGATGTTCCGACTGAGCAGAGGAGGATATCCTTGAAGGGCGCAGGCTGGGCCAGGGGAAAAAGTGAGGCAATGCACACCTTCCCTGGTATAGACTTCCTGCTTGACTCCCCTTCTCCTCTTCCTCAGAGATAAACCACCCTGAGTGCCAGCCCAACCCCAACAGTGCTTTTTGGCAGCTTCCTACCCTAATTATTTTGTTGGGATATCAGGGGAGGCAATGCAAGGGCTATTCAAAAGGCAGCAGGCAGGAGCTGACACTGAACCTGCCGTGTTAATCATTAATGCTGCACTAGACAGGAATGGCACAATAACCGTCACAGCAATTCTGGATAAACAGTTGAAGATTAATTTGCCACCTACCTTAGATATGGGCACAGGAGGTGGCAGCCCTGTGTCCGCAAGCACAGCAGGGAACAGGGACAGGAATGGGCTGGCTGCAGGGAAAGGACCCCCCTTACAGCTGGGAACAAGGGGAGAAGCCAAGCACAGCCCCTTCCTGGGAGCAGTCTGGGCACCTTGGCATTTATGACTTTTTATTCATAAATGCTTTTGGTATTTATGACTTTTTATGAAGCAGAGGGTGCTGAAAATTTAGGAGCAGTTCCCTGGGCTGGGATGCAAGTGGCTGGACACAGCCCCACTGACTCCCTCCCACGCAGGGAAGGAGATGGGGCCAGCAGACAGAGCATCCCTCTAGTGCTGAGATCTCTCCATTCAAGAGGCCTGGGTGTGTTATCCCAGAGGACTCTGGCTGGAAGGAACTTCCCTCCATCTGGGGGGCACAGAGGAACCGATGTGCCACGGGAAGGGTCAACCTGGACCTTGTGTCCCACATACCAGCCCATCATTGGAGCACAGGGACTTCCTGCTTCCCTGGCACAGAGATCTCTAACAAAAAAACATAATGCATAAAAATAAACACCACCAGAAATTATGCAAAATTCCCCACCCCCCCACAAGCTCTGGAAAGGTCAAGTTTCATGCCAATGCTATTTTGCTTTTGTTTAATTATCAGCCAGCTCCTGGGAGGTGGAGCAGCCCGGACAGGTTCTCCTTTGTACGGCTGCACAAAGCCAGGGAGGCCGGGCTGGGGGGGCTGCAGGGGCTGGGTGAGAACTGCAGCTGGGCAGCACGTGCTGCAGCTGCTGCCACATGGGGCTGAGCTGTGGCAGCCACTGCATCGGACATTCCCAGCCCTCCCACGGTCCCCTGCCCCATAGGGGCAGAAATTTTGAATGGTCAAGAGGGTGACAAGGCTGTAGTTCTCAGGACTCAGCAGCTAGAGGTGCCAGGAGGAAGACGGGGGCGAGTCACCAGGCGGCTCGTCAGAGTTTCCATCAGTTGCTGAACTGAAGATAAAAGTGATAAAGCTTGAGGAGGAAACAGCTCACAAACCTGTGCCAGCCCTGCTGGCACTGCATGGCATCACACAGAGGACCTCTGCTGGCACAGTCCTGGGGCCACTGTTAGCCCACAGCCAAGCCTGCACAGCCCTGGGAAGAGCAAGACACCAGAGGACACGGGTCTGTCCTTTCCAGGCAGGACCCCAGACACAGGGACCCTGGCCCTGGACCCTGCACAAGGCCAGCTATGAAACACACCAGCCTCAACAGCTTTGCAATGTTTACTCTTGAAAAAATAATTCAATTCATAAAGCGCCAAACCCTGGTGATGCCACAGACCCAGCCCTGCCACAGCTGCCACCCTGGAACCTTGCTGGGAAACAGGGAGGGATGGAGAACAGCACCCCGTGGGCCTGGTGTGCTGTGTGGAGAAGGGGTGAGAGCAGGGAGCCACAGACCCCTGGTTGGCAGGGGAGGAAAGGGAACATGTTTAGCCATCCCCTCTCCTGAGGACCACCTTCCCCAGCCCCATGAGGAGCTGGAAGAAGCCAAGCCTGAGCCCTACCCGAGAAGGGAAAGAGGGGGCATTTAGTTTCAAGGGGAAGAGAAACTGAGCCTTGGGAACAGAGGTGCCAAGGAACAGCAGCAGAGAGCCATGGAAGTTCTTCCAAAGCAGGGCATGAGGAGCGAGCTACTTTTTCTCAGAAAGAAGTCAAGTCCCTTTTCCATCCTCTTAAAAGACCTGCTTTACCCTGAGGGCCAGCACAGGGGCCAGCTGCCAGAGCAGAGTCCCATGGAAGGGCAGCACTGAGGGTGGCTGGGGACGGCAGGGCTGAGTCCAGACCCGTACTGCAGCCTCAAAGGTGCCACCCTGCACGCTCTTGTTCCCCTCCTGCATCCATCCCATCCCATCCCATCCCATCCATCCCATCCCATCCCATCCCATCCCATCCCATCCCATCCCATCCCATCCCATCCCATCCCATCCCATCCCATCCCATCCCATCCCATCCCTGCTCCTGGGGCAGGCATGCAAGGGACTTTGAGGGTCACCCTGCAGCCATGCTAGAGCTGTGCTGCATCCACACTGGGATCAACTTGGCCAAGAGGAGTTTCCTGGTTCACAAGTTTTCATTCCTATTCTGGGCAAGGGAGGAAAGCAGGGAACACAGGGTGGAGCCAGGGGGACAGGAGACAAACCTCCCATGACTGTCCCTGTGCAGGCTGGGGGCTGCCAGCTCTCCATGCTGCTTCCTGTTATCCACCCCTTCCCAGAAGCAATAAATAAATAAGTTAGTGTAGTGTAGACCCTGATGCTCAGTTCACAGTGAGAAAATGAAGGGGAAGAGCCCCTGTGACCTCAGGGAAAGGGCAGAGCAGCAACTCCTTCTCCCAAAGGCAAGCCAGAACATTGCATCCCTGCCCAAGGCCAGGGGATAGCTCTTGCTGCACAGGTAAGAGAAGCAGCTGTACTGAGCAGGGGGACCAGGACTGCCCCCCTGGGGTGTAGGGACATTAGTACCGAATAGCTGGGGATGGGAGGGGGCCCTGGGATCCTTCCTAAGGCACAGAACCCCCTCCTTCTCCCTCTGCACAAGGGGTGTACCACAGTGGGGGGGCCACGCTGCCCATCCCAGACCAGCTCATAGCTTCCCTGCCAGCAACTTACTGCAGTAAGGGTGGGGATTCAGGAGAGGAAACTCCCTCTGCCTTCAGCAAAAGCAGGGGATACCAGGGCAGGGAAGATGGAGAGACAGGGTGCAGTACCACAGGCAAGGACCATAGTGCAGCATCTCTTGCTCCAGACAACCCCGGCCCACCCTGCCCCTGCAGCCAGGGGATGCCTGCTGGCTGCTCCCCTCTCACTCTGCAAGGCACTTTCACCCCTCTCCCGCAACCCAGGGGCAGGGCTGCTCCCCACAGAGAAGGTGGGTGAGCCAGAGCACACAGCCGGGTCCACTTCCATCTCCAATCACCGCCAGCTTCTAGAACTGACTGCCCTCCTGCTGGGTGTGGGGTGTCCCCTCTGTGTCCACAGTAAGTCCAGCTCCCCTGTAGCCCACGGAGCAAAGCCAGTGTGCAGGAAGATGTCCAACCCAGCACGCAGTCTTCAAGGTGCATCCATGGTGCAGGTAACAGGAGAGATGCTGGAATATCCCCTTCTTCAGCACTGTGCTCACCATGGGGCACAAAGCCAGCAGGCAAGAGTTAATAAATAACACCCAGCTGGCAGGCTGCAGCACTCACACCATGCTGCCTTTCAGGACTTCGGGGCCAAAAAGGAGAGCAGAGGTGTTTTTTGAGGCCCCCTCTAGGCTCCAGTTGAGCATCTCCTTCCTCCAGCCTTGCCCAGCCAGGGGGCAAAAGGAGCAGCGTTAGTAGAGTGTCTGTGTTAAAAAAACCAAGTTCCTGGGATGGGGGTGGCATATCTACAGGGAAGGACCCTGTCCTGTGCAAGGGAAAGGGAAACCACAGCAGGGGGCTGGAGGGAGCCCAACATCTGCTTTTGCAGCCCAAGACAGGAGTCTGTACCCAGTCACCAGCCTCCAAGAGCTGCTGCCAATTCTGTCTCTGCACCATGGGGGTCTCTGTGCTCCCCTGGTCCCCTTTACTTCCAGCTGCCAGCCTCACGTCTGCTCTGCTGCTGCAACTGCTGGCACTGCCACTGCCCCCTCCTCCTTGGCAGGGGGCTCCATGTAGATTGGTGTCACCGACGAGGGCTTCTTGGACCTGCAAGTGAAGGGACTGCATGGGAGCAGGCAGAGCTGGTGATCCCCCCTCAGGACCCCAATTTCCTACAGCACTGCCTGGCATGATCTCCTTCCCACTGAGACATACTCCAACCCTGGGAATGTATCCCATCCCTCCCCTTCCACCACACTGATTAAGAAGTGAGGGTGGTGACCCCCGAGGATTGGGCTGGGAGAGAAGTGGATGATGTGTGTGCCAGGCAGGGGACAGTGCCATAAGGATGAGGCATTACTCAGACCTTCATGTCCCTGATACTCACGAGTAGGGGGAGGCAGGGACCCCTACCACAAGGAAGTGGTTCTTCTTGCGGAAGAGCCGCCACAGCCCCTTGTGGTTCCCCCGGACGTCCAGGTCCCAGATGTGGAGGCACTAGGATGGTGAGGAGGGAGGAAAAGGCATCAGAGCCTGGGGATGGACACCAGGGCCAGGTGTCTCCCGGCATGGGAACAGCCACAACCCCTGCCCTCACTGCGACACTGCAGAGAGGGCTGCACCCCAAGACTGGGGTGGCTCAGGGCTGATTCCTTCCAGCCACACCAAGAGCTTCAACATCATCCAGGGACAGCAAGAACCCATCTGGTGTCAATGCCATGGGCAAACCCAAGAACAACAGCCAGCTATTTCCCAGCAATGAAGAGACCAGTACAGGGCTGAGGACAGGCCATGTCAGGGACCTCACCTTGGCAAGTTGAGTCCAGGTGGTGAAATCTGCTTCCTGCTCCATCCTGATGAACATGACATAGACCCTGCCCTCAGTGTCGGGCACGAAGGAGTCCTCACAGGGGTTCTTGCTGTGGTCCAAGACTTCAGCCTCACTGTGGAAACAGAACAAGAAGTGAGAGGAGACCCCACCTCCTCCCTCTTCCCACTGCAGAGTACTTCAGACATGCAAGATGTGACTGGGGCTACCAAGGCCACCTCCACCCTTCCTTCTGTTCTGGTTGGTCCACCCAGTGTGCCCTGTGGTCTCCCCACCTTCCAGCAGGCACTCACCCCAGGAGCCGATGAATTTCAGTCTCATAGTTATCCTTCCTCAAGCTGTTGGAGGAGGAGAGAATAGAGATCAGGGCAGAGTCAGACAGCTTGATCCAAATTTAGGACTGCCCCAGTGTAGCACTAAAGGCAGCTGGAACCAATAAGTGGAGAGCAGGGACTGCCACACATTCTTGCAATGTGGCAGCAAAACCTTGACCCTTCAACATGTCCACCTGGAGCATAGGGTAGCTGAACCCAACCTTGCAAAAACCACTGCCAGGACTCCCCAGCAGAGGCCAGTGTGCTGATGCAGGAGATTATGGCCACTCCAGATGGGAGATGACTCCAGCACACAGAGACGAGGGTCAGGCCAAGCAACTGTTTCATTGTGACCAGCACTCACCTCTCCACATTTTTAAGCTGGACATTTGGAACTGTGTTGAACTTGTGCTTCTTGAAATAGGCTTCCTGGGAGGGAGAGATAGGGGAGGGAAGGAAAACCACGTTGAATCATGGGTCAAGAATACCTGGAGATGACCTCAAGCATCCCCACTACCTGGGGAGGTGTTCAAGCCAGAGCTCAGCACCAGGAGAGGGCCTGGGGGCTGCGGGGGTCACTCACATGGAAGTAGCCGTTCATGTTGAGCCCCACGATGCCGAAGTGGTAGGAGCGCGAGATGTCTGGGATGATGCACTCCCGGCCCTTCCGCTGCTCCGGCATCCGCATCCACATGTCCCAGTCCCAGAGCTGGGGAGAGGAAACCGCTACTCACACCCAGCTCTGGGGACAGGGTTTGGCAGTGTGGCCATGCAGGGACATTTCTGGGTGCCCACACCAGGTCCAGCCCCTTTGGCCCCAGCTCTGTGGAGGGTTAAGTGCCTCCTCAAGTCACTGCCTGTCCCAAATCTATTCTGCTTGGGCATCCTTCCCAGTATAAGTACAGGGCTAGCTCCTCCAGGGACTGGGTGAAGATCAGGGATTGCTGATGGGCAGAGATGGGGGTGTCCCTCCCAGGTACTCACCTTCTCAGGGGTTGGCCACTTTGGCTCCAGCTCATCCTTGTACAGGCTCTTGCGGAGCACCCATCCCAGGCCTGGCATGGTTTCCACGCGATACAAGAGCGAGGGGTCCTCAGCTGTGTGCTCATAGCCCTGCAAAGTTATGGGAGTGTTCAGCACCCTGAATGCACCCCTATCCCACACCAAAAAAGGGAGGCATCGTGCTCCATTGAGCTCCTCATCATGGGAAGAAGGGAACAGCCACTGGGAAGCACATGGCAGGGACAGGATGGTGATTTGCGGGGGCACTTCTGAGGAGTCCAGGGCTGAGGAGACAGACCCACTTAGGATGACAGTGGGAGGACACACCCTGCTTTAAAGATGGAACCTGGACCCCAGTGTGACATGGGAACAACACAGGGCAGAGGTGGCCCTGCTCTTGACCCACCTGGTCATTCCAAGCAGAGATGCAATACAGGCTCTCATCCTCCTCCAGAAGGTGGATTGACTGACTCAGAAAGCTGAGGAAAGAGTTGACCCTGGTCAAACACCCTTCTACCCTGCAAACCAGGGCAAACCCTCCACCAAGAGATGAGCCACCCCCAACTGCTGGAATCACTTATCCCAGTTTTTGGCCTCAGATAGCTGATGCTGGTGGGAGACCAGGGGAGGAACACCCAAACAAGCTAAGCTGCATCTCACCAGGGGAAAAGGACAGCATTGTCCCCTGCCCATCAGTCTCTTCTGCTTAAGAAGAAACAGGAGCCTCATTAGACACTGCTCCTGTCCTCCGGCTATGGGGCAGCCCCAACGATGGGAATGGATCAGTGTCCCCAAAAAGCAAAGCAGGAAGAGATCCCTAGCCCTGAAGTCACCCTGCACTGATTGCCAGCACAGTGGCCTCAGACTCTGAAGGCAGAGCTCAGTTATGGCTGTTGCCTGGGGTCTGCTCAGCCTCAGATAAGTGAGCCTACAGCTGGCAGGGATCTGGCCTCTCCTGAGCATCCAGAGAGCTTCCAGGAAATGATCCCACACAGGAACCCCCAACTTTACCTGAAGAAGTCAACGGAAATGTCAAGATCTTCCTCCAGAACCACAGCAAATTTAGCCTCCTGTAGGGCAAGGAGATCATCAGAAGGATGGAGATGAACAGGACAGAGCAGAGACACAAGCAGTGTGCTGTGTCTGTGTGGCTCCTTGCCCTGGAGGAGTGATCCCATCTCCTGTGGGACAGGGATCCCAAATGCCAGGCAAAGCCTGTGCTGGAGCAGTGTCACTCACCGGGAACAGGTTGAAGGTTGCAGTCAGACTGGCTTTGTAGTGCTACAAGAAAAGACAGTAATTGTCTGTGTCAGCATCACCCTGGCACAGATCTGGGGTTAAGCCTGCCTCACTCAAATGCTATCCCTGGTCCCTGGAAATAACTGTCTCAGGATTTGGAAAGCTCCCTCACCTGGGAAACTCTGGCATTTTTAATGCTGATGGGAGTGTGCTGTATTCCTGAGAGGCCAAACAGCTCCACGACATCCATCGGCTCCTGCAATGGAGAAGTGCAAAGCTCATCAAATGTGTGGGTCATTCTCCCCTCCCCTGCCAGTGCCAGCTCCCCAGGACAACAGGAACATCCCTTGCATGTGGCTGTCTTCTTGGGGACTAGTGAGGCTCAAAGTGATGCTGTGCTATAGACCCTGCAGCACAGAACTTGCCAAACCCTTGTGGCCCTTCAGTATCACCATGACTTTGTTAGCCCTTTTTGCAGACCCAAAGTTGTATCCAAGAATATCAGAGAGGCTCCAGATTCCCAGTCCCCCATAGACAGTGCAGAAAGAAAACAGGTATAGCCAGGTCAACTTAGTAGCTGCTTAATGGCAAGACCACAATCAACTCAATCTTCTCTCACAGTTGCCAAGGGAAGGACCTTTCTGAGCAAGCACAGGGGTCAGCAGTAATCCAAATTTGGGCTGACATATGTCTGCCCCAAGAAGGAGCCACCAAGTCCTTCTCCATTCCCTTACTGTGCATCCCACCTCCTAGCCACCAAGGAGAGAAGGAGCTCCCATTGTACCAACCCTTCCCCCTTTCCCTGGTATCCACCATGGCAGCTCAAGCATCCAGGCTGCCCCCTCGTAGCTAAGGGATGCTGCTCCAGTTGCCATGGCAATGGATGCTGCTATCTTTAACTGCTCTGATGTGGTGCAGCAAGAGCCTGCATAAACAACACAGCTCCCCCAGCCCCACAATGTGGCAGTGGTGGGAGAGGCCTGCAAGGGAACAACTGTCTCCATCCCAGGGCAAACAAGCAGTAGCTCACTGGATGCTGCAGAGATGCCTAGCAAGCTCCTGAGATCTACTAAGATCCCACATGCCTGTCTCAGAGTACATTCCACTGCCAGAGAGGTAGGGCTTTCAGTGGGACTCTCCAGAGCTATACAGGGTTGAGTGAGAGGAAGGTCTTTGCCTCCAACAGGCCAGTTCTCCTCTACCTGGCCCCTTCCATGATCCCCAAGCTTTGAGCCTTGGGAAAACACACTGTTTTGTGTCTCTTCGCCTCTTACTGAGTGTGGAGCTGGACAGGCTTGGCTGGACTGTTTGCTGCTCTCCATGTGAAGCAGCAGGACAGGTGGTGTTACACCCAGAGCCTGCTCAAGGGGCTGGTGATGCTCAGCAAATGAGAAAAGGGGACGGGGAGAGCCCAGCATAACCACCATATGCCATTCCTGCACACCACCCGCTTCTGACCTGGGGATGTCAGCCCTGGGCTTTGGGAAAGGCCAAGGCAGCTTTACCCACACCCATGGCTTGGCTAACTTTGGCTGACTTTGTGTAGGAGCAGGTGATGAGCGGTGTGACATGCAGCAGGAGGAAGGTGACGAGGCTTTTAACTTGCCACCCTCCAAGGACTGGGCCAGCACTGGGCTGGAGGAGCACAGAGCTGGCCACAGGGATCTCTGGCAGTGCTCTCACCTCGTAGTAGCCATCGATGAAGACTGTGATCATCTGTGGATTGACGCCCTGAGCCGACAGCAAGGAACGCAGCATCCTGAGGAGAGATGGAGGGGCCTGAGTGCAGCACAGCCCCAGTGGGCACAGGCCCTTCAGCACAGGGGGATGGATCCCTTGGGATGGGGGAAAGTGTGCATGATTAGGGAGCAGGACCTACCTATGCCTTCCCTTCCCCTCCCCCAAGGTCTGCCCTTGGTGCTCATGCAGGCCCAGGAGGAGGCTGGATCCTGCCAGCAGGAGAAAGGGAAGGGCCTGGACCATGCCTGGTCTTGTGGCATGGAGCAGAGGAGCTGTGCCCTCTGGGAGTGCTTACCTGTACAGGTAGTTGGGGCGGTTCCCTGCAATGACAGCTACTGGCACATCAAAGACTTTATTGTCTTTGAGCTGGAAGAGAACAGTGTGTGTGAGTGGGGGTGGGAGAGGCCATGCAAACCAAAATGATGCTATGGTTCTATACCACTGAGAGCAGGATCCAAGGGGTAGGGACCCACTGTTAAGACAGCAGAGCTGCATAGTCCTACCTCTTGGCTCAGGGCCACATCAACCAACCAGGATGCCCTCAACACTAATGGAGACCCTGTCAGCTTCCTTCCTTCACCTCACCTCTGACCCAGCTCCAAAATCCCAGTTTGCATCCTGTGTCTGAACCCTTCAGCACCATGCCAAGGGCAGCCCAAAAGTCACAATAGCTGCTCTGTCTCTAAATGTCCAGGCTCTGCTGCTTACACTGATACCCCTAGAATGCACAGATATTCCTCACAACTCAGAGCAAAGGAATTCCCCTGCCTCACCATGATCTGCCCCAGGTATTCACCTCACCTTTGCTGGGGCTAAGGGCTTGCCCAGGGGCAGTTTGCATCGATTAAGGTGCTTAAGGACAGTGCTCTGCACCAGCTTCAAAACACATCTGGTCCAGCCCAGCCCTCCTGGAGCCTTCCCTGAACACCCTGCCCCTACACTCACAGGATCAGGGTTGAACTCGATGGGTGTGGGGTCTTTGCAGCTGCAGACACTGCCATAACCTTCCACTTTGCTGCAGAATCTCTTGCGGCGCCGGTTCAGCTCCGTGTCGGGCCAATGGCACTCAGCATCTGCAGGCACCAAGGAACAAAACCAGACCTGTCACCCCGACAGACCCACCCTGGGTGCTCCAGGCTGGGATAGCATGCACAGGGCTCTCCCTGGGCTCAGCCATCAAGCCAGTGCTTGGCAGTGAATAAGCAACATTGTGGATGCCAGACACAACCCCGGGAGCCATTCAGAGCCCAACCCCATCTCTGGCCTCTCTGAGCAGCAATGGGCTGTTCAAGGCCAACACTCAGAAACCAGACCAGGTCTGGTTTGAAGAGGTGACAATTGGCCAGACCTCATTCCCACTTCTCCATCCTCACCCTTCTCAACAATCATGCCTGGAATTGCCATGGAAGCAGGAAGAAAGGGAGCTAAGCCCATTTTGAAAGTTACCATCATAATCTCAAAAAGTCTTAAATCCGTCCTGAAATTTTCTAACATACCCACAGCTCTGACTTAAACCCAGGCAGCAGGGAGACATCTCCCAGAGGCATCACAGAGCAGACTGTACTTCCTACCTTCCACAGATGTCAGGTGAACTTCTGTCTTCAGCAGAACAGGGTCACCCCACGTTGAGAGAGCAGGTGACTTGGCGTGCTTCTCCCCATACACTTCTCCTGGAGCAGGAACACAGGGTCAGGACTGCCTGCAAGGGCCCAGCCCCACTGTGTCAAGACATGACCAGGAGCTGTCAGCCTGGAGGACAGCTTGGCACCTTTTCCCATTGGCCTCTGGCAAACTGCTAAAGGAACATGCTCTGCCTCCATACGCTCCCTCACCCCCAGGAATGGAGCTGCCACTCTGTCACTTGCTCCCTGCTCATAGAGCCTGTTGGAGATGGGCTGGGTTTATCCTCACCTGGCTTCTCCCAAAGAAAGGAGCCACAAACCCTCTCCCAGCTGGTGCAAGACTCACCCCCCTTCTTCCCCACAAATGTCCACATGTCTCTCCAGCTCAGGAATGGTGCAACTTGGCTCCCCAGGCTTTTCAGGACATTCTTGGCTGTCTCCTTGAGGTGAAAGGAGCCTTCGTCCTGGAACAAAACACAACCCTGCAGCTGAGGTCTGGCTTCTGACAGGGGAAAGTCTCCCATCAACACCAAAGGGGTACAGGGCCCACTCCTACCCTTGAACCGTACGAGTTAGAAACCTTCAGGGTCTCTGAGTCACTAAAGCTACGAGTGGCTTCACCACGACCCACAGGGAGATCAGAGGAATCATGAGCTTCTGTTTCTTTGAGACCAAACTGCTCTCAAGCACAGCCATGTGTTAAGCAACACTTCACACAAATAAACAAGAAACACTGAAGTACCACAGTGCTGCTTGCACCGCAGCCCAGATCCAGCACAGTCCACAGGCCCTCTGTAAAACCTGCAACTGGGAGCCAGAAGGATCCCACCACATCCTTATATTTCCTCATGTCCATTCTCCACCTAACCCCTTGTCTATTGCTGTGGGCTCTGACACATCTGCTTTTTGCTCTCCTGCTTTGATGGGCACAGCAGTACCTGCAGCAAGAAGGAAGAACAAGAGGACAAGGGAGGTGATCCAGACAGCGAGTCAGAGCCCCATGGGGATGTGACATTTAGTCCTGGGAATGCCTGGTGACATTCAGGAGGCTACTGCCCAGATGAGCTTCAGGACATCCTGACTCAAGATGACTTTTTTTATTAGGGTCACATACCTTAATGGTGAAGATCAGGATCCGGCCCCGGGCAACCATGTTGAGGAAAAGTACCATGGCTTCATCTTCGTGGGGGGAATAGGTGTCAAAGACCCTCTTGGCCATCACGTGTCCCTGTTGGTATTCACACATCAGATGGATCTTAAATACCACATGGTATGGACACACAGAATTATGGAAATCTGCCCTGGAAGCCTCATTCCCTGAGCACACAGGGAGTGGCTTTTCTGGTATGCCAGGGAGTCAGTCCCCAGGCAAACTCAGCCCTCAGGCCTGCCTGTAGGGACGTGCATGGGAAGCATCACCCAACCTCACAACTCCTCCCCTGCCTGCTCCCCAAGGACAGCAGGCAGCACAAGGAAACTCTGCAGGGACTCTCTGGGTGACTGTGCAGTGCTCTGCAAACTGCACACAAAAAGCATTCAGGGACTTCCCTCTTGGCTGCCCCTGGCCTCAGGCACCCAGCAGTTCAAGAGCAAGGACAAACTGCCCAGCAAGAAAGACATGGGGATGTTTTACCGTGGCCTGATTTAAGACGATGACATGGATCCCTCTTCCCTGCTCCCGAGCCTCATCTTCCAGGACCTGCAAGTGGATAAACGATGAGAATCCTATGCCAAGACCTCTTCTTATTCCCTGCCCATTCTGCACAGCAGAGCCTCCAAGCAAGAGGCAAATCTCTTCGGCTTTGCTCATGGCAGTGATGGGTGCCAGAGCAGAAGTCCTGGAAGCAGAACTTCTTGCCAGCCACTGAAGTGTTCTCACTGCTGTTGTTTGTGGCTTCACCCATTCAGCTCTGTCCACCCTCTGCTCACGGGGACAGCCAGCACCTGTCACTCACCGTTGTGCCATCCACAGCCACATAGACCTTCGACCGGCTGGAGTACACCTCGACATCCAGGACCTTCTTGTTGTTGACAGGGTGCCTGGGGACCTCCACATTCAGCATCTCATCATCTACAGCAGAGAAATTCCCAGTTTCAACCAGTCAAAGCACCTCTAGCTTGTCCTTGCTCTGTGCTAGCCCAGCCAAACCTCCAGAAGGGAATGTCCACCAGACACCCCAGCCCAGCAAGTCATGGGTCAGAATTTACAGGGATGGTAGGTAAGGGGAAACACCAACTCTGGCAACAGCTCTGGCCTTGGCTGATCCCACAGAGATCTCTGCAGCCAAATGTGCTGAGACCAGGAAGGGATCAGAATTTTCTATAAATTTTTGTTAAACCCACATGCACAGACCTGTTTTTTATGATGTACCTGGTCACAAGTCAGCCCTGACTCAAAGAAACCCTTTGTTTTCTCTGCTTTCAAAGCACAACGGGATGCTGCCCCTCACCATAGTCCTGTGCAGACTCCTCTTCCTCCTCATAAGCAGCTCTCCTGGTGTCCAAGATCAGCTTGATGTTCACGATTACGGTCACAAGCAGGAAGAGGACAGCACCTGTCTGCAATGCAGGATGTTTTGAGTTAGAAATTTGTAAGTAACAATTCCAAAACCAGCCCACCTTGGCATGGGCTCCAGGGCACCCCTAGGAGATCTTGCATGGGATCACAAGCATCTGTCATTTACTCCGATTTTTTCTGAGGAAAGCAAAGAGAAAGAAATACAGGTGACTGAGTTTCATGGTGAAATGCATTCATCAGCTGGAGACCACTGACTCCTTGATATGTGAGAATTAACCCACTTCCAACATATCCCTGCCTCCAGATCTGTGAGCAGATTCCTGCTAAATTATTGCATCAAGATTGAGGGTCCCTGCAGGCAAAGAGTTTGGCAATTCAGAGTTACAGCTCCCAGGGCAACCTTAACTTCTGCCTCTGCTGCAGCATCACTTCTCTCATCTGTCCCTCTGGAACCAGAAGATGCACTCAGGGTATTCAGAGGAGAGGAGATGCTGGGCAGCTGAATCAAACAAAGGGAAGAAGCTGAGGTCTGATTTCAGGAAACTGCACTGTACCACAGGCTGCAGAGACCAACCTGCAGCCTTACTGTCTGCAGCAAACTTCAATGCCACCCCTGTGGATGCTGACACAGAGGGCTTGGGAAGGTCCAGAGGCTGTGGAACAGACCCTCGATCCCCTGGGGTCTGCAATGGGTCTGGGATCACACACTGGCCTGCCCTTAGTGAGAGGCACTAAAAGGATTCCTGCCCTGTCTGTCCAGCTGCTGCCTCAAAGCTCTGTGTTGCTGCTATCTCTGCAAAGCAGGTTCAAGGAGTAACTGAGGAAAATGGAAAACCAGCAATAATACAACACGATAGTATAAATGTCACTATGGCATTTTGGCTTGTTAATTTGCTGTTGACTCAGGACTATGAGCACCTTTTGGGATCTGTGCACAGAAAGCTTTTAATTAAGCACGAACAGAGCCGTGGGCTCGTGGGGAGGCAGCAAGGCCACCTCACCAACCTGCCCAGACCTGCTGCCCTGGTCAGCACTGGGGACATAAGGGAATAGCCCTGGTGACCAGAGCAAATAAGGCAATAAGGAATAAGAATTAAGCAAGACCAGCAGCCAGGTCTAGCAAAGCTGGCTCAGTCAAAGCTAACTGATGAATGCTTGGCTGCTGTAGACCTGTCTATTCCACACCTGCAGCTCTGGTCTACCTATTTGAAGCCAAATTTTCATCGGTGTTTTAAGCAGTGCCACAAAGTACAGAGATGTGTGCAGGCTCTAGCCCATTGCCCCAGCATGGTGAGCAGTGCCTGCCTGAATGACCAGACTCACTCCCTATCAGACACAGAACTGAGCAGTCTGCTTGCCCAGGGAGCCCTCATGAGCCTTTGTCCTCTCAAGCACATACAAAACCCTCCTCTGCTCCCTCCCACAGCAACCAACTGCTAGGTCTCTTGAGCTCCTCTCAGGAAAGGCCTCTTTTCTCTGTTTTGCTGCCGTGGGGCAAAACCTTCCTGTCCTTACAGCCCCAGACACCCCCCAGGACGCCGTCTCCAACAAGGATTAGCTGTTTTACAGCACAAGTCAAAAAGCCTGAGGCTTTCCCAGACACCAGCTGCCTCTGGGGCATGAGATCTTGTTACCAAGCCCTATTTTCTCTGTCCACCTGTTGTGCCTTATACCAGCCCTGGTTTGCAAATCAAACAGCTAAAGGCTGAGCCCTGCAGCACTTAGCATGGGTGCAGAGCCAGGATGGGAGCAATCAGCTGGTTTCTAGCTGAAAGCTTCCCAAGGCCACCTGGATAATTGTATCTCCTCCCAAAGCCACTCAACAGATCTGCTGACAGCTGAAAGGAGCTGCTACACATGGCAGACCCTTCCACACACAGGCACTTGGAGGCACCTTCTTGGGGAACAAGTTATGCTTCCTCAGTATGTCAGGTCACCCAGACCGTCAGCAGACACACTTCCACCCATGCAGCTGTTCCATAAACCTGTAAATCCTGTAGATTATCCTTCCTAATCTACTGCAGGGCCGCGGGTGACTCACCTGACACAGCTTCCTCAGCGCGCGCTGGTTCATCAGCTTGTACTTCCAGGCAAGGTACCAGCTCCGCTTCTTGTGGGGCTTCACAGCGGGGTTGGGCTTCCACTCGTCCATAGTCCCGGGGGCTGGCACGGGGCAGCCGTGTGGGGTGGGGGTCAGGATGTGTCCTGCTCTCCTCTCGTGTCCATCGGGGCTCCCTGCCGGGATGGGACGGGTGCAGGGTGAGGGAAGTGCCTTCAAACTCCCTCCCCAGCAAAGTCAGAGCCTGGCACAAGCAGTGGCCATGGACAGCACTGATGTGCCATGAGCAAAAGCCCTCTGGAGCCTCCCTGCCTGTCAGAACTCCTGCTGGGAGCGATGCAGGAGGCCAGGCTCTGCTGCAGGGTGAGGGGAAGCCCCCAATGACGGCCTCTGCTCCAGGCCGACCCCTCAGCGAGGCTGCTGCAGTGCCATGGGCCCACTCCCACGCTCCGGGAAAGGAAAACAGCCCAAAGTCACAAGTAGACAATAGATCCTGGACCAGCAGTTGTTATGGAATCACCGGCCGTATGTGCCAGCGGGGTCCTTGGTGAAGAGATTCCCTCCCCACTAACAGCCCCGGTACCGGGGTGCAGCCAGCCCGGACAAGGGGAGCAGCACCGGGCCAGCGTCCTGCTGGAGCTTCCAGCACCGCTGAGCACAGGAGCTGTGCCAGCAGGAGGCCGGGAGCCCTGCGGGGAGCGAACCGCTGGGCCTGGGCGGGATGTGGAGCCCCGGCAGAGCCAGGGACCCGGCTGGAGCACAGCGTGCCCCGGCAAGGCCAGGCAGGGCGGGGACAGGAGCGCGGAGGGGCCCAGGGGCACTTGGTGGCCGGAGGTGGCGAAGGGCACCCAGGCGCTCGGGCGCGGAGGCAGAACCGGGTATCTGAAGGCGGCAACGAGCGGCGGCGGGGAAAGGGGGGACCCAGGCGCTTCGGGACCGCGGGGAGCCCGGGGAGGGTCGGAAGGCGTGTGCCGGCCGCGCTACTCACGGGGAGGCTGAGGCGGGGCTGGGCTGGGCGGGCAGGGCCGGTCCCGGCTCGGCGGTGCCGCCGCCGCCCCGAGCACCCTCCGCGCCGCTTCCGGCGCCGCAGCGACACCGCGGGGGCGCGGCCGGCGCTGGCCCCGCCCCGGGCCCGCCCCGCGCCGCTCCGCTCGCCCCGGCGGACCTCGCTGGTGCGCGGGCAGGTGGCGGCGGGGCGGGCCCGGGGCGGGGCCGCGGCGGGGGCGGGGCCGAGCGCGGGCCGAGGTGACAGCGCGGCCGCCGCTGCCCCACCCGCATGGAGGGCGGCGGGGAGGCGCTGCCCGCCGACCTGCGGGACCTGGCGGGCAAGGTGGGACGGCGCCCGCCCGCCGTGCTGCTGCGGGGGCTGCGGGCCGACACCGCCCCCGCGCCGCCCGCGCCGCCCGCGACACCCGCACCGGCCCGCGGTGCCCACCCGCCGCTCGCCGAACGCCTCCGGACGCTCCGCCTCGAGCTGGTGAGTGCCGCGGTGCCGGGAGCGCTGCCGGCCGCCCCCGGTAACGGACCGTCCCACCCCGGGCAGCCGCTTGCCAGCCCCGGTGACAGTCCCGAATAGTGCCCGCGCTCTGCCTGCATTTTGGGGAACCCCCCTTGCTCCTCCGTGTACGGGTTAAACCCCACAGCTCATACCCCTTCCCCGGTCTCTCTCTGTCCCCGGCCCACGCAGCAGCCACACCTCGGGGTCCCCCTGTGCCACCTCCGTCCTGCCCTCCTCGCCCCGCGCATCCCCAGACGCCGGCTCCGCCGGGGATCGCGGTGTCCGGGGCCAGAATTTAGGGCAGGGACCTTCGCCAAGGGCATGGTGGTGGAACTTCTCTTGCCCCGGGTGTGACCCCCAGGGTGACAAGGCACAAGCATCGCTGGGAGCTTTCCCGGCGTTCGGTTCCTGCTGGGGCTTCTCGGGTGGCTCGTAAAGGGTTGTACTGCGGTCGCAGCCTTTCCTGGGGACCGTGGGAGTGCCGATGGCAGCTTTCTCGCCTCCCTCTTTCGTGGAGGGAGCAAATACCGGCGATGCCTGCGCCTCCGGGAAACGTGGCGAGATTGGGCAATGGGTTCAAGTGCAGCTGGGGGAAGGGACTCTCCCACGCATGAACATGCCGAGCGGGTGGGAATGAGCATTGTTTCCATAGGGAAACAGGCTGAATACGCCCGCATCCCTGCGTGCCCCCGGGGGGCTGGAGCACCACCCAGCCTGAGCCCTCCACTTTGGCTGATTCAATATTCCCATCGGTGCAAGAGCTTTCATCCTCCCTTCTGCTTTCATCCTCCCTCCGCACCGGCTTCCAGGCTGCACCCTGACCGGAGGAGAAAGGTCTCTGGGGCAGTGCGGTGTTGGCCCTGCCCAGGTGCAAGCAGGCTCAGCCTATGGCCAGCAAGGCCTGGTGTGGGCCGGGCATTATTCACCTTGGCTCAGAAAGGCATTTCCTTGCCCTGCCCTGGCTCTTCTTGCTGGCCAGTGAGGAAGTGGGGACACCTCACGCCCAGATCAGCAGCTTGGGATTGGAACCCAGATGCCAAAAGCCAGCACAGGGCTCCCCTCACCTCTGCATCCCCATGAACAGGGAGCAGAATTCCCCCCCGCCGTGAGCAGCAGGAAACCAGCAAACCCAGTGCTCAGAGGATAAGCTGGCCTGGGAGTGGGCGGTGGGAGGAGAATTTAGCAAATTCCCACTCTCGCCTCCTGATCTGAGGAGGAAGATTTATCCCTAGGGCTAGATATCTTGAAAGGAGAAGGCGCCTGAGGTTTCTTGCATGCTGGGGAGGGGAGCAGGGCTGATTCTGCCCCTGGAGAGCTTGAGGAGTGTGACAGTCCCATGTGCAGCTGTCCTTGGTGCGAGGTCGTGCAGTGAACTTCAGTGCATCTGGAGGAGTATAGAGAACAGCCTGTGCTGGGGCTCCTCCCACAATAACCTTGACTTGCTGGAGTGGGGGTTTCTTGGAGTGCAAGGGGGAGGTCAGGCTGGCCTGAACTAGCAGCAAATTGATGGCCAGCTCCTTCCAGCAAGCAGTATGGAAAGTGGGGAGTGTTATCCCACCTTCTGCTTTTGGGGTGGCTCCCCTGGCATCTCCAACAGCTGCAGTTCTGCACGAGGCAGAGAAAAATGGGGAACCCCCCACCAGGGGTTTCCAGCCCTCCTCCTCCTTCGTCGTCTCCCTGCCAAGGCCAGATGCTTTAGCAGTGCGTGCAGAAAAGTCCATTGTAGGCAGTTTTTTAAATAACTTGCCTAGAAAGGAAATTTCTGCACTTGGAAGCTGGCTCCTGCCCCAATCCGGGCACATCACTGCTATTTTTTATTTAAATCCAACTTGAGGAGGGGGTGGGAGGGCTGGTGTTGGGTCTTTACAAATCTTTGACCCTTTTTTTTTTTGTGTTGTCTGGAGTGAGAGGTGTCACGTGGCAAAATCCTGGCTGGAGTTTTCCCAGGCTCCTTCCTCGGATGCTTCTGTGGCTGTGCTGGCTGTGGGACCAGAGACAGGAGTCTCAGGAGACTGTGGGGTCACCCGTGGGCGGGCGAGTGACTCCCAGGGTACCGGATGCTGAGGATCGGGCGCTGTGCTTCAAAATTATCCCAGGGGAGCACATGGATTTCTGTCACAGATTGCTGCTGCTGGGCACAGGATGTGTTTGTGAAGGAGTCCATGGGCATCTGCAGGCTGCCTGTACCTGCCCTGCAGTGGGTTTTCTCCCTTTCCCCCCATCGTGGCCATATTTCCTTTCCTGGCAAAATATTTGCGTCCTGTGTAGGGGAAATCCAGTGGCTTGTGGCGGCCAGTATCGTGCAGACAGGAATGTCTTGGCACACAGGGCTTTCCATTAGGAAAACAGATGTTTCTGCAGCAACTGAGGTTTGCAGAGAGCTTCCCCAGGCTCGGAGGGACAGGAATCGGTGAGGCAAGTGGTGTGATCAACAGTGCCTGTCCTCCTTGTCTTCCCATTTTGGGAGTGATTTGGGTTTCCAAATCCTGCCATGTGACATTGTCACCAGGCTGGGTTCAGACCCTAGAAGGAGAGAAGTAAAGGCATGAAGGGACCAGCCTGAAGAGGTGGTGGTGGTCCAGCTGTATGATTGCACTGAGCAATGCCTAATCCTCTTGCCCTGCCAGTGGCCTCCCAAGTCTTGGAGGATGCTCTGGGATCAGATCTGCCTCCAGTACCTCCAGTTCCTTGCTTACTCCTTGTTCCCATAGAAGACAGCAACCTAAGTGCCCTGGATTTATTTCCCCTGGGGGGTTGGTGGCTGGGGACAACCGTAAGTTGTTTGTTGCTGATGGCCATGTCCCCAGGCCTTGGACAGGACCCCCTGGGATGGTTCCCTGCAGGCTGTTCTCCCATACTGTGCTTTTCATCAAGCATCTTAGGAGATCTGTGGCCACCACAGTGACACCTCTGCCGGGCTGGGCTGGGCCATGGGGCCCCTGGGTCACCTCAACCCCCCTGTGCTCTCTGTGTCCCTCCAGGCTTACCTGCGAGCAGTCGATGTGAAGATCCTGCAGCAGCTGGTGGTGGTGAACGAGGGCATCGAGGCGGTCAAGTGGCTGCTGGAGGAGCGGAGCACGCTGACCAGCCGCTGCAGCAGCCTGGCCAGCAGCCAGTACAGCCTGGTGGAGAGCCAGGAGGCCTCGCGGCGGGGCAGCTGGGACAGCCTGCAGGACCCCAACGACAGGCTGGACAGCATCTCTGTCGGCAGCTACCTGGACACCTTGGCTGATGATATGGATGAGTACTCCCACAACGCTGCTGAAACAGCCGCCGCATCCACGTCGGGCAGAGCCCTGGCCAGGGCAGAGCAGGATTGGGTCAGGATTGACCCCGAGAGGGGTTTTGCAAAGCAAGAGAAGGACAAAGAGGAGCACGAGTGGCCCCATGTGGACCTCTCCCCACCTGGGTTGCCCCAGGATCACCGGTTTACTAAGGAGCCCCAGGTGGCCAACGGGTATTTGGGCCAGCAGTCCCTCTCTCTGGAACCGGACAGAGACACCAAATCACCCCCGGGGGCCAGGGAGAGGCTGGGAAAGGGAAATCCAGATGGGAAGGCTTGGAAAGCTGAGGCTGACCTTGAGAACTGCAAACTCAACAGCAAACTGCACCTGGAGTATGATGCCCACTGGCGCTGGCTCCAGTCACAGGATGATGTGACATTCTTATAGCCCGTGGCTTTACCTTCCCAGTCCAGCTCTCCCAACTGCCCACTCTGCTTCACTTGTCTGTGCTTGGGAGAGTTGGGGGGGGCTAGAGGGGGGGACCAGGGTGGCTTGGTGGTGTTGCACTGTTCCTCTGATGGCCCCAACAGCATTTGGTGATGCAGCCATAAGGGACTGGTGCCTGCCCTGCAGCACATTTCAGGGAGAGGAGGGATGAGGTGGGTCCTGGTAGATTTAATCCTTTGCTCTAGGGTGGTGCTTGCAGGTGGCTTGCAGGTGGCTGGCCCCTCTGTTGTCCTTGGTGGTGGGGAAACCTGGGACAATGAGGTTCCTGGGATCTCTCTCTCTCTAATCCTCAGCTTCCTGTGTGCAAAAACTGGGGACCTTTCCCCCAAAATGACTACCCAGAGAGGACAGGAGACACTGCCATGCATCCACAGCTCAGTGGCACCAGCATGCTCAGTGTGGGGCTGGACCATGAGCAGGGCATCCCTGTTGGATCTGCTAATTTCCATCATTGTCTTCAAGGGCAGTGTCCATCCAGGGCAGAGTTGACCTGGGGTTTGGTCCCAGCACTTGATGGATGCTAAAACCCCTTCCCTGCAGGTGAATCCCTGCCTGGTTTAAATTTCTCTGTGAAGCCAATCTGAGGTGGGGCTGGGGAGCCTCTGTCTGTACCCTGGGGAGGAAGGATAATGGTGCAGACTTCCTGATGTGATGACATGAGAACGACAAAGCACTGGGTGGGAAATGGAAATCCAGTTCTCCCAGTTTGTTCCTGGACTGTCTTCCACCCTGGGAGCAGTCCTGCAGAATGCCCGGGATGTGGCAGCTCACGGGCAGCCTGGCAGGGCCTGCAGGACTCAGACTCAGAGAGGCTCCTGCTCTCCCCTGACATGGTGTGATGGTGGTGAAGGCTGGGTTTCTCTCTCTGTGTGATGAATGGTGCCAGGTCTCTGCCTCCTACCAGCAACCAGAAACATGAGGCTGCTCTGTTGGGGTGGATTTGCAGTGACTCTGTCCTGGAGATATCTTCTCTGTCTTTATAGCCTTGGCTTCTGCCTGTGCCTTGTGCTGTCCCCACCACGTCGCTGGCTGGCTTGTAGAGCATGGCTTGCAGCTAGAGCTGTGTGAGAACTTGGGCAGGACCTGCTGCCTTCACCAGACGATGCAGGAAAGGACCTGAGCATCCTAATTCAAGGAACCAAGCTCTTCCACATTTGTGGATAAGCCTGGAGTGTCCTGACTGCAGAACCCATGGGTCCATCTGTCCCCAGCTGAGTGCTGTGACACCTTTGCTCTCACCATCGTGCCGTTGTTCCCTTACCTGCATGGTTCACAGCTTGGATCTTTCCTTGCTGGGATGGTAGGATTGTCAGTGGGAAGCTGAGGGAAGTGACTGACTCTGACATTCCAGATGTGAGGTGTGAGCTGGCTGTGGTTAGGAAGGTGGTTGGGTGCACAACAGGTTCGGCTTGGTGTCTCTGAAGCAGCACCTTCAGTGGAAATTACCCTCTGTACTGAGACCCCTGAGCACACTCCCATTCCCTGCAGATCCTCAGGACTTCCCTGGATGGATGTGGAGAGCAGCATGACACCCAAAATTCTCAGAGACAGCACCTGCTGAAGACTTGGGGGAATCCCTGGAAACTGGGAGTGGGTCTCCCTATGCAACAAGCATCCATCTGCCTGCCCTGGAGCAGCTGTGCTTGGCTTGCCATTGCCTGCAAGTAGCTTGTGGCTCCCTGTGTAGCTGTGCTGCTGACACTGAGCCACCATGTCCCCAAGGCTGGCTGTCCCCTGCTTTCCTGCTAACCCTGCATGCAATGAATCAGCTGAGGGTCCCTGGGGGAGACAGGGGAAGTCCTTCGGCGCTGTTAAAATCATTCTCAACAAAAAATAGCTGGCTTAATAAATGTTCGTGTTTCTCCCAGGCCACGCTGTCGGTGCTTTGCTGAGCTCACCGGTGTTTCTAGGGGAAGGGGAGAGGCTCTGGGATGGAATGCCCTGGAGCCTCTGGCAGCTCTGCAGAAGGGGCAGGTTTAGTCCCAGCCCTGAAACAGACACAGTCCACATGTCTGGGGATCTGTCCCTTCTCACATCAGCATGGTGGCACATAAAAGTCACTTTTCCCGAAGCAGCTGGGTACTAGCGCACATCTGCTGGGAGCAAGGGTGACTGTATTGATCTCGGCTGAGCTATGTGGCCAACAGCAGATTCACCCTTCCTGCTCCAAATTTCCAAGGAATCATTTTAGGTATTTGCCAGCCCTGTTAGCTGTGCTGGAGTCTTTGTTTGCTTCCTGTGTTCTGCAGTGGCAGCTTTGGCTCCCATGGCTTCCTCCACCCTGGAGGTGCAGCGTGGATCTGGGTGTAGAGCAGAGACTTCTCCAGCCCAGCCGGGGTGGGAGCAGCACAGCTCTGATATCAGGCTGTTGGGATTTGCTCCTGGGTGGATCTCTTTAAAACCACTAGAGCCAGTGCTCATGCAAACATCAGCTTTTCCAAAGCAAACGCAATCGGCTTATCCAGCCCTGCCATCCCAGCCTCAGCATCCCTTCCGGCTCACGGCTCTGACACCGCGAGCTTTTGCAAATGGGGAATTGGATGCTGGAGCCAGCAGGACTCAGCAGGATTTCCCCAGTTTCTGCTGGGCTGAGGTAAAAAACAGAATGGTGAAGAAAACTTCAGAAATAAAATGCCCAACCTATTTCTCTTACAAATCTAGACCTCAGCAGTTGGATAATGCTGTATTGCTGCAGAAGAACTTTTGCTGGGGCTTCCCTCGGCACAGACTCTTCAGCCTGGCTTACATCACCCCAAGGTGCCCATAGCTCCTGAATCTGTGTATCCCCCACATCCCAGCCCTTGGAGCTGGAGGGATGGATGGGACCTCGTGGTTTTCTCCCTGCTCTGTCTCGGGGCTGCCTGGATGAGGGATCGCCCACCTTTGGGCTTTGCCCAGGCATGTGCAGAGCCAATGTCCCCAACCTCCCCTGGGGAAACACCCAGGGACCTGCATCTGGCTGAAAGGTGGGTGCAGCAATGGGGTGCAGAGCACCCATGGGTGGGGAACAGCCCACAGCACAGATCCACAGCCTCCCTCCTGGTCTGCCTGGCCCTGACCCTGCCCGCTGCTGCCCTTGAGCTGCTCTTGGGCTGTTCAGTGCTGGTATCAGGTAAGAAAACAAGCAGATAAAGCAGGCGGGATCCCAGCCGTGCCAGAAACACCCACCTCTGTTACAATAAAAACACCAGCAAGCCAATTTTTTTTTTCCAGATATGCACAGAGATTAGACTGCCTTAACGAGGCAGTAAAACACTTCAATAGCTCTCCTTGCTTGTTATTAAAATGTCCCTTGGGCTTTCCCTTCCCTGCGTGCAGCTCAGCTTCCAAAGGGCCTGTCCCCAGAGCAATGCAGCCATTTAAGCAATTTCTGTTAGTTCCTGTGGGGAGGAAGCATGAAAATATCCTTTTCCCAGGGGAAAAAGAGCATGGTCCCCATGGTCGGAAGGGAGGTGGCCAAACTTTGTGGCCTTTGGTCTGGTGGCCCTGTGGCCCAACACTGCCCCATGGGCTCGCTGGCATAGGGAGCATCATTGTGGGGTGACCCTGGGAGTGGGTGCAGGGGATGTGTGGAAGCAAGCACAGCCTGTGGGGCTGGATCCCAGCACCCCCACCCTCCTCCTATCTGGAAATTGATGCTCCCTATTGACCCTTGTACTGTTCCCTGTGCAGCTCCCACGCACCCCGGTTATCTGTAACCCTTTCTGGGGAACAGTGCTGTGAGCAGAGCTCTGGTTTTGTGCTCCCTGACCCAGTGCACAGTGTGGGGCAGGAGAAGTCAACAAATGGGACAGGAAAGGCTAAGTGTAGCCCCCAACCCCTGCTCTCAGCCTGCCCTGTTTTGGTAGTGGGGATGTTCTGATGGTCTGCTGGGCAAGGCTGAAGTGTTGGTGCTGGTTGCAGCAAAGTGGTGATCCCCAGATCCCCAGGAAGAGCCCCATGATGCCAGAGCTGCCTCCAATTTAGGACACTTGATTTCAGTCCACTCCTCAGGGACGTGGTACCCAGGCTGGCCCCATTGCCCAGCTCTCCTCCAGCCAGCCCCCCTTGCCCAGCCTGCTCCCCACAGTGCCCAGGACCTCCAGTACTGGGTTAAATCAGCCCAGCGTAAGATCCTCGTGTCTTGAATTTCCAAATAATTTCCAGCTTTTCCTTCCCATTGCCCCTGGTTCACAGGGAACCTTCTACAGGTTTTGTGCACAGAGGAGAGGGGAGAAACATCCCCCTGTGCCTGTCTTCTGCTGAAGCTCTACTACACCCTGGAGAAGGCACACTGGACAGGGGATACTCTGCCCAGGGAAGCTTAGACACTAAATGGGATCTTCTGGTAACCTCCTGCCTCCTCCCCATCTTTGGGAACCCCCTCCTGAGATTCTTGGTGCCCACAGCTGAGTGACTGTGAGGCTGCTGAGCAGGGGTACAAAGTCAGAGAGTGAACCAGGAACGAGCTGAGCCTTTGGGAAGTGCCTCCCCAGGCTGTTTGTTCCCTGCCAGGGCTGGCAGCAGGCCAGGCCTTTGCTTTGGAGAATAATCCGCTGGCTTTAGTGCTTCCCAGCACTCCTTGGGAGTGAAAAACAAGTGTGACTGCTCAGGGCCTCGTGGGTGTTTGGGCACGGGTGGGTGACAGGAACAGGCTCCGGGCTCCATTCCCTGCCTGTGCCCTGTTCCAGCACAGCCGGGGGTCAGGAGGGAGTGGTGGCATAGCTCTCCCCTTCCTCCTCCCTGGGTGCTGGGCACCCACCCTAGCCCATCAGCATCCCTGATATGCCAGGGATTCCTGTGGATTCTTCCCACTTACATCACCCATTGTTTGTCAAGAATCCCCACCACCTCCCACGTAGGACTTGGGTCTGGGGACATCCTGCTCAGTGCCACCCCAGGGGTGACAATCAAAACTCGTTCTGCCCAGGAGACGAGTGTGCTCCTGCCACCAGCTCTGCCTTGGTCCCCAGCAGGGAGCAGAAGAAAAATCCAAATTGCTCCTCTGAGAAATTAATCTCCTTTCCCTGTGTTAGCTCAGCCCGACCTAGAAGCCCTCCCCCCCGGGTTGTTTTCTTTCCCCTGAGGGGGTTTTAAAGGGAAAATTACAGCAAATCTGTTGTAAAGAAGCTGTGGGAGACAGGGGCCAGACCTACAGCAGGGCAAGGTGGGCAGGCTGGGCTGGAATGGTTTTAGGCAGGATTTGCCAGGCTGCCCTCTCTGTGAGATCCTCTGATCTGGGGTGGGTGGGCAGAGAAAATTTAATCTGCCCAACCACGGGCAGTAAAACAGAAACAGTAAAAGGTCAAGAGCTGTGTTGGGTTCCTCCTGGCAGGGTGCAAAGTCAGGGGGACTTTTGGCTGGAGAGAAGTAAAAGCTGCTGGAGAGAGAAACGGCAATGGGAGCAAAGCAGCTGCAGTGCTCGTGCCCTCCCGTGGTGGCTGCAGTCCTGGCGTGGTGACAGGGACTGGGGCTGGGTGGAAGGACAGCACTGACCACCAGGACAGGGACAGGAGGTGCAATATGCCTCTCCCAGAACCTGCTCCTGCCCCACACCAAACCTTGCACTGCCCTGTTTCACATCCCTTTTCCTCAATCCCCTTCATCCCTGGGGATGAAGCCTGGATGGTCCAAATGCCATCAGTGGCTTTGCAGGCACAGGCTGGGTGAGGGATACCAGCCACCCCAGCACCAAAATGACCATGGAAAAATGCTGATGCTTCTGTCCTGGGGGTTACATCCAAGAAAAGGCTTCCTCAGCCTTTAAAGCTCATGAGCTGCCCTGTGAAGGACTCAGCTCCTGGGCTGAAGGGCCAGGAGCCTCTTCCCTGCTCCCTCCCTGCCTCAGTTTCACTTTTGTAATCTTGGGGGAAATAGAAAGGAAAGAAATCCTCAGTTTCCTCTTCTGCCTGAGGACTTTCTTTTGGCTGTGCTGTGGGGTTGGTTCCTGTTCCACAAGCCTTGGAGGAGAGCAGGGAGGCCAGGCAGTTGTTCTAGTGCTCCTCCCTGTGTGGGTCTGTCTGCCTGTCCCTCCGTGTCAGAGTGCAGCACCTGTGGCTGTCCAACGCCTTCTGCAAAGGTGTCTTGAGTCCAGAACCAGTCCCAGCTGGGATCTGTGTGCTGGGAGAGAGGCAATGCTGAGAGCCAAAGGGGTTCCAGGCAGTTTTTGGGCAGCAGCCCCCATTTTGGAGGCTCAGCCCTGTGTCTCGGGGCAGGAGGTGCAGGCAGTGTGAGCAGCAGGGATTATGGCTGCTATAAAAAGCACCAGCATCTCTCGTCTCTGCTCCCTAAGGCGCTTAGGGGAGGAAGGAGGGAATTAAAGAGCAACCTCTTGCACTGAAGAGGTGCAGGGATGGGAGCAGTCACAATAGCCTGGCACTCTCATCAGACCCCTTCCCCCTCAGCATCCCCAAAAACACTCCCCTGGGCAAAGAAGCTCTCCACATTCTTCCTGGGTCCCTGCTGTTGGATCACCAGACACTTGTCCCCTGCTCAGAGGCTGTGGGGGGCAAGGAGAGGGCTGAGGGGCACAGCTGAGCCTGGAGAGGGGGGTCCTGGTGGGAGAGAAGAACACACGAGGGTGCTGTATCATTTGCATACCCAAAACCAAAACATGGTGCCCTCCCTTCCCCATCCTCACAGCCTCACTCATCTGCCTGGTCCTGTCCTGCCACCCCGCTTCAAAGGTCCTCTGAGGGTACTGGAGATGTCCTCCAAAATGCAGCCAGCTGCAAAGGTGCATGGCTGGACAGAAAAACACTGAATTCTCAGAGGGACAGGGGTTGTTGCAACCAAAAGCCATGCTCTGCCTCCAGTGTCTGGAGGCAAAACGGCTCCGTGGTCCTGGGACCCTCTGACAGGCTCACAATCAGCCTCAGAGCTCAGCACTAGTGTGGGGTCTGGTGACGTGTCTGGGGACAAATTAGGGGGAAAGCAGATGCCAGATGATGGGGGATGAGAAGGAAAGTGCAGTGGGAAACTCCTGTCCTCTGTTCCCCCGTACGTGGCAGGTCCCAGTGGGGTCAGTTCCAAAAGCAGCTACAGCCACGGGGCCCTGCAGAGCTCTGCTGCCAGCCCTGGCTCCTGGCATTGACCAGGTGTGACCCCGCAGCTCAGAGAGGTTGTTGGTGTTTCTCCTCACCCTGGACACTGCCGTAAGTGCTTGGTCGGTCCTGGGGATGGACTCGGCACCAGGATCCCTCCTGGCACCCCTGCAAATGAGGGGCTGCAAAAAGGCTGAGGGGAGTGGGCCGAGGGCACTTTCTCGCCAGCCCCGTCCCAGAACGGCGCAGTCTGGCGGTGCAGGTGGCCACAGGAGGGAGCTGGGCTCCTTCCTTCTGCTCCTGCTCAGAGGACAGTGGCCTCGGGTGGGTGACAGCCACGCCGGCCCTGGGTGCGAGTTGCTGCTTGGTGCAGGAGCATCTCCCAAACCACGACACGTGGGACCCCAAACGTCTCAGGAAAGGAGCAAGAGCCTGGCTGGAGTGAAGGTGACTGCTTCCATGCTCAGGGAAGCCTCCACCTTATTTCCAGCAGTGGATGGGTGATGGGGCTGCAGTGCAGATGAATCCCTGGGCTGTGGCTGCAGCCGTAGGGGCACCAGTTGTGCCCAGTGAGTGGCATGTCCCCATGGCAGGGACCAGTCTGTGAGCAGTGCCAGTGTGACACAGTGTCTCACTGTCCCTCCTGAGCAGTGGCCACAGGCACCTGGGTGACCCTGATGTCCCTCCTGGAGATGCTGAAAGAGCAGGGCAATAAGGAAACCAGCGCCTCCCTGTGCAACCTCCTGTCCCCCAGGAGTCTGGACCTTCCCAGTTTCCCCAGCCCACAGCCAGCTCTGGTGCTGCAATCCTGTTCCCAGGGGCTGACAGTTTCTGGTGGGATCATGCCCCAGCATCCCCCCTCATGCTGCACAGGAGAAGCCTGGCAGGTGCCAGAGCAGCCATGCTACAAACCCAGGGACAAAAAAAGGGAGAAAAATGATGGTGGCAGAACACAGTGTCTGCTTGGAAGTGGTTAATTATGGAGGGAGGTCTGAGGCGCTGCCCTCTGCCTTTGCTGGCTGCAAAGCCGACAAAGCCCCAGTGTGGGACTGCTGGTAATGGCTCTCATTAAAGCCATTGGAGCAGGAGTTTGAAACCACATCCATTTTCCTTAACCACTTTCAGAAGGGGAAAATGCTGTTCTGGCCCCTGCTCTTCGTGGTGTGCTGGGTACTGCAGGCGGGGAAAAGGCAGGGCTTGTCTCCCTGAATGCAGAGGCAGAGGCCTGGACCATGGCCTTTCCTCAGGACTGGCTCTGTGGCACATCAGTGTAACCTTTTTCTGAAGTTCGGGAAAGATGTGAAGAGTAAAGCGATCTTCATCAGGGAGAGGCACAAGGAACGAGCTTGGTCCCAATGCCTCCACTCTGCTATACAGAAAAATTATGGATTCTGGTTTGAAACCCTTAGTGGAGTAAGAGCTGACCTTAAAATAGTGATGAAGCCACCATGATTTGGGAGCTTGCCACACACATTTGCTGTTACTTGTTTCCCCTGAGCCCCTTAAACAGCGAGGAACAGGGATCTGCCTGGAGCTACAAATGGGAAAGAATGTCTTTGGGCAGAGAGAAGGGCAGTTTTAGTTGGTGGTGCTCTGGCAGGGAAGAGGAAGGCATCCAGGGAGAAGAGGGAAGTCTCCCTGCTCCATCAATGCTCATGGGGCTGACCCCAGTACAGAGCCAGCATCCCGTGGGGTGGCAGGAAGTTTGAGGGTGATGCAGGAGGTGGTCACTCTGGGATGAGTCTGGAGGATGCAGAACTTATAAGGGCTATTTTCCCCCATGAGGAGCTGGGATTTCATGCAGCTGGATCCCTGTCCTCCTCTCTAGCAACATTCCTCAGAGAAAGGAGTTGTACCTGGTCCCAACAGGGCTGCTCCAGTCAGGGGGTGCTGGACTCAAGCAGAGCTGTGGTGTAGGAAATGTGGTGGCCCTGGTTTGGCCACAGGTGTAGAGGAACAAAGCTGCCTGGGGAGTTTGGGCTGTCACCTTGCTGTCCCAGAGCCACAGGACACACCTTTGGAAAGGGCTGTGAGCTGGAGTTGCAAAACTAAAGGCAGGAGTGATGGCCCAGGCAGGTCACCAGTGTACTGGGGGATTTGGCCCCTGCTGACCTTTCTGTGCCTTTCGGCAGCTCCCAGCTCCCTGCTGTGTCCTGAGCCTGTCCCCAGAAATGCAGACACCCCCACTTCTCTGCAGCCTCCTTGTCTCCTTTGCCCTTTTCCCCACCCCACTCCCACGCCACTGGACAGACCCATGCCAAAGGACTGCCCGGTCTCTCTCCAGCTCATTTCTCTTGCAAGCTTTGTTTGGTGGGTGTATTTTGCATTTGCTTTTTCTTTTTTGCTATTCACAGGGAACAAAGAGGGGGTCACAAACCCAAGGGCAGACATCAGGACACGGCTGACAAGCCTGGGAGAAGGGGTGATGCCACCCACCCCGGCAAGGTCCTTAGAGGCTGGTGAAACCAGGGGGAGAAGGGCTTTGCTCCGCGGTGCCGGCTCTGCCCGTCCCTTCCTCTCCCTGCCCGGTCCTGCAAGGCGGCTGCTGCACTGTTTCACTGCTCCATCCTTCCGCTCCATCCCTCTGCTCCATCCCTCCTCTCCATCCTGCTGCTCCATCCCACTGCTCCATCCCGCCCGGCCCGGAGGTGGCGCCGGTCACGTCTGCTGTGGCAAGTGGCAAGTCTCGCTGATGGCAATGACCACGTCCTGGGGCTGGCGGTCCCGGTGCCGCGGCGCCTCGGGCATCTCGCTCATCTCGTTCACGCTGTTGGTGATGCAGTTGATGTCGCTCTTGTTGCTATTGTCATCCGGGTTGGGGCCAAAGATCCAGTCTGCAGGAGGGAAAAGTACAAAACAAGCTCCTGGTTACCTCCGGCTGTTCCCAGAGTTCAAGGTGGCTGGAAAATCGCTGCCTCCTGCTACATCTTACCTCTTGCACTGGGATTGTCCCTTGCCCACCCCTGCCCCCTCATCTCCCTCCCCTCCCCTAGTGCTGGGATCTCTGCTCTTCCCAGCTCTGGGCTGGTTTTCAGGCTGTTGGTTTCTGGAAGCCCTCCCGGCTTAGGCAGATGAAATCACCCTGTTAATCCCAAAAATGAAAGTGAAGTGCCTCCAGAGTGAAGTGTGCATCTGGGGTCTCTAGCAATCTATTTCCTGCAGTGGGTTTTTGCTGTCAGACAGAGTGAGCGATTAAATAACCACGTAACATCCAAACAGGGCTGGGGATGTGGCTGGGGACATGGCTTTTCTGCCTTGAGAGTTTATTACAGCCATGCCAGGGCCTCAAACCCTCCATGGCAGCTCCAGGGCTTTGCTTCCTGCTGGCCTCCAGAGCACCAGGGCATGGCTTTGAGCAGATCCAGTAACTGCCACAACCCTGGGGGTGACTGATCCCCCTCCAAAATACAGTGTCACTGCTGGGTAACAGTGTGACTGAAACACCCCCTGCAGCACAAGGGGCTGCAGCTGAGTGAAAGCAGGTGCTGCTGCTTCCCAAACAGCTATCTTTTAAAAAATTTGGCTGTTTGGGCAGAGAGAGGCCATGCCCTGCTGAGATGGGAAGGCACCAGCAGTGAGGATACCAAAGCTGAGGAAACTCAGGTGAGGGGAGAGTAGCCCCAGGACCTTGTGGCTGTGGGCAGTGGAGCACCAGCACCCCTCTGCTTCAGCTCTGCTACCGAAATAAAGCAGAGGTGGCTATCAGGAGGCAGACAAAAGGACCAGCCTGGTTTTGTTGTTCCTGAGGAACTCTGCTTATTTGCCAATAGATCTCACAGAATACAAGTTCTCTCCTTTGGGGTGTGGGGTATTTTCTGTCCCCACAGGGCATTCCAATTACAGTTTTTCAGTAGAGAACACAGGCTTCCTGATGGAGCAGGGACACAGAAATGCCAGCCCAGTGATGTGATGTTTTTCTCATGGGCTGCAGAAAAAAGTTTTGCAGCAAAACTGGGACTGAATGATGGCAAAGGCCAGGATGGGATGCCAGGTGTGAAGAGAATGGAAGATCTAATTTCTTGGCTCACTAGTGGTGTCCAGACATTTCTTCAGGTGTGAGCAGAGAGACAAGAATGACCTGTGGGCCTCCCTGTGCTCCGTGTGTGCACTGTAGGTGAAATTTTGAGCTTTTTTGAGAGCCCCAAAGCAAAGCTTCTCCCTTTTTTTCCTTTAAAAAAAAGGCCAAAAGTTTTGTTGTTTTTGCCATGCAACATTTGAATTCTTTTCTCCAGCCTGAAGACATTTGGCCACACCATCCCCAACAGTGCAGAACATGGCTTTCAGGATGATGTTCATGCTGTGGAGCCAGGGCAGGTGACCACCCTGCCAGGGGAACTGGGCAGGGAGTGGAGGGGCTGTGCCCCACTGCCAGCATGGGCTGGCTGGAGGAGGGAGCTGTCTCCAAGCAGGGTAGAGCTCCCACCACACTGGGCACAGGCAGCATGTCCAGAAAGTGACTGTTTTTCCTTGGTTTTCCTATTTTCTTCACCTTCACCACTGTGCTAGCAGGGTTTCTGGTTGTCCAATGGGAAAGGCAGGAGAAGAACCACCACAGTTCCCTCAGCCACCGCAGTGCTGGCAAGAGTGATTTGGAAACTCAGCAAAGAAGTGGTCCAAAGGCTTTTGGGAAGCCCTGTGTCTGCCCCAAGTCCCAACCAGGACATTTAGCTTTCACTTTCATAAGCCACAGCCCCCACCAGAGACTGTGCTCTCCATCCCTTCCCCAAGGAAATCAACCAAGCCCAGAAGGTTCATTTAGCTCTTTTTTCGTTTATAGCTTTGATTTTGTTTGCCTTTACTGGGTTTACACTAAAGCCAAACACTCCATCACCTTCTTCCTGGTCTGGCCCTGTCTGGCTCAGACAGAGCCTCTTGCCCCCAAGACCTTGCAGGCTCCTCCAGCCCCCACACAGCCGCTTGCCGTGAGGAGAATCCGAGGGCAGTAACAGGATTGCCTCCTACAAATACTATTAAAGTTCTCAGCCTGCTTTCCTTGACGTCAGCCATAAAACTCCAGTGGGAGCAGCAGGGAAGAAGGGGAATGATGGGTCCTTGAATATCCCAGGAGCCATTGGAAAAGGATTGCTGTGTGCAACAGGAAGCAAAGAGCGTTGCATGCCTGTTAGCGGGGGGTTAGTGGCATTTGGTGGCCAGATGATGAACACCTGGTGACATTTGCAGGCACAAGAAGAAGCAAAAGCTGGATGAGGCACTGTGGTAAAGGCAGAAGTGCAGGGGATGGGTGTTTTGGGAGAGTACCAAGGGCACCAGCAACAGCCATCCACATGGGAAAAGTGTCACAGTGCATTGCCACCAAAGGGGATGTGGCTGGCCGGGGTGCCCGGGGAAGGTGGCTCGTGCAGTCGAATTCCTGGGCAAGAGCAGGCTGGATTGTACACACTAATCCGAACCACTGCTTTCCTGGGAATTATTTCTGGAGCCTGCTGGATCTAATTACCCAGTAATCTGCAGGAAGATGTAATTAGGCTGTCATTAGAGGGTATTTACTGCGATGCCTTTATGATTTGACTGTGTAAGTAAGGAGTGAAGTAATTACACAATTACATGTTATTTGTGGCCATTTATGGCCTGTAACTTCAGCGTGTTGCCATGTGTGGGAGAGGGGAGCGAGGCCCCGTGGAGCTGGCAGAGGATCTCCTGCCAGCAGGACCCTGGAGGAACAACCATAAAAATGTCAGCGTCCTCACGTCCCCTGCCAGCCACCGCCAGCTCCATCCCAGCCGTGCACGATCCTCCCCAGTTTCTCCCTCTGGCTCCTCTCAGTTTGTGGGTGAGAAACCAAGGTCTCCTGGGGTCACCCACGGCATGTCTGGGGCAGGATGAAGGAGAAGAGAGAGGAGACCTACAGATCTTTGTTGTCAATGGGATTAAACCTTGCTCTGATGCGGAAGGAACTTTGCAGGGGATGGGAGGCACAACCTCACGTCATGCACAAGCACAGGCTGGAAACCTCGGATAATGAACCCTGAGAGGGGTGAAATTGGGTGATGGGGGTGGCCAAGGGAGCCAAGGGGTGGTGGTGTCCAGCTGAAGGGAGCTGCAGCCCCCAGCACCACATCAGGTATTTCTCTCTCCATCCCTTACAGCTGGCAGGGGGGATGCATGAGCCACAAAAAACATACACAGTTGCCACTGCGAGGAAAACAAAATCCTCTTTTGGATTCACACAAACTCCAGCCAGAAGGTGACCAAAGTCAGGCTGAACCAGGACACCTAATGGACCTGAGACAGCTGAGGGCAGAGCTGGGGCGAGCAGGGATCTCACAGTGGGCTCCTGGGGCAGTGTCCACACCCAGGACAGTCACATTCTGGAGACAAGAAAAAGCATTGCCTGCCCCTACCCAGCCACTGGAAGGAGCTCATAACACATGCTGCAAAATCCAGGGCATGCACACGGGTGTGTATGTGGATGGCTTGGATAAACGAGAGAGACAAAGTGACTTTCTCAGCCAGGCTGGGGGAGCAGCATCTAACCCAGAGACACCTCTTCCTGCTCATCAGGTGCTGCTGAGGCTCAGCGTGCCTGCTGGGGTCTGCAGGGCCCACAGAGAGGTGGGAAGTGCTGAGGTGGGGTGAGATCGATATGGAGCAATTGATCCAAAGCAGCTGGAGAGAGGAGATAGAGCAGGCTGGGAAAATCAGGAGCTGTGGAATAGCAGCTCTGTTATTATTATTATTGTTATCCCCAAGTAGCAGAGCGATGTGGCACAAAATGCCCCTGTACCTCCCTGGTTCTGTCTGAGTCTTTGACAGCACCCCTGGGAGCAGGACCCCTGGGATAGGCTGTATTTTTGGGGACAGAAAAACACCGGGGCTGCTCAGATGTCACAGTGTGCCCTTCTTGTACCAGCAGCGTGAGGTTCTTGCTCAGAAACCCCTGACAGTGCAGGCAGCAGGGAGCAGCCCCCTGTTGTCTGGGGTTGCCCTATGCCCAGTGTCATCCCAGGGGGTGGCCAGGTCCCCTGCATTCACTGGTGGCAGGGTGGGATGTCCATGAGGCACTTCAGCTGCTGAAAAAGAGACATGCCAAGCAGAAGAGCAGAAGGGGGTGGGAGAAACGGCTGAAATTTAAATGCAGCCTGGTGAGTGAGACATTCACAGTCCCTGTAGAGATGGAAACAGGAAAGGAAGGGGCAACATGTTGGTGAACAATCCAACTCGTGCTCTACTTTTGCTTTAAATGGAGCTGGGTGTGAAAGCAGCTGCTAAAAAAGCTCTTTTCCCATCAGCAGGAGCAGAAGCACCTTTTTCTTTGAAACGAATACTGACCCAGCAATCACCTTGTGCTCTGCAGCAAGTCAGGGCCAGCTCTGGCTGGAGCATTCCCCGTGGACATGAGTTCAAGGGTATCCCTCATATCTTGGACATGATGCAGCAGTCACAGCTGGACATCCTATCTGTCTCATTTGCAGGACAGACTCTACTTATTCATTAGCAAAATCAGCAGATAACTCCCAGGTTTGTTCTGATGGAAAATCTACATCTGCCCTGGCAACAGTAATTTGTTAGAAATCTCCCTTTTCCCCTCAGATTCTCTTCTTTCTAAATGAATTTGATGCTGGGGTTTGTTCTTCCTTCCCTGTTTTGCAAAAATTTCTCAGCTTTGCTGTGCTGGCTGAGTCAAAATTGTCCTGCACCCCAAACAGCACAAGCACTCTGCTTTGCTGATGGACAGGTAAGGACACTGTTCCCCTGCAGAGCTGTCACCAGCATGAAGCATCTGGTGGGGAAAGGGGTGACATGGAAAATGCATTAAAATAATCATGGTATTTTCTTAAAAACAGTTTCTCTGCACTACTGGACCAAGCCTTCATTTGATGCCAGTCCCATCCATCAGGCAGCATTGCTGCTCCAGAGAGTGGGTCTCTGAGAGGTGGTGACTCAGGTGTGGTGGCAGGCATGCTCCTGGGGGTGGACACTTGCTATCCACACCTTCCAGAGGCAGAGTGAAGGTGACCAGGGAGTGAGGAGCTGTGCTTGGTCTCAGTTCAAGGGAGACCAGTGCTTGCAGGGCAGTAGAGAAACACAGCCCTTGCCCTAAGGACCTGACACATGCCCGGACAATATGATGGCAGGAATGGGATGGTGCCTCCCTGAGGCCTTGGTTGATGGCCGGCAGTGTGTGCTGGAAGCTGTCCCTCTCCTCCAGCTCTGAGCTCCAAAGGTTTGGCTGCAAATTCGGCTGTCCTGGAGTGGGCCCTTTCTGCAGGGCCAGACCTCTGTGGCTGCTTGTTTGGCTGACAGCCTCTGCCTGTGAGTGGGAGTGGGAATTATCCTGGTGAAAGCCATCCTACAGCAGCCACTGCTTCCTAAACAACAGCTAAGGAACTCCTGATGCACCCCCATGCACCAGAAGGGAAACAGGCAGGGATTGCTGTCAGAGGTGGGTTAGCTCTGAGATGGGAAAGCAGAAGGGAACCTGACGTAGTTTCTTCCCACAGCTTTGGGAGGTAAAGGAGTTATCCTCAAAACAGAGCTTGAAAAGAAGACGTATGAGTCCTCTCTGATGGGCCTGAGATGCTGTCTGCAATCCCTGCCGTGGGCTGAGTTATCCTCAGAGCCCTGCAGTTCTGTGTGGAGCAATTAAAAGTAGATCCCGTGTCCCTGCAGGATCACCCAGCAGCTATTTTCAGCAATGCCACAATCACACACACTTTCTTTGTTCAAGGAGACCGTTTCCTAAAGAAGCCTGAAATGTGGCAGTTGCAGATAAGGCTGGAAAATAAAAATATGGCTGGTGGGTCAAAAGGGCAAAGAAAAGAAAGACCTTGCTCTGAGGATGGTGTAGGGTTTTGAGCAGTCCCAAAGCCATCGACCAGCACAGTCCTGCCCGTGTCATGAACCTCCTGCCCTGCCCCAGCTGGGCATCTGCCTTGGGCACGTTCCCGAGGGAAAAGTTTCCTCCAAGGTCTCCTCTGGAGATCAGCGGCTCAGAGGAGACCTTGGCTGCACCGGGTGACACCAGCCAAGGTTTCCCTGCGAGGCACTGCTCCCACGCAGACCTTCAGAGCCTTCCCGTGTGGTTCCCGTGCAGGAGCGAGATGCTTTCCCCTTTCCCGGCGACCACACGCGTGCAGTCTCCATGGCAACAGCTTTGTTTCCAGTCAAACTTTTTATTTTTTCCCCCTTTTCCTCCATTTTTTTTTTTTTTTAATGTTTAAATAAGAGCGATATTCAGCGAGCTGCCGGGGACGGAGGAGGGAGGGCGGGCTGATTGCCGAGGATTGCAGTAATTAGGCGCCTCGTACGTTGGTGACAGGTTTGTCATTTGCCGAGCCAGCTCCTCGCCGCAGCGCCGGCTCTGGCAGCTCTCCAGCGCTTCCGAGTTAAGCAGCTTTCCAAGCGCTCCGACCCAATTTGCCTTAACGGGTGCTGGGGTCTGAGCTGTGCTCACGCAGGAGCCTCCCTCCCACCCTCCTCGCATCCAAGCAGAGACATCTGATGAGTTTTGGGAAAGCCAAACACGAGACGTGGTCAGCTCAGAGCGAGCGGGAGGGACTGGAGAGAAATTAAGGTGTTTTGGGCTCTCCTTGGCCAGGTCTCTCCAGGAAGAGCTGAAGAAGGGCTCTTTCAGAGCCCTCTTATCCATATCCAAGTGCTCTGCCTTCGTTCTCCAATGCAGTCTCCCATTTTCCACTCCTCCCCAGCCCGCTGGGCATCGCAGCAGTGTTCCTCTCCCCCTGGGAATGCCTGGGCAAGCTCTAATTGGTTTTTTAAGGAGCATCTGCAAGAGACGTGTCGGTGTCTCAAATACCCGTTCAGATGTCGCAGGGACAAAACCTTGGCAGCATCCCGAGAACCCCTTCACCATCCGAAACTGAGCCCAGCACCTGTTTCTCATTGTTCCTGCGAGTGCAGAGGGGGTGGGTGATGCTTTGACTCCGAAGCTGTGTCCGACAAGCTGTTTTTGAGGAGTCATAATCATCCCTAATGCCTCCGAGTGACTGGTTAAAGCAGCGATTAACTATTCACACTTTAATCTCCCTGAAACAGGCTCCAGCCCTTTGGCATCTTATTTCCATCTCTCCCTGTATATTTCTGAACATGATTAGTGCAGAAGTGCTGATAGCAGAGGCTGGAGCTGCTGCCGAGTATATAAATCCAGGCATTGTGTTAAGGCAGCTAATAGAGCAGCTTCTTATTTACTATCCCTTGGTCTCTCTGTCCTGTCCCTAAAGTAATTTTATGCAAACTCATTCAAATGAAACCTTCTCTTTAAAGGCTGTTCCTTGGCAGTGTTAACAAACACGGTCTCGTCTGCTCTCCTCCGAGGACTGGCTCATTTTAAGTGTATAAACTGTGGGAGGATGGGCCCAGAGTGCTAACTAGGATGAGCTGGAGGCAGCCTTCGGCACTGAGGGGTGCTGCTGGAGTTCAGGAAATGCCTTCTCCTCTCTGCCTCAACGGGGGAAAAGCTCACATCTGGATTTCTGACCCTAACTTGGAGAGGTATTACTTCCACCCAGGGCAGGGAGGATGCTGTGCCCTCAGCAAGGGCTGCTGAACTGGGAAAAGGCTTCTTCCAAAGTGGCAGGAAGCGAGCAGACCCCAGTGCTGTCCCTGTGCTTGTCCAGCCCCTGGGATGGCCATGGTGCTGTGAAAGGCTGTGGAAGTGCCTTTGCAAAGGGCTTTGCGAGGGAAGGGACACCCTGCTGATTTCATCCCACGCAGGGCCTAAAGTTAAAGGTCATCAGGGAGCATTGGTGCCAAGTTGGAAGCAGCACATCAGGGGCACAGGTGTCCCCTGACCATGGCTGCACCTCCCTCCCTGCCTGGAGGGACACGGCATTTCTGTGGATTTTGGCCCTGCTTTGCAGTCCCCATCCAAGGGGTGGTTTTGAGCACCCCCATCTGTGCTCTCCTGCATCAGGGACCCCAGCAATGGGGGCAGGGGTGTCTGCTCTGCAGGAACACTGGGACTGGACTGGCCCCTGCCTTGAGGGAGTTTCTAACCTGGCCTGACCTGGTCCATTGCACCTCTGGGGGCAGGAATGGGTATATTTTTAGGTGCTGTCCCCACTGCCTACCTTTGTGGGGAAGGCAGCTCTAAATCAGATGAGCGGCAGAGCCAGGTGATGTTACAGTCCCAGCAAGCTGCTGATTAAATGTTAAATTTGACACTTTAAGACAATATATCCATTCCCTTCCAATCTGGGGCGAAGAAAGACTCCTCAGCAGCAGCTCCCTGCTGTTTTCCTGGCTCAGCCTCATGTGAGCCCCAAGTACTGCTCCCTGCCAGGAGGTTTGACCTTTCTTGTCCCAAATAACTCCTCTCTAAATCCCTGTGTCCTGTGTCTGCTGGCCCTTGCCTGGTCATGACCCTCTGCTCAAAGGGCTTGGCTTGCCCTCCCCTCAGCAAGGCAGGGGTGCTGCCCACCCACAGGCACTGGCTGGAGTTTTGGCTGGTGCGTGTGTGTCTCCTGTGTCCCAGGAGCAGGGAGATAAAGCAGAATCATGAATGAACACGTGGATTTTGTTCCAGATGAGTGTGATCACCCTCCCCCTGCAGAGATGGAGCCTGCAGGGCTTCAGCCCTGACTGGGGCTGGGGCTCAGAGCAAGGGTGTGCATAGGGATTTCAGCCCCACTCCCCTGTGCAGGGCATTGCTCCCCATGGCTTTTGGGGGGTGTGCACATCTGCAGGAGCCAGGAGCTTAAATCCCTCTGGGGATCCCTTCTGGCTCCCTATCCAAGCTGGAAAACTGTCGCCAGCACGCTGAAGCAAGGCCCTGACCCCCAGAAGGACACGGTGAACTGGCTGCCAGAGCGTGGGGGCCAAAACTACCAGGGATTCAGATGGGAAATGGGCACATTCACAGTCCCCAGCACAAGCAGCCTTACAAATTGTGGGGCAAAGAGCAAGAGTATCACTGAGGACTTGCCATAAGCAGCCAAGCACCTCTGCCTGCACCGCTGCCTGACCACAGCAGCCAGCAGAGTGTTGGTGCTCTCGGCCCCAATGGCAAGGGACAGCTTCATCAGCAACAGGATGAAACCAAAGAGGAGGAAGCCAAACCTCAAAAAAATGCACCCTCTTTGGGCTGTCATTGCGTGGATTTGTTGCAGGGGCTGTGATGGCTGTTCTAAGGTAGCAAGGGAAGCAGAATGCTGAGCTGTGTTTCCTAGGAGTTTGTGGACTCATTGGTGTCTAATAAGGGGTTAAGCTTATATGGCAGCTTTTCTTTCACTATGCACTAGTGGGTTGTTATCCTGTGCTCAGGTATCTGTTGCCATGAAACTTTTCATGTTGGAGACCTTTAATCCAAGCTCAGCTGAAACCGGCCAAGGGATTTTACAGTCATTTGGCAACACAGACTCACGCACACACATTTATAACCACGCACACAGGCACAAGATCTGCTCCATTAGGAAGGAGGCTAAACCCAAGGATTTTCTCTGGGAAGATGTTGAACACAGAACTCAGTTTGGAGAACCCAGCACATTAAATAAACTAACACTCTTGCAAAGGTGAAAGGGTCAACGCTTGATCTAAACCCCACCCAATTCAAAGGAGAGACACAAGCCAGCACATCCAGGCTTGGCACCAGGCTCTTTTTGGCCACAGTCACACAACGCGTGAAGCCCACACTCACCTACAAAGTCGTAAATGAGGTCCTTGATGAGATGCCCGACGATGGCATATGCCACTGCCACCACCACCAGGGCTGCCATGAGAAGGTAGAGGACAGCCTTGGGCAGAGGAATGGCATCTCGAGGAGGGGGTTTGTACTCCTTGTAGAGCTGGTCATTGTCCGAGTATGAGTACTGGAACAAGTGGTCCAGGCCAGCTGTGAAGTTGCTGGAGTTCATGGACTGGCTATTGGACAGGTAGTTGTCCTGTTCGGGGTCCTGGAGGACACTCACCACCGAGCTGGTGGTGGCTTCCACTTGCTGTACCAAGTTCAGAGTCTTGTTAACGCTGGGGAGGATTTGGGAAAGAAAAGTGCTCCAATCTTTGATGGCACTGATGTTGCAAATAATCATAATTGCAATGAGGAAAGAGGTCTCCAAGCTCAAGAGACTTCAAAAGGAGAGAAAGAGGTGAGAATTGCTGAGCTTACACCAAACCATGTACTGCAAAGCGGGCAGAGAAGGTCTGGATGGGGTAGGTTTCTCATTTGCAAATTCTTACATGATCTGATAAGGATGCATCTGTGGTACTTCGGTCTCACTCCTGGAAATGCCTGCAGAAAATCCCTATGGGCATGAAGTTCCTTAGGAAAAAGTAGGTGCTGGAATGATTTTGACCGATATCATTTTTGTTCCTCAGCCGCCTCTCCCTTATGCTCCTCACTGATGAAAACCGGAGAGACAGGATCCTGTAGATATTTTCAGTCATCTGGAAAAGAAAGATAAATTGCCCGTCTCCAGCTTTTTTTTTTTTTTTTCTTTTTTTTCCCAGAGGCGATGGTCCTCGGAGAGACAGCAATCCCCCCTTGGCTGTGCCCCAGGCTGGGTCAGGCGCAAGGTGCGCGGTGCCTTCCTGACTCTCCGGTTAGCGCTGCCCTGAGCGTTCGCAGAAGAGAAAAATGTTCAGACCCCACAAAGTTCAGCTGCTCCCGGTGTGTGACGGGGCCGGCGGCGCGCAGCTCCTGGCCATTCCAGCTGGGCTTTCAGCAACTTCTTTCGCCGGCATCTCCCGATCGATTTCTTTAAAAACAGAACGAAGTCAGAGACAACGAGCACGCCGGCAGACAGCCCAGCACCCGGTCCCCAGCCCAGCCCAGAAGCGGCCGGTGTCGGGTTTTACCTTAAAGACTTTTCCAAGCCAACAGATCCTCTCGCCTGATGCTCCAGCTTGTTTTATCCAGGGCTGGGCTCCCTGCGGAGCTCCCCGCACGCAGCCGCCGAGCCGGTGCCGCTGCCCGATGCCGAGTGCGGGGTGCCGGCGCTCGCGTGTGTGTGCGGACACTCCTCCCCGTCCTCTTCCCTCCTGTCCCTTCACCCTGCAGCCCTGCCGGCTCTTCCCAGCCTCCCCGGCTCCAGCAGCGAGGGGGATTAGCTGCCGGGAGGTTGGCTCCAAAACTCCTGAGCGTGCTGCGAAGCAGGCGATGCGCGGCGGGAGCGTAGGCTCAGCCTCCGCCGCTGCTCCCCGGGGAGTTAATCCTTTCGATGACAAAAGATGAGCTCTGATCCGTCTGCTGGATGTTCCCGGGGAGGTGCAGGGGAAGGTGGGGAGCAGCCGGAGCGCTGGCGCGGGTTCGCGTGGGTAGCCCAGGTCCAGCCGCCCGCGGGCGCTGAGCTCAGCCTTTGTCTGGGAGCGGTGCCGCCGGCAGGGAGGAATCACATCGCGGGCGCTGCCGGGAGCGGGGAGGACATCATCGACACCACCGCCAGCATCCCGCGGGGGTGATGCTCCCCACGGCCCCGCTGCCTCCCCGGCAGCCTCCGCCCAGCAAAGTTTTGGCATGGGAAGGATGACTGGTTAGCAGAAAGCACGGAGGGTTTGAGGCTGAGCTCTCTCACCATCTCCCCTCCCTGGTAAGCTGTCTGTGCCAGCTGGTAGGAGCCAGCCTGTCCTTGGTCACCTTGATAATGGTCTTAAACTGGTTCATGTTCCCTACAAATACATCAATACCTCTCCTCTGCCTCGGTGGTGGGATCTCTGGGATCGCTGAGGTGTTGGCTTCGTTTGAAGGCAGTGGGACATATTTAAAGAGGAGAAAGAGGAAATCTTAGAGCGGGAGAAATCGTCTTCTATATTTGGAGGTGAAAATAAATCACAGCCCCATTTTTCACTCCTTTTTTTCTTTTTTTTTTTTTTTTTGTGCTGCTTCCCCATGTAAGAAACAGCTGTCACAAGGGCATGGAAATCACCACATTAGGCCTGAAAGCTGCCAAACGGGGCTTCTGAGAAATAATAGCAAAAGATTAACTTCGTGTGTGTGTGTGTGTGTTACCAGCCAGCAGCAATCCTGCCAGCTGCCTGGGGGTTGGAAAAGTATAGAATAAAATTGCAACATCTCTCCTATACAATAATACCACCAGGGTTTTGGTTGGTGATGGACAGATTGTGCAGCCCAGGAGCAAAGAAAATGTGAAGGAAAAAGCTTTTCTGCCCTCCCTGGAACGTGCATGGACCATGTCACAGCCACTTCTTGTGCCCAGGACCATTTAACAGCATCCTAAAATTTCTCCTCACAAGTGACAGAGCTGTGAGTGGTTACAGAAGGAAATCTGGGCAGCTGCATGGATACATATCATGCTGTGGGATAGGTCTTGATGTCCCCCTGCCCCAGAATTTTTATGCCTAGCATTGGAGCTGCTACTCTGCCTCCAGAGCATGAAGCTGCAGAGATGCTTTGAAGGCCAGGGCAGGAGTCAGGAGCTAAGGGCAAATGGCTCCTCTGTGAGATTCTCAGTCCTCCCACAGCAGATTTTATCCTTGCAAGGTGGAAAATATGCCAAGATTATTTTTTATAAGAACTTTCCAATGCAAAGTGAGTTTTGGGCTCAGTGCAGGGGTGGCACAGTGCAGTGTGGCTTTGCCCTGCTCAGAGGCACATCCTTTGCCTGTGGTTCTCAGGAGGAAAGGACAACCCCCAGGACATGGCCACTGGTCGTTGGGGACTGAAGCTGCTCTGAAGCTGTACTTCCACCACAGCAGTTTGGTGTTAGCAGTTGCCATGGCACCAGTGCATCAACCAGAGGGAACAGGAGAGAATCTGGTCCAGGCTGACCCACCCCTGTGCCTGGCTCTGGCTGCGACTGCCCCAGGCAGGCTCCCACCGTGCTGTACCCTTTCATTCCCAGGAGGGGATGGAGCAGAGGGGCTTGAGGCAAAGGGTTTGCGAAGGTGTGTGTACCTGGGGAGATTAATCAGAGCTGAGGGCAACAGGGGCAGCTCTCTGTGTGCCTGGGGACAGCTGGTGACAGCAGCCCAGGCCTCGCTCCAGTGGGACACAGGGCAAACCCCCTCAGTTTCCTAGACCTCCACTGAGCACTTCTGGCAAGAGGCTGGAAAAGCACTTGGGGAAGCTCTGAGTGCTGCTGCAGACACTGGCTCAATTAAAGGGGCTTAGGGCATTACCAGGAAAATACTCCCCCACCTTTTGTATTTCCCTGCAGCGGAAATAAAGTTGGCTCCTTTCATTTTCATTAACACCCTTATCAATTCAAAGTGACTAAAGAGATGCTTAACTGTTCATTATACACTCTCTGCATCTCTGCTCTGAAAGGGAGCCTTTATTTCCACAATTATGGTTTCCAACCCATTACAGAGGGAGAGAGCATGGAGAAATATACAAGTGTGGATTTTAATAATCTTATATTTCAAACTCTCTGTTATTAAAAAAAATGTTTGCATTTACTGTGATGGGGGGAAGATTAAAAGGATTGCCATGGATTCCACTTAGGGAACATTGCTAATGATTTCAATAAATCACTTTAAATAAAAATCACAATCCCCACAATTCCACCCAAATGCCATTTGGCAGAGGGGTTGATTATGGGAACAAAATGAATTTCGGAATTAGCTGCTTGTCCTAATGCAATTGGACAAATTAAATTTAGGGATACACACATATCCAATGACACATATATCTCATGCAGAAGGGCGGTGTTTTGGCCCCGGGGAAAAAGAACAAATAATGTTTTAATGGGCCAAGACAGATCTTGTGCCTCATGATGGATGTCAAGTGTTTGTTTCAGCTATTTCCTTAGTGGTTTTATTTTATGGCTTACCCTCTGTGAAGCTACAGTTAAAGCACTGGTGTTTTATTTCCACCAAGGCAGGATCCAACTGACTACTGGGACATGACTTTAATAATGGCTATGTCCATGCAGAGCTGAAAAACCACTCTGACACATCACTAGCAATGCCCAGAGCAGACAGTCTGGATTCCTGTCTGTGACTGGGACCAGCTCCCAGGATTTCTGCAGAAGTTGAAGCCCAGGTTCTGCACCATATCAGAAATGTGATGCTGCTCCCAGCTCCGCTGCTGGCTGTGTGTCCTCCTTTGTGACATGCGAGGGACGAGGAGGCCACAGGCTGTGGATGTGGCAGCACCTGTCAGGTGCAAAGGGAACTGTAGGGATGGAGAGCAGAGCTGGAGTTTATTGCTGTGCACTGTGCCATGGCTTGGGGAGAATTTGTGTCTCTCCCTGGCTCAGAGCTATGCAGAAGTTGGCCGAAGATGTCGTCAGGAGGTGCAGCTCCAGCAGCAATACCTCCATCTGTACTTCTGAGTGAGACATTTGTCTGCCCAAGGGTCATTTTTACAGCCTGAAGGGGTTTTTTGTGTCTGTTCTGTGCTGGCTGTTGACTCCAAACCCCAGTCCCCACCAGGGAAACCACCTGGTCAGAAGAATAGGCACAACAATTTACACCCTCATATGGATGACAAGCTAGAACAGTCATCACAGGAATTCTTCAGACCACTCAAATTTCAGTTAAGCAGGGTGACACCCACATTCCCATCCAGATGTTGGCTTGTGGGGGCTGCATAGCTCCTATTCCAGTCCCTGCAGCCTTCCATGGATGAGGCATGCTGACCTTCATTCATCCCTGTGTGGGCCAGATGCTCTTCCCTGCCTCCCTGCCTGGCTGTGCTCGGCTGCTGCACCACACCCGGAGCAGCAACTTCATCTCTAAGCAAATTCCAGACCTGTACCAAAGTTTTGACAGCAACCTTCCTGCATGACAAGAAGTTGTGAAATTCAGGCTTATCCTGTATTCCCATTCCTGGCATTCATCTTGCCCAGCAATTTCTGCTCGAACAAAACAAACAAACAAGGAACGGCAGCAATTTTTAGCAGATGAATCAGAGCGAGCTATCTTTATCTGTCTATATATAAAAACACCTTTTTAAAAACTTTTTTTTGATGCTGTATTATTCATGTACTCAAAGCTGAAGAAGTCCAGATTATAATAATAATAGACATAATAAATATGCCATATTAAATGGAATGCCTAAGAAGACTGTTCCCTATCTGCTGTCTCTGGTAAGCAAAGTAGGGTTTTAACTCTGCGTGTGGCACCATCTCATGGACAGCTTGGCTTATTCAAAGGACCTGAGAGGCTGAAGGCAAGCACAAAATTATTCAGCATGAGAAGCTTGCTTCATGAAAGAAAGGGGAACATTTCCGAAATAAACAAACCCAGGGCAACAGGAGTAGTTGCAGTGGAGGTGAGGTGGGAAGAATGAATTACCTGTTTTGTTTGCATCTCTAGAAAGTACTGCTTAGCCAGAAAATTGGTAAAAATAGCTGAAAAGCATTTGTAGGGGTTATCTCTGGGTAAATCTGACACAAAGCAGAACAGGAAGGCCTCATCCCAACAGGTGGGAAAGCACTGTTTTTCCACGTGTCTTTCCACTCACATTTTTGCTATCCTGAAATCCAGTGAGAAGGTGAGCCAGGCTGTGTGCATCCAACACCTCTCAAAGGGATCTGGAGGGAGAAGCTGGCAGTCTCTACATTTTCTATCTTCTCTGCCATCTAAGCTGGATATGTAGATCCAAAAAAAAAAAACAACCCTCACCTGCCGTTTCTTTCAAGCAAAATGGAGAAAAAACTATGGATGCAAACCTGTTGGAGTTTTCAGAGAGCTTGAAAGGACAGGACTGAGCTGCCTGTCCATCTGCTGATATCTGGGCTTCAGGAGGAAACTTTAAGTGTCAGCAATGGTAGAGAAAAGGAAGAAATGTAGGAATTGAGCAAGGCAAACAGGAAAACTTACCTCCTTCCCTGAAATATCCCCCTCATGCAGGCAGAGGTACAGGAGCAGAGACCTCCCAGATGCCAGTCCTTATTCCCTACAGACACACCCAGGAGGGGCTCTGCTGCCTGCCCCTCACAAAGTCCTTGCTCCAGTGTTTTCTCCTCCCAGAGCAAGATCTGTTTCTAACGAGGGACATGTAAAGTTATGTTGGTGTTTCAGGTGTGGAGGGAGAGCTGGGTAGGGTTGAGAAGTGCTGCTGAGTTGCCAGGCAGGTTACAAATGCACTCTGTGACTCCTGATTAATCTGTCACCTCACAGGAGAGGTGATGCAGTGCTCTCTTCTGCATTGCAGATTGTGCTCCCGCCGTGCCCTTTCCCCACCACCTTTCAGAACCCTCACCTGCTATTTCCCAGGCACTCATTCAGCGTCTCACAGTGCAGTCATTGCATGCCTGAGCCCTGTGTTGCTGCCCGCCCAGGTTGTAACTGTGTCTGCAGACTGATCCCAACCTCACAGGTAAGCAAACAGCCCCTGGGGCCACGTCCTGGCCATCCCTGCCATCCCTGCCACACCAGGCACGCTCACATGAAAGGAACTGATGGCAGAGGGCGAGTGGAACATTTGCCTGTGTCCTGAATGGGAGTGGACACCATTCCCTTTCCTGCAAAGCAATGTGTGCAGATGGTGGATCCCGGATGGGAACATCCCACTGCTGTGGGGGCTGGAGCACAGGAAAGGAGTGGGCACAGCCCTCCTGGATGGAAGACTGACAATGGCTGAGAGCATCCATTCTCCCTGTTCAGGTCTGGCAAGGTCAGCCAACTCCTGGTGAACTGTGGGAGCCCTGGACTGAGTGACAGGAGTATGAAACAGCTCCAGTCTGGACTGAGCCCTGCTGCATCCCAGCAGGGGCATTGCCTCGAGCATCCCGTGGTGCTCCAGCTCTAGCAGCAGCGCTTCTCTTGTCAGCAGCAGGCAGCTGTGATTGGCAGTGGCAGCACAACGCTTGATTACTTTGGGAGAGGATAAACTCAGGAGCAGAACCAGGAAAAGAAAAAAATGTTTTCAACAAGTATGGAAACCACTTTTAACCCATGCGCAACAGGAGGTGGGATTGCATCCCTTCCATCTTTTTATTTTGTGATAGAAGTGCTGCATGGTTTTGGTTTTTTCCAATCTGCCTGCCTACTGCTACCAAAGAGTAATTTAGCCAGGGAAATGTTCACTTAAAGTTTGAGTTGAATCCCCAGGAGAAGTCTGAAATTAAGAGTGAAGGTGACACTCCTAATGAGTAGGGCAGGATTTTTTGGGCATAGGCTGTTACCAACATGGAGACACAGTCCTTTGGCTCCTGCACTTTACTGCTGTGAAGGTATTAAATGTCTACTAATGCTACATTAAATTGTCCTGAGCTCACCAAAGCTCTTGGTTTTTAAAATGTTGGTTGCATGGTGTGTTCTTCTGGCTGAACCTGCTGCTCCCCAGAGGAAGGAGGTCTCCCATCAGTGAGGAGCTTTGCAGTCAGTTCATGTCCTTCAGTGTTGAGTTATGGCTTTTCCTGGTGAATCCAGCCTGAGTCTTCTTCACTGCAATGGGAATCCACATCTTCTCGGTCCCATCAAGCACAGGGAGCTTCATATTTCATTCTTCCCTGGAGCATTCTTTGAGGCTTTTGATGGACAGAGGGATCGATAGATTAGTGTAAAAATGATCTTACATACTTTATTTCTTTTATCAGAGAGAAGAGTAAAAAACTAAGCCTCATCCACTAAGTCCATGCACATTCAGACAATTCAGGAAGAGCAGGTGAGTGATTGAACGGCAGCTCTTGGTGATGCTGAGCTTCAGTGACATTGCACAGAGACCTTTTGTCCAGAATGGGACTCTGCTGAAGGTGACCTTGGAATCTGAGCAGTGAGAGAGCCCAAATGCTGAGATTTCTGTCTCAAAACCGGTTCTGTCTGTGGAGTTGTGCCCCAAGCAAAAGAAGCCTGAGCCCAGCAGACAGACATCCTATAGTTCCCATCCTAAGTCATGCCTGCTTTCAGTCACCCTGTGCAACTACTGCTTGCTCATGCCAACGAAGCAGAAGCCTCCCCTTCCAACAGCTGAGTGCACTCTGCTCCTCTGCACACCTCCTCCTATTCCCTGACCTGCCTTCCCTGCCCCGAGGCATCCTGCACACCGACTTTCTGTCCTCAGATTTGTTTTGCTGTCGTGTTTTGTCTGTGCCAGCCTCTCGGCAGAGAGCAGACACATGGCCCTTCACCCAGCACTTGCATGATTTATAACCCTGCCAGCACCTCCAGGGCTTCCAGTCACTGCATGGGTTAATGGCTGCTATCAGAAGACTTTGCAGTTTTAGGCTTTCTTTAACAAGTGTCCAACATGCACCTGAAAGGTAAGTGCTTTGTTGATTATTCTTTGGTTCAGCTCAGTCCAAGGTCAGAGCCAAGAACAATATAGAGAAGCAATAGTAAAACACACAAAAGCCCTCTGCAAACTTCTCTGCAGGGCTCCAAAGCACAAGTGTATTTTTATTCTCCCTGTGGCTCTCAGAGGGAAGCTGGGAACAGCATCCCTATGTCACAGATGGGGAAGCTGAGGTGCACGGCAGCTGAGCACCAGATCCCAAATTCATTCAAAACAGGGATTAAATTCTCCTTGGTTTCAGTTGACTTCAGTTCTCAGAAATTTATGTGAGATGCCCAGTTTGCTCATGATAAACAAGCTTTCCTAACCAAAACCAAGGTTGCTTCTTTAATGCAGGAAAGTAGCAGTACTGGGAGGGAAGGAAGCACGGCAGTGGAACTGAGCTGCTGAGCCTGTGCGAGGAGGGAGAGGCAAATAGAGAGATCTCATATCTGAGACCCCAGCATTAATTCATATGTTGATGAATGCCATAAATTAGATTGCAATCAGTCTGCATTCTCCAGGGACCTATTCCATGTAACGAGGCAGAGCCAAGTCTGTTCCTAATCCAGAGAACTTCTGGAGACTCCGAGCACGGTTCCTTCCTTCCCCACCCTCAATAAATAAATGACGTTGGAAAAGAGGAAGGTATTAGCTGTGAATGGATTTTAATTGACGCAATGGTAAATTCATTTCATAATCTTTAATTAGCAGAGATGCTTGCTGGAAATGTAATTTACAGGAAACTTGCTCCCTTTGCTTGGAAATCACTGGAATGTCCTGGTGATGGTACTGAAAAGGGGTTGTGGTCTCTAAATAATGCAGGAAGGCCCAGGATGAAGGAGTTTGTCTCTGAAGCAGGCAGAGCAGGCAGAGCAGGCAGATTCTGATCCTGGCTCCAGTCAAACCTCAGTCCAGCTTGCAGCGGCAGCTGAGAATCAAGCAGGAAAAAATGATTAATGTCAGATGATGGCTGGGTTTGATGGTCCAAGTCTGTGGTTACCCAACCTTCAAACACACAGCCCCTCTCCAGCTCGTGACCTTATCCTGAACCTCACTGCTTCCTGCAAGCTGTGTCCCCTGTCCTTTTGTTTTTCTCAGTCTCCTGAGATCCCATGGATCCCCTCCACCTGCTGCATTCCAAGAACCCTGACCCACACAGGTCCCAGAGTCCATCTCCTGGCACAGCTGACTTGGTGAAGGGGTCGGGGAGTTTTCCAGAGCAGCCAAGAGAGCAGGCAACTGTTGAAACTACTCTTCTTCCTTCAACATATTCTCTGCTGCAGGAAGCTTTCTCACCTCAGGACGCGTTCAAAGCTCATCACTTGGGGAACAGGACAGGTCATGAGGGAACCCAAGCAAATTCCAAGAGCAAATTATGAGTGGTTGAATGGGAGCCATCCAGAGGTCCCTTGCAGCCAATGCACCTCTGAGCCTCTGAAACCAAATTACCCTGTCTGAAGCTCCCAGTGAAAGAAATGGCTATGAGTCATGAGTGGTGATTAAGGACAGCTTTAGGTGCAGGGACTCAGAATAAAATCACTGTGCTCGCTTCTCTGCTTGTCTTCTCTCTGTTCATGCTCCACTTCTTGCCTGCTTATGCTGGGATGAAAGCAAGCTTCCTTTTATCTCAATTCCTAGCAGAGCTAGAGTTGTCCCAGCAAAGGGAATGTGAGCCGGTTCTACTCCTGATGTCTGTTGACATGTTGCTATAAAAAAACCCCAATTATTAGGAGAGGATGAAGAGAAAGAAAAGCTATTCTGCTTTTCCACGCTGAAAACTTCGTGGGGTGTAATTGAGAGATCAAACCACCTTGGCAAATAATTGGTGCCAGCTGGGAAGAATTAGCTTGACTTGTGAATCCCATGTTGGGTTTGTTAAGCCAGTCATGAGAAACCAAGTCCTTCCCTGGTAATCTGAACACACTTTGCAAGGAAGCCAGGGGGAGAGCATTCCCTGTGCCTTTTAATCAAGCATGGTCTTTGGAGATGTGTGTAACATATACCCTGTGCCTCAGTTTCTCCTTGATGGCACTGAATTTCTGGTGTAGAGCTCCTGGGGGGTGTGGGTGTGGTTGGAGTGGGGGTAGATCTTGGTATCCCATATTCACACCCATGGCCAGCAGCCTCTGCACACCTGGGTGTGGGCATAGGGAGTTATCCCAAAGCTGGGGAGTCCAGCAGGAACTGTGCTTGTGGGTCCCAGTCTGCAGGGAGATCTTCATTTGGGGTGGCCTTGGAGCATCCCTCATGAGACCCAGGGATGGGCTGCTATGGGGATGGGCAGGTCCAGCCTCACTCATTCCCGTAAATAAAGGGAAAGAAGCAAAGCTGAAAAGAGACGGCTTTCTGGACGCTGCAGGGAGCTCCTGTTTTCTTTCCCCTTCATTAAATACTGTGTTTTCCTCTAATGAAGGGGCCATCCAGAGCAATAATGAAACTCTTCTCACATCTCAGTGCTTCAAATGCCACTTCCTCTTCCCGCGCTGAGAAGAACCCAGGCTTCAGCAGCTCCGAGGGTGGGCTCCTTGCTGCTGCCTTGCTGTTTCTCTAGCAAAAATAAAAGCAAAATTAGTTCCCCTCCAAGAACTGCAAAGCACCCGTGCAGGGGGTTGTTTCATTCATCCCTTCTTCTCCTACATCAATAATGCCTTAATCTCCTTCCCGCTGGGCTCTGCCACGTGCTGCCTCGATGGAGAAGGGCAGTGTGGTGCTCCTGCAGGGCTCTAGGGCTGCTTGTTCCACACAGAGGCTGCTCTGCCACTGTCCATGTTACCCAGCAGGGACTCACCACTGGGACACACATCAATCTGCCTGGTCTGTGCTTCACCTACAGTCTTGGTTTGGGGTGTGTTTCTATAGGGCATATCATCACCGGGGTACACCATCCCCAGGTGTAGGGAAATCTTGCATTTCCCAGATTACCCGGGACCCCTGGGGACATCTGAGCAGCCCAGCTCTCCACAGCATTAACAAGTGTCCCCTCTTCATGTCAGGGGTGATTATGTCCCCTCAAAGCTATGAGCATCCCCACTTCTATTAGAGCTTCAGCAGCAAGTGCCTGCCTCCTGAGAGCGTCTGGGAGCTGCAGAAAACATGAACAAAAGCAACGTGATGAGCCAGAGGGTGCTTCAGGAAGAGTATGTGCCAGGTATCTCATCAGCTCCAGGCATCCCATCAGCTCCAGGCGTTTGCCCCTCAGATATTCTTGATTTTGCTCAGGATGGGGCAGCCCCTCTGCTGAGAGGATGGGTAGGGATGGCAGCAGATCCAGGAGTGACTGTGCAGGCACAGCGGATGGCCTGTAAGTGTCTCCTCATCTATCATCAACACGAGGTTCAATTACAGCCTATTGGGGTTTTCTCGATTTGCCAGTTAATTAATAAAATCTGCATCGCAGATGAGTTCTATTTACATAAGAGCTGAAGGAGGCAAGTCTTCATCTTAATAGCAGTGAATATTCAGATGTCAGATTAACTCATTGCTCTCTGCTTCAAATTGTTACTTACTCGGTTGTGTTTTAAAGATACTCTGGATTTCCACTTTCTTATTGTGATATTTGTTTTCTTGAGCCCTGGTTGTTTTATTGAAAGAGCTTCCAATAAGCTGCAAAATTGGTCCTGTGTGAAGGGAGGACCCCCTGGCTAGAACAGGAGGTGCCTAAAGGGACAATGACAGAGTCCTCTTATATCATGGACGATTGAGAGCTGTGAGGGAAGGATTGCTGCCTTTTCCTTGTAACCAGGTGTTTCTGACAGCAGGCAGATTTGATACAGACAGAAGCAAGTTCCTTTTGCATTCCCATGGAGTGTAATTGCGTTGTCCATCCTGTTGTCACACGAGTCCACTTGGGATTTGACAAAGCACTGGTGGATGTTAAACCCCAGAAGCTGAGTATGGCTTGGAACTGATGAAGACCCTTGAACCACAGACCGCCAAAGGTGGGAGAAGTGGGCCAAGACCGCTTTGTACACGCAGTTTCCCTTGATTTCTTTGCATCAGCTGCAGCCACTGAACAAACAGAGTGAGCCATTGGGCTAAATCATAAAGTCATTACTACAGCAATTTAGCTGATAATTTGAAGAAAAGCAATACAGGGCCCTTTGCTTCTACAATTGCTGGAAATCCAGAAGTTGTGTCTGAGGAGAATAGCATATAGGAACATCCTGAGTGGTGATGGGTTTTTATCTGCCTTTGGAGTTGTCATGAGCAACATTTTAAGGTGACAGCACCACTAGCCAGCCCACTAGATAGAGTAACACAGCCCAGGAGAGAGCTTCCCTTTGGATACAATCCACATCTGACCTTTGTCTGCCACTGCCTCAGCATTGTCCTTGTCTGATGAGCTTCTTGAAGGACTGAAGTATTAAGAGGTTGTGGCAGTGCCAAAAGAAATTAGGGAATGTGATTGGGAAGGAAACCTGGGAAATGAACCTTGCTTTTTAATCAACGTACCAAGCAAAGCAGGGCTAATCAGCATTAATCAAGTAGAGCGCTGTTGTTAGATGGAGGCCCTGCTTTAGAATAGGGGGCTCTACTAATGACCCAGAAAAAAGCAGGAGAGCCTTTCCAGCTAGAATTCCCTTGCCCAAGACAGTGACTGATCTGCTGATCATGTATTGATCCGCTTTCCCAAGTGCACAGCAGCTTGGGCTCTGCATCATTTCTTCTTTTTGCAACAGAAGTGCCTTGTGGCCTCCCCTGGAAGTGACTCACATGGCAGCAACCACCAGTCAGGCAATAAAACAGCATCCAGTGGGAGCGAGGCATTTTTGTTTTCATTATTCAGACAGCATGTGGGTGTGTGGCTCTGCCCCAGCAGCAGCTGTCATCTCCTAGGCAGTACCCACACTCTGCTGGAGCAGGAATTCCCTTGGAGAGCAGCCACCACCCCACAGAGATGCCCAGGTGGTGTGGGAGAGGCTGAGCACAGCAATGCTGAAACCATTTCCCTCAGAGCTGCTTTCAACTCAGCTCTCCCTGAGCCCAAGGTGGACACCTGCGACCTGAGCTGCAGCTGAGCAGGGGGACAGAAAGGAATGTCCTTTTAGCCCCCAGGGTGTAGAGATGGCTCCAGAGGGGCCATGGTGGCCATGTCTACACTAGGCCTGAGGGAGGCAGGGCACTGGCCCTCAGTGGTCTGCCCCCTTCCATCATTAGCAGGCTCCCTGTTAACATCCTCTGGCCAGTGACTCGGCACAGCTATGGGGACAGGCAGGCCAGGAGCTGTTCCGGTGTGACAATATGGATGAGGTCCCCTGGCTCTGAGGAGGGCTTTTGCCTCGACCCTCAGATGTGGGCTGTACCAAGGCCACGGGCCAGCGACCAGAACCAGGCCTGTTTTATTTGGGTAGTACAGATCAAGGCCCTCTTGTGCTGGACACTCTCCTCCTGCATCGTGGGAGCCATTCCCAGGTGAAACAGTGGAGAAACTGAGGCACAAACCAGTTAAAGGACGTGCCTGGAGTCAGTGGCAGAAGTAGGAGCTCACGCTCCCAAGGATGTGTCACATCCCTCTCCACACCTCTCAGGAACCTCCATGAGTGGGTTTCACCTTCTGAGGTCATATTCCATGCTGCTTTTCAGTGAGTGATGTGGGTGCTATCTCTTCCACTTCCACAATTAATTGTTTACAAATGATTACTGTCAGTGCTGTTGAGCCTGGGCGTGTGGGTGATAACGTGGAGGCTGAGCGCAGTGGGGAGGCTGAGACATGCTCTGCTTTCCAGATGAGCCAGCTATAATTTTTGGAGCCCTTGCTTCATTCCATTAGGAAAATTCTCCCCCTGCCTTGCTGTCCCCGATGTTTGAAGTGCCAGGCATGAAAGCAAAGGCAAGTCAATCAGATGAGCAGAGGCCTACTGGAGATAATTGCCAGGCTCTGTCCCAGACAGCTGAGTCAGCTGGGGAGAGGAACATCATAGAAGTGATGTCACCAATTCCTCTGTGATCTCTTCTTCTTCCTGAGCAGAAATGGTCTGAAAAGCAGCTTCTGAAGAAGCCATGGGGAAAAAAACCAAAGTTGGTCTTAAGGGAGTTGGGCAGATGGGCCCATCATCTGCCAGAGGAAGGGAGGGCTGTCTGGGCAGCGTGGGCAGCCATGGATGTGCTCAGGAGGCTTTTGCAAGGAATTGATGGGGAAGTCAAAATCGGGCTCTTTGCAGTGGAACACAGCAGGAGAATCAGCAGCAACAGACATCCTGTGGAACAAGAGAGGTTCAGACTGGTTATGTGTACATCTTTCTCAGGTTATATCCACATCCTCCTTATACAGCACAAACTTTTTGTGTGAGGGCAGTCAAGCAGTGGGACAGGTGCCCAAAAGGGCTGTGCAGTCTCAGCCTTTGGAGGATTTTAAGCCCTGAGCAGACAAAGACCTGAACCATCTGGTTTCACCTCAGAGCTGACCTTGCTTTAGGCAGGAATTAGGAGATAAAGACCTCTTAAGCTCCCTTTCCACTCAAACTATCCTTTCTGGAAATTTCTCAGGCTGTTTCCCAGGAATTTTCCCCTAGCCTTCTAGGATTGTCCTCAGATGCTTTCCAGAAATTTCACACTTGATTTCTAGAAACTTCCCTGATGTTTTCTAGACATTTTACCACAGGAGTTGCTTTCCAGAAATCTCTTCTCTGCCTTCTAGAAATGTCCCAGGATGTTTTCCAATAATTTTTCATTTCCTGAAACTTCTTTGAGTTCTTTTGCATTTTATCAGGATGCCTCAAAGGAATTTTTTGGATTCCTTTCAAGGAATATCTCCATATGATTTCTAGAAATTCTCATATTACTTTCCAGCTTCTTATGTTTCTTCCCAGAAATTTCCACATTGCTTTTCCATGCCAATATTGTTTTCAAGCCATTTCTCATTTTGCTTTCTAGAAATGTCCTAGAGTGCTTATCAGGAACTTTGCAAATAGTTTCTCAGTTTCTTCTAGGATCCTTTGTAGAAAAAAATCTGTTTTCTAGGAAATTCTTTTCTTTCTAGGAATTTTGTCACTTTGCAGAATGTTGCCTGGATGCTTTCTAGGAATTCTAAAAATCCCTTTTTGTTGTTTTACTAGATTCCTTCCTCCTTCACGCATCTTTTTGAGGCTGTTTTCCCAACATTGGCATGGGGGAGTGGCCAAGGTGGCTCCATGGAGCCAGCTTTCCTTTTTTTTTCCTCTTGTGTGGAAGTGTGCTTGTTACAATGCACTGGGAATTATTTCCTGGCTGTGTTTTGTCATCACTGCCTTTGTGGAGTCCTCAGAGATGCACGTTCCTTTCTGCCTTTGAGCCTCTCTCCTGTTCCTAAGTGAACACAGATCTGCTGCTTGCTCCGGAATCAATGCCTGAAGTCACTGGCAATAACTCAGGTGACAAAGCATCGTTTGTTAACGTGGTTCTTGGGGTTCCAAGCCGATGCTGTGAAGAGCAACATCGTCTTCTGCTCTGCCTTAGCAATAGAACCAGGGTTTCTCTTCTTGCACACGAAGCAGAGATGGTTATTGATCACTTCAGTCATGTCCAAGCTGCCCAGGCAGAGTGGTCACAGAACATGCTGGATCAGCAGAGTGGATGGTGAGGGAGCCACCAGTCCCAGTGCAATACGGGCCCATTAATCTCCTAAAGAGGTAATGTAGCTTCCATGTAATGCCTGAGGATGAAAGATGGGCTGGAGATTTTAAGTAATTAGTGAAATCCTGGTGTTATGAAAAGCAACAGCAGATGCCAGTGAGGAATCCAGACCTCATCCTATAGTTTCAAACCTTTGATGTGATGGTGATTTAGTCAGTGACCTTGGTTATGACCTTGGTTTCCAACCAGCTTTGGGCCTCACCTTTCTCTCTCCTTGTCTAAAAGGGAGCAGATCTATTGAAGTGGAAACTTTTTCTTTTTTTTTTTTTTTGGGTAAAAAAAGAACAGCTTTGACAAACGTCTTCTCAGTTTATAAAAGAGTACTCAGATTCTTGAAAAGTCCCCCTTTGACAACCAAGATTTTTAGTTTTCTAATTAGAAACACCCTTCTTCTGCAATTTAAGCTGATTATTAACAGCACGTTCAGAAGCTACTGAAATAAAACATTTTAATTGGCCCAAACCAGGTGGCTTTAATTCTGTTTTGTTTCACAGGAGCTTTGGATTTTGATCTTCAGCTGGAACAGGAGAGGAAAAAAGAAATCTCCAGAAGCTTTGTGAAGTAAACCCTTTTCCCAGCCTGCTCTTAGCACTAGTATGTGGAAGAAAGCCTCGTGTCTTTGCATCTTTGCCTGTTGCTGGGCTCAGTAAAGCTCCCTCTCCTCCAGCTAAGCAAGAACAGCAGCTCTCAGCTGGCTGTTGTCCTGCAAGCAAAGACACTCAGAGGTGACCTGAATGAAGCCTGTGCACACATCTCTTTCAGCTGCTCTGCTGGCAGGTGACATCTCCCAGCATAGCAGGCAGGAATGCAGAGGGAGCCGTGTTTTACCCCGAAAGGTTCCTAACCTGGATTTCTAAGGTTGCTGTTGCTGTTTCCTCTGTGGGAAAAAGAGATAAAAGCCTGTCCTGCCCTTGCCCCTGCAGATGCCTGTCCATCTCCCTGGCAGGCTCAGGCAGGAGGGAGTGCAGAGTCCCCTGCAGTGGGACCAGATGACCTTTAGTCGTACTCATCCAAGTGTGCGCAGCGCAACTGCCGGGGTGAGCAGGGCAGATGTAAACACAGAGCTCATCTGGATGCTGAGCCTTCCTTGAGGAGGGAGAGCATTCAGGCATGCCAAGGGCCAGAGATTTGTTTTCCACAGTCCACCCTAAGCCTTCTAGTTATCCAGGGACACAGGAGTGGAGGGATCTTCCCTAGAAACAGTTGCAGGAGCTCTGTGCTGTCCTGCACTCCTCTGCCATGGGGTGGGACAAGATGCAGCTCTTTCCAGGGAGGGAGGCTGCCCAATACTCTGGAGGGAGAGCCCACCAGCACCAGCATGTGGACAGACACCCGAGTGATGAAAGTCAGGTCTGTAGAGCAGCATTTGGTGCAGATGTCCTGTGCTGGAGTGTCAGGAGAGCTGGGTAACTGCAGCAGGGAGGTTTCTGGTTCTTTGAGCATCTGATCTTGACAGAGCACTGGGATATTCACTGGGGAAAATCAGGTGGGACCATTCCTCGAGCTGGTGGGATTCCATGTGGCACTTCTGGAGGAGATTCAAACAGGACTTTGACTTGATATTGGACACAATGGGTGGTATAGCAGGTCTGTCAATGTGCCAGCTTTCTGCTAAGGTCATCCAGAATCTATTTAGCATAATTTGGCATTTCATAACTCTTAAAATTCTTTCCTATGGTTCTCTAAATGGCATGTAGAAACAAAGACTTTGGAAGGAGGAAATAATAATAATAATAATAATAAAAAGGGCAAGTTAACAAGCTTTTAACAAAAATTATGCATGGGGCTGCATGGCAGAGGGAGATATTCATCCCCCAACTGCTCCACTTAATATGGAAATAAAGGGCAATTGATCAGAGCCAGTCACCCCCACAGCGCTGAGCAAGGAAAGGCCAGGCTGACAGTGTGGGGGAAGACACAACAGGAAGAGGCAGCTCTAAATGTTTCATTTGAATGTTCTCCCCCTGCAGCCCTTTGTGCCTTTTATGTAGTGCCTCTTCTCTTCCAGGTCTGCTCAGGCCTGGGGATGTGCAGCCAGCTGGGGAGGGGCTGTGGGCAGCCAGGAGGTCACAGCCTCAAACCTGGCACAGCACCCCTGTCCCATTAAAAACAGCAGATTCCTCATGAATCTGCTGTTCACCTGAGACCAAACTGCCCTGACCCCAGAGGGTTTTCTCCTTGAAGCGGAGCTTTGTATTTCATCGGTTGCTTTCAGAGAATTTCTTTCAAATTTTTGGGATCTCTCTGTGAGGTGACAACTTAAGGTCATGTTTTCAAACCCTCACGGCCCCAGAGGGAAGCTTCCAGGCCAAATTATTGACACCAGCAATGCCCATGCCAGTATGAGCATCCTCTTGAGTGTCCCATGCTTGGGGCAGCTTTGTAGCCCAGCCAAGGGCAGAGGTGACAGTGTTTAGCAGAAGCTTGACATCAGCTTAAGTAATAGGATTATCTGGGGATGAAGAGGGAGAGGGAAGATGAATGGGAAGATCAGAGCAGGAATGAAGGGGGAGAGGGAGGGCTGAGTGCTGTCTGAGGGGAATCTGTCCCCAGGGACTGGCTACACCTTGGGACAGAGAACCAGACCTAGTGTCACACAGCTTCTCAGTGCTGTCCTGGGTCCATCTCTTGGGCTCCCTCCCTGAGAAGTGAGCTGCTGGCAGGCAAATGCTTTGTAAGAGGGCCAGAGAAATATGTTATGATCTAAGTCTGTCTCTAGAGGCTGTGAGATACAGCCAAGGTGTTAGAAGGACATGGTCCCATGGTCCCTTTCCTCTCTGCCACTGACAGACCCTGTGACCTCTGGAAACTCACTTTCCATTTTCTGAGCCTTGATTTCTCCAGCCTGAAAAACAGTGCTGATTATTCCCCTTCCCTTTGATTTCCTGGCTGATTTCTTCCAGTTTTCAAGAAGGCAAATTTGACAGAGGAAATAAAGACTTTTTTTGACTGCATAGCAGCAGCAGGACAAAGTTTATCTAACTCAGGAGGCCAGGAGGAGGATGACAGGCAGACAGCTGAGGAGAAGCAGGTCAGAGTATCAAACTGTGAATGACCTTGGTTCTTTTTCCTTCCCTGTTCCTTAATCCTGGCTATTAGTTCTTCTGTCTGGGCCATAGAAAATTATTTCCAGAAACCCCAGTCATTTGGAAAGGAGCAAAATATTTTTATCAAACAGAGAATTGCTCATGAGAAGAGAAAATAACCAAGAGCACAGAAAACAGTGGAACCAGCTTGTCAGGTTCAAGCAGGTTGAGAGTATTGGGGAGTGATGTGACACAGAGCGAGTTCAGGGGACTTGCTGCTGTGCTTCATGCCTGGATGCCCAGCTCACATCCACCTTCAAAACCTCCCACTGCTGCTGCTGATAGCATTGCTCCCTCAGCCTGTGTGGAGACCAGTGCACCAGCTCTGGGGATGAGGAGATCTTTGTGTCAGGGATGATGTTAAGTGATGGTTTTTTTAAGGTGATGAATGGGGGTAGGCTTGTTTCCATTTTGCCTTGGTTGACAGCAGGCAGATGGTGACTGAAAAGCAACTGGTTGTTGACTGTGAATGCTGTGGAAGTGTTCAGCTCAGTTGTTCAAGAAGTTTCAGCAGAAGAGCCAGTGTCTGCCTTCATTTACAAACAATGCAAACATTTGCAGCCATTTGGGTCATGGGAGTGAGCAGAATTCAGTGACACCTGAACCAAGAGGAGCCTGGTGTGATCAGCAATACGAGCATCAGAGCCATCTTTCCCACTTGAAAAGAGATCACATTTGATCTGAACTCTGGTGGCACTCCACAGTGTCTCTGTGGAAAGGATTTTCAAATCAGAAGCTCACTTTCATGTAATTTTTAATGTATTTTTGCAGAAGTGGCAGCTCAGGGCGGAGTAGAAATCCATCCTGACTGCCCAGAGAGGAGCTCCTGTAACCAGAGCAAATTTCCTTTGAACTGCTCACAAGACTGTACCTGCAGGGAGACAAATACTCCAGATGCAGATATGAGGGAAGGTACAAAATGTTTCAGGGCTCAGTTGGAGGTGTTCTGTACATGTTGAGTGGGAAAGCTGACACACGTGTGATTCCAGGAGCTGGGCCATGACAGACTAAGCTGTGACGTGGAGGGTGCTCACCTGGTAGAGGAGCCACGGTGGGCAGGGATTGAACAGCTGACAGTGCTCAAAGGGGGCTTGCACGGCTTTGACCATGCCCAGGCTTTGCTTTATGCTCATGCTGAAGGACAGAGATTATCTCCCAGCAGCTCCTGGGATGTCTGACCAGGTTGTTTGGTCTCAGGAAAACTTACAGGGTGGCATCAGTAAGCAAGAAAATCAACCCCTGGCTCTAACATGCCATGCAAAATATCCTCACTTTTTTCCTAAAAGAGGGTGAGGTGGGTGTTGATCTCTCTTTCCAAGTAATAAGTGATAGAATGAGAGGAAATGCCTCAAATTGTGCCAGGCACTCCCAGCAAATGGGAGCCTAAGGAAGTGGAAGGTTCAGCTAGCAAAAAGTGTAGGCTGGTTCTCCAACTACCAAATAAAAGTATGGATTGAAAATGAATGCAAAAGGGAATGATAATTTGGATCCAATCAGCCTGTAGGCAGTCTTGTAAGTAATTTTTTCACTTTCATCCCACTGGTTTTCTGAGGGATGGTGGTGAAGAGGGTGCCTTACCCCAGAGCAATGACAGCCAGGAATATAGAGGGGCTTGCATGAAGCATAATCAGTACTTGTCTCCCACTGAAACCTAGTTTGGAGGGGGCATTAAGCAAAGAACAGGAGGGAGACATGACTTTTGCATGGCTCCTCACAGCCATTTTGAAGATGGTGATGCACTCAGCAGTCACAGGGATGGCTCCACACTGTTTTTGATCTAGGGATCTCCTGCTCAGGTGTAAACCCAACCTAAGCCAGGGAGCAGAGATGTCTCCAGCTGGGATGGCAGACCACCAGAGACTGACACTGCCCAAATCAGTTCTTAAAGCCAAAAAGTGCATTGCCTTAATCAGAACAACACAGTGCATGTCCAAGGAAATTAAGCTGCTTATTATTCATCTTATATAACCGAGGAGACAGTGGTGTTTCCTGGAAGAGGGACACCGAGTCCGTGACTGTGCAGGGAGAAGAGCCCAGCCTGACCAACAGGCATGGAAAAACCACGGGCATGGGCCATGGCTCAGGCTAGGCAGTGCCTCAGGGGAGGAACAAGGGGTGCAAAAGGCCAGCAGGGCAGCTGCTCCGAGCCAGTCTGCCCACAAAGCCATAATGCAGCTTAGTGGTGGGATCCCAAAATAGCCGGCTTGTCCGCCAAGAAACCCTCTCTGAATCGGCCGGCGTGTTTATTTTAGGAGACACTAATTTCCTTCAGCCCGGCTTCCCTGGCTTCAGTGACCGAATAATCACCTGTCAAGTGGCTTACACGGTGACAGACTGGAGGAGGGAGCACGAAGCAATGAGGAATCATCGCTCCAGGTGATTTTTAATATCCAAGAGGCGGTGGCAGACAGGAAAGTGATGGAAAAGTGTGGACACTGGCAACACATCTGTCAGGAGCTGCCTGTCCTGCAGGCAGACAGATGGGCTTTTCAGCACATTTCATCAGGAGAGCAACCTGCAATATGGTGTGAAAGGGGAGAGAAGCACTAAAGGGTGAAGACCTATCCAAGGGGGACAGGGCAGCACACTGTCCAGGGCACCACACTGTCCCTGCAGTCAATGAGGGCTCAAAGAGGCTGTTTGATTTCTTCTTATGAAGAGATTGGCAGGAATTGGGCTGGATGGGGCCCAAATAATTATAAATTACAATCTAGGTTTGTGTAAGGAGGGTGAGGATGTTTGGGCAGTGTTTGTGAGCTGGGGTGCACAGCCTCCCTTGCCCTCTTCGGGGACTGGGGTAGCAGGAGGGGATTTTCAGAGTGTGAAGATCTGCTCATGTAGATCTTGGTTTCTTGCTACTGGGACCTTTTTTTACACAGCCAGCAAAAGGTCTGGGATTAACTCACTCCCACGTGGGCTCAGTAATACCTTCCTTATCTTCAGGTGCTCCTGTGGGAGCTTTGCTCCAGTCTGCAGGTCTGGGTGGCTTTGAGGATCTTGCACCCCACTCTGCAGTTCTGAACTGTCCTTGCAGTGCAGGGCAAGGTGCTGCTCCCAGGGTCTGTCCCCACTTCCTTAATCCATAGCCTCAGCTGTGAGGTGTCAGGCAAGAGGGCTGTGAAGGCAAAGTTCCCTGGATACTGGCAGGCAGATGCTGTGTTTGCTGCTTGTACCATGCTCCAGCTCAGCAGATAAGCAGTGTGTTTTTTCTACACAGGAAGTCCAAGATAGGCTCACTGGGAGCATCTGAACATTGGCTTTTAATGCAGCTGAAAGTGCTGCCCTGAATCCCAAAATCCAGTGGTTTTTCTGGAACAGTGGCTAAGCCACAGCGAATCTCTATTTACTCATTGCCATGGCATGCCCCAGGCTGAATTTGCCTGGCAAATATCAGAATGATCAGTTCTATTGAGATATCCTTCCAGAAACGTATTCCCCACTTTTTTTTGTTTAGTGAACACCTCAATTTCTGCCATGACTTTGGGAGACCACAGTTATAATTTATTTCTTTTTCCCTTTCCAACCATCCAGGGAAATATGTTCACATTTCAGGGCTGAATGTACCTTGGAAACAGATTTTCTATTTCATTACTGTACTCAGCACCTCTGAGAAGGTATGATAAGAAGCGAATTCTTCCCTCGCTCTTATTTCTGGCAGGTAATAACATATGGAGGAAAAAAAAATCTGGAAACACCCCTTGCTACTTTAAATTTATTTTTACTTGTCTCTCTGGACCTGATTTATCACTTTGCCTTAACTGGGTTGTCAATGGACCTGACATCAGCACCTGCTCTGCTGCTCCTGTTCAGCTGCTGGGGCTCCCTCCACCTCTGCTCCCAGCTCTCTTTCCCTCAGGAGCATCCTTGCTCTTGGTGCTCTCTGCCACCCAGCCTGCTTTTGTTTCCAGCTGAATTGTGATAGGCAAGTGCACAAATATAGCTGTTAGCGTGACTATTTACTGAAGGGATTAAGTGTCCTTCCACTGCCTCTTTTTTTGGTTACTTCTATCCCATTACCTGATATAGCTCTAGTTAAGCCCCTCTCACCAGTTAATGGGTGCTGTCCTGCTCCTCACCTGAGAGCAGGACCTGGACCTTGACCTCCAAAGCTGGTTATTCTCCCTTGGGAGCCGAAAGAACAAGTGTGTTTCTATCTTCCTCCTGATGCAAACCTGAATTGTCTTTTTCCTCAAATAAAACTTCACAAACTGTGCCCTGTGTGAAAAGCAAACTGAGCTGCTCCCAGGACAGTATAACAGAGCTTCTTCCATCTGTGTCCTGCTGGTGCCATCAGCATTGAAAACTATTCTTAATTACAACAGGATCATGCTCCCGTGGCCTGCAGACGGATGATCCTAGGGAAGGCCACAGACACCTCACCTTCTCCAAGGGCCCTGACTGTGATTTCTTCACTGGGATAGTTGTTTTTCCCAAATGCAGGACTTGGGAAATCAGAATGCCTTGTTCCCTGAATGTCTGGGGGCTGGATGGGTGCTCCTGGCTCAGGAAGGAATTTTTACTGAGTTTTGATGTTACTGTGCCAAACAGCTCTAGTGCTGCTCTGAATGCATGGGTGTCTAAATCAGAGAGATGTGGGTAGGAATAAAGGAGCTGAAAGATGAATGAAGGGGTGGATGCATCAGTAGAAAGATGAGTGTGATGTAGACAGAACAAAGGCTTTCAAGGTGTTACAGGGTCTCTTGTTCCACTTCAGGGTCTGCTGGCTGGGACCTTGTCTGAGACTCCTGAAGTAACGGGGAGAAAAGCTGCTGCCTGACTCCAGCAGGATTTGTTCAGTTCCCATCACTGTATCTCTCTGTTTCTGTGTGTGTATCCAAATCCTGCTGCCTGTAAGAGGATCTGGCCAAGGGGAGGGTATTCTGACCCCAAGCAGAGCACACATTCCTCCTCCCCAAAGCACCTGCCTTTCTCTCAGGTCTATTTCTGTCCTCCAGTGTCCTTTCATCCCCACTGCCAGGGGATGCTCTGGCTCTGTTTTCTGCTCTTCTTTTTTTTCTTGGTGTTAAATAAGCATTTTACTTTAAAGTGAGAAGACAGGGATGAGCAGAAAGGTTAGAAAGGTTAAACCAGTGACTCTGGCACCTAGTGAGAAACCCATTCCCATCCACACTGGGGAGTGTATTATTTTGACAGTTGTTCCAGGTTGCTTCACTTCCTCATTCCCTTTGGGGAGCTGGCAATATTATTAGATTTGCATCTGCTTTGCAGATGATTTTGCACATCTTCCCTCTGGTGCCTGTCTCAGAAAGCTCTTCAGAGCCCCCAGCTCACAGTGTGACAGGAGGGACCTTGTGCTGTGCAGTGCCACCCGACAGTCAGGGGGCTTAGGGTCACCAGCTCCAGGCTCTTTCTGCTGTTTGGAGTGCCTGACATGGGGAAAGAGAGGGCTTGACCCTGTGCTCAGTCCCACACACAAGCCTAGCTCTAGGCAGCGGATCCAAAAGCTTTTGAGGATACCTAGGTGTCTCCTGGAAGCTGTGTTTGAGTTCAGACCCCACAGCCATCAGGTTTTTGATTTGGGGGTACAAGCTCTGCCTCTTTTTGGCAGGGAGGGGAAGTAGGACTTTTGGCAGGGTGCAGGTGACCCAGCTGCTGGGGGAGGCAGATTCTGGGAAACAGTGCTGGGGAGAGGCAAATGACAAATGACAGCATACAAGAAGTGCCCAGGTGTTCATCTGAGGGGCAGCTGGTGGCATGTTGGTTTCTGTGCATTGTGGGGTCAAATTCATTCTAAAAGCATCTCCTTGGAGCTGACATCAGAAATGCTGGTGGAGCATGGACTGCTGACACTACATCTGAGCCCTGTCACCCGCCAGGATGTGGGATGACTGGGGACAGAGTCCCCCGGGAACAGCTGTGAGCCCTACCCTGCCTGCTCATGAGGATGAGGAATCATCACCTCCACCCTGTGCCCATGCCGAGGCTCCAGCCATGCAGGGTGTGGGAAGTGCTCCCTGGCTCTGCAGCCTTGCGGTGTGGCTTGTGGGTGCAGGAAGATTCTCTTCCTGGTCATCAGGTTTTAACAGGGCTGGAGCTCTCATCCCTTGGGTTCTCAGCTGCTCAGGCCACTCAGGCCACCGTGGAAATCACAATCTGTGCTCTCCTGTTCCCAGCTCACCACTTCACTCGAGGCTGGTGCAGCTGTGCAGCTGCAGATTTTTCAAGGCAGGCTCTCCCCCGGTGTCTCTTATTTGCACCCAGTGGAGTTTATTGCTCACAGGCTCTCAGCCCTGAGGCTTTGCTCTGATTTCCTATCCACAACCCCCCACTGGGTGCTTTCTGGTCCTTCCCCAGCTCACTCTGTAATCAGATCAGCTCCCCGCAGGGATCCATGGAGGGACACTCATTCTCAGTGTCTCACTGATTGGGTTTGTTGCAACACAGGCTGATTGTGAAGAGGTGTTCTCAGGGCTGTGTGGTAGCTCTGCCTTTGGGAAAGGAAACGCCCTGCTACTTCAGCAGTTAATCATGGCCCTTTGCTGATGAGCCCTGGCTGATCTTTGCACAGAGGCTTTTCTTTGGAAGGTTTTTATTCCAGGTGGTGTGGGTTGGTTTGTTTTTTTTGGTGTGTGTAGTGTGTATTCTTCTGTTCCCCCTCCTGTCTGAGGCTGCAGGAGGAAACAAGAAAAGGGGCAAGCCAAATATCTTAGCTTGACTTCCATGGTCAGATTCCTCCTTTTGGAGGACGTGACCCTGGGGCTGACTAACTATTTTCTTCGTTTGTAGCTTGCAGTTTGAAATGTCTCTCACCTGGATCAGAGTTGGTCACCTTTTTAATGGTTCTGTTGCAGGTTTATTCGGAGCTCATCAGTTGTAAGAGGTTTCAATTATCCAGCTGCATCTTGACTCTAGTGCTCTGCATTTTCTGTGACAGTCATACCCCCATTTGCCACACAGAGGCACCACACAGTGATGAGAGCAGTGGCGAGGTATGAGCTCAAGCTCCAGCTGGGTAGAAGTGTTCTGGCAGGGTGGTTGAGCTCAAGATCCCACCTCAAGGCTGGAAAATATCTCTTGGTGTTCCCCCTGTCTGTTGAGCACCTCCTTCTTGCACTGGAAACTTTTTGGCCTTGTAGAGGGCTGTAGAAACTCAGTTTCCTACTTTTCCCAAGAGGAGGATGTGTTCATTCAAACAGACTGTGCTTCCAGCTCAGTCTCCAGACAATTGTATTCCCCTCATGGGCTTTCCTGGTGTTTAAGCCAATAGAGTCCGGGCCTTCTCCCAGAGAGCTCAGGCTCCTTTCTGCTGTTTCTATAGCAACATCTTATCCTAAAGGAACCTGAAATCCCTCTGTAAACACAGCTTGAGGATATGCCCACAAACCTGCGGGAGGGAGGGTGGCAGGTGCCCCAGAGCCCAGAGGGGCACCCAAGAGGAAGTCAAGAGTCATCTTATGCCACTCTGGCTTTGCAGGCAGATTGGAGAGATTTATTTTTGCCAGCCCAGCTGGTGCTTTAATAACTCTGCTGCTGTTGTGCACTCAGAGGAAAAGGGTCAGGAGGAGACCTGTGGTGCCTGTAAGTGGCTGTGGCTCTGGGCTACCAGAGGACCTTCACTGCTCACAGCCCTTTGCCTCATCCTGGCTGCCCTGCATGTAAGGTAGCCTTGATCCAGCATCCCTGGACAGCAAAGAAGAGATTTCCCTGAATTTAATAGGGATGGCTCATATGTGGTATGAGCAGGGCCCAGGCTACTTTGCCTGAGAGATTGTGAATCCAAGCACGATGTGCCATTGGGATGGAAATAGGGTTAGCAAACTCAAATATGGTCCCCTATTTGTGATGGACATAAATCCTTGGTACTCCCCTGAATAAACCAAACATGGGTCACAATTCCTTTGAATACAACTTTTCTGGTGCTCCCAAGCTCCCCAGTGATCCTGAATCTGGCTGAGACACTGCCTGACCAGTGTGTGCTGAATGCACTTGCTCACATTTACTGTTTTTAATTTGTCTGATGGTGGCACACAAAGGCACCAAGATTGATGGCAGGATGAACAGGAGATCAGACAGGTCTGCCCTGAGGGAAGCAGAGCTTCACCTTGCCTTTGGCCATACTGAGATCCTTCAGTTCCTCAATGGTCCTATGGACTTTAACTACTCAGGGACATTTTTCTACCCTTGTCTGTGGATTTTAGTCCTGAAATTTTCTAGAGGAATCCTCATGGCGTAGATACCATGTTGTCCTACTTTCTGCCTAGGATAGATAAAGGGGTGGCATAAATTCCACATGAATGCTCTGAAGAAAAGCTTTTTGGTCCCCCATCACCACCAGGACCAGTAAGCAACGGATGGACACCCACGATGTGTTTCCTGGATGGGTTTCATGAGGCAGTACAGAGCAATGGATTTTCCACAGCATGCAGGCATTACAAGCCATCTGGAAGCTGAAATCAGCGTTTGATGATGAAAATGTCAGGAAAACACATCTATAGAGGTGTCAAATTCTGCTGTCCCCAGGCAGACATGGCTGACTACACTTGTGGGTAAGCTGATGGGGTCCTTTCAGAGCCGCCTTGGAAGAGGTACCCAGCCACAACCTCTTCTCAACAACTTTGCCCTGGGAGCCCTCAAACACTGACTGTGCTTGACTTTAATGTGCCAGTGGTACATCCTACTGAGGATGTGTTTCTGCCTGTGCCCGGCTCTGTCACCACACCAGTTGTGTGAATGATTCTGAGGATGTGGAAGTCGTGGTTCACCACTTAATCAATTCCATTAAAAGGAGCAGAGGAGTTGGGTAGCAGAGGAACACAGAATATCCATGGTGTCAAAACACAAAACAATTGGCATGAAATTATGCTGATTATTCATGTATTAATTGGAAAAAAGACAAGCTCTGGAGGAGGCTCTGATTGCTAATTCCCCTCCTCAGACAGGCACAGAAAGGTCTCTTGGAGCCACATCCACCCCCTGGGAAGCCCTCCCTCTGCCTGAGAGAAGGAACATTAATAACACAAACCCAGAGAACCTGTCCTGGGGTTAGTGTGACTGTTTAGACAGGGTGAGGTGGCAGTGTCTTATCACATGCTTTTTTTCCGCTTCCCCTCCCAGGGATAAGTCTGTGTGGAAACAAGAAGCTGCCTTGTTGACACTTGGGCACCAGCCCAGACACTGTCACCATCTGTTCAGCCCTGGAATGGGATTGGGAATCTTCGCAGATGGAGGATGAGAGCTGATAGTTAGACATAAACCAAGAGCTGTCACCTCTGCAGGTGAAAAGATCGTCCTCATGCTAGACTGAAGCATCAGCCCTTGCCAGGCAGCCCTCGCTGCAGGGAGCCTTGTTTGTTCCTAAGATCTCTGCCAGCTGTGAGGTGCTGGGAGGGGAGCAAGGTGGAGAAGACACGGTTGTTGCTGGGAGACAGGGAAAATGACAGCGGCAAAAGTCACTTCCCTGGTTTGTTGGTTCTGTTGTGGTTTTTTTCCTCCCTCACAGACTTGTGACTCTCTGTACCTGTGAAGAACAGACTCTGAAAGCCAAAACACAGGAGAGAGAGTGTTGTGAAAACCCTGACCTTAAAGATGCAGGGGGTGTGATTGTTTCGGTGACTTCATTTATTTTGCTGCTTTACTCCAAGGGTGTGCTGCTGTGCAGCTTAAACCCTGGCCAGAAGTTCAGCTCAGTTTTAAGCCCTTGGTATAGATTGATCTTTAGTTCCCACTCCTTTATAGTTGCTTATTGTCAGTCCAAACAGCCTGGTGCTGAGACCAAAGGTGATTTAGGCCCTTGGGGTTTCTCACCATAAGGAAGTTGGTCAACCCTTGAACAGTGTTATTTGTGCACAACACTCAGTAATTTGGTGTGGGTCAGGGATTAAACTGCTGGGCAGGGTGAAATTGTTCCTTCCTGCCACCACGGAGGGGACAGAACTTCAGTCATGGCAGCAACAACTAAGATTTTAGTAGAGAAAGGGCAGTAATGGAGGCCTTAATCTGCCTCACACAGGCTGACATCAGGGCAACCTTGCTTTCAACAAGCAGCATGTAAAGTAGCAAGAGCAACACCCCTCTGCCTACTGAAACAGATTATTTACCTCAGTAATGAAGGAAGAAAATAGGAGCAAGAACAAACTGCTCCAGGCCTGCTGTTTAGCCTGTGCACATGTGTTGCTAAACAGAGTGAGCAGCCTGGTCACAGCTGTGTGGGAGCAGGCTGAAGTGACAGACCAAAACTTGTGAGCTCCAGGTAATGGATGGAGAGCTCTCCCTGCTCCTCAGGGAGTGTGAGGAGTGAGGATTTTTGGCTGAATTGTGCCCATGGCTTGGACTGACTTCAGCTTTCCATGGGAAACCCTCCCTGTCCTTGCCAGTCTGGCTGCTTGCCTGGGTCGGTGCCTGGGTGATGGATGGTGGCTTGGATGTCACCCAGGCAACGAGACCTTGGTGTTGTGCTCCTGGACACGTGGCATTGCCTGTGGCTGTGTGTGTAGACTCATATTCCCTGTGGCTCTTCCCTGTGGCTCTTGAAGGACTTGAGAAGCCCTGACCTCCCTGGAGGAAAGTTAATGTGCTTCCCTGAGCACCCCATGGAAAACCAACAGTCCCAGGGGACCATTACTTAAAGAGTACTGGGAGATGAGATGGAAAACTTTTGAGAGCCATTGTCCAAACAGGTGACTGAGAAGTGTGGTGTTAGTAGTGGGAATGAGTTGTGTGTATTGGAGGAATGACCATGAAGAGGGATGGTTGATTGCTCAAACCATGTCTGGATCCCTCGAGAGCAGCCCTGTGCAGCTGCTGAGCTTGGGTTGGGGTGTCCAGTTACCCCTGTCCAGCCAACCCAGCCTGGGGAGCCTGAAAACCCCTTGGGAGTCTCTCTGGGACATGGGATGTGTCAGTGCTTAGATCAAACCTTTGCTAAGTGCCTGCTGGCAGTGCTATGACAGGACAAATGGGGACAAAGGCTCAGGCCCAGCCTCCCCTGGGTCCTGTGACTTGGTGCTGGCTCCATTCTGGACCAGGGAACCAACAAGGGCTTAAAAAAGCCCACACCCTGTCTTTCTATGTTTTCCTGGGGTCTAAAAGATATGAGGAGGGGATTGTGTGCTTTCGCAGGGTGCTCTCTGATGTCTGGTAAGGGGCTGATCTGTTCCCACAGGCTGTGCAGCTGGGTGTTCCCTGGGGCTCTGCCTGTCCCAGTGGCACCTGCACAGACTGAGGCTCCTGGCAGCCTCTACTTTTGGAGCCCAGTTGGTCGGAATTAGCTGACTGATTAAGGACTTAGGAAGGTGGGCTGACATGCTGATGGGTACACGTGGTGTTCTGTTTCCTTTCTTCAGAAAACCAGGTTAATAACAGTAATAAAGCCTTCAGCTTTGTTGCTCTGGTGAGGTATCAGCGTGCTGTCATGCTCTGATGGTAAAACACTTCAATCCAAGTGAGCAGAAGGTGATGGCCCTGTGGAGAGACATATGTTCCTGCTCTATTATTTTTATTGCTCTTAATAGCAGTGTTTTTTAAAGCCCTCCATTTCCTGATCACACCTTCAAGTGACAAAAGCCAGTCTCCATGGAGGGGAAGGCAGGAGAGACCTGGAGGAGGTAGGCACAGCCTCTCAGGCAGTAGCTGTTTAAGCTCCGTGACTGTGGGCAGAGCAGGATGTGCTGTGGAGATCTCAGTGTTCCCAAGAAACACTGAGAGCTTTGTGCTTCACCCTCCCTGGCAGCTCTGAGCAGGGTGTGCCATGCTTAGTACCCCATCTGTGTCCGAGCTGCCTGGAGGAGCACTCAGCTCTCAGCAGGGCAGCAATGGCCCATCTGGACTGGTTCACAGGCAGAAGGAGCACCTGGGCTGGTTTCTTTGCTGTCCTCCCCAGAGCCATCATTGACACCTCCCTCTTGAAGCACCAAGACCTTGGGAGCTTCAGCTCAGCTGGCATTGTAGATCAGGAGGGGGAGAGGGTGCATCCAACCCATGCTGCCCCCAGCTCCTAATCAAAGCAGGAACGCAGGGTGCAGCCCCCAGCAGTCTGATGGAGTAGGATGCCTCTAAAACTGTATCTTTTGCTGTGAGTTGACAAATCTCCCCCTGCCAGGGGAGACTAAATGATTTAGCTGAGCCAGGGGCTGGGGTCCCTCACTGTGGTGTCACTCCAGCACTCACTGAGACACAGAATGTGGCCCATGGGCTGTCACCTTGGTAGGGTGGAAATCTGCTCTGTGCTCAGAAATCCTCAGAAGCTGCTAAATCAGAGATATTTGGAGAGATCAGAAGGAATCTGTAATGCCAGTGCTGAGACTTCTGGCATGACAACGTCCACTTCTAAGAATTAGAAAAAAATGTCCCCCTGAGATGGCAGTGGGGAGTGTGCCTGGCCCTGGGCTGGTGATGAATTGCAAATCACTGGTGTTTTGTAACAGGACAGCTTCTTGCTCTTCTCTCCACCCGCAGGAAGAGACAACTCTCCTGCAGATCAAAACAAAATAGATTGAAGTAACGGCTCAGGTGAAGGAACCTGTCCACCCAGGGAACCCTGCAAATTGCTCTGCCATCTCCCTCAGAGAACAGAGGGATACACACGTATTTGCTCTCCATTTCCAAAGAAAATGCAGCGCAGTGAGGTTTGGAGGCAGAGAGATGGAGTTCAGAAGAGACCTGCCTGCGTGGGTGGAAGCGCTGACAACCAGGAAACCTCCAGTCTAATAGAAAATGCTACCTGATGGATGCAGTAATGACAAGGAAATCTGGGCTTTCAATGCCTGTCAATCAAACGTGTGTGTGTGTATGGATGGAGGCTGCTGAGCAGAGTCCTGATCCAGCAGCTCCTGTGTGCAGGTGAAAGCAGGATCTGCCAGGGGCTTTAAAGCTAAGCTATGCCTAAGTGATGGTTTGAGCTGAATTGACTGTTGTAAGTGGGGGAAATGGTCCAGCCTTCCCCAATAAATTCAGGGTATTTCCTTTCAGATTCATCAGTAGAGGGATCCCTGCCCCTCCCAAACCCACCCTTATTTGCAGCACAGCCCCAGGGCAGTGCTGTGTCTGGGCCAAGCTGTCTGAGCCCAAAATGCAGCATGATCTACGTGACCTTTCCAGCCTTCATGGCCCACAGCCAGGTTGTTTCACTCTTTTTTCTCCCTGCTGGCCAACGCAAAAATGGCCATCCTTTGCTCTGCAAAATGCTGGGAGCACCAGCAGGAAGAAAGAAACCAGTTTTGTCTGAATGGAGCGAGGAGGAAAGGGAGAAATGAAAGGACATGTCCCTGGCAATCTGTGAGCTGGGCTGGTTTCAGTGATCAAAGGTGACATTAGAGCAGTGCTGGGAGAGGAGCTGCTTTAAATAAGTGGGTTTCATCTTAATTGCATCTTTCTAAAGCCAGTGTAGCTGTTGTGCAATGAAACCATTCTGAGCCTGATTGAGAGGATGGAACAAAGGAAGAAAGAGAAGGGGAAGAGCTCAGCTGTGTCCCCAGCCTTTGGTGAGGAGGGCTGGAGGAGGCTGAGATTTGCCAGGGCACAGTGGTGTGTGTGTCTCTGGCACTCTGCTGTGCTGGGGTCTTGGTTTTGAGATCTCCTTGGGGACAGCTGTCAGGATGACAGACCCAAAAGGAAGAGCACTAGCTTCTTCAGGAAGTCTCCAGAGACTGCAGGTAGCCCAGGGGGATTTCTGTCCCATGTCACGGTTGTGAAGGAGGCAGGATGAGATCAATGGTGCCTGCCCAGGGCCTGACTCTTGGAGCTGCCACATCCATAAGAACATGGAAAGGAATTTGAACCAGCCTCTGCTGGCTCCAGCACTGAGGGTCCCTGCTACCTCCACCTGAGCAGGCAGGTCTCTCAGTGTCCAAAATTCCCTCTCTGAGAGCCAGAGGCACAGCTTTGTGGTGATCACTCCACAGCCTGAAAGAGGCTCACATCTGCTGGGATGAGATTTGCTAGCCAGATTCCAGCTGTGTCCTGGAGAACCCTTCCCCATCTGTGAACAAAACCAAGCGGGGACAACAACAGAGCTGAGGATCTTTGACATCCCCAGATGACAGAGTTGGCCATACACCATGGGGCTGGTGTTTTATCAGCTGAAGCCAAGAAACCCTAATGAGCAGCTGATTAGTATAATCACAGCTTCACCTGTTCATCAGCAATGAAGCATTTCCTAATCAGCTACAGGAGGGGCCCTGAGAGGGGTCCAAGGTCAACAAATGTAAAAAATAGCTCAGCAGGCAGGAAGGGGACACTGGTCTTTGCAGGAGTTGGACACAGCTCCATTTCCTTTTTGTTTGTTTAGGTAGCCTTTGGGTTTGGTAGCAGCCTGAGAGCATTTGGTCAGAGAGCACTTCTGCTTCTCTGTGGCACATTGGTTGGCCTGTCACATCCGGAAGATGTTGGTTGATGGCTCAGAGTCATGATGGACATCATGAGTGACAAGTGGTGGCCCTCAGGGGTCAGTGTTATTTAATATTTTCATTAATGACACAGATGAAGGGGTTGAGAGCTTCCTCAGCAAGCTTGCAGATGACACCAAGCTGAGAGGTGTGGGTGACACACTTGAAGGATGGGATGCCATCCACAGGGATCACCAGAATCTCATGAGGTGTAACAAGACCAAGTGCAGGGTGCTGCATGTGGGTTGGGGCAACCCCTGGCATAAATCCAAGCTGGGGGATGAAGAGATTGAGAGCAGCTCTGCTGAGAAGGGTTTGGGGTTGTTGATGGATGAGAACCTCTACTATGAGGAAAGGCTGAGGGAATTGGGATTGTTCAGAGAAGGGAAGGCTTCAGGGTGACCTAATTGTGGCCTTCCAGTACCTGAAGGGAGCCTACATGGAAGATGGACTATTTACAAGGGCCTGTAGTGACAGGACAAGGGGGAACGGCTTCAAACCGATGGAGTAGGTTTAGATTGGATATTAAGAAGGTCTTTGCTGTGAGGGTGGTGAGGCACTGGAACAGGTTGTGCAGAGAAGTTGTGGATTCCCCATCCCTGGCAGTGTTCAAGGCTGGGCTGGATGGGGCTCTGAGGAACGTGGTCGAGTGGAAGGTGTTTCTGTCCATGGCACAGGAATTTGAACTGGATGTTTTTTAAGGTCCCTTCCAACCCAAACCATTCCGTGATTTTTCCTCAAGGTGTGTCTGTAGTCAGAGATGGGAAATGCTTTGCCTGCTGCAGGAATGCAGCTGTCCCAGAGAGCAGCACCAGAGATTTCACATCACTGAGAAGTGCTCAAGAGCTGCCTTAGGGTTCAGGCCACAGCACAGACTGTGCAGGCTCTCCGTGCCTCAGTTTCCTCACTGGGTTTGATTGCTCCTAGAAGTTGCCCAGAAATTGCCCCTTTGGTTGAAACCCCCAGACCTCCCACCCCTTATAGTTGCTGCCCTGGGGGGGAACCCTAAGCTGTAGGTCCCCTTAACTCTGCTCTGGATCTTTTGTGCCAAAGCTCAGCTGGGAGGGAAGGGCTGAGCCTCTTTCCCTAAGAGAAGCTTTTGATGCCTTCACCCTCACACACAGGCATCTGTTTTGCCCTCTGTTTTTACCTGCCTTTGGCTTTCAAGCCCACTTCTCGTGTGCTCTCCTGCTCCTGAGCCCCACACCAGCCTCGTGCCAGCCCGGCTGTGCCGCCGCGGGAGGACAGGGACAGTTGCATAAGCCACTCTCTGTCCTCCAGCCCGCTCCCGCATCGGCATTCATGCTGCACAGCCCCTATTATTGGGCTTGCAAATGACACTAATTTCCCTTCCCAAGCCCTCCCTATAATTTAGCAGCAATGTCCTGTACTCAGATATTATTAGCTGTGTCTTACGTGAACAGTTGCCCTCTTTCTGTTGGTGAGGGGAGAGAATGAGTTTGATAGGGACGGCAGACCCACACCAAGAGCCTTTGTCTTTATTTTTTAATTGACCTGGCTGGCTGGGTTGGAGTGGCATTACACAGGCTCTGCTTCAGCCAGCCTCATTCCTTCTCAGCTGTCACCGTCAGCTCAGAGGGGATCCCCAGACCTCTGCACAGGAGCAGGATGTCTCACAAAGCGGCCAGCGAAGGCAGTGGACAGAGGGCTTTCTAAGCTCCAGGTAGCTGTGATCTATTTCAAGTCCCTTCACTCCTTGAGAGGCTCAAAGGCACCCAGCTCTTTTGTTATACCCCTTTCCTTTAAGATTTCATTGTGCTGGGCTGAATACAAGGTGACCTTGAACCTCGGGCACACCACACATACACCTGAGCATGTTTTGTCAGGAGAAGATGAGCTGCAGATACACTGACCTACCTGCCCCAAGCCAGGGCCATCCGTGCTGTGAACAGCTCAGCCCATGCTGTGCTGCCTTCCTGTCCTTTCCTGCCCATGCCTCCTCTCCAGCCAGCACACCCTTTCCAGTCCAGGATGTTATACAGGGAATTTCTGGTGGCTCTGTAATAATTCATAGCTTGGCCTCCAGTTCCTCCTGCTCCTCCAGAAATATGTGAACAGACAAATCCAGCCAGTGTCCCCACTTTCAAGTGACACTTTGTCCTTGCCCCAGCAAGCAATAAGGTGGTCATGACAGGTTTCTACTCCAGCAGAGTGGTCTCTAGGCTGCTTCTCTAGTTCCCATCAAGGAAAGTAACCTCCAAGCAGTAGGCAGGAGGAAACAGGTTTGTCTCCAGCAGGCACAGGATGCCCAGGTGAGGGGTCTCTATCCCAGGCTGATGCAGTACTGTTTCATCTGCTTCTCAGTCCACTTGGAGACCATTTAACCATAGAATATCCTGAGCTGAAAGGGACCCACCAGGATCATCAGACTCCAACTGCTGACCCTGCAGCAGTTTTGCACTTCATGCCATTCCTGTGTTTTGAGGCTCTCCTGCTTTAGTTCACTGCCCACGGGCAAACTCTGCTGCTGGGTGTGGACAAGGACAAGACTCAAGGCCTGGGCACCCAGGGAAGGAGCAGCCCAGGAGCAGATCAGGGAATGAGAGCAGCCAGGAGAGAGAGAGAGAGAGAGAGAGAGAGAGAGAGAGAGAGAGAGAGAGAGAGAGTGTGAGAGAGAGAGAGAGAGAGAGCCATGAGGTGCTGGACAGGGTTTCTTGGTTAAGGATTGGACAGGGCTGCTGGAAACTCAGCTTTGTTTCCCTGGACACTGGAAAGAGCACATTTTCCTTCCTCCCACGCAGTCACCTGAAGTCTCACAGTGGCGATAGACGAAGAATTGATGCTCCAGCTTTGTTAATTTTCTGTGCATGCTTGTACTCAGCAGTGCCATGAGTTTGCAAAAAGGATTTGCATCTGGCTAAGTAAACATATTAGAGATTCAGTCTATAGAGGAAGACTTAGAAGATCATCTTCTGTTGACCCCTCTCCTCCTGATTACCAGCCCTCCCTCAAGCAGATGCTCAGCTCTGCAGCAGGGATCACAGATGCTGCCTTCTTCTCAGCTCAGTTTCTGCAAGAATATAATATTCCTGCCGATAATTAAAGATAAAATCCAGGGCTTTGCTACAGGCCATCTCTGCTGGTGACCCAGGAACTTAATCTGAAGCTTAGCAAAGGTTTTGCTAATTTTAAGCCTGGAAGGGTTATTGGGCTGGGCTCAGTAACAGAGGGAGGGAGAAAGCCCAGACAGACTGAGTCGGATCAGCTTGTGCTGTCATTTCTTCTGGCTTTGATTCAGTTCTCCTGGGAAGACACCCAGCTGGGCCCTGCTTCTTCTCCATGTCACCTGAGGTTGCTCCACCAGCTGGCTTCAAAGCTTCAATGCTGGCAGAGATGTCTTTGAAATATTCTGTGTTCACCCGAGAATATAAAAAATAAAAGGAAGAGGAGGAAGAAAGCAGGGAGAAGAAAAGCTCCATGGGCTTTTGGAAATGTGTGATGGATGTGCCCCCTGCCAGCTGTGTGGTGGATCAGCTGTATAAATCATGGGGGCTTTGAGATGATCCACCCACCTGTTCTTGAAAGGATTCAGGTTGGGAAGAGAGAGCAGAGTGGGTGGAGGGGACATCACCAAGCACTGGTGTCACCAGAGCCCTTCCAGGACCTGCCAGTCCTTGAGGTTGCTCGTGGCACTGGGCTGGCAGGAAGGGCCTGAGAAGGTTTGGATACAGGGGGTCAGGCAAGGACCAGGACTGAGGGAGGAGATGCTGATGCCAGGAGCTGCTGTTGGGAGTTTCCGTGCAATATCGAAGCTGTTGATCTCTAGTGTCTGGCTGAAAGGATGTGGTGGTGATGACAGCTCCTCTTTCCTGGCCAAGATCCTTCTGGGGAGTGGATTAGCATTGGTTTCATTGCCTCTTGGCATATTAAGAAACCTCCCAAACAAACAAGTGAGCGAATAGAGGACTGAGCTCATGCTGGCGTTTATCACCACTCCCATCAGAGACACTGGGCAATTGTGTGGTCTTTGTCGGAGATAATGAGGTGATCTTTATCAGTGCTGAAATCAGCTGGGTCTCTCCCTCGTGGAGCAGAAAAACTGGGCAAACCCTTCATCCTCCCTCCTCTCTCTCCTGCTGGCCAGCAAATGCAATTTACACATCGAGTATCTCTGCTCCCGACACCTCCCTCCTGCTGCCAATGGCTGTCCCCTCCCTTGGCAGCAGGGTTTCATTTTTCCCTGTTAACCTGTATTTTCCCACCAGCGTTGTGATACCGATGCCTCTTACCTCCTGGGGGAAGAGGTGGAAATGCCTTCTCTAAAAGTTTTGGAACTTGGTTTTGGTCAGGTGATCTTTCAGGATGTTTTCCCCTCTTGCTTTCTTCAGTGTGCTGGTACAAAGATCCTTGCCCTGTTCCCCAAAGGACCAATGATCAACCATTAAAAGCAAGAATCTGAAGACATGAAATTTTTCAGCAGCTATAAATGTGTTTTTACAGAGCTTCAGCTATTTACACCGTTCTTCCCTTCTGTGTCTGGAGTGGGGAAAAAAAAGGGTTAACAAAAGAACAAAAAAAAAAAGAAAGACAAGAACTAAGTTTGCAAATACCACCTTTTCTCTTTCCTCCAGTTGCAGGAGAATTACTCCTCTCAAGGCCACCAGCCCCTTTCTCTGCCAAAAGACTCACAGCTGTACATGAATCTTGCAGGTTGTCTTCTGATCCTCTGGTCCTAATATCTAAGTAAATAAATATATGGACAGTGAACGTGAGAAGCCAGCAGCATCAGACCACAGGGACCATGTGTGTGGAAAGGAACCATTGTGCTGATTCCCAAGCCCTGACATCCCATGAGCCTGCCAAGATTTCCTGCAGTGTGGCAGCAGATCGTGCCTAGGAATATTGCTAATGAAACAGCTTTTACAAGTGTGGAAAGTTGGGAGTTGCTGCACATTCCCAGGGGTGTGGGCTTCTGGAGATTACAGAAGCAGTGGGGAGAAGGTCCTGAAATGTGAGGGTGGGATTTCTTCTGAAGCTTGGTCATGAGTTTGGAACTGGATCTCAGCCCCTGCTCCATGGTTCTGGAGAGTTGCACAGGTTTGCAAAGCACTCGTGACCTCTCCTGTTGCTGCAAGGAGTTATTAGGAAAGGACAAAAGGGAGCAGGGAATGTCTTCAAGAATGAGAATCTTGAAGATTGGGTTTTATCCCCACACCCAAAGTCTTCAACTCCAAAGGCATGGCAGGACTGGGAGAGGCAGCAAGGATGGCCACCAGTGTGTGAGGTGTCTGTGCAAAGGACACAGGGGACAGGACTGTTTGGTCTTGGAGCAGAAACATGCTTCAGCCTGGGATCTTTTTTCTTTCATGCTGCTCCTAATGTGAAATCAAATGTGCATTGATTGAGCAAAACGAGGAGAAAATGGAAAATGCATAGCACAGGGCTGAAGATAGGACACCTTTCTCTTGCTCTGTCTCTAGGGACTGATTTCCCCAACCTTGTCATGGGCTGGCTCCTCCAGAGAAGCAGGAGATGGTCCCTGCAGCATGTCCACAGCTGGACAAGGAGCTCTCAATGCCACGTACACAGCCTGGGAGGGATCTCTGTGTTTGTTCCTCCTGGGAGGTGCTGTCTGCTCCCTGAGCCTGCAGCCGGGGTGTTTCAGGCACTGGAGGCCAATTACCTCACACATGGAGCAATTTGGGAGCGATTTCACGCTCCCTGGGCGTACCAAAGCCGTGCCTAGAGAACCCGTGCTCCTGGAGCAGGGATGCTAAACATCAAACAGGACTTGAACTTTCCAGCGTTTAATTTCCCATTTAGCCAAGGCAATTAAAAGCATCACCATGTAAAGTGGAGGATTTTCTCCTGCATTTTTATTTGCCTGTGTCCTTAAACAGAGTTGCTCAGAAGCAATGACACCCATCCTACTGCAGCAGGAACAAGCCTGTCTGCCTGCCCCTGTCAAGGACATCTGAATGTCTGCTCCATATTTACTCAGCCCTGGAAGCCTGGACTCTGACAGGATGCCCTGATCCACCTGAAGAACTACAGTGCAGGCACACCTCCATATGAGATGTCTCTTCTGCTGCTGGCACAGCCAGCAGGGCAGCAAGGGAAGGAGGATGAAAATTAATTTTGAGAACAGGGCTACTGATTGGGGTGAGAAGGTGGAGCAAGACTCTTCTTGGAGATCCCAAGTGAAAGGGAGAGAGCACTGGATGCAATTTGTGACCGGTGAAATTCCAATTAGACATTAGGAGAGAAATTCACCCTTGGGATGGTCAGACGCTTGGGACAGGGGCCCAGGAAGGTGGTGAGTCTCAGTCCTTAGAGATATTCAAGCCTTGGCTGGACAAAGCTGTCCCTAGCTGGTACCAGAGGGGTGCTGGCTGGCCACCTTTGAGCTTTGCTCTCTGCGTTGTAGGTCTGAAGGCATCAATTTCTCTCTGAAAAAAAAGGGAACAGCACTGATGACTGTAAAACTGGTGAGGATGGTGAAGGTGCTCCTGAAAGCAGCACAGGAATAAGCCAGCCCCCCAGCAGTGGGGGAAATGTGCTCCCAGGGCAGGTCATCCCTGCAGCTGGCCATTCCCTGCTCACTGCCTGTTCCACTGGGCACATCCAGGTATTTCCTCTCTGTGCTGGCTCTTGGAGGACTTTGAAGTGCACTTCCTTCCATTCAATTATCTCTGGGAGCTCTGAAGTGTGGTGGCAGAGGTGGCTGTATCAGTTCATTTGTTCTCCAGTGGCCCAGGTTTTTAACCAAGTAATTAAGGTTTGTTTTCAATTGTACCTGAGAATCAACCAGTGAGGCAGAGATAAGGTAATGGCATTGCAGCAGGTCCTCCACTATTATTTCTGGCCATGAATTAATCACAGCCACTGAGGCCCTGTGAGTAAGTGCATTGATCATTTGCTACAACAATAAGAATTTCAACCAGTTATGCTCTTTTCCTCCCTAGAAATACTTTGGAAACTGCTGACTTAATGAGCACGAGTCCAGGCTCTTCCCAGAACACTAATAGCATCCATTAAAAAAAAAAAAAAATCCAGCCCTTTATTTTGTGGCTGCTGAAAAGGCTGTAGCTGTTAACTGCCCATGTCTGGGGGCTGCCGAGGGAGACTGAACTCTCCAATTCACAGGAGGATCCAGGCTGTTCCCTCAGAGAGACTGGGAAAGATTAAAAGCAGCTGAAAGCAAACCACGCTGGCTTGATGAATGACATTTGGATGCTGTCATGTTGTGGCTGCTGGCATTGTCTTCCTTGAGAGCTGCAGCTTGAGCCTCATAAAAACCAGTACTTGGGGTAAAGCCTTGGGGAGCCACAGGGTGAGCTGAGGACCCCACCTTGCCTTTCCACTTGGGTTTTTAGAGCTTCACAGTGAGGAGATGATATCCCAAACTGAGAAGTGTGGTCAGATGGCCCCAAAAGGCTCAGACGGGGAAAAAAAAAAAGTGAGCAAAGTGGATTGTTATGTTTTGAAGCCATGCATGTGCTTTTTGAACCTTTGAAGTTCACTGCCTGGGGTGAGGAAAGAGGGTGAACTCAAGACTGGTCATTCCTTTACCCAGAGCAGGACAAGCCTGTACCTTGGGGGCTTTAACACAACATATTGTGTATTTTGTCATCCTGCCACTGCCCACAGGGATGGTCTCCATGGCAGGAGTGCCGTGGGGCTGGGATACCATGAATGTGCATGGAGCCAGGATTTGTCACTCCTGCTTTCCAGAACAGCAGCACTGGGGGCAGTGAGCAAACAGCCCGAGGTGCATCCCAGCAGGAATGAATCCAGCATGTGCTCAGGACCCCATGCCATCCCTGCCACACTCTTGGGAAGGGTGGCACAGTGTGAGTGACAACAGGGACAGCCTGGCTGGACCAGAACCATCTCCAGATGGCTGCTGTCACATGTTTGTATCCTCACGTGGCTTCCAAGCAGTAAGAGTGATTAAACACAACTGGAAAAGCCACATTTAACAGTGTGTTTCCCTCATCCCTACTTGAGAAAAAAGTTTATGCTGTTAAGGGATATTTTGGGCAAGTTTTTTCCTTTGTGCAGGAAGGATGATCTGCTCAAAACAAGGAACAGATTCAGCAACTCAAAGCTAAATTCTGTGCAGACTCTCCAGCCCTTACTGGAATTATCAAATTCCAGATTTTAGGCTCTGGCCTTTATTATGGAGTTGGTAAAGCAGGGCTAACAATGTGTGGTTTGTATATTTACACTGCAAACAATTCCACATCAAGATTACCTTCTAGCTTCTCCAGCTGGGAATTGTTGGTCTAATTTTCAGATGGAAACTGGGCACATGCTGCTTTGTAGCAAACAGTGAAGAGAATTCCCATATGTCCCTAATGACTCGAATAGACAGGATTATTCACTCAGGTTTCCCACCCAAACAAACAGAGGAAACAGCTGTCACAACTAAAATACCTTTCAAGAGTTCAAAAAACTTTCCAAGCATGGGCTGGATTGGAAAGATGAACATTGATTTTTGTTACAAACTACTTAACTCTCAGCATGGGTCACATAATATATTTCTTTTAGATACTCTGATATATTTTATTTTCCTTTTTTATTTTTTTTTTTGATAGTTAAACTTTATTTGAACTTTTATTTATTAAATTGAAAAGATTAATAACTTTTAAAAAGCTGACGTCTGAAACTGGATTTTTTGTTTACATTTCTATAGCCATGTGGAAAAAGAAAGAATGTGGAATGAATCAGAGTGGTTTTTTTGGTTTGGTTTTGGAGTTTTTTGGTTGGCTGTTTTTTTGGGGTTTTTTTTTTTTTGTTTGTTTATCCTGGTTGGTTTTTTGGTTGAGTTTGTTTGTTTGGGTTTTTGTGTTTGCTTGTTTCAGACAAAATAGCTGCTTTCAGCAGGGTTGGGCAAACATTTGGCATGGTGACCCTTCTTTGGCCCATTTTTCCCACCTGTAGATGGATTCTCATTTCAACAGCTCATGGAGTTAAGGAGAAAGAAGATGAGTCCAGTCATGGTAGGATTCACTTACTTGTTGGTAAACACCCATTACTGACAGGAAATTATTTCCTATACTGCACCAGAACTTTAACTGTATGTTGAATAATCTGCCTTATTTGCCAGACAGCACAACCCAGGAAATTCCTTCACATTCAAGTGGCAAATATTTAAATACTGGTTTCACCAGCAAACAGCCCCTGGGCCAGAAAGGACGTGATTGGTTTATGTGTTAATAGTTTTCTTTTATTGAACACAGCTGTTCAGAGAAAAAAAAAGAGAAAACACAGCAATACTAAAGAGGGAGCTGCCCAGACATCCCAGGAGAATCCAGACTTAGAAACCTCCTCTTATCACCAAACAGGAGGGATTCAGACGAGAAACATAGGAATTAGTGCTTAGAAGTTCTTTTGCTTGAGCTTAGTGTCTGTTCTCCAGAGATGCACAAAGATGTTTGAGTTAGAAATAGGTCAAATTAAAATGAAAAAAATAAGAATTTTCCTGGCCAATCCAAGATAAGGCAAATCCAAAATAATAGCATTTTCTCACATACTATTGGTATATACAAAATGGTGGGAGAGAAGCCTCAACAATCTTGAATTGCATAAAGAAATGGCAATTATTAAATATATTATGCTCTTCACAGAAACAAAAGAAAGTACCAGTGAGAATCAGATGATTTGAGACAAGCAAAAAGAAAAAAAAAACAACTTTTCCCCGCACTGAGTTATTAAGTGATGAATGTTATTGCTCCAGGCAAAAATGTAATAGATCCAGAAACAGCCTGAAGTTTTCATGGGAGAAGCAACAGGGCCTGTTAATAGCTGTGTGTCAACGTCCACTTCAGGAGTCCATCAGTCACAAACTGCTTGAAAGAAGGAAGAAATTCAAGGAAAAATCACTCCAGACTTGAAACCCTGACCTAGAATTCCCTACCAGTGCCAGATACAGGTGCAGAATGAGATGGACTTCTGGTAGTCTTTTTTTGGTTTATTCTTTTCAGTGGCCATGCTGTAATTCCCACCCATGACAGCTTTTCCTTCCACTAGAGTGGAATTTCTCATCAGACTGCCAGGAGGAACAGGTTCTGCCCACCAAGCTTTGGAAGCTCAGGCCCCCAGGATTCAGTTTTGACTTAGAAACCATGACCACTGAGCTGAGCTCCTCCTGGTGACCGAACATTTGTGCTCAAATATTTTTCTGACAAGACCAAGGAACTTGGATTTTCGTGCAATTAGGGGACAAAGAAGTGCCAGAGCACTTTGTTCATGTACCCATGTCCCACAGGTTCTAATTGCCACCTTGGAACCCACCCGGCTCCTCTCTGGCTTGAGCGTGTTATCCAGCTCCCACTTGAGGGCACCCAGAGATACTGAGGCCATTCTCCTTGAGTTTGCTCTTCCCCTTTATCTCCCCTCTGCTAAAGATATGCTCCCCGTGTCTTATTTGCATTTGTCTGCCTTCATCTCTCAGCCACTGGCTCTTGTTCCGGCTTTCTCTGATAGATTAAAAAGCTCTTTAGAAACTGGTGTTTTCTTCTGCTGACGGCACTTAGGCACTGTAATCAAATCACCTCTTGACCTCCTTTCTGATAAGCTAAATAGACTCTTTCAAGGTCTTGTTGAAATTTTTTCTGTTGCTCTCAGATTATTTGCAAGCTCTGTCCTGCAGCACTCAGCCTGTGCGCAGCACTCATGGCCTCTGCATGGATGGGGAGGTGGAATATGGTTTTTTTAAAGAAATGGGAAAAGTTGTGGCACAGCTGAGGCTTTGGCTTAGGGTCTGACTTTTCTACAAGGGCATCTATCTGCCCACAGCCTACCTGATACCCATGGCATGCTCCTCCTTTATCTACACATGCCCAAACTCACCCTTCATGAAATGAATACTCCTATTTAGGTACAAATGGTCTCAGCATGTGTCAGGAATCCTTCTCTTCACCTGGAGCACTCAACACCCACTGAACAGACCTGCCAAAGTGTTTCCCATGGACTTTGGACAGAGCTGTGCCCCAACACATCTGGTGCTTGCTGCTCACCAGAGCACATGTCCCTTGCAGAGGTGTCTCCCTCCCTCCTTCCCTCAGTGCCCTTCCTCTGCCGCAGGATGACCAAGCATCTTCTCTGCAGTATTAGAAGAACTGCAGGATATGGAAGATCCTGCTTTTTGCAGCCAGATGTTGCCAGCCTTTAGTTTCTAGCACTGTTTTTATTAGAGGTCCTCCAGTGCTCCCACAACCTCTGCATTCTGTCATAAATGAAGCAATAAACCCCAGATTTGAAGCCCTTCCTAAGTGTGTCAGGCTTGGAATGACTCCACCAGCTTTCCCCACGACTCAGAGGCATTCAAAAGATATTTAATTAAACCCACATCAGATTGCTGTTAGCAAGCTTTCTCCAATTAGCAAGGTGGAGAGGACTACATGTCATGGGGGGAAATGAGCAGACTTGAAATGGTTTTGTTGCCTATGCCTTCCTCAGTGTCAGATTAATTGGCACTTTTCTTCCAATTTGAGGCAGAGCTCTGGGTGCACACGGGTCACAGCATCGCAGTGCAATCCCATCCCATTTTGCAGTTTCCTCTCTCTCTCTCAGTATGATTGAAAATTTCCTTAGGCACTTGAATCATGTTGCGCTCTGTCTGCCAGAGGAAAAATAAAAGAAGGAAAATTAGAAGCACTCAGACTGGTCCTAGGCAGGGCTCTTTCAGGATCTCCTCTCTCCCCTTCTTTACCCATCTGTGTGCAAGTGTGTTGGCTTTTTGTGCTGTTTTAACACATGCCCCAAAACACAACAGGTTGAAATCTACCTCAAATGGGCTTGCAGTGGCTCAGACCCTCTCTGTATGGAGCAAGCTGAATTACTCAGATGTGATCTGCCCTGACTGAGAACCTGCCTCCCTGTTTGTCACTTTGAACTTGCAGGGATCAGCTGCAGGGATCAGCTGCAAGGAGAGCTGCCCCTTCAAAAGCAGTAACAAGAGACCTGCCCAGCAGAGGTGCTCTCCTTGTGACCCCAAGGACCTGCTGGCTCTCAGGACATGTGTGTGACACTCACTTAAGTCCTTCACAGGCACTGTCACAGCCGGTGCTGTGTCCCATTTGGGCTGGGTTTGCATCCTTGGAACTCCTTACAGGGGTGTCCTAAGGGTGTTGACAATCAGCTCCGTTTTTCCTCCCACAGTCACAGTCCCAATAACACAACAAATTCCCTTCCATCAAATCAGGGCACCAGGCTTTGTTTATTATTTGGAAATTGCAAACCAGACCTACCTCAATGTGCGAGCCCACGATGGGGGCATGCTGCTATGACAACACCATGAGGCTGAATCATCCAGACAGACAAGACACACATAATTGTGTGATCACCTGTTCCCGCTTGTTCAAAGGAAATTTTATTAGTGCTGCTGAAGGTACATTAGTGAACAAAGCATAAAACATCCACACATCAGTCGGGGCTCAGCTAATTGATGCAAGCACGGCCCGAACCTGGTGCCTCACTGTTTTTGCCACTCAGCATTTCACAGGATTCAGAACAGGATTTACAGAAACCTGTGTCTACATATGAGAAAACATCAAGAAAAAATCAGTTTCTACTAATATGAAACATTTATACCTTTCAGGTCTTGTTGAAAACACTGGAGTTTTGACTGACACACTGGATATTTGTGGTCAGTGGAGGGACAGTCTGGATCCAGGATGATGGTCAGAGAATGGACATGACTGATGGAAAACATGACTTTTTTTAACATTAAAAGTCCCAAACCAACAATAATTAGGTGGGAGAGGAAAGATGGTCTGTTGTATTGCAGACAAACAGGAACATGCAGGGTCGTAATTCACTCAGCCACACATATAAATCTAAAAGTGTTTGTGCTGTGCAGGTGCATCAACCACAGCATCCATTTCCAGCTGTGGAGAGCACAGTTCCACTTGTTTCCTTGCTTTCTTGTTCCTCCTAACATGAGGGTGCCAAAATTGCAACTCCAGTCATGGGATTGCTTTGTATGTCCTTTTTTAGCCATCTAACCCCTGGGCAGAACAAAAATGGCTTAATGTCAGTTCCAGAATATCCCTAAATGGGGGTGTCTGGTGCTCCTTTTCAATGCTCTGTCTTTCCCAGATCCATTGGTGGTTTTGCTTCCTGGAGTCTTTCATACCTTAATCTTGTTCACCCAGAAGACTCCAGCAGGTATAAAGAGCTGTTCAAGTGGAAAAAAAAGCCCATTGTGTTTATTAATCACACTCTTTTTGAAAAGGTGGTCAAAACATTCATAAGGAACTCTTTTTTTCCAGGCTTTTTGTCAAGATTTCAACACATAGTGACAAAAAAAAGCAATTTCAATAGGGTATTTACAGCATTTGAAGATTTTCTACCAGGAGAATCAATGGCATTTTTACATGACTCGGGGAATTTTCTGCCAGTGCTCCATTCTGATAGTGCACAAATAAATATCAGTCGAATTTCCCCAGAAGCTGACAGGGGGCATTGTTGGCAGCAGCAACAAGACCCGAGATGTGGATAATTCCTCTGTAGATAATGCACATGCATGAGTGTCTGACTGAGAACATTTCCATCTGCTCCATGGTGAGCGGAAAATGTGGGTACTCCACAAGAGCCATGCTGAGACCACTCAATCAACCACTAATAAAACCAGCCCTGGAGTAATCTGAAAACAAGAGGCTCGGATGCACAGACATGAAATGTTGCTGGATGACAAACCAGGGCCACTCCAGTGACAGAGCACATTGTGAAGAGCTGCATCTCTCCCACCTGCCCCTGTGTGTGGCACCAAGGCTTATCCACCTGCAAGGAGGCACTGTTTGAAAGTGAGCTTCAAAAGGCATTGAGGAAGGAAAAAAGGTCCCAGGAGGAGGAAGAGTGAAGCATGACAACAGATCTGCAGACAAAAGCAAGACCTCTGTGTTGAACAGAGAGTGAAATGCATTGAAAACTCTCTGAAGGGCCATTCCAGAGGATGGTGATCATCAGCACGAGGTCTGGTTGGAGTCCAGCAGGTAACAGTGTGTCCCGGGGTCAGTAAAGGACCCAAACCTGTTCAACTTCTTTATTAACAGTCTGGATGATGGGCTAAGAGTGTATCCCCAGTAAGTTTGCTGATGATACAAGACCAGGAGGAGTGGCTGATACACCTGAGTGTTGTGGTGCTATCCAGAGGAACCCTGACATGCTGGACAGGAATCTAGTGAAGCTCAGCAAGAATGAAAAATCCTGCGCCTGAGAACTGCCCCAGGCACCACCAGTACACTGTGGTGACCAAGCACTGGTACAGGCTGCCCAGAGAGGCTGTAGAGTCTCCTTCCTTTGAGATATTCAGAAGTTCACTAGACGTGGTCCTGGGCAAACTGCTCTAGGTGGCCCTGCTTGAGCCGTGCAGACCAGTTGACTTCAGTCCCTGACAGCCTCAACCATTCTGAAACTCTGCCATTCTGAGGAGATTTTAAAGAGGAGGTTGAACAAATACATGTTCAGACTCCTTTAGGAGGATGGACTCACCTTGTGAAGGCTGCCCCAGTCCTGCCTGGATTCTGGCTGGGGTTGAGAGGAGTATCTTCACACCAGGTCTAACCAGCTGGCAGTGTCTCAGACTGCCACCAGACCAGATCGAGCAGCTGCGTTTGCTCAGCGACACTGTGCTGTCAATAGGAATCTTCAAGAACAGATGGTGCTAGAAGATTTTTGCTTAAGAATGGGGGAAATCTTGACTGCTTTGTTAATATTTAAACTGAAAGCTGTGTGGAAAAAAAAACCCCATTCCACACTCTTTCTGATTTTGGGTTTTCGTCTGTAACTCCATCTCAAGTCAGAAGATTGTAATATTGCTGCACACCTACAGAAGAAGAGGGGAGCCTGTGGGCATGGCTGTCACCTCTTTGCATTTTCTTGGTGCTACAGGTTTGAGTTAGAGACACAAATTCTAAAGCAAGAATCTAAAAAAAAAAAGACATCAAGAAGCATTCCTATGACTTTGCCCTGCTTAGAAATCTGGGGATGCCGTTTGATGGCATCCTCTTGCAACAGGTGAGGCAACTTTGTGCATTAGCCCTTAAGCTCAGTTTTCTTCCACATTTTGGAAGATGCATTTCATGATTTGGAAAGGTCTGAATAAGCTGTAGAGAATGGATGTGCCTCAGATCTCTGCCTTGAACCCTTCTCCTGTCAAACAAAATGCAGGAGATGGACACAGCATGAAGTGTGGAGGTGGCTGTCGTTCTGCTACGTCATGCCATCAGTCATCTTCTCTCCCCACCAGCCTGACTTGGGGAAGATGGGATCCTTTTACCTGTCTGAGTGAACAGAGCCAGGGGAACACATACACGTACAGCAAAGAACAGAAATAACCTAACCTGGCAGAAAGCAGGCAGGCTGTCACACCTCCAAGGGAAAAACTGATACAGCCTCTTGCTTCTGTTTCAAAATCAATTTCAAGCTGGTTCCACGAAAGGAATGGCATAAAGGGCATTAGATCTGGCAAGAGAGGCTGCTGCTCCCAGGATGATGTATGGCAGATGAGTACAATTACCTGCATGCCTAGAGCTGGTACACAGCCTTTTAGGTTCAGCAGACTCCGGCTGTCCTTCCCCATCAGCAGGAAGATCAAAACAAAGTCTGCATAGCCTCTTACGGGGCTGGGCTTGTCTCTGCTCCAGCTACCTTGGAGAACGGAACAGGGAGCAGCAGTGGCAGCTACTCAGCAAGGACCATCTGTAATGCTGTACCAAAGATGATCTGCTGCACAGTGATGCAGGGGAGCCTCTGGTGCACTAGCAATGCAGTGCTATGGCTGCTGTGCCACTCTTCCCTGTACCTGCCCTCCCCTCTCCCAAACTCACCATCCCCTTCCCTTCTGCGCCTAATGAGAGAAGCAAAGCAGAAAACACACGACTAATTCCTGCACACACCCTCCTGCAGCTGCCACCTTATTTCCTTTGAAAGCTCACCTGGAGTTGGCATGGACAGTGGGAGCATCATGAGCTTGTGGGGAAAGAGATGCTGAGGTCCTGGCACCACCCATGCAGCCAGTGCTCAGTGGGCCACCCCACAGAACGGGGACACCTGCTCAGGAGCTGTGTGATGCTCACAGAGGATATGCAGCAGGTAGAACACGATAAAACAGCTGAACATCTTTGGCCCCTGGATTTAATTTCTGTGGAAGAAGGAGACACAGGAAAGCAATGGTTGCTGTGTTCCCCCCTGAGCAGCAAGGGCCTTGCACTGGCTTCTTCTCTTTGCTTTTGTTTGGAGGTCAAATGCAAAAGGAAACGCCAGAAGGTGGAAGTTGTCTCCAACTGGTGGCCCTGGTTTTTCCCAGGCTGACAAAAGCTTGGAGATTTGTAGCCTGTTTAGGAGAGATGGGGCTGATGGCGTCTCATGTTATTTGGTGAAATTAATGAAGCCTAATATTTTTTTTTTTTTTTTCCTCTTGAAAATTGAAATGCCTTGGGAAAACTGTATCTTCTGTCTCATGGCTACAGGCAGCTCTCCTGAATAAGCTATTGTCAGGCCTCAGAGATGTGAGTCACAGCATCTTTAATCTCTGGGCGGGAGCGTTCTCCATGGCTTTCATGCTTTGGAATAAATCTTCAGAGATGTTCCCAAATTAAGCACGATTCTTTTCTAATCTCCTTGCACTTCTTCCTCTCCCCATTTTATCAGCCAGGCTCAAACACATTTCGCATGGCCTACTTCGAAGCAAACTGATTAATGCCATCACTTCAGGTTTTAGGAGGGATCAGTGCTTACAGCACAGCAAAGGGCTCCTACTGCTGCCGGCAGCCCCAGCTCCACAGTGGATTGGGTGGCTTAGAGGGATCTGCCTGTGAGCAGAACTGACAGCAGAGGGTGGAATCACAGACTCACACGGGCACCTTCCCAAGCCCGGCAGGGCTCAGTGTCCAGGCGATTCCCTGAGCCCTCAAGGATCAGAAGCAGCATCATGCTGTATAATGTGATATATAGCCACGGTATAACGTGGCTGGTGCCTCCTGGGCTTGGAGGAGAAGGAGGGAGGAGCTGCTGGCCTGCAGAAGGGATGTGCTGTGCTGTCCAGTGGCACAGCTTGCCTTTGGCAGCACCTGGGTACCACAAGCTCAGCCTGCTCCTTCAACCAGGATCACAGCATCACAGCTCGTGCTGCTCTGCTGCAGCTGGCACACATCTGGTGTAGAGCAAAGGGTTTGGTTCTACATCACTGCCACGTGGGATTCAGGCCCAACTGTGGGGTGTGAAAGCTTGAGTTGGGAAGCAGTTGTCTGAATGTCAGTCAGGGATAGCAAGGGATGCTGGAACGGGGCGGTGAAATGCTGTGGGAAAAACACTAACTCTGGGTCCATGTGTGTGTATTGATGCTGCTCACGGAGAGAAAACTGCTCCTCTTGGCTTTTGTGAATCAATTTTTCTGATAAAAGATGCAATCTCTCTCTGCCAACCTGCCTGGTTCAGCTCATGCAGGTCATCTTCTGTCGTCTGACAGAGGAGCTGCTTGCCTGCAGTGTCGTTGGACAGCCCCCAAGAGCTCACAGCCTGCACACATGAAAGCTGTGCAGTGATCAGCTGTGTTCTACAGAGATGGAAGAATTATGGAGGAAGGAATCTCTCTCTGCAACTGCAGTTTTGAAATAACAGGATCCTGCATCCAGGGCTAGATTTGCCTGGGGCTGGGAGACTCAGAAGTGTAAGTGCCCTTTGATTTGCCACCAGGCTTCATAGTGGGACAGGCTACAGTTTCTGAAGGTGAATGAAATAATAACTAAAATGCCAAAGTAAAAAACCAATACACTTTGATAGGTAACACCAAAATGGGACGTTGCCCATGGAAAGCTGAGCTCTACAGAACTCATGGAGCAGAGTAAATATTGACGGTGGAGGGGATAGGAGAAGCACAACTAAACAAAATAAAGTCTTGACAGATGCAGGCCTCCTGAAGCTGCTTGTTTCGTGCCTGGAGCAGAGCAGGGTGATGAGGAGCCCTGGAGCTCCTGCCTTTGCAGTCTGGCCCATCTCTACAGTCTTGTGCATTTTTTTTTCCTTGACTGACAAGAGTGAAGGACCCTCGTGCTTTAGTGAGTGTATAATGGCTGCCTTGATGTCATTTATTGAAGCTTTGGAATAGCTGTGCTTTCTAATTACTTCTTCCCACCTGCCTGAAGAGCACCTTTTGCTTTCAGATTAACTTCTTGCTGTCTCTTTGAACTTGTGCCTCTGTACTCCAAGCACCCTGGGTTTTGTGAGATCAAGGCAGGCTTGGTTAAGGTAAAAGGCAAGTAGTGATCAAGGTGGTTTTTATTTCCTTTCCTGCACAGAGACGTGCCAGGTTTGCTGATTGGACTGTGTGTGGCACAATCAGAGCCCTTGTGCCTTCAAAGAGACCCTCCAACCAGAACAAGTTAGTAAGTGGCCTTTGAAGGGGAAAAGCCTTCTTCCTAATCTTCAGAGGGGCATCAGCAGTGTCCAGCATGAGCATCCATATGCACTGCACATATATCCTGGATGAGTACAGTGGCTTTTTTGCTCTGGCAAGCAGAGAGATTTGGGGGCTGTGTGATAGGTGCCTCCTATGTGAGTGACGTTTTACAATTCAAGCTGCAGGGGCTGATTTACTGCAGGCAGTTAAATGTCCCAGACAGAAATGCCAAAGTCCAGATCCAGACCATTGTATGGTGGGATAGTGGTTTGACTGAGCTTAAATTGGCAACAAACACATTTTTCTTACATGAATATGGATTCAGTGGAGCTTTTAAAATGTCATTTCACTGTAGTTTAGTTGTAACATGGAGGAAAAACCTAAGGTTTTTCTGAATACACACAGGACATTTAGGCATGAATGATAATTTGGAACTTGCAGCATCCTTAATGTCTGAAGCAATGGGGCAGGAGTTGTCCTTGGGCTTTGTGCAGCACTGAGCACACCAGGCAAGCTGAAAAAGTGACATCCTCTCTTCTGAGGTTTGTGTCTTGCCCATCTACTTCAAGCAGAGCATTAAGCTGCTGGTGGTCTCCTCAGAGCTGGTGGTTTCTTATGGAAAATGAGAAATTAAGTCAGGAGGGAGGTCTGGGGGTCACTGCCACCCGAAGCATAAACCCAGCTGAAGGGTGTACTGCCTGCTCTTAAAAACTGCAGAGGTGGAAGGCCATCCCTGTCAAGACAAGGTTTTCCTTAATTTCTGACTGACACATATCCTCTTGATGCCTACCACTTCCTTTCCTACTTGTTGTCATCACTGAGAAGGTGCCCTACTTTGCAAGAACTTCTTATAAAATTGCAGATTGATCTCATATTCCCCTTCCCTGAGACTAAAACAATCACAGCCCTTTCAGTTTTCCTCTGCACTTCCTATTTTCAAGGGCTGGACATTCCCCTCCCCTCCTAACACGGAGACTGGGTACCCAAAACTGGGCACAGAATTGCAGTGTTGAGGGAAAGGATGCTGTGTGGCATCTGATGGTTTATGCCTGATGATACAGTCCAAGATGCAGCACAGCTCTTTAACAGCTGCACATGCGGTGGCTCCAGCAGCTGAGGACTAAAGGAGCCCCGAGCACAACCTCCATCCGTGCTAGAAATTATTGCTGCTTGCACACAGGCATTGCTCAAAGCAAACTGCAAAACCCTGCTGTAAAGCAGGACAAGTTACTTAGGAAACACATGGGCTGATACGAGCACAGCCTGTTTCCCATGGACTTATTCCTGAAGGCTGAGTTCTGCTCGGAGTCCATGGTGTCCTGTAAATGAGATGTTCCGTGCTCCAGTGTGGCTGTTGAGAGGCATTTTGCACTACCAGTTTCTCTCTCCTCTCCCCAGCTGCCTGTTTACTCCAGACCTGTCAGAACTGCATGTCTGGTTCCCCTGTGAAAAATTTGGTGTAAGCAGCCGAAGGATTTAAAAGCTATTAGGAAAAAGGAAAAAAAAAAAAAAAAAAAAGAGAACAGCATAATTCTGCTTCCTTCAAAAATAAAGCTTAAAAAAGATGAAAGGTATTTGCCTTCACTCTCTGCAGGCTCTAACTCGGCAGCCAGCTGGAGAGAATTTGGGAAAGCAATTCCAGGAGCCTGGAGCTCTTACTGTCAGTAAAACCTGCTGCTGGGACAGAGGAGCTGCCTCACTGCAATCCGCTTTCCTCTGCTTCCTGGCATTTTCAGCTTCTTTATAGTGTTTTCTTTGAGCTGAAAGTCCCCCAGTAGCTTGATCCACTTCCTGTGCAAAATAGCAAATGATTGCCCACAAATGGCAAGTCAATTCCTTGCCTGACAGTCCAGGCTGTGGCATTGAAGTTCTTCCTTTTTGTTTATTTTTGCTGCAGACACTCATAAACATTCTTGTACAGGAGGAGAAAACAAGGCTGACAAACAAGGTGTCACAGCTTTAGAGTACATCTTGAAGTCTATATTGTGGTGGGGTTCAGTGTGCCCAACATGGCTGCGTTGGGTGAGGCTGGCTGGGAGAACACCCACACTCAATTATTCATGTCCCTGCTGGGGACAGAGCCTGAAGGTTTTAAAAAGTTCTGGCCCGCGTATCTTCCTCTTAAAGGCTACTTCCTCCATGACTGTGATGTCACTGCACATCCCAGATCTCCTTCCAATGCAGTCCCAGGGCAGTGAGAGGCATTAGGACATTTTTCATTGGGGCAGTAAACCGGAACACTGAAAACTTGAGTTAGTGTGAGTGGGACAACGGGTTGGGGTGCCCATCCTCAGAGATCAACAAAGCTCGACCAGAAAATGCCCACAGCAAACTGATTTAATCTTTGAAGCTGGTCCTTGGAGATTGGAACATGAAGTTGGACCAGGGACTGCCAGAGGTCCCTCCTTACCTAAATGAGTCAGTGATTGCAGGCATGGTTTGGGGTAAAATTCATCCTTCTGGTCCTGAGGTCTCCATCTCTGGTAGAGGGAAAGTCACCTTCCTGATTCTGCATTACCCATCCAGCTGAAATCATAAAGCAGAAAGTCAAAAATAAAATACCCAATCCCTTTTTTCAAGGCTGGAAAGACTGTTGTGCTTGTCAGACATTTCATTTTTTATGACATTTTCACTGATTTTTTTTTCCTGAAAATGTTATTGCTTTTTAGCTTGACTGAAAACCCTGCTTTCAGAGAGAACTTCTCAATAGCCATCTTGATAATGCTTTCTGTTGTTTTTTTAAAAACGCCAAATGATTAAAAGCTCTCATTACAAATGCTGAAAAATCCCTCAGTCTGCCTGTTTTGAACCCAGCAAAATGAGAACAACAGATAGTTCTGTATTTTTTACGAAATAGTTCTTCCCCTTTATTTTTTTTTAAGTCTTTCCATTCAGGCTGTGAGCTTTTCAGGGCAAAAATTGCCTCTTTAACAATGTCATTTTCCAGCTCCTACTTCACCAAGGTTTTCAATTTCAATGGGAGCTCTAAGTCAGACAATCATTCAAGACCACAATGTCTCTGGTTCAAAGCAGTGCTGACCATTTGAGCTCACAACTTTAAACTAAGACTTTCAGTTTATTAAAGCCCTAAGTTTGAAGGTGGTTTTTTTTCCCTCCAGTAGCCCTGTTTGTTTTGCAAGCTATTATAAAAAAGCAATTGTTTTTTTTCAGGGAGATGCTGTCAGTTCTTTGCTTTTCAGGAACTGCAGCTATCAGAAATGATTGTCTTAGTGCCTAAGAGATCTGTCATGTCTGCCCCTTCCCTTAACACTTACAAACATGTATCATGTTGATGAATTTAGATGGTCATTTAAAGGCAAATTGCTTGTCCTACTTTTTGCTTCTTATTGATTGTCATATAATTAACTGATTCATTTCGTTAATATAATCCAGAGTGCCTGTAACCCACTTAATCAGCAGAGCCTGATCGGAAGACTTGGGTTTAATTAGACTGCTCTAATTGCCCCAATGAAATGATGTTTCCTCTGTCCTGAGCCATTACTTATAGAAGTCAGATTATTTTAGTTTTATATTGAGATTTAATCAGGGGCAGAGAAAATAATATTTTGCCTCCTGCCAGAGGGAGGACATCTCAAAGCAAAGACAAAGGGGTTAGGGAGGTGAGGACCCAGCAGGATCAAGGGCTGTCCATGGTCTATAAGGCTGAGACCTGCCCTTGGATTTGCTCTTCAGCTCTCTGAGTGCTCTGCAAGTATCTGAGCTTGGCAAGGAAAATTGTAACTGATTGTAAATTTCTTGCAAAAATGGACCTTCAGCAGGGCTAAACTAATGTGCCAAATCAAGCTGAATTTGGGAAGTCATTTCAGCCTCCCATCCTCCCCATAAGAATTGAGGGATGTGTTTTTGGAAGTGCCAATATAGCTTGACTCTGATGTTTCCTAAATCCAGGCTTTTTCATATTCACAGGTTGTGTTGTCAGCTTGCATGTGCTTATAAAGGTGAGTGAGATAAGACTGGCTAATTAGCTTGTAAACAAAATAGAACATTTTGCTTTGCATCAAATGAAATATTTTGGGTTGCTGAGTCAGACTTATGCATGTTTAAAAACATTCTGGCAAAAAAATTAAATTGGATGCAAAGGTGGTGCAGGGGAAAATACTCTGTGGGGACTGCCTTCCTCTTGAAAGAAGGGCTGGCTTCTGAACGCAGTCCTGACAAGTGGGAAAATGCCTGAAGCACTCAAGCTGCTGGTGGTTTTTCTCAGAGTGGGGGGATATCACCTGGTGGGTGAGCCTCTCTTTACAGGTACTTTTCAGCCAGGGCCACAAGCCTGAAGAGGAACCAGCTGATTAATGTGAAATTAGTGCCAGAGACTGTGATTAATGCTGGATGCAGGAACAATGTAGAAGGAGAAAGCCCATGGCATTGTCTCTGGAGGAAGTGGTTGCATTACCCGAGGCTATCCCTTTTCCTGCTGATCCCACATTCCCCTCCTATCTCTGTGCCACTGGTCCCTTCTCCGTCTCATGACTCTCCAGCCATGGCCTGTGGCTCAGCATGGTATGGAGGTCTCTGTCCTCGATTTCCAGCACAGGGACAAGGAAGTATTTGGAGAGGGATGCAGCAAAAAAAACACGAGGAAGAAAGTGAGCTTGCAGCATTTCTGGGACTCAGAGCTCACTGGAGCAGCAGCTGTGGAGATTTTTCCCTGCTCCTTTAGCCTTTGCTGCTTCAAGGAAATAGGATTTTGTATGTCTCTTTTCTTTCTTTTTATTTATTTATTTATTTTTTTTTTTTTTTTTTGCAAACACGATTAGCAAAGATTTATTTTTTTCTCTTCCAACAGTAATAAGGATTAGGTACCACCGGAGCCAAAGGGACAGCAGTCAAATGAACCAAAAGAAACAGTGAAATGTGGTATGTAATGTTTGAAGGTGAAGGGCCCCAGGGAGTGACTCAGACAAGGTCACCCAGCTGTGCCACCCTGCCGAGGGACACAGAGCTGTGCCCTGGGCGTGCTCAGGCTGTGATGGAGGGGGTGAGGGGTGGGATGAGGGTCAGCCCCCCCAGCCCTTCCCTGCCAGGCACAGCTGTAGGAGCTGGAGGCTGTGCCAGCTCAGCATCCAGACGGCCGGGGGTGGGATGTGGATCTGACTCACATCGCTCTAGGCTCGTGACTCTGTTCTTTTGGGTGATAATCCTGCAAACGTGCCAAGAGCAGCGGCAGTGCTGGAGTCTTTGCTACCGATCTCCTGTCCCCTTCCAGCCTGTGACCTGGCGGCGTGTAGAACGGCACTTGGCCTCCAGAAAGGAAAAGGATTTTTCTCCCTGAAGTTAACATTTTCAGTGTTTCCCCTCTCAGTACGTGGCTGTGTTGGAGGGGTGGATGAGCTGTCTCTGGTGGTGATGAGACGGGATCACAACTCCAGCTGGCAGGAACTTGGTATGATCACAGTCAGTTTCCCTCTCGTGGTTTGCAAAGGAATTAACTGGAAGGATATTTAATTACCTTCTCAGGTGAATATGGTCAAGCTATGCTGGTGTAGTCCTGGTCCCTTGAGAGCTTCACCTGAGAAGATCCAGGTGGCACTGCTGAATTTTGTTAAAGCTGTAGTTCTGCTCTTCTGGTCACAATTACAGATTTTTGCCTCTCCTTTCCATTGTAGAATGGCTGGAGCTGTCAGACAAGGTCTGAGGTGCCCTTCCATTAGGAGATTTTTTTTTTTACATTCTCTTTCCCTCATGCTGTTTTCTGCCTGCTACAAAGGTCACAAGTTCCCTTGCATAGAACCTGTCCTTGTTCCTGCCTGTGAAGAGCAGGGTAAGAGGGCCCAATTCTTCCAAAACATTTCTTAAATGTTTCTGTGGGGAACTGGGGAAGGCATGAGTTCCACGGAAAAGGAAGGGGCCTCAAAAAGAAAAGAAAAAAGGGGGAAGGTGTGAAACAAGGGAGATCCCACAAGTCAGGGAGGTCAGTGGAGAGCCACAGCATCCACAGGGTCTGAGTGCAACACTGGTCACAGGGAGACGTGGTGGTGGCTGACACCCAGGGAGTGCCACGAGCTCATACCATGGTGGTGACTGGAAGACAGGCTCTGTCTGATGTGGACAAACAATATAAACAATAAATATTTTTGGTCTGCTTTTTTGCCTAATTCTAGAGTCCCCGAGGAAGATGTTTGGCATCCTCCCCTCTCCTTGCTTGCACCGGAGGGACTCAGTATCCTGCAGAGACAGCAAGGGAAATTACAGGATTATTCCCCATGGTGATTATCCTGTGATCTCTCAGGGCTGTATAAATGGGAGCTGATTACAGTAGAAAAGGAGTAAATTGTGTAATTAGAGAGGGGGAAGAGGGGAGGACTTAACCTCTGCTTGAAGGTGCTGGTTTAGAGAGGAGAGTGGAAAAGAGAGCCCTGAGCAGTGTCTGTGCTGGGACCCACAGCCCTTTCCAGGGCTGACCTGCTTCTGTTGCTTTGGGCCAGTTCTTTGATCTTCCCTTCTGGAGAAAGAACAAAATATTTTATTCTGCTGGGACTCTTGGCCAGTTTCTTTGCATAGAAAGTCCCTCTTGCATGTCCACCCTGCCCCAGGCCTGCAGTGTGGCTGCACTCAGACATTGGCATCACCCCAAATTTCCCTCTGGGACTTGTCATGAATGGTTAGAAGAGAAAAGCCATTGCAGCATGGAACCCACAGCAGTTCTGTGTTGGGTGTAAGATGGCCAAGGTCCTTCATGCTGCTCTACATGGAGCAGGAATTTTGCCTCCCTTTTCCTTTATTATTGACCCAGGCTGGCCTGGGCCATAAAGTGTGTCTGTTCCCATTGCAGGAAAAAAAAGCACACAGCAGAGCTGCTCCCAGAGCCACGGAGAGGGAGGCTATTATTGTGAATATTATTCATGCCAGGAAAAATAGCCAATTACCTTCCTATAGAACCACTCTCTGCCCAGTGAGGCAGTAATTGCAACATCTAACATTCATCACGGAGCTCTGAAAGCGCTTCGGGAATAAAATGCTGGCAAATGGATGGACTTGAAAAAGAGAGGGGGGGAAAAAAGTAAAGTTAAGGCACTGGATATTCAGGGGGTGCAAAATGCCTGCAGGGAATCTGTGCCCACTTACACCTCAAGTCCTACAGATGCAAGAATTTGGCTTTGTCTTATATCCACTCTATTTTATGTTTTAAAGGTATGTAACTATATTAATGTAGATGTTTAATAAACTGAATAACAAAATAGGATGTAACTGAGGGCTTTGTTGATGTTTAAAGTCAGCTGTGCAAGTGTGACACAAATAAGTTACTGCATTTATTTCCCAGGTTTACCAGTGGAACAACCAACACAGGGGAAATCCATCTTCCCCTTTCTCCTTTTCCTCCCTGGAGGAGGAAGAAAAGATGAAGTCCTTTCAAGAGCTGCAGGGCATTGAATGTTTACTCTGCAGGACTGCACCGAAGGCCACGTTTCACTCCCTGCCTGTGCCCATGGTTCTCCATGGACATTGTCTGGAGATTTGCCAGGTTTCCCAAGATCTATTAATGCTCTCAGCTACCAGGCACCCACAGGCTCTGGGGGATGTGCTCCAAGCCTGTGAGCAGCACCTCTTCCCCACAGTGGGAATCTCATCCTGAGGAGGACACCTTTCCTGTCTGACGATGGAAGGGTTAACTGCATGTGTCAGAGGACTTGGCCGGTTCCAGAGTTGTTTGGGGTTTTCCCTGTGCGGCCAGAGGGATAATTTAGCTGTGTGTCTTCAGAATGCTGTGGGTTTGCACCCTGTGAAACGTCTGTCCTTTAAACTGCTCGGTGAGCAGCAGCCCTCGTTTATCATGTCAGCTGTGATCCATGGAGCAGCAACAGCCCCGCTCTTCCCTCAGGTCCTGCCCGCCCTTCTCTCCGAAGGAAAACAAATCTACAACGAAATTGCTGCTGCCCTGAGTTTGCTTTGTCGCCCTGAACCCTCACAAATACCCTTTAGGGTGCCCCAAAGGGATTTGCTCTGTTCCACGAGCGCAAAAAGCGCAGGCCCACAATCAGAGATTTTGTGTCAGCCGTGATGTCACACACAACACAGCTCACATCAAACCTGTCAGAACTCGCAAAATAACCCAAGATTGTGCCAAACTGAGACAAAATTGTCAAGGGACAGCTCCTCCCTCTGCACTGCTCTTTCCTGGGTGCCCAGGGTCACCCGCCTGCCCATCCCAACACCCGGGGCTGGAATTCCTGCTGCCCACGCTCTCATCTTCACACCTTTGTGTGGAGATGGCTCCCTTCATCTCCCTGCCAGCCAAAAAACCGAAATAAACGGTTTAATTTCTTATTTAATTGCTCATTCCCTCACACTGATGTCCCTGCTGCAGTCCCACACCCTGACTCTTGTGGTGCAGCTTCTGCAGGCCGGCACTGCCCTTGCTGGGAGGGAACAGACCCAGCAGGATTCTTCCACGGAAAGAACAAAAAAAGTCCCCTTTTTGTGATTTAAAAAAAACTTTAAAAAATATTTTTTGTAAATTAAAATATTTTAAATGTTTTAAAATATTTTTTTAAAATCGAATAAAAGAAGTGTTTTAAAAAGCAAGGACAGGTTTGATTACCCATGTTCAGACAGAAATATAAGCTCTTCACATTCTCAGTATTTTCCGTTTTTGTTTACACACCTTATAAAAATAGCCAGCGTTTCATGACATATACTCACAGATGTCAGTCCCTGAGGACAGACGCAATTTTTGTTTACATGGAAAACCTGTCACAGGCATTAAGTGATATATGAACATTACTGTTCGCTGGATGAATTGTGTCCAAAGAAAAAAAAATAACTCTGGTTTGGTTTTTTTTTCCTTTTTCTCTCCCAGTCCCCCTTTGAACAGCTCCACTTGTCACAGAAACTCATGATAAATCTCAAGTCCTCTTATTGCTATATATATATATATAAATATATAAAAGCAGTGGATTGCATTTCTTTGCCGTACCCTCTCTCCGCGGAGCTCCGAGCGGGTCGATGCGGCTCGGTGCTGCTCGGCGCTCGCTTGGCCAGGCCTGTGGGCGCGGGGCGGGGCCGGCCCGGCGGTTTTCCCGCCAGCGGCGCGCGCGCGCGGGGCCGTTACCGCGTCCGCGCGCTCCCGTGAGGCGATGGTGGGTGGGGGGGGGCACCGGGCCGGACCCGAGCGTGAGGGGGGACCTGGGTCTGGGTCTGGGTCTGGGTCTGGGTCTGTGCCGGGAATCTCCCGGCACCTCACTCTATGTGTGCCTGTGTGTTGTGCCTCTATTCCAGAGGAGGAGCCTGGCCCCCAGCCAGCTGGCCAAGAGGAAGGCGGGCGATGAAGATGAGGAAGAGGAGGAGGAGGAGGACTGGGACCCCCCGACGGTGAGCGGGGGTCCCCGGGGTGTGTGCCCGGGTGTGTGTGCATGTTCTCGGCCCCGTGTGACTCCGCGGCCATCCAAGCCGCTCCCTGGTGCCTGAGCCTCCCCATCCTCTGGGCATCGCTCCCCCGGTTTATGCTGCCCTAAAACTTTGTGTCTCGGCATGTGGTTGGTGGAAGAACTTCGTTGTGTGCTGATGGTGCTTTGTGGTTACGGAAAAACTTATGCCTGTGGGAGCTTCCCGATGCTGTGTGAAAGGAAGGGTAACCGGGTAACTAGGAATAGGATGTTTAAGACAGAACCTTACGTCTTTTTGTCACAGTTTTGCCGATTATCTGTAAGGGACATTAAAGACCTCGTTTAGCCATTCAAAATGAGAATATTCCCAACCCTAATCCTAATTTACAGTTATGTTCTATGTCATACAGGTGAAAGAGTCTCACCTAATGTTTTCTGTGTCAAATCCATTTTTCTGTGCCAGCAAGTGGTTGAAACCGTGCCTCACGCTGAAGAGGACTGTGTAAAATCAGGAAACAGATCAATGACTTATTCATTTTGATGCTTTTCTAAGTGTTTGAAATGCAAGGTTCAGTGGAAGGCCTTTCACCTGCATAACACCAGGTGCCTTGCAGCCTCTGGGGACTTTGATGTAGTTTGTTCCATGCTATTGACCCTTCCTTTTCTTAATTCTGCTTTTTTTGAGTGACAGGACAAATCTTAGCGTGGACAAGACTGCCCTTTTACAGATTAGAAAGTGGTAGATATTTTCTCAAGTAGGAGAATGTTTTAAGCTTTAGGGTGCAGTGACCTTGCTGTGTGAGTCCTTTGGCAGCGGGGGTGAGTGATGGCTGTGTGTACTCAGAGCTGCTCGGCTGCCTGGGCGATGGTCTGTGTGCTTTGGTGCTCACTGAGTGTGACAGCAGAGCATCTCCTGCTCTGCCCAGCTGCCCCTGAGCTGTTTGGTTCTGTTTTCCAGAGCCGGAAGAGGCAGAAGGCAGCCGGTGAGACGGAGAGTGGGGAATGCTACAGGTCGCCCTTCCGCAAACCCCTGGCTCCGCTGACCAACAGACCCCACTGCCTGGACAGCGCTCAGCACGTGAGTGGGGGCTGCTGCTGGCACACACAGAGCTCACCCAGCAAGGGAGTCCATGGCCTCAGTTAAACAGAGGTGTTAAGGAAGTGCCACACAGACACAAAGTCTTTTGGAGAGGCTTTTTGCCTGCTCGAGCCCAGTAATGTTGAAGGAGCTGTGGTGGGGGAATTTCCTGTAGTGAAAATCCTGAATGAGGGAGTTCTGTGGGGCCCAGGTGAAGGACAGTGCCCAGAGATGTGAGTTGCTTTCCACCATCTGGGTCAAATGCTGTTTACTTGCCTGGTTCTCTCTAGGCTTCCACTGCTGGACTAGCTGGGTCCTTGCTGACCCTGCAATGGTAACCCAGCTCCTTTACAGGAAATGAGTTGCCTGACTGAATTACCAAGGCAGGGGGAAGCAGTGGCTTTTAAAGAAGTGAATAAAGCCAGTGGATTTAGGAAGATGGGAGCTATGAAAAATCAATTTCATGTATTAGGAAACCCAAAGGAAAATAGTTTTGAAAAGCAGAAGTGGTGGAGGAAATTGTGCTGAATTGTTGCTTTCTTCCTTTTGGATAGTCTTGAAAGTAGTTGGGGTTGAAGCTTGAGTAGATTAAATAGAGGGACTCTGAGTACTTGGCAAAACTGAGTTCTCAAAAAATGTTCTGGACTTACTTTCTTGAGCAATCTCTGATTTCAGACCTCTGAAATGTGTTTTATTTCTGAATTCCTAGGAGGCTTTTATCCGCAGCATTTTGTCCAAACCCTTCAAAGTTCCCATTCCAAATTATAAAGGTAAGATGAGGAGGTTTAAGGATTGTCTATGTTGGCTGACTCGGGTAAAACAGATGATGCTTAGGCCTGTCAAATATATCTGGGGGGATTATTGTTATTTTTTGCACTGATGCGTATGTTCCAGAAATCCTGACTTAATTTTGAAAGAAAAATACTGGCATATTAGCAAAGTCTTCATATTTCTTACTAGTGTTTAGTTTGGATAATCCTACATTTCAGAATTGGATTTTGTAGTCTTACTGCTATGTATTTGATGTGGTGCCAGGAGATTTTACACTGTATCACAAATACAAAAGCAAAATGAATTCCAAGCCACAAAGGTTTATCATTTAAATAATGATGCTAACAGACAGAAGGCTGAGGTGAAAAAGATTGTATGTGCCAGTTTTATTTCTGCTTGGCTTGGTGTGTTGAGCCTCAAGGTGATCTTCAAAACAAGATCGTTTTGAAGTTCAAAGCCTCAGCTGGTTTGAATCAGTGAAACATAAGATCTCAGAAACAAATGGGCCTGTTCATGTCCCCTGCTTCCCCTTCACCCTCCAGCTGAAAAACTCGAATGCAGATCAACCAATTTCACTCAAATTTTAGTTATAAAAATGTCTGTAAGCAGCCACCAAATGTGGAATGACAAGCCCCAGAAGAGTTTGGTAAAGCTTGTTTCTGGAGAAGTGGGTTTGTCAGGAGGCTCAAACAAAACTGTAACTGGGAAAGCTGCTTTCTGTGGCTGTAACCTTGCTCTCTTAATTGGGAAAAGTGACTGTTCCTTGTGCTCTTTCTTCCTTGTTGTGTGTGTGTTGCTACCTCAGCTTGTGATACACGCTTGTTTTGCAAGGAGCTTTAGCAAACAGTGAACAAACAGACTGATTCAATCTTTTTCAAGCAAAATCAATCCTGGGAGCAGAGGTGCCTGAGTTTTGATGGGAAAAGGGATTTCTGTATATGTTCTTGTGTTCGTCTCCATTTCAAAATTGTGACATCAAAATACAGTACTAGGAAAAGGGACTCATGCTTGGTTTCTGCTTTTCACAGAAGCTGGTTCCAAGGCCAAACATCTACTATTGCTCAGCAGAGAGAAAATAATACCCCAGAGCAGGTAGTGACAATATGATGCTGACTGTCACTGTTAAAGATCAGTTCCTGACCTTGCATCAAAGATATAACTCTGGCTAAGTCTGAGTTAGGTGACCCCAGAAGAGGATTTCACCCCACATATTTTATATTGTAGGAGTGTATTTGTTGAGCTGTTGAGATGTACATTCTGGAACCCTCCTTGCCTTTCAAAAAACTAGAACAACCATCTTGGGCAGGTAGTGCCGTTGCTCCATCTTTGCCTCTGTTCCATGGTTCTGTTTTTTCCTGCCGCAGAGCTTCCCACCGTGTGCTGCCAGAGTGCTGCCAAACAACAGCCCTGCTTAGGTTTGCTGTCTGCACCAGCTGTGCGTGCACCTCCACTCCAGCACCCAATTCATTCACTGTTCCTAAGTGTAATCAGACTCTGCTGCGAGGCTCTGTTTGCTTCCAGGAAGATGTTGTTGTTTGAGTTGTGCCTTTGTTTGCTTTCAGGGCCCCTGGGCTTGCGCTCACTGGGTGTCAAACGAGCAGGACTGAGGGGTCCTCTCCATGACCCATTTGAGGAAGGAGCTCTGGTTCTGTACGAGCCCCCGGTGCTGAGTGCCCATGACCAGCTGAAATTAGACAAGTGAGTCATCACCTGGCATGAATGCTGCAGCTCTGACTTCTTTCTGGGTGTAGGTTTGTGTGCTTTTCGCCCAAATGTGTTTGAGCTGGGGCCTGAACATCAAGGGGAGTTCGATTCCAAGTATTCTGCCTGGATTGGTTCAGGTATGGTTACAATCAAAGAAGGAATGTACCCGTAGTGGATTGTTTGTGTTCTTTCACTGACTGTTCCATCTCTCATGCATCAAAAATTTAAACCTGTTGCAGGGAATGAGCATACACACATGGAAAAGTTGCTTAGAAAATCTTATGGCTTAGTCATTAGACAGGAAACATCAGCATCTAAGGACAAGCAAAGGGAGATAGCTGTCAAATGTTAGGCTGCCTGCTGGTTTTTGTTCTGAGGTAGTTTCTTTTGTGCTATTGTTATAACTTGAAAAGGCCGTCAACTGGATCTTCATAGACGGGGGAAGGTTTCTCTCTCCAGAAATTCAGTTATGATATTGTTACAGAAACAAGAAAAATAATTCTGACTTTTGAACTGTGTCTCTGAACCACATTCTGCCCTTGTTTTAACCACAGCCACATACGTGGTTTCACTGATTCAGACTGTGGGTAGGTCTCTAACTTCACTCTCAAAGCTGAATTAATCCATTTTTCATTTTCCTGTTTGAAGTTGCTTCCCCTGTGCCACAGGGGAGTCCTCCATATAGCAGTGAGATTTAATAAAACCTAAACATGTGCTGAATTCCTTGATCACATTCTCTTCTTCCTTGACTGCCTCCTGCAGGGACAAGGCACCTGTCCATGTTGTGGTGGATCCTGTCCTCAGCCGTGTTTTACGACCCCATCAGAGAGAAGTAAGTTTTCCATTGGGACCTGAGGGTATGGCTGGAGGATTTGCTCCATTTCAAAAAGCTGCAGTTCCTCTGCTGGAGCTGTTACAGATCTGCACAGACCTCACAGACTGACGGTCTAACAGGCTCTGGTCTGTTGAAATACAAAGTGAAACAATTGTTTTAAGCATCCTCTGAGAGGCCCGAATGCCACCGATATTCCCTTTTCCTTTTCAAATACAGTCAGGACTGAAAGTCCTGCTTTTAATTATTCTGAAGTCTGGAGATGTAGCTCTGCTGGGTGGAATTCAGTGTGGAAGGTGATGGGATACAGTTGCAATAAATTGTATTGCAGCCCAGTTTTGAGTCAGGCAGGGCAGACTGTCCACCACTGTTTTACTGCTCAGCAGAATTGATTTGATCTGCAGTCCCTGAGCCAGGGAGCACCGAGGCTCCAATTTCTGATTCCATGGTTCCAAACAAAGTGTAGAGTAGGTTCCTGCTTCAGTGTGCTTTGTTTGGAGGCTGCCCTTGGTAGTTGTGAGTTGTGCCTGACCTCTGCATACTTGAAATTTGACAGTGGAGACTGCCAAAAAACATTCTGTGTTGTAAATATGTGCAATAGTGTAATATGGCAGCACTGGGTACTACTCTCCAGCTATCTGATGTAGGTGTCTGGACAGCTCAAAGTTCATCTCAGATGCAGTATATTATCACTTAAGCCTGGAGGGGGCACAGATGGAAGCTGTGATTGCTGATCTTGCAGGCTAAGCAGGTCAATCTGGATGTGTCCCTGCATGGGAGATCTTCAGATGGCTCTGTGAGCATTGTAGGCTGCTCACAGCTTGTAGTTTTATCTCAGATCTGGTAATGAACCTGTGACCCAGTGTAATGTTCATCTCTTGACTGCATAGCTGGAGGCACTCTGGTTTTGAGTAAGCTACTGCCTGCTGGTGCTTTTGTCAAGTAATCAAAGCTTTGTTGGTGTCCTAGACACACTGTTTTTTGGCAGGTAAATATTGATGATGAAGCAGTTTCTGCTCTAGGTTGACTAATAAGTCTCTGCCTGCTAAGATTCCTATGCTGCTTTATTCAGCTGATGCTCCTACATGGTTCTACATTGGAGCTCTGCTCCAACTTCATTATGACTTTTGCCCAGGTGCTGGTTCTGCAGCAAAATGCAGTCTTACAGTCAGTAATGTACTTCATAATTGTTCGACTGGGTTAAATAAATTCCATTAGTCCATTACTAAAAACAGAAGAGAGAAAGAAAGAAAAGGTCTTGAAAGTGTAAGTCAAAGTGCTCCATCTTCAAGTCCTGAGTAGTGGAGTAGAGAGGATGAATCCTGGCAGGTGTGTTTAGCTTGTGTCCCACACTTCCTGTTCTGTTGGCACAATGCAGGTAGCTTGTACATTCCCAGCACAATGCCCTGGTTTTCTCTGACTCTTTTGCTATCACATGGTACAGGAACATTTTGCAGTTAGTGTCTTTTATATTTTTTTTCCTCCCCCCCTTTTATCTGTCTCGGTGATGTGTCAGAGCCTAATGCAGGGCTGAGCTCTTCTCCCACTATGTGACGTGGGTTATAACCTCAGCCCTGTGTCTTCTCTAAAGCTAAATCTGCTTTGGACCTTGAGCCCCCAGGTGAGTCACTGCTTCTAGGCAGAAATGATGGGGCTGTTGATGGTATTCTGGGAATTATTCGGGCAGCAGAAACAACTCTACTTGCTCTGATTCTTTAAAATGACCTGATTTGGTGGTGTTAAGATGATAAACCTCTTTGAAATGATTGATCCGTGTTAGTTTATGGCCAGGCCCTGTTTAATGCAGCCAAGGGTAGAAATTTCTGGGAATTCATGTAAGCCAGCTGGTTATAATTGTGCAAGTAAAATGTAGCAAGATTTTGTGCATGTTGTGAGGTACATGTTGGCACCAGTAATGCTGTTCCACTCCAGATGTGGTGGCATTTCAGCTGTGCCTCGGGTGATTTCCCTCTGTCTCATTAGAGCACTGCATGTCCCCAGGGGCGTGTGTGCTACACGCATCTGCTGTTCGTTGTGCTATCAGTCCTGTGCATTGTCGTAATGAAGTTGTCACTGCTGGTGTCCCCATCCTGCTCTGAGAGAATGATTTTTTTGGCAGGGGGTGAAATTCCTGTGGGACTGTGTGACGAGCCGGCGGATCCCTGGGAGCCATGGCTGCATCATGGCAGACGAAATGGGGCTGGGCAAAACTCTCCAGTGCATCACGCTCATGTGGACGCTTCTCCGGCAAAGCCCGGAGTGCAAGCCTGAAATCGAGAAGGCCGTGGTGGTGTCTCCCTCCAGCCTGGTGAGAAACTGGTACAATGAAGTAGAGAAATGGCTGGGGGGAAGGATCCAGCCGCTGGCCATTGATGGAGGCTCCAAAGAAGAGATTGACCGCAAACTAGGTACAGAAATGTTTGGAATGTGTGCGTTCGGCTGGTTGAGGTCAAAATCTTGCATTGGAAGAAGGCTGCAGCAGCTCATGTGAACATCTCTGAGCTGTCACTGGATCTCTGCACACTGATGGCTGTCTTTCCACTATCATATTTAGATCAGACTCTTGCATGTTTGGTAATAGTTATCTTTTGGCATAATCCAAATCTAGTCAGGTGTTAGGGTAGTCCCGGTGCTCTTATTTTGCTCCAGCCAGAAGGCAGGAGAGGTGACAGAAGGGACATGGAAATGGGAGCAGTTGTGGGGAAAGGAGAATGGTATATATGGCTTGGGTATATAAGGGTTTTCCTAAATATTTAAGGCAAATGTTTTGACCATTTGACCCATTTTCTATTAGTTTTCCTCATCCTTCTTTTTTTGTTGTTTTTTCTTTTTTTTTCCTTTTTCCCCTTCCCATCTGCAGTTGGCTTTATGAACCAGCGTGGCCTGCGAGTGCCTTCCCCCATCCTGATTATCTCCTATGAGACCTTCCGACTGCACGCCGAGGTGCTGCAGAAGGGCAGTGTTGGGCTGGTCATATGTGATGAGGTACGGGGGAAACCTTGAAGGAGAATCCATTCCTGGTATTTTCTCAACGTATGGGTGAAACTGGATCTGCATTCTTAAAAGGCGAGTGGACAGTGGGAAATAAGGCTTAGTTGTGGACAGCACCCATTCTGGTGTTTCAGAGGCTTTAAGTAATAAGATCAACCATACTGTGTGAGCCTGAACGGGAGAGGTGTCTTCATGAGCCAAGATACAAAGAAAATCCAGTTGGTGGTAGCTGTGTCCACTTGTAGGTGCCTGATGGATCCTGCTAGGGCCCTCTCCATGGGAAATCTGTACCAGAAGGGAGGTCCATGCCTGTCTCTGTTGGGATGGTAGTGCCCTGGCTTCCTGGTTTTCATTCGTTGGTGTGTGTCTTTGTTAAAGTGAGAAGTACTTTCTATTTGGCCTGGCCTCATGTTCTGCACAGTAATTTTTAACTTGACTCTTTTTGGAGCAAGAGGTAGGACTGGAAACTCCTGAGGTCTCTCCTAACCTAAATAATGCTGTGATTCAGCATGCTCTTGTGAGTAATGCTGGCTGCTGTCAGCCATTATATCTGGCAATCTCATTCTGTGCTTGTGGGTGAGTTTGAAGGATGGTCCCATGGCAGGACCTTCTTCCTCTCTCTGTAGTCTCACACCTGGAGCAGAGGCAGGAGAGCTGGGCAAGGAGTTACCTCATGCTGCTTGTTCAAGAGGAGACAGCTGGCTTGACTCCCTGCACACTGGATCAAGCTTTGCCAAGCCTATGTTCTCAAGCTCTGCTTTCACATGGCTGAAATTGAGTTGTTTTTTCATTTGTCATTCCCTATTTGTGGTTATAGGTAGTAAGAGCCAGAGATGCTTTGAAGGACAGAAGAAAACAAGTGTCCTCTGCCTCCTTGAAACGATCAGGCTGGGGCCTGGCTGGGGTTGAGGTGCTGCTGGGTAGAAGGAATTTATTAAATAGCGGTGCCACCCAGTGGTTTGGCTTTGTATTTGCCAGACAGTGCCGAGAGAGGCTTAAAAAGAGTGAGTGTCCTCAGGAGTGTAGCTCCCATAAACCTTTTATCTGCCACTCCATGACTGCCCACACCTCTCTGTGGCCCTGGGATGGGGCCAGCACCTCGGGAGTCTAGGAACCCACATCCTTGGCCTTGTGGCTTCTGTACATTTCCAATAAATACCTCTTCTGCTGCCTGGCACTTGTAAAAAGCATATTATCACTTGTGCTTTGTCCTACCCAGCACTCAGATGCTAATAAAGCTGCTTTTCCTAGGCATGAGAAATGGGGCCTGTATCCAGATTACCCCTGTAAGAGGTGAAGAACCTCTTTTTATTAGTGTGCAAAGGTCTGGCAATCCTCTATACAGGTGGTCTGAGTGGTTTGTGATTGTGACCTTGAGTGAAGCAATTTTACTGGTCCACAGTTCAGTGCTTGTGTTGTTAGCTGAAAACATTCCCATCTTTGAACAGGAGACAATTCTTAGAGTTATACTGTATGATGGCTCTTATTTTCATGGTAGACTTTCTTGTCTGGGTGGAGCTTGGATGTTCCTGGTCTGGGAAGCTTGTAATGTCTTGTTTCCTCACATAATGGTTTCAGGTTTTTCACTGGATCCTTGTCTTTGAAATAAGTCTGTTGCAAGACTTACTCCACTGCTAGGAATGGGAAAATTGGTGAGATGCCTTTTGTCAGTGCTGATGAAGCTCTCCAAGCTGCTTCCTAACAGGGCCACTGGATTTATCAACCTCATTCCTTTTTTCTGTTTTTTAAAGGGCCATAGATTGAAGAACTCTGAAAACCAAACTTACCAGGCTCTCAACAGCTTAAACACACCTCGGCGAGTCCTTATATCGGGCACCCCTATTCAGAACGACCTGCTGGAGTATTTCAGCCTGGTGCACTTTGTCAATTCAGGCATCCTGGGTAAGAGATCAATGTGTGGCTGATATGAGGGAGGAGAAGGTGCTGGCCAGGCTTCCCTCAATGCCAGAAAAAGCAACAGCTGAGATACTGGTGCAAAGTCATGTCAGGGGCTTGTAACTAGGTGATCTCCAAGGTCTTTTCCCCCTCAAACCATTCTGTGATTCTATGAGACTTAGTCTCTTTCAATTTGCATCCTGAAAGTCTAAGTTAGGGTCCCCTGTTCTAGAGGCTGTGTATCATCTGAGCTCTGTTTCAAGATTGTAAGGCAAAGTACACCAGTCTAACAAGTATTTTGGAAGGGGAATCAATTAAGGTAAAATGAATATGTAAAACTAAATACTACTGTAAATGATTTCTTTGTTGCTGTAACTCGTCACCCATGATTGTCTCAGATTGTTGGGCATCCAGTCCAAAAGGCTTCTCATTAATTCTAGTGCATGCACAACTCTAGTTAAACACAATTCATCAGATTCTTAGTCTTGCAAGAAGAATTTGAGCTGCATCTTTTTCTGTTCAGCTGTTCTGCCCCCAGGAGTTCTCAAGGAAAGGATGGAATGGGGTGGTAGATGTTCAACATGTGCTTTTTCCGTGTGCTTCAATTTTGGGTAGTTATTACAGGGAGCTGATGGGATTTCACCTGCCCCCCTTGACCTGTACTTTGGGCAAGATTACTCTCCCTGTACTTGCAGTTCGTTCTTCCTGAGATGAGGTTAATGGTGTAACTACTGCAGCAAAGCTGCATGCACTCAGTAGGCATTTTCCCCACTTTCAGCCTGTGGCCAGTAATAAGCAACTGATTGCAGATAATTTTGGAGTAGGCACAGATAATGCCTGTGCTTTTGTTTGCAAGGACAAAATCAGGGAATAAAAGTATAACTGGAATGTGAGCAAAAGCAGTATGTATGTGCGTGACTGTTTAAGTAAAATTGTATGACCTTTGACCTTGCACTGTTGTTTGATGTACAAAATTATCATCTGTTGTACTGATTTTTCTGCCTTGTTTGCATCTTTCTTGCCTAGAAAAAAAGCCAATCTTATGGGTGGGATGAGTGTTTTATCTGCTGGGCTCGGTGTTTGGGGTGTGGTAACTGTGGCTGTGGGATGGTGATCAAAGGTGCCTTGGTAGCAGTAGTCACCTTTTCACTTCTGTTTTATACAGGAACTGCACAGGAGTTTAAAAGACATTTTGAAATGCCCATCTTGAAAGGAAGAGATGCAGATGCAAGTGAAGATGAGCGACACAAGGGAGAAGAGAGGCTTAAAGAGCTGATCAGTATTGTGAACAGGTGAACATCATCCCTCTTCTCTTTGCAGAGCTTTTGCATAAGCCCTTTGCATAAGCCCTGCTATCTTTCCAAATTACAGTTGTAGCTGTAATGAATTCTCTTGCCTGTTACGACTATTCAGCAAGTGATTGTGCAAGTATTTATTGCCTAAAAAATCCACATAGCATGGAGCTTTAGTCTGATAAATGGAACTGACATGGCACAGTCAGCTGCAGCCATCCCCAAGCAGTATTCTCAGGTACTGAATTATTATTTGACTCCTATGTTTCTGTTTTCTCCTGGGATCTGAATAATCAGGCAGCATCCTTTTATTTCCGTTAACTACAAGTGTGAGCTAGATCAGACCTGAGATCCATCCATCCCAGATGCTGAGTAGCAGGAGGAGTATAAGGAATATCACTCCATTCTGCTGTTGATTGCCCAAGTCACAAAAGAGTCCATCTCATGCTTTCACAGTTGTTTTGGCTCTGTAGGGCTGATAGAACAGACTACAGGTGTCACACATGGGACTTCTGATCCCCAAGAAGCACCTCTGTGATGTGAAGTGCTGTCTTATTTATCTTTTATTGGTTTGTGGTACTTGTTTTAACCTGGTTTTCTTCATGAATGCAACCACTTTATCCACATCTGCTGGCAATTGCTTGGCTCTCTCTAAGAACTTTTCTAGAAAAGACTCTTAAATACTCAGCAGTGCTGGTGTCTTCAGGTTTTTTTTTGTGATTGATTGTGGGTTTTGTTTGGTGGTTTTTGGTTTTTTAATCTGATCTTTTGCAGCAATCACAAATACAATCCTGCAGTTCACAGGCATGGTAAATTAAATTTCACACTAAGTAGAGTCACTCCATTGAGACAGTACTGACCTTGATTCAGATCAGCTTGCAGAAGCCTAAGAAAAAGGAGAGGTTGGGAGGAGAAAAGCTTATTCCTTCTTGAGGTGCATTTATTTCTTTTTGTAGTTGATGGAAAATGGCTGAAAAAGAGTGTTCAGGAATTCCTGTGCCTGGCTCTGTTCAGGTCTGTGTCCTTTCCTTTATTGTGCAATAGTTATAATACACAAATAGGGCAGACAAAGCATAAAAGTAGTAACAGATGAGTCTGTTGAATTTGGTGGGAATTGCAAATAGGATAGTGATGCAAAGACATAGGGAATCATAGAGGTAAGGCTGGAAGGGCCTTGGAGAAGCCATCTAATCAGTCTTGCTGTCCTAAGGAAGAAGGTACTAGACCTAAGCTATCTCCTAAGCCCCACCTAGCACTGAAGACCTTGCAGTTTTCCTAGGACACCTTTTCCAGGGCATGGCTGTCTTTGCAGTTAGAAAATGCTCTTAATGTATAACATAAATCTTCCTTACTGCAGTTTAAGCCTATTACTTTTCATCCTGCTGCTTATGGGTTCGGAGACCAGATTATTCCCTTTATTTACCGGCCTTTGACTGATTCTGGGGTTGTCATATATCCCTGCTGTACTTCTTCTATAGGTTTTGTAACATATTCTTGATGCTTCCTGGCAGAATTGGGTTTCTTCACCTCTTATTCTGGTTGCTCAGCTCAGCACTTTTTCTAGTCTATTCTGCCTCTTCTGAAGTGTGGCAAAACTGCTACATGGGGTATTTCCAGAGCCCCACAGGATATGTCCTTTCTGGAATCTTGGGCCAGGCAACAAGCCCATCTTGGCTGAGGATGAGTTATTAAATGGTGAGTTGCCTGCCTGTAGTTTGGGTTATACCCACATATGTGGTGGTTGATCCCTGTCCTTGTTTGCTATCCATGCTGCTGGTCTGTTGTACCTCAAATTGCAAATGCTGTTGGTAGTTTGAGGAAGAGCAGAGTTTCTCTTGTTGGCCGAGCTCTCTTTGTGTTGGTGGAATCATGTCTGATCCCTCCAAATCTCATGAACCACATTTGGAAGCCTTGCAAAGACAGTGGGTTATATGGGGTTGTGTAATATGGCTTCGTGTGGATTGTGTGTCTGGCCTCTGCCATGTGTTGAACTGTCACAGGCCTTTGGAGGGAAAGTATCAAAGGGACTGTGTGTTGACCACATGAGAAATAATAGTGATAAAACAGAGTTTTATCAGTAAAAGTGATGCAAGAGTCATCCAAGCATCTGATCTTAATTTCTCTCCCTGCAGGTGTTTAATTCGAAGAACTTCAGACATCCTGTCCAAATACCTGCCGGTGAAGATTGAACAGGTGGTCTGCTGCAGGTACCAAAAAGCATCTGCTGTGTCTGAGAAATAGTGGAAGCAACAGGAAGGACTGAAAAATTGCAAAAAGCCTTTCAATTCTTGTGGTGACTGCTTCTCTCCAGGAATTATGTAGCCGTTGGCAATATGTTGCTTTTCCTCCTGAAGCTACAGCCCACAACTGGTAGTTCTGCCAGCCAGCTGGTGAGCTCTGGGCAGCCGTGTAGAGCAGAGCCCTGGGCTGTGCAGTCTCTGCAAGCTTCTCTTCCAGCTCTGGCACATAGCAGTGCTCTACCAGCAGCCTTGGGGGCAGTTCCAGGCTGTCTGTGCTGTAGGTAGAAGAACTGAGCTGAAAGGAACACTGTGTGTAGATGGAGCAGGGTGGGCTTTTGTTTGGCTGCAGGCTGGCACTGCAGAGCTCTTGTTGTGTTTCAGACTGACACCTCTGCAGACTGAGCTGTACAAGAACTTCCTGAAGCAAGCCAAGCCAGTGGAGGAGCTGAAGGAGGGCAAAATCAGTGTTTCATCTCTCTCTTCCATCACTTCCTTGAAGAAGCTGTGTAATCGTGAGTTGTTCACTCGGGTGTGGGTTTCGCACTGTTGGTGGAGCTTTTTTGGGTCTCCCTTGTGTACTCCACAGTCTCTGAGCTCTGTTTATTCTCCAGATCCTGCTCTTATCTATGATAAATGTGTGGAAGAGGAAGAAGGATTTATGGGAGCCCTGGACTTGTTCCCTGCTGGCTACAGCACCAAATCTGTGGAGCCCCAGCTTTCAGGTACTATGGAACTCAGCAGTACAGGTGTGCTGCCTAACACAGGCAACCATGAGACTGTATTTAGCATCTTACCAAGTGCTGCCCCTCCAAGGTCTGGAATTTGGGAGTTCTGCTCTAGCTTTTTCTTTCTTTCCTTTTTATGCAGGAAAGATGCTGGTTTTGGATTACATCCTTGCTGTTACCAAAAGCACCAGTAATGACAAGGTGGTTTTAGTGTCTAACTACACTCAGACACTGGATCTATTTGAAAAGCTCTGCAGGAACAGAAGGTTTGTCTTTGGGTTTCGCTGGTTTAATCCTGCTAGACTGTACAGGTAGCCTATGCTGTAAAAGAACTGGCTATTTCTACACTTTTGATCAGCAGGAACTTGTGATCTGTCTTTTAGCTCAGGGGTTCCTGAATTGGAACTAATGTAGCTTGTGCTTTGTCTGCTGGAGTCACTCAGCAGAAAATCTCTGGCCCTCTGCTAACATTTCTAAATCCCATTCTGTTGTTACAAAGCTGATGGTGACAGATCTTTCTCTTTTAAGTAGGATGCACTAAAGATGGCAGCAGTCTGACTTAGTAAATGCTGTATGTTCCAGGTATTTGTATGTCCGGCTGGATGGCACCATGTCCATTAAAAAGAGAGCAAAGATCGTGGAGCGATTCAACAGCCCCTCGGTGAGTAGAACCTGCCAGACGTGAGCAGCTCTCCTCTGCCAGCTCTGAGTGCCATGAGTAAAAGTGTGGCTGCCTCTGTGCTCTAATCCAAGCCTGCCTTTTTTGCAGAGCCCTGAGTTCATCTTCATGTTGAGCAGCAAAGCAGGTGGCTGTGGTTTGAATCTGATCGGGGCCAACAGGCTGGTGATGTTCGACCCTGACTGGAACCCGGCCAACGACGAGCAGGCCATGGCTCGCGTGTGGCGGGACGGCCAGAAGAAGATGTGCTACATCTACCGGCTGCTCTCGGTGAGGCAAACTCCTCTCCCCTCCTCAGCATGGAGCTCTGGGTGCCAGCCCAGACTGCAGCTGCTCGACTGGGGCCAGAAGGGAAGGTGACCAGAATTGATTGGAGCTTAATTGCTTCCTGCCCTTAGATGTGTTGCCATGGAAAACCATGAAGGTTCTAGCTGGAGGGTCATTACTGCAGCCATTGGTTTCTAGCAGTGGCTAGCTTCTGAGAAATAGAAACAACTGTGGCTTTGCAGATAAGATGTTCCTTTGAAGTCATTTAGGCATCTGACTTCTTTAATTTCATGGAGTGTCTGATGCCGAAGTTGCTGTTTTTCAGTCAGGCTGCAGTCTGTTTTAGCTGGTTGTACGTGTACTTAAGAAACAGCAAGTCCATTCCTGGAATTACCAGCAGCATTGAGGATGGAGCTGCCAGTGAGCAGGTGGGATAGCTTCTCTGTAGAGGAAAACCATGAAGGAGACTGGTGTTTTCAGGCTACTCTAACACTTTGTCCAGCAGAGCCAGTAGCGATTACTACCTAGAAATGTCTTCTGTGCCCATGTTCACCTCTCATTAGGCTGTGAGGTTTTTTTTGTATGTAGTTTTATGGTTTGTTTGTTTGTTTTTTGTGTAAGCTTAGGTTCCTTGGTCAATTATTATTTTTACTTTGAGAAAACAGACATTCTTTGCCCATCTTTTCTTAATGGAGTTCTTCTCTGACCTTGCTGCACTTGGAAGCAGGGAGCTCCTTTGCTTTTAGAAATAGGAAATCAGTCTGAAAATTGTGACTAATCACCCCCCTCTTTGGTATTACACTGGTTCGCAAAACAGACATTTTGCTCTTAGATTTTTGCCCTAGAAATGTAGCATGCTGAGCTTTCTGCACATGTGTTCTGGAAGCAGACATCTCCATCCAGGCAGGATGTGATTGATCTGTGTGTGGGTGAGCCAGCAAATAGTGCTGATGCTCGTGTCACCCAGGGTTGGACCTTGTTGCTGCTTCTTGGGGAGATGGTGGTTGGGATTTTTTTGTCAGGGAGCAGCTGTAGCTGCTCAGCTCCTTTCCCTTCCCTTCCTGTCAGCATGACCTGGTGCAGTGTGTGAGCTTTAGCCATGAGTGGCACTTCCACCTCTTCCTCATCTGTTTCTCTACTGGATTCACTCCTGTAGCCACAGGGAAAGACCAGCAGGGTGGGGTTAGATCTGCAGCAAAACACACATGGTTGGAGTGCAGTTACTAAAACTTGTCTGTCACCTGTACTGGTGAGGCACTGGGTGGTCCTGACAGCTTAGTACCGTTTGATCTGTAACACTTCCCCCATGCAGAGCTCTTTTAACACCGGTGTTCCAATTGTGCTTCATCTCTGACTTGCCTGTAGACAGGGACCATAGAGGAGAAGATTTTCCAGCGCCAGACCCACAAGAAGGCCCTGAGCAGCTGTGTGGTGGATGAAGAGCAGGATGTAGAAAGGCATTTCTCACTTGGGGAGCTGAAGGAGCTCTTCACGTTGAATGAGACCACCACCAGTGACACCCATGACAAGTGAGTATTCTGAATGATTAATGGCTGGGACAGCAAAAGTTTGGTTGTGTAATTCAGGGGTTTCCCAGGCAGCAGGAAGCAGTCCAGAGAGTAAGCATCAAGTGTTTGTGCTTTTGAAGCTATTAACCACCTAAACATGAGCACTTCTTGCTCTCCTCCCTTTTTGTTGTCTAAAAGAGCTGTGCTGGCTGGACAAGTGAGCAAACTCTCTTGTAGGTGCCAGTGTTGGAGACTGAAATACTGCAGCTAATGAAAAAAGAAAAACTGATCAGAGCTGTTCAAATTGGTCTTTTCAGGCTACTCTAACACTTTGTCCAGCAGAGCACCTAACTTGGTCCTTCCTTACTGCTCTTTTCCTGGTGGCCTGGGGTCTCCAAATGCTAAACTGCTTCCCTACTAGGGCTTCTCCCTTGGCTAAGAATTCATGAAGTCAGCCCAAGTGCTGTTCTGGGATCTAAAAGAATACTCTTCTCCATAGTCTGCCCTTCTCCCCCAGCCCAGAGACTTGTGGTATTGTGGCCACCAGAAAGAGGACAGGGAGTGCAGGAAAAATGCTTCACTGTGAAAATTAAGACTCTTAGTTCAGGCAAGAAGTGAAGAGGATTAGTTTTAAGCTGTGCAGGTATCCATTCTGCATGGCAACAGCCCTTGCTGGCCCAGCTGCTGCTACTCTTTGTCTCCTGAAGTGACAGCTCAGTGGGGCATCTCCAAAACAGCCTGAGCACAACCTGGTGGCTGTGGAGGGAGCCAGGATGGAGTGTTTTGGGGCATGGTGTACTCTTTGAATTCAGGAGTCCTGATGCAATACTAATAAGGTGTTAGCAGCAGTCACTTGAGGTCTGCCTTAAGCAACATCCCACACCTTTGAAGAGAAACTCCTGAATTTCCTCTGTGTCTTGCTGGACTGTTCCCACATGGTTAAACATGAAGAGGGACTGCCATTAGAAACAGAAACCCCCAGGTTTTCAAAATGTGTGAGTCACTCCTTATCTGTCACACACACCAGAAGGCAGTTGTGTGTTTAAATGAAATGCAGTAGGAATTCAGAAACTGAAAATCCAGCTCTGGGGGAGTTAATCCAAAAGTTACTGGGCTGCAGTTTTAAACAGCCCATATGCAGAAGCAGCAGAGGAGCCTGGCCCTGACCTGGCCCTGACCTTGTTGCAGGATCAAGTGTCGCCGCTGTGTGAACGGGCACCAGGTGCGGCCCCCTCCGGACGGCTCTGACTGCACCTCGGACCTGTCGCAGTGGCAGCACTGCGCGGACAAGCGGGGCCTGCAGGACTCCGTGCTGAAGGCTGCATGGGATGCTGCTGTCACCTTCACTTTCCACCATCACTCCCATGAGGAGCAGCGAGGGATTCCCTAGCAGGTTACTGTCCCCTGTGGGGGCAAGGGCAGGCTCTGTGGCAGCCTGCCCCACTTTGATCCCTTTCAAGGAAAGGGGCAGTGGGTAGCTGTGCATGCTGGACTGTTGTGTGGCTGTGGGATAGCAGAACAGCATGGCTTTGGAGTGGCTGCAAGGCCCTTGGCAGTGTTCAGTCTGCAGCAGCAGCAAGGAGTCTGTGGCTTTTTCTCTGCTGTTATATTGTGTGCCTGAAAAACAGCTCCTTGGGAATTGGGAATGATGGGACCTTGCGTGCTTGATCAGATTTTGCACTGGTTCTCTTGACTTTGGTGTCTGTGCCTTCTACTCAGCCAGGTTTTTGAGCCAGGAGTTTCATAGCACTTGATGTGCTCTGGCTTGCAGGTGCTAATCAAAACTTGCAGGATCCATTTTTGTTGTGAAATGTGAACCTTGCTAATTACTGGGGAACAAGAGAATTTTATACAAGGGGAAAAAATTTTTAGCTTGTATGTTGAACATCTGGCTGAAAGATCATGCAAGCAGTAGGAAATCAGGCTCTTTTCCAGTAACTCCATTTCTAAAACCACTTGCTTTGTTATGGGCAGGATCCCCGATCCAGCAGTGTTTTAATGAGAGCACATTACATGACAGTAATAAAATTCACTTTGGTACGTTACGGGTCTTAATTAAAATTTTATTATAAAAATGTTACAAAATAACAAACTATTCAAAACCTCTGTAAAATGACTGCAGACACTGGAAAAGGGCAGTGTGATTGCAAATAAACAGCAAGCTACTTGGTACATAAAGAATTTTTTTGGTATAAAGTACAACTTTCCAAATAGAAAAGGTCAAGCCTGGGGGCTTTGTTAGCTTGTTTTCTACTCCCTTTAAGTGGAGGAAGGAGTTCTTCCTTCACAGATCACAGAATGATGAAGCTGGAAGGGATGTCAGGTGATGCAGTCCAATACCCCTCTCCAAAAATAAGATCACCTAGACCTGGTTGTCACGGACCACAACTTGATGGCTTTTGAGTCTTTCCCATGCTGGAGATGGTTACTGGTGAGACATTAGCTGAAACAACATGAAATGTGTCACAACACCCAGTGACATAAACAACTATTTGTTCAGAAGCTCATTTGTCCCACATAAAATACTCAAAAAGACGGTGGAGTTGGATCATCTGGAAATAACAGCAGTTGGCCCACATGGTCTGGTGAGTCATGGCAGTGTCACACCCCCTCTTGAAATGAATAGCAGTGTGAAAAGAACAACTCTGTACTGCTTGAACGGGGAAGAACCCCCCACCTGTGCTGTGACATCAGAAGCTGACGGTTCCCTCCTGCTCCTGTGTCCCTCACATGACACTGATGTAGTCAGCGAAGGCCTGGGAGGAGTCCCACGAGTCATTGACCACGCTGCACACGGCTTTGAGACGCCGCAGCGCTTCTTGGGCTGTTTCTGCATCCTGGTCCAGCCAGTTCTGGAAGAGGCGGAGGTGTGTGAATGGAATCTGTCCCCCTCTCTGCTGGATGTGGCCTTCCAGCTTCATTGCGAACTCCAGGAGCCCATCGGGTTTGATGCAATTTGAGCTTTCCAAGGAGAGAAGAAGAAAAAAAAATGCCATTAAGAGTCAAGGCTATAATTTGAGCAGTTTAAATTAGTGTTCCTTCTAGTAACTGGCTATGCAGGTACCTGAGGATGTTTGAAGGCAAAGTGCACCTTCCTTTGGCAATACAAAATGTGGGTGTTCCTCATGAAAAACAAAACTGAGTATGAAGGGTTGGAAATTTTTTTAAACCAAGGTGGTAACAACTGCCAAGTTAAATTCATTACCCAGACCTCTTACTACTGACTTAAATAAGAGCTAGTTGTGGCCTTGAAATGTTGCAGCTGTCAACTCTCCGGACCAAGGGGCCTGGCCCAACCTATAGGTCCCAGTGCAAGACTCAGCAGTAAGTGACCATTTATCTTTTCCTGCTGAGAAAATCTGAAGGGCATGTGTCAGGTCCTGGTATTTCTAGGAGATTAAAAGGTCAATTCCCATGCAGAGATGTGTAAATAAATATCAAGATGCATGCTGGACTTTAATCTTGTCAGAGGCACAGTAACAATCAGGCTTCAAGCCTGCTAAAGGAGTGGCCATGGTTAAATAAATTGTCAAGCCTGTGTACGTTGTCTGAGCCATGAGGATGTAACGAAGGGGGGGCAGAATGAAGCAAAGCAGTTGTTGGTATTGCAGAAATGCCACCCCATGTGCTTCATGGTCACTGCCTATCTGTAAGGCCATTCAGGGTGAAGAAGAGAGCAGCAGTTCTGACTGAAGACCAATGTTGAGGAAAGGAATGCAGATGCATTCTCAGTATCTGCCAGGAACAGTGATAGCATTCCCTTGCTATGAAGGAGCAGTGGGAACAGAGCTGTTCAAGAATAAATGTAGGGATGTTAGTCCTAACCTACAGCTCAGAGAGGGCCTGCAGGAGGCTCCCAAGGGAGCAGCAAACCAAAGCTGCTTTAAAGATGGAGCTTGATTCCTTATAAAGGTGGGATGTCTCAGAGATCCTGGAGGTCCCTGAGATTGTATGTGCCCGTTGCAGCATTCTCTGAGCTTTCCTTGGGCATGCATTCCTTCAAGGAAGGAACAAAGCCATGCTCAGCTTCTCCTGTCAAGAGTCCCATTCAGCTCTCTCCCTTCCTGAACAAGGAATTCAGTGTTAAGAGCTGCAGAATACCTGACATCCAGCTGGCAGAGAGAAGAGGAGGAATCTTGAGAGAAAATGTCTGCCAGGGCAACCAGCCTGTGATTCCCTGAAAGAAGAGACATGCACTATTAGATGCAAATTGGAAATGGTCTTCAATTTAAGTGTCCACAGGGCTGGGATATTAGTGCAGAAAAGGAGTCTATAAGCATGTGAATGCAACCTCTGCACTCATATCGAGTGAGTTAATCCCCCTGATAGGGGAGTTTGTTTCCCTAGAAAAATACTGGTTTTGTTTGAGAAGTCCAGATGCAGCTTTGTTTTAAAAATTAAGTGCATTGAGGTTATCCCAAGCTTTTCTGTTCTATTTTGTTCAAAGAACAGAAGACAATATTCTGGATTTATCTGAAATTAATTTCTCTAACATTTCTACTTGGCCTGTGCTCCAAAAAGCCTATCATTTCTGTAAATTCAGTTCCACTTCTTTGCCACAAACTCTTCCTTTACTTGTGCTCATCCCTCCCATGGCTGCCAGCAGCTGTTGAGACACAATCTTCCCAAACTTGGGCAAAATCTGTGCCTCTGAATCAGAAGCAGTGCATCTGCTGCTGGATCTGTTCCTGTCAAAGTCTAAAGCAGATCAGTGCTCAGTCAAATCAGGAGACCTGCTGGAACTTACATGTGCTGCAGAGAAAAGCAGCCATAATTCCTGCGCAGTACCTTGGTACACTGCTGAATGCAACTGAAATTCTGCCTTTAAAAATGGATCTCATGCTCCCTATTTTGTGAACTAAATCGCTGCTCCTGCATGTGGTGAGTTCAGCACTGCGGTCAGCAGCTCCCAATGGTCCTGACTCCAGCCCCAAAGTTCCCTCCAGAGAGCTGCTCCAAGGCCCCACGGCAGCACTCACTGTACTCACCAAGGCGGTTCCCGGGCAGTTTGAGGCTCTTCAGTGATGAATTTCTTTTCATGGTATTGATTATTTCTGACAAAAACTCAGCAGTAGAGCTTTCAAACAGCCGGCAGAAGGAGAACGTGATTTCTATGAAGAAATGGATTTACAGTACATATAAGTATTCCATGTTCTTCATTATTCCATAATTACATTCTGCAGGCAGCTCCAGCCCCTAATCCACATGCAAGAACAAAGCTCCCCCAGCAGTGGATTGTGTATAACAGCACTTCTGCTGTGTCAGGGAGAGAGCAGAGATCACACCCAGGCAAGTGGCTCTGCCAGCTCACCCAGTTAAAGGCTGATGTGCTCTGGAGGTTAAAAATCATTGTTTTACAGCTGAGACTACAGAGTCTTCCCTGCAGCATTTGCCAGCTGCCCAGCAGCTCCTCTGCTCTCCTGGCACAAAGAACCAGGCATGTTCCCACTCTGACAACACCTCCAGGGACTATGACATTTGGCTAAACCTTACATATCCAAAGATTCCCTCTTAAATGTCAGCCAGCCAAAAGCAGCCACCTGCAGCACCTTTCCTAGCAACAGCACTCAGGAGCTGGCTGTACCTTGCAGGCCAGGATCCTGAAGCAAAAGCAGAACTTCCTTCTGGTGCTCAGCCAGGTTCACATCATGAAAGCTCAGTTTCTTCAAATTTGGAGTGCACTCTAAAAGCAAAACAAGTTCTCAGGTAAAGCACTGCACATCCTTGGGATAAAAAGACTAACCCAGCTACCAGCTAACACCCAGAAACTGACTTAGTCTGCACGTAATTTGTGCTGGATTGTTTGTGCTGTGCAGGATTATCCACATAGCACAGAATGTGGGATGGCTTGACACTCATTTCCTTTTCTTGGGAGATTTCAGGGATGTCCATGCTGAAGAAATGGACCCACCTAAGCTGGCTTCATACTAGAGGATGGAAGACCACAGCATGGAAGCTACACTGTGTGTGCCCCAGTGATGCTGACCACAGGTTAGCAGAGTACCTTTGAGCACCTCCAAAAGGAGCCCCAGCTCCTGGGGACAGGGCAGTGTGGCACTGTCAAGGGACAGCTGCTGGAGGGACTTGGACGCCTTGAGCACTGGCAGCAGGAACGCAGTGTGCAGAGGTTCCCTGGGGAATCGGATCTCCAGCACCTCCAGGCAGCTTTCTAAGGGAAGAAAAACAATTACAGAGTTTGCTCTGGAGTGCCTATGTTCAGTGTAGCTGGTCCTACAGCAAGCAGGAAGCCTTTATGCCCAACACCACCGTCCTTTAGGTTTGTAGAAATTGCGTGTGCAATGTGCCCTGCCCTGAGGAGCTCTGGCAACTCAGACCTGGGGTGATGTCAGAGACAGCTCATTCCAGGATTCCTGCCAGACCACAGGCCCACCAATTTCTACTGTGCTCTCCAATGCTTGAGAAAAGGTCACTCTTTAATGCACAAGCCAGTCAGTGTCTTCCCAGAGCACAGGTCTTTCCTGACCCCGCTCCAAATTCGCTCAGGCTTTGCTCACCGCTTTTCTGGCAATTCAAGGGCTAAAAAGGGTGATGGGAGACCTGTGATCTGAGCACACACTGCTGTAGCTCCCAGGCTGTAATCCAAAGGCTTGGGCAGTGCTTTGCCATCTCCTGTGGTACTGTGATGATCAAAGGATGCTTTCCTTCTGCTTAAGGGTGTGTCTAAGGCTTACAGCCTCACATTCAGTGCGATGGACAAAGTGGAAGCTCCCAGTCAATTTACAGATCTAGTGAGATAGGCTCCCCATGGACAATCACAGGTAGCAGCTTAGGACTGGCCGTTTCTGAAGCTGATGTTGCAGCAGGTTGGGATACAGCAATAAAACATTTTCTCCAAGATTCCAGCTTCACAGAACACCTCAGACTGGAAGTGAGAAACTGTAACATCTAAATCAGAAAGGTGAGGCTGTCATAGCCTAAAAACAAGCCACCATAATAATGTAGAGTGAAACATGTACCAAGCCTTTACAGCTTTACCTGCCTGCCAAGTCCTGGCCATCACTCAGAGTGATGATTCCTACCTGGGATTTCGGCCTCACTGCAGCTTGGATTCCCCTCTGGCCTGCTGCCCTCCAGCTGGTTTTTGAGGTCGAAGCTGACGGAGAGCGTGTGGAGCTGGGGAAGGGCGCTCAGGACGCAGCGAACGAGCTCCATGCAGGGCATGTGGGAGAACATGTCGCTCACGCGGAGCACGCGGAAGCGGCACTCTGGGTGCCGGGACAGGGCCCGGAGCCCTGAGAGGATGCAGGAGATGTTGGCATTGAGGCCTGGAACAGCATTGGTACAGAAAAGTGTCAGCTGTGAGTGTGCAGACACCGACATGCAGAGCTGGAGCTGCAGCAATGTCAGCCCAAGTCAAAGGCTAAACTCACAGACTGCTTTATCCATGCATCCTTAAGCTATGCTCTGTGCATGGGAGAGGACATCTGGCTCTTCCCTTTGCCCTCTCTGAAGAGCAGTTAAGCACAAAGCCAGGGGCTGTTCTGGGCAAGAGAGATCCCATTTTCTCCCTCAAATCCTCACACTCATTAAACGTATCACCCAACACCTGTATCAAGATGGGGCACCAATACTCCTGCAATGCCCCTTCCAGTGAAAATTAACTCAGGGTAAACCCGAGCAGTAAGCCAGACCATTAGAGCAGGGCTGGAAGGAAGTGCCCTATTCACAGCACTGACCGTTGTAAGACAGAACCAGGTTTTCTAAAGACACCCAGGAGCTCAGCAGGTTACTCAGAGTCCTACATGTCTCCCCAGTCAAAGGAATGGAGAACAGTTCCAGTGTGGAGACGCTTCGGAAGCGGTGAGCAGCTTTCAGAGAAAAGATTCCAGCAGGTCCTCCTCTTTTCTTACAGCCAGCATGGCCAGTGCATGGAGATCCTGGGGAGGAACTAGTCCAGTTCTCAGTGTTCTCTCCCTCTGTGGTCCTGGTTTTGTCCAGTAACCCTGAATTCTCCTCTCTAGCAACAGTAAAAACAAAATCATACAGATCTTCTGGGTCAGCATAGTGTCCCCTGCTCCGCCTGAGGCAGCGACGTTTCCTCCCCACTGCAGGTTTCAGCCGTCTGTGTGTCTTTCTGAGAACGGGGTGACAGGACAGCTGCTCTGAGCTGGAATGAGGGGAAGATCCCCCCTGATGCTGGTGTGGTCACAGGGCACCTCGCTGCTTGTCTCCTCACACGCTGGGTTTCGCAGGGGAGGATTTCTGGGGCCAGAAAGGACAGAGTCCATGTGAGCATCAGCCTCTTTTGGGGATCTCTTCTGGTTCTCACCATCGCTCCCCTCCTGCTCAGCATTACAGCCCCTCTCTGCTCCCTCTTGCGCTGACTCCTGGCTTTGGGCTTTGTCCTCCTCTCTGCAAAGGCCACACGGGCTGCCATGACAGGCGAGGGCACTTCCCGAGCGCCAAAACCCAGCGCTCATGGTCAGGATGAGAACGAGAAGAACCGTGTCAGGAACAGGCCACCCATACATGGACACCTGGCTGACGGAGCCGTGGTGGATCAGCCGGTGCAGGAGCAAAACCAGCGAGCGCCTGATGGACTGGTCACAGGAGAGGAGGTGCTGGAACTTCAGGATCCGCAGGGAGCCAGCCAGGTTTTCAAGCACCTTGTGGTTGTGCTCGGCAGTGAGTTCCACAGCCCCCTGGAGCATGTTGCAGAGGGTGAGCTGGGAAACGTGCGGGGAGCTGTGGAGCAGCGGTGAAAAGTGGCGGTCGTTGAGGCGCCAGTCAGAGGAAACGTCCAAGACACCGTGGAGGACGTTGGAGAAAAACGTTTCAAGGAACTTCTTCCTCCAGCAGGTTATGCTCTGCAATTGAACAAGGAACACAAAGTCAGCATCCATTTTTCTCGTTCTTTTTAAGTAATATTATTGCTGTATGCTAAGCTGGTGTCCAGAAACCCCTTCCTGCTACCTCCACTGAGGCCACCTCTGTAGTTCTCAGCATCCTTCCTGAGTGTATTCCTTGAAAACCTGAGTGAATCCCATTGCTCTCTTCATCCTCCTTCTGGCCTAATTTAAACACTCAGTGGTTTGAAGCTGGGCCAAATTTTTTGCCTATAAAAGCCACGTCACCAGCAATTTTCTTCCAGAGCATCTATTTACCGTCTGTCATTAAGTCATCTGTTAATGATTCTTTTATGATGATGAAGCAATGAAGCTGCTTCAGTTTTTCTACATAAAACCATTCTCGAAACTCACTGTTCTTCTCTATTTTTCTCATGCTTTCTAAGAGATCAGCATTTTTTTTTTTTTTGCCAGTGCAGGTGTAAACATGATATAAGATACTGGTTTTATCCTCTGTTTCACTGAGAATCTCTGAAGACAGGGATTTTCTCTTTTGGCAAACTCACTGTTGGGAGATGAAGGGTGTGGCTGTGCACTACACTTCCTTTATGAACCCTGTTTCCCAAAATGTTTGTATTACCAGGGTCATGCCTTGGTTCAGAGATCCACAAATGCTTATAAACAGGTGCCAGGAACTGACTGGAGGCAGCCAGAAAGAAAACCTCACGGAAAGCAGGAGAAACAGGGCACCTGTGTCGAGCCCCTTCTCCCACCACATCTTTTCCTCACCTCCGAGTTGGGCGGCCTGGTTTTCATCACATCGTCCCACAGCTTGCGCCAGATGGGCTGTGTCGAGAGGCCTGGGGGGAAGAATCATCAACCGGGCGCTTTCACCCCTCTCCCTCTCCCAGTGTCCTGCTCCAGGGCTGGATGGGATGCCGGGGGCACAGCCCCAGAGCCTGCCCGGCTGTGGGACGCAGGGGGGTGTCCCTGGGGCCCCTCTGGGTCGCGGCTCCTCTCTGCAGCTGAGGGTCCCTGCGGTGCGGGCTCCTCCCGCCAGCTTTGGGGCATCCCCCCAGTCTCCCACCCCAGCAGTTTGAGGGGCCCGTCCCGCCCGCCCGGGGGTGTCCCCGCCGCTGTCACCTGCTCTCCGCGCGGCGTCCTCGGCCCGCTCGAGATGGAAGACGGTGAGGAGCGGCAGGAGCCCCCGCAGGAGGTGGCCGGGCAGCGCTGCGGAGAGCCAGAGGGAGAGTGCTGCAGGGTGCGGGCAGGCCCGGGCCCCGCGCCCCGCCGCCCCACGCCGCCCGCGCCTTACCCCAGACATCCCGCTCCAGGGCGGCCATGCTGCGGCTCACGGCGGCCGCGCTCAGCGCGAACAGGCTCAGGGGCCGCTCCGCCGCCATCGCCGCCTCCGGCACGGGCCGCCCGCAGCGCGCCGCCATCTTGGGAGGCGGCGGGAGCGGGCGGCCATGTTGGGGAGGTCGCACCGAGCAGCGGGGCCGAACAGACCGGCGGTAGCAGCCAGGCCGAGCCGGCTCCGAGGCCGAGACACACAGGGAGAAGGGAGAGGAACGGCAGGGAGCGCAGCAATGCCCGTCTTGGCGCGGCCACACGCGCGGCCGCTGCCGGCTGCCATGTTTGGAAGGGCCGCGCCCCTGGCCGAAGCACCGCCCTGCGGAGGGAGCGCTTCCGCTTCCGGCGCTGCGGTTCCGGCGGGTGACCCTGGCGAGTCCTTCTGTGCGGCGGGAGCGCGATGGGGCAGCGCGGGGAGCCCGAGGTGAGCACGGGAACCGCGCACGGGAATCCGCACCGGGAACCCGCGCCGGCAGGCGGGCCCTAACGCTGTGCTCTCTTTTCTTTCCGCAGGAGGAAGAGGAAGAGCTCGTGGTAAGGCGGGGAGCCGCGGTGGGGACTCGCAGCGCCCACAAAGAGGCTCGGGTGGCTCGGGCCGGGCCGCGCTGTGCCGCGAGCCGCAGCTCCGTGGGGAGGCCGGGCCGCGCTCGGGATGCGGGGCTTCCTCCTAAAGCGCTGGGGCTCGGGGGGAGGCGGCGTGCGGGGCTGTCCCTGTGCTCACCGCGGCGCCGTGCCCGCAGGACCCCCGGACCACGCTGCGGGAGCAGTGCGAGCAGACCGAGAAATGCGCGAAGGCGCGGGAGCGGCTGGAGCTGTGTGACGCGCGGGTGTCCTCCCGCTCCGAGACAGAGGAGCAGTGCACAGAGGAGCTCTTCGACTTCCTGCACGCCAGGGACCACTGTGTAAGTGCAGCGTCCCTGCTGCGGCTGACAGTGCAGCCAGATCGAGTGTGAGCTGTGGTAGCTGTTCAGTCGCTTTTTCTTGTTTAATGTTTGGTTTCTCCTTGTTACAACAGATCTAGCAGGGTTTCGGTACGTTATTAAATAGTTAAATAACTCAAACCCATTGTTTGTGGCCTGCAAATGGCACTTGGCTATTTCAGTCTTGTATTTGTCATTTTCAAGTTAAAGGTTTTGAACCTGAGCTAAAGCTTTGTAAGGCAATTCAGTTGCTTTCTTGAATGACTTGTTGCAGAACAAGAGCCAGAGGCTGTGGAGCTGTGTGTATTGATGGCCCAGAAGACCAAGAGGCAAGGGTGACACCTTGCTGATTTCCATCCCTAAACCATGAGTTACTGAGGGCTCTCTCTCTTTCCAGGTTGCTCACAAGCTTTTCAGTAAGCTGAAGTGAAGAGGGGCAGGGTTGTCCATCTGCTTCCACAGCCGGTGCCAATGGTTCCTGGAGATCACAGTTCTGCTTCCTGCAGTCCATCCTCCGTGCTGAGCATGAACGAAAAGGCTTCCTGGCAGCCTGTCACTGCCTCTGTGCTCCTGGAAGACGTGCAGCTGTGCAAAAAAAAAAAAAAAAACGTGTCGATGTTCTGTAATTTTCCATATTAAACATTGAGAGTTCCTGTGGAAGTGCCCTGTGTTTATTTCCTGGTTCTCGTGCTTCTGACTTGTACTGGGTTGAGATGAAACCCTTGGGTGTCAGAGCCCAGTTAAGGGCAGGAGAGTTTTCCTCACTTGTGGCAATGTCCTTTTTGTGCTGCTGTGATGGACAGCTGCTGCAGCCCAATCCCATGGGGAAGAATTTGTCTGTTACAGCCACAAAGGTTATTTCCAAGTCCCTCAAGACCACTGTTGTTCCAACAGTACAGTCTGACTAAGACCGAAGAGAGTGACCCTTTTCTGGGAGAGAAGAGTTCCTCCCCACCCTCAGGGGAAAGCTGTCACCTGTTCCTCACTGTCACCTGCTGCTGCCAGCGGTTGGAAGAGGCTCCTGGCAGCAGCCAGCTCTGCCTTCTTGCCCAGGAAAGCGACCCCGTGGCTGCGGAGCCTGTGGTGGTTCACCTGCTCAAACCCCAGCCAGGGTCACCTGGAGGGAGCTAAAGCTTTTCTGTGCGAGTTACCTGCTCTCCTGGGACTGTCCTGTCCCGTGGTCTGGCTTCTTTCGGGAGAGAGGACATTTAGTAGGAGGAAAACCAGGGGATCTCACGGGGTAGAAAATTTCTCGGCTATTCTTCGAAGGGAATTAAAGCAACCGCCTTATAAATGTGGCTGTTCTTTATCCATGTAGTGGTTCAGGGTCCTGTTGCTGGCGGATTTCAGACTTTTATTGGGGTAAGCCGACCATGTAAATTCCAGTAGGTTTTGGTGGGTTTTTTTTCTTTTTTTTAAATTTTGTGTCACAGGGCAGGGTCCAGCCGTGCGTGTGCGCCTCTGCTGCAGAGCGCCTTTGTTGCTGGAGCCTTTCCAGCAGCGGATGCCCGAACCCTGCTCAGTAATCCCAGCACATTTAGATCGGAAGGGACCTTAAAGATCATTTAGTCCAGTCCCCGCCAGGGGCACGGCCACGTTCCCCGGTCCCGGTCGCTCGGAGCCCTTTGCAGCCGCGCCCCGGGCACTTCCCCGGTCCCGCCCCGGAAGGCGAGCGGCGATGGCGGCGCTGGGCGGGCGCGGACGGGCGGCGGTGCTGCTGCGGCGGGGACCGGCACCGGCACCGGCAGCGATACCGGCAGCGATACCGGCACCGGCAGCGATACTGGGAGCGGGGCCGCGCCGGCACCGGCACAAGGAGAAGTGGGTGAGCAGGGCCGGGGCGGGACCAGAGCACCCGCACCCCACGGCGCTGCTCGCACCCCGCTTTTGTCCCCACTGACCCTTTTGCACCCCACTGCGAATACCCTTCTAATGCCCCCATTTCACCTCTCGCTGCACCCCCGCTCTGTGTGCAGCCGTGTCCAGCCCGGGCCCCCATCCCCATTCGACCTTTCAGAGAATCCTTGAATCACTGAATATGCTGAGGTAGAAGGGATGCATCGGGATGCAGGATGTCCCTGCACAGGACACTCCAGCAATCCCGCCCTGTGCCTGAGAGCGTTGTCCAAATGCTTCCTGAACTCAGACAGGCTTGGTGCTGTGACCACTTCTCTGGGGAGCCTGTTCCAGTGCCCAGCCAACTGCTGTGTGAAAAACCTTTCCCTGTAACCCAACCTAAGCCCCCCTGTCACAGCTTCATGCCATTCCCTCGGGTTGTGTCACACTCACACTCCAGAAAGGCCCCGTGGACTTCTGGCAGCACAGAACCCAGTGCTGGATTCTCCCAGAAAAACATGAAGGCTGGGTGGGGGGGGGCTGGGCACTGGGATATTGAGGTATTTTGTCTTTTAACACCTCTGTTATTTTTCCCCACAAGGCTGCCACGGCCCCGCGCATCCCGTCCACACGGCTGGCCCTGCACCACTTTGACACGAGCTACAGCCTGCACCTGGGGGAGCTGTGGCCCTCAGTCCGGGCTGGCCTGCTCTGTGAGCAGAAGTACGGGGCCCTCCTCAACAACTTTGCTGCTGCTGACCATGTTCCTGAAGAGCTGGAGCTGCTCAACGCCACTGATTTCATTTCTGAGGCCCTCCAAAAGGCGCAGCAATGGCAGTGGGGTGCAGATGCGGGGGAAGCGGCCAGAAGGTGCCAGGAGGGCTCTGGTGAGGGCAGGACTGTGATGCAGGCAGAAATGATGACACAGGCAGAGGTGTCCCCACCGCTTCGTGTCTCCATCAGCTCCAAAATCAAGTGTTACACCTTCCCTAAGGGGGACATCACGCGCTTTCGCCCTGCACGGTGAGACATCCCTGGACAGACCTCCCCTGTCTGTGCCACCCTCAGGAGCTGCTTCAGTGTGTCCCCATCCTTACTTCCAACTGCTCTTCTATTTTCTTTTCCTCTCCATCATTTGCTTTTATGCAAACTGCTGATTTCCAGGCCGGATGCTCTGGGGCTCCTCGACTATTACCTCATGGATGCAGCGTCTCTCCTGCCTGTCCTGGCACTCAACGTGCAGCCCGATGACTTTGTCCTCGACCTCTGTGCGGCTCCGGGTGGGAAGACTCTGGCTCTGCTGCAGACTGGGTCTTGTGGTGAGTGGGTGCTCCCTTGTTCCTGTGTGTGAAAAAGGGCTGGAGGAGTGTGCTGTGCCCATTCCTGCCTGACCATTAATAATGTTGGGGTGCAGGAGTTGGGAATCAGGTGTGTTTTTGCAGAAGTGACGTTCCCAGTGTTCCTGTTCTGTCCTGTCAGGGCATCTGGCAGCCAACGACGTCTCCGTTTCCCGGACAAAGAGGCTGTACCAGATTCTCCACAGCTATGTCCCCAGAGAAGTCAGGGATACTGTGAGTGTCACGTCCTACGACGGAAGGGACTGGGACCAGGTGAAAGGTGGCACCTTCCACAAGGTAAGTGTTTGGGAACCAGTGAAGATAAACCCATCAAGTTCACTTCCCTCCTCTTTTTGAGGAAGACAGCAGCTTATCTTTCCATATAACTGTGTAGTTTTCTGTAATTGTAAATGCAGAGAGAGGCACAAAAAGAGTAATATTTCCTCCTGCTCTCTCTTCCTGCAGGATCTGGTGCAAATGTGCATCTAGACTTCTACCTTTATTTGCCTGTGTAGTTCCTCATAGAAATCCTGTTTTGTCCATCACCTGGAAGGGGTTTAATGTGAAGATTAGATAATTCTGGCTTCTCAGCCATGCCCAGCCACAGGGGCTGGGTTTGGTACTCTTGGGGCTGGGCTGGGTACTTGGGGAGGTGCTGCTGCAGCAGCACTGCCTGTGTGTGCTGCAGGGACATTAAATGAAGACATGAGTTAGTGCAGGATGTTTTCCACCATTTTTGCACATTCCCAAAACGCCAAAGCAGCCAGATGATTACAGTTCAGTGTGGTGCACACCTCTGCTCAGGCACTGAGAGCTGCTGGCAGGGGTGGAGGAGGTGGGCACGGGGCTGGCTGCAGGAGGGGACTTGCTGAGCTTGCCCTGGACAGGGGGCTGAGGTGGGGGCTCTGCTGCTGCAGGTGCTGGTGGATGTGCCCTGTACGACAGACAGACACTCTGCCATGGAGGAGGACAACAACATCTTCCACAAGAGGCGAACCAAGGAGCGCCAGATGCTGCCCATGCTGCAGCTGCAGCTGCTGATGTGAGTGAGCTGTGTTGTGTTCCTTGGTGCTGGGAGCAGCTCTCCAGCACTGAAACCTCTTCTAACTCTGTCTGTCCTCAACTGGGAAATGTGGAAACCATGTGTAGTTTAGTTGCAGTGGTTGGAACAGATCAAATCACAGTAAGTGTAAGAAAGTGCAAATGTTCTTGGTCAGGTCACATGTCCCTCTGTGCCCAGCAGTAGCTGTAGGATGTAGGGAGAAGGGTCTAAGGAACAGGCTGGGTACAGTTGTTCCAGGAGTCATCCCTGGAGGATTCCTGAGTGCCCACCTCTGCCAGCACACAGGAGAACATGGGATGCTGGGAAGTGCCACAGCTTGTCACTGTGTGCTGTGGCAGTAAGGAAACAGATTGGAGAGTCCCGTGGCAGAACTTGAACTGCAAAAATCTCTGCGCCTGTACATACTCGTATCCCATTCCCTTGGATGTGACTGCCAGATGACACCTTCCAGCTGCTCTCCAGTAGCATCTCTCCCATGTTAAACTCTTTACCTGTTTGACTCATTGCCCTGTCCCAAGACACTCCTCATGTCGCAGCGTCACAGACTGCTGAGCCAGTGGAGTTCAGAGGGGTTTGTCTGTCACTTCCTGAGTTCCCTGTTGGCTTCCCGATGGTGATGGGTGGGAATGCCCATGTCCCTCCCTCAGAGTCCTCCTCATCCCGTGACGCTGTGTGTGCTCACCTTGCCTGCAGGACTGGGATCCTTGCTGCAAAGCCAGGAGGAGAGGTGGTGTACTCCACGTGCTCCCTGTCCCCGCTGCAGAATGAGTGTGTGGTGGAGAGGGCGCTGGAAATTGCAGAAGCCCAGTTCAACATCAGGATTCACGTTGAGGACTTGAGCTGCTTCCGGACGCTCTTCCAGGACACGTTTTCCTTCTTCTCGGAGTGCCGGCTCGGGGAGCTCGTCCTGCCTCACCTCACTGCCAACTTTGGGCCCATGTATTTCTGCAAATTACGTCGGAGGTAGAAGAGGCAACAGACTGTCTGTCTGCTGTCAGGAAATACTCCAACATGTAAGGGAAAACAGAACTGCTTTATATTTATTTTTCTTTCTAAAATGCCCCAAAGGAAGTCTGCTTTTTTACTGCAGACACAGGGAATAAATGAGAAAGACCTGCTGTGGTGTTTTCTGAATATTTGTCTGTTTGAGGCTGAGGTGTTTAATCTAGAAAAGAGAGAGAGGTCTTATCAGAGGCAGCGATTTATCTGTCTGTGTGGGACAGGATAAATGGCCCTGCTCTCTTCCTCCTGTCTGACTGCTTTGATCCTGCATGAGCAGGTTTGGGTTAACAAACACCATCTGGGGATCTCAGCCTTTCTGCCCCAGATCTCACCATCTGCATAAATGAGTTGCATCTGTCTCTGCTTATCTCCTGCCTTCAAGAGAGAGCAGCCTGAGGTCCTGAAATCAGGGGTTCCTAAGAGTGCCCCTCCTGAGGAGTTGGAAATGTGCTTGGGATGCTGGAGACCTGGTGCTCTGGAGAGGCCAGTGACTGTTGCCATTCCTCACAGCTAGGAAGGCTGTGGATAAGTGTGAATGTTCCCATGCTAGATGCCATTTAATGTCAGTGGGCAGGTGTTTGTGTGATTTTGAGCAGTAACTTTGTTTATGGAATCATCACCGTCAGTGAAGGATTACTGGAATTTATGATAAGAGTTGCTTAATTATTACACTTTTATTTTTGCCAGCAAAATACAGTGGTGGGAAGTGATAGACACAGCTATATTCCTCACAGGGCAGCCCATAGTTACATCCATATGAAGTTACTCCAGCGCCAGCAAGAAAATACTATTGAACTTCTGTAATCCTTTCAGCACCGCCCTGCTTCTGCAGGAGGCAGCACTGATAGAAATGGGGTGAAGAGTGAACCCACATCCATGGCCATTCTTGCAGGAGGTGCAGCTCCTGGATTTATCACTGTTTGAACCTGTCTCAAGCCAGTCCTGCAGGGCATCTTGGTTCCTTACAGGATCTGTGCTTACTGGCAAGGAGAGGGGTCAGGAGGTGGCGTTTCCTTCCTCCTCCCCTCAGTGCGGTCTCTGCACTGCTGGTGGCAGTCACGCAGCGCTGTCCCTTCTCCTTGGGGACTGTGGTGACTATGCCACTCTCTGGTCACGGCTGAGAGTCTCCACCTCCTTCATGAAGCGCAGGCACAGCTCCTCCTGCCAGGGCAGAGCCACGCACTGCACGGCCACGGGCAGCCCCACGGCTCCTGACACAGCCTGCAGCAGGGGAACCAGCAGGGAGGGGTCAGCCAGGGGGCTCAGACCTCCAGCAGCTTTTGGGAACTTGGTTTACGCCTGTGGCTCACCCCACAGAGTGGGGAGGTTGGAGTTTGAACCCTGTGAGTGTGCTGGGTAGAGGAAAGGCTTTGGCTTGTTTGTGATGGAAATGGTTGCCAAGTCTTGAGTAACTTTTGGGACACCTTCCCCCACACACCCCCCTGCCAGCTCTGCTTTGAGCTGTCTTGTAGGCAGATCCCTTTTCCTACAGCATCCTCCCCATTCCTAAGCCATGCTCCACTGACAGCCTGGGCCTGGTTGAAGGCATCATGGAACAGGGGGAAAGTGCAGTGCAGTGCTGTGGGCTGTGGCTGTTGCAAGGACCAGCTCCCAGCAGCTTTGCTGCATGGCTCTTTGATGGCTTCAGCCTATAACCCAGCCTGGGGAAGCTTCTTTAGTCCCCCCAGAGCTTAGTGACTTACCTTTTGGGGGCTTGGGAGAAAAACAGGGGGTGTATTCAAGGTGGATTTGGGGATTAGCAAGGGGTGGATAAAGAAGATATGAATTTTTTTGCACTGTGCACATACCGATGGAGGTATTTAGGAGCACCTGATATCATTAAAACTATCACCTGAACACCCATCAGCAGTCTCTGCTCCACCACTTCCCATACCTGTTTCAGTGTCCGGTCCCAGGGGTCATCACAGCATCCTTTGTAAAGCTTCAGCTCTTCCTCATCAGCCTCTGTCACGGTGCTGACGGGAACGACCCCGGCGGGGAAGTTCAGGACGTTGTACAGCATCGTGGAGGAGATGGCAGCTGAGAGAAGCAGGAGAGGATGCAGGCAGTCACAGCCTCCTGTCTTGCTTCAAACTTACACATTCCATATTCACTGAAGCCCCTGAGAACTGTGTGTCTGTCTCCACCTGCTCAGCTCTGTGTAGTTACTTTTCCTTCCTAATTCCCATAAAATGCTTGAGTGGGCAGTGAAGCTCCATGGTAGTGGATGTTTCCCTGCAGCCTCTGCCTCTGTGGTTCTCTGGCCTCCTGGGGAGGCCCCAGACTCACTTACTGAGCAGTTTCCCGGGGTATCCCGTGGTGAAGGCGGGCCCCAGGACAGGGCACAGCACAACGTCCAGGTGGAGCTCCTTCCAGCGGGTGATGAACTGGGAGCGGTACACCTGGGGGAGGAGAGGGGCGTGTCACAGAGCCATGTCCATGCCTGGAGCATCTCAGCCTCTCCAGGCACAGCTGAGGAGGCAGCAGCAGGCAGTGGTGCTCGAGGAAAGAGGCAGAGGGGCATGTGTTTGCTTCCACAGCACAGGGCCAGACCATGGCCAGGAATTTGAAATGTCCCACTTTGGCCGTCCCCATTCCCAGGACAGTTTTTATTGTGCCTGGGCACGAGCACTGCAGGCAACCAGTGAAGTCCTGTTTGGGCTGACCCAAAAGCCCATTTACCCCATTCCTGTCCTTCTTTGTGCCTTTCCCTCCATCCTGTCTCCTCCCCAGCAGCCCCTCCCCTGCACAATCTCTTTCCAGACCGATGACTCTCTAACCTGGCGCTTGCCACAAAACCTCAACTTGTGGCATGATGCCAGAGAGGAAGGTCGTCAAAACACACCTGGATTTGGTGGTGATGATTCCACATCTCCTTCACTGACCTGCAAGTGGAAATTATAGCAACATCTTTAAGCTTTAAGAGGAGGAGGAGGAGGAATTGCTTAAATAGTCCTCTGGGTTGATAAGCCCTGGTGATTTTAGGAATTGCTTAAAACAATAGAGCTTTCACAATCTTTCTAAAGTTTCCTTTGGCATCTGGCCAAGCAATTAAGCAGCAAATGTCTGGAAGTGCTGGAGAGAAGGTTTCCCTGATGGGCCTGGATTTAATACTCATCTCTTCCACAGGCTTCCTGTAACGACCTTATCCATTCAAGTGCCTCATTCCTGCCAGGATATCTCTAGGGGCAGTGAAGCCATGTCCAGGAATGAAGGACAACCCCTGCAGAGAGCAGATCCACTCCCCCCCCCCCAGCCATGGACACCTAGAGGAGAAGGTACCACCCATTTCCATGGACATCCATCCATCTTACCTCATTCCAGCTGAGGCACTCAGGTAGTCAGCCAGGCGGGGAAACTGGAAAGGCAGGAGGTTCCTTAAGGACATGACATGGGGGTGCAGTAACTTGTGTCACCCTGGGAAGCCCCCATGCCTGTCCTGAGGGACAGGGACTCACCAGAGGTTTAAGAAGCAGAGCCAGCAGCTTCTTCACCAGTCTTGGAATCTTGAAGGAATTCACCTGTGGTTTCAAGCCTGGATCTACAATATCTCCTGTGCTGAGAGACAGCAGGAGGATGGGGTCATGCCAGAGAAGCTGTTTGCCCTTTCTCAGACACCTGAGTGTTGGCAGTTTGGGGTGGGGGAGCTGGGCTCGTTGTGCCTGTGTTGTGCTCACTGCGTGGGGCTGGAGGTGTTGGCGGCCCTGCTGCCAGAGGGCTCCTACTTACAACACATCCAACCAGGCACGGCCTCCATCAGCAAAAAGAGACTTCAAAAACAGCTCAGTCATGACATAGGGGATCCGAGGAGGAGAGAAGGGCACCAGCTGCACCAAAACACAAGATTATGTGGCGGCCTGGGGATGTGAATTCTTTCCAAGACCCAAATGTGGATATTCCTCGAAGGCAGAGAAGCACCTCCCTGTGCTCCATGTGCCAAGAGAAGCCCTGGTTCAACTCTTTTCCATCCAGGCATCTCCCCATGGGATTATTGCTGCTGATTGCCCATGAGATGCACTGCTCCCTTAGGCAGAGGGGTCTCTGCCTGGTGTTACATGGCTGGAGTAACCTCATCCCATCCCTCTGCCAGGTCATTTTCCCACAGCTGGGCTTGGGGGCTGTGTCTGATTTCTCAAGGGTGATTTCCTCAGCAAGGAGGGAGGCTGGGGACACGTGGGGAGAGGAGAAGGGCTGGTGGTGCTCACCTGGTGCCCAGCTGCCTGCAGAGCACGCCTGGTGTCCCTCACTGCCCTCCTCATGCAGGGGGGCAGTGGGAAGTAGCCGTCGGTGTCGTAGTACCCGACCCGCAGGGGAGTGCAGCTGGAGTACACCTGGAGCAGAGACACACCAGTTTAGCACTCCTGTTCCTAATGGGATTGCTGTGAAAATCCCTCAGACATACACCAGTGACCAGGTCTGGGACTAAGACTGGATCCAGCCACACCCAAGAAAGCAAGGGGGGTCCTCACTGTACCTTGTAACGCAGTGGGAGGGTCTCCCCTACTCCTTGTATTTCCCTGTTAAATTCTTTGTTATGAACTGTTGGCCAGTCCGGGACTAGGACTGGACTCAGCTGTACCTAGGCTCTGTCAGGAGTTTAGAAAGCAAGGGGATCCTTTCTGAACCTCCTGACTCAATGGGAGGGTCTTCCCTGCCCTCTGCACTCTTGTCCTTTGCAAGCCCAGTCTCCACGCAAATCATTCCAAAGTGACTGATTTTCCTTTGTGTGCTCCATCTTTGTAATAAGTAACAGAGTGAACCCTGCCATCAAACTTTGTCACCCTTTTGCAAAAACTGCTTTTTCCAATGCCTTTGACAGTGATTCTTTAGGTGACCTAAGTCACTCATTCGTGACACCCACCCTGCTGGGGGTAGGTCTGCTCCCTTTGCTGACACCCACAGCAGAAGGGGGGCAAGGGCTCCAAATGCTGGGGAGTGCCTAATTTACTGGTTTGCTGTTTACAGTTACCCTTTCCAAATGTCTGCCCCTGCCTTTTTCTCCAGGCTCTCCTTCAGGAGGAGCCCAGCCACTCCAGAGAAATAGATTCAACCACTGCTAAAAAATGTGGAGGTGGAAAAACCTCCTGCAGCTGGTCTGGTGCAGAGAGAAAGGGAACACCCTCAGTTAAGAGATTTGCTGCAGCAGTTTCTGATCCTGTCTCATCTTCCCATAAAGATCTCCAGCTATTTGTTCTCAGTGCTGTTTTCTTCCCCACTCTTTCCTGGGTTCTCTCAATTCTGTAAGCTGCATTCCAGCTGAGAAGACAGACAGGATAACTACTGATTCACCTGTTTTGTTTTTCATGGGAATTACGAATTGTGCCCTCAAGGGGAGCTATTTTACTGAAAACCAGTACTGTAAAGATAACTGGACCCTTCAGGAAGGTGTGTGGCACCCTGGAAAGACCCAGGGCTTGCTGACTGAAGGCCTCACCTCCTCGTTGAAGGGGATGGGGGGCACGGTGGGGTCCAGCTGGAACATCTCCTGGCATAGCAGAGCCTTCATGCACAGGGCCAGGCTGTCCACGTCCCTCGCCATGGGCCCCACAGCACAGGGGACTGGGTGGGACAAGAGCAAACACCCACTCTGAGCAGATGGATGTGCCAAACACCAGCCCACCCCTCTGCTCAGCCCCATCCGTGTTAGCAGGCAATAAGGGAGGTTTCAGATGGGCTCCAGACAGGCCTTTGTTGTCTCAGGTTTTCTTCTGGCCTACAGGAGCACATCAGGCTCCTCACAGGATGTAGGGAAAAGGAGTTTGAAATCCATGTACCTGCCAGGATGCCATTGATAGGGCCAGTCACTCCAGACAGGCTGTGGGGAAAGAAAAGCATATTGTCATTTCAGTAATGGGGAGATATTCCCAATATCTCTGAATAGCATAGTGAGATCTCCAGCTCAGGACCAGAAACAAAAGGAAATTATTTCAATAATTTGAATTGAGTAATGTGAAACAGGAAATTTTGGCCAAAATCAAACAAACAAACCTAAACCCCAACAAAGTTCAGTTTTGGTTTAACCAAAACGGTTCCATTTTGGCATTATTTAACCACTTCACCCCCTTTTACTTTGAACTCCAGGCTAGATTTGCAATGAAAACATTCCCATTTCCCACAAAATCTCACCATGCTGTCTCCTGGCAGAGGTTTTGAGCAAAGCAAGCCACCCTTTAAGAGGCACCCTCTCTCTTCCCTCCAAACACTTGCCCAGTACTTCATCCCTTTGGCCAAGGCTGGCCATGAGCAGGGCTGGAAGGGCAGACCCAGCACTCACCTGAGCCTCTGAGCCGTGGGTTTGAGGCCACAGAGCCCACAGAAGCTGGAGGGCAGGCGGATGCTGCCACCGATGTCGGAGCCGATGCCCAGGATGGAGCCTCCCCCTGCAATCAGAGCTCCCTCCCCTCCCGAGGAGCCCCCGGGGCTCTTCTGGGGGTTGAAGGGGTTCAAGGTCTGGCCAAAGATGAGGTTGCTGCAGTCATAGCTGGGGAGGAGAAAGCCAGGCTGTGAGGAACAGCTGAATGCCTGGGGTTTGTTTGCTTTCCCTTGCAGAGATCCTGTGTGGCACAGCCAGCCCCATCCCTTCATCCCGTAAATCCCTCAGGACACGGCTCATTACCACAGGCCTCTGCTCTCCCTCCCATGCACAAGTGCCCTAGATTTCTCTTAACTCATGGTAGGCTTTTCTCCCTCTTAATCTTATCTGACAGCTCTTTCAGTTCAGATTGTTGCCAGATAATGGGAGAGGGACTCTCCAGGCCAGGGAGGAGCCTGTCCAGGGAGCTACAGGCTGGGGTTTTCCTTCAGAAGCACAACCAGAGAGAAGGTTTTTAATGATGTGTGTCACCTGAAGAGGGATTGTGGCACGTTGGTCATTGCAAATGGGATGGCCCCTTGTTTCTTCAGGACCTTGACCAGGACACTGTCCTCCTCCATCAGAGTGCCCAGGCCCTGCACAAGCCCACAGGTCGCCAAGTGGCCCTGCAGAGAGGAGAAGTGACAAGGGACATGGTCAGTGCAGTTCCCTTGCCCTTTTGGAAGGATCACCTGGTGTTCCTTCAGGGGTTGTGTGTTTGGCTCCACCCCACTCCCTTGTGAGCCCTTGCTCGAAGGGCCAAGGACTCCCTCTGCTTCCATCCTTCCATCCAGGGGGCTGCCAAGCACCCATGGGGTTAAAGCTTCTCCTGAAGCTCTCCTTGCTCTTTTTCAAGCTCCTTTTCTCCCCTGACCCCAATGCAGCTCCATACTCCATAGGTGCACAAGCTCAGGACCAAGCCCAGTGTCCTGCTGTCCAGGTGAATCCACCAGTGGATGTTCAGGGTGGGAATAATCCCAGGTAACAAAATGTGTGAGCCTTTTTCAGTGAGCATTGGTATATGGGCCTTTCTTTGGGCTTAGAGCCCTCAGCCTTAGTGCAGCCTGTGCTGTGTCACGTTTCAGAGGAGAAATCATTTGTGTCTGTAACTATTCACCCCTGGTTTATTTTTCTGCTGATTTCTGCTGATTCTGCTGATTTTTTTTTTTTTTTTTTGGAAGTTTGTGCTGTTTTGGCAGGGGTAGAGTTTATTTTCCTCACAGTAGCTGCTCCAGGGCTGTGTTTTGGATTTTGTGCTGCAAACAGTGTTGATAACACAGGGATGTTGTTGTTATCACTGAGCAGGGCTTGCACAGAGCTTCTCACACCGCCTCACCAGTGAGCAGGCTGGGGGTGCACAGCTGGGAGGGGACAGCTGACCCCAAGTGACCAGAGGGACATCCCATACCACATGGAGTCATGCTCAGCATATAAAGCTGGGGGAAGAAGAAGAAAGGGGAGATGTTTGGGGTGATGGTGTTGGCCTTTCCCAGTTCCCATCACACATGATGGAGCCCTGCTCTCCTGGGGGTGGCTGAACTCCTGCCTCCCATGGGATGTGGTGAATGAATTCCTTGTTTTGCTTTGCTTGTGTGCACAGTTTACCTAATAAACTGTCTTTATCTCAACCCACAAGTTTTTTCACTTTTAACCTTTCTATTCTCTCTCCCCCATCCCATTGGATGTGGAGTGAGTGAGTGAGTGAGTGAGTGCCCACTGGGTTGCAGCTGCCTCAGACACAGCCACGTTTCCTGTGGTGCAGGAGGGAGTGGTTGGGCCCCTTCCCCATTCTCTGTGTCCCATCACTCCCCCACCCAGCCCAGCCCACGATGGGACACTCCACAAGCATAAAGGGAAGAACCTTGTGGCCGATGTGGTCCTTGATGCTGACGGGGATGCCGTAGAGCAGCCCTTTCTCCTCGTGCTTTTGTATTTCCTGCAGCTGCTCCTCACACTCTGGGATAAAGTGTCGCAAGCAGTTTGTCTGCTGGGTCACTTCCAGGGCCTTTTTTGGACGTGTGGAGGAACAGGTGTTAGATAAGAACAGCATCATCACACAGCTGCATTCAGTAGCTACCTTGATCTACAAAATATGGCATAAATAACCCCCTCCCCAGAGCATCCAGCTCAAGCCATCTCAAAGGACTGTCCAGTGGTGGATCTCACCCAGGAGACAGAGAATGTTTTTCTCTTAATATCTGCTATATTAAAAGCTGGTCATAATCCAGCTCCAACGAGCCTTTTCAGCCACCAGCACACACACCATGGCGTGGAGAATGTAAATTATTTGCTTTGTCCATCTCACTGTGGACAGACACTCACCTTCTCTAAGTAGGTGTAGAGGACAGTCCTGGGGGACAGAGACCCTTCCCGGAGCCTTGCAGTGAGTTCCAGCAGGGGCAGGGACAGGATGGCATCTGTCTGGACACTGGGGACCTGCAGAGGGAAGATGAGGGGGTCCAGGGCAGCAGCTCCAGTTACCCTTTGGCTCAGGGGATAAGGCTGTTTTGTGTACATTATCTACAGAACTTGCTGGAAAGGCAGATCCTGCATGTGGGGGTTCAGACCTTGAGCTGCCAAGTGTTTTATCCTGAGTTTGGATATCACAAGCAGGATGCAAACATAGGAACCCAGCTGTCTCTCGAGGTGAGGAAGGGCTTCATCCACCCAGTGCAGCAGAGGACATGGCAATGCCTTCCTCCTGGCACGGTGGAACTTACCCACTGACCAAGACATAACCTCAGCTTAACAAACACTGCCCAGGGCAGAAGGTACCAAAGTCCTTGCACACAAGTCTCAGTCTGTCCTTTCATCCCTCAGAACAGATAGAGGCAGTGCAGTACAGCCCGGGCTGAGAACAAACTTTTAATAACTTAAGCCCATCAAACTGCAAGGAAGTCAGCAGGGATTCACAGGTGGTCTACTCAGGTAAAGAGGACAGGCAGATCTCAGTGCCACCAGGTTTTTGGAGGTTTTATATCATATATTTATATAGATATATATTTAAGAAAAAAGGTTGTAGAGATATGTATCACTTGTAGCTGGTATGCTTTATCTCCAGCTGTGTTACCTGTATAAACATGAGCTGGTTTATCTAGTCTGTATTCAGAGGTGAATGGAACAGAAAGGAAAGGTGCTTAGAAATGAGTGTTGCAGTAGGAATTCAGGGCTGTGCTGGTTGGATGCCTGGCTCATTCCCCCCCCATGTCACATCCTGGTTGCTCCCAGGGGACACCGAAAACCCTGTGCTTCATTGGTGTAAAGTCAGAGCAAGCACCTTCTGGGCAGCCTGGTGGGGGGTGCCACTGACTGGGAACGCTGCAAAAGCTCTTTTGGGGACACCCCAAGAGCCATCCAGAAGACTGGTTTTAGGGACAAAGGTACAGGGCTGTGAACAGATGTGCAAACTTACAGTTAAGTAGAGGAAAAAGCTTTCTTGTTTCTACCCATGATCAGCAAGACACATTTCCAGATAGTGAAAGATTTGGGGTTTGGGTCAATGAAGATCCAGTGCATCATCACCTGTGTTGTTCTAAAACCTCTTCTCAGTGAGTAATTCACATTTCCCAAGCTGTAGGCTCCCATCACATCTCACCCAGCTCGAGGAGGGCAGTGATCCCCCTTTCTCCCAAGGCAGATCTCCCTTTCCTCTTGTTGAGGGCTGCTGGCACTTCTCCTCCTTAGAAAAACTATGAGCTGGAAGGAGGAGCTGAAGGACAGCATCAGCAGACACCCCAGTGGGACTCAGACCCCCCAGAAGGACAGGTTACCTGCTCCCTGAACTGCTGGACAGCCTTTGCCATTTTCTTCAGACCCTCATCCCTGGTCCTCCGAGCCTCTTCCATTTTCTTCTGGATCACCTTTTTTCCCAGCCATTTCCAGACCACCAGGGCTGCCACAGAGCCACCCAGCAGGGTGAGGGCAGCAGAAGTGTCCACCTTCCTGTCTGGCAGGAGCTGTGTCAGCTGCTGCTGGATCATCATGTGTATTTCTGGTCTCTGATGATGCAGTGAGAAAGAAAAGCAAGGCAGGTGCAGGAGACCTTCCCTGACTCCCCAGGCCCATCCCTCCCCCCAGCACCACTATCCTGGGTCAGCAAATAGTTCAGATAGTTCAGTCCAAAGCTGACCCCTGCAAACCTACTGTAGGTGGAGCGTGCAGTGAAAATGATTAACCACAAAATGGAGAACGTAAAGTTTGGCCAATGAACCTTGTGTTCATTGGGGTGTTGGGTTTATAGGGGCTTTCTGGACTGTGGGAAGTTCTCCTCTGGGGAGGACTGTAGGATCAACTGAGCAAAGGAAGCAAGGGAATAGCTGCTCTCCTGTTTCCTGTGTAGCCTGAGAGGACAATGGGAGAAAAGGAAAAACAAAGCTTCCCTGGAAAATAACAAGGGAAATAACAAAGGAAATAACAAGGCTTCCCTGCACAGGGCTGCGGGTGGTGTGCCGAGGGGATGCATTGCTGTGGGGTACCCTGGGCTCACCAAGTCCCTTCTGCTGCTACCATGGTGGCCAGAGGCTGTTTTGGCACTGCTGAGGTGTCCTCATTCACCAGGAGAGGCTGTTCCATCCTGTGACAAAGCACACTGTACTGCCTTAGGAGTGGAAAATCCCACAGGCCTGCAGGCCAGAAGCAAACTATTTCCACCAGACATTGGAATGGCTGATGTCTGACATCTTTCCAGCACAAATGCCTCTCACTGCAAGCACCAAGAACCACACACTGAGCTGGAGGCAACAGCCCAGCCAGCATCAGCCATGGTCTGTCTGCAGTCTCCTCTGTTGCTTTTGGATGGTGGATCCTCCCTATGGGTCCCCTCCTTGGGAAGAGTGTTTGGGCAGCTATGGATTGTGCATTACAAAACTTTGCAAGCTTCCAGCAGAGTGTGGAACTCGATATGGGAAGGAGGCTGAAGAGCCCTCTCCCTTCAGGGCTACGTGGTCCTCTAGTGCTCAGCCTTCCATTGTCACGTCTGTTCTCAGCAGTTGTAAGAGTTCACTGCTGCTTTCTGTCACAATTTGTGTCAGCTGGGAATGCTCTTATCTTAGTTCTCAACTAAAGAAATTTATGGACTCTGAACAAAACTGGCTCTGGTGTCCTTGAGGAAACATTCTGGAGGTGGTAGCAGTGTGGTAACAAATGGAGCTGGCCTTTCCCTGTGTCAATTCCAGTGCCACCCTTCCTTGGGGTATGCCCTCAGCCATGGCACTGCTGATGTGACAGGAGCTGCAGTTGGGGACATGTCTGCAGCTCATCCTGCTCCTGCTCCATGGTGCTGGCTGCAGCTGGAGCTTCCAGAGGGTGCAGAGTGATGCATGTGAGCAGAGTCAGTGTGTAGCAATGCCCAGCCCTCTCCCAGCCCTCATCCAGCCTCCAGGAATCCATGCAAGCGCTTCCTGAGGCAGAGATGGGCTCTTTGCCTGTGTGATAGCACCACAAGCTCCGTGATGGGCTGAGCAGACATGGGAGGGATTTCTGCCTGTGCTGGGCAGTGTCAGGGCATTGGCCTCCCACATCTGCCCTGCGCTGGGATCTGTGCCCTGATCCTGCCCTTTCGACACTTGGTAAATGTTTGACACTCACAGACACAGCTGTGTCCGGCCTGACTTGGCATTTCAAAGGGCACATTTTTCAGCAGGCACAGTTGCATTTCCAGATGCCTGGATGCTGCTGGGGAAACCCCTTCTCCTCTCAAAGTGCCAGCATCCCCACATCCTTCATGCATCCCAGGTATGGCTCCTCCTGCCACCACAAAGCCATAAATCCACGGGAACCTAAAGGAGGGAAGCAGAGGGATGTCCCAAGTCAAAGCTCAAGTCCATAGCACAGCAGACAGACTTGCCTGACTCACAGGTCAATATTCACTCCTCTGTGTTGATTTTGTCACCTGAATTGATCCAAGACCAAGGTCAAACCCACTAGTGGAGTTCAGATGAAAGCCATGACTCTTTCCACAAGGAGAGTCAGCCCGTAACAGCTGGTCTGGGATTTCATTGTGGCTTCCACAACATGCCCTTCACTTTGGACCATCCCAAAAACAGGCAATTAAGCCAAGTCAGAGAGTCCCCTCCTGTCCCAGCAAAAGCTGCATCATCTTTGCTTGCAAGAGCAAAACTGGACTGATTCACTGTCAGCAGGTTCAGCTCTCAAAAAGGCTGGGTCTTGTCTGAAATTTTTATAACTGAACTGTTTTCTCTCTCAATTGGTAATAAATATTTTAAGTCAGCTTTGACTCCCATTTGATTAAAATGACAGAGAATAAATCCTGACAGCTGTGTCTTGTGTTCATGTATTTGTAACCAAACACTCTGATGCTCTTTTTAAAATTATTTACAGAACAGGGCATGTTAATGCTGCTCTGAAAGAATTCTAAAGACATTTTACAAAATACCAAAATCATAGTGAAATGGGCTGGACCCCCCTGGGGAACTTGTTCAAACTGGCTCAGAGGGCTGAATAAGTGTTTTCTGGGAACTCTCCAGTTTCTGACTCATTTCAGCCTGGAATATCCATTGGAAGCATAACACTTTCCTCAGTTCCAGTCCAGCTCCACCAGCACTCACAGAACACAGCAGCTGCTAAGAAACTTGCCACTACCTAAGCTGCAACTTTCTAAGCACCAAGAACATCAGTTCAGAGATGAGGGTCTGCCTCTAACAACCCTGTTTCACGTTGCTCAGCCAGGAGCCCTGTTGGCTTTTCCTGAATAAACTGCGATAGGATGGGAAGAGAGAACTCCCTCAGCAACCCTCGGACCTCTGACAGCAGGGGTTGCTTTCTCTCCTGACCATCCCTATATTTTTCCCACTTTTGTGGGTATTGCACTGTTTTCCTTCAGCCTTTCCATAGCCAGGTGGGTTGTATGAATCCTACTTAGACCTTGTCCAGCAAGGCAGAGACATGGTCAGAAAGGGTTCTGCAGACAGCTGTGAGTTCTCCACCAGAAGTCCAGGAGCATTCCTGCTTCTTCCACCATGTCTGGTGTCTTGCACAGGTCAGTCCCCACTGAGTGACAGCTGAGACTTCAGTGCCCTGATGGTGAGGGACTGGGATGTTCCCAGCTGCTCTGTGACTGGGCACAAATCTTACAGCAGGAAGCTGGGCCCTCTCTGGTCTCCCATGGGCAAACAGGGAATGTAGGAAGCTGGAGAACAGTAACAGGAAAGAAAAAAACAAAGAAAGAGCAGATTGAGACCATGCTTGGAGGGGTGAGCATCTGTGCAGTAAACAGCTGCTTCAGAATGAAAGATGTAACAACCCTAATTCTTGCTTTTTTTGTGTGTGTGTGTTTCAAGGGTGAGCCTTGTTATGTTCAGGTGTTTCATTTCAGCCACTTTTTAAACATTTGCTTTAAGCTGCTTCAACTACCAGCTTCCTTGAAACTTGTTTGAAGTGAATGTCTGGGTTCCTGGGAATGTTTGTGTTCCTAATTTTCTCTGACACTGCTCTGTGTGCTTTGGATACTCTGAGGTGACAACTGACCCCTTCCAACCACTCCTTTTCTGGTGGTGAAAGTCCTTCTAGAGAGTTTTTATTTGCTCCTGGTGTTGTGACTGTGTGACAATGTGAACTGCAAACTAAAGAAAAAGTTCTGCAAAATAAAGTACAACCAGATAAAAAAACTGGTTTTTCTGATGCCTCAGTCTCTCAACCTTGCTTGTTTATTTATCTGGCCACAGAAAGAAATGTGGATTAAGGAGGGCAGATTTAATTTATTAAAATCAAGGGGGAGGAGGAAAAATGATCAAAGACCACAGCCAGCATTGTGCTGAAGATGAAAGAAACTAGTAAAAACAAAGGCCTTTTGGCCCAAGCAGCATTTGTACATAATTCTCTGAGACAGACCAGTCTCTCTGGACTTTGATCAGTGCCAGGCAGCTGGACAAGCACTCTGCAAACACACAGTGCAGGTCTGCAAGGGCTGCACAGCCCCAGCCAGCTGCTCCTGGTGAAGGAGCTGCAGCAGAGCTGGGAACAGCAGCACTGTGCTGGTGGGTGTGGAAGGGGCTGACGTTCTTTCTCCAGCCTGGAGGAGGCCTGGAGGAAGAAAGAGCTCTCCTGGAAACTTCAAGTCATGCCCTGCTAAAGGCTTTTGTCTGCTGGTGTTTCAGCACCTGAGCTCACCAGACTGCTCTCAGCATCACCCTCCCCACTTTCCCCTCCATTTATGCAGCAATGACAGCTGATGTCATGGACAACCTGGCTGGAGAAGGGCCCTGAGTTTTACCCAGGAAGGTGCTTTGCTCTCTGCCCAGCTGAGACACTTACCTGATCTGCAAATTCCTGAATAGACCCCTAAATCAGGTCCAAATTGTGTACCTTGTTTCCCTCACACTTTTTCAGCCTTCTTCTGGACATGTCTTCCCCTCCTCATCCACTTTACTTCACCTCAGGAGACCTTTATCCAAGCATCCATGCACTCTACTTCAATATCTGCTGGATCATAGGGAGAAATCCCCTTTGGCTGCTGGGTCTGGGAGCAAGTGCTGCAGGATCCTGAGATCTATTGACTGGCTGGAGGCAGGAGAGAGGAGAGCAGGAGGAACAGCAAACCCCTTCTAGAGCCATCCACATGGAACAGCTGGAATCCAGAGCACAGATATGCCTGGGGAAATTCCTTTTAGAAACAGGACTTTTTCACTTGGTTCAGCCTGCAAAGGAGTGAAGGACACAGTCCTTTCCTTGCAGAACAAGGTCTGTGCACGCTCAGGTCTAGCCAGAAATGCTACCCAGACAGATTACCTGTTTCATGGAGAGCTCCCAGCTTCCCTTTGAGAGGACAGCAAAAGACCCTTTGCTCCTGAAAGGGTCACAGTCACTCCACAGGCTCCCCCCAGGCAGGGGCTCCGTGGCTGGTGCCCCCAGCAGCAATCCTGCAGAGGCAGCATCTCCTCGGAGCAGGGTGTGCCATGGAGCTTGTCCCGGCTCCGCACGGGTCAGGGGGTGGTGAGTCAGGCTGTGTGACTGTCAGGCTGTGTGACTGTGACTGTGACGCTCCCTGTGTGACTCAGACCTGCTGGTGGCCACGGGAGGCAGCTGGATGGCTGCAGCATCCCTGAGCAGCCCCAGGGAGGCAGATGAACAGCAAGGGCAGTGTCACCCCTTGCCTCTCTCCCAGTCCCTAATGATCATCGCTAATGACTGTGCCTTGTTTCAACACACACTTGCTTATTCCAAGCATCTCCTCCATCACTCTCCCTTTCTCCTCCAGCCTCTTCCTCCACCTTGAGAGTGAAGGATGGGTCAAGAAACAGCACAGGGTTTGTCATGGCGTTGATGGAAGCACCAAGCAGTGGAATGGCCTAGCTGTAGCCACAGAAATGCTTTCTCAGTGTTCCCTGAAGTTTTTGTAGGCAATAAACCCTCATCTTTTCCCATTGCTTAACTGGAAGAAATAATGAGGAACAGGAGTGATGACAGACCAGCTAACATTTCTCACAGTTTATGGTTAAACAGAGAACATTAAGCTTTGCACTACTCCCTGCACAGCTAAACTGCTGCATGGTGTGGAGATCTAGACAGCAAATGAGTTCAGGAAGGGGACAAGTTTGTGGAGGAGGGCTCTCTTGGCAGCTATTTAAACCCATGGGCCGACTGTAAGTCTTTGCCAAAAAGGTCTCTTGGCCAAACAATGGCACAGCCAGAGAGGGAATCCTGCACTTATCAGCTTGTATTCTCCCACAAATATCTGCTCCTGCCCACTGTTGGAAGCAAAATATTGCAATAAACAGCTCTGTGGTCTCACACCATATAGCAGATAACATTAAACTGTTGTTATTGGATCCCTTTGGTCCAGCATTAACTCTCAGTCCCCCCTTTTTTTTTTTTTTGGACTCAGTTTAACAATGAAGGACAGTTTAGACAGAGACAAGATTTTTGCTGACTATTTTTAAAACCAGATCTAGTGCCACTTTATTGAAACATTAGTTCAGAGTTTTCAGCTCACTATCTACTTTGCTTCACATCAGGTAGAAGGTGGCTGGAGTGAAGGGCAGGGAATGAAAAGCCTGAAAAGCCATCACACTGGATTCTCAGAAATCACACACTTCTCTTCGTGCCACGGGCGAGAGTCTCCACCTCCTTCATGAAGCGCAGGCACAGTTCCTCCTGCCACGGCAAGGCCACGCACTGCACGGCCACGGGCAGCCCCACAGCTCCTTCCACAGCCTGCAAAAGTTAAGGACAGTGCTGAGTCAGGGCACCAGGGCACCCGGGCAGGCACGGGACATGGCAGGAAGGGAGGGCAGGGGAAGACAAGCGAGGGCACAGCTGCCAGGCTGACAAACAGCAGCCCTGCTGCACCACAGGGTGCTGGAACAGTGGATGCAAACTGAACAAGCTCCCACTCTCATTAGGAGATGTAGACAAGCCTTGGGACAGTGTCACTTTGCCAGTTGCTAAGACTTGAGCTCTTTTCCTGCTGACCTCTTTCAGCCTCTTGTCCCAGGGGTCTCCGTAGTGCCCTCGGTAGTGCTTCAGTTCTTCTTCATCAGCTCTCGTGACCACGCTGACCGGCACCACCCCAGCAGGGAAGTTCAACACGTTGTACAAATTGGTGTAGGAGGTGGCAGCTGGAAAAGGTCACACAGAGCATGCAACATGGCAAAATTTAATGTGCTGGGCCAGCAATGACCTTCAGGTGATAACTGGAGTTGCGGGAATTGCAGACTGGAGTTGCTGGTTCTGAGGATGCCCTGAAAATGTGCTGCCTCAAAGGGACTTTTGATGGAGAGGTCTGAGTGCCAGAGAGCACCTGTGCCTTCACCTGTCACTCGTGGGGAGATTAGATGTGCTCTGGAAGGGACCAACTCAGAGTCTGCATCTATCCCTGGGGAAAAATCCCAGCTATCTTTTCAAGGTATTCCTGATGTCCAGTTGTGTAACAGCACCGTGGGGATTTGGGATCCCAAAAAGTCTTTGCTGGAGAGATGGAGGACCCTGACTGTTTGCTGGAAGCTATAAAAAACGCCTTTTTCTGCAAGTCACATGCAATGAGCCTTCCTGCTGTTTGCAGAGTCTTGGGAAATGTGAGACAGCTGCATCCACAGGAGCCTGGTCCTGTACCCAAGTCTATCACATCTGTCCTCACTGCCACTCTCTGCTGCAGGAGTACCTCTGGGGCTTTCTGCAGCAGAAAAACAGGGAAAACTCACCACTGAACAACTGGGACAATTAGTGGTACACACTAATTGCTGCCCCATAATAATCCAAACACCTGCAGCTCAGATGAGGTGGGGGTGTGAGAAGACCCACCCAAAGGCCTCTCCTTTGCTTTTCTCCACAGAGGGAAGAGTGAGCAGCGTGCCAGACATGGTTTGGGGAATGCCCAAGGGGCCCAGGTACCCTGCTGCACCATGGGTGTGTGCAGGGACTCCTCAGGGACATTACCAAAGAGCTTCCCAGCATAGCCATGGTTGAAGGCTGGCCCCAGAGCAGGACAGAGGATCACATCCAGCCTTAGCTCCCTCCATTTGGCGATGAACTGGGTGCGGTAAGCCTGGAAGGAAAGGCAGAGGGGGTGACAGAAGTGTCTGCTGGACAGCAGTGGAAGATCAATGCTGACACAGAGGAAAAGGAGGGAGAAGCCTTCCTGGATACAACAACAACAACAGAAAAAATCAAGATAAAATCTGGGCTGTGCTTTGAAAGGGTCAAGAGATTTTGTTCTTCCACTTTTAGGTTTCCTGTCAGAATACCATGTGCTGCCCAGACCCAGACAGTAATGCTAGGTGTGCATTTCAGAGCTGGTTTGTTTGAGTATTAACCCAATCCTTTCCATGAGCTTTGTTTTAGAATTATATTGAATGGAGATCAACAGCAGTTTGTTTAGATGACTAAAAAGTCACATTTCCTAAAAGCTTTGGTTATTCCGGTAGAAGTGTTGGAAGACATGAATCCAAAATACTTCCACAAGCCCTTCTTTCATTCTGCATGAGGATACAGGTAAGAAAAGGAAGCAGCAAGAGACATTTGGGGGAGCCCCAGGACATCTCCCACAATGCAGGAGGCACAGCTTCAGGATTGCACTGCAGCTCCAAGACAGATCCAGATTTCAATTCTGCTTTACCACAGCTTTGCTGAACATCAGGCAATGAATGAATTCATCCCCAAAGAGAGGTCCCACTTTGTCTCAGAAAACAGACACAGTTTGGTTGTTTCTACAGCCATTTTCTGGCTACAGGGACACTTTTGTCCCATGGCCCAGCCCCTGCCCTGCACAACCCTTTCCCAGCAAGTTTTCTGCACAAGAGTCTTCCAGCTCCCTCACAAAAGACCTGGCCTTGGGCTATTTTTCAGTATGACCTCAATTTCCACCTGCAGTCTGAGATCCTTCCTGCTGTAAGTTCAACAAATGAGATGTGTTTCCAGGAAATACAGTCACTGCAGCTAACCTGATTATTTTTTTTTTCTGAGAGAAAAGCTGGTCACTAGCCAAAAGTTTTGAATCAGCCCTTGTTTGCAGTAGATGAAAACACGTGAATTTGGTTTCAGTGAACTACAACAATTCAAAATATCTTTGAAGCCATCAAACCTTCTAAAGTGTTTTCTTTTTGGCCTTTATGGGTGTTTTCTCTTTTCTTTTCTTTTCTTTTCTTTTCTTTTCTTTTCTTTTCTTTTCTTTTCTTTTCTTTTCTTTTCTTTTCTTTTCTTTTTTTTCTTGTGTCTCTTTTTTTTGTGTTTTTTGTTGTTTTTTTCTCTTGGGTTTTTTTATATTTATTTGCTGGGTTTGGTTTTCTGTTGGGGATTTTTTTGGGAGTGGATGAGGAATCTGTTTTCACCTTAAAAAAAACCCCATGCCCATTCCATTTCAAACACTCCCACCAGTGACCAGGCAGCTTTTTAGGAGTTTTTCCTCTGCCCTATAATTTGTCAGACCAGAGTGCACGTCCATGGAGTGGCTGGCACTGCTGGGGGCTGGTGGTGCAGGCTGGGGGATGTTTCTCCTCGGGGAGGATTGTGAGGGTGTCCCAGGGAACACAAATCCTGCCGTGTGGGAGGACATCAAAACAGCCTCTTCAGCGTTGCAAAACACCAGCTGAAAGAGGATACTCTCTATAAATAGACAGAGGCAGCGGAAAATACCAGAGAGGAGAGGTGCTATTTAAACCCAAGGACAGAAATAAAATAAGGATAAACTGGAAGGGAATAAAGAGCACAGGAAACATGAAGGTTTCCAACCATCAGAGCAGAGACAAGAGGAGGCAGTCAATAAAACCAGACTGAAGCATAAAACTCAGCTGGTTTGAAAGAGGAACCTGGGTAGTTTGTGGCAGCACTGGATGCTGTTGTCCAGGAAAAAGCTTCCTGTCTGAGGTTCCTGGTCTCAAATGAGTTCATAAGGAAGCTACCTAAGTCACAGAGTTCACAAACACAGTTTTTGACTCCTAATGTCTCTGCTTGATAGTTCAAGCATGGCCTTAGCTCACAACAATAACACCTAATACCTGAAATGAAGAATTTGCAACAAGAAACAGAAAAGACAAAATGAAGCCCCATCTTTAGTGGCTGTTCCTATGCTATTTTTGCTTAGACAATGCAGGGCAAAGGATGATGAATAGTTTCCAACCCCAAGTCCATCACAGAGTGCAAAACAATTGTTTAGAAACTTTGGACACCTCTCACTATAGTAAGGAAAATAAAATAAAAGTCACATTACCGCCACTGCTGCGTGCTGATCCCAGAGGTTTTTGGCAGATCTGGAAAGGTGGCAGAATTAATGAGCTTGTAACTGTGGCAACAGAAAACAATTAAGAAAATGCACAGACAGCCCATTTTAATGGTAACTGCATGACCCTTCTGGGAACAAGCAATGGCACCACCCAGCTGATTCCCCTGGTGCACAAGTGCTTGCAGGTACATCTAAAGAGCTTTTGTTAAAGCATGCCAGAACACCTGGATAAAAATCAGTCTTCTAAATTCATTTGCTGTGAGTTTGGTGTGTCTGTGCCTCTTTAGGAGGCGCAGGTAGCTCACACCACACTGCACGTGCAGAGACCTCTGCATTAATTTGGCACATGATGCTCTGGGTACCCCCTGATGGGGAAAGCAGCCTGTATCTCCCTGTGCTGATCTCCATGGAGTCATCTTGGCTCTGTCACTCCGAGGATCCTTAAGCTCTTAAAATAACCTGTGGCTGAACTGCCCTGGATAAGCCAGTGCTGAGCCCAGGTGGTGCAGAGGCAGCACACACTCCCCTGGCTCAGCCTGTGCCACACAGCCCCGTGGCAGGGCTTTGCACAGCCAGCTGGCATCGACCTGCATGAGCAGGTGGGCACAGCCAAGCACATCCCCCTTCTGCAGAGCCTCCTCAGTGTGTCTTACCCCACTCCACAGAGAGCGCTGAGATCCCGAGCAATTCGCGGGTACTTTTGGAGGGAAGAGAAAAATTTGGGATTAGTCAACAACAAAGCAGCTGGAACAGCTGGCCACCCTGCAGCTGCATTTTGGGCATCTGCCTTGTCCTAACAGAAGTGGCTCTGAAGAACAGGCCAGTTCCAGTGAAGTGGGTTTACTCCCACAGTAATTTACACATTTAATCACAACAACCCATACAAATAAGGCTCTAGACCACACCAGTAGTCCTGGAGAGCATCTTCTGAATGTGGGAATGCTGTTTAGATCCTTACTAGTGATATCCATTCTCCTGGAGCTCATTGCTGGATGAGCTGTATGCTCACAGGTTTCCTGAGAAAGGATCAAATTTCAACCTCCCCACGCCGAACTCCCACAAAAAACTGTCAGATTCACTTGATAAGTTCAGCCTGGGTGTAGGGATTAAATTTATTTCACTATGAAGCCCATTAGGCACTTGACATGAAGCAGCCAAGCATTCCTGGGTGGTACCATTTACCTCCCTGCACATGGAAACCTCCCCACATTGCAGATCTCCTATAACACAGGTGAGACACACCCACACACTTACTATGGGTTTCAAAATGATAGCAAAGATCCTTTTCACCAGAGCAGGAAGCCTGTACGTATTGTACTGGGATTTCAGGTTAGGATCCACGATGTCTCCTTTGCTGGAAGGGCAGAGAGTGAAAAAGTCAGGGGAAATCACTTATAGACAAGTCACAGAGCAACAGCAACAGCAGTGCTGCTCCCAAGGCAGGGTTTGTCATGGAGGGGAGCTGCTAGAACACAAAATCTGCCAGTTCCAAAGGGCAGATCAAGAGATGCTGAGGTGGAAATGCTCATTGCAAAAGTTACAGATAAATCAATACTTTACTGCCTGTGTCATCAGGGCTGTAAGAGTTCTGGAGGGCTTTGCAGTGCCACACACAGCCCTGGGCATGCTGAGGTGAGAGAGTGGCTGGGTGGGCACCCACCACTTTTCCTGTGTGTGTGAATTGCCTGCTGCTTGTGCTAAACTCATCCTGCCAGAAACTGCTCCTCTGCTGCTCATTATTCAGTTTGCACCCACGATACAAACACTCTGGATGCAGCCACTGGCCTCACAGTCCCAGGTTCCACAGCCCAGGCTGCAGTGGGGTTTTACTCACAAGCAATCCACCAGGTGGGCGGCCCCGTCTGAGAAAATCCCTCTGGTGAACAGCTCATCCACCACATAGTCAATCTTTGGCGGGGCAAAGGGAACAAGCTGCAAGAAAACCATCCCAGTCCAAGAGGCAGCAAAGGTGAATGACTCACAGCCCTCTGTGAGCCTCCCTGCCCCACCAGTGGTCACCAGAGGTCAGTGGGAAACTTACACCCTCCTTTGCTGCTCTAGGACAGCAGGATCTCATTTTCATCTGCTTGCTGTCCTTTCCCAATAGTCCCATCCAAGGCATTAACACATGTGGGGACCTGGCACAGGCTCCACTCCTCCCCACATTAGAGAAGAATTCTTAGAAACTTCAAACCACAAATTTTAAATTTTTTTAAAAATTATTTGCATCGCTGGAGCAGCTCCCATAAAGAAATCTCCACTGGTGGCACCACAGAAAAATGTAGGCTAAAAGAAGTCCCAACCTCCTTCCCACTTACCCACTAAGAAATCTGTAAACTGAGTTTAACAGCTGAGGGATCATGGAAACTGTTTTGAGTTTGGTATTTATGGGAACACCAAGCATGATGTTAAAAACAGTGCTTGGGGTGACTTGGAGATATCTGAACATAATTATCACATCTGCTGGGCCGGAAATATGAGCAAGATCACTCCAGTTTGGAAAACAAGCTGCTGCATTTGCCTTTCTCTTTTACAGGGAGCACAATTGGAGATGGAAAGTGATTTGTCCAGGCTTTGTAAGGAGCAGGGTAACAACTCCAGGCAACCACAGGCATGGAAACCCACCGTGTGCCCTGCATCCTGGAGGAGCTTCCTGGTGTGCTGGACAGCCCGTTTCATGCTGGGCGAGGGCTGGAAGTACCCATCTCCTTCGTAGTACCCGATGCGAAGGGGCCTGGAGCTGCTGTAAACCTGCCACAAGAGGAGCCATGACTTGCACCCAGGAGAAGAGCAAGGCTGGACTGCTCCCAGGGCTCAGGGAGGCACCACTGAGGTCTCCTGGGCTGGGGGAGTGATGGGAGCAACAGGGCTGGTGGAAAGCAGCACAGGTCTGCAGCAGTGCTCCTTGGTATGGTTTTCTGACACCACCTCCTGCCTGCCAGCCCTGCTGTGTGGCTGCTTCTTGGGGGTCACTCATGCTGGGTGTCCCCTGTCCACAAGAATTTGTGCTTCCCTGGATGCTTTGCTATCCTGGGACGTGAAACTGGACAGGAATCTCCCGAGATCATTCTGTGTTTCTGGGCAGATGGAGACATGGGAGTGCCTCTGAGCCTTACCTGCTCATCGAAGGGGATGGGGGGCACGGTGGGGTCCAGCTGGAACATCTCCTGGCACAGCAGAGCCTTCATGCACAGGGCCAGGCTGTCCACATCCCTCGCCATGGGCCCCAGCATCCCTGTCACTGAGCACAAAGGGCCTGTCACTGCAGCCAGCTGGGCTGGGGCTGTCACACAGTTACTGGTAGGGCGCCAGCAGAGGGGAGTTTCAGGTCAAGGAGGAGGAGTGGGGAGTGAGTTTAATGAGCAAGGAGGTCCAGCAGGAAGGATCTGTCAGAGCAGAGGCAGCCTAATGAGCCTAATGACCTCCTGGGCCAGGCTTCTGGCTGGCACAAGGAGGGAGGGCTGCAGCCTCCCTGCCAATGCTGCCTGGCAGCAGCTGAAGCTGCCGGAGTCTCCTGGCAGCATCTCCAGTGAGACATCCCAAGCCTTTGGCGTGCACATCTCACCTCTCCTGCTACACATGGCACTGCCTGACTCCATTCCATCACTGCACTGATTTCATCCTGCTGAGGTCCAGCCAACACCAGCCACCACCCAGAACAGAGCAAATGATGTAAAAAACACGAGGCTGTTTTAATAGGTCACTGCTTTGGCTGGCCACGAGGCACAGAGCAGAGCAAGCACCCTTGCTGGCATTTCAGTGGTAGGAGATGTAAGAGGCGAAGGTTTGATGTAGAAATGTCATCATGGACTTACCTGATTGCATTCCTATGAGAGGAGAAATGACTCCCTGTTTGCTGGAACATAATGGGAGAAGCAGATTAGCAGCAGGCTGTAAAGGCAGGGCACCATGCTGAGCTGCAAGCTTCCCATTTGCCCTCAATCAAACCTAGAAGGGCAAAAGTTCCTGCAAAGACTTGACACTTCCTAGGCTAGGAAGAAGACTTACATGGTCTGGAAGCTGCTAGGGATAATATTTATTATCTCTCTTCCCTGCTGCAACTAATTCCTTTTCTTTGGGCAAACCACTTCTAATAAACATATCTAATGGCAAACCACTTCCAGCAAAGCAAGGGCTGGAAAACATTTGAAAAGATCATCTTGTAGCATTTGCTTTCAGCTTCTTGGCCAGGGGTATTAAAAACTGAATAAATCTTTGTTATGATACAGATTGAAGTAATCTCATCAACAGAGCAAGTTTGATGCTAACTCAACCCTGGATGAAACCACGAGCACTACTGCAAAGTTTGATGCACTGTGGATACACCTGGCAGCCCTCACAGTGGGTGGGAGAAGAGGACAGAAGTTGGGGGGTACCTGATCCTGTTGCCTGTGGGTTTGAGGCCACAGAGCCCGCAGAAGCTGGAGGGCAGGCGGATGCTGCCGGCCACATCAGAGCCGATGCCCAGGAGGGAGCCTCCCCCTGCAATCAGAGCTCCCTCCCCTCCCGAGGAGCCCCTGGGGCTCTTCTGGTGGTTCAGAGGGTTCAGGGTCTGGCCAAAGATGAGGTTGCTGCAGTCGTAGCTGGGGAGGAGAAGATCAGCAGGTGAGTGAGGTACTTGTGCCTCTGCAAACCACAAATACAGGGCACAGAGCACCGTGCAGGGATGGCTGTGGAATTAACGTACAATCGGCATGAAGAAGATTTGTTGAGAATTTAAGAAGAAAGAGGCATCAAATACAAGACAAATCCTTTTAGATCGAAGTAAGGAGGCAATTAATGTGTGTGATTGGCTTGGATAGCAAGAGGCGCAGTGTTTCCATGAAGGCAAACATGCCATTACTTTATCATGGTCTGTGGGATGTTGGTTTTCACAAAGGGAATTCCCCCCTGGTGCTTTAGAACCTGGACAATGACACTGTCTTCTTCCTTCACTTGGCCCAGAAATTTCACCATCCCTCCAGAGGAGATGTGGCCCTTGGAGATGGGAAAGAAAGCTCTTTAGATGCAGGACAGATGCTGTTTGGAGCTGTGACAAAACCAGATATAAGTCGTGATTCCTCTTGTGAAAAGTTTCCCACCTAACTTTTCTCAGAGGCAGAACAGGACCTGACTATTCCATGGAAAATCAGATCAGAACAGGTTAGAAGTTTCTGCAGAAACCAAAATTTTCATCATAAGAAAGGCAGGTTTACTGGTCCCACAGTATTGGATCCAGAACATGAATACTTGTCTGAGGGAACTCCTAGCCAGTGCTGGTGAGGATGGGACATCCTGGCCTGTTCCCAGACCCAAGGCAAGGCAGAGGAGCTGGGGATGTACCTTGCAGTTAATGTGGTCCTTGATGCTGATGGGAATGCCATAGAGCAGCCCCTTCTCCTTTTGCTTCTTCAGCTTCTGGAGCTGATCCTCACATCCATGAATGAAGTCTGTCACACAGTTCACCTCCCGATTCACCTCCAAAGCCTCTCCAGAACAGAGAAGAGCAGCAGGACAGATGAATGGATGGAAGGAGACATTACATACTGAATTTTCAAGCTGAACTTTCAAGCTTCTCAAAACTTCAGCATTATTCAGATCTTACCTATAAACTTTATGTGTTTATTTCTGAGATATTTTTCTTCCCTGGATCTCTGCCCTTGCTTATTTGCCTGTGAGCCACCCTTCAGACACTACAGTACTGACAAATTGTAATCTCCAGCATTGCTGGTTCTCTCAGCAAATGAGCTGAGTTTTAATTTGAAAGTCTCGCTGTAGGAGAGCCCTGCTGGGGGTATCACTCACTTTGTCCATGTAGGAGTAGAGGACACTTTCTGGGGACAGGGACCCCTCCTTCAGCTTCTCTGCCAGCTCCACCATTGTCAGTGAGAGGATATGTGAGGTCTGGGTGCCTGGGTTCTGCAAAAGGGTGGAAAATTTGGTACAGAGGGAAGAAAGAGACAGAAAAGGTTGGTTAAGGCTGAAAACACCCAATTCTAACATCAGCCCAGCAATCACCTTGAGTAGAAAATTTTAGGAGATATGCCCTGCAGACATGCAGACCTCCCACAGAGCACTGTGTGTGATGGAGTGGGGAATTTGCTGACTGGGAATTTGCTGACTCTTTGTTCATAACACCAGAACCGAAACAGGCAGAAAACTGCACCTTGACTGGAGAGTTACATGAACCTGTAAGAGTGGTTTGACCTGTCTCTGTTTACTCTCCTACAGGCCTTCACTCCCCTTCTAACTCTAACTCACTGAATAGCAGTTCAACCAGCTAAAGTTTTACAAAATTTATCATTAACAAGGGATAAAAAAAAGTGTGTGGGCTGTTTGCAACCTCTCCTCCAAGAAAAGAATAGCAGGAGGTATTTCGTCTGGATTTAAGACAATTCCAAGGGCCCGACCTCCTGAAATCCAGGTGCTTGTTTACCTGGGCATGGGCAGGAGGAAATGGCTTTTGGTCACTGATGTGCAGATGCTGGAGGGATGTGGAACCCCCTTGTACTTTGAGGATGATAGGGCAGACAGATCTTTATGGAGGGGCAGAGGAAAGCGGATGGGAAAGGAAAGGTTTGGCAGTAGGGATGGATGAGGAGAAAGGGCACAGGGAGATCTGGGATGGTGATCTGGTTGAGAAGGTCCCAAGCTCCAATTTTTGTTTCATCCTCAGAATTTCCTCAATGGGTCTGTACTGAGAAATACTTAATTTACACTGTCTTTTATGGGAGGGCCCTTTGAGGCAATGGAGGGTGACGACCCTCCCGAAACATTGTATTGGTGATGCTCCAAAAGGTGCCTGTGCCCCAGCCACCATTCACAGAGGGATTGGTCAGAGCTCCCCCATTTCTTTTTTATGCAAATTATAATCCCTTCCTTGCATATACCCCAAACTTACCTCTTGCTTCAGCCTTCGAGCTGCCTTCTCCATCCTCTCCAGGGCCAGATGCCGAGACCTCCTTGCCTCATCCATCTTCTGCTGGACCTGCCTCCGCCCCAGCCATTTCAGAAGCACCACAGCTGCAGCTGAGCTGCAGAGCAGAGCTGAGAGGGCACGAGGGTCTCCCCAGGATGGATCCAGGACCTGCCACAGTCGCTCTTGGGTCATGATTTCTCTCTCAGGTCCAGCTGCAGACACCTGGCTCTCCCACCTTCTCCTCTAAGGGTTGATAAATGCAGACTCTGCGCTCTCCTGCCGTGCAGGGTCAGCTCTGAAGCAGAGTTGCTTTAACAAAGTCCAGGAATGGACTTTGCAGACAGTGGACTTTGAAAGGGTCTGGCTGCTGGAGCAGCATTGTGGGCCAGGCTGCAGAGCAGTGTGCTCAGCTTACTCAGCCTGGGGGGTTTCCCCAAGGCAGGGGTGTCCCCAAAGCTGTGTGTTCCCCAGCCAGTGGCTGTGGCTGTACCTGGCTGGCACACAGAGCTGAACACCAGCAAAGCCCAGCTCTGGGATAGCCCTGCTGTACCCACATGTAATAATTGATGAACACTTAAGTCCATTAACAAGAGGTGCTCTGCCATCATGCCTGTCCCTCAAGCAGCATCACCTGCAGCCCCATGAACCTGGGAAAACATAATTCTGCTTGTCCTGGGGAACCTCATGCAGGGAGTGAAACTGTTCCAGTGGAGAGATGGGAGCTCAGGAGAGCCAAGAGAATGAAGGTGCAACAGTGACTGTGGAAATGCAGTGTGACAGAACTATCTGAACATGCCTTCAAGGAGTATGATTGCCCAACCCCTTAGAAAAGAATTTTGGCAACCTGAATCAGGGCACGAGCACCTTTAGGAAATCCCCTCTGATGGATCCAGAGTCTGCTCTCCTGTTTCTAACCCATCCTCCAGCCAGTAGAATGCAAAGGAGCTGGACCCTCTAGTCTTACCAGCTGCCCCTTGCCACAGGTGCTCCCCCTGCCCAGGACTGTCCCATGGCTTAGTGCAAAAAGGAAAGGCTGAAAATTAAACTTCTCTCATTTCTCAAGCATCTGCAAGCCCACAGGGAAGGGACAGGGGAGGCCTCTGAGAACTCATTGCCAAGAGGCAAGGCAACCCCCCTATATCTGGAGAGATGCTGGCTCTGCTCCAGGCAGCAGGGTAGCACAGCTTGTAAGGGGAGAGTCCAGGGTGACCATTGCTCTCTGGTGGAGGGGTCATGTTTGGGGACCGAAGCCAGTGGTTGTGCTGCTGTATCATGTTACCTTCTTGCCTGTCACAGACATGTTCTATGGAATTATTGCTGTGGCAGCAGGGAGGAAGCTTGAGGAGGATGTGAGACCTTGCAGAGAAACTGCTGACTGGAAAACTGAGGAGGATCCTCCCTATTTGGACAGGGCAGGCAGCAAAATGAGCCAAACAACTCAATGTGGATGTCACCAACTTCTCCCCACTGACTGGTCTTCATTGCCCCATCCCAGCCTTAAGTGCTTCAGTGCTGCCACTCACACCAACCTCTTGCTGCCCAGGCTGGGCTGGGAGCAGCCTGCAGCTAGCCCTTGTGGCAGCCTCAAGTCCCCAGAGCCACCCAGCAGCTGTGGCCCTGCCTGGTGCACTGTCCCATGGTCATGGTGTGGCTTGCTGGAGGTCTTCACTCAGGGCTTCCAGTGAGGAATAATTACAAGTTCAGGTCCACTGGTGGCTCCATGGTTTGGACTCCTGCACCCTGCCCAGCTCCATGCCAGGCAGAGAGTGGTTAAACTAACTGTGATGTGGTGCTTGGAGCAGGGGTGGCACTGCCTTTCCTGGGACACATCCTCCAGGCTTGAACTTTAAAACAAACATATAACCCCATCCAGCGTTTTCTGTGTGGGAGGAAAGCACCTGTAACCCCACCCAGGCCCTTCTGGGCTTGGCTTCACATAGCATTCAGTCATGGGATGCCTGGAGCTCCCTCCCTCCCGTTTTCCTGCTGATAAAGAATGGGGGTCCTTGGGGGCTGCTTTCTCCTTGGCTGTGATAAACACTCCATACTTTTGCATGGCTCTGATTTAAACTACAACAATGCATTAAAAGCCCAAATATTCATCCTGCCAGAGCTTTGTTACAATCTGCTTTTGACATTCTCCGCATTGAGAAAACACTTCTGCATTGTGGTATTCCTTTCTGGAACACCCTTGGAAACCTGCCGGGAGCAGCCAGTACTGCCAATCTCAGTGACAGCAACTGCCAGGGGCTGGAAAGTCCTGCTGGAAAACCTGGCATGGGCCAAATGGGAGGAGAAGGTGTGCAGGGCAGGCTGTCCACTGTCCATCTGACCCTGGCTCGCTGCTCAATACAGGCTTCAAAGTGAAAGGGGGTGGATTTAGGTAAGATGCAAGAAATTCTTTCCTTGGGGGTGGTGAGGCCCTGGCACAGGTTGCCCAGAGAAGCTGTGGATGCCTCTCTCCTGGCAGTGTTCAAGACCCAGCTGAGCAACCTGGTCTAGTGGAAGGTGTCCCTGCCTATGGCAGGGGGTTGGAACAGGATGATCTCTAAGGGCCCTTCCAACCTAAACTGTTCTGTGATTCCATGATCTCTCCTTCATGCTGTGCAGGGTGCCAGCAGCCCTATGCTGTGGGAAGTGGGCCAGCTCCCTCCCTGCTTGCCAGAGTTTGCACACAGGCTCAGCTTTCCCTTCTGACTGCTGCTCTGTGCTAGGGAAAACGCCAGATTTCATCCTCAGGGAGCTGAGAACAGAGGGGAAAATCCCTGTTCCTACAGCACTCCCAGCAGTAGTCTGAGCATCTCAGACAGAACCAGTTGCCGTGCCCCAGTTTCCCCATTTGTAAGAGAAAGATCATGTTCTTGTATTTCCCTGGGGTTATTAAAATCCAGCCCAACCCCACGCACAAACACAGACTTGAAATAACAGACTCAGATAATAAAAAGCACTGTATTAGGACAATGATTGGAAGAGCTCCACCACATCAGAGCTCAGCTCACTTTCCCCTTGCTCCCAAAGCCAGCAGCCAGCCCAGCCATCACTGCATCCTCACTGAAGGGAACAAGAGTCCTGTGGGTCACACCAAAGGATGGCCCACGCTGGTGTTCACTGGGATCCTGCTCCGGCTGAGCACCTGGGGCTCAGAGGAAACTGTTCTTCTTCAGGCTGAGGGTCTCCACCTCCTTCATGAAGCGCAGGCACAGCTCCTCCTGCCACGGCAAGGCCACGCACTGCACGGCCACGGGCATCCCCACGCTGCCACGGAAAGCCTGGGGCACAGAGAGAGGGACAGGGCTTGGGGATGTCCAGGGGAAGGCAGGGGGGAGCTCGTGCCCCTGGAGAAGCTGGCCCCACTCACCTTCGCCAGGGTGTGGTCCCACCAGTCCTGATAGTATCCCTTGTAGCTCTTGAGCTCCGCCTCGTCCTCGTCCGTCACCAGCGTGACGGGAACAACGCCAGCAGGGAAATCCAAGGCGTTGTAGAGCATGGTGTAGCTGACTGCAACTGGGGGAGAGGGGCAGCTTGCAGTGCCAGCCTGCACAGGGAGAGCCCCCACCCCCCTCTGTGCATGCGAGATTCCAGCTAATGGGGCACTTGTACTGGGAACTCAGGGGCTGAGGGATGGAGATCGGCCCTTTGGCTCCCATAACACCAGGGCTGTGTTCTGGGTGCACCCCATGGGCTGGGCAGCAGCTGTCCCCAGAGCTGAGCTCTTCCTGCTGCTGGCCAGCACCCTGGGGGTGTGAGGGGAGGAGGAAGGCTGCTCAGGGGCACTGGCACAGCGCCACAGCAAGGTCCCCAGTCTGTCTCTACCTGAGAGCTTGGCAGGGTAGCCGATGCCGAGAGCTGGGCCCAGCATGGGACAAAGCATGACATCCAGATTCAGCTTCTTCCACTGGGCAATGAACTGGTGGCAAAAGTCCTGAGGAGGAAATGCACTGGTGGTCAGTGGGGTGGATGTACTGTCCCACAGCTGCCAGGCTGTCCTGCTGGGCTCTTGGCCCTTCCCTTGGCGCAGCCAACAGGGTACAGCAGGGCTGATCCTGATAATATTCAGTGATGCTTTACTGCCTGGACAATATTCCTCCCAGCTTGGAAAGCAGCCTCTCCCTGGTAAACTGGAGGTGGGGAAAGACTGAGTGCACAGGCGCATGACTTGGGACGTGGGCATGGGTTTTTGGAAAACCACGAGGGAAATAAAGGCAAGGCTGATGAGCTCCATTTTTATATGCAGGTGTCAAAAATTCAGGTCTGATTTGGCATCATGAACTTGCCTATGTGTTGTCCTAATCTTTAAAGGTGCTGAGAACTTACACATCCAAGTGAGATCTATTGAGGAGTGATGTGCTCCCACCTTAAATCACCAGAGACCTGAGCATCTCCTAACCTTGGTGAGTGCTGAATCTGCCTCTTCCCAAAGAGAAATCAAACAAAAACTATTTAACCCCAAACTGTAATACTTTACCTCTATTTCATGATGAAGACTCCAGACTTCATCCACTGTGCTGTAAAAGGAAACAAACCCAATGAAAGGCATCCTTCCCTGTGCATACACCTTCCTTCTTTTAATAGATGCATTAACCAGTGCTGAAACCAACACCATATTTCATTCCCACAGGTTTCATCCTCTTCCTAAGCAAAAGGCTGTGACCCCTGCACTCATTCCCACCCACAATTTCCAAACAGTTTTCCAAACCCAGCAGGGTTATGGTGTTGACACGAATTGCTCTCTTTGCTCCCACCCTTGCACTTTGTGCCTCGCATTTTCTCACACATGTGCAGCTGCAGCAGTATCAATAATGTAGCAAACACTGCTGCAAACCAAATATCCACACATTTGCTCAGACTCAGATTTACTCACTTTTCCTTCATACTTCTAATGATACTTGAAAGTCGAGGCACCTGAGCAGGAGAAAGTAAAAAAAAACAAAAAAAAAAATTATATGAATCCCAGCTCTGTCGTCTGAGAAAGCTCAGTGACAAATACAAGCTGTTTACTCAGTGTTCAGGCCAGACTTGTGGGTTTTCCCCACAGTGGGGAGAGAAGGAACAGAAATAACAACACTCCAGTTTGGAGATGTGTCTGAGCACAGCCAGGTAACAATGCCCAGAGGCTTCTCCATGAGAAAGCCTTACTGCAATGGGAAACAAGTTACTCACATATAGCTTAACTGTGTCTACACTAGAAAGAAATGGACCTTACGAAAGGTTTGGCAATCCAGGAGAGGAGCATTTTCACCCAGTGTGGTGCCTTTGCCACCCAGAAGAACAGTCCTGTGCTGCCTTTCTCCATCTCCCCTTTGCTGAAAGGGAAAGGGGGGTTTAGCTGAGCAGTGGGAGGAAGTAATCACAGCAGATCAGCTTTTCCCAGGCCAACCCCTCTGAACAGTATATCTAAGTGACAAAGAGAGGTTTGCTCCATTCTGCTGGGCAACACTTGATTCTCACAGCATTTTCAGGATATCAGCTCCCAGCCTCGTTCCAAGGCTGGTAACAATCCCAAGGACAACCAAGGTGCAGCTGAATCACAATGTTAAGCCCCACCAGCGCCTACCAGCCACTACCTACATCCACTAGATCTGCTACGTGTATCCAGATTCCAGCCAGACCCTAGGGAGGATTTTTACAGACAGGCACCAATCCCACCAAACCATTCCAGGCTATACTTACAATTTCTTGACAAAGGAGCTGCCTCCATCTGCAAACATTCCCCTGACGCAGTAGTTAAAGATCACGTAGTCCACATTTGTGAGTTCAAAGGGCACCAGCTGGAAGGACAACAGAGGAAGGTATCAGTGGCACAGGCACTGTTTGGGGGAAGCCATTGTGGGCTTGAAACTGCCCGAGCTGAGCTGAGGATTTCCTGACAAGCCCACAGGGAAACCTCCATTCTTCCCCGAGAACAATGTTTTCCCTTTGAGCAACAACTGCTGAGTCAAATGACACAGGACAGGCTTGTCCCCCTGTCCAAGCAGCCCCAAGGCCCTTACTGTGTGGCCAGCCTCCTCCAAGAGCTGCTTGGTCTCACGGACGGCGCGTCTCATGGCCGGGCTGGGCATGGTGAAGAAATCGGTTTCATAGTAGCCAATGCGGAGGGGTTTTGTGCTGGAATACACCTGCGGGGAGAGGGAGATGCTGCTGGAAGGGGGCCAGGAGAGCCAGGAGCACGCCCAGGCCACGGGGTGAGTCTGGAAGGCAGCACTTGCTTTGCCCATGTGCCCACCCTCGGGTCAGGTGTTTTCAGCCTGCAGCTCTCCCCAGAGGTCTCTGTCCCTTCTGAGGTTCTGTACCTCTTCATTGAAGGGTAGGGGTGGCACTGTGCTGTCCAGGCTGAACATGTCCTCGCTCAGGAGTGCCCGCAGGCACAGCGCCAGGCTCTCCACGTCCTTTGCCAGAGGTCCCACTGCTGCAGCCACTGGAAGAGATCACAAGAGAACATTCATGGCTGAGGGGCCTTCAAGGGCATGTTCTGCAAAACCAGGACCTCTTGGCATTGCTCTGTCTTAACCCAGTGTTGGCAACAGTTCCTCCTTAAGCACTGGGTGAGGGATTCCCACAAGAGTCTTCCCACCCAGAGGTCCATCATTATGGACCCAGAGTTGCTATCCACTAATATTCAACGTGGTGTCCCCATTTCATGATTAAAATAACAACAAAAAGCTTTGTCAATTGTGATACGAGGACAACATCAGACACTCCCTTTGACTGCTAATCCCACCCTCATGAAGCTGACAGAAAGGGCCACACCCTGTGGGTAACAGGTTGTGTTGTGGTTTATGTTATACAAACTGCTCCTCTCAGCTCGTGTGAAAAAAAATAAAAATAAATCACAGTATGGGGGCAGCTCTCTGAAAAAGTCCCTGAAAGGGAACCTGCTTCTCTCTAAAGGTGATGGAGGAAGTTCCCCATAACCAGCTGAGGATCCTTCTCACCCCTGCCCTGCAGCTGGAGGACAGATGTCAACTCGTACCTGCCTTCTGCCCAACGACTCCAGACATTATTCCTCTTTTGCTGTAAAGAAGAGACACACAAAATACAGCAGCTGAGTAGTTTTCATTGAAGGGAAAGGCTTTAAGCCGTAGCAAGTAATAATTAAAACTGCTGAAGTAAAGGTTGGCATAAGGAAGAACTGAGGGGAAGCCCAAGAGAGACTCAGCCTAGGCCTGATAGATTTAGGCTCTGTCAGTCAGGAAGAACCATCCTCTCAGCATGCAGATGAAGAGGTTTCCCCACCTCCATTCTGGGTGAATGAATCCCTCCATATAGGCCTCAGATATTGCCCAGGCAGGAGGGATAAAGGAGCCCTTCCCAGTTCCTCCCAACTTTCCCTTGCCCACAAGAGCATCCCAGCACAGTGGTTGGTAGAGTGGGTGTCACCCACAGACATTGCTGTGTTTCTCACAGTACCTGAGTCTGTTCCCAGTGGGTTTGATTGCACAGATCCCACAGAAGGCAGCAGGAAAACGCAGGCTCCCTCCTACATCTGTCCCAATGCCCAAGATGGACCCACCACCTCCTACAAGTGCTCCTTCTCCACCAGAGGAGCCTCCGGGGGTTCTGGTGTAGAGCAGAGGGTTGCGCGTCTGACCAAAGATTAAATTCTTGCAGTCATAGCTGAAGAGAGACAGAGAGAGATTGCAAATGAGGAATGCAGGTATCTGCTGCTGTGGAGCCCAGCCACTACTAAAAGACCTTGAGAAGGCAATCAGGAAATTCAGTAGTTGTTACATTGACATCATTTACTGTGGTCATGCAGACCATGAGCCTTTTCCTGGCGGTCCCAGGAATTAACTGACAGCTTATTTCACCAACATTAAATCTATCCCAGGAAGAACCTCTGGCACCACAAATACATCAACCCTCCTGGAAAGTCCTCCTGTTCAGGTAGCTGCGTGCCACGGGTCACCCAAAGCTGAGCCCCTGCTTGAGCACAGGCCAAATGCCAACTGGAGAGACATCTGACACTGGACTTCCCCAGAAGCTGGTGCAAAATCTGATAATCTCCCGGGCAACCTCTTTGTGTGGCTTTTTTGAACCATGGTCAGTCATTGCCACATCACCTTAAAGATGGCATTTCACAGGGCTTGGGCAATGGTCACTCACAGAGGAACTTTGCCAGAGCTCACTTGGCAGGACACAGGGACAACAGAAGGGTGACTGTCCAGGACAGCACACCTGAGCTCACCACATATCAGTGACACCAGGAGTGGTCTTGCCAGACAGAGCAGGAGGTTTGGGGGCAGAATAATGTGAGTCTTAATTAGCTGCCCCTTCCATGAATATGTGCTTACACTCCAGAGTTAACAGGATCATCTCTGAGACGTTAATTTTAAAAAAATATATAAAAAGAAAAATGATTTAAAAATACCCAGCACAGGACAGAACGGCAACAGTTTCTCTCCTTTCCTCCTCCTCTTCTGCTTCTTTATTTCATGTGGAACTACAGTTTTCACCCTCAGTGTAAATGTGCTTCTTTTTTAAGTGAAGCTTTTAGACACAAAGAATGGGGACCAGGTGTAGTTATATAAAAAGAAGTGGGAAACGAGAATGAGACCAGACAGAAACCCTCCCTCAAGAAGAGGAAGGGAGCACTGCTGCTGTGGGGAATGGAGCACCCACCTACCTGATGAGGGACTGGGGAACGTTGGTTTTGACAAACGGAATTGCCCCCTGTCTCTTGAGCACCTGCACCACCACACTGTCCTCTGCTGCGGGTTTATTGAGGTTCTTTATGAACCCCAACGTGGAATCATGACCCTGGGAACACAGGAAATGAGGGTTTCAGATGGAGGACTGCAATTCCCTCTGCAGTCTTTTTATCTATACATTCAAGGGCATCCATGCACCTCCAACAACACACTCATCACACACACATTGAAGGTGTATTGATGGCAGACCTCAGCAGCCTTCTCTGTTGGCTCACACGGGAGACAGCAAAGCCCCACCCCTGCCCGGGCAGCCCATCCCACATCAGCTCTGACAAAGTCAAGCCAGGTGCTGAGGTCAAAGCTCATCTCCCCCGCCAAACTTCAACCCACAGGGATTTTGGAATACATGCGGAGTTGTGCTGGTGCTACCTGGCAGTCGATGGAGTCTTTGATGCTGACTGGCACCCCATAGAGCAGGCCTTGCTTCTCCATCTGCTTGGCTTTGCGGACCTGGGTCTCGCTTTCCTGCAGGAACTCTGTGATGCAGTTGGTTTCTGTGGCGAGCTGGAGGGCCTTGGGGAAAGCAGGACAAGCCCACAGGTGAGTCACAGCCCATGGCTCTGCACAATGACCTCTGTTCTGCAAAGCACACCTGCCTCTTTCCCCTTTTCCACCTCCCCATCTGCACAGTTGGTATCAGAGCAGCCCTTCCTGCTACTTTTCAAGCCATTTTCATGCCGAACTCCCTGATTATTTCTGGACACAGCAGGGCCATAATGCCAGCTAGTGTGTGATGAAGGAGGCACTCAGCTCAGATGAATACCACAGACTATTCTCTTGTTTGAGCTTCTGGGGTGGCATAAATGATAACTCCAAATAGAGAACCCAGGAAATGATCAGAACATTAGGGCAAAAGTAGAGAACAAACAGGAATACTGACTTTTTGAGGTTTAACAACCCATTTGGACATGGAGGGGTGACAACAGCAGCACTCTGCAATTTCTCTGCAGGTATACCTGCCCTAGGGAAGGTGTGGGCTCTCCCAGGAAGGCATGGGCCCTGCAGATGCTGCTTGCTGCTCCTTTTTGCTCCAAATCAAGCTGAGAGCCATGGCAGCCAAATGCCCAGCTCTCTAATCACTCACAGAAAACCATAGAATGGCCCATCACGTACCAGCGAGCAGTGACAGCTCAGCACCATTTGAGCCAGGTTTAAACCTTGTGTTGGGCTCCTCCCAAAAAAGCCAGCCCCACCATGGGTGAGATGCCTGGCTGCCCTTGCTCCTCACCTTGCCCACATAGGCATAGAAGACGTGGTCCGGGGGGAGGGAGCCATCGCGGAGTTTCTTGGAGAGCTCTGGCAGAGGCAGGGAGAGGATGGATGCCACGTTCACAGAAGGATGCTACAGGAAAGGTTCAACAGGCATTGTCACACTTCTATTTCTGATGGGTCACTCCTTTCAAAACTCAAAAATATCTGCCATTTAGTCGTTCCAAGTGGTATCTGCCTCAGGATCACATCCTGCTCTACCTGACACTGGTGGCCATGGTGTCAAATCCTCAGGGCCAGGACTAGCCCCGGCTTTCTCAGCCTTTCTTCCTGTTCAGACCAGTCACACCAAGCACCTGCTAATTAAAATAAAGCCTTTCATGAAGCCTTGTTTAGACAGGTCATGGCCAGGCCTGGGGGAACAGCTTAGTGCAATGCTCTTGCTGAATTACAGTGGGAGCTGGTGTCAGGGTTATAGCCATTGTTCCATCAAGGAATGAAACCAGAACTGGAGCCAGTTGTTCTCCTCGCACCACCAAGGCATTTGCACAGGGAAGTGCAAAAACCATGGAGCCCCTGGGCTGGTCATTTTTAGGTCAGCAGAGGTTTTGTCACCACCAACTAAACATCATGAAAACTGCATCAAACCTCACGCCTCCAAGCTGGACTCTGAACCTGAGCGAGTTTGCTCCGGCCCGAGGCCGGGCTGCCTGCCGGGATCGCGGGGCACCATCGCATCCCTGCCTGCAGCTGCGGCCGCACTTTGGCCCCTGCTGATAACAAACACATCGCCTGTCGCCTGTTCCTGCTGCCTCCTCAACCCGCCTGAGCCTCCCACCAGGGCCAGAGAGCTTTCAGACAGGGATTTTCCTTTCCTCGCTGCCAGTGACTGTCATCGGGATAACGGGATACCTCCCGCTGCCCTAGACAGCGATTTCTCCCCCATCCCTGCGACAGCGGCGATCGCTGCGATGCTCAGGGGTACACGCACACTTTGACATAGAAAGGGAAAATAACAACACTAAATCCCCGTGGGTCCATATGAGGAGCACCTGACAGCCGGGCGAGCAGCTGCCGCTCGCAGGGAGGGCGGCACGGGGTACGCGATGGGGACGGGGCCCAGGTGAGGAGCCCCCGCCGCGGCTGCCGGCGCTCACCTGCTCCCGAAAGCGCCGCGCCGCCGCCTCCATCCGCACCAGGCTGCGCTCCTGCCGCTCCTGCGCCTCCGCCACCTTCCTCCAGAGCGCCCGGCGCCGCCGCCATCGCAGCAGCAGCAGCAGCAGCGCCGAGCCGCCGAGCAGCGCGGGCAGCGGCACCCGCATGGCACCGGCACCGGCACCGGCACCGGCAGCGGCAGCGGCAGCGGCAGCTGGACCCGAGCCGCCCGCAGCCCAGCCCAGCCCGCCCCGCCCGGCCTGGCCAAGGGCACCCGCCCGCCGCCCGCGGGGAGAGCGAGACAAAACCTGGGCGGGATTCCGAGCCGGACAGGGATTTAACCGGCTTGCTGCCGTGCGGGAGCAGCGCGGGCAGGGAGAGGGAGAGGGAGGCTTGGGAGCAGGGAAAGCTGCTGGATGACAGCTCGCCCCTCCCTGTGCTGGGTGGTCTCTATCTGATAAGGTTTATTGGTTTTTCCGTTCGCCGAGGGAGGCTTTGATCTCCCCGTCATTTTTCAGCCCCTCTGGGAACAGGCTTGGCTTGGAGGATCAAGGCAGCACGGAGGGGAGTCCCAAAGGTACCCGGTTCTTTGCGTTTCCTGGAGCCAAGAGGCTGTGTGGGAACAAGAAACAATAAATGTCGCAGGCTGTGCCCAGCGGAGTTCACTTGTCACTGGCAGAGCACGGGTGTGCCTGAGCTTAGCGAAGTGCCGCGGCTTCTAACAGCGGTATCTGGCACCCCTGCTTTCTGTGGCCTTGCGCTCCGTGTTGAGGGAAACTCCAAAATAATCTTTCATCACCAGCCCCACAGGGGGTCTGTCCTTAAAAAAAAAAAAAGCCCTCCACAACTTCCAAAAGTTTGTCAGAAAATATTTCAAGCTGTCCAGTTTGGATACTGCCCATAGGATTGTGAAAAACCTGTTGGGAAGGATCTGGGATGTTTTCTCGTTTCCCAGCAGGATGTGCTGTTCCTAAGCCATCCATGGGCAGATGCTGAGCTAGAAAACGTGGTGAAGCTAGGTGTACCCTGACTTGAATTTCCTGGCATTATTGCTCAGGCAATATTGCTCAGGCTTTATTTCTGTCAGTCTCCAGGATTCCAGGGCTCCTCTGGCAGCACCTGAGCCACTCGTGCCAGAGCCTGGCACCCTCGGAGGCAGCTGCTGTGCTGTGCATCCACAATGTCCTGGGGCGTGCTGGATGTACTCCATGTCCTGGGGCTCTTTTCTGAAGGGTGTTGAAGCCTCAAAAATACTCAGCCCTCCATGAACTCAATGGCCTTCTTGCACTGAGGTTATGCAGCTGCCTTGTATCTGCGTCAAGGAAATCACATGCAAGAACAGCAGTTTTCCCAGCAGTTTTTTTTTTTTTAACTTCTTTTTTTTCTTTCCCCCTCCCTGCCCTTTTTCAGGCTGTGGGGCTCAGAGAGTTATACAAGGTTGCAGACTCCCGAGGGCACTGCAGTCGGCTCATGAGAGGGGAGTGGGTTGGCAGGAGTGCCCTTCCCATGAGTCAGGAGGATGTAACCAGCTCAAGGCTGGCAGAGCACACGCTGTCTGTGATCTGATCTCCTTCCTTCTCACCCTGGAGGCTCCGGGCTCCTGCACTGATCTCACCCCATGGCAGCACGATGCCAAAACGGGGCTGTTCCCTTGCAGGCTGTGGAACCATGTGCACTGAGGTCTTTCAACGTGAGAAAAAGAAAGGTGGGGAACTTCGGAGAAACAGAAATTAAAACTAGTTCTTGTAGAAAGCAAAATTACTTCTCCAGCCTTGTTCCCCCTAATTTAAATCCTGCTTAAAATGTCTCATGCAGGAACAATTTTCAGCTTCTGCAGTTCAGTTTATGAAAGGGAGGAAAACAAAGGAGAGTTATGCCTGGAGCAGCTGCACCTCCAGGAGCTGCTGCTGGAGACTCTCCTTCTCCCCTTTCCTGGGGAAGTGTATGGGGGTGACTAAGTGGGGTTGAAGCATCAGGCAGGACAGTGGCGAGGCTTGGGTCTCTGTGGGACCAGTCGGCTCCAGGGGGTTGACTCAGGGCAGGGGAAATCCCAAAACACAGCAGATCTGTGCTGTGACCCAGCTGCCAGCAGAGATGGGCCAGCAGATGACACCGGGCAGAGGACAGGGAGCTCCAGCACATGCAGGTGGTGGCTGGGGATGCCCTGCTCAGGAGGACTGGCTAAGTGAGGTAAAATGGGTCTGTTTTGCTCCCCATGGGCTGGGGTGGCAGCCAACTGCTGGCTTATGGGGCAGTGATGCCCTGATGTCCCTTTGGGACACTGGTGTTTCCTTGCTGGATGAGCACTTTTCTGCTGTTATGTCCATAGGGCTGCCCATGAGCTACAGCAAAGGGGACTTGAATTTTGGAGTGCTGGAATTGAGGAGTGATCCTACCCCTGCTCCTCCTCCACTGCCTGGCAGGGCTGGAGTCTGGGGCTCAGGGAGGATGAAAGGATCTGCTGGATCTGTGAAGGCTTCTTTCCCCATTGCTCATACACCTCCCTGTGTCTGCAGAGCTGTGACTGGATGGGTGCCACCCCGCCCCAGAGGTGCTGGCACCCTGCAGTTACCAAAGGAGGGGCAGAAAATTGTCATCTGTTTGTGACAGATCCCACGGGGTCAGCCAGACTGGCTGGGGCTGAAGGATCAGCTAGTTCCTGTTCACCCGACAGCAGAGCAGCGCCACGAGCATGGCAAACACGCGGCGTTGTTTTCCTTAGCACTGTCTCCTGGCATCCGGAATGCTGTGGCTCCTTGAGCCAGGGGTTAGGTTGGAGTGACTAATAGCTGTGTACTCACACAGATATTTCTGGTGTGAAGCAATCCGGTTCTGGCACTCCCAGCATCCTGGAGCAGGGAGATCCGTGGTTTGTCCGTGTGCTGTGGGGAAGCCGCATCTCCTGTTGGCCTCCCACAGCTGATTTCATTTACTCTCTTATTTCCAAGGAGGATATAAGAAATTGTTTGCTATTCACCCAGGAATTTTACACTTCTCTTCTTCCATTTCACCCAGCTGCTTTTAGACTGTTTCCCAGAAATTAACAACCTGCTCCTGCCACCAACTGCCAGTCATCGGCTTCCTGGAAGAAGACCCAAGCTACATTTACAGAAGCCAGCAGTCCTTCTTGCTTCGTTTCTCTTCTCCTTGTAGGTTCCTGATTATCAAGTGGAGTTAGTCAACATGATCTGCAAGAAGGTGAAGCAACTCCTTTCAGAGCCAGAGTTTAACCCCTGCAAAAAGGTAGTTATGCAGTTTGGGCAAGAGGCAGTGCCATGTGAGTGTGATTTCCTTTGCCCCTGCAAGAAAACTGCATGTTTCAATCAAGTTGCTCACTCGGTGACACTTTTATTTTTCACTTTGTTGTCACTTCTGCTTCTAAAAGATGCTTGTCCTCCTCACAGTCTGTGCCCCAGAGCTCTGTCAGTGAGAGGGCTGGTTGCTCCCAAATCTGCTACAAGCTGGAGTATGTGGGTTCCTGTAATCAGTTTGAACACATGGTTTGTGCCAGCCTTGTGGACTCTGTTCTGAAGCAGATTAGGAAGTGCTCATGTGTTTTCTTCACCAGCAGAGTGGAGGAGGAGCTGCCCTGGAAGAGGACCCTGACTTGCACATGCAACTTGCACTTGCACAAACTCCCTTGCTCCCTGTGTATGTAGCAGCTGTTGGAGGGTAGCTTGAAGGAAAAGCTGGAGAGATCATAGCAGAGGAGGGACCCCTTGGGAGATCCCTGAGATTGCTGAATACACCTTACGCAACAGCCTCTGGAAAGCTCTTTTCTATATAAATGAGGGAGTGGGGACTTATTTCTAGCAGTGTCTGTGTTACAGGGATCTGAGTACAAACAGCTTTGCATTAAAAAATAAACAAGAAAAAAAAGAAAGAAAATTTTAAGTGAGTAAAATTACTCCTGTAGTTGTTTTACACAGCTCAATGAAGATAATTTTATTGGCAATCATGAGTGATTACAGTATTATCTGCCATCAAAAAAGTTATTTTTTTGAATGCTAAAGGAATTAATGATACATAAAACTGTGCTTAGATTGAGTGCATTCATCAGCAGAAATGCCTTGTGCTGGCACTGCTGCACTGTAATTACTCCGTCTGCTCAGAGGAGGAGAGCAGGAGATGGGGGTGTTGTGTGTACTGCCACAGATTTACATTTACTTAGACACTGAGCAGCTCGGGTGGGGGGGAGCAGAGCCAGGACAGCAAAGCTGGTGAGCAGAGGGGCAATTTCACCCATCCTTTTTCTTTATTGTGCATTGCAGAGTGAAGAATGGGGGTAATCTGTTTAAAACTTTATAGGGTGAAGCCAGGATGGAGAAGATGGTTAAATGTTCCTCAGAATATCAAGGGATGAGTCCAGCCTTTGTAGGATGCTGCCTCATGGTGTGATAAAACCAACCCTGGGGTCCCAGGCAGTCATTGCCCAGCCCTGGAAGACTGAAGGTGGTGGTGGGAATGGCAGAGGTGTTGTCCCCAAGGGGCATCTGCTCATGCCGTGTGCTTTGGGAGAGCCCACTGTGCTGCTGTTCTGTGAGGCTGGGAGCATGGGCACGCCTCAGCAGGGATGGGGTGAGGAAATGCAGAAGAAATGCTCCCCAGCTTGCTCCACACCCTGTGGTCCTCCAAGGGAGATGTGATACTAGGGGAATGTTTACAGGCTGGGGCATTGCAGGAAAAGCTGTTGCAGGGATTGTGGGCAGTGTGTGCAGAGCAGCAGGATGCTATCCATGATACAAAGGCTTTGGAAGGGCTTGTAAAAGAAGTGGGATGGGTTGCAGCTGCTTTACTGAGCCCATGGGTCCCCTGCAGTGATGGACCCATGCTCTGCTCAAGCAGGGAATGTAAAACTGTCCTTGATCTCTATCTCCTTGTGCACAGGAGCCTTCTGAGCTGAACCTTGAGCTAAATCAATGAAGAGCAAAGGGCGTTTCCAGTGCAGGGGGAACAGCAGGTGAGCATTCCTTGCAGCACCATGCAGAAATCGCTGCTGGATGCGTTTGGCCTTTCGGGTGTAGCCACCAGAGAGCAGGATTGAGCTGCTGGCCTGGCAGGAATCTGCTACTCGGAGACTTTAGCGTCCTAAGCCCTGTGTTATGTACTCTGAATTTGGAGTATTGTACGAAGCAGAAAGTCCTTTTCGAACTATTTGGGTGATGAGACAGCCCGAACTTGTGTGGGAGCAGTGCTTTGATTTCAGCTGATTTTAAGTGTTCTTATAAAGTTCTGGGAGTTCTGCTGTTGGTCCATCAGGGCCAGGTTGTTGTTGCTAAGAACATCCCAGCAGAACTTGATCCTGCAAATTATTGGCTCTGCTGCTGCCAGCATTTATTGCCGTGGCCAGGACCGTGCCTGAAGCCTGGCAGGCTGCCTGGCCTTTTGAGGACAACCATGGAATCATTTGGGTTGGAAGGGACCTCTGGTGTCACTGACTGCAAGCTTTAACCCAGCACTGCCAAGTACACCACTAAACCACATCCCTGAGTTACACATCTGCACATCCCTTAAGTGCCTCCAGGTTTTGTGACACAGCCATTTCCCTGGGCAGCCTGTTCCAGGTGCTTGACATTGGAATGAATTGAATGAGCAAGGCCATCTCCACCCTCTCTGAATGCACATTGTTACTGAAGCCCCACGGCCCAAGGGGCTTCCCCAAGTTTAAACCTGACAGTCTTCCCCAAAAGTGATGTTATACTGTAGTGTGGAGTCAGGATTTAAGTGGGATCCTGAGTCATAGCAGGGTCCTGCTTGTGCAACTCTGAGTGTGACTGGGCTGAATCTAAAACCCCTTGGCCACTGGCACTGTGGGTTTCCTTGCCTGGCAGAAGAAGTACACACACCCTGAGCTTTCCTTTTTTCCTCTTTCTTTCCCCCTTTCCCCCTTTTCCCCCTTTCCCCCTTTTCCCCCTTTTCCCCTTTTCCTTTTCTTCTATCCCTTTTCCTTTTCTTCTTTCCCTTTCCCTTTCCCTTTCCCTTTCCCTTTCCCTTTCCCTTTCCCTTTCTCTCCTTTTCGAGATCCTACTTTCTGAAGAGGCCAGGAGAGGGAGACAGCCAGCCAGTTACAGCACAGCTCAGATTTCCAGCTCTGCCTGTTTGCCCTGGGATGGAAGCTAACACACTTTACATACATGCACTGATTTTCCCAGGGGGAAGGTTTGACCTGTGCAGGCCCCCCAGCTGACCTGCAATTTACATTTACACAAGCAAGGTGGGCACTGGGCAGGAGGGGAAACTGAGGCACGGGGCAGGACCATGACTGGAGGGATGTGATTGGTGGCATCTTCATGATGACCTCCTGGACCCTATTGCAGGTTGGGATTGCTCTGTGTTGAGCACTGCAAACATCCCTGTGGCCTGAGGTGGGTGTTCAGGTGGTCTGTGGGGGTCCATCTGAGTGTCACCACAGATGTCACCTCTACAGGGACACACAGTGCACAATATGGATGCACTCCCTGCCCCATCCATGCCGAGTGTGTCCCTGGTTCAGACGCCCCAGTGGAGCAGTGGTGGGGACCCCTGCCCATGCCAAACTGCTTTTGGTGAGTTCACTCCATCAATGTGGAGGTTCAAGGGCAGAGAAGTGTGGGGAGGCCCTCGGTGACTCCTGCCGTGCCACCTTCCCACAGAGCCCTTGGAAAGCCACACAGCATCATGGCCCGTGCTCACAGCAAACACCTCAACGGATTGAGCAGCCACTCCCATTGCCTGCATCTCCCCTTCCCCTCTCATCCCCGCCAAAGGACTGGGGAGATCACCCCTGTGCTGAAAATAAATAAATAAATAAATAACCAAATAAAAATGCTGACGTGGAGAAGTCAATCAGCTTTGTGTGGCCTTGTAATATCTCATTTTATCCGCGCCACGCTTTATTAAATTCTCATAAACCTGTCAATGAGGACAGATACCATTTCAGTTTACCCCATTAGTTCTACACAATGACATCGGGGGAGAGAAAGACGGGGAGGTGGCGGGGAGGCACTCGGCGTGGAGAAAAGAGGAATGAATTTAAAGAAAGAAATAAAAAAAAGGAGAAACCCAGAGCCAAAACTCGGCTTCGTGACAGTAATGTAATAACATCGGCGCTCAGGGAAAGTAATTGAATTAAGTGGTTTTTGTTAATGGTTTTAAGATTTAGAAATGTAAATAATAGGTAGGACTCTTTGGTGGGACTCTAGTTTAGGTAACTGCATCCCTGAGAATAAGAAATGCTTTGCTGTTAAATGTGATGTCAGATAGTTTTGTTACTCCTCCGGTTTCATGCCTGCAAAGCATATTTTGCAGTTTTAAAGCCGGGTGTGTTTATCATCTTCCCTTTCTAACTTCAGACGGAGCTTAATTCAGGAGTATTTGCATGAACCCTTCTTAGCCGCTCCCTATCAGTTATTTGCACCGCCAGGAATAAAGTATTATTTCTCCCGAGCTGCTTTGGGAGAACTTCCTGACTGCAGGGTTACTGTGCTCTGAAGCCTCCTGTCTATTTACATGTTCATTAAAGGCAGCAGCAGTGCTGCTCTCTGCAGCAGGGCCAGACTCAGCTCCTGGAGGAACAGAGCTGGCAGCACTGACGTTACACCGGGCTTAGGCCAGTGGGGATGGAGAATCCAGCCGACAGGTAGGATGAGCTGGGAGATTTAGAAATGACTTTCATGGGAACTCGTTCTGCTTAAAATATTATTGGATTTTCATTTAGGAACCTATCAAAGTGCAAGAATAAAGTCTGAGCTGCCTAACCCACATAGGTCTAAACAAACAGTCCTGCCTTCTGCTCTGGGATCTGTCGGCTCGGGGATTGGAAAAGGTCCTTCGGTAAGGCATGGGCTGAGTCTCAGGGAAACCCACTGTGCCAGGCAGAATAGGGGGCTTTGCATTTATTCAGGCTGAAAATCTTCCCCTTTGCTGATGGATGAAAGCTCTCCCCCACAGGGATGCTCCATCCCCACTTGTCCCCTTAGCTCTGCCCCCAGCTGTGTGGGCAGCAGTAGCACAGGGTGGAAAAAGTTCTGCCATGGCTTTTGCTCCAGTTCCACAGCAAGTGGGCAGCTCTGCATGCACCAGATCACTCTGACACGTCCTTTGGGGACCTCCCTTCTGGCTTCACCTGTGACCTGCAGTGATCTCTGCTAGTGATGGCTTCAGCTCTGCTTCTCTGGCTGGAGAGCCTTCCTCATAGCTGGCAGCTGCTTCCCATCCAGTGGCATCTCAGGGCCCACACAGCCTCAAACACCTTCCTCCATCATCCTCATGAGCCTTCTCCCATCACCTTCCCAAGCCTTTCCCCATCACCTTTATAGGCTTAGCTGGAAACAGCCTAAAGGTCCCAAGGCCAAGCCAAACCTGACCCAGCTTATGTGGGCAAAGGAGAGCGTTGCCAGATTGTTAATGCAGAAATAGAGGGTTCAAGCAAGTAACACATTTTCCTCAGGGTATTTCTTACGCAGATTATTAAAAAAGAAAATAAAAAGAAGGAAAAAAAAGAATAGTTCAGTCCACATGGAGACCTTGTTGATGTTTCTTACTGCTGTCCATGTGCCATTTGCTGTAAGGGGAAGCTAAGGTAGAACAGAAGGGTTTGTTTCTTCCCTTATGGGAAAATAAGGCTGGGCTCCTCTTCTGGGCTCTCCTGAGGATGCTCTGGCTGTGTACAAGGTGCTGGGGTGGGAGCAGTGCCTTTCCTTTCTCTACAAACAAGTAGAACTCTGCCTCCCTGCCTAGAAATGGGACAGTTTATGGCTCTGCTTTGCAAGTTGAGGTGCTCAGCAACGTAGCAAGATAACAGCTGGAAGGAGTCCTGCTGGGAAGGACTTTTTTACTTGGAGAGCCATTAAATAATTTGTCATGGTAAGACCCAGGCAATGCTATTTTCTGCAGATAAAAAGCAGGTTATTTTTCATTAGCTGCAAAAGGCTGTTGGTGGTGGCAAAGCTTGCCACCAGGTCTGTAGTTCGACACAACATGAGCAGAAAGGAACAATATCATAAAAATAACTGAAATCCACTGAGGGCTCTGTTGAGCTGCCTTTTTAAAGTGCTTCAGGTGAAGCAAAAAGGACTGGAATAACCCTGATCCAGGAAATGGTGCCACTGGATTGGGAAGTGCATGCACATTGAACAGAAGATGTGAGCACAGCAGAGCCACCCCCAAGTTCCCTAGTGCTGAAACTGCATGTGGATGGGAGCCTGGCCCTGGCTGCAGCATTTTGTCCAAGCAAGGCTGAATTGAAGTTTTTCTGGTGGGACTGTCCTGGTACTGTCTTCACTGATAAGGTCCCTGCTGAGCCAGGAGCCTGTTAGAAGCAGATGAGGAAAAGAACAGCCCTGCAAGCCAAAGAAATCAGCCTCCAGATGATTTACATGGAGCATGAGGGGCACCAGAAGGGCAGCCAGCCCAGAAAATGAGATTATAAACTATCATCCCCTGTTACACGCTGGGACGTGGCTACAGGGTGGCCCTCTGGCATCATCTGGGGAGGCAGCCGTGGTCTGGCGTTGAAAGCAGAAGGCTTTTGTCTTGTCAGATTGGAAAACCCCACATCCTGAGGAGTGTCTGAGAATGCTGCAGTTCTGCCTCCCCTCCTGCAGCCTCTCCCTGACCTGTGTGCAGGGCCTGACACCTTCAGAGGCCACAAGAACATCCTAACTGCTCACTGTCTCACCTTGCTGTCCCCAGGGCATGGTCTGGAGAGGTTTGGGAAGAGGCAGTGTGGTGGACTGAGATGTGGAAGAGTAGAAACCCTTCCTTCAGGTGGCCAGGTCCTACAGAGGGCAGCACTTGAGGTGGACTCACTCCTGCATTCAAACCTGCTGCTATGGGACAGGTGGTACCTGCAGGGCATCATCCTGAAGTGGTTTAAACATTAACTTTTTTGGGGGAAAGGAGAGGTGAAAAGAACCTGGAAAGGGGATACAGGAGCCTTAATGTGGATGCACCAAACTCCTTAAACTGATATAGGGTTCAAGCCAGGTCAGTGTTGCATCTGAGCCAAGAAAATGCAAAATATTCCATTTGCTCACGCAAGTGTGAAACCTGCTGGTAGAGGCTTGGGTATAACGTTCTTCACCACTGATGTGAACCCACAGGAGGGGAAAAGCAGCATGAAAAGGAGTCCTCAGAAGAGGTAGAGGCCAGTGTTTGATCAGAGCTGGCATGGATGTGGTTAATAAGATAATCTCTGGACCCTCCAACACAAAGAGAAAGTGAGTTTTCTGATCCATAAAGGATCAGTCTGCAGGAAGCCCCATCAGACTCCTCAGCGTGAAATTACACCACAGCAGGGGGGTACAGTCCTGCTACTGTACAACATTAGAGAGATGAATTAGGACTTGACATTCATGTGCTTAATATGCCTATTCCTGGCATTATCCCACAAGGACCAGCCACCGCCAAGGACTTACGGTCACCGGGTCTAGGAAGGTATTTAGGGTTGCTCATTTGCTCGCTTCCAGAGCCAGGCTATCAGGCTTCCCCATCTAATCTCTCCTCATCAGGAGCAGGGGGGAGCACAGCCCAGCTCTTCTATCTCACAGGAATCTGGTCTGGGCAATAACCACCAGGTGCACCCTTGGTGCTCGGATAAATCACAGGGATCCTCTGGACTGGTGAGGGTGGAACGAGGGAAAAACCACATAAAATCGTGACTTGGTTCTCAAGAAGCTGAGAAAAGAGGGAAGAGCCAACCCCAAAAGTATGCCTCTTGCATAGTTGCTGCTAACAAAAACAAATATTTACTGTAAAGGGAAGTCTCAGCAGGTCTGTATTAGGAATTATTCCAACTGGGTTTGTGTCTCCAGTGTTAAACTGGTTGGAGGTGTGCCTTGGACAAACATCGGCACTCTGAGCTACTTTACCAAATGGGCTTTGTCAAGAAGCCAGAGTATTTCCAAGCCCCAGGTCTGGGCTGTGTGAAAATTCCTGCCTGTTTGAACTCCGAGCCAGGACAGAGTGCTTTTGGTTTGTTTTTTATCCATGAAATATTTTGTTGAGAACAAAATTTTAGGGGGAGGGGGAGAATCTACTCCGAATTCTGGAAGAAATAAAAAGAAAAATGTTGGCTACAAGGCCGAATAGTTTTTGAGCTGATCATTTTCCAAGAAAAAAATCCAAATATTTTTTTTTCAGAAAGTAGCTGTCCTGCAGGAAATTCCTGATTTCATGGACGTGCCGCACTTCTGGCAAGTGCACTTGTGATCAAACTGATTGAAAAGCCATTTAATTGGAACTGTTTTCAGAATGCAGAATGAGCTAAAACTTGGCAAAGCTAATGGGGGGAAGCATGGACAGACCCAGGAGAAATAAATGAGAAGCAGAATCCTCCCAGAAGCTGATTTTGCAATGGTCTGGCATGGAGAAAGGGCAAGAGCCTCCTCAGCATGAGGACATCCTTGTGGCTGTGATCCCATTGTGTGGCATGTGGGCACTTTGCAGCTCACAAATCCTGCTCCTCCAGCTCTCCTCTTCTTCCTCTTTATATTCCCTGGGAAAGGGGAGCAGGAATGTGGTGGGATCCTGGGACTCATCTGGCCATGGAAGTGTTGCTCAGCCTGAACATGCAGGATCAGTCCTGAGCCTGGGCATACAGAAACATCTCTTGTTCTGGACACAGGGAATGCCCAAATTTGTAACCCATTCCTACAGCACTTTCAGCATGGACACATTCCTGCTTGCCCTCCTTGGGGGATAAAGCAGACAGGTCACAAGACAAATTCAAGTAAATTAAGTGAATTGGGACTCTAAAACACAAAGCTGCTGTGCCAATATGGGGACAGCATCACTATGCCCCTTGACTGGGTTCTTCTCTTCTCTGTTAAAACCATGGTAACCCATGGGGGTGTTGATGAGGATTTCCATGGGCTCTTTTTACCTTAAGCACCAATTTTGTGGGAATATCAAATCTAAATCAGAGCTAACGTTGTCATGGGTGAAACCAAGTAACAACGTATATACCCAGATATCTTTAGTGTTTTCCATGTGATGGAAATTCTGTATCTGGACTCCTACACCCTGACACCAAGCCAGCATGGACACGATTCTGGGACATGTAGAGCAGACTCTGGTGAATGCAGTTGCCATGGGACAAGCAGCACATGGAGTTCAAGGCTGAGGTGGATGGATAACCCATCCCTAAGGACAGGAGGAGCTTCCCCCTGCTGTTTCCTCTGCCTACTGGCATCATCTCAGTGACTGACATGCAGTCACCCCTCCATCTCCCAAATCTTCAACAAACTAGTCCTCAGGTCCAAATAAACACTTCCGGGATGATAAAAGAAAGGAGCCTTGAACACTGAAAACCATGCAATGTTTTGGTTGTTCTGTTGTCCACGCAAGCCAAACACAAAGTATTTCCAAACCCATTCTGTTGATTTAAAATAAATCCCAAGAAAAACATCCCTAAGTAAAGCAATGTGTGGAGGCTAATGGAGCACTTCCCACCTGAATGATAAATTTCCATTCTCCAAGAGAGCGACAATTTTTTTTAGCGTGTTTGGCTTTTGTCTCCTGTGAAATCAGAAGTCTCCCACTGAGCGTTGGGTTTCATGTCTGGGTCACAGTTTCTACAGAAAGGAATTTTCATTACGGTCTTGGAAACACTTAAGCCTCCCGGTGCAACTGATCTATCTGAGCTTTTCATATCCATCAGGACCATGGATGCCATCAGCAATCAGGGGTGAAATCTCAAGCAACCCGAGAAGAAGGTATGAGCCTTAGGATGAGACAGGATCTCATAGCGAGATTAACATGGGCTGAGAGGGTAATTAACCACACTAATTATTTGCTGAGGGTGAGGTGGGGGGTACCTCCTTGTTGGCAGCCTTTGGAGTGGAGGATGGATTCCCTGTTTCAAGGGGGAGTCAATTCACTGAAGTCCTTTGGCTTGTGGTGTGCAGAGTGACAGGCTAGATTGTGAAGCTGAAACAGAGGTTTGGGGACCGGGCTAGCAATAGCTGAATCCTCAGGCCACACAAAGTGTGAGAAGTGAATAACTATTCCCAACGTATCAAATGACATGGGAGAGAGAGAGCATCCCAGCATCCCAGCGACCTAGGAAATGCTAACAGGGCAGAAAGCTCCTCATGTGTTCTGATCAGCAAAATTCAAAGATTGTGTTTCTAAGCCTGGATCTTGCCCTGTTCTTTGAGAACACAGTAAAGGGACAAGCTCCTGCCCTTAACTCCTGCTGTGTGGTTACAGCACCCATGTATCTGAAACTCCCTTTGCCTTCTCTCTCCAGGTTACACATCGATAATCACAATTTTTCTTTATGGGTGTTGTTTTCCAGATATTCTCATTATCTTTCTTTGGACTGTCTCCAGCTAACACATCTCTTTCTTGAGCTGATTCTCAAAACCAGACATGTGTTTCCTTCTCAGGTTTAACCAGAGATGAGCAGAAAGAAGATGCATTCCCATATCCTGTAGCCACTCCAGGGTTTTCCATGGTTGTAAAAGTACCTTGTGGGTGTTGTATGGCTTTAATCAAGCAGTTACACCAAGAAGCTGTGACAGGGGTTGTGTAGGCTGGAAATGGAACACTCTCTTGTGACTTTTTCTTTCTTGTTGAATGTGATGGAAATGAGGAATGTGTCTCCTCCCACCCACCCCTGCCCCCAACTTTCTCTGCATAGGTAAGATGCCAAAATCACAAAATGAGTTAAAAGAAAGCAAAATAACTATTGTAAGGTGAACGTCTTCATCACTGTCCTATATTTAAAGGTTTTCTGCATCAAATAAAACACGTTTTGACATAGAATTGCCAGAAAAAAGAGCTGAAAGGACTCCACCCTTGCTCCTACCCTCTTAACTGGTGGTGACTCATGGCAGTCCAGGTATGCCCTTGAGATGTGGGGTAAATCTGACAAGCTGTGAATCCACAGCATCAATACACATACCAGGATATTCAGCCTCCTTTGACCAACAGGAAAACCAGAACCAAGAATGTGAAGCTTTTTCCCCAAACCACATGAAATAGGGCAGCAGAGACAGCAGTAGCAAGCCAGGCATCTCTGCCTTGCTCAAGGTCAAGGCTGTCCTGTTTCCTAATAGAGAGTTAATCCTTTAGCGTGGGTGGTGGGAGCTCTTTTTTTAGGTCTCTCTATTCTTTTATAGCTCATCAGATTTTTACCTCCTGGAAGCTGCTACAGTCTTGGAGTGCTCCTCTTGCAACAGCTTTTAAATTTTTTTTTTTCCCAGAATAAAATCTCTTCTTAAACATTTGGGAACTGAAGGAGCACGCTTGGGTGGGGTTAGGGCACCTCTGAGCAATTCGAAGCCACCTCCTGCCTGGAGCCAGGCTGCTGCCAACACCAGGTCAAGGCTGTGTTTACCCAAGTTTCACAGCTGCTAGAAAGGGCTGGGATGATGGAGATTGTGTGAACTTATTTGTGAACAAGGGCCAGCAGGAAGGAAAGATCCCAGGGGAGTTTGTAAGGGGATGCTTTTGCAGTGCTGGGGATAACTTAGCTGTCTCAATTTTCTGCGCTCTCTTTAATGACTTGATTTTTTGGTGCCCTGTTGTAGGTCAGCTCCTCTCGAATCACAGTGTTTACAGCAGTAATTTGGGTTAGGAGGGGTCTTTGGAGGATGTCTGGTCCAGGTGTCACCTCGGTCATGTGAGACAGGATGTGAAGTTGGGGGTGGTGGGAGCTGATCCTTCTTCATTGTCTGCACAGCACGCAGAGAGCAGGGCCCTGATTTCTGGAGGACTGAAGTGAGACAGGATGGACAGACTGACACTGTCCTCAGAATGCCACCTTTTCCTTAGCCCTGGGGGTTACATATCAGAGGAGACCTCCAGCTTTGTGATGAATTGGAATGGCTTCAATGGCTTGGAAGCTCCTTCCAAGCTGGCGTTGGCAACCTGCTGGAAGCTCCTTAGGGAACACCATGGGTCTGTGTCTCTGAGTGCTGAAGGCTCCTGCACCTGATGGGAATTACTGGGAGCTCCCAAATGATGTTCACTCGTTTAATTTCTACAGCAGATTTCTGATGTGCTGCTGGGCAAATCCATTGGTTCTCCCCATTTCTGTTTCCTACCAGGACAACGTCCCCTCCTCTCCCACCTCCACCTTCTCCATTTAGCTGATGCCCCTCTCTGGGGAAGGTTTTTTTTTACACAGTGGCTTTGCACGACCAGGCTCTCTTGCTCCCAAGGGGAAAAAAGCCTCAAACAGGATAAAAAATAAATAAATCCTAAAAATGGCACTCTGCTGAGCAGGTTTGGGGGGCTGCTCTGCAGAGAGCCAGCCCTGAGGAATGCAGCCAGGGCGAGGGGAGAGACAGCCCTCTCCACCGGCCCCCACCTGCCCCTCTTTCTCCCACTGTGTGAACCTACTGTAGATTTCTTGAGTTTCCCTTTGATGTTTATCTCCCCCCAGCAATTCTCTTTGGGGGATTTGCTGGAGCGACGGTTGGAAGAATACAGCCTGGAATAGGGCGGCCGAAGGGTGAGAGAGTGTTAGAAACAGGATTAAGATCATATTCTACAAGCGCTTGTCAGTGGCTGAATAGGGCTAAAGTTTCTTATCGGGCCGGGGTGCCAGAATGCCTTTGGATTCTCCTCCCCTCTTCCCCTCCCCTCCTCACAGGGCTTTCAGAGTGGTGGGGAAAGCACAATCGTGGTCCTGAATGGGGAGGTGGGCTCTGGGGAGCATCGCCCCACGGCGCAGGAGCCGGCAGAAGGGGTCAGGCCATTGCTGCAGGTCTCATGGGCAGCCAGCACCACAGCCTGGGAAAACTAACAAAAAAATAATAAAATGTAATAAAAAATAATAATAAAAAAAAATAATTTTAAAAAGCAATGATGGTGTGGAATTAATGCTGAAACTGCTGGAGGATTTTTTAGGCACAAATCTCGATATTAAGAGGAGAATATTCCCTTTTGAAAGTCCCAAGCTCGGTTTCTTGATTTCTTACTTTTTTTTTTCTGGCGTGGGATTTCATGGCTTTCACAGGGCATTTTAGTTGTTTTTTTTTTTTTTTTTTCTTTTTCTCCTTCTTTTTTTAAGGTGGAATTGGAATGCTGGTGGGAACTTGATTGGAAATATTTGGGGCTTGCTTCTGAGCATTCCAAGTGATAAGAAACAGGAGTTCCAGAAAAGCAGAATTTTGAAATAAGGAGGGGGGGGAAAAAACATCAGAAAGTGCATTTGGAGAACTCAAAGTGTGTTTTGAAAACCAAGAGGCAAAAACAGTTGCGAAAGAGAAAAACTTTTGGAAAGTTTTGAAGCTAATTTCATATAAAACAAAAACACAAACACACTGAGCTTTCCTGGGCAATGGAATCAAGTAGTATTAAATTCCCCTCTGTGCTCATTTCAGAAGGCTAAGGACATGCAGACTTTTGGTGTTTTCACCTGGAAGATGCTTTTGTCTTTTTACAGGCTAGGACCTTGTGATAGGGAAGATTTTGAAGGGGCCACTGTCCTTACTTCTCCCAACCTGAAACATGAAGGATGGAGCCATTTGTGCCCTCTCAAATCTGGATGTTTTAGTAGAAAAGAAGTGTTTCTGGTAAAATATTCAGATTAATTTAGGAAAGTCTGGGTTTCGTTTGACTCTGTGGGTGTGGAATGTTTTTCACTTGTTCTGCACAAAGCAAACAGAAACCTTGCCATCGTTTCTGGTTTGTGTTGGAAAAGGAAGTCCTGCAGGTAATGTCATTTCTGGGCTGCTCAGAATAGCTGGGGAAGGGAACAACTTCTGTCTTTTTAACTTTCTAGATCATGACTACCTGCAGCTATTCTGTAATGAGGGTTTGTGTTTTTCTAGCGCCCTTGCCTGATTAAAAGCATCAAGAAAACCTTGTCAAGAGACCTGCTGATGAACAAGGACTTTGCAGAAGCTGCAGAAATCCAGCAATTCTGCCCAGAATTTGCACTGTTTGGGGAGTGAGGGGATGAAAGCCAAAGGGGTTAAAATCCAGCTCCTGGAGACCTGTGAATGTTAAAACTCATCTGCTTTTGAATGGATTTTTCCCTTGTGATTTACAGAAATTTGACAGTTGACTACAGAAGTCAAGTTGTCCTTTATCTACGTGACAAAATCTCATTAATTATTTTAGAAACTTGAGAGTAACTTTCTTTATGCTTGTGGCTGGCAGTGCTATGAAACTTGAGAGAAACAGAGACTGAGTGACATTACCAAGTCCAGAAGCAACGAGGTTCAGGGAAGTTAAACAGCCAACACAAAATGATGTAAAATAAATTAAGACTTTTAAAATTCCTCTGTTTTTCATAGTCCTTAACAAATAATGCTTTCAAGTCAAATTACAAGGCAACATTCTGTAGTTCTTATTGATTTCAGTTGTAACTTTGCCTAAATAAAATATGCCCGCTTTGTTTTTGACTCTTTAAATCCATCATTTCTTGCTGTTATTCCCAGACTTTGCCAGCTCACTCATTGCTGGAATCAGCCCTTGTTGTGTGAGGTCGATCTACTTTCACACACTGAGAGCTCCTGCCCTGAGGACCTGTCAAACTGCTGTATTTTTGCCCTTAAAACTACATTTCCAAAAATCTTTTGTCCTTTAAAATACCAAAATTTGGAGAACCACTGCTCATTCATGGAGAATTCAAGGAGACAGGGTTTATGGGAAGAGGAGGAGGGATAATTTAAAGGGTTACTGGGGCAAAAGGTGCTCTGAGGTCCATGTTCACAGGTGTCACTTACATGTTCCATCTCCCATTCTACTCCTGGCTCAGTGTTTTTTATGTAACCCAAGGGTTTATACTCAGTGAATAGATTATGCCAGTTAAAGGCAATGTTTTTACCTTCCTCTCACAGCTGAGGAAATCAGAGCCCCATCAAAGAAAAGTGAAATCGCAGTAACTCCCTGAGGTGAGCCAGGGTACAGGAATGCTCCTTCCTCACCAAACTGCTGCCCAGAAATATTTCCAAGAGCTTCCCTCCTGTTTGCATTTGCCTGTGATTGTACCAGCTTCCCCTCAACGTCCACTCCTGAGTGCAGGTGAGGGATGTCAGGGTCAGCTTTCCGAGGAATTTTCCAACTTTCGGAAACTTGTCCCAACTTTTGGAAGTCAGCTGAATGCAAAGAAGGGCTGGACTCGGCAGTGTTTGGTTAAAGGTTGGTCCAAGTGGTCTTAGAGGCCTTTTCCAACCCAGATGATTTCTGTGATTGTGGATCTGGCTCCTTAATGCTCATAATCCCAGTTTTACAGCAATGCCTCCCCCTTGTGCAGGGGCAGGTTCATGTCCAGCCCCACCCTGTGACTCGAGCAGGTAAAGCACTATCAGGTATTTCATACAACACCTCAGAACTTATATAACCTGTTTGGGCCTTCTAATCACCTTTCTTTTTCTTTTTTTAAACCAAGCTTGAGACATCATAAAACAAGAAGTGGCACTTTTTGAAGAGGAGAAACCTTTCCAAGATCCACTGGGACATGGACTGTTATCCCAAATCCATAAAGGAAAAAATGTGAAAAGTGTGAAATTTCCTTTTACCTCAGAAATTTTTGATGCAACCTTCTGCCTTTAGCTCCTGCTTGTTTTGCCACTGCCAGCAGGGTGCAAAGTGCTCTTCACCCCATCCCTCAGTGTCATCACGAGACTCATCCAAGCAGAAACCCAAATCCTGAGTTGCTTTCCCCACAGTGCTGGCCTGGGCTGTGGCCACCTAGAGCCATTCTAGGGCTGTTGAGCTGGGTGGTGGCAATCAGCAGCAGCAAAGAGCTGGCCAGGACTGGGTGACATTCAGGGGGACAGCTGGGAGCCTGTGAGGGGGACAGGAGGCTCTAAACACATGCTTAAACACGGTGCTTCTTGCCCAATAATCACTAACACCGAGAGGGCGACATTAAACAAAATAATAAATCGTGTGCTGGCCCTCAAATTGGATCCCCTTTTTTTATTTTATTTGATTTTGCTAGGATTTATTCCATTTGACAAACCATGCTGTTTAGAATACAATAGTGGCATAATCACAGCCTGGGGCCCTCATCCTTCATGATAATGGGATACTTATTCATCTAAGGCAGGTACAAGTCTGTCCTTGGCTTTCATTTTACAAGATTACTTGTATTTCTGTCTCATTTGCAATAGGTGATATCTGTCAGAAAGCAATTTTCACCCAATTTGGGGTTCTTAATATTTTCTCTTTAAGCTCCTTTGTTGTTGATTTTTCCTCCCCTCCACTGCTTGACACGCATTTTGCAAGCAACCCGTGGACAAGCTACTTTTTATTTCCCCCCCTTTTAAACAAACAAACAAACAAATAAATAAATAAAAAGCATCCCTGGGCCTGTTTACACAGCTTGATAATTTATTAGTTAAGCTTGACAGCACAGGAATTTTTCAATGTACAAGGCATCCTGACTGGTGTGTGTTCCACTTCACTCTCAAGGAAAAGAGAGCAGTGCTCACTTTTGTTTGGCCTGACAGTCTGAAAGTTCAGAGGTAGGAGCCCCTCATGCCCCCAGAAATGTGCCAAAAAGCAGTGTTTTAAAGGCCAACTGGAAGGCCTAGGCTGAGGTCCCAATTCAGGCTTTAAGGGCTTAACCTCAGCATTTTTTTCAAGTAAAGATGAATGAAAAGCAAGCTGTTAGGTTTTGGGGTTTGGGTTTTTTTGGGGGAGGGGAGATTTTTGCAGGTACTGTTGGGAAATTAAAACAAACAAACAAAAAAAAATGGTCCACTGGCAAGATTCTACTTAGTGCTAAAAAGAAATATTTGTTGTTTTTTTATAAGTTAAAAATGAAGTGAAATGGGGAAAAATATGTGATCACGTGTTTATCTCAAAGGCATTTAGATAAAATTCGAACTATTTGGGATTTCAGCCCTTCCAGATTCCCTGTGTGAAAGGCTCCTCTCCTTCCCTTGCTTTCCTGTTTTCCCTTGCTTACCCTGCAGCCCTCCCTGCTGTTTTTGGACACCCCAGGCCAATATATCCTCAAATTTTATCTGGAAAGTGCAACTGTTCTTGCTGAAAGCTGGGCAGAGGTGAAGCCCCCTGCCACCCCTGACTCCTGGTCTGAGCCCTGATGCAGACACGACACATTCCTGCAGGTGACAGCCCTGCAAACGCCCTGGGAGGTGCAGGGAGTTAAAAACCCAGGTGGAAGCAAAGCAAACAAACAAAATTTGGGAAGTGGGGCTGAAATCAAAAGCACATCTCTCGTCTCTCTTTGCTTAAGCTCTTTAGAGGAGCTCTGTGTGCAGAGGAATTACTTTGAGGTAACTCAGACACCTTTCTTTTCTCCGTGGGTGTCTCTGAAGGCAAAACTAATTCACTTCTGCTCCACCAGGTCTCCCCTCTATTGTTCCCCACTAATGTAATTTTTTTTTTTTTGTCCAGAAACATTCCTGCCTGTGTAATCATCTCCAGCACAGAGAGCAAGGAGAGGAAATTAAGATGTTACTGAGGGTTTGAGAGATATCTCGTGTTTCAGAGTGGATCAGAGGCCTTTTTTTTTCTCTCCTTTAAGGTGCCTGTTATGGGGAGGTGAGGCAAATGTGTGGCTTGCTGGGGTGGGAGGGCTGGGGTGAAGCAGGGCTGGTCTTCAGGAAGCTGTGATGCTTCTCTCTTCTCTTGACACAGCAATAAATATGTCCTTAATTCCACATATGGGTCCCTTTACAGCAGAAAATCTCCTGGGGGAAGAGTTTCACCTCTGGTGGTCTCCACAGGGCAATCCCAAGAGGTTTTTACTAAACAGCTCCCAGTTCTCCTTGGGGAAGAGAGGACTGGACTACATGAGGTATCAGACAAGATTTATTTTATTTTTTTTTTTTTTTTGTGACATGAAGCAAAACTGAAGCTGACAAATAACTTGTGAGTGGTTTTTTTTGCCTTCAACAAGGCTGAGCTGAAGGGAGCTGAGCTGCTTCCACCAGGCGAGTGATTTATCTTGTTATAGGAAAGTTCATTTTTTAACTAAAGAATGAGACTGTACACATGAAAATCCATCAGCAAAGATTTTTCCAGGGTAACTCAGTGTATTTCAGTTTTCCTCACGTTTCCCAGGGCAGCTGTGGAGACCTGAATGGAGATTTTAAGGTGGTTTTGGAACTGCTTTGTGTTTCTCTGCTTCTTTTCATAGTGTCATTGGAGAGATGGTCTCCTGTCCCCAAGAGCCACACTGGCCAAAGCCACCAAACCACAGAGGTGGGCACTTGGCTTAACTCACAGAGCCTCTGTGAGTCTCGTGACCCGTTCATTGGCTCCATAAGGAAGAAATAATTGGAAAATTAGCATAAGTATTGCATGCCAGACTAAACTGCTTGCAGTTGCCTTTGAAATAAGGGGTGGTATAAAGTTTACTGGGCAAAAGTGGTAGATAAAAAGTCAGCCCTGGGAATTGCAGGTGCCTCAGCTGGGCTTCCTGATGGAGCTGTGTTCTGCTGAAATAACCTCACACTCCCATGTGTCCGTGTGCCCATGTGCTTCCTTGTGGACACCATGCAGTCCAACATTGACATTTCACCTTGCTAATGCAGAGAGAATGTGCTGGAACAAAAGCCAAGCTGAAGGGAATCTGTACCTTGCTTTTTGCATCTGTGTGTGAGTGAACTAACTTTGCTTTAGGCCACTGCATTCCCTGCTCAGCACTTGCTGGGATTTGGAAAACAATGTGGAGTGGATGCTGCTGGAAGCTCAAAGGTCTGTAAGCATGGTTCCTGCTCTGGTGGCTTCCAGGAAAAGCACAGTTGAGTCATGGATTTGGCTTGTCTCACACAGGAAAACAGCTTGGGGTGCACGTTTGTGAAAGAGGAGCAGGATTAGGGCTTCAAGGGGGCAATAGAGTCACCCTGCTCCTCGTTCTGCAACATGGATGTGGAGTCTGGGACTAACTGGGCTGAGCCAGCTGGATGGGTTCTGGATGGGTAAATCAGGGCTTGGAGAAAACTGTTTCCCTGACATCTGCTGATTTTTATGCAAGTCAGGAAGTTAAACACCTTCCAGGCTCTGTGTCTAATCTGGTGAGCCTGGTGCAGGCGAGATGCAACCCCACCATTCCTGCAGCTGGGCACTCTCCCACCACTACAGGAATGGAAATATTCTCCTCCATCAGCTGCAAAAGGCAAAGAGCAGGCTGCAATCTGACAGTGGAAAGGCTGGGATTCACCATCCCCATCATCCCCCATCCTCACCTGGGGGTGCTGGTGGCAGACACTGGAAGGTCGGCACAGAAGGATTTCCCAGGGTTGAGCTAAAATCCAGCTTTTATAAAAAAATCCCTAAAAACAGTGGAGACACCAGGTAAAATGTAAGCAAAAGCCTCAGGTGATACACAGACAAAAGCTGCAGGTGTTTAAGTCACTTAGGCATCATGAATAGATGGGTTTCTCTGAAGTGTGCCTTGCAGCAGGATAAAATAAAACACCAGCACGGTCCCTGCTGGACTTGCAGCTCCTGAAGACAGAGGCAGCCCCAGTGTGTAACAGGATCTTCACTGCTCTTCTGGGGCTTGAATAACATTATGGTGACTTTGCATAGATTTTTGCCCTTAATGCAAATAGGGAAGTGATTTTCTGATCAGGCACATGATAGCTAGAGTTTAATTTGTTAATGAAATACAAAGAAGTAGCCTGTACCTTTGTAAACTATTCTTAAAAATAATGCAATGCTAAAAAAAAAAAATTGGTTTCTTTGGCTGCCAGTCATGTGAGAGAGCCTTGATGCAAATCTTTGTAATGAGTGCATTCCGATGAGCATTTGAAAAATATATATGTATTTTTTTGCATTGATATGTTTATATGGCTTTACATATCAACTTAGTCAGGAAAAATTGAATAAAATGTCTCAGGTCTGGGAAATGAGAGGAGATTATGAAAAGCAGATTTAATGTAGCACCGTTTTTTGATGTTTGTGGCACATTTCATCACATTGCCAGAGACACCCAATTACACAGCTTGCAGAGTAATCAGCAAATGGGGAATCCGAAGGAGAATATTAACTCTGGTCTTTTTTTTCCCCTTCCTCCTCCTCCTTCTTTAGCAAATATTGTGTTATGCCTTATGGAAATGGATCAAAATGCCACATGTGCAGTTAATACTGAGCTCTGGAGCTCTTTCAAATCTTATTTTTCCCCTCACATCGTATTTTTCTGGAACAAACCTCCGGATAACTTTAGGCCATGGTCTTCAAGGCCAAAACACCACCTTAAACTTCCTGAAAGTTTGTGTTTCAGTTTTAGCTGGTGGCTGACTTTACCTCCTCTACCTTGAGAGAGGGAAAATTTGAGTTATTAATTGAAGATAACCACATGCAAGGACCTGACCATAGTTCATCCATTTATTTCCCTCTTTGAGAAGGAAGGAATTTACTGAGCAATTTGGTGTCCTTGATGGTCACAGACACTCCTTACCCACATGGTTTTTAATATTCAAAGCAGACCTGTAACTGCAGTGAAAAAGGAGGTCTAATGATTAATATTTCCCTTATTGTGGATTTTTAAAAAATAGCAATGGCTGCAGTGTAGGACAGTTGTGGCTGGCTGATATTTTGGGTGCATGTGATCAAACAGTCTTCAAAGGCACTGATGGGACTAGGTCAAAACTATTAGCACTAAAATTTTTGCAGGCAGGGATGTTCCCAGTCTCTGCCCACATTCCCACTGTTCTGGTTCTCTGCCTGGTTTAAGAAAAAGTCACTTTTCATGAGAATGTTTGAGAAATTATTAATCATTGTTACAAATGCACTTGCATTTCCTTCCAGATTACTTTTTCCCTTCCATGTGTTTCCCTTTATATTATTTCTACACTTGAGAAAAGAAATCGGGGAATTGTATTAATGGGGGATGACATTCAGAAATTGAATAATTTTGCTTTTTTTTTTAAGTGCCTAATTATCAGATGGCTTCAGGCAAATATTGATAAACTCAGATTTTTTTTCCATCTGCTTCATCAGACATGAAATTGGGCTTACAACCAAGGTGAAAAGCCCATGAAATAACTGCCAACTTCTTGCCCAAGCAGCAGTTTCACCTTTTAGTTTCAAACTACCCCGACTGAACACGAGGTAGAAGAACAAGTCTGCAGCAGCTTTTCTGCCATCTCCTGGAGCACAGCCCCCCATGGCTAGGTGTAAGAAAAGGGACAGGTCCTCCACCAAAAGAGCAAAACATCCTCAAAATCACATAGAAACCCTAGTTGTTTGAGAGTTGTCAGATTTACTGTGCCCCACTGTCTTTAGAGATGTGCTCTCTGGTCAGGGCTTTCCTATCACCACCTCACCAGGCAGGAATGTTTTCCTGGGCTGTGCAGGAAGGTGACAGGAGATGCTGCAGCCCCTGCTTTGGTGTTTGGTGGCCAAGGGGGACTTCTCACCTGGCACCCCAGCTGGAGATGTTGACCCCAACAGCAAAAAGCTGTTATTCAGCACCTTTTTGTGCAGCTTTTTCCATGTGGTCCCAGCCTCAGGTTAAGGAATGATTCGCAAAATGCATTTTCCTTGATTTTTTTTTCCTTTTTATTAGCGCAGTATGAAAACAGGCAATCATTTTACAGAAAGCAGGACTGGCACAATCGGTACATAGCATCATGCTGCAGCTTTTCAGAAATGAATATAAACTCTTTTGTTTTTTCCTTCTTCTTCTTTTACCTACCAGAATAAATAAATATGATACACATTTGAGTTCCTCAATAGTGAATTCTAAAGCACAAGGTCTTACACTACAGCTCAATTTTTACAGCGATCTGTACAGTGTTATTACTTTGATTTCCTTTTTGCAATTTAAAAGCCTTTGTTCCTTTGCAAGATGGGTTTGACATACAAACACGGATACACTTTGGAGCTAACTGTACACCTTGGGTCAGAACCTGGGGAAAAAAAGAATGAATTGATTGCCTCCTGGCATGAGAAAATAAACCAAAATGTTATTTTCCATCGCACAGACCCATCTAAAGTTCTGCCTTATGAGATGGCCCTACTCAATTGCCAGAGCAGTTAGAAAAGGCTTTGCCCATTCATAGGGCACCAGCTGCACCATTTCACTTGCTGTGGGTTTAATGTGTGTCTTAAAGAGATTTTGAAGAGGACTTCCAGCCTGGAACCCTGACTTTTAAAAATATAATTGCTTTTTTTTTTTTTGTGTTAGTATATGAAAAATCATATATTCTTTACAAATGACTGTGGGGGTTAAGTGTTGTCCTCATCTGTGGCATTGCTCCGGGAGTCTGGGAAAGCCAGGGACAGCATGGATGCTGCAGGGAAGCAAACAGCATGTGCAGAGTCTGTGGAAAGCAAGGAACCTCAGTCATGGCTGGGCTGTTGTGTAACACGGTGGGAAAGTCGCAGCCACACGGCAGAGCAGGGGATTTTTTTGTTTGTTTGATCTTGCATTGCTGAAATTTTTTGGGGTTTTACTTTTTGTTGTTTACTGCACCAACCTCTTCTTATCCTTCCACTACGGATTTGGGCTGAGAGCAGACCTACATAGAGAAATGGCTTTTTTCACTCAAAATTAAAAAAAAAAAAGAGGAGATGTATTATGCTGCTCTAGAACACATCATAAAAAACCAGCAAGGGGCACATGGAGGGCTAAAAAGGGAGGAAAAGAAAATCAACACAGCTTGTAAAAACCAGCAGGAAAGTTCTGTAATTGACTTTTTTTGTTTTTTCAAGCTTAATTGAATTATGTTTCATAGCTACTGTAATTAAACTAATAGAATATGGTGGATTCTAATTTTCATTCCTTTTCTAGAGAGGTTTATTTAATCTTTTACCCATGAACTCTTCAGAAATGTCCTGATGTTGCTCAAAATTGTCATGTCAATGGAAGTACCACACATGGAACATGGGGACAGAAATAATTACAGTTCCCACCTCTGTGTCCACCCACTTTGGTGTTTCTTCAGCAAAAAAAAGAATCTCTTTGGCTGGCTGCAGTGGCAACATGTACCTAGAGCTCTTTAAAATTCTTCCCATGGTCAAACACCTAAATGAGAAAGGAGATGTGGAGGGATCTGCTTGCTGATGGTTATTTTCATATTTGGCACTATTTTTTGTGTTTTTTACAAAGTAAATGATGATTTTTCTTGGAGGAAATACAGAAAAAAATACCTCTCTTTATTCCCATATCCAACATCAAGGACATTTCCCCTTCTTAGCCAAAAAAATAAGACAGAGAAATAAAAGGAAAAAAAGATGTTTCCATTCAGCCTCCCAGCATCATTACTGGATATTTTCTCATTTAACATTTCTCCTGCACTGTTGTAATGTATCTTTTTTTTTTTTCTTTTTTCTTTTTTAATTAATAATTATTAGACTTCTCTTGCAATGTAGAAGAAATTTAACTGCAAACTTTTGTACTGGATGCTGTGACTGTTTTTCTCCTGGGCCTTGATCCTGCAAGGACCATGTATAAAACCTTTATAAATTCACTAAGGAGGGTTTGGAGCTGTAGCTGGTTCACCAAGGAGAGGCAAAGCAAACAAAGCCATAGGAAGGGCAGAAGACCTGCAGAGGAAATCTCCAGATCTATGAGCTATTTCCAAATAGGAACTAGGGAGACTTTTTCCAGAGTTTCTATCACTGCTTTTAAAGGATTGGGCACATTCTTTTCCCGATCTCTGTGCCGTGCTGTGCCTTTGTTTGGCATTCCTTCCATACATTACAAAATCAAACATCTGCCTCAGAGAAAACAAAACATTGCTTCCCTTTTTACATTTAACTCCCCGTGGGTGAAGCTGTTCCCAGGAATGCCCTGCCCTGGTACCAGGCTGGCACAGCAGCCAGAGGGGATGGGTAGCTCTTTTCCTCCCCTATAATAGTTCATCTCTCTGGTGAGGGAGGATCTCTGTGTTACACTCCAAGGATTTTATGCCTGTGATGGAAGAAACTGCATTATATCCAGCTAAAATACTTGTTAAGAAGTGTCAGACCTCTGTCTGGAAGTGAGGAGAGGGGAACCTCGATCTGTTTTGGTTCTGGGACTCATCAGTGACTATTTCCCCTGAATAGCTGGGGCTGGTGGAAGGAAAGGGGACAAGCAGACCTCACATCACAGATTGGAACATTTGCAGTTCTTCCCACCTGGAGAAACATCCATCTTTGCAAAGTTCAGAAAGGAACAATGCAGAATCAGTCCCTTCAGTCTTCCCAATACATGAACAGGATTAAATTGAATGGGGAGCTTCTCCCTATATTTTTTCATCATTTTCTTTTGGTCAAAAATAGCCCAAGAGCTCAGAGACCTTAAAACAATATGCAGGAAAGAGTCAGTTTTGACAGATAATTAATTATTATACTTTTGCAGGCTGTGAGCCTAAATTCTTGCATTTTTTCATTTCCAAATCAGTTTTGGATTTTCATGTCAGCTCACTCCCCTCATGAATGTTTAAGCTTGGCCACAGGAGGGTAAACCCCAAACTCTGCATAAAATACTTCAGGGGCTCATCTGTATTTAAGGCAATCTCCTTTTTTTTTCTGTTTATTTTTAAATTTTACTTATTTTCATCCTGATTCAGAATGGGAGAAATAATCTCCAGGTGGGAATTACTCACATGCCCTGGTCCAGGACCAGCTGCACCTCAGTCAGCTCCTGCTCCTTGCAGAGGCAGATGAGGATGGTGCTCGGCAAACAGCCCTGTGGACTGATGGAGACGGGAATGTCTCCTCTCCCAGTTTGCTTCCTGACCCTTGCTGGCCTCATCCCCATGCTGGTTTTTGATGGTGTGAGAGATGTGCCACTGGAAGTTCCTGGCTGCAGCTCCAAGCCTCTGTGAGGAAGGAGATCAGCAGTGACACAGGGGATGAAGGGGGTCAGGCTCCAGGCTCGGTTGAGACGTGTGAAGGCTGTGAATGTTAAAATGAATTTTTGCACCGAGGCACAGGGAAGAACTTCCCTCCTTGGCTCAGTGGGGAAGGTCTTGTCTTCCTCCAGAGGATCATGGCAAATCTAGTGCTGGATCAAGGGAGCTTATCTCCCATGCTGCCTGTCCTCACCTTGCAGGAGCAGGCTGTAAATCCATGTGTTCTGACCTTCCCGTGGCATATGCTGTGGTACCCATGGTGAGCCATGGCAAGGCTGTATCTGCCCTGGTGTGAGCTGATGCCTCCCTTTCCAGCCCCATGGGCAGAGAGGAGATGCCTGTCTTACCCAGGATGGTACAAGAGTGACTGCAACCCTCTGCTCTCTGCCTGAAACACCCACTGGCATGAGCTGCAGTTTCATGGGCATCTTATATTAATTAAAAAAGAGCTGAAGTGCAGATCTGATCTCACACCCAACTGCCTCACTTGTTCACTGGCACCAGGGAACAACATCAGAAAGGGTCTTAATTAAGTTTGTGTTTGCTCTGCTCTGGTAAAGCAACTCCACGGCCTATAATGGTGCAGAGGTTAGCAGGGCACAGAAAAAAATAAAGGTGAATAGAGCCTTTCGAGGAAGGAGGAGGAAAAATTAAAGCTTTGTTTGGGTGTCCCTGGTTTGGGCGACAGGCTGCAAAAAATGAAAGCTGGGACTTTCTTTTTGGACAGAGTAAATGTGCTTTGGTGGTTTTAATTTATTCAGACTCCTTTGAAAGCGGCAGCCAAAAATCTGCTTCCCACAAATACATTTGGTTTTGGCAAAGTAGAGAATTCTGCCGGTCACGGGGGCTGATTTGACACAGTCAGGAAAACTAAAACATGACAGAAAAGCCCCAAACTGAAGTGTTTGGCACAACAGAAATATTTATGGAAGACACTCCATTTTCCTTGGAAGCTGGTGCAGCTGATGAGCTGCCCCCTCTGGAGTTCTGCTCCGGCTACAACTTTATGAGGGATAAACTGCCATTTCACATCAAACAGCTTTTCTTACATCTCTATTTGTGGGAGTTAGATGCTTTTTCAAGAAGCATTAATGCAGCTGAAAACACTCTTTCCCTCCATGTTTAAAGAGGTAATTTGACCCCTGGCTGCTGCCCCAGTAGGAAGCAGGGTGGGAGTGAGAGGGGCCACAGACTGTGGCTCTACACTTTGTGTTAAATAAATTATGATTATTTGCAGAGAGAAAGCACAGCTCTGCCCAGGCTGTTAGTGACACACCCACTCAACACTCTTGGGCTACAAACACATCACCTGCCCCAGAGTCACTCTGGATCTTTTTGTCCTAGGCAAAATTAGTGATTAGATCTGAATATCACCCCTCCCTAAAGGTCAGAATAATAGCAGTGGGTCCAAAATGTTTATTTGGTTAGGGAAAAAAATTATTTAAATTGGCAGAAAAATTCCTTCTCAACAAGGAAAACAACCAAGGGTGAATGATGGATCATTCCAATGAAATGAGACTGAAACTGTTAAATGCAATAATTCTGAAGCTGGTGAATTTTGGTTACTCACAAACCTCGCATTTTTGGCAAGTTCATCTATCCCCCCTCAGCTCCAAAGAGAACATACAGCCCCTGCTTACACCTGCTTTGCCTCCAGGAGTTCAGCATTTTTCACTTGTTACATTTTCACTTGATAACCACTTTCTGAACCGAGGGCTTGAAGACAGAATTTGGTGATCAGAGATTTTTTTTCTAGACACAGCTTGCATTAATCAAATTTTTTGTCAAAGAACCATAAAATTCTTGGTGCATGATCATACCAGGAGCCTGTACGAAATTTTTATTATTATCTATTGCCAAAGTAAGAACAAAATGCTCTCCAAAAAGAAAACCCTGTAATTTGTAAATAAAGTTTACAATTCACTGAAGATCAAAGAGGAAACAATATCGATCAAAAATAATCCTGCAAATTTGGCCTTCATTTTCTCCCAGCCAGCAGCATTTGGCCAATATTTTGTCCTCTTTAAACAAGTGCTACTAAAAAGAAAATGAAAATGAAAAATGCTTGCCTTAAAGGAAGTGCTTAAACAGGAAATTCACCTTCAGATCATTTCCTGGTTGTTAAAAAATTAGCTTTAGCAGAGAAGGGAGAAGTGGAGTGGCGAAGTGCACAATCATTTCTCTTCCTCATGAACATCTTTAGGATGCTGACCCAAGAAGAGCAACTAGCTACCAGCTGAGGTCAGGAGGATGGCTGATTTGTAACTCTGGTACTTGCTACTAAAATTGAAAAGGAAAGGGGAATGAAAGCAAAAGAGGTCGCAGTTCTGTAACACTGACAGTAACACACAGGTGATGGGTGCTGTCAACATTATAAACTATATACAAGACAAAGCAGGGCTCTTTCTTTCCCCAAAGAATGCAACAACAACAAAAGAAAAGGTGAATTTAACACAGTTGGCACCTCATCGAGGGGATGAGGACAGGGGGCTCCTCCTGAATTTACAGGCTGAACTCATGGCAGTCCAGAGGACAGTCCATCTGTCTAAACACAGATCCCTTCCCCCTTCCTCATCAAATATTTAGTGAAGACCAGGCCAGTAGCAATGTCTGACGCAACTGTGGTGCTAACAAGACATTAATAAATGCAAAGTTTTCCCTGCAAGGGAGCACCTTACTCCAGGAAGAGGTGGGGATTCAGGGAGTGCTGTGTGCAGTGCCAACCTCTGGTGCATCATCCCGTGGGCAGTCAGTTGGGGAGGGTGTCCAGCCCCAGGGACGCCGCGTGCTGCTTCGCCCGGAGCCTCAGGTTCTCGATGCTCGTGGTTTTACTGTTCAGGCTGGGCAGGGAGCTGGAGGCCTGCAGGATGGGGGAGGACCAGACCTGCTGAGCGTGGGACAGCGACTGGTAATAGGACTGACAGTGCAGGGAGCTCAGCGGGGCCATGTTGACGTTCATGCCCAGGTAGGGCATGGCAGAGGGTGTCCCCATTTCAAAGGAGGAGTAATGCACCAAGTTGTTGGTGGCTGCCATGTGCTGGCGGAACTGCTCCTGCAGGCGGAAGAGGCTCAGGGGCGAGGAGGAGTAGGAGTGAGTCTGAGCCAGGCCACTGCTGGATGAAGGCGTCACGGTCGCGCTGATCGGGGACTCTGCAGCAGGAGACAGAGGGGATGGGGGTGGGTTATTCCTACAGGCTGGATGCAGGTGCTTATTCACACCCCAGAAAAGGTTCAGGCAGCAGCATGGGCTTGTCTCTTGTACTGGAGTGCAACTGAGAGAGGGTGTGACAGCTCATGAGAGATGAATGTGTGCCTTCCCCATATCTGGCACCTCAGAGTGTAGAAATGGGGCTGAGGTCTCTGCTGCTGCTGGGCACTGCTCTCCCCAAGACCTAAACAGAGCAGAAGGTCTTTGCTCTTCCAGTGCTCCAGCTGCAATGGACATCCTGCCCTCTGTGGGGCCTGGTCAGTGCTGAGGGCAAGAGGACAAGCCTGGGCAGCCTCTCTGGGAGCACCCACTCCACAGAGAATAAATATGGGACTATACCCAAGCGCCAGCATCCCCCTTGGAAAGAGATCCCGACCTCCAACCTGCCAGCTCCTGACACCAACCCCCACCAAGATGCTGCCCCTCACCTGCTTTTGGGCTCGCTCTCTTGCAGTTCAAAGCCTTGCTGTCCACACCAGGGCTCTTGTCCACTTTGGCCTCATCCAAGGTGCTCTTGAACTCCTCCTCTCTGTCGGTCTGGTCCTCGGGTGCCGACTCGCTGGCCGACTGCTCCGACAGGGTCAGGTTCAGGTCTGTGCCAACCTCGCTGGGGAGGTTCTGGACCTTCTCAGTGTCTGGGGTGGGAGTCTGGGTCTCCAGCACAGGCGGCTCCATCTTTCCCTCACTGTGGCTCCCCTCGCAGTCCTTCTGCTTCTGCAGCTGCTCTTTCTGCAGGCTACGCTGCTTCTTCCGGAATTTGGCTCTCCGGTTCTTGAACCAGACCTTCAGTGCCACAAACAGCAGGGAAGAAAAACCAGTGAGAATCCTGCTTAGTGCCAAATTCAGCATCATCCAGCCAGGGAGCTTCAGGGAACCCTGAGTAATGAGGTGCTACAAGCCCACTGTGCCCAAAGGCCATTCCACTTTGCTGGACCTTAGAGCTCGACTGCTTTCAGTTCACCTACAAATAACATATCAAACAGACTAAAAAATATCCTCTATGTTGATTCTTTAGGACACTCCACTGATGGTGTTTTTGGGGGTTTGTTAGTTTTCTTCCCCTTAAATTGGTTAGACAGCTGCATCGAAAAAGAATGTCTTGCAGCTGTAATGTCTGATGACATTGCGTTGGCTTACAGTCTGTTAAGTTCCTAAACCCATTTAAATGTAAGTGTATCAAAACTATGATGGTAACGCTCAAAGTAAATCATTACAGGCATAGGCTGTTGTCTGAGAACTGCATGTAAGAAAGGAGAAGAGAGTGCATTATTTTTTAACCTAAATCAGTAGACATGGATTAGAAGAAATATATTTGCAAATCTTGCTTGTGTTGTTAGGTTGGTTAGCTAAGGAAACAAACAATTTTTTTACATCAAAATATCTTGATATTTATATAAAAGAACTAATTTTTTTCTGCTACTTTTTCTCGTCACAGTGAAGAGTATTTGCCTTTTAAAAGACAAGACCCTCTCCACCAGCAGGTTATGAACTAGCACATTTCACTAGTTGAAACTAAAAAAAAAAAAAAAAAAAAAAGCGAACAAAACCAAAATGCAAACCCAAACTTTGGCCTAAGATGTTATTGACACTGGTGGAAAAGAGCAGCTGGAATTACTTGGGTCTCTGCTTTTTTGAGAAAGCCAGAAAAGCCTTGCAAATAAATAAATAAGCAGACTTCTGTTGCTGTTTCTAAAATTTCCCCCAAAGAAATGTGAAAGAACAAATGAAAACCAGTGTACACTTCAGACAATCCTAAATTTAAAAAATGTGCAAGTGGATTAGAAGTTTCTTAAGCAGATGTGTGACTTCAGATGATTTTATCCTCCCCGCCCCCACCTCTGACAACTTTACTGCCCCAAAATCCTTGGTCCCACTGGAAGAATCCTGGAAGGAGCTGTCAGCCCTCGGAGAGCCCCGCTATGTTCTTTTAAACATCCCCAGTGGCAAACCCACTAAATGTCAGTACCTGGACTCTGGCTTCAGGCAGGTTTGTGCACATGGCCAGCCGCTCCCTCATCACCACGTCTGGGTAGTGAGTCTTCTGGAAGGTCTTCTCCAGGGCCTCCAGCTGCTGGGCGGTGAAGGCCGTGCGACTTCGCCTTTGTTTGCGGTGCTGGGATCCGTAACGTGCCTCCAAAATGATGTCTTGAAATGTACAGCCGTTGGAAGACAAGAAGAGTGGCCAATTTAATTATTGGAATTTGTACGCTGACAGGCGAATAAAGCACTTGCTAACATCACCCAAAACTACAGAATGTTTTTTTCCGTTGCTTTAGAGCTAATAAAGCACATACACATGGATTTTAGTGGTTAACTGAGGTGTTCAAAGAGAAAAAGTCATAGCAGAGGGGTCAAAACTAGATGACCTTGGAGACCACTTTGTGCCCAAACCGTTCTATGATTCTAAAAGCCTGTTCTGGAGAGAGAACCTCTTTCTGTGACAGCTGTGGAAGCTGTTGAGACTCCAGTGCTGAATTTGGCTGGAATTACTCAATCTGCTCCAACATCAGTGGGCCAGGGCATGCAGGTGCCCAGACCAGACCCCACCATGGCATAAGCACCTTCCATTAAGAAACACAAATAAAAACCATGTGGGGACATTCACTCCCGTACTTCTTTAATGTCTTGTGCGTAGCTCACTGCAGTCTTCAAGGCATGATACTGGAGAGCTGTTCTGGGCTCCAGTTCAGAGAGCATTTAATCTCACGTGCTTTTGTGCATTTTGCTCCAAAGCACATCCTTCACTGAGCGCGGACACTCTCCAGCATCTGGGGTGGAAACTCCAGCCAGGGCCACATCCAGCCCCACTGGTTGCAAGCCCAGAGCTCATGTGCTGACTTCTTCTCAGCAGAGCACCTACTCACAAGGTCTGAATTCGCAAACCAAGCTTCGAAAATTGAAGGCAGAGAAGAAATTCAGACTGGGGAAAATCTGAGGCCAACAGTAAAAGGGCTTACTATTTTACCAGAGGCGTTATTATTGCACAACAGTTAGTGGGAGTAGAAAGATCTTAAATCAATGAAAATAAGTTACTTGAAAACAAAAAAAACCCACCCTTTATTATGCAAGTTGGGACATGCTGTGCTACAGCCCTGGAATGAAACAGTCTGGCAAGAGGTTTGCTCTCATAGAGGAAATGCAGAAAGAGCAGTGTCTGGTATCATTTTTAATTCGGTTAAGAATGTGACTTCCAGTAGAAGGGAGGAATGAGCACACGAGAAAACAACGGAACAGGGAGAAAAGCTGGCACTATCAGAGCACGGAGCCCGATGGAGGCTCTGGCTGCTGTTTGTTTGCGCTTTTGTCACGAGCATCGTGACATGAATCTAAACAAGAAACCAAAACCTGCTGTCGGGCCACCCTCAGCACCACACAGCCAGGTCTCAGATCCACTGGCTAACGAGCGTAGCAAATCAGCTTTGCACTGCTCAAACATTCCTCTTCCAAAACTCCCAGCTGTTCCATTCTAGGTCAGCGCTCGCAGCGCCCTTCTGGGGGACTGCCAGAGCTGCGTGGTTTTGGCAACCTGGCAAAGATGTGATCAGGCTAAAGGTCTCCAACAATATAGTGCTGGTTGCATATGAGAGACTTCTGTGTTTGAGGTATCAGAGCTCCCTTGGGGAGTTCAAATGCTGATGATAAAGCTGCCCCTTTGGAGGCAGAGGGACCATCCTTGATGCATCCAGGCACAGCCCACAGTGCAGCCAGGCGAGGAGAAGGGATATTCCAGCACAAGAAATGGAACTGAAGCAGCCCCAGAACGTTTTAAAATGCTAACGCTTGTGTTTCAAGTACACGAAAATAGGAGAAAGGGCACTGCTTAAACACCCTACCTGCAGGCTGGAATATTCCCAAATTTCTAGAGTAGAGGTTAGACCTACCAGCTCCCCAGAGGCAGCAGCTCATGCATTAAGTTTGGCCACTCCAGCGAGAGGCAACCAGCAATTATTTTAATGTTTTAACTATGTTTTCAGGCTTTGTGCAAGAAGGAGAATATAAATTGCAGGTGAGGCTCTGCAGTTACCACCAGAAACCTCTGTTTTCTGACTTAAGGTCATTTGCTTTTGTGCTGCTTTATTCTGACTGTCCCTGGAAGGCAAATGAGATCTATAACCCGCACTGAAAGATATTCAGAAGTAACAGAATGTGAGGCAACTGCAAAGGAAACAGCTCGTAGGTATATAATGCCCACCCTGCCGATGATAAGCAGACAAGGGGACTGTGGGATTTAATTTGGAAAGTCTTCCAGGTGGGTTATTAATTTCAAAGATAAGAGGTCAGGAAACCAATTGAATCTTCTGGTCCAGAATATGAAAATAGCTTTTTTATTCATTTTATCTTCCTCTGCCTTACCCTAGTTAGGGCCAAAGACATTAAGTCCTCCATGCTCTGCTTTAAAAGATACAGGAGATCACGAAGATATTTCAAGAGATCCCTGCAGCCAGAAAAGGGGCACCTTGAGACCCAGGGTCTGCAAGGTACATTGCAGAGTTCAGGGCCATCTGCTCCCACCTGACCACCTGTATACTGAAAGGGACAGGGAACAAGGGGATGGATGACCAGGACAAGGACAGCTCTCTCTTGTCACCACTCTGCAGCCCAACAGCAAAGCCAGGAGAAGAGTACAGGTCTCCTTGATTCCACTTTGGTTGTTTATCAATGAGGGCAGTGACTCCTGCTCTGCCCTGCACCACCCCAAAGATCCCACAGGCCACTGAGAACTGTGTTAAGAAGGTCACAATTACCAGCTGGATTAGGGAACCTTGATGGCACAAAGATTTGACAGCCACTCACTGATCCAAAGGGTCCAAGAACTTTATCATCATGTCTTTGTGGACTGCCTACCTGAGAGGACCTTCCTGAAACTTCTGCATTCTTATTTTGGCTTAAGCCCTTACCTATTAAATTTAGCCCACCAAAGCTGTCTGGACAGGTAATTTTTCCTGCCTACTCTAGACTGGAAGGAGTCCCTCTACATTTTTTTTTTTTGTTTACTTTAATATCAGACAACTAGAAAGCTATCTTAGAACAGATACACATTTTCAGACAGTCAGGGAAGATTATTCCTTTCTGGGAAGGTTTCTAGAATCACAAGAATGGTAACTTTTTACTTTAGCTTCCATGTCCTTGTTGTCAGGCCTGCTTTACATCACTGCATCCAAGTCCAGACCAAAACAGTGACGTTGCAGCTGTTGATCTCTTGCACTGCAGTAGCCTTTGATGATCTCAGCCAGGTCTGCATGTTTCATGGCAGGCTGAAATTTAGAGCAGATACATGTGCCCTACCATACCAAGTATTCTCAGGTCTCCGTCCATCATTTTTGAGCAATTACTGTTTGGGCTTTGCACTTCCTATTAATGAGAGCATCGATGCAGTGCTGTTACAACCATAGCTGAACACAGAAAACCAGCTCAGATGCTCTAGACCAGCAGCTCCTGTCCTGCTGTCCCACCATCAACAGTGCTGTGTAAATGACACTGCCTGGGTAAAGTCACCTGTGACTTGATTATAGCTAAAAAGGGTCCTTTATGGAAGGCAGCAGGATCTGCAGGAAAGTGTCACCCAAGGCAAGGTCTAGGATCCCAAGGAAGAAATAGATCAAGGTTAAAACTGAAGAACTTCCAAATGAAGATCACTTCCCAAAGAGAAAGAGTGGTTCTTGGGAAAAATGTGGAAAGTAGTTGCATGAAGGGAAAACATGGAGAAACAAGCTATGGCCTGGGCTGGCAGGAGGTGGCTGCTAGGGAGTGCAAGACCTGAGCTGGGGAATCCAATTTACTTCATGATCACATTAATTCTGCCCATATTTACTGACAAGAAAGTGAAATTCTTTGCTGTTTTCTGTGCACTTGTTAAAACACATTTCAGTACCTTTCTAATTCTCTCTTTTCAGTCCCATACAGTGGGGCCAGGTCCCATCTCTCCCCTGATCCTCCCAGCTGTCAGAGGAACACACCATGCCCCCTGGCCCTGTCACACTCCAGAAGAGTTTCACCCAACACAAGCAACAAAGGGGGTGTTTTTTCGGTTTTTGAGTGGGTTTGTTTTTGTGCCAGGCAAGGGCAAAAGCCATGAGTTGTTCTTACCAGCCAGTCTCTCTGCCAGGGTGAGGGCGTGCACCGAGGGCCGGTAGTCGGGGGCGTGCTGGGCTTGCTGAGCTGCCTGCTGGTGCAGGTTGTACATGGCACTCAGCGAGTTCATGGCGTGCAGGGAGTAGCCGTTCACTCCATAGTGCTGCATGGTGGCATAAACCTGCAAAACATCAGCCACAGGACACAGGGGCTTAGGGACCTTGAGAGCTTTGGAAATGCTGAGCTCAGTATTAAAGCGCTGCATGCGAGGCTCGTGTCCAACCTCTCAACTCCAACAGGTTCTGGGACGGGGATGGAAATATCTCCTAAGGCACCATCAACACCAGTCTGGCTTCCAAACTTAAAGCCCAGAGTCTGACAATATCTCACTCATGCTGATCAAAATATGGGAAATTAATTTTTTTGCATACTACAATACAACCCATCATACTATTGTGACTTTTATTGCACTGTCCTAGCTCTGTCTCAGGGCTAGCTGGGATTTTGTCCCCATCATTTCCTGTTCTGTAATCCCATTGCTGGAATGTCAAATAATGATTCTCATCTGAACTCACTCATTTATAGTTTCTTTCCATTCATTATTCATTTTTCTTACAGGTCTTTTTAAGAAAACACAAATGATACGGGGGGAAAAAAAAGGAAAAAAGGAGCATGTGGTGTATAAGAAAATAAATCTGCAGCATAATAGCACCAAAAATGTTATGGCTAAGGAGGGAATAAGGTTTGCAATAAATACCGACATTTCATAGCTCAATAGCAAGGAAATTATTTCAGAAAACTAATGGCTTTTTTTCTAGTGTGGGCTCTGCATGGAACTTCAAGCTCTTTTTCCTTACAGACCATCTGTAAAACTGAGCTAATATTGATCTCAAAAGCTGAGCAATGCTTCATTCATCCCTGTTGTAAATGACTGAGGGCCTCCAGGATGTCGTTTCTGCAGTTTGTAAGACATCAGAAAGGAAGTTGTGAAACATTAGCCACAAAATAAATTTTTTAAACCACCGTTTACATCAGCAAGTCACCGTCTGGAAAGCCAGAGCAGTGAACAAACGTTCAGGGAAAGAGGGTCAGCTGGACTAACTTAAGGAAAGCAGACATCTTTTCAGGCAGCCTCTTAGAAAACAACTAAAACACTGGAGGGAGGTCATGATTTTATGAGAAATGTCCATGGTTTTAGGAGGAACGTGATGCATTGAACAGTGAAAATTTGGAAGAGCAATTATCAGCTGTATTGTCTGTACTGAGAAAAGACCTTCATATTTGCCTGTAAATGATTTCTACCATGGAGGGACAGACTCGTGAAGAGGGAGAGATGGAAACAAGTTGGTCCCACTGGCCCTCCTGCTCTGAATTCCTGTTTTCTCCACCTTGATCTAAGAAGTACAAACATGAAGTGCCCTTGTGTAACAGCCAGAGACCAAGCAGGAGTTCCTTATAAAATCAGCTGACTTTAGTACTGTGAGATCTGGGGCATCTCGTGGCTTCACCCTCGCAAACTTCTCTGCATTGTGGTGCCCAGGAACAGGAGAGGGAAACGTGCAGCTGGAGTTTGGTCAAACACTCTGCCAGCTCAGGGGTGACCCTCATGAACGTGAGTTCTGGTTTTGGAATTGTCTTCTCAAAGAGGCTGCAGTAACTATAAACTCCTAATTTTGGAATTTAGCACTCAGCTTCATTCCTGCTTCCCCAAGTCCCTCGTGCTCTGCCACTGCATCATTTCAGCACTGAGTGCTGGTGGAGGGTGGCAGGTCCAGGTGTGGTTACACCACAGAGATCTGACACACAGCGTGAGGCCAGCTTCATCTGCTTTGTGTCTGCCTGTTCACCCACTCTGGACTGACTCCCCATTACGCTAAGATAAAATGTGAAAATGGACATTTTCAGTTCAGGTGCCAACCAAAACACAGGAATGCCATAGCTCTGCTCCCATGGAACTTAAGGGAGATTTAAGCAATGACAAAATTGTTTGCTGGTTCCTTGATCAAGGTGAGGGATTTCACATGCCAACGGATTTTTTGGCATTCTTATTTATTTCCCTCATAATGGGGTTCACAGCAAATTCCAGCTACGATGTTGCTTTCCTGGACTGCAAATTTTGCTACTGGTGGCACGTGTTAAGGGACATGTCCCAGTGACATGCACCACTGAGGACATCTCCCGTCACCAGGGAAAGACTCATCTGTGGTACAGCCTCACCCCATCCTTGGCATGGTTCATTTCCCAAGAGCACCATCCCACCCAATAAAGATGTTCACTGCCTCGCTGTCACAGACAAGGGCAGGACTGGCTCTTCTGGCCAATGCAGGCAGCAAAACAGAGATTTGCAACTTCATTCTGCCTCCTCCCCTCCCACCACCTCACTTGTGAACCAGCTGGCTGGTTGCACCAGCTTTGGCCAGCGGGGTGGAGGTCTCAAAGCTTATTAAGTTCCTGCGTGTTTCGTGAAAACCATTTGAGGACACAGAACCTATTAACTGCCCTGGGCTGCTGCCAGACCTCTGTCCTTAATAGAGGCTGGAGAATCCACACCGGGCCTCAGCCTTGCCAGAAGATACGTGGGAGGCCAAGTGTCTTTGACTCCCAGCTCACAGAAATGCCTGTTTTCCTTTTCTAATCCCCCTTGCATGTCGTCGGCTGTGTAGCAAGCTGGCACACTGGAGGAAAAATGAAGAGGGAGAGGAGGGGAATTTTCCCATACTGTACAGTCTTCCAAGGACACTGCCAGTGGTGTTGTGTCTGGAGCCCAGTGTTTCCACTGGAACGCTTGCTCCAGGAATATTTCAGTGTTTCTGATTGTTAAAAGATGATTTTATGTGTACATTTTTGGGTGGCCTGGAAGAAAGCCCATTAAAAAAAAAAAAATAAATGAGAGAAAGACTTTGTAGGGACTCAGGATGGGAGTCAATGCCCATCACAGCTTTAGTGATAAGTGCCTCTTATGCTGCATTGCAGACAACAGGCAGAACTTCCTACTCACTTGTGCAGCAAATGTATCATCCCAGATTCAGGATAAAAAATGAGGGAATTTACTGAGCGAGACAGTTCAGCCGGGTAAGCAAAGTTAACTGAGACCACAAATAGCTCCTGTTTAACTGTCAGCTCCGAGCTCACTCCAACCCCAATAAATTAAATATTTAAAAGACATCATGCAGCAATTTTTTTTAATGGAGAAAGCCATTCATCAAGCCACCGCTGTGTTTCACAAGCTGTCGAATAGTGCTTACACTGGTTAAAATAATCTTTATATTTCATTAAGCAACCAAATAAGCTGATCCCTTCCCACTGGCTGTATAGATGGTTTTAATTTTCAAAATCTGCAAATGCATCTTTTATGTCTCTTCGTGGCTGGAGGGCCTCAGGAACAGCCATAGCCAGGAGAAGGATGAGAGCAAAGTTCAAACTCCTGCTTTATGGAAGGGTATGGGCTTGAGCAGCTGTGGATAAGCTGGGAGGGTAACAGTGTCCATCCTGAGGGAAAAGGGACTCCTTATCCTGACTTTGTGCATCAGAGATCACTGAAGAGTTAGGAGCCACAGAGAAAGGAAATGAAAGCTGAGGAAAGGTGCAGAAAAACAATAGGTGAGAGAAAAATGCCCCTGTCGGGAGCCTGTGGCTGATCCTGCAGCATTTGCTCAGCTCAGGGGCTGGATGCTGCCGGGCACTGCCCGGGCTGGCACCTCCTGGGGCCGGTGGTCTCGTCCTTCATGGCCCCTCAGAGCAGCAGCAGTGACTCTCCCACCTCCAGCATCACCAGCCCAGCTCTCTCCCAGCTTCCCACATTCACAACCCCGGCTGTGACATCTCCTCGCCTTGCCCTGCGCCAGACCCTGCCGGGGTTCCCACTCCTTTCTGTCTCTACAATCCTGGCATCGCTGCCTCAGTGTCAAAAATCCTCCTGTGGCCTTTACCTCCCACTTCTGTTTTTACTATGGAACACTCATGGATGCTGTGCCTGTTTTCCCTGCCAAGCCCGCAGACTTCTCAGACTGCAGGGGCTGTGTCCTGCCGGGACCCAGCCTCACAGACAGGACACGGGATTCTCCTGAGCTTTAATTGCTCCTATGAGAAATTCAGCTTTCCCCATTCCCGCATTTCTTTGAGGCCAGGCAATGCACGATTCTGCCCATGCCAGACTAATCCAGGACCCCACCACTCTGTATTCAGCTCCTGCTGTTCAACCTGATGCAAAACAATCTGCACATTTACCTGGCAGAGACAGGAACCCTGTTACCCCAGAGCAGAGCTGCCCTGCTCCAAGCAGCAGGACTCACATCCATCCCTTCCCAACACTGGCCTTGAAAACCTCAGGTTCCCATGAAATCATACAGCACAAGAGGGGTGCAATTTATTGTGCACCACTCAACAGTGAGGCATACAGGGGAGAGCTGACCCTGGGTTTTAATATTCTCAGCTTTGTACGAGGCTCTAGGTTTCCCTATTTAATTTGTAACTAATTTAGTATAATTTTGCATGTAGTTCTATCCTGAGAGAAAATGCGAAGAGAGATCCACACATTTCCTCACCAGGTGAAAACTCCTGTTCCTAGTGGCTTCTGTATATGTGGAATTGAAACAGATCTGAGAACAATAAAAAAAGAGACACTGAATGAAATATTTTCTGAAAAGTACCTGCCAAGAAAACATCCATATTTCCCTTCTGTAAGGAAAAAAACAAACCAAAAAACCACCAAAACAAAATCACAAATAAGGCATTTGCTCTTCTGAAGCAAACACTGTCAGTGAGGATGTAGGATTCAAAGCTTTGCAGGGGCTTTGGACAATTTTCTCTTTTCCCTCCAAATAGTGAATTATCCCAAACTCAAAGAAGTACTGAGACTAAATTCACTGATCTACACAAGACACTCAGAAGCCATCATAAAGAATGGGGTAACACACCCTATGAGTTAAAAAATACTGAATTATTCACAGAGGTCTCAAGAAGAGGATACCAAGAGTCAGCCTTTTGACTGGTGAGTGCTATGGGCTGTTTCTTTATCAGTTCATCAAAGCTATCCCCAAAATGAGAGGGCTGGTGATGGCAGAGAGGGTGTGTGAGGCCTTTTTTACGTAAGAAATAAGCCGCACGAAAAAATTTCAAATCTAAACTTCATAAAGTCACTTTCAGAAGGGAATTTCAACACTACAGTACATTGCTCATGAAGAGATTCACCAGAGATGCATTTAAAGTTTGGAAGAGCTCGGCACAGCTGATGCAAGGCAAGGAAAGGATCAGTTAAAAAAAAAAAACAAGCATCAAACAGGATCCTGGTGCACTTCATTGGTGTTCAGGGTTCTGCAGGTGACAGAAAAAAACAGGAGCAGCCCTGTCAGGTAGAAGAAAAGTTGTGGTCCTCAGCCTGAGCAGCTGCAAAGGTGCTACAAATCCCTGCTGGTGTTTATGCAAAGCACAGGAACCCACTGTTCATTACTAGCAGGGAATAACAGCAAATGGTTTGTGCTGCAGCATCCTTTCCCCCTTATTACCACTGGCAATAAACATCACTGAAAATAAAATCACAACAGAATATCCCCCCCCTCACCTCCCCTGGAGCTGTTCTGCATTATGATTTTATGCTTTAATTCCTTAGTCAGAAACACTTCAAATCAGAAAGATAAATAACAAATCTCTGACTCGGTGTAACTCACATTCTAGGAAAACAGGCTCACTCTACAGACAGACATTGAGTTTATATGTATTTGGTACTACATGAATTACATACCTGGAGGGTTATGAATAAATGATCCTAGCATGAGGTTTCTTCAATCTTTCTTTTTTCTTTTTTAATATACCCCTAAATCTTTTAGATATATAAAGGCCCAAAATCACGTAAGATAATAACCAACACATTATAAATCAGTTTTGTTCCTCACGTGAGATTACCGAATGTCTAAGGAAACAATTTCACCTTTGTAGTGGATGAAATATAGATAATTTGAAATACTGCAACACATCATAGTTTCTCATTCAAACGTCAAAGTCTGAGAGCAGCATGCACCATAAAAACAGGCTTCCAAAAGACTTTCCTTGTAACTGAAATAAGGAACTGAGAACAGCTCCCAAAAACCCGCTAGGACTCCACATTTTTGATCTTCCTGAAATATTTTTATACCTGGGTAAATCGCTGAATTTAAATAAAATTAATTTCTAAGTGCAGAGAGAGATCTTAATTAAGCAGGATCTAGTTTAAAAAGTGACAACACACAGAAAGCAAAACCTGACCGATTACACCAATTCTTGCAGCTCACACTCAGCTATTCCTAGTGAGCTTAGTATAAATATAGAGATCTTTTTCTTAAAACCAGGAGGATTGCTAGCAGCTGAAATCTGGAAATACTTCCAGTTAGGGACAGTGTCACCATTTTTGGGTACACTTAGTCAAATAATTGACTCTTTCAGGCTGTGCTGATGATGAGCACAGCAACCGTGTTTGTAACACTCATCTATTTGTAGTGGAAACATAATAGGATGGGAGAGGGCTCATAATTTTTATAAAACAAACCTCAGAGCATCCTGCTGAGACAAGAAAGTTTTGTTACAGGGCCCCAAAAATTCTCAGCACCAGGTTGTGAGCGGCTGAGGGAACAGGCTCTGGCTGACAGGGGTAACTCGCATTAGCTGCTGAGATTTTTATTTAAGGCTTTTGTGAAATCATCGTTTTTCACCCAAAAGATAACATCGTTTTTTGCCTCAGATAATAGAACCAAGTGATTGATTAGACACTTCCTGGCAAAAGACTTTCCAACACCTCTGTCTGCAGAGGCATTCTTCAGAGGGCAGGCTTGCTAGGTCCAAAATAAAAGAAAATAAAATAAAGACGTCCTTAATGTCTCTGCTTTTGAGTGAGGAGTAAGTTTTAGGGCTTGGAGCCCAGCAGCTTGCAGCGTGCAGCCAGGAGAGGCATCACTAAACATCACTGTGGTGCTAAATCCCTTGCTTGTCATAATTTACACAAGACAATCAGGGCTTACAGATCAAACCAGGACAAGCCTCCCTTCTCCCCTTCAGAGCAGTGCTCAAGCCTCAGTGGAAGCTCTTGGAATTTATCTTGATTTTCCTGGACAAACAAGAAAAGCTCTTGATATGAAGATCACTTTGACTCTAGTTTCTCATCTCATTCTGCTTCCAGATCAACCAGCAATAACAACAAAAAAAATCATGCATTTAAGATTTGTTATCATTAAAACCAGAATGGAACTGAACCCTACAGCCCAGCTCTGCCAACGCTGCTGCTGCTGCATGCTCCACATCCATGGTATGAAATGCGGCCGCATCCCGCTGCAGCCAGGCTCACACATTCCTGTGTTCTCCCCTCTCCAGACCTTACAGCATCTCTGCCCTGAATTCACAACCTTAAAGTACACTGCAATCAAACTACTGAATTCATGAACTGCTTAAGGGGTTTATCTTTGGTGATTGTATGGAAAAAAACCCCCAAAGTACCTGCTCAGTCTTTCGCCTCACTTCTATGAAAAAGACTTTCTTGAGAAGCATAATTTTGTTTTCCCTAACGCTGGCAAAGGGAATTTTCTAAATCAGACTCCCCAAACTCTGCCTTTCCCCAAGGCTGCTGGAAGCATGAGGGTGGCTCGCTGCTTGCTCTCTGCCCCCAAAGCAGCTTTTGCCTGCAGCAGATTTGATTGCAGATTGCTCCCATGAGCAAACTGACCGTCTTGGAAGGCAGCCTCTTGGGGCTTCTGGTTCAGAAATCTCCCATCCCTGCAAGATGGAGCAATATCCTGGAGGATTCTACCCATGACAGTCTCATTAAGAAGACAAGGATCTACAGTTCTGTGTCAAAATATGTTTTTAAGCCTGTGACCTTTAGTGACGAGGACCCGTGCCTGTCCTGAGCACCAGCACCAAGCTGATCTGACAATCTAGCACTGAGCACTAACAAGGGAGATCAAACACTGCAAGAGGTACACAGATAAGCTTTGTAGAGATTTACTGGAGTAGTTTAAGACATTCCCTGCTGCTCCCAGGTGCTGCAAGCCCAGCAGCCAGGCTGGCAGAAGGGAACACGGGCTTGCTCCGGGCACTCCCAGTGCAGTGCTGGGCTCCACAGGCAGGCACTGGGGTGAGGCATGCAGGGAGGGTGATTTCTCCACCCACCACCACTACTCATCAAGCAGAAAGCAAAAAGTTGGAGCTGTAAGTTCTGGGTGTGAAGCTGAGAGAGTTTGATATACACCCCAAAAGGGGAGCAGTGTGCCTTTGTGAAATGCAGGGGTTTCTGCCACATTGCTGGAGTTTAACCCCACTGGCACAAAAGGACTTTCCTGGTGCTCTTTTAGCTGATTAGATGGAAGGCTGTGAGGTTATGATGCCGAGTGCAGTTCTGGTCAAAGGTGATTATGAGAGATATAAAGAGCAAGCAAAACCTGAAAGTGATAGAAGCTGAGAGCCTGAACTCAGGATGTTTCTGCGATTTCAGCTGGACCCTGTCTCTGCCGATGATTCCTACAGCATTGAAAACAACAGTCACAAAACACGTAATGGCAACTCCCCCTGCTCAGACTTAAATCAGCTCCAAGGCAAAATGACAGACAACCCGACCTGGGTCTAAAAGGAAAAAAACAAATCCTGAAAGGCATCTCCACAAACCATGCAATGGTGGGGAACTTCTAATACCTCAGAAGAATAAACCAGAAGTTTTAAGTTTTTCTTCTTTGCAAGTGGTAACACTAATTTTCATCCTACCACTAAAAAAGATGCTTGAGCTCAGTAGCTTTTACAAGGAGGGGCTGGGGTGGGGGAAAGACTTGTACAACCTTAAGACAGGGCCACTGGAGTTAGTGGCAGCAGTGCCAGGGGCTGGGGAGCACCACGGGTGCATATAAGGCTTCCTTTCCCGTAAGCGTTTGGATCCCTACCCCGAATTAAACGCAGCTGCCAAGGTAAGCAATGTATTTTGGCCACGAGCAGGTGATCTGTGCTCTAAAGAGCTGTGTGCTGTAAAGCAGGCAGAGCTGCTGAATGTCTGCTGGGTTCCATAGGGAGGTGTGGAGTCCCTCAGCAGAGGCACAGTTCCCCACCTCGGGCTAACACACCTAAGGGCTGCAGAGCTGCTCCCTGCTCGCTCCACCCGGTGCCCGGCACGGCTGCAGACATCAGGTGTGCACAGCTCCCTTGGGAAGAGCGGCTTCTCCCTGGCAAGATCCATCAGCTCAGCTTCCCCAGTCCAGCCGTACCTCTTCCTTTGGAAGATCCTAGTGGTGTTCCCAAGCATCACACTCACACTTCCAGTTTTAAAGCACCGCTTCTCAAGTCAGTATTTGCTCTGGCCAGACAGAGGCTGCAGCTGATCCTAAGAGAGCTGTGCCACAACTATACTGGTGCAAATACCCATCTCCTTCCCTTCGGAGAGCTGCTGGTCCATCCTGCTCCCAGCCCTCCCTCAGAAACTCTCTGCTTCCCATGAGCTGTAATTCCACCAGAGCTGCTTTAGGAAACAAAAGAAGTCCGATTCAAAACCTAATGAAGTTAATAGGAAAAAAAAAAAATCAATTCCAATAACTCTTAGAGTGAAATAAACTGGTGGGAAAAGTCCCAAGGTTTGGCTAACGCCGGTGCACCGTGAATTAATTCTTGACTATTTGGCTACATTTTCAAATTCTCCTCCAGCATATATTGATGGAAATTCCCCCGGAGTAGATTAGTTTATTAGTAACTGCATAGGATTGGAAATTTTGGGATTTATTGAATCCGTGTTCTTCAGCATTTTCCCTACTCCTGTGTTTTTTCCACATGAAGCAAGGTAGCTATGAATGTTCTGTTCAGACACAAGCTGTGGAAACCAGCACTGAACCTTTTGAAAGGGTTTAAGCCCAGCTGACATTCATCAGTGCCTCAGTAGAAGCATTTTCGACTTGACAAGCTGAATTTTGAGATGCCCCTGAAAAACCACTGGAATCTTAGAAAACATGGACTACTTCTAGCTAAACAGTTTACCCACAGTGTCACCAGTAAAACCAGCAGGTAGCTGTATCAGAAGAGCTGGTCCTGGACCTTCTCTGCAGCACTTTTGTTTTGCCAGGGCTGGTTGTGGACAAGACAGAGAAAAAAGAAATTGTTCCCTCTGGCTTTTTTTTTCAACCAATTTCCCTCTTTCTCAGCAAAACATTCTCTTAAAGGATAAAGACACTGGGAACAAAACCCACTGCAGTTACTCCTTCTACAACTACATTATGCAAAAGTTGCCTGGCCAGCCTGCCCTTCTCTCTGATTTGTAGGAAGCTCCTCTGACTCCATTTCTTTGGTGCAAGCAGTGGCACTGGCATTAAGGAAAAGCAACATTTGCACCAGCTCTGTGAAACAGAGCTGTGCCTTCTGTGCTCTAAGATCCCTGCAGGACCTGCTTTTATGTGTGAGCACGAGGAGAATCTCCCATTTACACATCAGTATCTCCTTAAATTAGCAGGAAAAGCTGGAAAGCTGATCAAAACCAGCTTTCTGTGTACTGACAGTACAATTTCGGGTGTATTTTTGCACTGACTATGTTGGTGTAATTTAATACAATCTCTTATCAGTCATGGGGTTGAAGTCACTCTTGCCCTTTCAGGAATTTTGTGCCCATTGCCGTTCTTAGTTAGAATGGGAAAACTGAGCTTAGAAACAATCCAGAGGCCAAAGGTTGTAGGTCCAAGTCTCTCCATCTGGGGCAAACAAGGATCGGGATTGAGTTGTATCAGTTTACTCAGGGGTGGAAAATGAACGTGGAGGGAAGAAGCTGAACAGCCAGCAAGCCAGTTCTGAGATGTGGTCAGGAGAAACACACAGCAGTGAGAAACTGCAGATTTACTCTCTGCCCACCACTGCACGGGGGGAGTGGGACAGGGAGGGTGTAAAACCTCTCATCCCCAGGGTGAGCCCCATCCTGCTCTCCCTAGGGCAGGCAAGGTAGAGGAACAACCTCATCCTCACCAGGGCACCCCGTGGGGCTCAGCCTTTGCCCTTCACCGAGAACATGACCCACGTCCTGTAGGTGGATGAGGTACCCAGCAGGGTCAGTTGTCCACGGCTTGGAAACCCAGGGAGGAGAGGAAAAGAAGCAGTAGATATTGCGTGAAAAGCTGGGGAAGGTGGGTGCTGAAGGTTACCCCCGCAGCCCTCCCCGCTGAGCCCCGGGCAGGCTGGGAAGCGGCCGGCGGCTCCCCCAGCCTGAGGAGGGTCCCACCCGACCCAGCTAAGAGCAGATTTCGCTTCTCTTTCGCTTTGTGTTCCGTGCAGAGGTGAGGGAGAGAGAGGGTAAAGAAACCCCAAACCCTCCAGCTCTGCCTTCGGGGAAGCGGGAGGCTACTTCAGACAAAACTGTTATCCATTAACATCCAATTATCACTTGGTCCAAGCCATTAATTATAAATCAGCCTCCTAATTGGGATAATTAGCTCTCTGCTACTTAATGTAGTATGACTGATGCGTTTGGAAAGAAGGTAATCAGTCCATTTGTTTAGCGTTAGGCGAACAAATCCAACTCTCATGGTTTAATTTCAGCCGCAGCCTTCCCCCCTCTCGGCCCACCATCAGCATTCAGAGCTCATTGCAGCTCCATTAATTGTTTGGGAATCACGGCGGGGATGGGCACACGCATCTCCGCGGGGCCTTCGGGACAGCAGCCCCAGCCCGGGGATGCGACCGGACTCGCCACTCCCTCGAGGGGAACTGCTGGGATTTTGGGGAGGGGGTTAATTAGAGGGGACGGGTTTGATCCTAACCCTTACACTACAGTTGGGATCGCCCCGGAGGAGAGAGGGGCTCTGCTCCTCGCATCCCCCGGCACCTCGGCCGGGCCTCGCCTCTAGAAACCATTTCGGAGAGCGGAAAAACTTTCCTTTTTATTTTTTATTTTTTATTTTTTTCATTCCTCTCCTTTCCCCTACTTCCCCTGGATGTCTCATTAATGCCGGCTGCTCGGCGAGCCGCCGATAGCTGCGGGACATGATTAGATATTTATTACTGTCATTTACATGGAAAACTTGAGCTAACCAAGTGGAACTGGAGGGGGCCGCCGGAGGGGACGGGATGAGGCGGAGCGGGGACATTTCTTTTTCCCCGGAGCTGAAAGCGGAGCCGGAATGCGGGGCACAGCCGGAGCGCGGCCGGCTGGAGCACAGGGTGCGGGGACAACCCCGCAAAGCCCCCAGCCAGGGACGGGGTGTTGAGCCGAGCCCTCCCCGGGTCTGGGGCAGCGGTGCCACCTCGCTCCGCCCGCGTTTCGTTTCGAAAGGGAGAGAGCAGCGCTCGGTGCGGGAATCCCACCGGGAAACGGGGGATGTTGCCCCCTCCCTCCTTTCTGCTGATGGCCTCGCCGAGGCGACCCTCGGGGACACCAAGGACCTGTCCCGGGATGCGCTGACCCCTTTCCCCCCCGCGAGGCGCCCGAGGTCGCTGCCTGGAAATAAATGGAAAGCGCAGCCGGGAAAAGCCGCCGACAGCGGGGATCGGATGGGTCCGTAAGGGGCGCTTCTTGCCCCTTCTCTCCCCAAATAAAGGGACAGGCAGGGCAAGTGTCGCAGACAAACCCCGTCTCCATCGGAGGAGAGACTTCCCCGAGGGCCTTGCCTTGGGCTAGAGGAGCCCGTGTGTCCGGCCCCCCTCAAGGCTCCCGGGGAGGACACCCTCGCCCTCTCCTTGCCCCCTGCAAGGGGAAAGGGTCCCGGGTGCCCCGGGCAGCCAGCACCGCGTGAGGACACGGACTTTTTTCCGCTCAAGTGCTGGCCGCAGCGGAGCACAACCCACCCCCCTTCCCTATCTGTTATCCCATGGCCCGAGGGGCGACTCTGGCGGAGATGTATGAGATCTCTTGCGGTAAAAATATGCATGCGGATCCCCATTTGGTTAGCCCTATAATGGAGGTGTAAATAGGTTTCGACTGCGAAGCCCTTAATTTATCAAGGCGGGCTGACAGCGCAGGTCCGGGATTTACACACTCCTTAAAGAGGGAAAGCGCGGAGGGGGGGCCGCAAAGAGCGACCTGCCAGCTCTTTGCAGGGGGCTCCCTGTCCCTTCTGCCGTCTAACCTCGCAACGGGGTGATGTGAGGGTGTGATTTGTCCTAGAAAGGCTTCCTAGCGCTGCCGGCATCCAGCTCTCCCCTTGCCGTCCCTTCCGCACTCAACTTCCAGGCTCACCAGAAAGTAAAACCAATCCCGGAGCCACCCGCAGCGGGGCCATCGCCATCGTTCCCGGCTCCGGCTCTGCTCGGGGGCGTTTCTGCCCTCGGCAGCTCTCCCCAGGCTGCGGAGCTTACTAAAACATCATTATGTAAATAGGGGGAAAGTTGCGCTCTCCTCCCGGCTGACGGAGGGATGCGCGTCCCGCGCCATTCCCGGAGCCAGGTTACAACCCCGACATCCCCGCCAGCTGCCTAAACCCGCGCCGGAACGGGGAATTGGAGTCAATAGGGAACGAGGCCCCGAGGTGGGAGTGGGGGCTTGAATTATTTTTTTTTCGCCGTAGTTTGGATTTTTTTTTGAAGCGTAGTGTACTCCAAATAATCGAGGAAAAAAAAAAAAAGAAAAGAAACAAAGAGGGACAGGAGGACACAGAATTCGCGCCGGGCTGGACTTCTCCTCGGCAGTGCACGCATCCCTGCCAGCAGTCCCTCCGCCGGCCGCGCATTCCCCCACGGACAGATTCCCCCTCCTCGCACGCAATCCCCAAACTCCTCTTCTTTCCCTGTCGGCATCCCCAGCCCGCGCTGCCCGGGGGGGTTCTTACCTGGGGCGGCGGGGCAGCCTCTCCGCCCGCCGTGGGAGCGGGGACACGCGTGGGAGCGCGGCGCTGCGCCCCGGCCCGCCCTACTCCATCCGCCCGCGCTGCCTGCGCGCTGCCTGCGCGCCCGGCGGAGCTGCCATCTACCGGGAGTCAGCATTGGAGAAGGATTTTTAAAAGGAGCTTCATAGCGACCCGGGAGCTACCCAGCAAGATTTTCAATGGTCCTCCACCCTGTCAATCAAAACGGGGCTGCTGATACTCCCCCCACCCCCCCAACACTCCTTACTAGTCATTTACTCCAAGCCGAGGTGTAAACGCCTAATTAAATCCCTGGAAGCGGACGGGATGCCGGTGGAGGGAGGAGGGCTAGAGCCAGGGCCGGGGGGGTGATGGGGTCCGTCAGGCTCAGGGAAGGGAAGCCGTGCCTCTCTCCGCGCCCCCCGCTTTGCACCACGCTGGATCAGACCCTGAAGTTTCCCCTCTCCCCCGACGGCCCCTGGGTGGTGATGCTGGTGCGGCATAATCTCCCAACTTTAATTAGAGAGCCACCGCGGCCCCCCACCCTCCTCCTGGCCGCCTCGTTGTCCCAGTTTAGCCTGCTGCACCCCTCGGCTGCTCTTTAAAACGGGGTGTTGGGGGAACGGACACGGTGACAACACGGAGAGACAAAATAGGAGCCGTGGAAGGAGCTCAGAGGAGCGTTGGGCGACGGATTCGCCGCCCGCCCCGTCGGGGAAGCTCCGCTGCGGCAGCCGGGAGCGCACGGGCGGCCCTGGAGGGACAGGGGAGCCGGGGAGGGCACAGGGAGGGACAGCGGGCACGGGGGGACCCCGCGGAGCTTCGACGGGGAAGGAGCGAGCACTTAACGCACCTCCCCACTCATGATTTTTTTAAAAATACTTTCTCCCGAAATACTTTTTTTTCCCCGTATGTAAAAAGTGGAAAACCAGCTTTTCCTTTTCCTGTATTTCCTTTTCTTTCCCTTTTTACTCTGCGGGATTTTCGCAGGTACTTTCCCGTCCAGCGGCCGGGCTGGTTATCTGGCAGAGCTCACTAACTGGAGCGGTGGTTGTGTTTGCTTTTCAGCTTTGCCATGCCTTCGCAGCAGAAAGAGCAGTTTAAAGCCTTTAGAGAGATTGCTAATAGATGCCAGTTCCTTGCCTTTAGATTCTCTCCCAGCCCAGGAGGATTTAGGATGGGATTGGGAGACGAGACGCCATTTCAGGCTCCAAAACACCCTGTTTTAAAATGACTGCGGGTAAGAGGATTAAAACAATAATACCCTTCTCTTCTTGAAGGTTTTTTTTTTCCTCTCTCCCTCCTATAGAAAAGATTTCTTCTCCCAGAGCAAAACCGTTTAGACAGGAATTAAGGGAACAAGAAAGAATAAGAGGGGGGGAGAGGACCTTTTAATTTGAGCTTGATATTTTGTACAAATTCTGACCAAAAGAAAAGAAGAAAGGATCGGTCTGGCTCGGGACACCAGAAGGCTCTAAGTGCCACTTTCTTGTATTTATTTTTATTGTATATATTTATTCTTTTTTAAACCAGAGGTTATGGGGTACCAAGTAATCATCTCGGGAAAGAGAGGGAGGGGGTGAACCTATTGAAATCTATTCCAACCTATTCCTGCTCTCGCTCTGCCGACGTCCCGCTCGTCCCCAGGAGCGAGGAGCGCCCCTCGCCCCGTGCTTCCCCCCGCACCCCTTAAACCAAGCACCCGCTTTTGGCCAGGAAACCGATTGGGCGAATCTCGGCGCACTAATCGCCGCGATCGCTTTTCGGGTACGTTTTTCGGGGACCCAAACCCGGGCTGGCCTGGGCACCACCCCGCAAAACCAACGCGGAGTGGCCCTTCTTGCTTTTTCTGAGGTGACTCTGCAGAGGACACCACCGCTGCCACCGCCCCCCGAGTTTGGCATCGGCGCCTTCCCTCCTGCGCTGATCACAACGACTCGGAACGGGGGACGGCGGGGAGGCGGCCGGCGACGCTTCCCAAAATTCAGCGGCCCCCCTGGAAGCCCCTCCTCGGCCCTCAAAACCCAGCCGGGAGCAGCCCCGCGGACCTGTAGCTCGAGGGATCTGGGGAACAAACATCAACCCCGGGGGGCAAAAATCTGCTCCAAAGCCGGCAAACTTTGCGGGGCTGCTGCGCTCCGGGCAGCGGGGAAGGGGCTCCCCGTGTGCCGGGGGGGCTGTGCCTGTCCGGGGTGGGGGCAGCGCCTTTCCCCAGTTGTTTCTGAATTGTCGCTGGCAGCCAGGCACGAATTCCTGTCCCCTTCGACCGCGATGTCACCATTGTCTCAACTCTCTGCTCGCGGAGAGCACGGGGGATTTTGTAATGACTTCGACGAAAAAGCCTGTTTTAATTCCCCCCTTCCCCTCGAAGAAATAATAAGAGTTTCCCCCCTGTCTTCAGAATATCTTCCCGAGCTCTCCAGCGACGGGATTTCTGCCGTTTAACCAGCCCTCATAAATAAACAATTGCGTTTAATTCAGCTCTTCTTCGCAGAAACGAGTAAACAGCGCATTTAGCACAGCTCGGAAAAGTGACCCCAGTTTGTCCGCGGAGCTGATTTATCACATCTCCCCCCCCGCCCCGAGGTATCGATGGGGCAAAGCATCAGGGAATCGGCACCGGTCGTGTCCAGATTACAGGGGTTTCTCCTCCAAAACGCGGGGAAGCGAGGGAGGGACGCGGAAGGCGCAGGAGGAGGGAAGGCAGCCCCGGGAAGGGGTTGCTGGCAGCGGGGGGACCCCTCCAGGAGCCCCCGTTTCCCCCAAGAGCCTCCCCGTCCACCCCGAGCTTCTCAAACTTGTGTCCGGCGCCGGGTCCGACACAAAACCTCGGCTCGGCTGTGCGAGAAATGGTCCTTTTCACCGCTGCCAAATTAATAATAATACCATTATTATTATTTATTATTATTATTATTATTATTATTATTATTATTACTATTGTTATTATTGTTGTTGTTGTTGTTATTATTATTATTAAACAACGGGGGTGTAGAGGGTAGAAATCGGGCAATTTTTTTCTCTGTGAGTTTTGCCTCGCACAGAACAAAATGAAATATGGAAATAAATAAATCTGCCACCCAGACTTGATCCTGCACTTCGAGACGGGGTGGGAGGAATTTATTAGTTCGCCATGTAGAAGGGACATTTTAAGTTTCCATGATATTAACGGTAATATTTTTGGCAAACTGTCTGAGTCTATATGTGTACAAAAAATCCCCTTCAAAGACCATTTTTGATGTCTTTCCTAAGTAAACCGTGAATTTCAGGTTTCCGTGTAGGCTTTAAGCCCCCTCACCTGCATGACGGGAAGGACAGCTGCTACTTTTAATTTGAAAAACTGCGCTTTTTTTTGTGGCCAAAAACCCCCCCAAAAAAACCTAACCAAACAACAAAACAAGCAGAACGACCAGGGTATAATGTTGGAAGAAAATTGTGGGTTTCTCATTTTATTTAGAAATACATGCAATGTCCCTATTTGAACACACACCCCTCCATCCCCATCCCCATCCACACAGAATAATGTATTTGCATTTGCACAGAAATAGTGGTTGTTTCCTCCAGAACAGCTAAAATCAAAGCCAAGCTGGTTATGTTTTAAACAGCTAATGCATTAACTCCCTCCCTCTCTCTGTGGGTTTTTTTTTTTTGTTTGATCGTTTGGTTGTTTGTCTTTTTTTTTTTTTTTTTTTTTGTGAATTTGTGAATTTGTGAATTTGTGAATTTTCTAACACCTCTTGCCAGGACAGTAAACTGCGTTAGACACGTGAAAATTTAATTTTAAGCTGAATAAAGAGAAATAAAGCTCCATCTTTGGAAGATGGACAAGGAAGAAAACTCCTTACCCCTGGGTCTATGGCAAATACAGTGCAAGACGTTTCTACTTGCCTCAAATTATAATGGCAACAAGGTATTAAAATAGCTACTTAACTAAATCAAGGCCACTTGGCTGCTTGGTTTTGTTTTGGATTGTTTTGGGGTTTTTTCCCTCCCGTCTCTCTGTCTCTTTATTTTTTTTTTTTTAATTTTTTTTTATTTTTTTTTTGGTATGGGGCATCTTTTGGGGGTTTGAAATGTTCCAGACATTGTCCAGTACTTTGTCCCCGACGCCAACCGCATTCGTGTGAGACCGAAAGGGGATTAACTTGTGAACTTTTAAAAATCAGAACTTAAATGAGAGGCAAATCTAGGCCACAGCTCATTGTGGGAACCGTTTCTTAAGCAATTAAAGCGAGAAGAAATTCCTCGCAGCCTTTTTCCTTAAAGCAGCTTTCTGAAGGATTTAAGGAGGACTAGTGTCCGGTCCATCAAGAAAGATTTAAACTGCACAGTGATATAGAAAATCTCCACTTGCTCTTATTTAAAGGGGCACTATCACCATTTCCATAAGACCCTTGACATTGTTTCTTTAATCTTGTTTATAAACTTAAACAGATTTAAAAAGTTTTTTTCTCTTCTCTGCCTCCTTTTTTTTTTTTTTTTTTCATGAATTCATTGAAAATATATTTGATGCAGTATTTGAAAAGAGACCAAAACAGGCTCACAGTTGGCTCACAGTTAAGGATTTTCTGTTACTAAAAAGTCTCAAGCCACAGCTTGCTACATTTCTCCTTTTGCTCTTGGAGGTTTGGAGGAAAGTGAGATTAGTGGGAAGACGAATTTATATTTTTTCCCCTCTGGGGTCAAGTATGCAATAAAAGTTTCTTTCTCCCCAAATTAAGAAGACACAAAGCACCTTTTCCCCCCCAAATCGACGCAAACCTTCATGCAGTATTTGCGGTTTAGCACATTTTCCTTTGGCTGAGGGTAGAATTATATTCTAAGCAGCCTCCTGCAATGTCAGGTTTCTTTCTTTTATTCCATCCTTTCTCTTTCTTTGCCCCACTAGTGCTCCCTCCTTAAGTCCTGGCTGTTGGGGCTGGTTCCTACCCATATTTAGAGGTCAGCCAGCATTTCTTACAGTTTTTCCAATTTGAGCTACTTGACAAGGTTTTCTGCACTGCATTAAAAAAAATACCTCCTAACCTTATCCCAGAAAAACCAGTTGTTCCCCCTTAAGTCTTAAAAAGAAGAGAAAAAAAAAAAAAAAAGAAAGTGAACACCTTGGAGTCACCAAAGCTTTTGGTGCTTATAGCTAATTAATAGCCCTAATGATATTTTTCCAAGTCCATGAATACATTATGTTTGCAATCCAAAAAGCGTTAGCCCCATTCAAGGGTACTTCAACATCTGCTCATTTAAGGGCAATTAATCATTTTGATATATGGTTTAAAATTGACTGCTTCCAAGGGACTTTTTTTTTTGACAAGAATAACAAAGCAATTTGCCAGGAGCCATCTTCTGGACATGTTATTAGCAGAGCCTTCATCTTAAAGAGGGTTTAAAAAAAATCCTCAGATTTAGGTACCTGCTTTAAAGGGAACCCAACACCTTCTCTCTCCTGCTTGCTTCCTCCAGTTCTTCATCCAGGCTTTCATTCCTCTGTCAAGAGTTAGAGAACACTTCCATCTAGACCTAAAGTTTATACCTTGGCTGCAGAAGCATGTGAGTTTATAATTTTGCCCCTCAAGGAGAATGTGAGCTGAATATTACAAAATACAGAGCAAACTCAGCTCTATTCAGCTCTATTTCAGCTTTTTCTTAATTGTGGTAATAACTGGTTTTATGTTTTTGAGTAAAAAATTCTTCATATTCCCTCATTGGTCTCAACCTTCTCTCAAATCCAGCCAAGAAATTTTGTTGTTGTTGTTATTAACTGCAGTTTGTAACTGTAAAAAGCCATTCCTTAGTTTAGCCTATTTTTCAAAAAATACCTGTAAGGAATCAAATCTACCAAGAGCATTAGGTGAAAACAGCCAAAAAGATCAATTTTTTCAGCCTGTGGTTCCTGGTAAAAGTGTTAGCTGAGAGAATGTAAAGGGGAAGTCTCTCCCGTGCAGGGAATTTAAAGTATAGTTATGACAGGCAGATCTACTTATTTATTTATTCAGTGAATCCCAGCTGTGTTCAGAGGCTCCAGCCAAACAGGGGGCCCTTTCCAGCCCAGGAGCTGCAGAGGAAGGAGGGCATCCAGGGCAAAAGAGATAAGCAGGAAAGGTGATGAGAAAAGGCAAATAAATAGAGGAGTGATGTGCCCAGCAGAGGCAGAGTCGGGAGGAGAGGCCTCCCTCAGCCCTCCTGGGAGAAAGGGATTTCAGGGTCCATCTCCCCTTGGGGACACTCCACTTCTGCTCTGCTCTGTCACAAAGGCACAGGTGTCTCTCCTCCTGTCTTTTCACAGGCTGCCTAGAAAGAACCAGCCAAATCAAAATTTTGCAATAATATGTCAGAAGGGTTCCTGTTTAATTTAAAATGTTATTAATTTATTTTTTTGCCTTGATGCACCAAAAATTCCCTTTGTGTTGACACCTGGGTTGGATTCAGAGCCCTTTATCTGTGGCTTTATTCTGGTCTGGGGCCATCCAGTGACCAGGCTACTCCTTATCCTCATGCAGTTTTTATCCACCAGTCTACAGCCAACGAAATGTCATTATTTGCCTAAAAAAGGTTATGTAAATGAGTGGAGGTGGTTTGAAAAACATCCCACTTATAGAAGATTTGGGTTTTTATCAGGAATTTGAAGGCACCCTCCAAGTAACTAAACAGCCTGGAAAAAAAAATCCAGCCAGGGAGGAAATGTGGGTGGTTCTGAACTGACCCTGCTGCTGTGGTGTGTTGCAGTTGCAGTCTGGGTGTGAAACATCTCTTGTTCTTTGAGGACAGAGTGCTGGGGGCAGGTGACATCTCCCAGGTCATGGGGGAGACATAGCATGGGTGGGAGGTTGGTCCATCAGCCACCACATGGCCAAAAAGAACTGGTAGCTCCTTGGTTTGTAGATCTTCTGAGAAAAATACTCTTCCTCCCCAGAGAGGTCGCAGAAATGACAATTTAAAGTCATTGCAGACCCTTCACCTTTGTGTTTTGCTGATTTTTTTTCATTTTTACATTTTTCTGTACTTTACAGACAAAAGGCAGAGAAACATCTGAAAACAAGCCACTTTTCAGTCAGGCCCACAGCTCAGGAGGGCTTGAGCACAGGCTGAAGGTTCAGCCCATCTGCTGCTGCCAGAGGAGGAACTGGGGAAGCCTGATCTGCCCAACCAGAAGGGTGAAGCATGAGCAACATGGTGGGGTTTGGTTTTCTGGTTTTATTTTATATTCGGTGTCTGTCTCACCCATGGAGTGATTTAGGGGGAAATACTCTCTTGGGGTTTTACAATGGTCATACTGAAACCTGGCACGAACATATCCACCCACTCAGTCACACAGACACCCTTTATGGCTCGGGTCTGCCTGGAATGTTAATGTTCTCCACACTGATGGGATGCACGGTGGGATGCTGTCTCCTCTGACAGGCCTTTCCTTGCCAGAAAAGCCTTTCCTTGCTTGTTTGAGAGGTAAAGAGCTCTCCACGTGGCCACTGAGCTATGTTCTGTTACTCAGACTCTGATGGGACTCATGGAAAGAAATGTGGATGTGAAGGAAGGCTGTGATAGGGATGTTACAGCTCCTGGAGCTGGTTCTTCAGAAATGTTATCCAAGCAGAAAAGAAACTCCAGAAAGTTGCTTAAATTCAGGCCCTCCCTACGGGCTCAGCATGGAGAGACTGTATTTTCCAGCTTGAGACCCTTCCCTCACGAGTAGCAAAGGGAGTTAAGTAGCAAGTCAGTCTCTGCTTGGCTTCCCTTTGCAGCACCCCATAATTTGGGCAGCTGTCAACAGCTGGGGGATTTTTTTTGTGGTTTTAGAAGCACAAGGTAAATCCATAAGGGGATCTGCATCCTCTGGGAACAACATGAGGCCCCTGCCTGTGTGGACACAAGTCATGTAGCAAGTTTGGGGCAATGAAGGTGTTTCTGACCCTGATTTTTCTGAACCCTTAAGCCAGTGTTGTATCAGCCCTCTGTTCCATTAGCTGAGGTCCAGCTCTGCACTGCGGGATGCTCTGAATCCAGCATCACTGTGGTTTATCCTCCTCATTAGCTGCTTCTCCTTGTCCTCAGGAAAGACATCACTCTTGCAGCTTGGCTGTATCTAAGTGTGCACTCAGGCTCAATTTATACTGAGAGCTGGGTTATCCCAACCTCCCATCACTGAAACCAGAGGAGGACTTTGCCATTGGGACCAAGAATTTTTCCCTCACCAGCAGATCAGATCTGGAGCTGGATCTCCCTAACCATCTTTTCAGAAAGAAGCCCAAATGTTGATCTCCTGGCCAGCAGTGCAGGCTCTGCCTGTCCTGGCAGTGAGGCTGGATGCAGTTCAGAGCTGTTTTGCTGCTGTAAACCCCAAGTAATTTATTCAAAAGCGATGATATTTATCTAGATTTACATCATTTAGCACTAAGTTCAGTCCTTCGGTAACGGATGCTCAAATGCATGACTGCATTTATTTTGTACCTACCTCTGAGCAAAATGACAGATACGTTTCCTGGGGGATAAAATCCATCTCCCAGGCACACAGCCAGGCTGGCCGTGTTTTCTGCAGCAGAAATTTCAAGGACGTAAGAGGACTGGGGAAAAGGAACTTTTCCTCCTGGATCAGGAGCATGGCCCAGTGGCCAATTCCACCAGAATTTGTGCACCAGTAGCTCCAGCCCTTTTGTGTTGGGTTGTTTGAGCAGCTGGAGGAAGTGTTTCAACCCAGTTTCCCTGCACTGGCCCCATTTTTGGGGATGTGTTGGCTGCAGGCACCAGCCAAGGCTGTGCCACCCCCTGTGCCACCCCACCTCAGTGGCTTTCTCTGAGGGGGTGACAGAGGAGGGGAAAGGAAAATGAGCCCTGCTCTGTTTTGTGTAACACACGACATGAAATATGTTAGGTAAACACCTTATTAGAAATGATTTGTCATCCCTCTGCCTCTCTCAGCTGCATGTAACTCTATCTCCAGACTATTATAGTATCAAATATATTTTACAAGAGTTTTACCTACAGGTGACTTGCTCTTTATTACTGGATGTAGGCAAAATCAATACTTTAGTAACTAGAAGATCATTTATTTTGCTTTTTGAAACATTTTTCAACAGTGGGAGAGCAGCTAAAGCCTGTGAAGCTATGATTAAGAACCCCAAACTCTACCTTCCTTTCTTTCTCTGCCTTCTAGCCCATTTATTGACTTAAATAGGTAATTTCCAAACCTAGAACATCATCCTGAACAGACACTGCTGCTGCACAGTTTTATTTTTTTTACCCTTTGCAGATAGATAATTCTTTAAACTTGGATAATTTCAAGGGGGAATCAACTTAATATAAATGTACCTGTCACTGGTTGAAATAGAAGCAGATTCTGGCCTTTCAATAAGGCCACTTCTGCAGTCCCACACTGGGGAAAAATCAAAAATTGCTCAGAACTGATAATGCATTCCTCCAGCTCCACAGCCCTGATGGAGTTCGTCAGGCCAAATACCCGGGCTGCTTTTATGTGTTTATTTTACCTTCTGATTTGTTTTGAAGGTCATAAGATGCAAAGATGTTGGAGAGGAAATGCTTGTTGCTTAGGGAGGTTTGTCCCTGAGTCACAGCGCTCTGCTGCTGGCAAGTGCCCCACAAGGAAGGTAAAATGCTGCTGGGCTGCTGCAGAGGAGAGAGAGGCTTTTGCCTCTTCTCCCCAGCCACAAAGGCTTTGTTATCCCTCAGGTTTGTGGCTCCTCTTGCAGCTGATAGAGCACTTAATCAATAAAGAAATAGTCTTGGGCTGAAATGTCCGTGTGTGCAGTGACATTGCTCTATCCATGGAGGTGAGGGCTGCTTGGATAAAAACTCAGACTTTAGATATGCAAGAAACAGTTGAAATCTGTACTTCACATCATCCTGGGCTTTTATTTACCCTCCTGTGAGCCAAGGAGAAGGGCATTCCCCATGTAGAGGTGGGGAGGAGCAGCCAGGCACCAGCAAGAATGATGAGGAAAACCCTTCCTGCAGAGAACCATCTCTCCAAGCATCCTTCACCCACCCTGGGATGAACTTCCCACCCATCCCACCACCTCTGGCCACTCTGCAAACTGCTGGTCCAGCAACACCCTGTCATGAGGTCACTTAGGTTCTCTTTAGGGTTAGCCAGGCCACTGGGTTCTGCTCCCATCCCATTCTCCCTTCCAGCAGCAGGAGCAGGACTTTTCTTATGGCAGAACAAAGGGAAAAGCAAAAGAGAACAGATTTTGCTCATCCTCCCTTTGGTTTTAACAGAACTTCTTAACCAGCCATTTGGTATCAAATGAGCAAAGGTGTTTGCTTAAAAACTACACATGCACATACTTGTGTGCCCATGTTCAAACACATGCACAAATGTACAACCTACAGTTTTTAGACAATAACATTTATCATCTGGAATGTTCTTTGATAAAGACCTTCTGAGTCACTTAATTTTCCAGAAAAATCTGATATAATAGTCTGCTTGTGACAGGAGGGATTTTCAGGGTTTCTTTTTAATGGGAATTATCTCTTTAGTAAAATGTAATTTAAGAAAGGATACTTATTTTTTTCATTCTGGCACAGCTGCACAGAGTCACACACACTTGGGTTTGGAGGATGAGGACCCTCTAGACCCTGCAGCCCAATGTGGTGTTACATCTGCAGTCTCACAGCTTTGCTACAAGTGCTGTGGGTATCAAGGCATGATCCCATGTCCCCCAAAACAAAGAAAGAAAGAGGGGACATACATAAATTGCCACAAAATGGAAAGAAGTTGTCCGTCAGGAGTTTTGCTGGATTTGAGTTAGGGATTTATATTTTTTCTTGCCCCTTGTCCCTGCTTTTGAAATGATCTTGTCATGTAGGAAGAGTTGGCAAGTGCAATACCCCTTTGTATTTTGATTTGTGTAGGGGTAAATCTCCCATATGTGTAAAACCTTAGGGTTTTGGAGGTTCACTGTCTCCTGCCAAAAACCCCCACAGTCTGTCTTCTAATACTTGGATATTCTGTTGGCAGAGAAAATGAAGTGCCATCATCACTTGGTGCCTGGGCTTGATTTATTTCTATTTTACTTTCAGCTTTTTTGCAAGGATATCATCACATGAGGCATTTGCAGTTTATTCTGCTTCCTACCAGAGGCACAGCAGAGGACCTGACTGATGGGGACATCTCACCAGCACATGCTAAGATTTAAGCATCTCCCAAAGGTGGGAAGGCTGAGGATCACCATTCCCTTACACAGCTGGCTGGTGTTTGAATAAATGAGATTCCCTCGTCTCCCAGTGCCGGGCTCCAGCGTGTCTGGAGCAGTGCTGTGGCTTCTTTTCACCAGGGTTTGCTGCTGATGGTCCAAGTTTCACTGAGGAGAAAAGCTGCCCAAGCCTTGGTGAGGCCTTGCCTTCCCCTCACTGTTCTGTTGACAGCCCCAGCCGAATTTTGCTCATTTTGGAGCAGGATCCGTGGCAGGAGCCTGGGAGGTGGCGGCTCAGGCAGCCTCACCCCCTCTGCTCCAGCAGCCACCGTTCCCACTGCAGGTCTGGCCATCTCGCATTCACAACGTGTCCTGCAAAGTTTGTGTCAGGGGGTTTAAACTTTGGATTTGTGTGACCAAGGAATTCCCAGTTCTGTTGCATGTGTTCCCCTGTCTCTCCCTCTCCCCCCGTCTTTCTCTTGGCTGTGAAACAGCACAAGGAGACTCTTTGTATGCTCCTAATCCTGAAGCAACACAGCTTTAGCAACATCCAGGGATAAAAGCACCATCAAACCACAACTTTATGGGGGCAAATCTCCTCTAATCCCTCGCTTTAGCTAAACAAAGCTTCTTGCCCTAATCCGCTATCGCTTTAAAAAAAAAAAAAAGCTCAGATTTTGTTTTTAGTAAGAAGATGATCCAAAGGACTAATTTTAAGAGAGACTAACCAACTCTGACAGCTTTTAAAATAGACGACAAGAAAATAGATGCAAACTTTCCTCTCAATTCAAGGGTTTTCAGGCTATGCAATAAGAAAAATATCCAGGGTTTAACTGCTCTCCTTTAAGCTCACTTTTATTGTATTAAATGCTCTGACCAACTCAGATTCAAATCACCAGGCCCAAATGCCATTTGATCTTTAAAGAGAGAGTTAAAAAGTGTGCATATTATTCCCAGGAAGGCAGTCCAAGGAAAATCAATTATCATAAACAAGGATTATATTACACACACGGTCAATATGGAAAAACAAACACGATGCTGTGTTAATAATAATAACACAGCATAATGGGCTGTGGAAGTGGCTCACATCTGAAGCCACTTTGACTGCATTAAAGATAATTGTTTATTAATTTCAGGATGGGTGTGTGTAAGTATGGTAGGGAGGAGAAATCAAGCTCTTAAACAGTCAGGCCAAGCTTTCACTCCAAACATGAACCAAATGTTGAATTTTTCTTCCTTTTTAAAATTTTCTTCCCTGTGGGATGCAGAAGTGTTACAGTTTGACTTGGGGGCTCAGCATGTGTGCACAGCTTAGCGCTGCTTGGCTTCAGATGTGGGAAAATGCTGGGCTTGGAGGAATCAGGAGGAGCCACTGTGGTTCCCAGGCTGGTGTGAGCCTCTGCAGTGAGCAGGTGTCTGTCCCACTCCATCATGTTCCCTAGGTACCACACGAAACCAGTTAAACCCATTGGTTTCTTCCTCTGGTTTACATCTCAGCACTCAGTGTGAGGAATTTTCATTGTCCATCAGCATCCAGTCTGACATTCAGCAATCTGCCTGCAGGAAGAGGAGCGTGAAGAGTGGGGCTGTTGCAGCATCATGGTTTCATCCTTACTCATGTTTTGCTCCCAGAGAGCAAGAAAAGTCTATATCCATGTTTTTCCAACATGTTTGATACAGCCTGACCACCTTGCTGATGTGAGGAGGGGGACATCAGCAGGTCTCTGTTCCCTCAGCACACCTGAGTGGGAAGGGAAGGATGGATGGGGTTGCCCACCCATCTACTCCCATGCTGTGACCTTGCCCCAGACTGGGGATGGGACCTTTCCTTGTCACAGATCCTTCCTTCAAGCTGGCTGGGGAGCAGCAAAAAAACCCCAAAATAGCATTTCTGTCCCCAGGGGAATTCCAGCACTTTGAAATGTGCTTCAGTGCAAATACCACTGGGGAGTCAAAATTATCTGTGGATAATTTTGGAGTTCTGACGTCAAAGGATGTGAGCAAACATCAAATGCAGCACGAACATGGTATTAAACAAAACAGAAGTTGTAGGAATATTTTGACATAGCATAAAGGTAGAAGCTAAACGAAGTGAGGAAACTCCCCCCCGTGTGGAAACTTGCTGAAATGAAGCAGTTTTGGTGCTCAGTGTGCTGAGAAAGTCTGGGTGGATTCTTTGGATGTTCTCCTATTAAGAAAGGCTGTTGAGCATGACATCTTTTTGCCACGTGTTGTCTGATTGCTGTCAGATGGGGAACAGTTCTGCCTGAGTCATTGGGAACATTCCCCATGAATCCAGCTCGTGGGGGAGCCCCAAACCCCTTCTTGCTGTGGATCAGCCCAGCTTGCACTGATGGCCATGGATCTCATTTCTCCTTTGAGAACAGCCACTGATGATCTCCCAGATGTTCCCCTGGTCCCTGAGCTGACGCTGCACCCTCTGGCTGCACTTGACTCCCTGTGCAGCTGTGACAGCAGCGTGTTTCCCCGAGGCCCTTGGCTGCCTTGGACCTTTGTCCTCAGCCAGAGAGACGTGTATAATCTTTGGCTAAGCTCCCCCAGGACCCCCAGCCTCTCTCTCTGCTCAGCCACACTGAAAGGGCCCTTTTGAAGTCTGCCCAGCGTTGCAGGGTGTGTTTGCCCGCGGACGGCGCATGAAACCAGTAAACACCATTTCTGGGCAGAAATCTCCAAAGTCCATATCCTTTCAGCCTCAAAGTTTCCCTTTCTCATTGACCTGTGCCCAGAAGTGACTCCTGATTTGAATAGCAAATAGTAGCTGTCTTTCCCTCCACAGCCAAGCTGTTTTCTTTTCTGTCTCCCAAAGCAAGGTGGGAGCTTTTCACTTCCCTCTTTAGAGCAGCCGAGGGGAAGGGGAGGCAGCAGAGTTGGTGGGTGCTGAGTGGAGCCCCCATCCTGCTCATGCAAAGAGCCTTTGGTGGACCTGTTTTTCCCTCTGCAGGCCCAGGCAGCAGTGGTTTTCCACCAGGTAATCCTGACCCTGCACAAGTGTTGTGGCACAGGGCTGGGATTGTTTGGAAGCAGCCTTTGGTGTGGCCAGCATGGGACTGGACAGCTCAGTGACAGACTGATTCTATAGCACCTCGTGTCACCTGCTGATTTGTTGTGTATTCAGCACCAAACGTGGAATAGAGAAAGCCCAGTGGAGGAGAAGGATGCTCAGCAGGAAACCTTAACACTTCGAACCTCAGAACATAGCCAGAGTAAAAATACACCCCCACCACTGCCCCAGCCCCATGCTGCAAACAGGAATGAGCCCGAGGATTGGGCCTTGTAGCCCACAGTCAGGCCCAGGAGATCAAATGTCAGGTGGGACAAAGCTTTTGAAAGGCACTAACTTGATTTTTTCCCCCCAATATGCTTCTCCTCCCTGCTGGCCTTTGGAAAAACTGTGATTTTCACAGGCCCTAGAGGATGCAGCCCTGAGGTTGGGGACTCTGCCTTTCCCAAAGCAGCCACGGGAAGCTGACAGGTAAAGGGGGCTGTAAAGAGCTCAAGTGAGAGCTGTGGAGGTAATGGGATGTTTTCTGTCCCTCTGATGGAGCAGACTGGGAGAGTTCTCACAGGTCACTGGCACTTTGCCTTTTCAGTGCTCTTCCACTGGAGCAGGACAATGGGGAAAGTGCCTTCATTTGCTTTTGTGCTAATGAAGTCAAACAAGCATCAGGGAATTTGCACTGGGGATCTGTCTTAGGGGTTTGATCTGTATTTAAAAAAAAAAAAAGAGACAGTTCTTTGGGTAAAGCTTATCCCAAAAAGCATCTGGTAGGCTGAGGGCATCTCCTTTGTTTTCAAAAGCTGGGTAATGGCTGGGAGTGGGAGATATTTTTCCCTAGATTCAGATTTGAATCTATACTTTTCCTCTGTTCAAGGGGGAAGTGAAGGGATGTGGGAATACCCAGCTTGAGCTCAATGCTGGTAATCAATCTGCTCACTGAAAAGAAAGTTGCAAAAGCCTACAGCCTGACGAGCAACCCCATTTGTTCTCCATCCCTAAATCTCCAGGTCCAGGAGTCATGTGATAGTGCTAGACTCTCCACTTTGACTTTAAATCAAGCTGCAGGAAGGGACCTATGTATCATTTCAAAAGCCTGAAAACCAGAAAGGGAATGTGTGACATTATGCTTTATTCTTGTTTTTTAACTCTTGACTTTAAAGTCCAAGCTATGGACAAGGGCACTGAACAGCCTGGTAGGAACATTTTCAGGCTTAATATAATTATTTAGCATGATGAGATATTTCGTAAGATTGTGAAATCCTCTTCTTTGTTGTCTAGATGAACCCATCTGAAATCTGTGGAGTTCACTGTACTGCTGCTACTGTGGTATCACTTCTGCTTTTCACCCTAAAAAATTGACTGGGAGCTGACTTTCAGCTCCAAGTTTTGAATCTGAAGCCTGGAGCATCCAGCTCTCTCCTTCAGCCTTTTCCACTTTCTATTGCTTTCCTTAACATTGGATGTGAATAGCTCATAAACCCCCCTGCAAACAGCAAGCAAGCAGCAAACCCAAACATGTCCCCATTGCAGCAAATGCTGGAAGAAATAAATTCAGCTGAAAAATCCCTGTCTTGGTTTTTTGTTATATTTCTTTCTCTTGGATAAGGCAAAAGAAGGGGGGAAAATTAAAATCCCTTGGTTGCAAAAATGCCTTCAGTCAAGTTCTCTCTCTTACTGACAGCTCAGTTCCAGCTACAGAAGTCTTAATGATATTTTGGCCATAATGCCGAGAGAAGCAAGAAAGCCCCTTCAGACACCGGGAGCTTTCACCCGAGTGGAGCAGTAAGTAGACAGCTGAAATGTATCTTTGAACCCAGGCAGGCAAAACTAGTTTGTTGTGGTGTCCCTGCTCCTGCCCACATCCATCTCCCCGTGCTGGCTCAGTGGGTGCTGCTGGTGCGTGTGCCAGTGGCTCGGGGCTGTCCCCACGGCGTGGTCAGGGATGGAGGGCTGGGTGCCACCTCTGTCTCAGGGATCTCCTTCATCTGGCCTGGAGGTGCTGGTAGGGCACAGTGGGTGCTGCCTTTGCCCTTTGTGGTTGTGTGGGTTGTGTGGGTGTCCCACGGCTGCAAATCTCACTCTGGTCACCAGCAATAGGTGTTTCCAAAGGCTCCCATGGAAGGAAAGCAGCTGGACTTCCCCTGGCTAGAAAGTGGTCACCAGTACCTGTCTCAGTGGGCTGTGGCACCTTGTGGGTTTGAGTACTGGTTTGTGTTAAATTGAGGTTGAGCTAAGGGAGAGGCGATTGCTCTGCTCTTAAGTGTGGGTCTTCCAGGGCCTCCAGCTCCCCACTGGTCTGGGTGGACTCAGGTTGGATTTTAGAAAAAGGTTCCTCACCCAGAGGGTGGTTGGGTGCTGGAACAGAGAAGTGATCACAGCACCAGCCTGACAGAGTTCAGGAAGGGTTTGGACAATGCTCTTGGCCACATGGTGTGATTTTGGGGATGGTCCTGTGCGGGGCCAGGAGTTGGTCTTGATGACCCTTGTGGGTCCCTTCCCACTCAGCATATTCTGTGACTGTGATCTCCTGTCCCAGAGCTCAGACCAGCCATACTGAGAGCCCTCAGTGGCTGTGTCTGGCAAAAGAAACTCATCTCATACCCCTGATCTTGGACCTATACTCCATTTTTTTCTGCTGCTGATACCAAACCTGCAGGCTGTTTCTCATGGTGACCCTGTCCTTGAAGCAACCCCAAGGTAATATGGTATTGTCTTCATGGATGTTCAGCCTGTGGGGACAAAGGCAAAGAGCATCACTGTGCAGCCTGTGCTCCTCCTGTACCTCTGCCTTAAGAGGCTCTCAGAGTTGTCCCCTCCTCTGTCCCCCCCTTCCTTGTGTCCTCCCCAGGACTCAAGGCAATAGTAAGCCATCTGGTTAAGGTGTTTAGAAGTGACATCTTAGCACTCCCTGACACCAGCCCTGATGCTGCTGGGCACTGTCACACCCCTCCTGGGTTTGGCAGTGGACTGGGGTGCTCAGTTAAGACCCAAACAACAGAGGGGAAGCCCCAGGTAGAAGAGCAGAGTGTTGTACTTGCAAGGCTTTGAGTGCTCACTGAAAGTAATTTTCAAAAATGATCTTTTACCCCTTAATCAAAGTCTTTATCCATATGTTTTAGTTGCCCTTAAGCCCCAGCTGGAACCATTTGCAGATCTCTCCCGGCTATTGGCTGATCCTAAGTAATAAGCACTAATGTTTGAGCTTCAAAATCACTTGCAAAGTTGCAGTCTGGTAAAGCCATCTGGTTGAAATCTGTCAGTATTTATTATCCACTGGAAGTTTCTCTTTGGACAGCTCTGATGCTGCCTTTCATTATCATGGAAAGCTGATCATATTATACTAATTACAGGGAATAGCTGACAACAAATTGCTCTTTAATCTGCTATCTTTTTTTTTTTTTTTTTTTTATCAGAATTAAGGTCATTCTCCAAGACCTTGATTTTGGAAACTCCCTGGCAGCAGTTGTTAGCTGGGTTAAAATATTTACAAATCCGTGTATCTTCTGTTGCTCCCGTTAGGAATGAATAAGCAGGGATTTGTTAGTGAGGCTGAAATTCACCATTGTTTTAGAGGTGCTAAGTATTGTTCCCATGTCCTGCTTACACCATGTGGGGTGGATAAGAGGGGCTTTCACACATTCAAGCTTGCCAAGTCAATTTTTCTTAGGCAATGTTAGGTTGTGTTTGAATCAATGTAATTTGTTTCCCATCCCTAAACTTGGACATACCAAAATAATGCCAGTCTGGCCTGCAAATTCTTCTTCACTGTGAAGAGAGAACAGCCTCTGTGCAGGCTGGTTCCTGCCTGAGTCCTTACAGGCACCTGCAGGTAGATGGGGCAGCTTTTGGGGCCAAGAGGGCCAGCTCAGGGCACCTCCTGAACAGGAGGTTTGTGACCTTGCAGGAATTGCAAAATGGATTGGAAGGAGCCACCAAGACCTGTGGATGGGTTTGGCTCTGCCTCCCTGGTCTGCTTGCTGGTGGGTTGTGTGTGGGATGATGTAACTGCTGCCTGCCTTTGTTTCCTTGGAGTTAAAGTCAATCCCTCGTGGAGAGGTAGGAGGGAAATCTGAGCATTTACAATCCATTTTCTTTGGATAATGCTGGTTTTAGGTTGTTAATTGTCTATGTCCAATTGGAGGATATAGGTCTATCCCTCTCCATGGCCTCCAACAGTCTCATGTCACTGCATCTGCTCTCAGTCTGCTGTGAGACCCAGATTGCAGCTTCTCTGCCATGGCACTTCAACTCCTCACCTGCCTTTTCCCTCCCATGTGGATTTACAGGAGAGGAAGGTTTTGGTTCTTAATGTTTATACAGCCTGGTGAGGACACAGCTTTCCAATTACCTCCACACTTTACAAATTACTTTCCTGTAATGTGATGTAATTTATAGCTTGAGCTCACTGCCAGGTCCCTGGGATGTAACTTGGTATGACTGCCTCCATCCCTGCAAACAGGAGCAACTGGAGCCCTTCCCTTAGGGCTTACTCAAATACACTATATTTAATAAGAGTTAATCCCTTTAACACAGTTGCTGGCCTTGCCTTTTAAAATTGGATTAAGACTGATGCACTATAGGGAGTTTTTAATGCCAATGAACCCAACCTGTTCTAGAAAATAGAAGTTGTAAACATGGTATGGATGCTAAGATCAGTCTAACCTTAGGAATTGGCCTTGGGAAAGGCTGCACAAAGGCCTTTTTCACACCTTTAACTCGGCAGGACCTGAAGGCAAATCTGCAGACAGATGAGCAAGGCTGTGAGGAGTTCAGCTGATTCTATGCTGCTCTCTCACAGGCACAATTAAATGGCAGCAAGGCAGAGAAAACACGTCCAGTGCAAGTGTCCTGAGGAGGAAAAGCAGGAAAAGCACCAGGATTAGGAGACTGGAGAAGCCAAGCCCTAGAAGTGACCTTAAAACTGAGTAAAACTGATGTAGATCTGAATTATTGCTGGATCAGAAAAGTGAAAAAAGTCCTGTGTGTTTGTGTGTGTGTGTGGTGATTGACAAAGGGTTGTGACATCTGTGGGCTAAAAAGAGCTGTCAAAGAAATAGTTCTCATTCTCCTAGAAATGCTTTTGAGAAAAAATGCTAAGCTACATGCCTCTAAGTTAATTTTCTGAAAGGTTTATATATCCTTTTATCCCACATTTGGGGACAAAGTATTTTACCTATAAATTTTATATGTAAGTTATGGATTCATATTTGAGCTTGAAGGGAGAAAGAAGGGCTTAGCCCTTACTTTCCACCAAGGCTGGTTTCTTGAACTCTAATTTACTCCTCTCCACAACACTGAAGCTTTCCATCTTCTCTCTTTTTCAGAGCAATGAAGAAAAAGAACCAGATGTGAATTGTGTCAGTGCCTGGATGTCAGACACAAATGGGGCAGGATGGGGGCTGTCCCTTGGACAGCACCTGGGCTGCACCACACAGCCAAGACTCGTGCAAGGGGCATGGCACTGAGCAAGGCTGCACCCACAGACAGCCAGGGCTTGATTTATTTATTTCCTCTATACCTTTGATGATTTTTCTAATATCTTTCACTTTCTGAAGCAGCAAGGGGAAAGAGGTGCTTGCTCAGCCTCCTCTGTTTGCCCCATCATTTGTAATATGGAGCCATAAAATTAAACCCAGGATATCTTTAGCCTATTGACAGGCATTGACAATCTGAGAATCCTTTCCCTGAATGGAAGGGGCAGTTCACTGACACAAGAAATCACCAGTCTGCAGTGGTATTTGGATGGAAATAAAGGGGAAAAAAAAAAAAGAAAAAAAAAAAAAAGGAATAAACAGACCTGGGGAACTCCAGTTTGACATAAAAAACAATGTGATTGATAGTCCACAGTGATCACTGGCTCCAGTGGCTGGAGGACAAGAGAGAGAAAAAAAAAGCAAGCAAAAAAAAAAAAGCCAGGACAAGCAATCTGCAACCAGCCTAGGAAGATTACTGCCATAAAAGCAATGCTGGAAGGGGCTAGTTATCAAGTGGAAAACAAGAAAGTACAACTCGCTCCCCAGCCACCAGATTTAGGGGACTCTGGTTGGAAGGTTCATACTCTGGTGGGCCATTAGAGCTGAAACAGAAATGGATGCAGTAATCCAGAACATATTGAGTCTCTAGGTTGCCATGAAATATAATGCAGGGAGAAATGAATTATTTTCCAAGAGAAGCTGTAGAAAGCACATATATAGACTTTTTTTTATTGGGACTGTGTTATCAACAGTCTCTCTTAATAGTCGAAAACAGCTTCTTATGTTTTTTATAGAGTTTTAAAGATCCCTCTGGACGGTCTGGAGGGGCTGGATGTGGGGACCTTCAGGAGGAGGGAGCAGGGGAAGAGGAGAAGGCAGGGAAGTGCTGTGAGAGTGAGCACAGTGCTGGTTTCCTTGTGCTGTCTCAGCATTTGGGTGTGGTGCTGCATTATGTTAATTTTGCCTCATTCCTTGCACAGAAACAATGACACACATCAGCGCTGTCCCCTGTGGAGCCATGCTGGCCTGGATGTTTTCCTTGACAAGAGGGGTGAACCAACACTTCTCCAAAAATTAGATAGAGGTAAAAAAATGTGACTTAATGCTGTTTCCATCCACCCGAGAGCACCCACAGGGGATGGTAGAAAAGCAGCTGGAGGAGCCCAAGGAGAACCAAGCTCCTGGTTTTGGAGGTTCAGGATCATCTTCTTCTTCTAAGCCCACATTTAAAGAATGAAAGAATCTTGTGAAATCCCTCTCATGACATTGACGGGACTTCAAATGTTTGGGAGTGAAAATCTAAGAGATTTTGATGGTTTTTTTCCAAGCACAAAGAGTAGTTTTATACTTTTAACACCTGTATCCACTTGTAATACTAACTTCTGGTGAAAGAGCTGCTGCTGGCGACATGAAGTTGTCACAAAATGAATCTTGAGATTATAAAAATAATGTTCAGTAAGGTCTATTTTGCCTTGTCACCCGACTTTGAGGCTCTGTGCTGTGTGCACATCATGTTTGCAAGGCTTTTTGACAACCATGGGTAAAACAAAGAGGAAAGGGAAGGGGAAGAGACAAGAAAAGGGTAGATCCCAAGCAAGCTGAATTGTCTGTCTCACAGAAGCTGAGGTTTGAAGAGATCAGAGCCAGGGACTCAAATCATAAGAGCTCATAGCAGAGATTTTTAGTCACAGCAGAGTCCTTCCAAGAAAAAACCCTCTGAGTTCCCATGACGGACAGAGCACACAAAAGCATGAAAATCACTTTGCTTTGCAATAGTCTGCCTGTGTCTGGAATTGGGAAGCTCCCTCCAGAAGCAGCCTCTGAAATGTAAAGACTGCTGCATGCAGGAACCAATCCAGGAGTGCGGGGACATTGTCCTCAAAATACAAAGTTGGACTACTTGGAGTAAGAGATAAAAAATTAAAAAAAAAAGAATGATCAGTCTCAAACTCAGAAATTTCTTGAAAAAATGAATTATCTTGGATAGAAAACTCGATTGATGCTCTCTGTTTGACCACTTAACACTGCTATGCTTTCTTCTCCCTGTAACTCCACAAAGCTGTTCAGCAGAAGAGCTCATAGCTGCAGTTTCTACTGTTCCAGTATTTTTTAAAAGTGCCTGTCTTATTAGATTCCTTAAGGTTCACCTGATGCTATACACAATATGTATAAAAGAATATGGAAGGACAGTAAATAGAGTCTCATTTTATCACTCTCTGGAGAGATGCTGGTGGCAGATGAACTAATGTATACAAAGTGAATTTTGCACTAAGTGCAGATCTAAATAATTTCAGAGACCCAGGCAGTGATCTGGCACACTGTGCAGTCTAAATTACCTTTTGTTTTAATAGCCAGAGAGGTGCTTATCTCAGCTTAGCCCTCACTTCTTAGGTTGTATCCCTGCCAAAACACTGGCTCCTGCCCCAAGAGCCCTGTGGGTGGATGGGGGCCCTGGCTAAATCCCACTGGGAATCTGTGGGATGTGGATGCTGCAGTGTGGTGGCTGAATGGGCAGACAGTGGCTGTGCTGCCTTCTGGAGAGGAGGGGGTTCCTCCAGCTGCTGGGATGGAGATCCCAGCGTGGCACGTGCTGGAATTTCTTTCTTGCTGTGCCAGTTTCTAGGTCTTGTGGGAGCACTTGGGGTGGCAGTGGGGCAGATTGGCACAGATTTATATGCCAGGCTTGTCTCTAGCTCTGACTCTGCTGTTCCGCCTGGGCTTCCTTCATTTAGAGCCCTTTGTTACAAAATGTAATGGATATTGCCCTAGGAGCCGTTTTCAATTGCTCGTGACGACGTAAGAAACAATTAGGCAAAGCATATTTTTGTTTATATCCTCACTGCCTCCTTTCCTAGGAGAGATTTAGAGATCCCTGGCTGGTCTGGTTATTAAAATGTTGCTCAGTCTGAATCTTGCAGGCTGGGTTGGGGTTGTGGCTCCCACTGAGCCACGTAGGGGTGGGAGGAGTAAGGTGAGGGGAGAAACAGGAGCTGAAAATAACAAAAAAAAGTGGAAAACCAGAGAATTTAATTTTTCTTTTTTTTTCTTTCAAAAGGGTTTCCAAAGCTGCCCTAAGGGCAGTTTGTAGGCTGGTATTGTTCTACTGAGAAAACCTGCACTGGGCACTTCAAACTGTGCCGTGCTTGGAGCTGGGACTGAAATCCATATTTCAGTGCTTGTGGCTGGTCTGCCAGAGCTGCTTGGCAGATGATCCAGGCAAGGGTGGAAAAAGAGTTGGTGTGGGAGGAAGGGATGGCAGTGCTGGTCCCTGAGCTGCAGAATGGTGATGCTCAGGGATTCTCATGGCTTGGGTTGTCCCTCCCAAGCTGGGTTGAAAGCTGAATGCAGTGGATGTGCCTGGACATGGGATCTTGATCTTGTGTGTGAGTTGAGGAGATTACAGAAAGGGATTGAGAGAGAGCAGGAATCCTTCTGCCTCTCTCACTCCCCTGAGGGATGCTGATGGGGGATGTGAGCTGCTTTGGGTGTTCTGGTGGAAAAGTGTGCTCTCAGCTCAGGTACCCAGCAGGAAAGGTTGTCAGGCAGGTCCTGAACCCAGTGGGGACAAGGCCAAGGGATAGTCTGAGAGGGAAAGGGGCTGCTGGATGGGGGGGAGGAAGGGGAGAAAGTCCCACCTGCTGCTTAGGGAGAGAGGTGACAGAAGGTGACGGATCCCTAAACAGCATCAAGAGCAGTGGGATGTGAGTGTAAGGACAGGCTCCATGTCAGGATGTCTGAGAACGTGATCCCAGAAGTTGCTCCATGCTGGGGCCTTCCAGAGGGAAGACAAGAAGCAGAGATTGCTGTCACATGGGCTGTGGGGACACCAGGCTTGAACTGACTGGGCTGATCCCTCCACCCTTCTGACTGATCTCCATGGGATGTTACTGATGGCCTGTCCCCTCCAAAACGGCCCAAACAGAGTGGTTTGCTGGAGTCACCCTTTGGGAAGAGGGCTCTCCATCTACTGCACGTGTTGCTGCGTTGGGACCCTGCCCATAAACACAAAACCAGGCAAGAGCAGCCAAGGCCAGCAGTGAAATGCTCCTGCCCTGAGCAGGCAGAGCCATCGCAGCCCCCTGCCCCCATTAGGGAGGGCAGCCCCCTTCATCAGCCCGGGATCTGCATGCAAACAAGGGCAGGAGGGGGGCAGCATTCATCACTGCAGAAAAGGGCTTGGAGATGCTGCAACACATGGCTTGTCCTTGGGAAATTGTAGCCCGAGGATAACACAGTATTGGGACCTTCATCTGGCACAGGGAATAAACTGGAAGCTGCCTTCCCCAGTCATTTCAAATAAATCTCAGTTACTGATACAAAAGGCTCTCAGGGGGTCATTGATAAACCTCAGTGTGAAACCCAAACAGCACAGCTACCTCCTGGTGAGGAAGGAGCAGGTTTAGAATGGGTTAATTAGAAAGATAATGAGCTAACAAGGCTTCATTTCTGTTCAGTGGCTCAATGAGGAATTCATTAGAAAGGCTTAATCTAACTGAACAATCCCAGGGCTTAGAGAGATTGCCCATTGATTGCCAGCCCAAACTGTTTATTTACAGGTTTTTGCTGGCTGAAAGGTCTCATTCCTTTATTTCTAAGGCCATTCGGATGTGCCATAAGGATGCTGTGTGTACCCAGCAAAAAGCAGCAGCAATAAAAATCTGGCAGTAAAGCCAGATGGGAAGGAGAAAGGGATCGATGATCCCAGTAACACCAACCATGTAATTTTGGTGTGTTCTCCCAGCTAAGGATGAGGCCAGGGGAGTTTTTATATAGGGTTTGAGTGCTACTGGGAAAAGAGGAGAACCGAAACATTAGGAGAGAAAAAAATGGAGCACAAACACCATGTAAGTGGAGAGAGGGGCCAGAGCTGATCCCTCCAGGCTTTTCTGTTTCTCACTTAATATCGTAAAATGGACATCATTTTGCAAGTCTTTTTCAGGGGCTTTCAGGCACCCTGGGGAACCTTCTCATCTTGGGAGTGTGAGGTACCTCCACAGGGTCAGGGAGAAGCCAGGAATGTGCCACAGGAGGAAATCTCCTAATTAAATCTCTGCAGACAAATCCCCTTTCCCCTCAGCCCTCTAGCAGCTACATTTTTTCCCTTCCTTTATGGGAGGAGGTGGGAATTTGTACTGGAGGGGCAGAGGGATGGGCACCTTTCCCAGCATGGGATATGAGTCTCCAGCACATCAGGCACCAGTGAGATTCTCTGCAGCCCCTCGTGGTTCCCAATTCAGGCTGTAAAAACATACTTTTCATGTTTTTACAAACTGAATTGATGCTGGGCTGGGCTGCACAGAAATCCCATGAGGATTCTCTGGTTGAGATCAGCCTCTGATGGTGCCTCTCTCCTGAGAACAGGCAGGTTGGTAACATTTCAAGCCAAAACCTCTGTTAATGCATCCTTTTGGCAATCTGGCTCTGTTTTAGAGATTTTTCCTTCACTGTTACGTTGAGTTGTTGGTTTGCTGGATTTTGGGGTGTTTTTTCCCGCATGGAAGCAAAGCTGTGTCTTCTGCTGCTGGAGATTAAACCAATGTGGTTCATCTCCAGGAATCTTGGACCAGAACTTCATGAGTTTCTTCATGACCTCGCACACCCTTTAATGGTGCCTTTTAGCAGCACATGACAGGACTGTATTTAGTAGGGAAATGAGTGTCCTGGACATGGGTACAGCCCCTTTGACAAGGCCATCTGCCACTGTCAGAGAAATGACAGGATGATGAGCCTAGACATGAGCAAAGTTGAGAGCTGGAGGCATCTTCCAGTGGTGTAAAAGGGAAAAAACCTAGAGTGCCTTTAAATAAATGGGAGACTGGTGCTGACCTGCCTCCAGTCCTTGTAAGCTCTCTGTGGTTGGTGAACATGACCTGTGGATCAGAACCATCATTGTTTGCACCACTGAACGAGGCTGGTGGTAATTTCTAGGTGGAGTATGTTAGAGTCACATTATATTTGCTGAGCTTTTAAAAATCTCACTAGATTAATAGCCTTTAAAAAAAAAAAAATCTATTTTAGTGCCACATTAACCACAGGCCACAGTGTATTAAGTGACAAAACCCAAATTGTTCTTTAATATTCCTAAAGCTGGTGTTAAGCACAATAAGAACAATTTTCACTTTCAATAAGAAACTGACCCTGGGTTTGCCCTCTGCCCTGACCTGGGTCTTTCTCTACAACCATGAGGGACCATGTGGAGTCATTCTGTTCTCCCTTGAAATGATGATAATTAAAAAGCATTTGCTTTCAGATTTTTCTTCCATCTGATTATCGCTTCCCTTTTGGTCTCTATTCCCTTCTGGCTGTGCAATTGGATTTTTCTTTTTCTTTTAGTTTTTGTGCATTACTGGTGAATTCCTCTGTTCTTTTGGTGAATCACAGCACACAGCAGTCCAGCTTTTATTTACTGCTAGATTGGTCTTCCTGAGGTTTATTTATGGCAGGGAGAAGCAGCACAGCCCACTGTTCAGTGTGTTATTCTGTTGATGTGCTTTCTAGCTCAGGGCAAGTTAATGGCTGTCTCTTACCTCAGTTTGTTTGCCCATGCTGTGAAGTTTGAACACCAGTACCTGGCTGGAAACCACTGGATGAGGTTTTAACTGGGTGACTTTAACTGTAATTACAATGAAGGAGGTGTAAAAAGTAGGAAAAAAAGGATAAGAAGCAGGGTTTTTTTTTCTCTCCTTGCAATGTGTTATTAAAAGGAAGAGCTTCACATGTCTCTGGTGCTGATATCTGGATATTAGTCTCAATGACAGTCAGTGATTTGAAAGGGACATGAAACCTCCTGCTTCAGAGTTTAACCTGATTTCCAGGTGTTAGGATATTTCAGTGTGGTCATGGTCTGTCTGCCACCAAACAGCGTCACAGCACCTCCTGCTAAAGTGGCTGGTGCTGGTTCCTGGCTGGGATGGGAGATGTGAACCAGAACGTGGTAACTCCTGGCTACCTAAAACTGCAACCACAAGGGGAATATTTGGAGGAAATAATTAGTTTCCTAATTACATCAGTTCCATCATTGTTTAACAAAATCTGTCCTCCAGCACCATGACAGCTTGGGAAGCAGTCACCTTCCTCCCTGCCTGCTCTGCTGTCTTTCCCTGCCCTGTCAGTGCTGGGGCACTGCTGTTATCTCAGTGACCAAAACAATGAAGCTTAAAACTGCCCTTCTCCTTTGCATTGGTTTTTTGGTTTTTTTTTTTTTTTTTGAGGACAGATTTAATCCTGAATCAATTGGTTGATCAGCGTGGAGGGGATGGAGGGGCAGAAACTTCTTAAGCCAACCCTAAGGAGTGGCTGGGCCTCCAATATTTAGAGCAACTGAGGAAATCAGGGCATCTTCTGGACAGGGAATTTTTCTCTACCATTCGGAATCAAAGTAGCTTGTTACACAACTTGGACAATCATCCTTTGGAAATGCTGAAAGGAAGAAAAAGGACTTGTAGCACCTGATTTGTTTTCCGAAGTAACTGACAAATTTGCATGTTTCAAAGATAAGTATAGAAAGCAGAGATTGCCTGTGCAAATAGACCAAAATAAAAAGGGGAAAATAAGTAACTTCATTTACTGACTTATTCAGAGCAGAGCAGACAAACAACACTATTGTCAATTTGGACAGCTTCTGCAAGGGAAAGAAAACACTCAGATTTCAGCATTTCTGACAGTCTAGTTCTTTAAAATCCTTTAAAGTCCTGAGCCTGGAGCTCCCCTAAGAGCAAGCTGATGTAATTCACTACCTGCAGTGGCCAGGGTCTGTTTTATGGGTTTGGTTGCTGCAATATAAAATCTGAGCATGGGTAGATTTGTATTTTCTTTGATCAGAGAACTCGATAATACTGCACTGGTACAATACAGCAAAATATTTACTGGCTCAGAGAAGAGCAAGGGAAGAATTGTTGAAAGCAGAATTGATGTTGCTAACTTGAAGTTTTCTTTGCTCTTGGTTTTAGGTACCTGCTCCCCAAGAGAAGTAGTTGGGGGGAGTGGAAAGAGCAAAGTGCATTGTCTCTGTTTCCCATGCATTGTTCCCTATGAAAGCATCTCCCTGCAACCTTTACCTTCTGTTCAGACGGCCCCAGCCTGTGAGGAGAGAATGGCAGATTTGTGCTTTCTAAGCTCCAGATGGGGCTCCTTTCTTCTTCCTCTGTAAGTTAATGGTGTCTTGCTGAGACCAACTGGGCATGTAAAGATTTGGGCAAAACTCACAGCAGTGGTCTCATAACCTCAAGGCTTCACAGTCTCATCCCAACGTGACGGCCAGTCCCCAGCGGAGCTCGGCTGTGGCTCTGATGTGGTGCCAAAGGAGATGGGGAAGGTTGTGTTGATTACATCTGTTTACCAATGGTTAAATAAATTAAAAGCCCATTGCAGACCACCAGCAGGCCCTGATTTCTGCCCAAGGTCTGCTTTGCAAGCTGGTATCACTCTCTGTCTGTCAGTATTGCCAGGGTGGCTCTGGTTTGGTCAGGATGAATCTTCACAAGTAGAGATAGGTGAGATATGAGCTTCCTCCTTCCAGCAACACCAAGAGCCTGAGCCAGATCCTCTCATCAAGGCAGAGTCACACCAGTGAAGTCACTGGCTGTGCACCATAGGGCAGCTGGACCAGCTCCCTGCTTGCCCACATCCTATGCTAAAGACAAAGACAGGAAGAAACATTTGTGGGATCTCATCCCACAAAGGCCTTGGCAAAGCCTGGAAGAGGACAAAAATCCTCCTGCAGAAGGGTTTTGTACTTTGTTGTCACTGTTGGCACAGCATGGGAAGGGTCTGCCCCGATCATGGTCCCTGCATGCTGGGATTTGTGTAAGGTCACTGTAAGGGACAGTCACTGCCCTGAAGAACATGTGGTCCTGGTAAGTGGGAACAGAAATGAGCCAGTGACAGAAGTGGCTGCAGTGATGGGGGGCTGGAGAAGAGCTTGGAAGAGGATGTGATTTCCACTCATGAGTCTGATCCAACACTGTCATTCCAGCTGGCAGAATCCTGTGGGAAGGAGGCCTGGAGGGTAAGGAAGACTAAGTGGCCAGCTAGGGCTCCTCTGCCTCTAATTTCTTTGATTCTCTGAGCTAAGCCGTCAGATCCCTATTTGAGGATTTTTTTATAATTCATTCCTAAGAAGCCAGATTACCAGCCATATGGACAAAGGATACTAGAGAAAGATTATTAAGATTATTAAAACAGATTATTTTAGCCATTGGAGTAGAAGTTGTGACTGGTGGGAAAGGCTTGAGCCAGGAAACTAAGACAAGAGCTTTCGTACTTTTACTTGCCCAGCCTAACCTCAGAGCTGCTGGTGGTTTCTTGAGCAGAGGTGTGTAATCTGTTCTACTGGGAAGTTTCCTGGTGGCTGATACCAGGTGCTGACTGTTACCAAAGATGAGGAAAGATGTTCTCAAGACCTCAGATTTACCCATACATCACTGTGTGCATGCATGGAAATTATATGTGTGAGTCCTGTTTGCTCCGATAGAAACTTGTGTTGCAGAAAACACTTTTGGGAAGAGGGAGGGAATCTATTCTTTGATTGCTCACCCTTTTGGAGAGATGATGTCTGTTCTTTCCCATCATCCATCACCACATCTGTGATGCCATAAGCTGGGACAGCTGACCCCAGCTGACCAGAGGGACATTCCAGAGCCTACGACATCATACCCAGCATATAAAGCTGGGGAAAGAAGGAGGAAGGGGATGAAGTTTGGAGAGGTGGTGTTGTCTTTGCCTTTTCTGAAGTGTTATGTGTGATGGAACCTGGCTTTTCTGCAGCTGGCTGTCTGTGGGAAGTGGTGAATGGATTCCTTGGTTTGCTTTGCTTTGCTTGCACGTGTGGCTTTCATGTCACCTATTAAACTGTCTTTATCTCAACCCATGAGTTTTCTCACTTTTGCCCTTCCAATTCTCTCTCCCATCCCACCCTGGGAGTGAGTGAGTGGTGGCGTGGGGCTGAGCTGCCAGCTGGGGCTCAGCCATGGCAGAAGGCTCAGCCACAAGTCACTACAGAGAGACTTGCAGAGCTACCAGGCACAGATGTTGTTATTTTTGGTATAAGTGTTCTTGCTTCAAGTTTTTTCAGGTGTGAAGTTTCCCTGTTGGACAGCCCATCAATCACATAGGGGACACCATTAATAAATCTGTCCATGATTCTCCCTTGAGCTTGAAGAAAGAAAAACTCCAACTGTTAACAATTATTATAGAAAATTAACTCCATGGCTTTAAACAAAGTCTCATTGCAGGCTATTTTTGCATCATAAGGACGGGGGTGGGGGTTGGGGGGGTGGGAAATCACCATAATATCTACGATGATATGAATTTAAATTTCTTTGGAAAAAACAGACATCTGATGAAAATTTAATCCTGGACGCTGAGGCAACTCCAATGGCTTCTCATTCTGTTGTGTTGGACCTGACTCCTTGCTGGCTCCATTTGCTGGCTGGACACTGCAGAATGCCATACCGAGAGCCACCAGCATTACATTTAAAGAGCCAGCAAGCTCTGCTGCAATTTTCTAGGGTCATCCCATAAAAAATGTTTTCCTGTCCTTCCTGGATCTCTCACAGCATTTTTAGCCACTCTTGTGTCTTTTAGAAAGCCTCTGCTCCCAGTTTCCTGACTGTCAGTAATGAAGAAGGTAAGTGATGGAGAGTTCCTTCCAGCTCCTAGCAATCCATTCCAGTGGCTAATTACCTTGACTGCCAGTGATTTTCAGGCTCTGGCTGGTTTGAACCTTGTTGGCTTCATTTGCCAGCAATGGATGTCATTGTGTCTTTGTCTCCAGGATTGAAAAGTGTTTTATGCCACGTGAAGGAGCCAGTCTGTGATCCTGTCTGTGGTTCATGGGAAACAGGAAGGGAATGTCCATGGGTGGAAGTCCTGTCATCCCAGAGCCTGCCTTGGAGAACAGCAGGATCATGCTGGGGTTTTTCATATTTTTGTACCTGCTCAAGGCCCACTGTGTCTTGGCTGGTCTGATCCATGTGCACACATCAGGGAATTAAGATCAGACACCCAGGAGTTGTGTAGGAGGTGCAGTTCCCTCTGTCCAACACCAGTTCTGAGCCACCACAGAGCAGCAGACTCCTACTTTGTCCCCATAACCTTCAGGTCACCTCTGCACATAACACAGCTTTCTGCTTTCCACCCCTGTGCTTCTTAGGAGCTCACTGCCACCTTCCTGTGTCCCTGCTTCTCCCAAATCTCCCCGTGCAGTGTTTTTTGCTTCCCTCTGTCTCTGTCAGAAGCTTTCTCTGTGCTGATGAATCCATGCACAGCAGTAGGTTATATTCATTTGTCTTCTTCTCCAGTTCATTTATCACAATGAGTGCTCTGTTGTGGAGAATCCTGATAGAAAGTCCTCTTATTCTCCTGCTTGGCTGAAATGCAGCATTTCAATCAGCTGATTGCTTATTACTGCGACCTTGCTGGCAAATCTAGGCAGCACCCAGAAGGGTGGGCACGGGGATCTCCCTTTGTCACTCTTCTCGTGTGGAAGAATGACAGTAACATTTTCCTTTCTCTCCTGCTGTCTGCTCTAAAGAGTTTTGCCTTGGCTTTTATTTTCACATTGTTTATTTTCCCCTGTAGAATCTGGTTGGCTGTGGTTTTGGTAGGGCTTGAACACCTCTAGGGATGGAGACCCCCACCTCTGGTGTCCTGTCTGAGTGCTGCACCACCTGCAGGGTATGTAATTGTTTCCTGCTCTCTAGCATGAACCTCCCAAGCCACAGTTTGTGCATATTTCTCCACCTTACAATGTTTGGCACTGATGAGAAGTGTTCTGGCTCTGTTGTGTTTCTAAACACCCCCAGTTAAGCTGTAAGAACCATTAGATCCCTGCTCAGAAACATGGGATCAAGTGACCTCTTGAAGTGCCTTCCACCTTAACTTGTGTGACAGGAGACCCACACTGTGAAGCCATCCCAGCTGCTCACGAGCACTTGGACAGGGACATCTACAGAGCTGCTCCATGGTGTAAATGGGTGTGATTTGCTCTGATTTTTTCTAGCACAAGTGATGCCTGCTCGTGTTTTGGTCTGTGTATGTGACACGTTTTCCCTGTCACCGCCACACTGAGAACCATGTCAGTCCTCACAAAGTACATCTCACTTTCAGGTTCAGCCTTGCAAACACATGCATGGGTTTAACCTTAGGTATGGCAGTAGAGAGGATGTTTGTGCTATTCAATAGCACATCTCACTGTGATATAAATGTGGACACTACTGTTTAATACTTTCCCCTGCATCCATCCACTCAGCAGCGGGAGACTGAGTAGAGGAACATGATGCAGCCTGAGCTCTTCCCCATCACCAGTGAGAACAAATGGATTCCAGTAGCAAAGCACACCATGGCTTTATCATTCTTTTGACAGGTAATTTTCTCCCCAGTGAATGTATCTGAGACCCCTGGAGAACACTTCTCAGTGGCTGGGATGGAGTTGTTTCACTCCTGGCAATGAGGAATGAGCCTGGCAGTGGCACTGGCTTGTTGCTCTGTGTCTCCCTCTGAGCCTCACGCTCCTGAAAGCCTGGTGAGCCTCTTTATTATCCCCTGATTATGTCAGGTGTCCTCACTTGCCTGATATCACCATCAGGCATGTTATTTATTACAGTGTTTTTCCACTGACCTGTTGTAGGCCCTTCTCTGAGGCATTTTGCACACCACTAGGAGATAATGTTCTCTCCCAAGAGTTTGCAGCAGAAAGGCTCACTCAGCTGTGAACTCAGTTAAGTGCTGCCCCTCACTTGCTAGCAAAACCAAAATTGAGATGCAAGAAGGGCCGTCATGTGCTACTGAATGCAAAAAGGCAGATTCAGCCGCCACTGCAGGTAAAGTCAACACCACAGGTTGAAATGAGCTGGTAGGGACTATTGCAAGGAAAAAATTCAGCCAAGGAAATAGGGGAATGGGCCTAGAGAGGAACTGGGGAAAAAAGTAGAGGCTCCAGCAGAAAATCTTGGGCTATACAGTAAAAACGAGGAAAAGAACCTTTGCAGCTCTCATAGGAATATGAATGCAAATAGGCTGCCATCACTGAGGCTCTCTGGAAGGTTTCAAGTCTCCCCAGAAGGACTTAAAATCCCAGCATCCCAAGTCAGGGTAGAGAAGTGGTCCTGCAGGGGCACCTGCAGAGCCATTCAGCCTCCGTGTCAGTACTGAATCAAAGCAAGGGCTTGAGCTCCATCCCTGGGTTTGCCTGCTCAGGAGGAACCCAAGCAACAAGCAAGGTGGTTTAACACAATGGTATTTCCCAGAAGGAAGTGTGATTTGCTTAGGAAAAATGCTTAGTTTTTCTCTCTCTCTTCCTGCCTTCTTATCCCCTCCAGCTCTTTTTAGTTTTCAGCCAGACCAATTCCTTAAATTGACACAACTTCTCAAGGAGGCACAAGGAATACACAGAACTGTAGTATGGGAAGGGAGCAGAGCACAGCAGTCCTGATAAAAGGAGGCTTCAGCTGGAGCAGAACCCTCTACTGAACTGGGGAATGGTCACAGAAATGACAAAATTTTTTGTTGGGCATTGTTCATTTAAAGTTTTTCCACTGGGGTTTCAGTAAATCCCTTTTGGATTCCGGGTCTGGTATACTGGAAAATCATTATTCCCAGTGAAGCTGAAATGCTGAAGCCGTGCAGAGCTGAGCAGGTGCTAGTGGAGCCTGATCCTGCCACTTCCAGCTCAGGGCCCCAGGAAACTCAGCCCTCTGGTTGTCACCTCACTTGCATCTCTGGATCTTTCTTCAATCAGACCAACTGGGTCTGACAGCATTGGAAAGCTTTCTTCCCTCCAGGCCTTTGTGGGTCAGTGCCTGAGTCTCAGACCTGCTCGTAATGAGCCTTATAAAGAAATAATGAGCTGGAAAGAGTGGAAGAAATGGAGGACAAATTCCTCCAGACATTTGGGGGTATTATTGCTCTTTTTTGTTTGTGTTTTTTTTTTTTTTTCTATAGCTGTGATCAAGACTTGCAAAGGTTGCTTTTCTGGGGGAGATGTTTTGCTGCCTTATAGCCTATTCCACTGGTTTCCTGGCTACCATTTGGAAGATTTAATTTCTATTAAAATACAGGAGTCTTGAGCAATTGCATGGTCTGAATTTCACCACCTGAGCAAAGCCACTGAATTGACTTGTTAAATACTGGGATGCAGGTTGCTCCCTGAAAGAGTCAAAGAATGGCAAACATATTTTTGGCACCATGGTTCAGGTCCTGGGAAAACAGAGAGAGAAAATGATGCTGGGGACACCTTTTCAAGTTACTGCTCCTCAGAGCTGCAGGGAGCATGAGGTGCAGAAAGCATCCTGTGGTTGATACAGGTCCCTCCTCCTTTGCAACAGCCTTGTGTGGGTGCTGGTGGTCTCTGTGCAAGGCTGGGGGAATATTTCTTCCAGCTGGGAATATTTATTTGGAGACATGAATCAGCCTCTTTTGGCTCTGGGTTGCCAGTGTGGCACCTGCTCCCTGTTGGACCCCTTGTCCCACGCAAGCTCTCAACTCATAATCACTGAGCCAAGCAGGAACACCACTTTAGTACCCATCTGAGTTGTGGTTTTAGTGGGATCCAAACCCACCACTGCCTTGCTTTTCCATGTGTAAGAACTGTGCCTGACTCCTTTGCTGAAGCAGACTGCAAAGGGAGGAAGGCTGGGCTGTGTTTCCCTGACCAGCTGTACTGGCTGTGCCAGGGTTGGGTAGCAGGGGGGCTACGGGGGTGGCTTCTGTCAGAGCTGCCAGAAGCTTCCTCTGTGTCCAGCAGAGCCAATCCCTGGTGGCTCCAGAAGATGGACGTGCTGCTGGCCAAGGCTGGGCCAGTTAGAAGTGGTGGTAACGCCTCTGTGACAACAGACTTGAGAAGAAAGAAAAAAAGTTATTGTGCAATTGTAACTGCGGCCAGAGAAGAGCGGAGTGAGGATGTGTGAGATGAGCAACTCTGCAGAGACCAAGGTCTGTGGAGAAAGAGGGGGAGGAGGTGCTCCAGGCAGCAGAGCTGGGATCCCTCTGCAGCCTGTGGTGAAGACCACGGTGAAGCAGCTGTGCCCCTGCAGCCCATGGAGGAGACCCAAGCTGGAGCAGGTGGATGCCTGAGAGAGGCTGTGAGCCCATGGGAGACCCTTGGAGAGAGAAGCCCACCCTGGAGCAGCCTGTCCTTGATGGAAGAATGGCCCAGGCTGAAGCAGTTTGAGGGGGATGGACTCCTGTTGGAGAAGTTCATGGAGAACTGTTGCTCATGAGATGGTCTCATGTTGGAAAAGTTCCTGGAGAATTGTCTCCTGTTGGAGGGACCCCAGGGTGCAGCAGGAGAATGATTTCTCTACCAGAGCAGCAGGAGAAACCACAGGTGATGAACTGACCACGATCCCCATTCCGTATCTCCCTGTGCTGCTGGGGTAGGAGGTGGAGCTGGGAAAGAGGGACTGGTGGAGGAGAAGGTGTTTTCAAGGTTTTCTTCTGCTTCTCACGAACTGATTTTGTTAGCAATAAATACAATTAATATCTCTAATTCGAACCTGTTTTGCCCATGAGGGTATTTGCTGAATGATCTCTCCTGGTCCTTAACTCATGACCCCTCTGTTATATTTTCTCTCCCCTGCCCAGCTGTGGAGGGCAGTGGGAGAGAGGCTTGGGTGGGTGTCTGACACCTGGGCAGTGTCAGCCCTCTATACCAGCACTGGGGCAGCTGCCAGGGTTTGCTGCCTCGGTGATGAGGGGAATGCTGAATGCGGGGAACGATGCCCAAGGGAGCAGCTGAGGGGAGGGCAGGCTGTTCCTCTTTGCATCTGCCAGCTGAGCGGGGCGAGTTGTGCTGGTGGGGTGTTGGTCTGGAGGAGCCCAGGAAGGGGGCAGGTTGGGCTGCAGCACCAATCCCCTGCTCTGTGCACCCCTCTCCCAGGCCTCCCTGAGCCCCTGCTTCCCAGGACACAGCCCCAGCCTTGCGAGCCTGGCAGCTCTGCTCAATTTGAGCAGACCTATTTAAAATTCAGCTGGGAGATGGGCTCCGGCTTGTTACAATGCCGTCGCTGGAAATAGAGTCATCACTGGAGACTATTCCTTTTTACAACTTTAGGTATATAGATTTCCTCTCGATTCAATTTATTTTTATATAGTGTCTTTAATACACTGTCTCTCCAAACGCTTTAGCAGATAGAATTGAAATAATGAGATAACGCTTTGCAGGAGTGTGTGCAGCCGCTCTCAGACAGGCAGCGGGGTAAAGCAATAGATGAAGATGGAGCAGGGAGTGCAAGGTGGAGGCTGCATCACTTGGAAGCAGCAGTAATATCAGCAAACATTCACACAGACTATTTATGGTGAGCACAAGGGCTGATGGATACGAAGAAAAGCAAGCAGGGCAGGTGTGATAGAAAAAGGAGGAATTAAGGAGTAATTTCGATTGAAGAAAGATGGCTCTAAAAGGGAATGAATTCGAGGGAGGGATGTTCTCAGCCGAATGGATCAAAGGCAGTGAAAGCAATCCTTGATTCTCTCTGTTCATCAGGAATGGGAGTCTTGTTTGCTCTTTCATCATTGCAATATAAAACAGAGATGGAGATGGTGGAGGTACTGCGGCTCCACTCCACACAAGTGCTGAAATTGCTGCCTTGCCCTATTGACTTCCTTGGAAATGGCCAAGTGTGCAAAGATGCAAATGCACCCAGCTGGAAATTTCTCTCTGAGCCTGTTTTCGACAGATAATGTTGATATGAGAAGTGCATTTAGAGGAGAAGAACTGGCCAGAAGAGGAAACTGTTTCTGTCTTATTATCACAGGAGTGACAGACAGACTGTGGCAGGACAAGTGTTGGTTAAAAATAAACATAAACACAGAACTCTTTGGTGAAAAATGTAAACAAAACTGAAAAGGAAACTTAACTTCATCCACCTGTGTCGCTTTTACTCAGCAGGGAAGAGCAGCATGAGGAATTGCAGCACTTTTTGTTTTCATTACAGTTTGGACTGTCAGGGAAAATGAAATCATCGGTTTTCCTGTAAAAGGGACACTCCTGTCACCTCAGCCATGGTGAGTGACAGGAGAAAAGTTGAAAATCTTTCTTGGACTGGGATTTCTGGGCCTAACCAGTGATGACTGAACCCAAGGGTAGTTTCACTGGGACTTCTTAAGGGATAAATCTTGAGTGACAGGGAAAGCTGTGAGCAGTCAGAGGCTGCTACTCAGAGATCAGGCAAGAAGATGGAGCAAGCTCATGACACTCCATGGTACCAAACGGGTTCAGATCTCACTGGAAAAGAGCAGGGACCCAGGGGGTTGATGAACACAGCTGGTTTGCACAGATATCCCCACACTGCTGTAGAGACAGGCCTGGGGAATGGAATTATTGATGGTGCAGCCCAGGGTGATTCCAGTGCTGAATTTTTGGGGGAGCCCCTACTCTCATGCTTGGCATCTTCTCTTCCCAACACCTCCTCCACTTCACAGGACCCAGCTGTCTTTCCTCAGTGCTCGGTGGCTCCCACCAACATCAGGATGATGGATGGATGGATGGATGGATGGATGGATGGATGGATGGATGGGTGGATAGATGGATGGATGGATGGATGGGTGGATGGATGGATGGATGGATGGATGGATGGATAGATGGATGGGTGGATGGATGGGTGGATGGATGGATGGATGGATGGATGGATGGATGGATGGATGGGTGGGTGGATGGATGGGTGGATGGATGGATGGGTGGATGGATGGATGGGTGGATGGATGGATGGATGGATGGATGGATGGGTGGATGGATGGATGGATGGATGGATGGATGGATGGATGGAAGCTGCTCACCTGGCCCTGCCTCTGCCCTGTCTGGAGGAGGCTGCCCATCCCCTGAGCTGTTCAGAGGGATGGAGAGGGAGGGGAGGGAGCTCTACTGACAGTGAGAGGACAGGTGACCCAGGGCAGTGCCTGTGGAAGCTCTGCTGCTGCATCATCATTGTGGGAGTGATGGCTGCCAGGAGTCCACTGGCTTGGCACAGCAGGGAGAAAACCATTGCAGCTCAGTGGGGTTATAACTGGGGCCTGCCAGTTGAAAATGTCAGGGGAAGACTCTGGGGAGAAGGCAAGGACTACTCCTCTTCCCAGGGCCCGTGAGAGAAGAGTTTAGGAAGGTTCCTCATTTGCCAGCTACTTCTCCTTTTCCAGACCTGCCATTAAAAGCTCAGTGAACATCTGATATTTGCTCTGAACACACCAATGTTTTAGGTAATGTGGACGTCTCCCGTGAAACAATTCCAACCTGGATCCCCATTTCTCAGTGATCTTAGGAATTTGAAATAGTTTTATCCTTGCAGGGCATAGGTGGCAGCTCTGAAAGCAGAGCTGAGCCAAGCTGGGAGTGTTGGGATCTAGGGTTCTGATTTGGAAATAAAGCAAAAGGTACAGAAATGTGAATTTTGATTATGTTTCATTTAATGAGTTTTGAAAAGATTTGGAGCTGAATTAAAAGTAACAAAAAGCCAGGGAGATGAATGGCCCTTATATTAAATTCAATTGGCTTTTGTGCAATTTGTTGCATAGAGAAGCCTCGTTAATACATTTTGCAGGTGGTGGGGTCATTTGTCATCAGAATCGCACTTTATGGAAAGCCACTTTCCTCCCTCTTCAGTTATTTTGCTTTGAAATGAGTTTCCCTGGGTCCTGTCTGCTGGCAGGATCTGAATTGGCTTCAGAGAAGCCATGGGGTTTCATGGAAAAGAAGAATCTGGCCTGTTATTTTCTATATATTTATAACTTATTGTTATATAACATGGTCTACAGTTAATATCCCAAGTATATGTAGCCATAGCCCTCATCCATTAGAAAAAGCCCTGCCCTATATTATAGGTAATAATATTTATTGTTTCCTTTTGTTTTTCTTAAGAGCCAGGACAGCTTCCCTCTCCAGAGGGAAGAAAGACTGGAAAAAAAAGCCCCACCAAATACAAAAAGCTTATTTCGTTTGCATTTTCCTAATTTGCTTTTCTCTGGCTCAGACATGTGTTGCCTATAAGCTATTAAAACTCTTTCTCTGGGGTTATTCTCCCCCCTCCATCCCCCATCTGATATTCACAACTTCATTCTGCCTGGATCAATGACTGCAAATTTGCTTTATGACAACTTGAACAAACCCATGATGGATCAGAAAGGACCTCAAAGTAGGCTGAAGCCTACTCAAGTCAAGAGCAGCAGACACGTTTGTTAAAGACCTCATTGGCCTCTGATCCTTGGGTTGCTGCAGTATTGATTTTTAGGGTCCGAGCTCAATTGTGCTGGCAGTCGAGTCATATGGAGCCGCGTGCTCGTGGGGGAGACAGGAGCTTTATAATGGGAACGGATCGATGGGGAATGATTTAGCACAGAGGGAGCTGGAGGCTTGGCAGGGAAGTTAAGCAATAATCGAGTTCTGGGCTCAGAGCCGTCTCAGGCTGGCGTGCTGCCTGTCTCAGGCTGTGTGCAGGGCTCAGGGGCTGCCGGGCTGGGCTGTGTGTGGAGGGCTGGCACCGGCCCTGCTGTGTCTGTGCAGGGAGTCATGGCACTGATACTGTTAATTTCTTGCTTCCCCAACACTGTCTATGTTTAAAATAAACCAAATTGGATCCTCAGATGCTGTGCACCAGGCCCTGGTGGTGTTAGTGTGCTGCAGCTCAGGGCTAAACCCATAAGTGACTCTAAAGAGGCAGAGGCTGAACACGGACAGTAGAGCACCTGAATAAGGAGCACGTTTTGTGCAGCCTTGTAAATGTGTTTTTTATTTTTAAACCGTGATTTTCTTGTAAACAGAAATATTTTCCGTCCTCTAACCCCTGCTCCATCAGTATGGATGGGGAATGAGAGACTCTTGGGCAGGGCTGTGTGCCCTAACATGCAGCATCCTGGGGTCCTGCTCTGTATTTGGGTTACCCCTAAGTGATACAACGCAGAAATCCAAGCAATTCCACTAGAAAGAAAAGGAGACAGGTCCAACTTACATTTCCCTCTGCACTGCTGCCTGCCTCAGTTTACCTCTGTGATGTGTAAGTAAAGACCTGCTTTGAGATGGAGGTGGCACCTCTACAGTTCTTCTGTGTGTCACACACACAGGTTGGTTTTCTAAAGCAAAGTGGGTTTATGCCTAAGGTGACTGTGAGCAAATTACCTCAAGGAGCCTTTCTTTTATATCTGAGTCCTCAGGTCATCAGCAGTGTGGCTCTGCCTGATCTATGGTGGCAGATCTGACCTCATTTAAGTCCTAAATGTTGCATGGTGTGGGGAGTTGTCAGAGATGGAGCTTGAGGGGTAAAATCCAGTCACCATCCCAGCAAAGTTCTTCCTCTTCTGACTCATTTTCAGGGGTGTTGAGGTGCCCCAGTTCGAGCCACGAGCCAGGATTTTCTCATACAGGGGTTCTGGCAGAGCACAAAACTCATGGGTGAAGGGGGAGATGAAACGTGCAATAAGAGCAGAAAAGAGGCTTTTCCTGCTCAGCTCAAGTGCAGGTAATTTCCTTCTCCTGCGAGGAAGCTGGGCCTGGATCTAATTAATAAAGCTCTATTCCCTAATAGCAGTCCCTCTGCAGCCTGTGCTGCTGCCTGCAGGCACTGGGATGGACTGGAGGACACACTGGGATTTTTCCAAAGGGATGGTATGTGCACAGCTGCTTTCCTGCAGCAGTGTGGGGTGTGTCAGGTGAGCTGGACAGAAGCAGATGAACACTGATATTTTGGGCTCTCTCCCCTTCCCACCCCATTGCCACTCACCACCACCCCTGTTATCCATGTTGTGGAGTTTGTTGCTTACGCTGTAAAAGGGTCCAGAGTGGCTGAGGGTTCTCCATCCTTGGAGACACTCAAAACTCAGCTGGACAAGGCTCTGAGCAACCTGATAGAATGCTGAAGTTGGAGCTAACCTCAAAGTGGTCCCTGTTTGCAGCAGGAAACTGAATCACAGGCTGGACAAGTCCATACCCATCTAAATGATTGTTATCCATACCCATCTAAATTCTTGTTATCTTATCAAGCTGTCCATGAAGCTTGGTTTGATTGTTTCAGGCCCCTCTGCTCCAGCTGGAAAGACTGGTTCAAGGTATTTCTGTTGGTGAAAAAGTTCCTCTTTCCCAGTCTGGGGATATTCATGATCACTTCCCAGCTACTCAGTGTCCCTGTCTCAACCTCACCTGCCCCTCATGTGTATTGGTGGCTGGCTCTGGCAGAAACAGGGTGACTCTCCCTAACCTGACAGGAAAGACTGGCAGCAGGAGCTGGCTCAAAGCCCAAGGAACTCCAAACAAAGACAACTTGCCTAGATGTGTTTAGACTCTATGTTCAATTTTCAGATGGTTAATTCAAGAGTGAGGCCGAGCTCTCTGTTCCTGCATTTCCCACAGTTTATGCTGCAGATAAACACATTTCCCATGTCCATAATTCCTGACAGTATTTCTTCGAGGGCCTTTGCCTTCTCCCTCCCTGGATAAACAACTTTTCCATGCTAAGTGACTGCTGGTAACAGATGCAGCCTGACAGCAGGCCAAGGGATCTGGATAAGTGCAATTAGCAAATCTTCGCTTGGCAACTCACAATATTTTGGTGGAAAAAAAGAGAGAGAGAGGTGTCTTAGAGCAGTGACAGCTAGGTGCAGCTTGTGCTCTGAAATCTTCGTGCAGAGGTGGGAAGAGGCAGCCAGGTTTCACGCGGATGGGCAGATTAGGAAGTGTGGGGATTAGCAGGCAGTAATTACAGAGCCTCCACTGTATATTAAGTGTGTGAAACAATGTACAGGCACTCAGCACACGGCAGGCATTATGGCTGGGTGTCACAGTTGACGTTTTTAATATCCATTATTCAAAAATTGATTCCATGCCTGACTATCAAGCAGCATCCAGCTATAATGTGGGTGTAGCACCACACAACAGCACTGTCATCTGCTAAGAGCTTTACAAACATTAGCTAATTCTGCCTACCCTCTCCACCAGCGACAGGTAAGGGCTGCTATTTCCGACAGTCTGAATCCCCAGGGAAGGCTGGGATTAGGTGAAGGTGTTCTGGGGAAATTGCTGTAAATGATGTAAATGATGTAAATGAAGTCAAAGAAGCCACAGGCCTAACAGGGGGTGAGCAGCACGGAGTGTGGCCATAACTTGGAATAACCCCCAAATTTCTCCAAACCCAAAGAAAAACTCTTCCAACACTCAGAGATGCTGAAAATTAGGACCTTTAAGAAATCCCGTGTTTTGTACTCAATTTTATTCTTTTTTTAAGCGTTTTTAGGGAAGTTATAATTTTGACACTTTGCAAGAATCTCTAAGAAAGGTTTTCATCTGGAAATCCTTTTCTGCCTATCTTTGTTTTCTTTTTTTGCTTTGGCCCTCAGGAAAAGAAGAAGTAAGAGCAAAAAAGGTAGGGAAACCACTGAGCAGATGAGGAGGGGAGACCCAAACAGGAGAAAAAAAAATTTTCTTGTTTAAGGGGAAAAAATGCACATTGTCAAAAAGTCGATTTTTTTTCTATTGTAATTATCTGATTTAGAAATTTAAAAAAAAGCTTTTTTTCTCTGCTGAAAACACCTATGACTCAGAACATGAACTGATTTGTGGCTCCTAAGTGAAGGCAGCAGTGTTATCTGAGAGAGCCTGACTGATTTTTGGTGGGTCCACATCTCCTTGATGGCTGTTGACAAACCAGATTTCATCTTCCTCTTCCACCCCGACTTGACTCCAGGAATTTCCATTCCCAAACCTCTTTAGGCAAATCCTCTCTGAAGATTACCTACATTATCTGCTTCTCCCTGGAGACAGCTTCCTCTCCTTTGCTATCAATTAACAACAGCTCTCACCAGCCCCTCGGTTTAATTGCACCATCTTTAAAAGCAGCCCTGACGTTGACGTGCCTTTTCCTCCTATTTTAGTTTCTCCCTCTGAATTATTCTGTTGCTTCTGACTGCAAACACCAGCACTGAAATCCTGGGGGATTAATGGACTCCTGCCCTCCTCTCTTGGCTCTGGGAGCCTTCTCCTCTCACTTGTGGCAGCACCACACCTGAGGGCACGAAGTCTCCATGGTTTGTATCTCAAACTCAAGCAATCTCATGAGACCAAAGGAGGTGATTGTGTGGAAAAGCTGTTTTCCAGGCTGTGTAGTCCTTCCTACTGGGGCTATATGTGGAAGATGTGTAAAAAGTACGAAGTGTATGTCTGTGTGAAGGGTAGGCTCTGACCTACCCCAACAATCTGCACTGAGGCTGTAAATGGGAAATGCAGAGCCAGTAAAGGATCAGGTGGGATCTTAATCACAACAGCAACAAAGGAAAATCCAGTGTAGACTCTTCATAACCTGTTTGTACCAAAGCCAGGGTCAAACTGCCCCTTGTGTGCTCCTGTTCCCTACCGAGGTTGCCTCTCCCTCCTTTTGGAGCTGCTTTTTCCACAGGAAGGCTGGGAATGAACTTTCTGAAAAACTTGGGTACCTCAGCCTTTCTGAGACACGCTTTTTCCCTGAAAGGATGGATTTCCAGCAGGGAAAACCAATTGGCTTTGATGAAAACCCTCTGTATCTGCCTGGTTCAAGGAGAATGAGGACTGAGTGCCCTGCAAATGTGGATATCTGAGGCTTGATGTCTCTTTCCAGTTGGTGGCTGCTCCATGTGGGGTGTAAAGCTGGAAGGGGAGGACAGGGCCCCCCACACCCACCAGTGTACCCCAACTCGTGCTCCAGTGCACACCCCTTCAGCACTGCAAAGAAACACAGATGTGCCCTTGGGTCCAGGCACATTTGAAGGTTAAAAATAACACAAAGGTGCTTAGAAAAGTAAAAAAATAGAAATTAAACCACCCCCACACTTGAAAGAAACCTACCCCTTTAAGAAAGGATTGAACGTAATCTATTTCCAGCGTACGAGAGATCGGCTAAGGATTGCTGGGACATTTTCACTGACACAAATCTACATAATCGTTTTAAACTTCTCACCATTTCTTCCGATTATTCTCTTTCTGTCACTTTAGGAAGCTCTAAAACTGATTTTCTCTCCGTAATCTTCCAGTATTGCTTAGCACCCAAATCTCTAATATTTTAAGAAGATTATTTCATTTATAATTGATTGAGTGTATTTGCCAGTTTGCTACTTCAAAGATGTTGTGCTTTAAGGGGTTCAGGTAGAGCATTACTAAGTTTCCACCCCTTACCCCCCATCCAAAAAAAAAAGAGGCAGAAAAATTTCCCATCCTGCCTGACACTTGACGCTTTTTTTTTTTTTTTTTTCTTTTTAGAAATATTATTGGCATTATTTACATTGTCAGCATGCTGAATAGCTAAAAAAAGGGATCTCCAGAGATGAAAGGCAAACCAAGCTGTCTCCAGCTGCAGGCTTGGGTGGTTTCCATCACAGGGAGCAGTTTGATGAGCAGTGATTGCAGGCAGCCAGCTCCAGCAGCACCACATCTCCCTGTGCACCAGCCTTCCCTCCCAGGGCCTGGCTGCCCACCTCACTGTTCTCACTGCCAAAGGGATTGGAGAACTGAGAGCAGTTTCAATATGCTTTATTTTTGGTTTTTCGTCTTTCAATGGACAGGGTGCTTTCCAGCTGTATCTGCTCCCTGGGGCTGTTTTCTGCATCGAGACAGAATGCACAACATGGTGGTGGAGAAAGGGGCAGCAGAAATAGGTGTGGGTAAAGGGAATTCCTGGAACACATTGCTGTTGGGAGTCGTCTTCATCCAGCTGAGGATTGGGCCATGGTAGCTGCTGCCTGCTGGTGAGGGGGCTCCATCCCTCAGCGCTGGATGTTGCCTTGCAGAGTGCTGAGAAAGGGGTTGAGACAGGGGAGAAGGGTGCAATATTTAATATTTACTGAGGGCAAAGGCAGTAGGACGTCTGCAAGCAGAGCTGTGAAGGGAAAGAGCCCATTTAATGCACTGCCATGCCCCACCACATAACCAAGAAACCTTAGAAACAAGGGGGAGATTTCCCCATTCTCAGCCCTGCTCTGCTCTTTATTCTTTATCACCTGTGAACTAGTGAGGAGATGCATGGCACAATGCTCAGAGGAAAGCTCTGAGCCCTCTTTTAGGGCTGGCAGAGACTTAGTGATGCTCTGTCACAGTCATTTCGGGAACAGAGCAGCTATCAACTAACAAGAAGGAATTTCAAGGCTGATCACCTGCAAGCCAGGGATAATGGGAGGTCTGCACAATCAAACACGTCTCCTGTTATAGTAAAACAAGCAACACTTGAGAAAGACATGGAAACAGGCTTCTTTAAATCCAATTCAGGGATTTGGAATCCCCACTAAACGCTTAATTAATTTTTGATTAGCAAGAACCCATTAAACAGACTGATTCTTCTAGCTTTATAAGTAACGGCAGCATGCTGCTTTAATTAAATTAATACTAAGAGATGTTCATTTTCAAATCCTTATGTTGGTTATTTGAGGAAAAATCATTTCATTCCCTTCCCTAAGAGGTTTACCATGTTCTTTTATCCCAATGCAGTATCTCTTCCCGTTCTGTTTGTGTTGCTCTTGGGTTGCCTGGAGGCAGGATCTGTCATGGCCCTGAATTTGTTCTGCCCGAGGGACATGGGGGTGTCCCAGAACTTCAGGACCAAGAACCTCATATTCCTATAGGGATTCACCACATGGGTATGAGCAGTCTGAATGTTTGGGGTCTCACAGCCCTGGTTTCTCCCAGCCACTCTTCCCATGGAGCTACCACTGGCTATTTCCTATCTCAGGTACTGGACATGAATCCTGATTCTTCTTCCACAGCACAGCAAGCAGCTGTGAAATATCACTTCCTCTTTTGAGGGTCAGAGCCTGTCCAGATCTCTGCTGTGACTACACCAGGTATCAGAGAACATGCCATGGCTTGGTCACTCCAGATTTTCAAACCCCTATGGATTTCTCTGTTTCCCAGTCAGAGTTGATGTCCACCCTTGGCTTCTTCCCCAATGACCAATACTTTCCTGTGTGTGCTGGACTCTGTGGTGTTGGGAGGGATGCAGTCAGGCCCTGAGCCTTTCTCTGATGATGGAGATGTGAAATGGACACAGGTAACACTGGGTGTGATCAGGGACAGAACATGGACTCACTCTTGGAGCAACTCTTTGTACAGGAGGATTCAAAACCTCCCCTCTGCCTTTTCTTCCACCCCTGGCAAGATCTGAAATTGAAATTTGTAGCCTTCTCCCACTGCCATAATGGGTGAAAAATCCCTCCCTGCACATTTCAGGGCCAGCATTTAAAGTTTGCAGCTTGGGGCTCTCCTTGCTTCAGTCCTGGGTCCTGCCCAAACCTTGGAGCCACCTGCCAGTCTGAGACCAGTCTGAACCTCTGAGGTCCTTGCCTGTGCTGAGCAGGGTCCATGAGCACCCAGGGAATTTCCATGTCTATTTATTTCTGCAGATGCACTGTGCCCAGCTCAGAGACCTGCCAGCCACACGAACCCCATATGACGACATCACTTCCATGATGCTGCTGAACAGCTTTACATTGACTATGATCCCATAAGTGGGAATCCTTTCCTGTCATCTGAGGGTTGGGATTATTTTTTTTCCTTTTTAAGCTTCTTCCATTTGGCAGAAGAAGAACTTTTGCAAAAGTAGCTCACAAGAGCCCACTGCTCGGATGAACCACTTGGGAATAACGCCAGGCTCGGTACAGGTGTGATTTTCCTTACTCCATCTCCATGCTGTTTTGGCTTCATGTCCAGCCCTCACTCCATTTGCTCTGGGCACGTCTGGATTAAGCAGAGAACTTGTTTCACTCCTTGCTCTGAATGTCTCAACAAATGAAGGGTGAAACAGAGCTTTCAAGCCACCAGTGTCCCCTTCAGTATTGCCTTTGCAGAGCTTGGATGTCACCTAGATCCCAGCTGGGGTGTTCCCCAAGGATTTAACCAGCTAACGCTGCCATTTCACAGGATCTGGAGAGGGGGGCTTGGAGAGCAGCCCAGCCCCTCATACCTTCACCCTCCTGCTAAGCTCCCCTTGCCTCCGCTCTCCCCACTGCCCACTCCTTGTTAGGAGCTGTCGGAGGCAGCTGGCTGCTCGTGCATTAAATTAGCAGATGTTGCTGCTACACAACATTAAGCACAACAATACTGTTAATGTGCCCTCCGGAGCCCTCTGCCTCCTCCTCACCCGGCCTCGCCAGACACAGCCTCTCCGGAGGCAGATTAATTTCAACTCTCTGGATCATAATAAATTAATTTTTATTAGAAAAGGCAGCGGGGGGGTGGGGGGAGCTTGGGACTGATCTCCTGAGCTGCAGAGATTTAAGCCAGCTGTCGGCCGTCTCCTGCATTTGGGTTAGGAAGTAAATACAGAAGGAGGGGATTTTTACAAAACACCCATCAGCCCTCCTTGCTGGGAAGAGTGTGAGGGAGGCACGGAGGCAAGGGAGAAAAAAGAAAAACCTGTGTTGTGGAGTTAATGATGTACAGAGTCCAGGGCTAAACAAACTGGGAGAGATTTTCTTTCTTATTCATGGGGAACACTTCCAGCATGTTACCCTGACTACAACCCTCCCTAGATGTGAGGCTGTGAGGTCCCACAGCAAGTCCCCACACCCTCCACAAGCCCTCCTTAGTTAAGAAGCCTCTTTCCCAAGATGCTCTTTGGAATAGAATTTACCAGCTTTGCATTGTCACCGCTTTTGGAGGACCATGGCACAGCCCTGCCAGTCCCTGGAGCATCCCCACCCATCCAACACCTGCTCCGTGCCCAACCCAGCTTCCCAGTCACAGCCAGGCAGCAGATCACTGGAAGCTGACTCTGTAGTACCACAGAGTTTCTGAGCAGAGGAGATTTTGACGGTTCAGCCTCGTTGCCTTGGATGCTGAAGGCTCACAGCTCCTTTTGGCTTAAGTCGGGGCTGTCTGTACTCAGCACTTATGAAAATCAGCCCTGGGTCTTTGCTCAGATTAACAATCAGTGAGAGCACAGCGGCTGTGGGAAGCCCAGATCTTCATTTATCAGTGGGCAGTGCATTGCCAGTTGTGGATTTGGAGGATGTGGGAGTTGGGCTCTGGCTGGCCATCCCCAGCCCCACTACTGAGCTGAAAACTCGGACCTGGTAGTTTTAGTTTCACTCAAAATAATTGCTGAGGGATCTGGACTCTGGCAGGGCGGTGGACTATTGTGTTATCTATTAGTGCTGTGTTAAATGCCAGTGACATTTCCACTGGTCATTCCAAGGGCCAATAAATGCAGCCAATCTCTATGCAAAGGCTGATCCCCCTCAGCATCCTGTCTCCAGCTGTGGCCAGCAGTAACCACTGATGAAGGAATGTCACACCACAAACTCACAGTGATCCTTCACCAGAATACTCACCCAAGCCCCAGATGTTTGGCTGAGGGACTTTCCAATGTAACCAAAATTAATTTCTTTCCTTGATTAATTTCTCCATTTGGCTTTGATCATTCACAACATCCAGTGGTGAGAAGCTCTACATACTAAACAGGCTCTGTGTGAAAATTTATTTTTCCTTTTCCAGCTGGTCTGCAAGTCTCAGCTGCCTTCCAGTTCTTCTAGAGGGAGAAAGGGTGAACAGCTATTCTCTGTTTGCTTTTTTCAGTCCATTTTATCTTTATCACTTCCTCCTCAATAATTTCTTTTCCAGAGATAAGAGAACCCTGTCACTGAAACTGTTCCTTACACAGACACTGTTCTGTACTTTGTTGGTAGCTTGCTCAAATACTAACAAACCTCCTGGATGTTCAATTGATCTCTGCTGCTTTGATGAAAAATTCTGTATTTTTGTTTGTGTAATTGTGGAGTTATCCTGCAGTGTGAGAGCAATAAAAAAACCTGTCCTACTCACCTGTGTTTTTCTTTCCCATCATGACAAGATCATGGTTAATAATAACTCATGGTTATGGAGAAGGATTAATTTTTAACCTGTACCCGTTGGATTTCTTGGTTCCCAGCCCATACATGGTGGAGAACTGCAGCAAGGCAAAGAGCGGGAAGGAGCTTTCACTGCAGAAATGTTGAAAGCAGAGCTCTAAAGCCAGGGATAGAGTTTGGGAGCTGGTAAGGCTGGAGCTTGGATTTCCATCTGAGGCACTCCTGGATGAGGACACAGCAGTCCTTGGGCAAGGACCTGCACCCGCTAAAGCCTTTTGGAGCTGCTGGGGTGCATCGTCCCTGTCCTCAGCCCGGGAGCATCTCGGTCGCTCCTTTACAGAGACGGTGCCAGCACCTGAAGCTGTCACCCCACACGCTTCTGAACTCCCCTTTGGTGCGAGGTCCTGGGGGAAAGCAAACCGAGTGCAGGGCATGGAAAGGAAAGTGGTGCTTGTGATAACACGAGATCGGGTTTCACTGAGTCCTTTTTCAAACACCAATTGAAAACCCCTCCCGCCACTTGACAAGTTTCCAAAATCCTCTTTCTTTCCAGGATCTACCCATGGCCCTTGAGTAGGGAGAAGAGGCTGTGAAATGAAAGACCTGTTTGCTCTGTGAAAGAGCTTGACAATGTGTTGAGAGAAAGTGATACTCACCGCCTTCAGAGCATTCAGAAAGGCGTCCATTTATCTCTCTCTTTTCTTTTTTCACCCGTTCTTCTTCTAAGGAATCTCTGGTTGTAATCCCTCTCTGGGATTTTTCACAGTAGTCTGATAATGTTAATATTTATCCTGGCTCAGAGATGAACTGACAGCATTGTGTTCTCTCCTCTCTCATTTTATCTCTGTACATCTATCAGGTGTTCTGTATGGCTTTAACTTCATCAACACCCAGCTTGGTGCAGTGACAGGTAAAATCACCCCCCATCACCCTCCACCGCTCTCACCTCCGGTGGTTTGTTTCTCTGTTTGTTTTTAGTATCTTATTAAAAGTCTAAAGATATTAAGTAATTCTAGAAGCAGTTATAAGTGGTTAAGGTATTTGGGGGTTCTGAAGGTAATTCTTAGACTAGTCCTTGCCCTGTATTAAACAGCAGATAGCAGATTTTTAGCAGAAGGGTTGTGGGGACACAGAGGCAGAATTTTTTCTTCCAGGGTTTCAGTCCTGGAAGAAAAAGGACCCATGAAGAGGTGGAGTTTTCTTCTACTGATGGTCAGTGTTCTGGAGCCTGACCACACAGGTCAGTGAAGGGTTTGTGTTGCCCTTGGAAGAGATGCCTGTGGAATAACAACAGCCAGACATAATTTGTCATGGAAAACAGTCAGAATTTCTCTCTCAGGGGTATAGCACAAACAAGTGGAAAAGGGCAACAGTGAAGTTCCTTTGTATGGAATTAATGCCTGCCAACACTGGTTGAACATCTGTATTTATCTTAAAGCCTCCTTCCTGGGACTCAGGTGAATACAGGGAGATCCTGGTTTGCATTTGTGTAAAAATGAGTTTATCAATCTTGTGTGTGCCAAGTACAGCCAAGAAACAAGTAAGAAGGTATCTAAAGTAGCTTAAGAACTCTGTAATGGTTAAAGTAATCCTGCAATTGCTATGAAGAACCCGACTGAAATAAATGGGAACATTTGCACCTGGCTGCAGTTCCCCAGTGACCTCTGCAGTACCAATAATCCACCCTTATACAGGCATGAGGATGATGTGGGAGTGGGGAATGTCCCTGAAGCCAACCACAAGAGGACAGATACCCAAAGTAACTGATTTCACCTCAAACTTTATTGGTGCAATGAGTAACTTCAGTTCCCCACTTCAGTGGGGATCTCAGGTAAGAGTTTCCTGGTAATAAAATTTAGGTCTAGCCATGTGTGAAATTGCATTGAACAGGTGAAGCACCAGTTTGTGTGGAGAATGGCATTACATGCTAACACACCATCTTTCTAGGACCAAAGCTTTTTCTTCATCAATTCTACTCCATCCAGAACTGAGCTCATTTTAGTCTTCCAAACCTTCTCTTATATGATAAGACTGACCTCACATCTCCTCCAAAGTGCAATTTCTCCTCTCAACTGCTATTTCTCCTCCCTGGAAGCTCCAGATTACATAATTTCATCCTATTTTTAGTCATCTCTCATCTTCAGTGGCAAAGGAGAAAGAGTTTGAAGAACCTGGAAGTGTTATGAAGATTTCCCTACAGACAGCACCAGAGGTAATTAAGACTGATGAAATTTTTATTCCAAAAGCTGAACTCTTTCATCAACAGCTCCTAGGATTTTTCCTTCTTTCATGTACAATCAGTTTTGAATATCTGTTGACCCCTGATTAATAAAAACCCCAACCCTCTGTTGACCACCAGGTTTCTACAGGAAAGGCAGGAAGTTCAGCAGTGTCTGCACGCATAAAACAAAGGGAATGTAAAACTACATTGTAGTTTCAGTGAGGTCAGACCCAACAGCAACAATAAAGATGGTGTGGAGTGATCACTAATTGTTTATCATGGGAGCATCCAAATTCCCAGTGGTGGCTACTCCAAAATCCCCATTTTGAAGCAGCTGCCATATAGAAAGCTTTTAAAACTATGCTTACCACAATCATGTACGAGTAAAAAACCTCAGATCAACCAAGAATTTTTTGTTATGTGAGGAGCAATTATTGCTCACAGTAAACCCTGGCTTGTCACTGGATGACTTGTAATTATTACCAGCCATGTTAACAGAGACTCAGCTTGTTTTAACACTCCCATCCCAAGCATGGATTCACACCTGATCTGCTTTTTTACACCAAATTTCTGCAAATTCCTGGCTGTAAGCACCCCACAGGCCACTGAGTAGAGTTTTCTCACAGTCTGGGCCAAGGTAGATTCTGGCCAAACTGAACAAGAAGTTTCTGATGTGGCCACTCATTTCTGAATAGCACAGAGTGACTGAGCAGAACACCTGGAGCTGTGAATGCCCAGATTGGTCCTGAGAGGCCTTTCTGTCCCTTCTGGTCCAGGAGCACTGGGTCAGGCTTTTCCAAACTGAGACAGCAAAGAATCTGACCAGGAATATCAAAGGGAACAAATATTTAAGGAAGGCTGAAAACACCAACAGTGCAAAGATCAGAGCTTCCTTTTTGAGATCTATGCTGAAAGCAGCAACTTCCCGAGAAAATCCAGTCCCTTACAGTCCACAGTGTGCTGGACACTCGTGAATGTGTGTTACTTCACATGTCAGCACACCCATCTGAGTGCTCTTTACCTCCCCATGAAATCACTAGGTCATGCAGAAGAGCATCACTCTCTACACAAATTCCATCAGGCTGTGTCAGGATTGACCTAGGAAATCACTGCTGCCAAATTGTACCACAGCTGCAGCCACGCTGGGAAGGGCTAATCCTGCACTGCTCCAAATGAGAGAAAAACACATATGTTAATGTCACAGCATAAAATTCACGCCCTCATTAATTATAATTAATTAATTCTTACGTGGCGCCCCAGACATGGCCACTTCCCTGCTTTGGAGCTCCTCCCATCATCTGACCTGGCTCCTCTGAGTGAGTCTCAGTTAAACCAATGGAGCTTTTCCCAGTTCTTCCACTGCATCTGCAAAATATATGCAGATTTATACAGGCACTCACTAAATACTCTGGGGGGAAGGAGTAAAATAGACATTAATCAGATATTAAAGGACTTGTGAGACAGGGAGAAATATACATTTGGGCATAGTTTGGGGTTGGTTTTGAATGTTATGTATACATATAGACAATTACGGTGTGTATCTATTATTGTTCTGTTTTAAACAACTGGATTGGACAGGATAAGAAGAAAAAAGGAAGAGGCAGGAGTTAAATACCTAATAACATTAATGTTAGAGAACTGTGGCTAATTTGCAAATGGATACCACATGGAAACATGTTTCCTCTAATCTGTGTTGCTTTAAAAAGGGAAAAAAAAAAAAAAAAAGGAGGAGGAGGCTGGGGTTAGTGAGCTATCTGACAGTCTGAGCAGCTCATCTGCTGGCAGGGATTGGGTTGGGAGCAGATATTCCCAAGTGCCTGCAGTACCAAGTACCTTGGATATGGCTTTTGATCAGAGGGGCAAGGTGCTGCCTTCTCTTCCCCAGGTGGTTCCCACTGGAGGCAGGTGCCTCCCGATGGAGCAAGGAGGGAGGGTTTGGGGACAGAGAGGGACAGGGACAGCTCTGTGCTGTGTGTTGACACCAGACCCCGGCCTTTCCCCTGCCTGTGTTCCTTGTAATTTCTGGAAATCAGAAATAAGCTGATGTGATTAGAGAAGAACAGATCTGGCTTAGTGCTCTTCAAGCTTAAAAAGGTGTTAAAGACTTGACAAATTACAAACACCGAACTAATAGAGATCCTAAATAAGTACGGTTACCTAATTCCTCTGCATTTAGGGACAAAAATGAAGGGTGGCATTACTGTGATTGATGGACAGATAGGAGCCTGGCCAGGGAGAAATAGCTGAGAGCTGAAGCACGTCAAAAATGTTTTACACCCAGCCCAGTCTTGATCTGGGTAAGGAAGGACTAGCTTGTGCTGGCTCTTAGCTTTGTTGATGGTTTGATACTGGTGACCCAGTGGAAACAGAGTTTTTGTGGCCTTGCTTCTCTTCAGGGAGGGGCCAGGCTTGGTTTTCTTTAGGTTACACTTTTTCTTTGTGCTTTTTTTTTTCTCCTTTTTTTCAATGCAATCTCAAAGTCATCTTGCATTAATTAGCCGTCATCTTAACGACACTGTTGCATGTTAGACGAAGAGATCTCTGAATTCAAATAAGACTTGACCCTAAGAGGGACCAGCTCCCTGGCTTTTTCTTCTCATCTCCTTAAATCTAAAAATTGCTAAGTGATCTCTGAGGCTCAGGCTTTCCTCGGAGATTAGTGTAAGAAAAGCCCCAACATCTGCAAAAGTGACTGCTTTTGACAACCGTACAGATATCTTAAAGAGCAGGAATTTCCCTAATAAAACCCCTTAAAATAAGTCTTCTTAAGATTTCTTAATGCCACAGTGATCAGTTTGCATGTTTCAGAAATTCAAGAATTTTTTATCTGCTTTGGAAAGTTATGAAAAAAAAATGAAGCAGGTTTATTTAAAGGGGAGAAGCATTTGAGATGCAGGAGAGACGGGGTAGAAAAGCTTAGGAACTGATGATAAAACCATAAATTGTATAGCTCAGGGAATTTGTGGACTGACTAAAAATGACAAAGCAAAGCAGCCCAAGTTGGTCATCAGAATAATAACAAAGAGGACTTTTACCAAGGGAAAAAAAAAAAAAAAGCACGTGGACCCTCTGGCATTCCACAGGCAATTTAAATAGCTTAATTCGGCATTGTTGTGATAGCCATATGCCTGATAGGCTGTGGGCCAGATCCTCTGCTGGTGTAAAGCCCAGGCTTTTCCACTTATTCAGCAAAGCACCCCCGTTAAAGACAGCGTTTAGGCATCTGCTGAAATGTGAGTGCTCAGATCCCAGCAAAGACACTGGGAGTTCAGCATCCCAGGAAGCTGCTCAGGCACACGGAGGTGTTTAAGTCAGTGTGCTCTGCAGCTGGGGCATGAGCCCCTCACCCATATTTGCCATGTGTTTCTGAGCTCTTGGGTGCTGGCACAAAAGGCCAGGCTGCCTGGGAGATCCTAAAGCACAGAGAGATGTTGCTGGATGTCTCTGGAGGCTTCTGGAGCTTGATCCTGCCCTCCTTCCCCTGCCTGGAATAAACACAGGGATCTGCAGTGTGTGGCAGGACTGGCTGTAGGGAGCTATTGGAGCTGTGTGTGCACAGTGGGATGGGCTGGGCTGCTGATGCTTTCAGGGGTAGAATTCATCCTGGTGTTATCCCTGCTCAGCAGATCTGCAGCAGGATGAGTTGGGCTGAGCACGGCAGAGGAGCCCTCAAGGAGAGCTGTCAGCACCAGTGTGTGCAGGGGGTGCAGCCTGTGGTGACAACATCCACACCAACATCCTTGAGGCTGGCTCCTTGGACTGGGTTTCACTGATAAAGTTCCACTGAGGGCAGGATTATTAGAAGACTTGGGGGGGTTTGTCAGGTCCTTTGTTGTTTTTTTTCTTTTTCATTTCTTTTTTTTTTCTTTTTTTTGCCAGTTTGTGGGTCTCCGATAAGGACAGAAATTTAGGTGTCTGAATTTCTGATGCCTTCCTGCTTTCCTGCTCATGTACTTCACCCCCATGACAATGAGGAGGTTTCAGCACCAGATATTCCCATTTAACACTTTGCTTACTTCCATTTCGATTTCATGTTCTAGAAAGATCTGAAGGAATCCAGGCAAGGCACGAGCATTCACCCTGGTGATTTCTGTAGCAGCCAGGGAGAAGGATAAATTCTATCAGGGATAAACTTTACAGGGATACACATTTAATTTGCACAGGGATGGTGCTGATGATCTGTGTCTCCTGGTGCACAAGCCCATGATTGACGGGGTGGAGGAACTATTGGGGTACAGCACGGATTTTTGTGCAAGGTGGATGGGTGTAGGTCCAGAGTATTTGTTGAGGATACGTCCCATTCACCTCATGTGCTGTGGGATAGGGCAACATAAGGAACCACGAACCAACATATGAAACCCCACAGTTACTCTTCCTCCTCCTTTCCCTTCATGGGACACTTTCCAGCTCCACTTCAGAGCAGAGGGACATACTGGAATTACAGAATAACCCACTGAAACCAAGAAATCTGGTGCATGCCCAGCCCTAGCAAAGGTGGAGCAGGAAACAGATCAGGGATTAGACCCACGAAGGGACAGAGGTTCACAATTACCATGTTAAGCCCTTCAGTCCAGCTGTAAAGCCTCCAAACCACTACCCAGCTCCTCCTTGACCCTGGGTGCCCCTTAAATCTTTTGGGCGTGCTGGTTTGCAATGCTAAAATTCCCAGGTGCTGAGAGATGGGCTGCTCCTGGGAGCACCCTGTCATGCCTTGGCTGAGCAGCTCAGTGCTCCTTATCTGGCACCTCGAGGTGTTTCTCAGCCTCCCTCACCCATGAAGTCCAGCTAAGGAGAGCTCCCAAAGACCTAAATAAAGTACAAACAGTGCTGGTGGTGGTAGGGATCAGAGAGGGTGGTAGAAAACCTTGTGGCTGCCGTTTTCCTCCTCTTTATTTGTGTGTCTTTGCTCTGCTCCAGTGAATTGGCAAACAATTTTAAGAAGTGTTATAGGTTAGAATAGAGAATATTTCATTTGGAAGGGACCTACTATGGCCATCTAGTCCAACTGTCTGACAACTTCAAGGCTGACTAAAATTCAAAACAAATCCTAGAATTAAGGTTATGCTAGAGCTGAATACATGACTGCCTGTAGGTGGGAGATATTGGGTCAAATCCCCCCAGACAGGGGTGTAAAGAAATAACCTTGAGGGAGAGTAACATGTGGGAGTGTAACGTGATGTTGTGGGATCAGCCTTAGTATTCTGAAATATTTTCTTGAAAGCTTAATATTTTTTCTTACAAAATGTGGGACTCTGGGGTTTTTTGTTTGTGTGGAGCTGTTTTGCCTGGGGTTTTTTGTTTGGTTTGGTTTGTTGTTTTTTAAGAAGGAAAGCAGGACATTTTGGTAATGGGAGCATCTCAGATTGCAAGCCTCAGAGGAGAAAACCAGATCTGGCAAATTCACCTCTCAACCTCTCTGTGTCTCAGTTTCTTTACCAGTGAAATGGGCACCAGATTGCTTAGACTGCCCCTTCCAATGTGTCCCTACACTCCAGTGTGATGTAGAAGGTGCAAATCAAGACTCAGGTGTCTCATCCCTATGCAGCAGGATCAAAAATACTGCTCTGAGTGAGAAAAAATTGTGCCACCATAAGGAGAGTTTTATTTAGGACACTGCAGATCCGGATTTGCCGCCAGCAGCCTAAAACTAACAAGAACTTGGAGTGGGGAAAAAAAAAATCCTTTCTGGTTTTATATCTCAATCAAGAAGAACTGTCCTTTTTAATTCAAACGCCGGGGTCTAGAGTTGTTTTCCCTGCAGATGCTGCGTTGTATTGGGAATATCAGGAGCTGCCAATTGCAATAACAGTTTCTAATTCCAAATTAATTCAGTGTAAATGAACTGTCAAGAGAAGATTGATTTGTTTTGGTAATTGCCCTGATGCAGGCTGCTGGGTGACAGCGGGAAAGAGCAAAGAAGGGAGCTTTGGCAGGTCTGGCTGAGCCTAAGGGTGGATTGAGGAGACGGAGACCTAGCTGCAAATATCATCTGTCAGGACCACTGCTGAGCCCCATGCTTTTCTCCTGCCTTCAACTCTGTCTTCAGGAATGAAGCCAACACTGCAAAATGCTCTTGGGTTAAAGACATTGGTGTGTTAGGCAATTAGGGAAGGGGGGAAAAAGAGAGGCCCCCTCCATTGGAAGGTCTGCTCGCTGTCCTGCCCCCACCTCTGCTGTGCTGGTGGGTCAGCAGCCCTCACCTCCTCTGTGGTGAACCAGTGACAGCCTCACCCTGCCTCGTGGCTGGGAAGGGATGGAAACAAGGGACACAGGGTCAGGTGAAGGCCTGACAGGGGGTGATGTGCCACATGGGACATTTCATGCTGCCTGAGACAGGTGGAAGAAGTTTGGGTCCCTGAGCAGCTCCATGTGGATGTGTCCCATGGGCTGAGCCCTTCTCGAGGGCTTCACCTGCCACCACAGGGTGTGGAATCCATCCATACACAGACCTGCAGCAAGCCCATGCTGATGCTGTAGGGTCCACCCAAACAAGGTATTTTAGCAGGAAATTCAACATTGCGCTCCCAGCAGTGAGGGGGAAAGGCTGAACAAGCCAGCACATCAGGAAGCAACACTGTAACCCAAAAGCAGATTTTGGAGGGTAGGCCTGTGGCATTGGTCAGTCCAGCAAGGTGTAGGTGCCTCAAAAGGAGGAATTTCCATATGATTTTTAATCCATACTACAGATAAATATAAAAACTTTGTTTAAATGACCCCACAGATGCAGCATTCAGGCTATTACTGCAGTCTGTAAAACAGCAAGGCAAGAAAACTCCCAGAGCAAGTGACACAGTAAACTCCTAAATGTTAATGAAGTTGCTTGCTAAAGAACTGCCAAGCAAACTAGCTTTTGCTTGCTGTATTTTTGGGGTTTGTTTTTGTGCGTGTGCTTAAATTCCCTGATCAATACAGGTGCTGTGTGACTGAATTGCTAATGGAGTCTGTAGATTAGTTTATCAATAGCATTTAAATACTCTTCACACTTGCAGTAGATTTTGAATTATTTATTTGTTTCTGGTCAATTGCTTATGATCTCATTAGCATTTGTCTGTAAAGTGATACTGGAATACTTTAAAGATTTCATGGCTCTGCAACTTTGTCTGAGAGAAGGAGGTGTCAGGGCTTAAACTCACAAAATCCTACAACAGTCCTTTTTAAGGCAGGGGCTCTGCTTGTGGGAGGGGAACACTCAGAATCTGCTTTTTGTGGAAAGGATGGAGGCAAGCTTGTAGGTAGATTGCTGCTCTGGAAAGTTCAACCTTCAAAGTGATCCCTGAAAATGTGGGGAAAGAATACTGCCATGTTCATTCTGAATTTTGGGCACAGAACCTTTTAGGGATATGTCTGGGATCCCACAGAAACCCTATAGACAAACTAGAGCATGAACTGAAACCTCTTGAGTCCTTTTCTCTAGTCTTCATAACAAATCAATTCATCTTCCTAATTACAAGAGTCACAAATATGCTAAACAATCTCATTTCATATGTTGTGTTACTCTGATTTGATGGAGCAGGGGTTGCATTGTCCTGACAGACTTTACATTTGTCTTTTTGTCTTTTGATCTGTCACTCGTAGATTCCACACAAAGCTCCTAACAAGATGAACACATCTCAAAAGGGGAGGGGCTGTGCCTTGAAAACATTGGAAGTATGTGATTTATAAATGTTATCAACGTACTTTAAGAAGGGGAGACAGATTAAATGTAGAGCCAGGATAGAAACCAATAGGAAGAGGCAGTAGAAATGTCAGTTTAAGAAGGTTGTGGGAGGAGGAGACTGTTTAACCCTTAGCAACAGCCTGGGATGCCCCGGTATAAATTCACAAACAAGATGAAAGCTGTGGACCAAAACCAGGACTCTCTACCTTGGCTGAAAGAGGAGCACATTACCCAGCAAGTATGAAGCAAGACTGGAAAACAAAAAAGTCTCCTTCTGGGAATCACCCATGCCATGACTGCTCACCATTCATCCCATGAGCCTGAGAACAGCCAAGGAGGTGTCACACCATGGAGTGGAATGTTCTGTGCTGCTTTGCCACCCTCAGGCTTTGCTCTGTGGCTGCTCCACTGCTCTGTGCAGGAGCAGATGGATTGATCCTTTCCCAGATCTCACCCCTGGCACCTCTGACTTGGAGACAATTGACTGCAGCCAGGTCACGTTATGAAGCAGGGGCTCCCAAACGTCTGAGATCTTCCTCACCTCTTACAGAAGCATCCACAAAACTTTTCCTATTGGATTTACTTCCAATCCTCCCACTCTGAGGTCTAATCACATACCAGTGACACATCCCATCATGTGCTGAGCTGTTGCTAATTTTAGAGACATTGGCAGCACTAGAGAGGTACTTTGCCAAATTTTCAGCTTCAGAACCTCTTCTGAAGTGGCCTGTACGATTCACCTTAATCAGCTGCTAGGAAAAAAGGAAACAGTGCCCAGACCTGTGTTTTCTGTCAGCACTCTGAGCACCTCTGAACGCTGCAGGCATGATGGAGAGCCGTTTTCATGTCAGCACGCTTCTTTTTAATTAAAACAAGATTATCTACATATTCCTTAGTGTAACCATAGCTAGGGCTCGGCCAGGACCACAAATTGAAGTCAAGTGTCATTCCCATTTCTGTAGTGATCACCATATGTAATCTGTTTCCTTTCCCCCTCAATATCTGCTTGACTTTTTTCCCTGGTTAAGGCAAAGTGGGCAGGTATGAAAGGATTTCTATGCTCTTTGGCTGTTCTGGCAGAATAACTAGGACTGTAAGTTAAATCCACTGGAAATCTGGTGGACATCAGTCCTGGAGAGCGAGAGGAGGGAGCCAGAGTTCACTGTCTTCTGCTGCACTTGTGTCCCCGGTAGATTCACTGTCCCTCCTTCCTTGCTGCAGAGGCTGTGGCTGCAAACACTTTTATGAGAGGGAGAGACACGATGCCCACGAGTCTCCCACGAACCAGCCACCTTGTGGAGCTTATTCAGAATGCCCCAGTGTGTCCCTGTAGGATGCCCCAGCCTCCCTGAGAAATCCCCTAAGAATTTGGAAATGTGAACTGCCACGTCTGCTGTACATCTTTGGCAGAGAAACCCAGATGCAATTTGGTGGCAGCCAGGGGCACCTCACAAAAAGAGGGACAGAGTCCCACTGAACCCCCTGGGGAAGGGCTGATGGAGCAGTCACAGGTAACTGGAATTCTGTGGGACAAATATGGTGTTGTTTTTGGCAGATACACACATTTTCTTCCCCTGAAAGGCTCTGGGACCACGCAGGACACTGAGTCAAGTGGATCACGATATAACATTTTTTTCTTTCTTTCCTTTTTGTCTTCTATTCTTTCCCCTCTCTTTCTTTTTCTTTTTCAGTTCAGCCTAAATAATGATCTAGGACAGCACTGTCTCTTTAAAGGTGGCCTTTTTAACTGCAACCTAATCTTCTTCTATCCACTTGGACCTTGGATTTAAAAAATTTCACCAATCCGGATTTCCAAATCCTTGCAGATTCTGAGGGGGCTTGTTTATGGAAGTATCCTTTAGAAAACGGCTTAGACTTTAAGATGAGGAAACGCAGGGAGCTAATGTGAAGATTTAGGACTTTCTAGGAAGCTTGCAGTGCCTAAGCCCTGCTTGCTTGAGCAGTCTGAAGGTCCTTTTGCAGACTAAGAGGGATTAATACCCCTTTAACCAGCGGGGCTATGCACACATTCATAAATATACCATCTCTCTCTAATCGCTTCGCTCCCTAATCCACAATGATTTCTTAGGAATTATCATTTTATCTCAGCTAAATAAGCACATTCCTTGTGCTTTCCTGTAGGACAATAAAACATTTCAGAAGATTTTCTTTTCAACTGTGGTGCCATGAAAACCAAGCTTTGATTTAAGACCTTGAGTAAATAAAGGAAACTTTGTTTATTTGCTTCTGCGGCGAAGGGCGAGCGGTCACATCCGCCGAGCATCTGCCTGCTGATCCACCCACTCCCAGCCCAAATGACTCCCCTGCAGTCAGGATCAGGCTTATTTGTTTGCCCAACACCTCGAGAAGTGACAGCACCTCTCTATATGCACAAGACTCAGGTGGGAAAGGTTTTGGCAAATTACTGCTAATACCAACGTGATGATTGTTGAAAGAGACCATTTTTGAGAATCCCGTACAGTTTTTCATAGTTTATTTTGCAGATCTTTCTCTACCTCTTTTGCTCTTCCAGGTTTGGTGGGGTTTTTCTGTGGTTTTAATTTTTGCATGTTAGTTGCCCAAGCTCAGCTACCTTGCACAGACACCCATGTCAGTCTTGATTTTGGGGAACATCACCCTTTTTTATTTTTGCAACATACCCTCCTCTGAGTTCTCATGCAGCAATATCCTGCTGGCTGTAAGCACAGCTGGTTGCGTGGGGTTGATCTTGGGGCAGGGAGGAACTACAAGTAATAAGGAATCTGGCTTCTAATGGCATTTTAAAAAGAAAAGAAAATAGTTCTTTTCATTGCTAAGAATATTGCACAGAAGTGAGTATTTCCTTGGTAAATCACTCCCCACTTAGGCTTTGGTTTCTAAAATCACTTTCAAATCCAGAAATGAGTTCAGGCAAATTCCAGCTGAAGTGAAACACTCAGCTCTGGGAAAGGCTCTGAGTTTAATATAAAAAAAGCCTCTGAATTTCCTCTATTTCTAATTCTTACTCAGTTAAACTCTGGCCTTCTATCACAAAAAATGCACATAACCTTGAGAATCAGTACAGCTGCACTGCATGGAGAGCTCCAGCACCTATAGGTTTCAATTCACAGGTCAAAAAAAATTGTAATAAAATATTTATTCTGGAGGATTTTTTTTTTAAAATAGGATTAATATGAAAAGATTGTTGCAGAAAATCAAAACTGTTTTGGAGCAGCTCTGTTTGTTTAGAGTAAGTATTTAAAAAATAATTTGGGATGTGAATTAAAAAATACATCTCTTCTCTTAGTAGATATAATAATGATAAATGAAGAATTAGAGCTATCTCCAAGTATTTCCAGAGTTCAGAGGTATTTGAATCTGTGTTTTCTTTTATGTCTCTCTCTACTGAGACCATTCAATTTAATAAGAAGTGAAATAGTGTGACAAATCTGCTGCAGCCTTTTATTACTTACAGTCCCTATGGGCTTTATAATTTTTCTTGTCCCTTGCCCCTTCCCCATGCACTCTGTGCTCAGAAGAGAAATACAGAAGCCATGACATGAGAATATAGATGGCCCACAATGAAATCTTTGTCCTAGGAGGTGTGGCTGCAGTGAGCACCCCAGGCTGCTGTCCCTGCTCCCCTCAGGGTGCAGAGGACTGACCCTGGCCAAGAAGATGTGGCAGAGTCCCATTCCCTCTCTTTGCCAGGAGATCCTTCAGTATTTGCTGTGCCTGCAGTTTCTGCCCATCCTCACCTGCACATGGGGACCTGGATTTGTAGCTTGTGTGAGCTCAGGGGTGAGACTGACTGAACTGAAGTGAATGTGTCTGACTGCTACCAAATGAAATCTGCTCTCACAGCAAGGCCATCCTTTGTGGAGAGGTGGCTCCAGTTGTTTTTGGAGGGTGTTTACCCAACCACAGCTCAGCCACCGTGGCATCTACCACCTTCTTTTGCTGTGGTTGGCAAATCTTCAAAGCATCCATACCAACAGAGGGCTGATATTCCTGGCTCTGGCTTTTAACCTGTGTTTCCCTAGTAATTCTAGTGGGTTCCCCCATGGTATTAAAGGGCTTGGAGCCCTCCTGCCAGGAGGATGTTTCCAGTGCTGTTTCCTAAAGTCTTCTTGCAACAACAAAAATATCCACCGTGGTCCAAAGGCGCTCAGTTAAACCTGAGACTGATCTGATTTAAGGGGGATTTCTACCTGAGCTGAGGTCCAGGCTTCACATCTCTCCATACAATGCTCTGCCCTAATGCTCATTGAAAGCCCGAAAGTGGCTGGGAGGATTAGCTAATGGGTAATTTAAATAGGTCATTTCATAGGAGATGTGTATGATCGGCAAGCTTGAAGCCTTGCTTAAACCCTGTAGCTTTGTCTTGTCTCTGTGTATCTCTTTGTGCCCTTGCCATATGTCTCTTTGCTACTTTTTCTGTTCTCATCTTCCACCCCATCAATTGCAGAGCTCTCTTTCCTTTGTGTTCTCAGCCAATCTCAGCTAAAGCCCATTTTTGTCAATGGGAGTCATAGACTAGGCCTTCAAACTCCATCTGACAACGAATCTGCCCCACATGGAAACAGAGAAAAAAGATAAGTTTAGGGAAAAGAGCTTTATATGTGCCTGGACATACATACACAGATTTATTTTTTCATTTCTTATCTTTTGTGTTTCTCTTTTAGACTGAAAGATCTAAAGGGTAGGAAATATGTGACAGCGAGCCTAGGAGAGTCTATATAAAGGCTGCTAATGACAAGCATATTTACTGCATCCCCTGGACTTAATAATCCTCATTAGAGCTGGAAAAAACAAACATATTATGCCTTAAACTGTAAGAACGTCTTCTAATGGAACTTGAGGAATTAAAACACGGAACCAAGGTTTATCAGCCTGTTGCTAGGAGAGCCGCGGTCTGTGTTTGCTTAGGGAATCATCATCAATAATCCCTTAATCTAATAGCAGAATATAGGAAGCTGCTGCTCTGGAATGACCCTATTGGATGTGAGCAGTAAGCAACAGAAGAGAGCTACGGGGTGACCCAATAGCAGCTGCTGAGCTGTGCCTGTATCCAGGAGAAGGCCATGTGTGCAGGCACCTTGGGAGCGTATGAGGAGACTTCTTGTCACCAAATGGACCTCGGCAGAACAACCAACCATGGTGTGGGATTTCCCCAGGAACAGAAGGATCTAAATGCACTGGAATGGGTGCCTAGTATCAGGCCAAACACCTGCTGGAAACAGCATTGACCCTGTTTCTGAAAGAGCCCAGAAGGGAGGGTACAGGGAAGAATGGGGAACACTTTTCCAGAATACTCTCTGTCACTTTGTTGTTTAGACCTAGAGAGCCAGCAGTGGTATCTTATAATGGAACACCTCTTTTTTTCTTCATGAATTTGTTTTGAAGTGAAATAAAATTTCCACATCCAAACCATCACTTATTGTGGAGTTCCTTAAAGTATTTACAAGCTCTGACTGTGTTTAATTTGGATCACTGTTTGTTAGTGTCATAAGATTATGTCTACTTCTTGAACTGAAAGAGACAGTGAAGGAACAGCCTTTATTTGCTGTCTCTGGGCTTCCTGTCACTTTGTAGATATACAAGTGCAATTTCAGATGCCTTCTCAGGAATATATGAATAAAAGAATTCCCTGAATCTTACATAACTTTGTTTTCATCTCTCTGAAAGGCTTAAATAGCGAGCTTGCAGTCAAGACACCTATATAAAAAATGGTGTAAAAATGGTGAAACCATTTGAATTCACTTTTGAAATAGTGTCAACCTTGATGCATTTTGATGTGTGAATAACATGTTTATGTGCACGTGAAAGCAGAGGGGGCAGAGTGCAGTAGTAAATTTCCACTTAACCCATTGGACAGTTGGCAGCTGACAACAAAGCAAACAAGAACCTCCAAAACTGTCTGCACCCATCCACAAATGTTTCTGATTAACCTCTTTTTGCTGATAAAGTCCTCTGAAGAGCCATTCTGGCAGCAAAGCTGGAGACTTCAAGTTTTTTTCATAAGACAGTCCAGAAAGGTGAAGGCTCTATTTCAAGGTGAGCATACTGGCCCTGGGTCATCCCTCATAAATCACTGTCTAACTCTTGCCTCACCCATCCAGTGCCCAGGATGAGCATCGTGATTTACTGCTTAATTCAGAACTCGATCCAAAGTCAATTGGAGTCAGGAGGTTGACACCAAGAAGTTTAGCCCCTAAGGCTGTTTAGGCAGGACTTATTGAAGGAGGGACTTACAGACATGAACCGTCTGTTGCCCTTTTCCCACTGTTTTTTATTTTGATCTATGTCTCTATGTTTTTCTCTCCCATCCCACCTCCTGGATTTCTGATCTCCATAGTGACTCCAAAATCTCCAAAGCACTCAAAGTTTTTGTTGTTCCATGAGGAAGGGACAGACTGGCAGGAAACGCCTACAGGAACAGGTGAGGTGGATAGGGGATATTCTCCTTCTGCTGAAGCTGACTTGAGCTGAATCCAGCTCGAGGAAGATCCAAGGTTTCAACTTGTGTATCATACCCTGGACATCTACATTTCCCACCCAAGTAGGGGACCTCATTACAGCTCTTGTCTTTAATATCCATCCTTCTCCCCAGTGAGATGTGGCAAAGATTAGGCCACCCAATCTCAATCTGCTGCACCCTTCCCCAGCTGCTGGGATAATTCAAGGTCCATTTTTCCATCTTGTCCTTGAGGCCAGGCCCTCCAAGCCTCTGGGTTATGAACAGGCCCTCAGCACTTCAGGGCCCCAGAAAACACCAGGAGGTTATCCTGCGTGGAGAAACAAAGCAACAAAACCTGGGAGCCTTTGATGATGTCCTTGGAAAAAGCCAAGCTGTTTTTGAAAGAACAGCCAGGATAAGTACGCAGAAAGGTTTTGCTGCTATAAAGGGTTTGATGTTCTCCTCAATGCCTTCAGCAACAGCCTCAGCTTTCAGGGAAACCACACATTTTGGTCCTACCAAAATGTGCAGCCTTGGTTTTTCCGGGATAGAGACCTGGATGGGACTTCAGGAATCTGCCTGGACCTAATAGTGTTGGGAACCCCTGTTAGAGCATGAACTCTGAACCCTGTTTAGGAGGTGAGATCACTGCTGTGCCACTCACTGGTGTGGGATGTTAGATAAGGTCCCAGCCTCTCTCTCCTGCAAGAACTTTCAAAGTCTTTCTGCTTTACCAGGCTTTCCAGAAATTTGCAGAAACTTCCCATCTGCCTAGGAAAAGCACCTCTTGGAGACCTCAGTGGCTGACATGGCCAAGGGATTCAGAAGAGATTTTGGAGAGGGAAAGTGGGGAAGGAGCTGAGAAGAACACAGATGGATACACACACATTGGCTGACTGCATCAATCTCTTTTTCAGGAAATCATGGGAAATTATGACTACAGCAACACAAGAGCTTCCATGGGCATCCCTCAGAGCCCACTGCAGTGGGCAGAACAGCCCCATCTGTTGCAGATGAGAAGAATCAAACACAGATAATCTCAAGGTTCATCCAGTTTTGCTGCTGCCCTCAGTTAATCCCCTACCAACAGCACAGGGCACAGGACCATGAGGCTCCAGCCACCGCTGGACACTGCCAGGCCACTGGGGAAAGAGCAGCCAATCCAGAGCTGGCTCTTCTCCTGCCCAAAAGCAACCTGCCATGCAAATTTCTGGGGGTGGGACCCCCATCCCATTGGCCCCTGGCAAGCCCTGGCTGGTTGGTGCAAGGCTGGTTCCCCACAGTCTGGCAGGAGACAGGGGGGGCCAGGGTAGGGATGGGTCCTGGTGGCCTCTGTTGTGACCATATGGCTACATGAATCTTGTCTAACAGTGATTTTCCTTAAATGCAATCCTTTAAGGTGTTAAATCTTGCTTTAACTTATTTGGCTGATCCAACTTAGATCAGATTATGTTTGTATTTATTGGGATTTATGGATGTATGATTGCCTCTGAGCCCATATGGACAGCTAATTTGTCAATTAGAGCAATGCTGATCATTGCAGAAGCATGGCAGAGGCTGTTAAGCACCATTATCGGTTTCAACCTGGTCTGACCTTGAGACACACATTTATTTTGTCTGACAACCTTTTATTCTCACTGCCAGATTACAGATGTGTAAATTGGGCTAAAACCTTGAATATTCATCTTAGGTATGTAAAAAAAAAAAAAGAAAATAAAAAATCAGAACTTGTTGGAGATGAAGAATATGTCAGGGAGGGCTATTGAGCTGCATGCAGAGGATGGGACCTGGTTAGATCTTTCTTTGTTGTGGCAGCAGCAGAGTTTGGGGCCAGGATGGCAGGATAGTGCCCTGGGAGTCTAATTAAAAAGAGTGGCCATTTTTCAGGCAAGGAGAGTTCAGCTCTGATTGCTAATTAAAGGCCATTATTCCTATTTGTAGTAGCTATAGCAAGGGCAGTTTTCCCCTGAATCAGAGGCAAAGGGTGGAGCCTGGTGATTTCAGTGCCTGGCAGTAACAGTCAGTATCTCCATGCCAGCATCAACACACCCACTCAGCTTGGTGTCACCTGCAAACTTTCTAGGGTGCCCTCGATGTCACTGTGTCTGAGTCATTTTAAAGAGTGCCAGTCCCTGGCACAGCTCTGAGGGACACCACTGGTCACCAGCCTCCCCCTGGACACAGAGCCACTGTCCTTATGATGTCTCAGAAGGGGCTGGTCTCAGGGGTGTGTTAGAACCTGGGTGAGAGGCAAACACATTCCTGGTGTGAGGTCAGCCCTCCTTCTGTCCCATCTCAGGTACACCATGGTGAGCTGAGCTGCATGGAAATGGGAATGTCAGGCCACTTAACCTTTGGGCCCAAGGTTAAGTGGCATTTGCTAGGACTGTGGGTAGGGTATCTGTAGGTGATAGTGCCTGATAGAGGGGGAATGAATCATCACCTGCAGCTGCTGATCTCCCCACGGATTGAGAAGGAACTTTTGCTACTGGCTTAAATGAAATGCCTAAATTTTAAGCAGCTACCATCAGGTGAGGTGAATGCTACTGTGGGTATGGGATGCAAATGTGGGCCTGGAGAGGGGAGCTAAGTGCTTCTTAACCAGCTTCCTTGCCTTCCTCTCAGGCTCCCATGGCCACATTAGTCAGATACTTCATAAATCATGTGTCTGAAAGAGCGATTGTTCCACACACGTCTCAGTGATTCTGCACTCGTCACCTTGACCCTGATGTTTTACAGAGAACAAAATTCATACCCACACCTGTTAAAGGACAAGGCTAAGAACTGAGAATAGGATTGTTTTAGCAATATGCCCCCAGCCTTACTGGTTGTAAGGGACTTCATCCTGTAGATGATTAAGAGGACTGAATTTGTCGATTTGCCATCAATACTGAATTATTTCTATTGCAATCATCAAGTCTAGAATCTAAATCAAGAGGGATGTATTTTGTTGGGTGTTTTTTTTCTCTAAGAAAGTATAGATTTGGAGGAACATGAGAGTAGGAAATCATATCAGTTTTGTCAAACTGCTTAATAAATTGATAAAAGGGGAAGACAGGAACATTTCACTTGAGTGATTCACAACTTGCAATTGTTCCCAATGAAACTTTTGTTTTTCTCTACCAAAGAAAGGAAAATCTCTTTGATGGTGCTTTGCCTGGAGAGATGCATTAGTTGGAGTCCCAAAGCATGAGCACTTTGAGTGAGAAAATATCCCACAATGGAGAAACTCAGCTCCAAAAATGAAAAGCATGAAAATATTAACTCTTCAGAGTGAACAGTGTGGTTGCTTGTTTACCAAATGGGATCTGTAAACCCATTACATAAAATGTCTTTCATAGCCCATATGCTTTCTGAACTAATCAGCTTTGAATCCTGCTAAATCCCAGATTGAGATAACAAATGAAGAGCTCAGCTCGCTGGGAGAAAGGCAGCCTCTTTCTGCTGAGTATTAAAAAGAGTTAAAGGTCACATATTCCCCATGTGGATCACCCAAAAAAGAGATCATGCCGATAACACCTATGGCTTTTGCGTGCTAAGTAAGTATTACTGAGAGTGAAATTCATGTCAAACACAACTAAAGGGCAGAGTTTCAGATTAAAACTCACGTGATGGCTTTGTTCAGGATGGAACATCATATCCTAAAAGAAGATTTTTTCCTTCCCAGTCATGGTGTGATGGTATTTACAAGGCAGAAATGAAGATGCTCCTGGCTGACACGTCAAATAAACACAACAAAAGGCCTTTGGTTCTGACCAGCTTTCTCCTGGGCTGCATTTGGGGTGGCCATTCTGCTGGCTGTCACCAGGTACAGGCCACTACTTCTTGCCATGAGCTGTGGATCCATGAGAAGGACCATTGTCATTTGAAAAGGAGATGGGGTGGCTCACAGCAGGCCTGGTGTGCAGGCAGTGCACATTTGATCTGAAATTTCTGTAAATGTCAAATAACCTTTCTCGCTGCTATTTCTCTCCCAGAATAGCTCTTCTTGATGCCCCCTTACTTGCCTTCCTTTTTCCTTTTCGAACTTGAAATGCTTCCTCCTCTTTTTAAACTTTTTTATTCTCGCAGTAAAAACTTTGCTTCTTTGCCAGCTGTCAATTGCTTTAGAAAAATGCAAGTGTAAGCACAAAATTTTCAGTAAGTGCAAAAATTTTTGATTGATCAACAGTTTTCCCAGAGGGTGGATCTATGCTTTTCCATCAGGCTGTCAAATTTATACTGACAAGGGTTCTGTATGGTCTTTTCATGAACATTTGTATCTATCTGTGCCTAGAATCAACAGATTCCTTGCCAGGAATTAAAGAAAATGACCAGTCCAGCTAAGTTGCTGTCCTTTGCTGTCCTGTTGTCCAGGGTTTATCAAATAATTTAAAGCTTCAGTGTTTTTTTTTAGGATCTGATCTCAGGATATCTCCTTGGGCGCTGAGGTACCAGATCCCAAGCCCTGTCTTGTCTTAGTCCCTCCAGATCACCTAAGCAAGAGCATCTCACCCTTGCTAAATTTGGGCTTCTCCAGCCCAGAAAGATGGACTAAACTCATCCCTGATCCCAGACTGTGTTTGCACAGGGTGGATGGAATAGGACTGGGATCCATCTCCATCCATTGCTGGAAATGTTGATGTACCCCTGCTATTTTCTGGTCATAGGAAAATCACTGGTGTTCCTGTTGTTTTAATTTTGGTACTCCATTGGTTGAAATTTTAGGAAAAGCTTCCACACAGATCTGTTCTTGAATGCTACAGAGGATATCATCACCCACACTCATCGTTCTGCTATTGCATGAAAGTGTTCCAGCTAGATTAAGCTCATCTGTTTGAGTTAACAAAGAGAAGGTTAAATGGTGACTTGATTTTCATCTATAAATACTTTCCCAGGAAGCAAAGTTCTGGTAGCAGACAGCTTTTTAATCCAGCAGACAAAAGCTGAACAAAGCCCAGTGGTTAGAAGATAAAGCAGATGAATTTAGAGCAGAAATGAAGGACAGACTTTTGGGAGGGAGGAGGATTATCCATTAATGAACCTTTCCAAGGAGTATTGGGTTCTCTGCTTTTCTTTTCTTGGTAACACCGACTTTCTGTCTGCCCAGAATCCTGGAAAAACAGGTTGTAACTGGACTTTGTGGAAGGATGAAACAATTTTTGGTTTCTTTCCACATCATACCTCTGTTTGCACGAGCTCATCTTTCCACTGGTGCTTCCTTCCCTGCAGATCACCCCAGTGCATAAAATTAGGCTTGGAGATGCTGGACATGAAAACTGAGCTGCCAGATTCAGATTATGGTTATTCCTAAACTTTGCATCAGAAATACACTTTTGATCATGGGTTTTTAAATAATTTTATCACAGTAGAACTGATTATGAAAATTAATATGAAAAATGGTAGATTTTTGAGTCAGCAATTAATATAACCTCAAAAAGAATATCCAAAATCCAAGGAAAAAAAATGTTTGTAGTTTGAACCAATACTAAAGATAAGAATTTGTTTTTTCTGTCTTCTAGGGAGGCTTTGCATTGGATGAAAAAGAGGGGGAATTAAAAGCAATTTGTGAGATTTCACTTATTGGAGCATTTCAATAATATGCAATTAATGGAAGAATAAAAGACAGAAGGAAAGACAGCCTCCCAAACTCTGTAACTAGCTTTGCACTTCAGAATAAAGCCAAACTCAGAATTTTTAGGAGCTTGTGTTAAGGCATTTTTATTGGTGATGCTGTCAACCTTTCTGTTTGGCTAATGAATTTTTAGTTTAGGGAAGGTCTGTTTTTAACTTTCCTAAATCATCTGGTAAACAAGGTGAGGAGATGAAGACAATAAATTTAAAAACAAGAAAAGATTTAGTTAGGACACCTAATTAGGATTTCTAATCAGGAGTCATCAAGACCTATAATTAGCAGGGTTGTTCAGACTCATTGCTTTCTCTTTAATGGCCATAGGACATCCAAATGGTTTTAAATTATGTACCATGGGCTCCTAATCAGTTTATTGAACATCATAAATTGTTAAAAGGAGTTAATAGCTTGTGTTTCTTGGTAGAAAGTGCTAATACTCGAGGCAGAGAACTCATCAAATGAACCTCGTTAGAGAGGGGAGGAGGGAGATTGCGTCTCAGTGTCTCATTTTGTTTTAGTAATTAGCTTTTACTGGATTATCCGATCCAAATCTTTATTCAGTTTACTCTGTCAAATCTAGTTTGCATTTTAAATGGAAAATTGACACGTGGAACAATTTGTCTCCTGCCTGGGTTAACGGGTCCAGCTGGCAGGAGGCTCCTGAGGGGAGGGGGTTGTCCCCAAAGCCGTGGAGTGGGGGACCAGCCGGGGGTTTCCCCACCACTTGATGTCCTCCAGCCTCAGCTCCTGCCCCAGCAGCTGAGAAGCAGCCGTGTGTGAAATTGCCACGATGCAGCCCCAGCTTGTCCCTGAGAGCAGCGAGGGACCCAGGGCACAGGGAGCACCCCAGCGTGAAGCCCTCACCTGGGAGCACATCAGCTGCTGCTGAGCAGGTTTGCATCTCTGGCTGCGGCCAGCACAAGCTGCTTTAGCAGGAGTTGTAAGAAAGCTCCCAGTGGACAATTACAGAGATTTCTCCCTTCAGGGAGAGCGTTTCCTAAATTAACCAAATGTCTCTGGTCCCTGGTGTGTGGGTATTAACATCCGCCTTATCTGCTGTGACGAAATGCATTAAAATGCTGAGATTCTTAATGTTTTACTGGCTGACATTGTGGCTTCTGTGCACATGGGTTTGCCTGACAAAAAATTAAGGATTTGGTGCAAAGTATTAACTTCTAAAAAGCATCATTGTAAAGGTGCTGCTGTGAGCCTGGCTCAGTTGGTTCAGCAGCAGGGTATGGTTCTTCCCTGCACAGGGAATCTCCAGCTGTCAAAGCAAAGCCTCCCATTGCCACCCCATTGCACTTTTCATCCCATAGTAGTGGGCCCAGCTAATAACTGGTTGATTAAAATCTGGGGGGGCAACCCCAGCATATTTAAGTTTTCAGGAGCCCATTCCCATGGCTGGTTATTTGTGCCTTTCTCTTTTACCTTTGCATGACACCTGTATGACATTTGAGAGTGCAGGGACTGACTTCCCATGGCCAAACACATGTGAGGGGGAGGATGATGCTGGAATGACCAAGGTGTGATGGTGTTGGAGATTCCAGGGCTGCAGTGCAGATTAACTGATTTACCTCCCCTGATTACTGATGCTGTTCACTCCTATGGAGCACATCTGCTGCAGGAGGAATGAGGTGCTGGGACTCCAGTGGAGCAAAGCCCCCAGGCCTGCCCTGAGTGGGGAAACTCTTAGTGCCCTGCACTGAGCTGCAGCCCCCTGGGGAGTTGGTGTCTCAGCCTCAGGGAGGACTCAGTGACATACCCAAAATCACCTGGGGATACCCCTGGCAGAGCAGGGACCCATGGCTTGTTTGTGTCTTATAATGCCATCCTCTCCCACTGTGCTCCCCACTTCAGGAGAGCAGCTGGGCTGAGTTCTGCAGGAGACATCCCTGCCTTTCACACTGCATCCCCTGCTGGCTTCAAGGAGCCACCTGGGAATGAGATTGCAGCAAATTCCATATCTCTTGCAAGCCTCTCTGAACCCATGGAACAAGACAAAGAGATTCATCCCCCCTCTTCCTGCTTGAGAAGAGGGGTTGGGAAAGTGAGTCTTTCCATGCTAATGTCACACAATTACTTCTTAACTGCCAAAACAAATGGCAGAAATGGGGAAAGTGACACCAAATCAAAAATGTCACAGGTGATCGATTCATGTCATCTACCGTCGCCGCAGCCAAGGCTGGCGAGAGAGACACAGTGATAACACAACACTAATATTATATTACAGCCTTCACGGCGCTGAATGCCAAGTGATGAATATGTGTCACTTTATGTGTCGCTCACTCTCCGGGCCTGGGCGGGCGACCATGGAAAATGGAGTGTTCAGGATTAATGATATCGAAAATGATAGAGAGGAGATTGAAAATTCCTTCCTTCCTGAACCATGCAGATTGAAATGTACCTCAGAGCTATCTCTTGCTGCCCTCCTCCTCCTCCGCCCACTTTTTAAAGGTCTTTTGTGCAGCATGTTGAAGATGAAAGGAAAAAAGAAAAAACTGAAAAAAGAAGAGGAAAGAAGACAAGAGTTGAAAAGAGATAAAGGACAAGAGATAAAAGACAAGTGTTGAAAATACAAGAGGTGAAAAGAGCAGAGAGAAGAGAAGAGAAGAGAAGAGAAGAGAAGAGAAGAGAGAAAAGAGAAATTAGAAGAGGAGAGAGAGATGAGAAGAAGACTTTTTATAAAGAGTGTTCTATGTGGAAATTTCTTCCTCTGTTCCTCATGGTTTGATTTATGAGCAAGATTTCCCATTTCAGGTATTCTCTCATGCAGATACAGCCTGGAATATGTCCATGACTTTAGCCCAGGACCATCAGTTAAAAACTTGATGTAGCCAGAAGGTTGTGGCTGGATTGAGGTCTGTGCATGATGTGTTGTAATTAGCAAGTGATCTTACTGAACACTCTCAATGAAATCCAGAGTATTCTAATGCTCATAATTTCTGTTTTGCAGCCTTCAGAAATTTCAGGTGAAAATCAGAGTCGCACAGTGCTGGTAATTTCCCACATCTAACAAGAAGAGCTGATGACTGAGAAGATGGGTACAGCATTAGGGATAAAGTGACCTGTCCAGTGCCACAGGCAGAGCTGAGCTGATGCATGGCTCCTCCTTTCATATTCACACACCATTTATGCATGAATGCTGCTGGATGACCCATTCCCAGGGGCCCAGAGACTGCAGACACGTTCTGAGGCTGGAGAAGGTTGCAGATGTGCATTTATGCAGCTGCAGGGTTAGACCCTGTCAGCCCATGGAGGGAGGGTTCCATGCAGACATTCCCTTGTCCTGGTCTGTGGCTGATGCTGCTTCTGGGAGCTGCAAGGCCCTGTTGCAGCACCTGGAGTTGTTGAGTGAGGTGTTTGCAAGATTTGTCCAGGACCTGGTGAGATGGGGGGCCTGGAGAGAGCTCATCCAGGGACAATTCACCCTCTGTGGCTGACAGTGGGTGCTTGTGGCCATCCTGGTTTTGAGCAGAAAGGTTACCTCCCCCATGGCTGTAACCAGACCAGCCCTACATCTTCATTTTGGGTTTTTCCTGGATTTTGGCAGGGATGCCTCAAACCTGTGATATAGAAGGCAAAGGAAAGGAAATTTTTAATACCTTTTTTCCTATACTTTTTCCTTTAACATCTTGTTTTACCTCCCGGTTACTTTAATTGGGTCACCTTCCCAGGTGGGATGAGGGCTTATTCCTTCCTCCCAGCTGCAGTGGAAACCATCTCCTGCCTTGCTGTGCCCTCACCTGATATTCCACATGCTGCTCTTCCTGTGGAGCTTGGAGCTTTCTGTCTTTGAGGCACAGTTAATGGGGACAGAGTTTTGTTAAGCACCCAATGCTGCATAATGGAACAGCCCTTTTTTCCTTTCTGTCTTTCTTCTTAACCCATTGCAACTCCTGGAGAAAGCGTTTCATGCAGAAAAGGGAACTGAATCAAATAACAGAAAGTTGGCACGGGATGCAAAATTTGTTTGAGCATCATGTTAAAAAAATACTTCCTGCCACTGACTGCCAAACACCTGCCTGACTTTATCATTAACCTCTCCTGCAGAATGAGCTCTAATGGAGAATGATTTTAAGCACTCACAGCCATCAGTTTCATCAGACTGAGATTGGAGGAAGAAACCCAGAATCAACTGAGAGTACCTAATTAATTGGATTATAATTACATTTGGAAAGCTAAAAGGTAATAGATCTGTTTGAATTATGATCATCACAGGCTCTTCAGGGACAGAGTGTACAGTGTGAATCACTTGTATGTGATCACCAGAGACATGAAGAATTAAATGACTGCAAATATTTTAAATAAGAGCACATGTTCACTAGTGGGAATATTGGCTGCCAAGCTTGGCTGGCATGAACATGTTTGCATTGAGGTGGCAGTCACTGCCCTTTTGTATTCTTTTTTTTTTTTTAAAGGATACCTGAGCCAAAAATATTACCTTTGGTGTGGTTCATCTCTGGAAGAAGGATCAAGCCTAAAGACAAATGAGGGCCTGGAGATTAAATTTACATGTGGCTGGTGCTTTCCTAAACTGCAACTCAAAGGGGCCACACACCATCATTGGACAGATATTTTTGTCTGTTTTTCCTGACTCTTTTATCTTTTTCCTGTCCCCATGAGCATGCAGAGCTGACTTCCCCAGCCTTGAATATATTTTTTCTGCACAAATCTTTCTGATAATAAAAGAAAAAAAAAAAGAAAAAAAAAAGAAAGAAAATGGAACAGAAAGAGGCATTTCAGAGATACAGAGCATTAACAAAAGCCTGTAGATTTCCAGCACAGAGTAACAGGGTGGTGGAAGTATTAGATCAGAGCCATAAATCTAATGAGATTGTAATGATATGCAAATTAACAGCACCATGAGCCAAATGGGTAAAGTTTCTTTATGGAGCATATTAAGAGGCGTTTTGCCTAAGTGGAATGGTTGGGTGAACAATAAATGGTGAGCCACAATCTGCAAGTGTTGGCTGCCAACAGCAGTAAGATAAATAAAAACAGATGAAGACAAGTATTATTCTTCCATCTAAAAGGACAGATGCTGCAAATGAAACTGTACTGCCCTCCTGCAGTGGGAAACTGCAGCTATGCAGCCTCCATGAAATACTGGGGATTTTTGATTGCTCTTGTTCAAATTAATGCTCACAGGAAACTTCTTGGAAACACAGTTTTGATCCAGCGTTTATATATTCAGGGATGGACAAGAAAATGTGAAACCTCAGGCCAAATTGTTTCCTAGTGTAAATCAGGCAGCCCCCATTAGCTCTTCCAGTTTATGCTGGCTTTGGATCTGGATCCCAAACTGTACCTGCCAGCATCTGACTCTTGATAAATATTGAGTGGTCTCACTATGACATTTTAATTATAACATTATGGATTTCAGGAGGAGGGGGAGCAAAAGAAGAGAAAGCATTTATTTTTGGTTTTAAGCTTAAAGGAAGAAAAAAAAATAGAGGAAGGAAATAACATCTCCCCAGATCCCACAGGGATTTAGTGGAGATCAGCTAAATCTCAGTTCTTATCATTTTCAAGGGCTCCATCCAACCTTATTTTAACTTCCTTGCCATAGGCAGCTACTTTGTAATTTTCACATGGGATGCCTTGAGATCTCTCAGTGCTGTCACCAGGCCAGACTAATGACTTCTGTGCCAGAAATGGTGCTGGTGAAGCCATGAGTGTAGATGGCAGAGGGACTCCCTCCTTTGGTGGTTGCATCGTGCCCTGGGAGGCTGGAGCACTCATGGGGAATAGGTCTGTTCAGTCAGTGGAATAAAAAATGGTGTCTCAGGAGGGATTGGAGTAAAGAACATGGAGTGGAGAAGGAAAAGGAGGGAGTATGACCCTCTAGCCTGGTGGGGACACCAGAAGGTGGTTCTTTGCCATTCCCTGAACATCCCAGCAATGTCACATTCAAAGATATTCGTGAGAAGGAAGAGCATGAAGTAGCAGCCAAGGCTGTGCTAAAAAGAGAATCTCACAAGGAAGCTTTCCCAGCCATGGAGGAAGGTCATGGCTTTGAGAGTGGCCAAACCAGCACGAAGCTGGCTCAGATAGAGTCTCTGATTTGATGCAGTGGCTGGCAGGGACACCAGCTCTGTGTTTTCCTCAGGCAATGCTGTCTGCCCACTTGAGGGTGGCACTGCCTACTGAGTCAGTTTTCCTCCTTGTCAAGTGGATGGATGCTCACCTTCATGCTGATTTCTGGTTTTGTTTGTGACTATGCCAAAGTCAAATTCAAAATTCTTAGGGACATGAGATTAAAAGTGATACAAGCCTAGTATATGAACCTATGAAAACCCTGAGTGTAACAAATGCAGCCTAATGTAGTTTTTCCAAATTTCCCTCCATCTGCCTATCTAAATATTTCACCAAAGCCTACAGGACCTGGATCATCTCTCAATGCAAAATCTTAGCATTTACCTGTGTTTCAGACTGTCCTCTGATCCAAGAAATACAACGAGACTGAAGTGTTTGAGAAATGTTGTTCAACAGATTGCACATCGATCTAGGAGTTAAACAACATGGTTTCTGCTCCTCGGTGCAATTTCTTTATAAAGCCCTTCCAGATCTATGGAAGGAAAATAAGATTCATAGAAGCTAAAACCAGAAGTGTTATAGCAGTGTAAATGTGGGTGCATGGCATTTCCCCTTCAGAGCTTACTAATAAAAATAGCCACCTCCATCTGTGGTCAAGTTTAATATCTGGCAAAATCCATTCTGTTCACCTCTATTTCACCATCTGGACTGCCCTGTCAATTATTAGCATTGTGCTCAATGGAGCTGCCACACAGCTCATTTTTGTGGTTACTAGCTTAGTAAATAAATGTGTCACACTAAACATCATGACTTCTAAGGGAGTTTGAAAACAAACGGACAAGCAAATAGGTGCAAAACTACATTAGAGCTACCACCCTCCTCCCACACAGACTGCAAAGCTCCTTGTACTGTGAGTGACAGAAGGAATGAAGCCTCTTCTTACCTGAACTTTGGGGTTCCCCCTACCTTGAACTTAGTCCCCATGTCTCTGAGGGTAGTCCCAAACTCTCTGCATGCTGCTAACAGGGTTTTTAGGAGGTGTGTGTGGCTTTGCCTGCAGGATGGTGCATTCTGGCTGCCGGAGAGGGTGCTGAGCAGAGCAGCTGAGAGCTGAACTCACTTCGACTTTCTCTCAGCAGCACTGCAGCCTTTGGCTCTACCAGGGATCTCTGCACAGTGGTGTGATGGTTGCACCATCAAAAGGGCCAGGGGCATCAAAGAGGGGAAGTGAAGGATGGATCAACACTGTGCTCTTGCATTAGAGGCTGGAGCATGGTTAGGAGACAAGTGGTAAAAGAGTCACTGCTCTGGGCCTTCTGAAATATTTCAGATCCAAGGTAGGGCCAGTGGTGAAGATGGGGCTGATGGGTTAGCGGTTTGCTGTTGATTTTTTGGTATTTTTTGCAAGATTAATTAATCAGTCCCATGCAGGGATATCCAGCCTGCCCATGCAGTGCATGGCCAGCTTGGTCTAGTCCAGTATCTACACCCATTTTATTTATTTGTACAATGTCTGCCAGGCTTCTTGTGCTGCTTGCAATAGAGTCACCGAGGAGTAAAGGAGTCCGAGCAGGAGCTCTGGATGCTCAAGGCTTTGCTGAAGAGGGTTTTATTAACAAACTTCTCCAATATGGCCATCTTCAAAGAAAAGATGGAAGCATGGGCTGTTGCACAAAACAAATATTCTTCATGCTGCCTGAAGCACTTTGCCTGTGGTTGGTCACTGGTGCCTGGGGAGAAGATGAAGTCTGGCCCCATTCTTCTGCTCCCTTTTTGGGATGATGGGAATGAGGTCAGTCCACATGCCCCACATGAGGAAATCTCACTCCTGCAGATTAGCTCCAGAACTTTCCAGAAGGACTGTTTTGGACTGGTGTCCTGCAGCAGAGAGAGAGAGAAGCAAATCCAGTATACATTTTTCCTGCCTGTTTATTCCCTGTTCCAGTCTTGTTTTGAGGCTGTTTAATCCTTCACATGCAAGAAAATTCAAACAAGTCACAGAAATGTCAAATGAGACTGGCTTACAGGATGAGGGCAGCGTGTTTGTGAGCTGAGTTGATATTGCTGAAGAAAATTACACTTTAGCAGGCAGATAAAATTAAAACTTGTACAATAAAAGGTGTTACTGCCACCTGCAAGGCTCACCTTCTCTTTCAGCCTTCTTCACCAACATTCCACACGAATGCAGCGAGGGCAGCCTCTCAAAAGCCAAAGATCTTCTCCACAGTGAAATCCTCATGTAACCTGAGCCCTTTTACAGCACCTGAGGTGGAGATCCCCCCGTGCAGATTTACCTCTCCACGCTGAGCCAGCGTGAAGCCAATTCAGCGCTAAATGCAATGTTTCCCCCATATGTCCTTGCAGATAGAGCAATATTATCCTGTATTAGGGAAGTGCCTGACTATGCCACTTGCAACATGCCAAAAGCCATAAGACTATATTGGTTTTCAGACCCCTGCTGTGTTGGCTTGGGCATTTTCTGTTCTCTTCTATCAGAGCACTCTGTTTTCGGCAGAGATGTCAGGACGCCAATGAGCCAATGAAAGGAATCTCCTTGGCATTTATCCTTCAGTATTTCTAGGCTCTTAATCTTGGGATGGGAAATCTAGTGCTGGAAGATGGATGTTAAAAGGATGGCTGATTTTCTTTATTCTCTTCCTAAGAATATGTATGTGGTGTTTGTATGGACAGTGGTATTGAGTGCAACTTAGGTCTTGCACAATCAGTCAAAATGTCAGTGTGAGGGGATCTCAGCTTGGATATTTCTTGTATTTACTTTCAGCAGTGTGTGAAATGTGGGATGAATAGGGAAAAAATAAAAGCTGAGTAAGACTTGCTTCAGAAAGTCTTCAGTAAACAAGTTTTGCTCGTAAGTTTGTTGAGTTGGTGGGTTGCAGGAAGCAGAGACAGAGCCAAAGGCAAATTTGTGGCCAAACCACTACCTTGGCACTAGCAGGAAAGACAGACTGCCTCAGCACGTCACTCATCCACAGGGAGTATTCTGAATAAGCCAGATGTGCTGAAATAAGGCCAGGGTAATGTCCTGACATCAGTGGAGTGACTCCAACTGCAAAGTCCTGTAAGTGGCATCTCAATCAAGCCCAGGAACCAATTACCTCAATTAGGAACTGAGACACTGGACTTGTTTCAGGAAGGTCTGGAGCATCCCCTGAGCTGGGTGCTGCACCCCGTGAGAGCCCTCATACACGTGAGGGGCTGTCCAGGCTACACTGCTGAGCTCACTGCTCTGTTAAAGGGGAACAAAAGAAACTATGGAATTTTTGTACAACCATCCACATTGTCCTCTCCTTGCTAAATTTTCCCAACACTCTGGATTTTGTGATTTCCACTGTGTGAAGGGTTTTTTCCCATTTTATTGTTCTCACTGGATTTGGGGGCTAGGTACAAATGTTTAGGTGATGTCCTGATGTAAATGCTGCCTCCCACCTGAGATGAGGCTTCAAAAAATATTTAACATGCTCTGCCAGCAACCCTGAGACACACAGCTGTCCTTTGTTCTATTTATTTCTCCCAAATTCCACCACTTTTTTGTCATTCACGAACAAAAATGTACATCCCAAATCCCATCTTTCAACTCCTGAACACTGGAAACCTTAGGTGAGATGCTTGGGAGAGAAAGTGAAATGCCTTGCCTCCTGTAAGTGCCCTCAAGGCAGGGCATGGGATTGGGAAGGACCATCCCCAAGAGTGAGATGCTAATAAAGGTGTTAGAAGAAAAAAGAAAAAAAAAGGGAAGGGAAAGATATAAAAAAGAAGAAAATAAGTCTTCTTGGTGGAACACAAATGGAGTTCTAGCTAGGTATCATTTGCTGGGGAAATTGCATTTCTATTTGGGAATAAATGAATGTAAAACTTGTTTGAGACCCAGGTAATAATGGAACAGGGGAGGAAATTGAAATTTATGACTTTGCAAATGACTCCTGTAGCAAAGAGAGACACACATCAGAGATGTCTTTTTATCTCCCCCTCCCCTCCTCCTTCCCTCCCGCCTTGTTTTCTCTTCTTCCCACAGATGAGGAGGACAGGTCTGCAATAAAACAGGTCTAAGCTGTGCCGGCCCCGAGATGCTGCGAGGGGAGGCGGAGGGGAGCGGGGGGAGAGGGGACATTAGCGCTGCCGTGGCGCTGTCACTGCCTATGTAAATGGCCGTGCTACATAGTCAACAAGACACACTTGGCTGCCTGCAAGTGGGAAGTACTTAAATCTTGGCACTGATAAATGAAATATTTTTAAGGGAGCTAATCAGTGAAAATGGGGTTTCATCAGGCACTGACACGTCTCGCTTGCTCCAGCGAGTCCGAGAGAGAAAAATGATGGTGTGGTGCGGGCCGGAGCCAGCTGGGGATGGGGAGCGAGGGGAAGGGGGGGTGAGAGGCGGCGGCTGAGGATGCTCGGGGGGCGCAAGCAGCGGGGACCGGGGCTGGGGGCAGCCCCGCCTCCGCCACCGCCGGCCCCTGGCAGCCCCCGGGGCACCCACCCCGCGCTCCGCCCGGCTCCGCTCCGCCCGCCCGTGATGGATGGGCTGGCACGGAACGGGCTCGGTGCAAATCCCCAATCTGCAGCCTGCTGGGCTCAGTTGGATCAGCAGCAGGCTAGCTGGTATTTCTGGATAAACACTAATAAATCTTCCTTTCCTTCATGGCAAGTGGTGCTTCCTCTGCCTACCCAGCCCCCCGTCTTTCCTCCTCTCACGCTGGTGCAAGGGGAGAGGGAGGAAGGGTGGGTTCAGGGTGCAGGGAGCTGGGTGGGAATGGGAGCCAAGCCTTGAGATGCGCGGGGATCTGGCTGGGGAAAGCCTCTGACCTGGGGGCTTGCAAAGCCTGCCCCCAGCCCTGCCACCTCCAGTTCTGCCCCTGGCTGAGAGGGGTCTCCGTTTCACCTCTCTGAAGTCCTGATGGTCACCCACTTCCCAAAGGCTGGCTGAGCCGTGGGTACAAAGAGGCTCCCAGGATTTTGGGTTTGGCCCTTAGCCTCTGCAGAGGGAGGGAGGACACGGTACAGAGGGTTGTGTTCAGCATTTTCAGCTCAGAGCTCCACAGTGGGCCCTGTCTTGGGCTCCATGAGTGCTGGGGCTGGCTGAGAGCCACCTGGGCCAGTGTCTGGGGCAACAGAGAAGTGGAATAGTCTGGCAAAAGCAGCTGTGACCCAGCTCTGACTCCTGAACCAGACCTTGACATACACAACTCCATGGAGGTTCCCACAATGACCATGAAGATCTCATCAGGACAAGAAATTTTGCCTACATCAGCTAAAATCCAGCGGTTAAAGCTGTCCTTGTTACCAACCTACCTATAAGTGACCTCAAAATCCCCTGTAATTAAAATGCAATTAGTAAGAGAGGCAGATCCCACCATGTCCTCGCTCTGTGAGGGACATACCAGGATTTGTTCTCATCTGAAAGGAGAAGTCCATGCCTGTGAAAATTATCACTGAATAAAACTGTCTCAACAGACTGGCAGAGGGAGGAAATACACAAATTAAAAGATGGAAAAAAAAAAAAAAAGAAAGAAAGCCTGGTGCTTACATCATTTAGACATAAAGGTTCAAAGAAGGATTCCCTCAGTAATCAGGAAATGAAAATGTCCTTCAATTACGGAGCATTTTAAGACATGATTATTTCATGTGCATGCTATTAAGAAAATGACAGTGGAAAATTCATCATGAAATAAATTAATACTTAAACATTTTTGAAAGGTTCCCTGGTGTATTCTTATCCTCCTCCCCTTCTGACACAATAATGTGTTGTTTCTCAAGAAAATTTTATTGGACTAGAGATGATAAAATACACAATGAAAAATACATTTGGAAAGCAAATTCATAACTACTTTTTTTTAAAGGAGGCAGCTTAGCTGAAAATACACAAAAAACCACATGGACAATTTATTATTCTCTGCTAGTGGAAAAGAGACTTTTTTTCCCCCCTTCATAAACTCAACCATGCTGGTGTTTGAATAATTGCCTCCCAAATTCACGCCAACCAACAATTTTGGCTATATTGGGGGTTGGTTTTTTTAAAATTCTGCCAATGCAGCATATTGCCACACGTCCCATTACAGCATGAATTTATTGCCACCATGGCAGAAGCTGATGCTCACTGGAAAATGCAGATAGCCCTAAGAAGTGTTTGATTTGATCTGATTCCAAGCAAATTGGTGCTGGGGAGAGAAACAACAATGTGGCATCAGACTCCTGAGCTCTCCAAACGTGTCTGTTCCAGAGTCTGCTGAAGCCAAGGTTTTATTTATTTATCTTCATGGATTTCAGTGGGGTTTTGCTTAGGAGGTGCTTTGTGGGAGCCATGTGGTATTGCACATTTTTACCTCTGGGCTGAGAGGTTCAAGCCAGAAAGCTGCAGTGAAACAAGGCTGAGTTGAGGTTCAGGAGCTCTGAGGCAAGATGGGAACCTCATGAAGGCTCTGTAGACAAGCCACGAAGAAACTGAAGTTGCAGCCTGGAGCCAGGGAATGGGGTTTATGGAGGAGGCTCAGCTGTGCAATTTGCCCTTGCTGGACTTCAGCACAATGGGGCTCGTGGGTGCAGCCAGCAGGGCAAGCTCAGGTTTGCTCCTGTAATGGGAACATCACTTTTGGGACACCCTGTCAAAGCTAAAGGCAAGGTCAGGCAAACCTTGCAGCTCCTTGGAACTGTTTGAGGATTCCCAGGAAACAGGAACTTCTATTCCCTGACACCACAGGAGGGTCCTACTCAGCCAAGGCCTGTTTCTGTAGGACAGCATGCAAGAGTCTGCCTTGAATTTTATCCTGGTTGGTAGTCAGATGGAAAAAAACCAAAATAATACAAATCCAGCAGTGAAATGGGTATTGTTGCCCAGATCTGCTCCTGCTTAGAGCAAGCAGGGGGAGAGTTCCCCTTGCTTTGAACAGGTAAGTGCAGCTCTTGGATTGATGGGAGTTGGACTCCACGATCCTTACGGGTGCCTTCCAACTTGAGATATTCAGTGATTCTATGATTACCTGTTCTGCCACTGTGCTTCTTGACCCATTTTATATGCTTGTGGAGTATCTATTTTGCTGTTCTATGGCTCATATTTTGAGGAAGGACCATAATTCATGAGGGGTGCCTGCCTAGATAACTCACAAGTGGGATATACATGTCTGGCTCTTACTGAAGCACATTTTGCTGCTAACATGCATTATATTTGTACCACGCCAGAGGGGGTGTCTGCAGGTCTAAAAATGTTGGTTATAACAGCTACTCATGCTATTAGTATAGTTGTAGATATTATATGATTTATTGATGTGTTTTTATTTCCCACTGGTATGGTATAAATATATTTATTTCACAAAAGTGGCCAATAAATTTCCCTTATGAATCCTGTTATCTGCACCATTAACCATTGATCATTTTTATGAGGTCGCAACTTAAGGTGTACATGAATTTACACCTTAATTTGTGACCCTTTCCAAAATAATACATAGCCACTTCTGAACTATTCACCTCACAAGAGGCACTGCTCATTTTTGCTGCTTCCTACTGCACTCAATATTTGTTTCTCATCAGACAGTGTCCTAGCATCATGTGCCACTCAAGTGTTTCATCCTCTCAACACACACACAGAAAAGTGGATAAAACATTAATGACATGAAACTTTCCTTTACTCAGTTCATTCCTTATGGAACTCTGGATTTTAACAAGAAAATAAGATGACAAAGCAACACCAAATAACCCAAGGGCACACTCTAGACTTCCTTTATAAAGACCAAAATTTCCTAACAGCCTCCAAAGAACAACAAGAATGCCAGAAATTCAGATAGTCCCAAGTAACCATCTCTATTTTCTCATTTTTTTTTGTTGTCCTATAGGTGATGTTTAAGGGCAGCACAAGAACAAGTGTCTCCTTGTGTCCTTCATCAGTTTACTCTTTGATTTGTAAAAAGCACTGAAGCTGGGAGTATTGCATGTTTATTTTTTATCAGGCTCCCATGTGCTCATGTTTTAGCATGAGGATTGCTCTTCAAAGCCCTGATTAGATGCAACATTCCCCTGTTCTGTTGGTGACCTTCACCACTGGCCGTCCCTTCCTCCAGCTCTTCACACAGGGGGCTTCACAGACACTTGGCTCTCTCCAGGTGTTTGATTTTCACATCACCTGTTCAGCTCTGATCTGCCATTGCTCTTGGTTGTTCTCTCCTCACTCTGGGATTGCCTCGTCACAGCATTTGGGATGTTTTCTAGCTATGGCCAAGGTTGTATTCCCCATCTCCTCTGCAGACCTGAGCTCTCACTGAGCTCCTTTCTCAGTTAAGGACAATGACTCGTTCTTCAGAGGTCAAGCAAATCTCTTCCTTCCTTTCATTTAACTCCTTCTCCTCCCTGGAGCTGTGTTTGCTGTTCTGTGCCCAGCCACCTCCTTGCTTTGATGCGTGTCCAATTTTGTCTCCGGTTGATCCCTCTTCATCTCCTTCACATCTGCTGGGCAAGTTCTCACACAGGCTTGCCAAGTCCATCCCTACTACTAGAATTGGCCTGGAGACAAAATCCCCAAGAAACTCTAGAGTCCAAGCACATTCCTGGGGTTGTAGATGATGGTCCTGTGCACGCTGTGTGTGGTGGGTGGCTGTGCCATGTACATGCACAAGCCCCAACTGGGATGCCAAGCAATCAGGAGTCCTACAACCCTTTGAAATCACAGGCTGGGGAGAACCTGAAAACCTTTGATGCCAAATGTGTGCTGCAGCAGAGGGATTATTCTTAGGTTTTAAACAACAGGCACAGCATGAGCCAGAGCCCTCCTTCCCCACACCCCCTCCATAGCTCTCTTCTCACCCAGAGTTTGGCTGCACAGACTTTTTATTTGCACACAGTTGTCCTTAAAAATAATAAGTGACTATTTGCCTGTTCAAAGCCAGAAACAAGTTGACCAATTGCTGCTGTGTTTTACTTCAGGGTATCCATCTAAAGGCAGGGAGAGAGAATCAGGCTATAATGGTTTGCCTGGCTCAAAAACTCCATTTTGGGCCGCGGAGAGTCATATTTCAGAGAGTATTGATCACAGTGCAGTTTGTGTTTCCTCACGTCCATGATCCTGTTTGCAGCCCTGTAAAATAATAACAGTACTCATGTCAGTAAGGTAATTACCATTGATCTAACACACTGTGACAAATTTTTCAGTCATGCCACTTGATTCATACTTAAAGTTATGGCACTGCTGACTGCTCCTTAAATAATTGAAGGATGCCCTTTGTAAATCAGCACACTCTTGCCAAAAAGTGGCAGTTTCTTCTTTGTTCCAGGCCTTGTTTCTTAGCTTCATCAGGGATTTCAAAATTAAACAGACAGCTTTCCACAGCCCACATAGTTCACACTTGGAGCAAATATCATCTGAGCTGGCAAATCACTTATGACACCTTTGTTTGAGAAAAGAGGGGGAAAAAAAAAAGAAAAAGGTTAAACTACAGGGAAGATCAGAGTCTCTGTGGTTGGGGGAGGGGGGGGCATTGCTAGCAGGTGGTAACAACAAGAGAGATAAAACCAAATTTGGTTAATTCATAATGCCCATGAAAGCACTCGTCATCCTCTTGTGGTTGGGATTACCGAAGGCTGAAGAAGAGCAGTGGGCACAATCCTGATCTCCTGCTCCTGGATCCACTGAGTGCCCATGAGGAGAGCTTGGCACCCTCTCTTCTGAGGAATTGTTTTGGGATCTGCACCTCCACTACACCAAGCCCCGGCATGCTGAGGGGAAGCACCACAGCTTCTTGGCCTGTGCTTTCCAGGCTGGTGCCCCCAGAAAATATTTGAGTCTTTGACCTGCTTATAACACAAACATTCAATAAGGCTCTTGAGCTGCCTTTGAGAGATGGTTGCACTGCTAGGCAAGTAATCAAAAGTATGGTTCTGAGTGGTGGGACCCATTGGCAGCTGGCCATAAACCACTTTTCCACTGGTGAAGTGTGGACACTCTTCAAGGCGAGTTTGGATCAGTTCACCACAGTTTTCATCAAACCATCCTCCTTGGTTGCCAAGGAAGCATTGGAATTAGTTGAAATTGGACATCAAACACCATGAAGGACACATTTCTCATTGACACTGATGCATAGATATTTACTTTGGCTCTAGAGTACCTTCTGGAATAGCCTCTAATTTTCCATAAAATACGAAGACCATATAAGGGGATCACCTTGTTGCTTTCCAAAGGTATTTCTCAGGAGAGCAATCCATAATAGACAAAGCTGCCTGTGGAGAAGTCAATAAAACCTTCATCTCTGTTGTCCCAGCAGACTGTCCCCAGTTACCAGACCCTTTCTGCTCAGCTCTCTTATTTAGAGCCCTCCCTTTGCAGTGTGTGCAGAACTTTGCTGCTGACCAGGGCTTTGCAGCTCAGGTTCAAAAACAGACAAGGAAAGACTGATCCATAAGTCTGTCATCGCCACGGCTCAACAGCTGCACCCTCTGCTTCCTTTGGTTAGGAAGAAAATCTTGGCTGTGAGGGTGGTGAGGCCCTGGCACAGGCTGCCCAGAGAAGTTGTGGATGCTCCATCTCTGGAAGTGTTCAAGGTCAGGTTGGATGGGGCTTGAGCAACCTTGACTAGTGGAAGGTGTCCCTGACCATGGCAGGGGGCTTGGAACAAGGAGATGTTTAATGTCCCTTCCAACACAAACCATTCTGTGATTCCATGAGGTTTGGTGGCTCTCACAGGGTTCCTGTGCTCGGGGAGCACTCAGACCTGCAGCAGCCACCGTGGCATTGCAGCCTTTGGAGAACAAATTGAATGAACTCTCCTCCAGGAGAGCCTCAAGCCCGTCCCTTTGGCATTGTTGGGACACACAAAGCAGTGGCTCTGCTTTGATCCACTCTGCTACCTGTGAAGTGTCCTCTTTTGTGGGCATTCTTGTACCTGCTTGAGATGAGGCCAGAATAAACAGAAAGCACCTTAAAGGAGCTTACTAAGTAAGTCTAGGATTGAGCAAACAGCATATTTGAGGGGTCAGATTTAATTCCTTCCTTCCTTTTGTATTCAGATTAGAGGCCAAGGTAGATTTGTGGAAGCCAGGACTCCTCAGCTAATGCTGCTTTTGCACTTAACCTGCAATTTACCTGTCAGTAACAAATACATAAAAGGCCAGCTAAGCTCTTCCAAACAATTTACCACACCATCAGATGGGCTCTTCAACATCCAAGAGCACAACAGTCTGTTCACATCTAAGGAAAACATCTGCTGCCTGAAAGAATCCTCCTCAAAACTGCATCTGGCGAAATGAATGTGCATATTTAAAGGAACATCATCTTTTAAGTCAATCAAACCCCCCAAAAATAATAATAAAAAGCCTTCCAAAGAGACTACTTGGCTGTGATGTATTGGCTTGGTTAAGAAGGGCTGTGTTTTCAGAGCCTCCTAAATTTCTCAACTCAAGTGCTGAGTGGAAGTTTATTAAGTGACCTGTCTGGATGTATATCAGCCTTGTCCCTGGTGGGGGTCCTATGTTAAATTCCATCATTAAAACCTATTACCGAGCTATCAAAACCCGCTGTAATTCCATCTAATGACCTCATTTCCCTAAGCATAACTCAGTGCAAGCTCTGCTGATGCGGAGTTGGCTCTTGGTGGGTGCAGCCCCTGAGCAGAGCAGGGGGCGGGAGGGGAGAGAGGCAGAAATCAATGTCTGCAGAGATGACAAGGCACGCGGCCAGAGACTGGGGACCAAGAAACTATCCAATATCCCATTTCCTATCCAGTCTATTAGCAGCTGAAGTCAGCCAGGGCTCTGTGTTTGATTGAAGGCTTAGCTGAGACCAGATAGAGGAGGAGAAGCCCAGGCAAACATGGCCACCAGGCGAGGCTCCTTTGCAGCCAGCTGAAATCGCTCCTAAAAGTCACTGTATATAAAAATGGATTACTGCATTAAAAGTTCAAAATGTTCTTTTTATTTCATTTTAATTTTTTTTTCTTGGGGTGGACGCAAGGAAAAAAGGAAAGAGAGGAAAAAAAAAAAAAAGCCTTTCCTTTCTCCCCCCTCCCTCAATCCCCCTTCCACACACACCTCTACTTGCCATGAAATCATTTCGTAAATACAAAAAAGGCCCCTCAGGCTATTGGTGCCCAGACACTCATTTTTAGAGTGGATAATTGACTCCTTTCAGTTGATAATTCATAGCTTGCATATGCCAGCTAATACATCAGTGCCCAGAGACTCAGCGAGAGCCCCAAGCACAAATGGGAGAGAGGGAAAGGAAAAGGGGAAAAAAAAAAAAGAAAGAAAAAAAAAGAAATATTTCAGATGATAGATGAGTGCATTACGGCTTTATGAATGAATTATGTCCTGCAAATACCTTGAGCAGGAGAGACTGTCGGCCTGTATCTATACTAATCTGGGAGGAATTATGACGATTTCCACATTAAAAAGGGAAAAGGGAAAGAATTAATTGAGCAATTGGGCCATTAAAAATGTATGTCAGCATGTTCTGTATGTCCATTTTCCAATTTATCATATGCTAGGAAGCTTCCTCCCAGGGTGACTGCCATTTTTCTTCTCTTTCTTGTGTTTGATCTTTTTTTTTTTTATTTATTGTGGGTTCCTGTCATACAAAACCAGCTCAGGATCTTTTCGACAAGACAAAATCTGGGAATTTTTTGCAGGGAGGAGTTGCCTTTGTGCTTGTGGTCCCTGTCAAAAAAGAGGGGTGAGGGAGCCCTAATGACTTTCTTCTTTGCATCCCACAGCTCCTACAGTCAGCATTCATAACTTAACAAAAAGGAATTATTTCACCCTGTAGATTTTTATTCCTTTTCCATCTGAGAAAGTTCGAGATTAAGTTTGCACATAGTGGGTGGACAAAGTACAGGTTTGATTTAAAAAGCAGTTTGCTAAGGCTGGCTCGTCTAAAAGCACCAAGGGTGAGTGCCAGCACATGCAAACACCTGCCCTGCACACATGAGGGAAATGCCACACACCACTGCTTGAAAAATTCACTGACACCGACCCTGCATCGCCCAGCCCTGGCACTGAGCTGGGGATCATATCCATTGCTGGCCAAAATTGTGCCCTGGATGGTTGTAGTGTTTGTATTCCACGTAAATCCGCTGTAGGAAGTGTTAATTATTTTCAGAGTTGAGAAATAATTAAGTAGATTAAAAGAGTTTGCCAGTGGGAAAATGTTTTTAGAATAACAGCAATGTTAGGAATTGTTTCCAACTCTATAATTAGTAGGATTGTTTAAATAGCTGGAATAAGAACAAATATTTTTTCTGCTTTCATATACATAGTATATTCCATTATATTGGCTCAAAATTTTAGTTCCCTTAGAAACAAATCTTAGAGACTACCAAAAAAAAAATCAGTAATTCAATCAATGTAAAAAAAAAAATCCCGTTTCAGACCTGCCAGCAAATTTCAAGCAGCCTGACCAATACACATTGTTTAACCTGTGTCTTCAATTTTCTAATCCAGGAATTATGCTTCACCTGAACTTCCTCTAATACAATTAGCGTGGTGTATTTGCTGAAACATAATGCCTTTACAGAATAATGTTTTATGGTGCGAAGCATATCTAATCTCTTCACACAAGCCACTCTATGGCAAATCATCTTATAATATGCAGAAAATTTTTGATGTTGTTTATGTTCTCATGTTTATGAGGTCTTTAATTGACTGTAAGCTGCTCTTTAAGTACTTAAAGATGTTTTTTAAATCCTATTAATTTTTCTTGTCTTTTTTTTTTTTTTCCAGACTTATTAAATATTTGCTGATGTGGTGGCTGAAATACGAGAGTGCTGGAGGAGAATTTCAGCAAATTATAATGTTTGTATTCAGGACCTTGATGTGGGATATGCAGGTTTGTTGTTTTATTGAAGTGCAGCAAGCCCCTAAATTCCCCTTGATCCCAGTGTACCTGGGACTGGGAATTTTGCAGTGGGCTTGATGTAGTTATTTTCTGCTCTGGTACACAATGAAGGGGTAAGCACATCTCAGTGCAAATGCCACCCTCCTGGATATCAGCGCTTTTTCAGCAGCTACTCCGCTCTACAGAAGCTTTTGGGAGGTCTTAACAACCCCTGTGAGAAGGCTGATGTGTATAAAAGGGATGTGAAGCAGATTTCTGCCACTGCAAATCTTCCTGTGCTTTGAAAGATACCCACACTCCTCAAGACTGCTCTGTTTTATACAGGGGAAAAAAGCAGAAACACCCACTGAGCAGCAGCCAGGGCCATCTCCAGCTCTTGCTGCCACCTGACAAAGCACCCTGTGCTCCCAGGCAGATCCCACCCCAGTTATTCCCCTCCTTCTGCACAGGTGGGAGCCCTTTTTTCCAGCTAGGCTGGTCTTGGAGAGCTTGGATCCCTGTGGAAAGTTTTGTCTTCTGCAAAACTACCCTTTTTACTCCAAAAATAACTACAAGGCATTTTGTCAGTAAATCAAGGCTCAGAAAGAGAATATGAGGGAAGATGAAATGCTCTGCCTAGGGTTAGGGTTATGCCTAGGGCTGAGGTTCAGAAAAGCCCAAAGGCCAGAGCTCCAGGCACACTGCAGCTGCAAAAGCCACGCCAAGGGGAGCACGGGACTGCCCCAACACTGCTCCCTCCACACCTTCCTCATTGGCATCAGCCTCACCCTGCCTCCCCTCTGATCTTGCCTCTGGTAGCAGGCTCACCACCATGGCCAAATGTGACATTTTGGGATTCTACATGGATGCAACCTGGAGAGCACCACCTGAGTGACTGCTGGGATGCCCCTTTTGCATCTGGGTTTCCACCAGCATCCTTCACTGCAGCTTGAAGAGCTGAACTGCTCTACAGAGATGAGGCTGAGCCACGTGGCAGGGGAGGGACAAAGACGTCTGGTGCTGTGCAGGTACAAAAAGGGACCTGGTGGGTTTGTGCCAGGTCATGCAGGGTGCCAAATCCTGCCTGGATCCTCCTGGGACAATGGGATACAGTGTGAGGTCAGCAATCAGCCTCATGTTCCTTCACACACTGCCTGGCTCTTCTTGTCCTGGCCACCCCTGGCCTGCAGCACAGGAAAAAATTAACACTGGGTTTTGCCTAATAGGGGGAAAATACCCAATGACATTCACTTCTTTCTTCTGGGGATCTTCATTTTCGCAAACTTACAGATCAGAAGTGAATCAGACAGTGGGACATCTCCACAGAGTGCCACTGAAGAGCCCACTCTAGCATAGCAATTTTGGGCAGTCACCTTCTCTGCCTGTGCCTCCATTCCCCAGACAAAGGATGAGGGAATGCTGCCTTCCCCACACAGCCCCAGAGCTGGGGATGGCTCCTTGCTCTGGCTCTGAATTAACCCAGCAGGGCCCTCCACACCATGGCAACTGAGCATAGTTCATCCAAAAAGCAGCACATCAGTCTTGCTGATTGCACACGCCTTCTTCTGGAAACACACATCTCAGTAAAGGATTAATGACAGCTGGAATCCCATTAGGAAAGAAACACAGGTTCCTCAGCTTACTTAATATCAGGTTTCTCACACCTGGCTGGCTGAAGTGGGACGTAACCTGCAGAATATAAAATGTCCTGTTCTTGCCTTTGCCACTGACAGGCACGGAGAGGTGTTGTGAGGAGCAGATATTTATAGCCCAGCCTCCCTCAGACCTGCTAAGGCACGCATAGACCTGGAGTTTGTACAGAAACCTTTGCAGCAAGGCTGCTGCTCTGTCCCCCCTGTGACTCAGCTGCTCATGTTTTGGATGGAGATGCAGAAATGTGGATTTTATTTCTTGATGTATCCCACAAAGAGGCGTCAATGAATGTTCTGCTGGACAATTCCATGAAAACCCTGCACACAAAGGTCTCAGCTGGCTGAGGCACCGAAGACAGCAATGCTAGGCAAGGTGTGAGCATGCAAGCCCTGTGGTTTTTCAGCATCTTTCCTCTTCTGCTGGAGCCCAAGAAAAGCCAATATCCAAACCAGGATATTGCTTATCCACGAAGAAACTATCCCCATGGTATTTTTCTCATGGTCTTTCAGTGGGATTTGAGTGCCACTAATCTCAAAGATATCTCAGACCAAACATTGCTGAAAATGTTCCCCAACTACAGCCTGAGTGAGGAACAAGTGAGAGCTTTCACAGTCACAGAGACTTTTCCCTGTCTTGCTTCCTGGAGGACTTTACCTGGGAAAAATTCACCTTCAGAGAACCTTAGTTTAGTTTTAGATGATTTTACACTTTTTGCCTGATGTATTTATTATTTTATAGTTACACCAAACAAGAGAAAGGCAAAATAAACGCAGAGAAAAAAAAGTCAACGTGCTACAAGGATAGGAGTATTTTTCTCAGTTTTTTTCCCCTGAGATGAAAGAGTTAACTAACAGACTAAAAAATACAGTTGCCTTTTGTTTCATTTAAAAACAGATTATTTGCTTAAAAAAAATCTTCAAGTGTCATATTTTAAGGAGTATCTACAAGTAGTTTTAATTCTTGTATCCCAAAAATACAGGACAGAGTCTTTTGACCTATACTGTAGGAAACACATGAAGATCACAGCACTTCCTGCAAAAAAAAAAAAAAAAAGTGGAAAATAAGTAAAAGTTAGGATATCTGGAGAAGCATTTGCAATGGGAACAGTTTCTTGCTGGCGTCAACAGCTTCACCCTGGCTCAAGAGAATCTCTGCCCTGCTGTTTCAATACCTGAGATGACTCTGTACACTCACAAGATCCTGCTCAGCAGGATTTAAGAATCAATTAGACGTAACTTGCCTACTTTTTGTCAAACCTCCATCACCAGCAGTGCCTCCTCCTGCATTTCCACAGAGGGACAGAGCAGACCCTCGGTGGCCACGTGGGGCTGAGGTGTTCAGGAGACTCCTGCATCCAGCCAAGAAAATGGGTCAGGGATGTGGCACCTCTTGGAAGCCAAGCCACCACTGACACCCACCAGGAAAGCACCCACATCCAATGCCATTTCTCCACCCAGCTTTACATCAGGTCTTTTCTGTGGTGAGAATTTTTTTTGAGAGAAAGATTCATTATTATTAGTGATAATGAAATCAGCCATGCCCTTTTCTTCACCTGCCTCCCCCCCAAATCTCTGTGTTTGGTTACCTGCAGCTTCAGGGATCCCACACTCAGCCTGTGCTGATAACTCGGGGATGGCACCTTTCTTATTGAGCAGGGTGGGAAAAGCAGCTTCCAGTGTCAGGAATTTCTTCCAGACGTTCAGCATCTGTATTTAAATTAAGAGGCTTAAAGCTCTCCTGAACTTTCCCAGGTTTTTTAATTTTAGTTTAACTTCAGGAGTGAAGTTTTAAGGCCGGGATGTCATATCCGGAGTGCCATCTACCGCGTCTTCCAGGCACTGCCACGAAACCGCGCCTGAGCCCTGGGGAGCGCAGCTCTCAGAGCAGCTCGCCTGGGATTCTGGATGCAGGTGCTTGCGGGCAGGTAGGGATGGGAAAAACTCAACTGTGTGCTCAGGAACGCTGAAAATAGTGTGAATGGAGGTTGGTTTTTTCCAAAGAATGTGAGGTAATGTTGTGGGGTAACCCCAGTGGGCAGCTCAGCCCCAGAAAGCCCCTTTCTCACCCCCACACAGCCCCTTTCTCACCCCCTCCTCAGTGGGATGGGGGAGAGAGAATTGGAAGGGTAAAAGTGAGGAAACCCATGGGTTGAGATAAAAGACAATTTAACAGCAAAAGCTGTGTGTGCAGGTAAAAATAAGGAATTAATTTGCTGCTTTCCATGGGCAGGCAGGTGCTGAGACAGGACAGCCGGGTTCCATCATGTGTAAAAGTGACTTGGGAAGACAAACACCATCACTCCAGACATCGCTCTTTCCTCCTTCTTCACACTGCTTGTATTGCTGAGCACAACATCACATGGTCTGGGTCACCCCTGTGGTCACTGTGGTCAGCTGTCCTGGCTGTATCCCCTCCTTGTGCACCCCCAGACTCCTCACAAGGAGGTGGGAGAGGCAGGAAAATCCTTGTCTCTGTCAGCAATAGCTACAACAGTCCTCCATCACCACAGTTCTGGTCACAAATCCACAACAGAGCACCATCCAAGCTACTTGGAAGAAAATCAATTCTATCCCAGACAGAACCAGCACAGCTGAAGAGAAAAAAAAAAGAAAAAGAGTTTCTGCTTCTTGCACCTTGAAGTTAATGCAAATGTGTGAAAATGAAAAGGAAAAAAATCTTTTCAATGAACTAAAAGACAAAATAACAGATTAACTTGCCCTTTAAGCTCAAGGCATTTTATGATGACCTGACACACAGAAAAGTTATTAGATTCAAATCCCCAGTGCTGGTGACGTGAAATCATGGCCAAGGGAGAAGGCCAGGGCTCCTCCAGCACTGCCACATCTGTCACTCATGGGCACAGCTTTCCTGTCCTCGAGAGGTGCCCAGAGCACCAAAGTGCTTCTATTGGGTAGGACACCTCAGTGGGACCCTTTGGAGCTTGGCTTTTAACCTGCTGAGCTCAAGCTTGCCATTTGGGCCAGGTATTTTGGTAGCCAAATCTCCTTGAAGTCTTGCTTAGTGGGGCAGAAATTCCCTGATCTTTGTAGGCAGCACAACCACACCACAAAAAACTCGGTAAAAATGGAGATGGTCGGGATTTACCCACATTGAGAAGATGCAGCAGGTGTTGCACACCTGCCCCAGGTGTGGGGGAGCTGGCAGCCCTCAGCTCATCAGGGTGCAGGGCACCCACAACCTCAGAGCAGGCAAATCCCAGCTCCAGGTGAGGAAAGTAAGGAATTGCTCATCCCAGCGGAGCGAGCTCCATCTGCTGCCCAAATCCGTGCGAACAGCAGGAACAGCCGCAGCCTTTTGCCCTCATCCTCTCGAAAGCAAAATCCTTTTTTTCTGTGGAGCAGGACCCGCTGCATCGCATCAGCTTAATTCCTGGGCCTGACCATCTTAACTGGGAGCCCACTGCCACCAGCACCTCCTGTCCCAGCCCCTGCTGCCCCCCAGCATCATCCCTGGGGAGCTGGGGGTACAGGGCTCAGCCTGGCCTGGGAAAAACACTCCCAGGATTCAAGCTGGTGCAGGGTCACAGCACGTTGGGGTCACAGCACTTTGGGGTCAGAACATGTCTTTCCACCTACAGCCAAGTGAAATGTGTACCCTGTCCTCTTGTTGTTGCTGCCAGCCATAATTAATTAAAGGCAAAGGGTGAATTGCCTGTCTCTTGAGTGATTTCTGGCAGGCAGATCACATGGGTCTGTGTAGCTCTGTGGGTCCCTGGCTGTGGCTGAAGGATTGCTGTAATCCCTATAAATTCATTAGCATTTATCAGCTCCCTGTTTGTGGCTGCACTGCTCCTACTCTCCCCCTTTCTTGCCCTTCTCCTTCCACGGAGCAAAAATTTATCGCTGCATTAAAGCCGGAGAGCTCCCGGCCGATGAGCTGGGGAAGGAGGATAATTCCATTACTTGTCAGAGCGGCTGAGGGGGAAGTTGTGTGCAATAACCACGGCTCAGAGCACAGGCTCCAGAGCTCCAAGCCTGTGAGATGGCACAGGAAAAAGAAAATAAATGGAAATAAAAAAGACCAAACAGATGCGGCAGTGCCCAGGGCTGGGGTTGTCCTCAGTGGACGTCCATGGCAAGGGACAGAACTGCATTATCCCATCAGTTTTTAGCAGGGTGCTGTGAAAAACAGTGTTCCTGCCAAGAGTGGAGCCTGCACTGAGGTGGGGAGGATTCCCATGGCTGCACCCCTGTTCCCTCTCCTCCTCATCACTGGCAGTAGCAATTATGGGACAGAGCAGGGAGCTGCCTTAATTTAAGGGTTGAACTCAATGATCCTTCTGGGTCCCTTCCAACTCAGAGTAATCTGTGATTCTGGGATGCTATTAATGGATCCAGCAGGAAATTAATATTTTGGGGGGAGAAAAGAAGATGAGATGAGACTTTTCAGCCAGATCAGGTTTCTGTTATTGATAGGAAGAAGGGGTCAGCTGTGACAGTGGGGGCAGGACCCTCCTCATGGCAGTGGGGTGGACTAAGACCAGCTGGAAGTGACTGTCAGGCCATGGGCCAGCTCCTCTGACAGGGAGATCGGACCTGAATATTCCTGCTCTTCTTTTTTCGGTTGTCCTTACTGCTAGTGACACCTACCAGCTCCGTCTGGTAGCACAGGCAGTGAGAGCTGCCAGGTTCCCGTGTGCTCTGAGGAGGATTTGTGTTTCCTAGAGCTCTCCGTGCCCAGGATGCAGCATCAGGTCTTAGCCGAGGTTATATTTCAGTCTGAGGGTCCCTGTTAAGCCCCAGGGTCTTTTCCACATCACAACTGCAGCAAAGCTCTCTGGCTGCTCTGCTCAGGGGTGTCAGGGGCTGTGCTGCTTTTTGTCAAGTGTGGAGAAGGATTCTAAGGATGAGGATGGGATATGGGAAACAAATTACATCCAGCACTGTTCTGTGAGTCTAGAAATCCCAGATATCCCCAGATCTGTATTGCTATGGGCTGAATTGCCTCCAGGAAGATTCCTCCAGCAGGGTTTGGCTCTCGCCTAGATGCATGAATATTAGGAAGCATCAAATTCTCGGGCATCACCCATCACTCACCAGAGGCTGTTTGCTGAGCTTTGGACTGCCCACTGTGCTGTGCCCAGCTCCTGGGGCCACCCTGCAAGGTCACAGCCTTCCAGTGCTGTGTCCCAGGAGTTTTCTGAGCACACGCTGGCCCGTGCAAAATTTAAGAACTAAAATACCAGTTCAGGATCTCTTCTGGTGTTTGCAAATTGTCGGGTCAGAGGCTTTGGTCTGGAAGCTCTGCCGTGCTCAGGGAGGTCGGTGTGACAGCAGGATGAGATCTGGTCATCTACCTCCAGCAACTGCTGCTGAAAGGCTGAGGGGATTTATTTCCCAAAGACTCCTCTTGCAGCCTTGGGTATAAATTTCTTTCCGTTTACTCGTTAAAGGCTCTGCTCCTGTGCTGTGTTTAGGCTGTCAGCGGTTGCCTTGGACATTTAGGTCAATCACAGATATTATTTCTGTCTCTGGAGCTGGCAGCTCTCATCCTGGGCCTTCAGCTTTGTGCCTTGCCTATAAATAAAACACCATTCATCCTCAGCGCAGTGGGAAGGGGCAGTGAGGAGCTGGAATTCTGCTTTCACAGGGAGAGGTGCTCATTTCAAATCACTCGACCCCTCAAAGAATTATCAAGCCCCCTATTAAGCATCCCTATTGCTTTAAGAGGAAGCCTGGTGAGAATTAGAGGTATAAAGACAGGCATTAGAGCTGAGGTGTAAGGCAGCTTGTGTTTGCAGCTCATCATTCACCGGCTGAACAAAAGTCTGTGCGGTGGAGACTGGGAACAGCTGGGGAATGAGGGCAGGCAAAGGCAGAGCCTGAGGGGTGCAGGAGCACTTGTGCTTGCTGGAGTCCTTGCAGGTCCTGGTTTATCATAGAGCTGATGTTCCTGGAGGGAATGAGCCCCCAGGAGCAGGAATCTCACCGATCCAAAGGCTCCAGGACCGTGGGTCAGGTCAGTCAATGTTCCTTTGCTGACAAATAACAGTTCCCACATCCAATCTGACAATAGGCTGCTGAGTCTGTTCCTCTGCAGGGCAGTATAATGGCATTAAAAATCCAAACCAAACAGCTTTTAAATCTAAGTCTCAAACAGGGGGTGTCTTCTGGTGGATGTAAGGTTATTCAGCTCAGAGGGTTTTGCATAACAACTACAATAAATAGTTGTTAATTTGGGTGGTCATCATTCTGCAGCCATTTCTGCTCTGATGGGCTGTGGATGCAGATCTATGCACTGGTAAGTGGAAGAGGATGTAAGTAGATGGGGGCCTGGTTTTTTTCAAATCATTCTGGCTACAAACAAATTCGAAGAATTGGCAAGGAAAGGGAAATGGGAAAACTTGCAAGACTGCTAAACAACCCATCAGGCAGGTGTCTTTTACTGCAAATTAATTCTGCCCCAAAGCAATAATGATTATAAGCTCTAGGTCTTTGTTTAATCTCTTACTTCCTTAAGAGTGCATGCATATTGTTTTGTCATTTATTGGAGTCATTTTGCAAAGGGTTTACATTGCACATGATTGACTGAGCTGATTCCCTTCCAGACACTCACGTATCTCCCTGCTGCTTATGTGAGAGCTGAGCACTTTTTATTTCCTTGCAAGGGAAATGAGCTCTGACAAATGGGGATGAGATGAACATCACTTTATTTGGGGGCTGAGACAAGGGCAGGGGCCAGAGAGAAGAAATTTCTCTGGGTTTGCCTGAGTCTATCTATTCTCTCCATTTTTTTTTTTAAGCCCTTATGCTGTAATATTTGTCTTGCACATATAAATAATATCCCAGGCACCTGGTGATTCTTGTATTATTGTATTATTGCATTGCAATGCTCAAAACAACTGACAACCCTCTGCCTTTAGATTTCCAACCACAACAGTGAAGTGTGGGCCAGATTTCGGCAGGGGGATCCTGCCAAAGAGAAGCTGCTGAGGGGGAGGATTGTGAGGCATCTGCCGTGCCTGAAGCCAGGTGGAGCAGTCCTGCTGCCACCCTGCATCTCAGCATCCCTCCTGCTCCCTGAGCTTTGCCCTTGGCCCACTGCAGGTCAGGTCTACCATGCTGCTCAGCATGGATTAATTCTCCCATCCTGCCCAGAAAGGCATAGATTTCCCTGTTAGCTGCAGTTCCTACTCAGCGATGATAAATCCACCAGTGAGAGCCCCAGCTCTTTCTAACTGGTTTGTGTGCCCCCCTCCCCACCCCCTAATTAGTCCATATTTAACCATTACAGTTAATGAAAGGCAGGGACATCTTGCAGCCATCCTCGAAATCATCTTTTGTCCAGATGGCCCACAGAGTACATTGCAAACCTCATTAACAGATTGCGCCAATTAATTAACTGATATAGGAATCACTTTGCTCACCACCCAAGGCAGCTGCCTCCAGGAGGGAGCACAGCCAGGGAAGGACCCACGAAATTCATCCCCATCTGAAGACCAGGGAAAGGATCAGCATCAGCAACACCAGAGTTTGCCACTGTTTTCCCCAAGTTTTAACTATTTTTTAAAAATTTTTATTTCAAAATCTGCTTCTGGGAGGAGATGCTACCTATTTCCCTGAAAGATTTGCCCACGTCTTTCCCAAACTGGGAGCCATGTGGCTTGAAATGGACCTGCCTTTCAAACCTTGCCAACAGCAGAGAGCAGTTCCCTCATGGCCTTGGGTGTATCTTTAGCTGTGTGAAGTTGCCTCTCTTTTTTCTTTTTTTTTTTTTTTACTCCAAAGTAAGCAGATTATAAAACATTTTTTTCTCAGTCTAAAACTCACTAGCTATTGATAACTGTGTAATGAATTTGTGCTCTAGGCTGTTAATTGCGTTGCAGATGTTTAACCATAGGATTCCAGTGCAGAAGGAGATCGATAGATGTTGAGATTAAATTATCCCACTGTTTCAAAACGCAAATAATCACTGCTTGAGCTTGTTTGGTTTGGGTCCAGGACAAAAGTCAATTCCTTCCCTGTGGACATTTCTATAAAATACAGTTGACATAAGAAATGATGAGACTCTGGAAAAGTAGATTGAGCCGTAAATATTCATCCCTGCAGTGGATCCGAGAACAATAACTTAACTTTCTTTAATGCCCTGCTCTCAGGGTGCTTAACAAGCTCTCTATTCTTGGCAATCCTCAGATATTTAACAATTCAGAGGCCCTAATCCATAACTTGGGAGGGAAAAATTAAGATTTGGTTCGAATAAAGCCCCAGCTGATGGAGTTAGAAGAGCTTTGCTGTGGCATTTGCAATCAGCTAAAAAGAACAGAAAAGGATGGAGAAGTGTCCCTGCCTGTAGGTATCTACAGCTACTCCAGATAAGCTCTCCTACCTTTTTTTCCTGCTTTTAAGTTACTCCTTCCTAGGACAAGCATCCTCTGTGAGCGTTTGCATGCCCTTGCCAGCAGTTTCCACCTCCTCTCCCTCACCTTGGGCTCTTTTGAGCCCAAGGAACCATGGCAGCCCCTCTCCTGCTGCTGAAGCATCTGTGCTCAGGGACAGGGGAAACCTTTCCTGGCCAGCTGCAGTCACAGGAGCATGTGGCATCCATTTATCCTCTGAAAGTGCCTGGTTTGCCCATCAAAGTCCTTGGCACCTGCCTCCTTCCTGGCTGGGATGGGAGCTTTGCTCTGTGGGTGAGTCCTGGGAGCAGCCCCGTGGCTGGGGATGGGCAGTGCCATGGTCAGTGTGGTTCTGTGCGTGGTTTTTCACCTGAGCAGGGCAAACATTCACCAGGGGGATCTGCTCTGTGCTCTGTGTGCTCGATGGGGAGGCTCCTGCAGCACATCCCGAGCACATTTGGGACTCTAATTCCTCCTTCCCCCAGAGATGCTGCTTCTCCTGGGTGTTCTTCTGCCTCACCCTGCCCCTCACAGGGATAAACAACACAGGGGGTCTCTCCACTGAACTCTCCCTTGGTTTTCCCAGTACCTTTTTCCTTCATTTGTTGCTGGCAAAGAGCTCGGTTGTTGTTATAGCAACCTCAGTGTGGTTAAGTCTCTGGAGGCAAGCTTTATAGGGAGAGACAATATATTTTATTAGACTGCCTGATAAAGCTAAAAGAGGAATATAAAGAAAAAAAAAAGAGCGGGGGAGAGCAGCTCCCTGGTTCACAAGCTCATTGCAGGTCCCCAGAACTGTGGGCAGAGAGGAACAAAGCAGGTACAGAGCAGAAGGAGGTGACATTTGGGGACATCATGGAAGGGGCAGACCTGGCACAGGCTTGGCCAAGCTGACAGGGCAGCAGCCCAATAGCCCAGGAGTTCCAAGGATGCTAAATCTGTTTTATCTGGTGGAAAGCAGTGGCTCAGTGGGAAAAGAGACTCATAATCAATGCTGTCTCTTCCTGCCAAACACCAGCACTGTGCTGGTTTGTCCTCACTGCCCCAGTGCCTTCACAGCATCTCTCAGGCACTGGTAGCTGCACTTGCTGCTGCAAGAACCACTGCATCCACTGCCAAAATGGCTCCAGTCCCCCTGATCTGCATCTGATTTTAAACTCTGGTGAAGCTACTGAGAGCAAACCTTGGCAGCACCCAGCCTAAATGGCACTCTTGGGTACACTCCCCACCTGATGTATCAAAGGCAGCAGAAAACACTTCTGGTCTAACCCCCAGCCTCAGCCCCAGCCCCAATTCCAGCCCCTCAGCTGAGCCTGCTGGCTCTCAGCTCTTCTTGCAGTGCATCTCCAGCAGCATCGAGTGTCTCCTTGCCCAGATCCCACCTGATCTGCTCTGCTCCTCAGGGTCTGATCTCTGGCACCCATCAAAGCCAAGCCACTGCTTCAAGGTGCCTCATCCCTCAAGCAGACAGCTCCTGATGTTGGTACCTCCTCATCAATCAGTCTGGGTAAAACCCACTTTCTGTACAGCTGGTGCTCACCTGAATGGGATCTATTTCATGTGCTGACTGTGGGGAGTCAGTCATTCAGACTGGCAGTTTTCAGTTCAATTCATGGCTTGATGATAATTTTATGTAAACACTGAGCTCAGGGCAGGCAGGCAGTGATGTAAGAGCTCTTTTCTTGCTGTCTGGTGTTCCTAAACTTCAGCATTGCTCAACGGGTAAGTCACCTTTCATTTTGAATATTCTGTTCTGTTTAACGAGGCCCTTGTAACCTCCTGAACAGAAAAGCAGCTCAGGCAGTAACTCATAGCCTGTCTGCTGAAGCAAACACAAGCACTTAGAAGGAATGTAAATTAATTCAGCATTAAACAGGTGGCTCTGGGGAAGGATGGGCTTGCAAGTGGACCAACAGAATTATGTAGAATGGAGTCAACTCCCAGGACCAAAACCAAAAAGAGAAGGAAGGTCTATGGTGGCTGATTTCTTTTTTGTAAGAAGAGGGAAAATTGCACAACTTTAGCTAAGGTAATGTAAGGCTTCCTATATTTTAATAGCTGCAGGAAATTTTGGGTTGCCAGTTTTGGTGACCACAGATGCTCAGGGATGACACCATCATTTGAGGTGACGCTGGTGTTTCTGCATGCAATTTGGCCCTATAGGTCTGGCCTAAGATGGTAGGGATTGGACTCTGGGAAAAGGGCAGGATCCAGACTGAGACCAGCAAAGAGCTGTGCAGACAAAAACACACAGAGAACAGGGGAAACAGCTGCTTCTCTGGTCCCTCCATGAGCACCATTAGCAGAGCATCAAAGAAGCACAACAGGGAGAGTCCATGCACCAAGGAGACCTTTCCAACACCTCTGTGTGCCCTCTGCAGTCTTGGCTGATGAGGAGAAAGCCCTCCCAACTCACAAACTGCCCCCCAGGTAAGCCCTCAAGGTCAGAAAGGGCAGGTATGGGGACCTGCTGGAGTGACGATGCTCAGAGGGCTGGAGCCCCTCTGTTAAGAAGACAGACTGAGAGTTGGGGTGGTTTAGCCTGGAGAAGGGAAGGCTCTGGAGAGACCTCATTGCAGCCTTACAGTATTTGAAGAGAGCTTATAAAAAAAGAGGAAGGGAGCCTTTTACATGGGCAGATAGTGATGGGAAAAGGGTGCTTGACACTGGTTGCACTGGCTCTGGTTGCCCAGAGAAGTTGTGGCTGCCCCATCCCTGGAAATGCTCAAGACCAGGCTGGATTGGGCTTTGAGCAACCTGGTGTAGTGGAAGGTGTCCCTGCCCATGGCAGGGGGCTGGATCTGGATGATCCTCGAGGTTTCTCGGCACCATAAACCCCACTGCAGCTTGGAAGAGACAAACAGGCTTGTCTGCATGACATGCAAGAGCTACAGGTTCAGCCTTTTGCAGACACTGAAATGCCTTTGGAGGACTTTCACCTTAAACACAGAAAGGGATTGAGGGGATCACATGGAAGGATGATGACAGGATATCCTAGACTGGGACATTGCAGTCTTCCAGCATTGCATTTGCTTGTCCTGGGTGCCACTGCACACATGCTGGATGGTGCTGTCCTGTACTGCTGCTGCCTAATTGGATCAAACTGGCTCTGATTGCATTTAGGGAGCTGATAAATGGCACATCTGAAAGCCACTGGTGCGTTACAGCCAAAGTGTCTCTTGCTGTAGGGAGTTAATTAAAGCCAAGGCTGTAAAGCTCTTTTTGCTGCTGTGGATCTCGGCTTTTGGGGGCAGCTGGAGGCGTCAGTGAATGGAAACAACCTGAGGAGCCCACACAGGCTTTCATTTGGAAGCAGAGTTATCACAGCAGTCCCAATCACCCGTGAAGCTGAAATGTGAAACCTTGCTCAGAGCCTGTCTAGAACTCATCACCACAGCAGGTTTCATTAAAATATGTTGACTCCCTGATGCTTATGTATTTGGTGAGAGCCCTTGGTTTCCACTACATTTTTTCTGCAGGACTTTCATTGGTCTCGGCTATTGGACACAGAGGGGAGAGGCAAGGTTAGAAGATGATGAAGAAACTGAGAGAGTCAAATGAGCTTGAGATATTTTTGTGGCTCACTCATATGAAAAGCAAAAGAGCCAGTTCAACCCTTCAGTCCTTCCTTTTGGTGAATCCCCTTCCCCCAAGGCTCCCTTGCCCCATGACAGCACCAGAGATTTGTGAATGTGAACTGGAATCACCATGGACCCACCTGTGCTGATGACACCTCAAATGCAAAGTCACAGGCTGGACTGCTGCAGTGCAGGGGCTGACAGACACCAGTCCTGGGCTGGGAGGAGCAAGAAGGCTCTCAGGTCCTCCCTGGGTGCCAGGGGATGTGCAAGAGCCCCGTGGCAGAATGCACAGCATCCCCAAGGCCCTGGGGAAGGCTGTCCAGCCCTAACCTCGTGCTGTCTGCCACAGCTCTGCTCCCATGGGACGCACGAGCTGGTCCCCTCACCCCTGTGGCCACGGGGATGGACTCAATCCATCAGGCAATTGCTTGTGGCTTGATACAGACAAGTTCCTGTCCCATCACCATCATCATGAAAGAAGACAGATCACAGCTGTTCTCACTCTAGACAGCCTGTCACCTCCTCTGAGTGACTCTTCACTTTTATTCACACAGATCCAAGCTCATGAAATGCAAACCAAGTACCCTGGATGTCCCCTGCCCAGACCCGTGACACATCTGCAGGGTCTGTAATTGCTGTTCCAGGCAGCTGCTGCTCATCTCAGCAGATACCATCTTCCTACCTTCCTATCTTCACTCCTGCTCTCCAAACTGAAACAAAACCTTTTCCCTATAACTCAGAAAAAAACCCCAGAATAAAAATGTCTGACACAAACTCAGCCTCCCAGGCTAGACTGTGGCACTGTTGATGTGAAATTTTGCTCTGCCAGGTTCTGAGCCTTGGCCAGAGGAGGGACAGATGACTGGGAGAGAGTTGATGTACTTCTGTCACCCCAGCTACAAGCCTGTCTGGAAGGGTGGCCGTGTGCCTGCAGCAGAGAGCACATCTAGGAAAAGGGGAAGTCTGATGGGTGAGTCACAAGGTGCACTGACTCTAAGCAGTGTTTTCTCCTCTGCCATAAAATCCTTATGTGACCTTAGTCACATCACTTGTCTCTTTGTACATCCAGTTCCCTGCCTCCAAAACATCCCCTTTGCCTGTTTATTTCCACTCAGACTCCCAGGTTTTGTTGGAACAGCTTCCTGCCATGCTTTGTACCTACAGATCCTGACACCTCTGGGTCCCTCCATCAGCCTGAACACTGATGTAGTAAAACACAGAGAGAGTGTCTGTCTTTCAGATGCCCTTAAAAATGTGAGGCTCAAGATGTACACCCTCACTCCTATTCACTCCCTCCACCTGCTGCTACCTTTTTCCCTGCGGAGAATAATGAGGCAAAATATTTCACATGGAATGGGCTCTCTCCTTTTCTCTCCTCAGCAAACGCACTTAGCACCTGCTCATTAACGAATGTGCACCCTGCACATCGATGGGGCTGGTGCTGAATTGAACTTTGAATGCCTTTTCAGTGCCATAGCCTGGTTAATAATTACTTCTATGACTCACTCAACTCCATGCTGCTGGAGCGCCATTAGGAGAATTGACAGCAAAATAACAGAAACATTAAACCTAATGATGTTGGGAGTGTTAGTCCTGATAAAGTGTTCCCAGTGTCACCAAAGAAGAGCCTTTCCCTTTAGCAGTTGTGCCTCCCAGGGGATGTTTTCTTCCCATCCCTGGCGTCACAGAGGAACGTCAGCTGGCTGCTCCTTTGATTTTTGGCAGTAGGAGTGTGGGGTGCCCACGTGTGCTCAGGGAGTGATTGTCCCCATTTCAGAACAGAATCATAGAATCTATTGGGCTGGAAGGGACATTAATCATCATCCAGTTCCAACCCTGCTGCCATGGGCAGGGATGTCACCCACTGGACCAGACTGTTCAGGGCCCCATCCAACCTGGCCTTGAGCACTTCCAGAGATGGGGCAGCCACAGCTTCTCTGAGCAACCTGTTCCAGTTCCTCACCGCCTTCTGAGTAAGGAATTTCTTCTTAATATCTAAATCTTTTAGTTTTAAAATAACTTTAAAAACCACTTCCACTCTGTTCTCTCACTATCTGCCAGTGTAAAAAGTTGCTCTAACAAACATCTTTATTCCCAACGAGCAACTCTGACAAGTTCAGTGTAAGTGTGGTCTGGCAGCTCTCCCCCTCCCCTACATCCTGGAATGCCCCTGCACCAACCATGCCCTGCCAGAAGCCCACAGGCTCACTGTTAGCTTGCCTAAATCCTCAGGGCAAACACTCTCCTGGATTTTCCTCCCTGTTTCCCAGGGACAGAGGGTTGCCCACAGCCTTGCTGATGGGTGGGTGGTAACTGCCATGATCACAAAGCTTTTGGAATGTGGCAACAAACCTGACAGGTTCAATAAGAGACTTTGGTTCAAAAGGAGTTTCCCCCACTGTTATTCCCCAAAGCAAAACTGTTTCTGTGAAATAGGCATTTCCTTTTCTTTTAACAGGAGAATTCAATTTCTCTTCCCTTTTTCTTAGCCAGTTCCTCCTCTTTGCCTTCACTGCCACAAATTCCCTAATCTCGTTATTCTTGGGTGTTGGAAAAGTGTAATCATCCGAGCCATGAAATTGAAGACAACAGCATCACTTCCAGGGAGGTGACTTAAGTCAGAGGAATTAATTCTCCCAGCAGACAGCTCTTATTTAGAACAAATGTGATTTTCAGAACTGCAGCTATGTATTTAATGAGGCTCTATGAAAATATATGTAGCCCAGAGCTGCTGAGAAATTCAGCCTCGTGCCAGGGAAATGTATCAAGTCAGGAAAACAACATCCAACAGGATCATTCAGTCAGTTCATCCCTCAGTTCCCTGCTGAGAAAACCCATCTCTGTGTTTCTCACCCTCAGAGGTTGCTGCCCTGAACTAGGGAATCTACATGCATTTATTGAGTGTCTGAACCTGGCCCACCCTAAAGGTGCATTTTGAGGTTTAATCAGGAAAAGAGATGGTGTTTCCTCCCTCTCCTTCAAAGGAACCCAGCACACATGAGCAGGTGGATTTCCACACAACACAGGATTAAGGCATGGAAGTCCTTGCCCCAGGATGTTACAGATTTTGAGAGTTGTGCCTTTATTCTTTCCCTGGGAAAAGCTGAGCAGCCCCTTTTCAGCTCTGTGCCTCAATTTCCTTTCTTGCCTGTTGTCTTTCTCTTTACCCATAGCAAGGACTGCCCTTCCTGCACCCTTATAGCAAAACACCAGGGGCATGGAGGGGGCTGCTGGTTATCTACGTGTTGTCAGACCACATTCAGGGAGATTTCCAGAGACTTATGGCCATGAAAATCCATTTATCCAGCAAGGTTTTGGGGCAGGTTGGTGTTTCCAGACAAAGGATAAGAAAGAAAAGCCATTTGTGGACCACCACGTGGGATGAAGCTGGGAAGGAACCCCTAGGGAGCTTTCCATGCTCTGCTGCCTGGGTTTACCTCTCTGCAGCAAACAGCTCTGCCGCTCCCAGGTGCAGCTGTAGCTGCCAGATAAAGGTTACTTTTCTCCAGTGAACTCCATGGTCTTGTGAAAGGTTCCCAGAAAACAAACCTGGCTACTGATTTGCACAAGCAGCCTTGGGGTGCAGGCAGCAGAGATGTGCCCACCCCTAGGAGAGCTGCAGAAGTCAGACCCCCTGGGTCTGCTGGCAGCACATCCTTCCCACATGTAAAATCTGCCTTCAAATGAGGAGTGCAGAGACCTGGAGACAGCAAATAGGATAAAGCACCAGCTGATTCCCACGAGAGGAGGAGGATCAGCTCCTAATGACAGCATCGTGTTTGCCGGGCTCAGCTGGAGATAAAAAGATGAACCATAGATCATACTGATTTCTCATGCCAAGGTAACAACAGAGAGGGATTTGTCTCCAAAAGAAGCATCTTTTCTCCCTATGTGCCAGCAAAAGAAATAATTTTTCTGTCTGACTTCATAACTTCATCAAATATCCATCTGGCACCAGGCCAGAGCACTGTGTATGAAGTTGTACTCACTGTCACAGCAGATGGATGTGAGAAACTCCAGCAAAGATTTCAGGAGGAGAGACCTACTGTGAAGGTTTGGGGAGGGTACACAGATCTTCAGGGGCATGGCTCATTAAAAGCACCGCTGCAGAGAAATCTGGCTTTTTGGATTTGATTGAAAATGGGGGGTCTGATGAGGAGCTGAAGTCCCAAAGCTGCCTTTGAAGTGTGGTCCTTATGTGGAGACAGAGTTCAGCAAGATCTTTTTTTAGGGGTGCCTGGAGGATTGAGTAATAGAGCAACTCTCAAGTGTTTAGATCGGAAATTTCATCTGGAACCTGGGAAGTTTATTTCCTGGCAGAAGCATCATGAGAACCAGTGTATTCTCATGACAGGCCAATTTCAAGAAATCAAAATTTCCAGATGACTCTGGACTCCCTGGAAAAAACTCCTGGGGCCTCTGTGTGCGTGGATGCCTTGAAAAACATCATCTGTCCTCCCAGGCCTGACACTGCCTGTGCTCTGAGAATTCAAAGCCATGTCAGGGCGTGCAGGTCCTGCAGAGACAGGCTGAGGGTGATGATGAGCAGCAGGAGATGGAAACAGCAAAATCTCCTCAGCACAGGCTTTGTAAATGAGGTGGAACAGAGCTGTGGGAAGGAGCCTGGATGGAGCAATCCTTGCTGACCAGCCCTGATGGCCCAGCTGCCTCCTGCAGCTGGGGGGTCACTGGGGGAGCTGTGGTCCCCTCCTTGCTGGAGCTCTCTGGGTCAGCACTGGGGGCAGCTGGGACAGCAGAAGCCTCTGTGCTGGCTCCAAGACCTTCAAATTCATTTTAAAATTGAAAAAGTCAAGCTCCTGGCTTCCTTAGGAAACGTGTGAGAGCAAACTCTGTGAGACAGTGGGAGATGCTGCGGATCCTCACTGCATTCAGAGGGCTGTGCTGCTGGACAGGATGGACATCTGCTGTGGCTTCACACCACTCTGGGGACATGTGGGCAGGGTGTCACTCTGAGGCCACCTCAAACAAGCATCTCCTTGGGGTCACCAATCTGAAATCCAGGAGTTTTAAAGAAATATTCAAACCTCTCCCAGGCCATGTTGAAGTGGGGCTGCTGGCAGGGTCTCTCCCATGGCTGCTGAAAGCTCAGCTGAGCTGACAGCACCTGACAGTGTGCTGTCAACCCTTAAATTGAGCACATTTGCCATGGACTCAATGGAGACCAATGACATAAAAGCTCATTTTATTTTCTTTTTAACGGAGGGACTCTGCAAATGGAAATTTCACATTTTCATGGCTATTTTTGCTTTTTCATGGATTTTTTTTTTCTCTTCCAAGACTTATCCAAGGAAGAATGTGCAATTTCTTGCACAAGACAGACCTGGAAGGTTTGTACTTTGCTGTGCACTTGGGAGTCCTGCAAAAGAATGGTTGTTCAGGAGCATTCATGGAGCCAAAATCAGAGGAATAAGGCAGAGAGTAGTAAGGGCTACTGGGCAAAGATGAGTATTTCACAGGAAGGGAGGATGGGAGGAGTCAGCCAGCTCAGCCTAATGAAAGAAAAGCTCTAGGATACCTGCAGCAAAACTTACATGTTTCAGGGATGAAAATTTCCAGGAGGTAAAAAGCCATCTTGGTTAAAAGCCAGTGTTGGTACAAGGATAAAAGGAAATAAACCAGCCACAGATAAATTTGGACTGGAAATTAGAAAAAGCTAATTACATTTCATATAATGTTTCTGTTTTATTCTTCTGGATGGAAAGGGAAGCTCAGGTTAGTGCAGAGCAGCTGCTGTGGCAGGAATACCACAGGCTTCAAGTCCAGGAGGATGGCAGTGGATGCTCAGCAAACCCTCCTCTGTGATTTTCTCTCTGGACCCACTTTTAAAAAAGAAAAACCTTTCCAGGGAGTTTTCCCTCTTGCCAAAAAAAAAAAAAAAATTCCTTTCTAAAGGGAAAAGGTTTTCATTTTACACACATTGTCAGTGGAGCCTTCTTAGGCAGCTCATTTCCCAGGTCCTTAACCAGCCAGCCTGCCTGGAATGGAGAGATTTGCTCTCATCTCAAATCACTTGGCTGCACATGGGAGAGAAGCCCTTGGACGAGGTGAATTTGCAAGGCTCTCAAATCCTCTTTATTCTCACTGTGCTGGCCCTCCTTGACTCATCTCCAAGAGCCCACGTTGGGCTAAGCCCAGAACGAGCAGGGAAAGGTGACAGCACCAATCCTGGGCACCCACAGGCACACACAGAGACAGCCCCCACCCCTTCCCTGCCCCAGAAATTAAATATCATCTCTACCCAGGACTGGGGAGGATCAGCTGATATAATCCAGCCCAGTCCTCCATCAGCAGAGACACTGAATCAGAACAGCCCACAGTCCTCACCCACCCCAGCCCACAGCCCTGCTCCTCCTGTGTCCCTGAGAACCCACAACTCACACCTGGCCTGTTCAGGTACCCAGCTGGGGGTTAAACACACTCATGCAGCCAAAAAAAGGCTGAATTTGGTTATTCCTGTGTCTGTCAAAGCAGTGACAGTGGGAGTCTGCAGTGGGACTGGTGTTTAGGCAACCAGGACTTCAAGGAAAAGTGGTATTAAGGTGCAACATGAATCCTTAGGGACACTTTTTCCTTGCAGCTGCCTGCACTGCCTGGGAAATCAAGCAGGAAAGTGAGGAGCACAAGGCAAAATGAACACAGACAGGATTGGGGCACACACAGTCTGGGGATAAAGGAGAAGGCTGCTGTTAGAGTGAAAAAGCAGGCAGGCCAAATGCTTTCTGAGTGCAATTATTTTAATGTGTCTGTCTTTTCCAAATTCCACATTGCACACACAGAAATAGCAATTTTTAAAAAAAATGCTCACACCAGAAATGCTGACTTGGAGAACAAGGAACTCTCCCTGTCTCCCACTACACAAGGAGGCACGAGATTCACAACGTCAGTCACAGCTGATCATGGGGGTGAACAGACAGACAGACATGGAAATTACAAAAGACAGAAAGAGGCAAGAGCAGGAAGGCAGCAGATGCTCTCATGGCCATTGCTGGGCAGGCAGCTGGGTCACAGCTTGGCAGGGTCGCCCACCACACCAGGGATTAGCATCTCACTGGTCCCACCCCTCTGCCTGCCCAGGTACCAGTTCTGCTGGTTGTCATCCCTTGCTCAGGCATTGTGTTATCCATCTCTGGCAGCATTTCACAGGGCAGCTGTGCTGAGGAGTGATTCCAGGATGCTCTCCAGACTTGGCTTTCAAGGCTTCAGCGAGCAAAGAAAGGAGTTGTATGGTTATCACTTGATTTTACTAATTTTTTGGCTCCAAGTGGTCAAAGAAAATCCTGCACTAATCATATTCATATGGGAAATGCCTCTGAAAGACTTACAAGCTGCTGTGTGCCAGTGAGGCTGAATTGCTACAGCACTCAAGGGCAGGCAAACATCGTGGGAGCCTTCTGCTCAGCACAGCAGCTCCTGCATTCCAAAGGGATTCCAGTGCTGGGGGCAGAGCTCCCCAGGAAAATGAGCCCTGAAGGAAATCTAACAGGGATCAGGCAGCACAGGCCCACCCACCTTGGAGCAATCTCCAACTCAGGTGTGCCAATACCAACCCTGGTCATCCTGATGGCAATGCTCATCCTTACAGCAGCTTTCCTTGGAGCTGGGAGCAGGTGTTTGCCCTCTCCCAGCACAATTTAATGACTTGCCCAGGTCTGGGAGGCTGTACCAAGGACTTGAACCCACATCTACCCAGCCCTACACAAACATCCTTCTTCCAAACCTGCTTCTTCTCCTCCTAACCAGTGTGGACCAGCCCTGCTAAAATCACAGGTGTAATTCCTTGGTGGAGAAGGAGCTGTTGAATGCAGAAAACTGCTGGAACACTCAAGGACTCACCTTAAGACTTTTTGGTAAACCTTTCATCAAGGAATTATTTCAATTCAGCCTTATCCTCCCTGGGCTCATGCAGGGACCATCAGCTGCCCAGAACAGCCAGGACACCTCCTGCATGGCCTGTACAGCACTGTGGCTTTTCTCTGCAGCTCCCACATGGCCACAGGTGCCATCGCCTACCCAGCACAGCATCCACATGGCTCTCACAGAGATCTGCTGGTGGCTCAGGGGAGCCTTGGCCATGCCACAACCCCTCTGTCTCCTCCAGCACTTCCCCTTCAGCCCTCCCACCTCTCTCTACACACATTTCTGATGGATGAAGCCTCAGGGCTGTGTTATTCTCAGCCAAGCAAGCAGCTGATGCTGGGCTAAATGGGAAGTGTTACCTCCCTCTGGCTACAGGAGATGTAAAGTACTGTAAGAAGGAGATGACTGAAGGGAACATGACATGGAAAACACACCTCAGAAAAACTGAGTGGTGGCCAGGGCATGGACTGTTTGCTGACCCTTCCAACCTGGGAAATTCGGGGCATCAAAGGGAGGTAGTAGGATGCAGGATGAAAAGTGTGCAGCTCCCTGCTGCAGGATCACAAATGGTGAGAACTGACAGACAGCAGAGGCACAGATGGATTATTTCATGGAGAAGAAATCCATTCAGGGCTACTACATACAGGCACCACTTCCAGCTCAGGAAGTCCTAAGCAATAGCACATTGGAAGCTGGGAAAGCACTTTGGGCAAGCAGCGTCCTGGTTTTCCTCTGTCTTTATGTTCTTCTCTAGACCTTGCTCTCAGCCTTGTCAGAAATTGGATTCTGGGCTAGCTGGGCCACTGTAGTGATCTGGTGTGGTCCAGATGATTTCCATGTCATTCAAAGTCCCAAAAACTTCATTTCAAATATAGAGTTACCATGAACAGAGGACCTGTGCAGCCACCTCTGCTCAAAATCCACTCTCCTGCTGCTGCCTCCCCACACGCAGGTCCTGCCTAGCAGTGCTGTGCCTCCCCACACTGGCCCCAGATCCCTCACGGGAACAGGAGTCAGAGCCCATCAGCAGCCAGAGTCACCCAGGGAAGAACACAAATCCTTTGCAGCACTATTCCATCAGATTAGGGTCTTTCTGAGGCACAGGGGGTGTCTTGATAAATTCTCTTCTGCAAACTCATCCCACTGCTCAGCAAGCCCATGAGCACACTGAGCAGCCCATTTCCTGCAGCAAGGATCACTCCTGGGCTAAGAATCTCACAGTCAGCTCAGGGAAGGAGATTCAGTCACCATCTTCCAGCACAGCTCTTCTGAAGCCCACAGTTATCCACCCCCTGCCCCGAGGTGTGTCCCAAGCCAGCCTTCCACAAAAATATGGGAAGGAAGTTGCCTAGTATTCAATACATAATCATGGCCCAAAAATTTAATTTGCAGGTTCCTGTTAGTCTCTGGTTACCCCAGGAGCTTATCCCCAAGGATCCAGCCTGACTGATCTTCCAAGAAATGCACTGTGAGGAGTACACAGCTGCAGCTCAAACTCATTAACATGAGAGGAAAATACCAGTGCTAACTGTGATCCTTGCAGTTCCTGCTCTTAGAATGGGCAGTAAAATCACCCAAATGAGGGCGAGATGGGACAAGAATTTTCAACAGAAGGGAGATGGTTTCACACTGCTTTTTCAGTAGCAAACACAGAGCTTTGTCCCTACCGCCAAAAAGTCTGGCACTAAAAATGCTGAAATCTTCTTGTGCCTGAGTGGCAGCAAGCTGTAATTTACTGCATTCCTGCTTCTTTTATGTCCAAGAATTGCTTCACTTCTGAGAAGAAAGAGCTGTCATTTGTCAGTCCCATGTAGCCTCTCCTTCCAACTGTCACATTTCCACATTATATCAGACAAATTAATTCATTCCCCTCATCCTCTCTGCTCCCCAAAAATGGCAGCGTATTTCCAGGAACTGAGAGTCATCTTTTCACAGCAGCATCATTATCAGTTTTCTTTTTAAAACCGTATAATGGGCATGTTTCAGCAAAAATCTGGATTTTTTTTGTTTTGCTGCTGTTGCATCCCTCTCCCTTAAAGTGGTTCAGAGAGACCTGACTGCCTGCTGGCTTCTCTCAAGCACCTTCCCCACACCTCTGACTGATTGCACATTTCCAGCTCACCCATTGCAGCGTTTGGCAGGCTGCTGACAGCCCGGGTTTAGGATGTGGTAAGGTCCCTGGGCAGGTTGAGCTGTATGGCCTCTCCTCCTGTGGTGTATTTGGCCACTGGCCCGTTGCCTTCCATGGTGAAGAGTTTGCAAGCCTTGGTGTTCTCGTGAACTGGTGTGGACTTTTTGGAGGAGATGGGAGAATTGGTGGGGCTCAGCTGGACAGCAGTGGTGTCCTGCACTGTGTGCTCGCTGGTTTCAATCTCAAAGGCTGTGTTGCCAGGTTTGATGAGCCCAATGTTGGAACCTGGCTTGGATTTGCGGGCCCCGTGGGCTGGGGGCCTCCGGCTGCAGATGCAGCAGGCACCGAAGAACGTGAAGGCCACCACCAACAAGATGGGCCCGATGATGATGGGAGGGTTGTTCACAGGGAGGAAGGTCCCAAAGGCAAACGCTCCCACTAAGGTGATGTTGATCCCTGCTAGCATGATGCAGAGTCCACAGGCGCAGCAGAGGGCAGGGGAGGGGAGGCCCTGGGGTCGGGTCTTTTTCTGGGTGGGTTTTTGGGACAAAGAGCCGCTGCTCTTTTCACTGAACATGCTGGGAAGAGTCTTGGAGGTCACCTCAGGCCTCACAGGGTGAATGCTGTGTTGAGAAGGCTGGTTCCAGTCTCCTGTTGCCTTGAAAGCCTGGAGAGGAATGAAGAAGAAGCTGTTAAAGCAATGAACAGAAGCACCTTTCCCCCACCATTCCTGGTGAGCAGCATCTTCTTCAGGTTTGCAGGTGCCTGCAACTAAGCACAAATCCAAGCCTGCTTTCAAGGCTGAGCTCTCCCTGACTCTGGTGGTCACATGTGGTCACCTCCAGGCTGGAGCACTGAGCCCAGTGTGCTCCATGTCCTTTGCTATCAATGCAATCCAAGCACACAATGGCCAGAGCCTGTGCCATAGCTGGCCTCACAGTGTTTGTCACCACCCACACAACACCTGCCCAAAATATCAGAATCCAGTACTGCCCTGAATGTCCCTCACTGCAATATGAGGGTGATGTATTTTTGGATGGGTACTGTCCACAATTGTGACAGAAAAGGGGACTTTTTGCTCCATGTCTCAGTTTTCCAATAGCTGAAATCAGTCATCCAGGTTGCCTTTCCAGCCAGTGGGGAATAAAAGGTCCCAGAAGATAACCCAGAACATCCCCAAGAGATGTCCCTGCTGGAGGGTTGAGCTGACTACAGAGGCAACCTTGGAGATGACTCGAGCAGGTAACATTTGGACGCTCAGTGACACAGATGCCATCCACAGACACTGAACGACACCCTGCCAGTCACACAAGTCTGTAATGAAATGGAGCAAATGTGGCTGTTTTGTCAGCTAGATCATGCTTTCCACCATGCATCTCACCATCTTCACTGTGATCACAGGAGACCCCACAGAAAGGGGACTGGGAATCTTGTTTGCCTTGGCAACCACAAACCCAAACTTCTGCAAGGTTCGAGCACTAGCAGTATCAGCTCCAGGATGGAGGCTCATGAGAACTGAGATGCTGAAGTTGAAAAAGAGCCTGTGTGGGGATCTGTCTAGGAACCAAGGCAGGAAAACTTAGCCCTGACTGACAGTAGCATCTTCTCCATGGAGATTATTGGATGGGATGAGAGCTGGGTTTGTGTTTGCCGTACTTGCTGGGAAGTCAAATTGCCAGAAGCCAATTTGTCAGCAGTTTGCTGGTGATGTCTTTGATTTTACAGGCAGGAGAGCATTTCTCTTCCCAGCCTGATTGCAAACAATAGCAGTCTGCTCTTCCTTACTCCCCTGCCTAGCTCCCCAGCTTCTTCCCTCCTCTCCTGTCAAATCCCTTTCAAAAGTGTTGTCAGCAAAAAACTGATATCACTCAGTTTCTATGGCAAGAGCCAAGAATCTCTGTTGTGCTATCAACACTCTGTAGCCACTAAATTAAAAAAAAGAAACAAACCAACAAATAAGCCATCACCCATCACACTGAAACATGCCAGTGGGATCAGCCAGGCATTTTCAACGTTTCCTAGCTTATAAAATTTTCCAGCACCTCCAGCTGAGGCAAAGCTCTCTGCTGCTCTGTCGGGTGTTGTATCTCATTTCCTTGGCTTGGGCTTTTGCTTAGACCTGAATGTGTGCAGCAGTCAACTTTCAGCAGAGTTCCTGTTCAGTGAGACATCAGCTGGAGCTGACAGGGACAGGTGCATCAAAGGATTAAATCCTTCCTCATCTGAGGATGCCTGACTGGGGAGGGGTCTGTCAGCAGGCAAAGACTTTTCAGGATATTGAGAGTGTGTGAGAGAGAAAGGGCATTTTCTCCACCAGCCAGGCTAACACACATGCATGTTTCCCTAGCAGTGTCCTTTAGTTCTGCCTGGGAACCCTGGCATGCTGATTGGAGCTGGAGCCCTGATTCTGCCTCCTTCACCAGCCCTGGACTGGCAGCAAGAGGGATTCTGGTTAAAGACACACAGGCACCACTGTTTGCAGTTGGCTCTTCCCCTGAGTTTGCCCCACATTCTCCCACTGCAAAGTGCTCACCAGGGAAATGCGCAGCTTCTTGTGGTTAAAAAACATCACAGATTCACTCCATCAGCTTTCTTCATGCTGGCTTCTCAGCACTCACCTGCTTCCAGTCTGAAAGAATTCTCCCTCCTGGAAGAGCCAGGCAGCTGGGCTCCAGCAGGGCACTAAACAATCCAGCTGCTTCTGCTCTTAGGCAAAGCATCATCAGAGGTCTGGCTGCCACTGAGATTTTCAAGAGGAACTTCAACCTGTTGCCCATCCCATCTGTCAGGGGGCACCTGTAGCCACTCCAAAGAGACCCTGCTGGTTTCTGGCTGCTTTCAAGGCTGCAATGATATCACCCAGCATGGTCCCTCACAGCTCATCTTCTCTGCCTGGCAATTTTTCCTCATGGTTACAGATCCCTGACCACAGGGGCTGAAGCTGGTCACACCCTCTCTACAGCTGCACCAGAAGTGTTCTGGCCATGCTATGTCCAAGGCGAGACTTCTTTCCCCTTGTCTTTGCTTGCAGCACCTACATGGGGTAATGGCCCTTTGCCAGCAGAAAGCAAGGGACTCACTGGAGATTCCTGCCTGGAACCTCTCCCATCATCTTGAAGGCTTGGAAGTCAAGCATGATTGCAGGGCTAGAACATGATGTGCACACACAGCACAGGGTAGCAAACAGCACATAGAAGTGCTTGGACTGGGAACAGCTAGAAAGTAGATCAGTAGTTGCTTTTGTCTTGTTTTCCTAATGAAACATCAGGGATTGTACACAAGGGATTCCTGTTAGGAAATCAGATGACATGAGGGTGAGAAAGCCAACAGAGCAGAGGAGGCTAATGCAAAAAACAAACTACAGCCACAGAATGCCTTACACTATTCTCTACCTAATAAGGCCCCATCACAGCATAAAGTCCATGTTTATTCTGATTGTCATGGGTAACAGAAGCATCTTTGCTCTTCTGTCATCTCCTAAAGCACAGGCTGATGCTTCTCCATCCCCTTCTCAGCCACAAGGATGGGCTGATGTGGGTCAGCTCCCACTGCTGACCTCCCTCTGGCAGCTTTTACCTTTCACTACAGCGAAATCAATGGCTTAAAAAATTACCAACTTTCCAGCCAAATTATTCTGTTGAAAATTACCAACTCCTGTTCTGTCAGGAGTGAAAAAAGTTCTCTCTGGGCTCTTTGTTTCAAATAGGTTCTTTTCTTATCAGTTAGACTGTAGGTTTCTTCTCCAGACAATAATTCAGCTTAAATGCACTCCTGCAAGCACTGCTATGCAAAAATAAAAGCTGCACACTCAAGCTGGCATGATGGAAACCCAGAGGCTCTAATGATTCCTTCCAGGAGAATATCCACCCCTCCCAACACTCTCAGGGGGACAAAGAGAGACTTTCATCTGTGTCTCTGGGAGTTCCTAGAGCTCGAAGGGCACACTGACATATTCAGCCAGCATTTTAGGAGCATCATTTAAAGCCACAGCAGCAGCAGCAGCACATACAGCCAAGCACGCTCCCCTCTTAGTTGTAGTGGAGAGAAATTGAGCTGTCATCCTTCCACACCCCCTCAGTGCAGCAGCACAACGAAAATATTTGACAGACCCCAGATGAGTCTTCTTTCCAGAGGTGTGATGGCACAGAAAAATAATGACAGTGATCAGCAAACAGAAATTGCAGTCAGACAGCTACAACCACCCCCCACACAGGCAGGCTCACAAACACACAGGCACGCAACATTTACCTACCAGGAGAAACACGAGACTTTTTTTTCCTGGGCAAACTGCTGGGAAACTCTCTGGCAGGGCCAGGGAGAGCCTCGGTGTCTGGGAGGGGAGGATCCTTACCTGGGCTGGAGCGTGGAGCCAGGGAAGGCGATGGAGAGAGCGGCTGCCCCGGGTCCCCCCTTCACCCTTCAGTCGGGGATGACAAAACCATGGCTAATTCCAGCAGAACCGGGGCTGGAAGCCCAGCTGTGCGCTGGGGGGACAAGAATCTCACATCCTTCCTCCCCTCTCGTCACCGAGCTCAGGAAACTTTGCTAGGGTGTCAGTCCTTGTCGGAGCTCAGCGGGCTCTGTGCGAGCTCGGCCGCTTTCCCCCCACTTTCTCCCTTCTCCTCGGAGGACGGTGTTGCTCTCCTTAGGCAGATGGGTGCTCAGCCACGGCATCCCTGCCCTGCCGCATCCTCTCCTGCCTCCTCCTCCTCGCCGAGCCCGCGGTGCCCAGGAGGCTCAGCCCACCGCCCACCGCTGTCCGGCACCGCTCACCCTCTCCCCGCTGCTTCTCCTTCTTCCTTTTCTACTCCAGGCTGCAGCTCCCGCCCCCTTCAGCTGACAGAGGTGCCCGGAGCAGAACAGCCCCTTTTTCCCCCGGGGAGAGGAGAAAGCCGGGAGCGCATCTTCGCCGAGGGTCAGCCCCAGCCGCGCTCCGGCGGCCGCGGGGGAGAGACGGAGACACGGCCAAATGCCAAGGAATAGGATGCAGGCTCGCCGATGCTGCAGCGAGGCTCGAATCTCTCAAAGGTTTGAAATGCACATAACCAATTAAAAAAAAAAATACAACCGGTGTGCGGTGCCTTTGGATGGTGGAGGGATGCCGGAGGGAGGCGTGCGGGGTGTCTCTGCTGGGCAGTGAGAGGTGCTGAGACAGGACCTCCAGAGATGAAACGTCCAGGGTGTGGGGAGGTGCTAAAAAAGAAAAAAAAAACCGTCCCCAGATGTAAAAGTAATGTTTCAAGCGAGCAATCAGATCTATGGTACACTTAGAGGTACTTGGTATAAAACCACGCCTCATGCTGGACCCTGTTGCAAGCACAGCCAAATCTTGACTCCCATATTAAGAGGGCAATCTCTGTCTTTGCAGAGCTGGTGAGCACAGGGAACACGGCAAACTGCGAGCTGTGCACTGGATGGAGTGTAGATAATTCTCCCAGGGCTTAAGACGTGCTGACACTCAAATGTCCTCGCCTGCTCTCCATGCCCACACTGCTGTAACCAGCCTGGCTGCTGCCAGGGACAGCTGAGCAGAGGCTCTTCTCCAATTTATTGCTGAAGAATCCTCTATGAACCAGACTGGAGCTGCCTGAACATCAATCATGCTCCCCTCTCTTTCAGATTGTTGCTTTCATGAGAGAGAGAGAGAGAGAGAGAGAGGAGAAAGGTAACAGAGGCAGTGAAAAACAAAGGTCAGAGAGAGAAATCACTCAGGAGGAATGAACACTTCTCTCTGTTCTCCAGGCATCACTTCAGCCTGAGGATTCTTAATACAGCTTCATCCTCTACTGCACCATATTGTATTTCACCTTACAGGTCATCCTAGAAATTCAGGCGAAAACAAACTTCACAGAAAGGGGTTCAGTCTCTGCTGAGGAAGACAACTCTGTTTTCTCCTTAGCTTGAGTAATGCCAACAGCACACTGGACTTGAGCAAGAGGGCAGGAGGGTATGAGAGGAGCAGCACTGATCAGATGTGTTGACTACTTGGGCTTATAGAAAGCAAAATAACTGGGAAATCTCATTTCAGACCTTTCCAGAGATGCAGTGTTTCCTCTAGGGATTCCCTGGACCTGTAACATGAAGTTCAAAATGGCTCAGTGTACTCAACCCTACCAGAAAAGTGATGAGAGAGTGCCCAGTGGAAGATTTTGTGGAGAAAACCTCCCCATGGCACCTCTGAGAGAGACAGCTCCACATGTGGCAGAACTGGTGTTTAGTGTTTGCTGACTGTTGCTGGGTAGAAAACCAGAGTGGCTGAACTCATTCTTGGTGTAACTCCCCAGAGTCCAGCAGGAACAGTCCAATAAGCCACGTTTTTGTAGGAACAGTGGCTGTCAGAGGAAGAGACCATCAGGGTCATTGATTTGAGCCCACTGCTCTCACATTGTGTAATAGCATTCATAAAGCTCAGGCTCCAAGGGGGCCAATTAATACTGAATGACCTGTCAGTTGTTCCCTAATTGCACAAAGCAGTGATGAAGAAGGCTGCTCCTGCTTCCCTTTGGCTGTTGCATGGCTCTCCATTACACTTTCTTCTTAATGGTCCATAAACCCCAAAAAAGGCTTTACTGAAACATTACATATTTCAGGCTCCACTGAAGCAGCAATTCTGTGTTTCGCATATGTGGCCCTGACAACTGGCAGACTGCATTCATGTGATTAAAACAACTGCTAATTCAAGAACTAAAATTAAAGGCTAGATTTCCCACCGGTATAAATCAGAGCAGATTCATTTCCTTGCAGAGCTTTGATAGCTCATGAGCATTCATGATTTGCCAAGGGGTTTCTGCCAGACTGATGGCTTCTAGCTTCAAACTTGCCAGGAACTGGGAAGCCCTGCCTTCTTTAGAGGAAACATCCCAACCCTGTGCTGGCTAGAAATAATATTCCTCGGGAGAAACTGTTTGTTCCCAGCTTCTGCTGAATTCAGAAATTAGCTGAAGTCAGAAATTTCTGAATGTGACGTAACATTGCCTGCTTGTCTTTTCCCACTGTCAGTTCTGATTTCAGCCCTAAGGAATCTGTCTCAGGAGCTGTTGCACCCACCAAGGCTGGGCTTCAGTGCCACCACCTCCTGCCCTGAAGCAGGCCAGCGTGGTGAGTGCCACAATATGAAGCCCTTAGATACCACACTGCTTCTGAGGGGATTTCTCTGTGTGAGAATGACTGAAAAAAGGTGGCCAGGGTGAGAATGTTCCCTAGAGGTTTCAAGGGATTTTGGTTGGGACTAATACTTGAGGGAAAGCACATCAACAGCATTCATGAGAACAGCCCTCAGTGCAACAGGACCAAAGTGCACAGTCCATGATGCTACCTGCTGGACTGTGCCCATCAAAGACACAAAACGTTGGGGAGTTTATGTCCCTTAATAAGATCATTAGACAAAGGTCACTGCAGAAACCTCCCCCTGCAGATTTCCATGAGGTCTCCAGATCTGGCACCTCTCTGTGAGTTTACAGTTTAATTGTCTCTTAAGGGAAGGAAATGCCAGGCTGAGCCTGCTGTTGCTCCAAACTAACTCTCAATGGCACCATGTCTATGTGAAAGTTTGCACTATGGCAGGATCCTCACTGGCACATGGTTCTGTTTTCTCTGCTGTCTCTGGAAATTCAGAGGAGCAAAGGCCAATTTCTGCAATGTTCATGTGTCTATAGCATCAAAAAGGAGGGAAAAAAATAGTGTTTATCATTCCTAGAGACAGCTGTGAAATTACTATGCAGAAGATTTAAACCCATGAAGGACACACCTCCTTGCATATTGTGTAATTAAAATCACAGGACTCTACTGTGGACAGCACCAGTATTAATGTGCTCAGACCCAGAACACAGACACAGCTGGACCTGTCAAACACAACAGACCAGCTGCAGCTCCAGGCACACAATGTAACTACTGGGAATGACCTGGGGAGGAGAGCTTGCTCTAGGTTTCCACTGTCCTCCTAATCTGTGGTACTGCCAGCTGTTGAGGCAGAATAATTGGTAAGGCAGATTTTTTTAACCTATGACTTTATATGACTTTTCTCACATTTGGGGAGAAACTTTTGTCTTTTCTGAATATGGACCCAAACTGGCTTTTCTGATCAGAGAGACCTGGCAGCCACAATTCATGCCTAGTCTCCCTCAGGACAAGTGCAATATCCAATGTACTCAGTGCATCTCAGCAGGGATGATTCCTGCTTTTTCCTCCCAGGAGCTCTCTGACCATGAGCAGCACTGTCTTCGTGACCTGAAGCATCTGGGCCAGCTGTCCCTGACTCCATCAGCCAAAGCTCCCATGCCCAGAGCCTCTCACACTGTACATCAAACCCCTCAGAGCAGGGCTCAAATAACAGTGCTGGAAGACAGACTGAGAAAGGTGTAAAGAGTTGTCTTCATGCCGCACTCCTTGGGATTTGGGTCCTGGACAGATGGGGATCTCAGCTGGTACCACCAGCCTGACATCCAGCACCACTAAAGCTTTGCCTCTATCCTCTGGTCTGCTGCTCTACCAGAACACTTTTGTGGTTTGTTATGGATTTTTAAATAATCTGGAGATAGGGTTTTTTTCCCCATCACACAAACAAACAAACAAACAAATTAAACAGGCTTCCAGAATTTAAAACAAGTTTCTCCTTCCTATGGCATCTCACAACACTGAAAGGTTAGTGGACAGGAAACATCTGTGCAAGTGGCTGTCCTGTTACGCAAACAGCTCAGTAATTTTTTATAAAGCTTTCTCAAACAGGAGGAAATCAGTGGGTCAGTTATCAGCCAGGGGCAAATATTTTTAATTACCTTGCAGGGAGGATTGTGTCTATTCTGTTTAGTTCTCAAAGTTTCACACTGACAGTCTAATTAGCAAGCAGCGTCACTGGAAGAGAAGGCCTGAAGTGAAGTGGTTTTACTCACCCAGGAGGCAAACACCCAGTTCATCCTCCTCTGCCACATCACAGCTCTCCCTGCCAGCCAGATCACACCAAAGTGCAGTTGATCTGCAAGAGACAAGACCACACACTGTGCCCATCAGTGGCTCTTCTTCAGCATTTCAAATGCTGTTCATCAGACACTTCAGTGTTACAACTTCTTTAAAAGAAGGGCTGGTAGAGATTTTAGTTGAAGGACTCTTTGTTCCTCGTAAACTGAAATCAGAGTGTCCTTCATGTGTTATAGAGTATACATTGGATGCTACATATTACATATTATAATAGTTTTCCTTATTTTTCCCTTCTTCTCCAGGAAGAACAGACCAATACAATCAGATCTGCATTTGGGTATCACCACAAGAACCACTGCTGTACATGGCAACAGAGTCAGGCCCCAAACATCACATGAACAAGGAACTGTCCTTCCAAGAGGATATTTGTGCTCTGCTATTGGGAGTATGCCTTAGGTGAATTTGAGGACATTCCTGAGGATGGGATTGAGGTGCCATCACAAACCAGCACTGGGATTTTGATGATGAAGAAAAACAAGGACGGTGGAATCTGAAAGAAAGCAATAACCATTCTTGGGGCTGAGCCCTACTCACAGGGAAAGGCCAGCCAGCTGTGCCACCTTCTGACTGTGGATAATGGACCACATGAGCCCAGCCTTGGGAACCAAATCCACCCAGGGATCCACTGTCCTGCCCACAGTATCTTCCTGCCCATCCAGGCACTCCAGTAACCCTCTGAGCAAGGTACTGCTGCCCAGCTGAGCCATGGCCAGCATCAGAGCCTGACTGCAATTGTGCTCTCAGGTGCCTCAGGAGCAAAAATATTAATTTCTCCCATCCCTGTGGGGAAAAGCAGCCACATGGTGACTTAGACCAACAGAATCAATTTCCCAGTGGAAGCAGGCAAAGATACTAAGACTAAAATGAGGGATTACTGCTTTCCACGTTCAACCTGTCCCTGGGCGTGGAGACCAAACCCCCTTTGGAACAGATCTGCTGCTGCTTTGTGAGCCAACAAAAAGAAACTGAATTTGTGTCTGTTATATCCACCTGATGATCCACTTGTAGCATGCCAGACCACAAGAGATACTAATTACCAGCAGCACAAACCACATTTCCCCCGCCAGTTTGGATTCCTGGAAAATCTAGCTTTGAGGAATGTCAGACTCAACATCATGAACAGATGGTGTTTCTGTCTGAAGAGGAGACATGTCCTTGATGAGTCTGTCACTGCTGAGGGCGCTGACGCTTTTGTTTCTCATCCAGCAGTCTTCACCCAAGGGCTGAGGCTTTACAAGGCAGCACACAGTCTGCAAGGATGACTAAGACCTGGAAATACAGGCGGAAAAGCAATGTCAGGGTGATAGAGTCCATGTGCCTTCAAAATATCTAGCAGCTTGGACACAGGTGTGTTCTCTTAAAAGTTTTCATGGCTTGCAAAAACTCTTGGGTCCCCCATGGCTTCATCTGCAGTATAACAGTAGAACACTTCTCAGGGTGAGTCCTTAACTCTTCAGAGCAGCAAAATAAGCAAGAATTAAGTGGGAATTAAAGATCAGAATTGGAAGCTCTTATGTGAAGCTCTGAAAAGCTTTTCAATGAGTATCTTATCTCCTCAACTGCAGAGTGCATAAAGAACCAGACTCTTCGAATCCTTCTGGGGCTTATCCAGATCCCTCAGAACTTCATGGAAGTGGTTGCAGTGACTTCAGCAGGCTGTGAACAAGGTCTGTAGGGTGCTGTCCTGTGAATATTTACCCTCTGGTAGAGAGCAGATGTCTGCCATCTCAGTATGGGATATCAAGTTATACCATGACAAGGCACAGGTCACTAATCACATCCTTCAGTGAAGCGGTTATAAGGTCATCACGTCAAACCCTGCCTAGCACCATTGTGCCTGCACAAGTTTTATTTTACACAGAGCCCGGTGAAGCACCTGTTTAAAGCACTTGACTCCAACTCATTAGCTCTGCCACAAAGCCTGTCTCCTAACACACTTAATCTTTCTGCCTCTCTGTTCCTGCATCGCCCTCCCAGTGTCATCAGCAGACACAGTGAGCAGCTTCTCCTCTCCCTCCAAGTCCCTGCTGTCAGGAGGGATTCAGCCCTCAGACACCACAGACCACAAGTCCTGTGCTTGTCTGTTGCAGACACAGAGAAGCACAGTCCCCTCAAGTCCCCATGACCACCCACTGCTCCGTAGGGAGCAGCTGCTTCCAAGAGGTTTGAGATTCACTGCCTGTAGTAGACGTGCAGCAAATGCCTTCAAGAGCAGGATCCAGAGAAGGAAAAGAAATCCCGTAATTATTATGTGCTGTGAAAAGCATGGCAGCTCATACATGATTACCTCAGCAGGCTTTGGGATCAGATCCTCAGCAGAAAGCAGCACTGTGATCTGATAACTCTTGCAGAGTTTTATCTACAGTAGCTGAAGAGAGAGGTGAGGTACCCCAAGTCAGACAAGTTCCAGCTCCTGGAAAGAGCAGTCACCTCTTCTTTTAAACAACAGGCACAAGCAGAGGTTCCTGTTCCTCCACACCATTTACAGTGATAGGATCCATGAATCAGTGGTTAGGAAATGTACCTCTCTCCTGTGACACCACTTCAGGGATGTGTCAGGTGTTGTGTCAGTGAGTTTGGAGCAGAGGGATCTGGGTGAGCACCACCAGCCTGTAACTCTGAGAGCAGAAATGAGGAAGTGCTGCTCACCTGCTGCAGCTGAGTGAATAACTGATGGGGCAGGACAGGAGCCAGACAGAGACACCTTTCTGGAGACACTGTTTAGTGCTATTCAATTTTGTAAGTCGCTGAAATTGCACTATTTCCCTCTCCCATCCCACATGCAGATAGTGCAGGCAGGGAAAAGCTGCCCTGAGCATCAGTGACTAACTCCTCACCCAGCAGACTGATTCAGACCAGAATTAAACACAGGGCACTCAGCTATCATGACTACCAGGACAATGTGAAATTCTGATTAAATCTGTCATACTCTTTAGCAAGATGTGTAGAGCAGAGAAATCATAAAGTGCTACTGAAAGCAGATGTTGGTTTACCAGGAGCACTTTTCCAGCAGCACAGGTGTGGTCACAGCCACACACCCCACCCCTCAACACCTTTCAGTCTGCTTTTTGTAACATTAACATTTCAGCCCTTCCACAGAGCTCAGGGGCCAAATGTGTGCTCATGTGTTAGGTGCTACATAAACACATGGATGTAAGGGATTTCTGACTCAGAAAGCAGTGATACACACATTTGGCACAGGAGGAAATGAGGTGCAGAGGCTTCCCAGGGTTTGTGCATCATCCAGAGACACAGCACAACTGCAGAGATACTGTGAACATCCCACCCCATCCCACTGCCCAGGGGACTGGCAGCCACCACCTGAGCACTCTCTAAGGTCTGCAGAAAATAAAGGGTTTCACACTTTTTGACACTAAATAATTTGTAAATAGAGAGTAAGGTCACTTAACCTGTCTGTGTGAGGAGCTGCTGTTTATCTATTGCTTGGGCAGTAGAATTATTCACCACCATTTTAATTGGGAAAACAGTAGTCCATGCATCCAACATCTTGAAGATCAAACTGTGCAATAAAAAAACCCAGCAGCTCAGGCTGAGGGTAAGAAACTGAGGCTGGGAGAGAAAGCCTGGCTGGCACTGGTTTGACTGAGGGAGGTGGTTATGCTAAAGCAAACTGCTGGGGAAAGATCTGCAGGACCTGATGAAGCCAGGGTGGAACTGCAACCATTTCTCACGCCCAGCAAGAGAGGATTGCCCCAAAAATATTGCAACATGTTTGGACACAGGATGAACTCACCAGCCATTTTCTGAAAAGCCTGAGATGCTGCAAACATGATAAAGCAAGAGAAAGAAAAATGGATAAACCCACCCAATGGAAAGACACTGTAAGACTGTTTCTGTGATAATACAGGAGTGAAATAGTCTCCTCTGAACACAAGGTTCCCCGTCATCTTTCACAGGTGTTCTTTAATAGATCATTCATTGTTCTAAAAGAGGACAGGGGGTATGAAGCATTCCTCTGGCTTTGTGGTAAGATGAGGACTGAATGTTCTCTGCCTCCTCAGAGACAGGGATGGGGATCTGAGCTTCTGCTCAGTGTTCATTTGCAGTTCTGACCCACAGTCCCTGCCCAGCCAGCACAGAGCTTTTCTCCAGTGAAGAAACCCCCTTCTTAATGACTGTTGCTGTTTTCCATGCAGGCTTGCTTCTCTCATCCCTGCTCGGGATCTGACTCTGCACACTCCCACCCCTTCCCAATTAGGGGCTGAGCAGTGTTAGCAGCACCATGCAGCAGTTTCACTGGGCATGGCTCAGGCTGGGAGCACACACAGAGGCAGCTCTGGAGATTCAGCTAACGAGGGGCTGCTCATTAGGCACCTCGGGGAGAGCTTTCAGCTGATGTGTTTCCCTTTGCACCCAAGACAGAGGCCAGGAGCATTCTCAGGGAGTGCTGAAAGGAGCCAGCTCACGACTGCTCCCTCATTAAGTGCAGTAGCTCAGCGACTTGCCACATCTTTACAGAAGTCTGCAAATTATTAAGCATTTCTCTTATTGCTTCTTTCTGCTCCCTTAGCAGGTTTTCTAGCCTAGCCATCACTTTGCTGTCATCTTTCCTCCAAGGAAATTATTGGGGGGGGGGGGATGGGACGGGACTTCTTGTGTGCCCCCAGCCTTCTCCCTCTGCTCCTCCAGCTCCCAGGCTGCCCACAAGAGAAGTCAGCAGTGCTTTGGCAGGGAAGAAGCCCATCAGACCTTCAGCATCTTCTCCAAGGCCTCCAACCTCCTGACAAGCTTCACCTCACCAAGGGCCTCACATCTTCTCTGTCTCCAGGCTTTTACCACCAGCTCACCCACGAGAAAATTCAGCACATCCCCAGGCACAGAAAGATCACAGGCTCACCTGGGTGTTTAAGACATTTAACCCCATTTTATAAAACTGGAGGCAAATGCCCTCCCCGTCCCTAACTCACCTGGGAGGTGTTAGCTCTGCTGGCTCCTCTGTGTGTTCAAATCAGTGCAATTTGGTGCTGGGTGCATTGAAAGTGCACTGGCACTTCCCTGTGAGATTTTCTGCTCTCTGCTGGGTCTTGTACAACACCTACTCATCTCAGTGGGAAATGGTGTGTGCTTCATAGAAAGAGCAGAAAGCCAGAGTACTGAGTATGTGCATTTTTCAAATAGTTCTTAATGCAACTGCAGCTCATTCCTGATTCAATAGCATGGTGATCCCAGCTTTTGGAGAGACAGATTAAATCAATGATTAATTTAAAGTAATTTATACCTTTTATAACCATTCAAGCCTATTTCCCAGGCCTGAGACCTGCAAGCCAAGCTGGATCAATGCCTGGAAATCCATGAGCATTATTTCAGGTGTAACTATTTATCCCCCATAACACAGCAACATCCTTGCTGCTAAGGAAACAGTGCAGCCCTTGGCTCAGCCAGAGTGCTGTTTTCTGGCATTTTGGGCTCAGTTCTCTTGTTTGCTCCCTCCAGGGATCATCCAAGCAGGTCGTCCAGGGCATGTACAAGTGCAGTACACGCAGAGATGCTTTTCTCATCTAACTCACCCCTGTGCTTCCTCCAGAGCTGCTCCTGTACAGCCTCAGCCCACTCTCGACAGGGAGCCAAGGACCAGGGCCCCTGAGGAGCACAGCTCCCAGCAGGCAAACTCTCACAGGGCTCTGGAGCAGCCCAGGGATCAAGAGGCGCTTGCAAACGTGAGCCCTCCCTGTGTTCATCATGCAACAGAGTTTTATTGTTTTTCCTGGTGAGGAGATTTTACTCAGCTCCAGTTGATTACCCCACTACCCACAGCACAGGACAGGGACTCCTGCACCAGACAGGGACTGAGAAAAGGTTGTTGTGACTTTGGGAATGAGGGGATGTGCCCTTCTCTTCCTGCCTCTGCCCTGAATCCACCTGGCACCTTTGGGATGACACGATCCCTCTGCACCTTGCTCACCCCTTCTGCAACACATGGCTCATTGTGTTCTGAGCCTCTCAGTCTCCCTGGCTCATCTGTCCAGCCATAAACTCTCCTGTTCTGCATCTTGCTCCAAGTCTGCAGCCATCTGAATGACCAGAGGAACAGAAACAGCTGCAGAGGGACTGAACTGACAATGACCTGGTTTTATAGACAACATAAAGTTGATTCTGATGCCCTTTAGTGGCAGAAGTGTCTGTGTGGGGAGGGAGGAGCAGAAGAATTGACCGCAGGAGAAATAAAGAATTTTTAAAAATTAATGCAACACACTTTCCCCAGATGATGTTTGACTGACTTGTTACATTACAAGTAGCGGGTTTGTTAGAAAGCATTAATAAAACCTGCAGTATAATCCAGGAGAATTCATAGGAAACATTACGTGGGAATTTATGGGTTTGCTGCAAATTTTTATACTCTCAGCACTGAGGCTTATTTCCAGAAGAGACACTCTTGGGTGGGCTGGAGGCTCTCTCTGCTCTCCAGGCAGGAGGAGAAAAACAGGGGGAGAGAAGCCTCTTTTGGGGTGGCAGGAATCTCTGTGGGATTTAGCATTTTTCCAGTAAGGTACCAGAGCATTAGAACGGATTGCTGGTCCCTCCAAGGCAGACAGAATTGCCCCACACATTGATTCAGGTTTTGATGTGGCTTCTTCATCTGCCAGAGCAGAAGTCAAGTGAGTATTTTATTCGATCCCTCCCAACCATATCCCCAGTGCCTGTGAGAGCAGGAGGCAGGACAAGAAAGGGCAAGAGCAGAGAGGAACAGACAGAGAAACAAAAGCAAAGCAGGGAGACACACAAAGACACATGAACAGCACCACGTGAGCCTCAGCTCTGAGGGAAACCTGGCCAGAAAAATAAATAAGACATATTCATACCTTTGCCAGTTGGACCCAGCAACAGGCACGTGCCTCTGCCCAGGCATTTCAGAGCCCTCATTTCAGACCAGCCACGGGTCTGTGGCAATGAGCAGCCAGGTGTGGAGGGGATGGACAAGGCAGAGGTGATGCTCTGAGCCTCCACCTCGCTGTGCAGAGAGCAGGGGCCACCCAGGCACCTTCCACAGCACAGCTGCATCCAGCCCCACCAGGCATCCAGAGACCCCTCTGCAGCAAAGTGAAGGAAGGAAGTCAGTGTAAAAGATGGAGAAAAATAGCAGGAGTCAGCCAAGAATTAAATACCCTGAGAAAGCGCCAGCAACCACCCCTTCCTGCTTGTTATCATTCCTTTTCCATTTGCTTTTAATTTCCTCAACCTATAAATTATCAAGCAGGCTGCCCAGTAGGTATCACCTCAGAGCTGGCTGCTATGCAGGTGCTGCTTCTGGCCTGGAGCAGAGAGAAATATCTCAACACCCAGACTGGGGCACAGCCAGGAAAGCTGCTGATTTCACTGAGAAAATACTGAACAGAACCCTTGTCCTGCTTCCTGCTGCTCACAGCAGCATTAAAAATCCCAACGAGGCCAGGACAGTACACAGAGCAAAGATAAAACAGGAGCAATGCAGGGACACAAATCACACAGGGGACGCAGTTGGGATCCAGATGGACCAACCCACACCAGAAAGTCCCGATTTTTCAAGGCGGGAAGCTGTCTCTCTGCTCTGCATTTGCAGTGCAGCACTGGGTACTGGGGCTCCTTGAGTGGAGATGTGAGTGGCAGAACCAGGCAGAGCTGATCAAAAGCCTCTCACACCCTTGCTACACCAAGAAAACCATACAAAACATCTCAGATCTCATGAATATCAGCTGATTTTTTTGCAGAGACTGGATGCCTGCTTTCTTCCTAGACTGCCCAAACACTGGCACCTTAACCCACAGCCCCCTGGCATGTGGATTAAAATGTCTTTCCAGCAAAGACCTTGGAGCCTGGAGATGGCTACGGAGATCCCACAGAAGCACCAACCCCTCAAAGGAAGCCACACTCAGTGTAAAACCGACAGACATCCCGAGCAGGTACCAGGCCTGAGAACATCAAGCTCACACTGAAACATGACTCCAGACTGAAGTCTTCTATCCTGAAGAAAAATTGGATTTTTAAGCTTGCGTTAGACTCTCAAGGAGAGCTGCAATCCCCCAAACATAAATAACAGGATCTATTTGGCTGCTTAGATGTTTTGTGATGGGAGGAAATCGGCATGGCTGAGACCAGAACATTCCTTGGAAAAGGAATCCACAATAAGGTATCAGCTCCTGACACCATCTGAAGCCTTATTTTCCCTGCTGAGTGCCCCTGGACACCCAGTGAATGTTCCAGGTTAGACACCCAGTGCCTGAGGGGATTCACTGGGATGTGAAGGACACAGATTGACTTCACTTTGCAAAATGAACCCAAGCTCACACTTCACCTTTATTTTTTCTGTTGCTTTCTGTGAAATTCCCTTGGCTGGGCAGCACTGCTGTATTTTAGACCCTTCTAAAGACATTCTTTTTAGCTGTTTTTCCTGCTTTTTGGAGTGCAGTCCCATGTCTCCAGCACTGCAGGCTCCCACCCCCACAGCATTCACGTCCCCAGCCCTGCTGTGGGGGCACTCACTCAGGTCTCCCGGGTCCAGCCAAAGACATAAACAGTGTCAGAAGCAATTTCTGTCAAACAACACAGCTCAGCTCACCCACAGGTGAAAGCAAAAGAGTAAACAACCTGTGGTCAGCTTGCAAGCCCTTTATAAATCAGGATCCTGCAACGTTCCCATAGCCCAGGTGCCATCCCCAAAGCCTGCACTCTGCAGATGTGTGAGAAATGCTGCTTGTCTTCTCTTTCTCCCTGATTTTCAATGACACAAGACAGTTTTGTGGCCAGCAGTTCCCACCAGCTCCAGCCAGAGCAACCCCTTTGGCTGTAGGTGTGCGGATGGGGGAGACAGTTCAGGCATTACCAAGACCATTCACCCCAGAACAGCATCCCACCCCATCCTGCCAGATCCCTGAGCTCTCAGGGGCTCAGCACCCTTTTGTACCAGCAGGATTCCCTCCTCTCCTGCCCACCCACAGCCTCCCTGAACCCCACACTGGTCTCCCTCCTCTGCTTCATGCAGAGATTCCACCATCCTGGGCATCTGGGCAGTGAGAGCAGGGCAAGGCTGCCTAGGGAAAGGGGCCAGGAGGGAGAGGAACATTTTGGGAATGGTTTTGGTGAAGATCTGCCACTGGAAAGCAGAAGATGGAAACAGACATTCATCACCTGCTGAGCTGACCTGTTTGGTCACCGGTTCAGAAGGCAGGAACTCTGGCCAAGACTGCAGCTGACACATCCCACCTGTAAAGCTCTAACTTTGCAAGTGATTATCTCAGGATGAAGATGAGCTGCTGTTTGTCTCTGTAAGTCTTGTGAGAGCAGAGTGACCCGGTGTTTTTCACCCACTCTCCTCCTGTTTTCATATGTCATAGGAAGCAAACATCAGCTCTCTGAGCCCAGACAACTTCCACTCAGGTTTCACCACCAACTAATTATTACAAAGGGGTAGGAAATAGAAGCCAGCCTGGGATCGTATCAGATGTGGGCTAGGAAAATTCTCAAGTTCATCTTCTGTAGTTAAGCTCCCTTATACAAGCTGAACAAGAAAAGATTATTAAAGATAATTGTTATTGCAGTTTTGAGCCAACAGAGACAGCTTGTACTGGGAGGACAACACATTGTGCCTCAGAAAAGCTGCTGTAAGCATTAGATTACATTTGCTCGGAAAGGTATCAAGCTGAAAGATGGAAAGGCTCAAAGCTTTGGTGCACCAAACAGCAGCAAAACAAAGAGAGACCTGGATGTCCCTGGAAATGGGGAAGATTAGGCAGAGCAACAGCGAGTGTGGCTGCACTAAATCTTTCAGACACTGCTAATCCAGAGCTGCTGGGGGAGTGGAAGAAAGGGGCTGCAGCAGTGAGGGAGAACATGTAGGATATCATCAACACCTTGCTACCTGCTCCTTTGCTTCTAAGGAGCAAGGCCAGGTCTGTGTCCCACATTCAGGCCTTGCAGAGGTTACTGGGGTGGGCATGACCACTGTGGTCAGTGCAGCTGTGTCTGCTCCTCAGGACAGGATCCAGCCCCTGCTGGAGGTGCTGGCAGGCAGCTCAGATGTGCCACAAAAGAAATCCTCCTGGCCCTGTTTTCCATGCTGAGGTGAAATGGTTTATGTTGGTTCTTGTCACTAGGCTGTAGCAGGGCTGAGGACTAAAACTGCTCTTTTTCCAACCATTCTCCCTCACCCAAATCATACTGATAAGGTCTTTGTCCTCATTTTCTCTCTCTGTAGCAAACCATACACCAACTGATCGATCTGAATCTGCAGCTTGTAAAGACACATAACCATTATTGCATCTAGTAACATAGAAAAGCACATGTGCTGCTCCTAATAATGCACCCAGCTTACCTTGGGGCAGCAGGAAAGTCTTCACAAAGCCCTTTTTCCAGTCCCAAAATCTATTTTTACTCTTCTTCCTTAAGTCAGAAGCTGGGAGGGAGCTGAACAGGTTTTCTCACTCTGGTGAGACAAAGAGGGAACACCAGTACAAGGCCAGGTGCTGAGGAGAGCAGGCAAACACAAGCACTGCAGACCTGCACACAGCACACACATCTTCCTTCCTGCATCAGCTTTTGCCAGTTTTACAAATGACATTTAACTGAAGAGAGATTTTTTTTTTCCAGGTTTTACCAGACCTGGCTCCTCCACTTGTTTCACCTTTTGCATTAACTATCCAGATGCTCAGAGCAGACAAGGATGAGGTTCTCTAATAGCTCATAAAACCCTCAGTCAGTCTGGGAGAGAGGTTGTGTTCTTACAAGTTTTTCAGCAAATTGGCTGCCAAGCAGAGAGGGAGAAATGCTCTTGCTGAAGAAAGGGCAAGAGATGGCCACTGTTAAGTGAATCCAGATTGCAAACGAGACGGTCTTGGCCAGGTCAGGCTGAGGCTGCTGTGCAAAATGCTCAGCGCTGAGACAGCCGAGGGTTTGCATCCGTAGGAGCTGGCACAGGTACCCTGCAGTCCCCCGGCCCCCGCCCCACGGCGGCTCACGCTGCTGACAAACCACGAGAAGAAGAGACAAAGCTTTGTGCAGCCCCCGTGAGGAGACACCCAGGGCGCTACGAGAGTCCTTAACAGCCCATAAATAGAGCACTTGTGTCGAGAGAGAGCCCATCCCTCCCACTCACAGCTGCCTTCTCTTCCCCAAGGCGAGAGCGCTGCGCAGTGAAGGACCTTGGCCCTCGGAGATGCTGCCTCGCTGGGTGCCTGGGGAGGAGGGAAAAGGAGCAAACAGCGGTGAGAGCTCTGTGACAGCTACAGCAGTGCTCCCGTGAATGCTCTTGGGGTTTGAGCTGAGCTGGAGGGGCTGAGGAGGAGGAACTGCAAGGTCAATACACAGCACAGCTCATCCCTGGAGCCAGAGGGGCTCTGCAGCCCAGCGCTGCTCCCAGACCATATGGACGAGCACCTCTTTAGTGCTGATATGGCTTTGTTAGAGTGAAAAAGTGACAGTCCCGTCAGACACAGACTAAGGTCCTGAAGAGTGGATGTCCCAAATAAAACAAGGAGGCAGAGGAAGATTAATTATTGCATTTCCTTTCTTGCAACTGGTGGTAAACTGAGGCACAAAGCAGTTCCCAGGACAGGCATCTGTGTGCACGCTCAAGTTAGGGGTGCTAGGGTAAACAAGCATGCCTTATGCCTCCAAATCTCTAGGGAATCAAGCCAAAGAAAAGGAATACTGCTTTCAGTGACTGCATTTTTAAAATACTTTGGGTATTTTATTACATTTCAGAAATCGCAGCACGTATGTTCTTGTGCTGTACAGACTCGGCCCCTGTCAGGCCTCCAGCTTCTGTCTGGAAATAAAACAATGGAGAAAATCTGCATTCCTCTCTGGAAATTTTCCCACAAACAGCAGCACAACTTTAATTAATATAATCAGCACTCATAATATATTCTGTTCTTACAGCTGTGACAGCACAGACACCTCAATCCATACTGCTGCCTCTCTGCTGTGAGCTGGCACGTTTTGTCCTTTTCCAGCACGCAATGCCACTGCCCCAAAGGAAGTTCTTCCTAATGGGTTTTTCAGGGGAAAGTGAGGACAATGAAAGATCTGACGTTTCACAAGGGCCTCTGGTTCCCCACCCCAACTTTAGAAACAGCTTTGTTAAATCCAGTCCTGACCATGCTGCTGAGAAGCCTGAAGCTGTTTCCCACTCCTTGAAGTGGACAAACAGGTGCCACAGTCTGCATCCCTGGAAAAGGCTGCAAGAAACCCTGAGCTGGGCTTCCAGCTGAGAGGGCTGAGGTGTGCTATCAGGCAGGTTCACACATTGCTAGACACATCAACAGGTATTGATTTGTATGAGCAAGCCAGATACAGACAGCTGAGGTGTTATTAAACTTATTTTCCACTTCCCCTTTTCAAAACACCCTGCCAAGGTCTGTGGGTTTTTATGTTGGTGGGTTGTTCAATCTGTGACTGAACTAGATACCTAATGTCCCCAAGGGTAGCAGCTTTTCTGGAAGTGGGGGCTTAAAATATGTTTGTTAGGGTGGCAGAGACAAAAATGGCAGGGAGCAATGGACAGGAAATGTGGGAAGAGGGCAGGCAGAGACACCCCCCAGACCTTCCCTTCTCACCTTTTCACTACCAGCAGGTTCACAGCTGTGCCCTTTGCACTGCAAGATGCAACTCTGGGAACTGTGATAGCTCTGGGATAAATTCTGAGAAAGGATCAAGGATGCAGATTGAAAGACAACATGAATCCGTGCCGATGGGCAGGAACCAGAAAGACCCACTGTCCCTGTGGAGTGTGCAGACACACAGCAGCAGTCATTAACCACAGCCAAGTGTATTATCTCTTCATGTGCTCTCCTCCTGCAGACCCAACAATCCATCTCATCCTGCACCTCCCAACATCCCATTGCTGGGAGAGGCAACAAGTGACACCTCAAAACACAAGACATCATTAGTCTGACTACATCCACCCAAGGCTGTTTATTTTTCTTCAACACAAAGCAGGAACATTTAAAACCTTGATGTGCAGCCATGAGAACAAGTGAACCGAGCGCCCAGCACATCTGACAGTTCCCCTCTTTTGCACACTTTGCTAATTCATGCCCACTGATGTTATGTGACAATTCTCCCCCTCATTAGCAATCACTTATTAGCCACAGAGCTCACTCAGCCTCCTCACTTGATACCCTGTGACATCCTGGCTGATCCCTTTCCCAAGGGGGCAAATACACCTCCCACAGCCTCACTATCCCCTAGACAAGACATTTTTCCTCATCCTCCTGCTCTTTTTGTTGTTGTTGTTTTAAGAAATAAATGGAAACGAAAATGAGATTTTTTTTTTCCTACCAAGAGATGGTGTCAGCATCTCTGAAGCTTTTATGAACTAAACGTCAAAGAGGATAAGGCTGCTGGGAATGGGAAGATATCACTTGCTGTCATCAGAGGACCTCCTGGGGAGAGCTGAGCCCTGGGTGTCCCAAAAATTAAGAGCACAAATTGATATGTGCTCCTTTGCTCCACAGAATCTGTGCGTCATATGAAGTAGGGGTAGCTGTTACCACGGTAACTAATCTAATCTTTATTTTAATTTTTGCTGTAGTCAGATCACAACAGACAGGAAATAGCTACGCTGGGAATTAGAGCCATTGTATGTGCAAACACATGCACGGAAAACATGTAATTGCATGCGTGGCTGTAACTAAATGTAAAAAAAAAAAAAAACCTTTTAAAATGGGAGATACACTTTTTGAGGAAATAGAACCACATTTGACTCGATCTCAGGGACACACAGAGCACAGATAGCTCCATGCATAGCTGTCAAGTGCAGTGTAACTGAGCCTATTGTCATCCTAGGGAAAGGACAGTGTACAAATTCCATACCTGCCTTTTGAAGAAGGACATCACCCCATCCAAAACTGCCTGTCAGCTCATTCTCCATCCCATTCCAGAAACAAGGCTTCTTCTGTAGAAGAAACACAGGGAAAACTCAGTTGTGTCCCAATGCAAAAGCTCTGATACCATCCCTTAAGCAGGTTCCCAGGGTTCCAGTTATCTCAGTGGTGTCCTGCTTTCAGGATTCTCTATCCCCTAGCTGGGATAGAGTTAATTTTCTTCCAAGTAGCTGGTATAGTGCTGTGGTTTGGATTTAATACCAGAATAATGTTGCTAACTGATGTTTTAGTTGTTGCCAAGCACTGCTTACACTAAGCCAGGCCTTTTTTGCTTTCCCTTCCACCCCAGCAGTAAGGAGGCTGGGGGTGCATGAGAAGTAGGGAGGGGACAGTCAGGACAGCTGACCCTGAGTGACCAGAGGGACGTTCCATACAATGCTCATGAGTCGTGCTCAGCATATAAAGCTGGGGGAACAAGAAGAAAAGAGAGATGTTTGGGGTGATGGCATGTGCCTTTCCCAGTTCCCATCACACATGGTGGAGCCCTGCTCTCCTGGGGGTGGCTGAACTCCTGCCTGCCCATTCGATGTGGTGAATGAATTCCTTGTTTTGCTTTGCTTGTGGTCATGGTTTTTTTCCTTTGCCTATTAAAATGTTCTTATCTAAACCCATGAGTTTCCTCACTTTTTCTCTTCCAATTCTGTCTCCTATCCCATGCCAGAGGAGTGAGCAGCTATGTAGGGCTGAGTTTCCCACTGGGGTTAAACCATGACAGTAGACACCAGTCAGGTGCCACCTTAGGCCACTGCCACCACCACAGGCTTCCAAAATGACAAGCCAGATGCTCTCCTGCCCTGAAACGAGATAGTTTTCATGACATCACCAACAGAGCTCTGCTGTTTTACATTAACTTAGTTCCATCAAAGGGTCCTTTTACAATGGCTTTTGAATTGGCTTTTGTTTTGTTGTTGTTCCCTTTTACCTGGAGAGCAGGATTTTCCATGAAAAGCTCCCAGCCAGAACACCACAGTCTGACACCTCTGCTATCAATCCAAATCCAGAGGGCAGCTTGCCAACTTAAAGCTTCAGGAGACAGCACACAGCAAAACTCACCACCAACAGGACTCACCCTGAAACATCCTAATTCAAGAACACCATCGGCTAAAATTCAGCCTGTCTTCTGAGCCATGAGGCTGCAGGAGTGTTGTGCCATGGGTGAATCAGGCAGGAGGCAAACATGGAACAGGAGGTCTTCTTTAAATTTCATAGAGGCAATCAACATCTCTGCCTTCTCCTGAGTGCACAGCACACATGAAGTCCTTAAGCTGCTGATTGCCAAAGGCTGGGGGTTACCAGCAGGAAAAGTAATTTCATGTCTTCTTTCAGCATGTCCTCCTGGCCTCTGACTGAAAAAGGATCCAGAGTTACACAGGATTCACCTTGACCCAAAACAGCCCTTCTAACTCTCAGCAAGAAGCCAGGATGTTCCAACACCCAGTTTAGAGGATGATGGCATTATCAACCTTCCCTTCAGCTATTACCAAGCCACACCCCAGTCTTGAGGGCCAAATCTCCTGTTAGCTCAGGAGGAGGTAAGTCAGGGCTATGGAATAACAGGTTCCCTAAAGATGAAGTTCTGCTTTGAAACAATGACTTAATTCAGGCAGAGGAGAGAGGTGTTTAGAGGGAGATGGATGTTTGTGCCTGGAACAAGAACAAGCAGAGGAAGCGGCTCAGAAAATGATACGATTTTAGGTATTTTTAGTAAGGTAATGCAGCAGTAAGAGGAAAACAAAGAAAAAACAACAAGAAACAACAGAAATCAGTTTGGTTTCAACCAGCTACAGTGGAATTACAGTGGTGCATCAAAGCAACCAGTCCTGGTCACCACCTTTATGGGCAAGCAGAATAAAGCCATTCCTGTGATCCCACTGTCTGACAGAAAGCCTCAGCCCGGAGTGGGACTGAACACACCCCATCCCAGTGGATTTTAATCACACCAAGACACATCCCTCTTCATCCATCTGCTCCTGGTTGCTGCTGGGAACCCTCCCATCACCTCTGATTGCAGAAACAGCAGCTGCAATTTAATAATGTGGAGACACTCTCAAATGCTCATCTTGGCAGCCATCTGGCTTCACATCACACACATCCCTGCCAGGCAAAGCAAAGGGTATTTCATCTCCTGCCACCAGTGGCTGAAGGATGGACTAAGACATGAGCAAGACTGATGTGAAACAGGAGACAGATATAACCGAGCAAGAGCAGAGGGAGCATGCTCAGCAATATATCCATGCAAACAAAAGGGAATCTGTCTCCCAGAAGCAACAATTGTGAGTTTGCATTCCCTGAGGGCCCATTTTGAACAATGCCCCGTGAGCTCTCAATCACTCTTTTTGTCTGTTTCCCCCTGATTTTCCTTACCATCATCATTTTTGCCCATCTCAATTTCCCTTCTCCAGGCTTTTCCAGGCTTTGAGTGCAAACAAACACAAGTCAGATCTTTAACCGTACTAATTTGATGCAATTCCCTGGATGTCCATATAGCAAGGTTGATTTAACTCAGCCTTGTATCTTCAAAGGACCCTTTAACAGCAATTACAGGCCAGAGGAGTGGGTTTTTATTTTCCAATCAAGCCAGGTTAGCTCAATTCAGAAGTGCCAAATTTTGCCCAGCTGTGCCATTCAGCTCAGACTTCTGCATTTTGTGCAAATGCTGGCAACATAAGAGGAAAGAGATGAGAAAACACACTTCCTGAGATCAGAAAATCTCTTGGACCCATGTTTGTACAGTGTCTAGGATAACTGGGACCTTGCCATGTATGAGGTTTTTAGATGCACATTTTTAGGCCAGTATTTGAGATAAAATCCCCTTATCAAATTAGGCATCTCATCCTACATCCACGTGTGAGAATTTGACCTTAAGACCTAAGATGAGTGTCTTCCCTGTGTTGCAGAAAACATCACAATGTTAATAACATCAAACTCGGATGCAGCACTTGGTGTAATTTTAGTTCAGCTGCAGAATTTCACTGAGCAGGAATCTGAGATGAGAGTTCTGGTGTCAGACAAGCTGCTGGCTTGAGGGAGGACTCATCTGAGCCACATCAGCTTGACTTTCTGCCTGCTCCCCACTTGTGGAACTTATTGTCCTACAAAGGAGATGAGGTGTCCTCAGACACCCAGAGCTGCTGAATCCTGGGCACCCAGGAAAGGACAAATGCAGAGAGGACCACAGACTAAAGTGCTCACCTGAAACATGTCAGAGTGGATCTTTACCAGAACAAACTCAAGGCAAAGTGATGGCAATGCCATTTTAAAGGGGATTCAGCAGTGTGCAAAGAGGCATCACACACTTATTTTTTTTAAAATCCCATCTCTGTCACATGGACTGTAAATTATCCAGCATTTTAAAAAATAATAAAGTTGACACAGAAAGAAAAAACTTTCTATACAAACCTTTATTCATTAAAACATGGCAAGAAACAGAGCTGCCAACAGCTACACCTACACTCATCCTCTGAATTAGGTCTCTTCAGCAAGTGAACATCCTTTCTCCCACCCAGCTTTCCTGCTTGCAGATATTGAGACAGAATGAGGTTGCAAAGAGATTTCTATTACCATCACTTCCTTCCACGCATGCTTCACTTTCACACTTTGTTTTCCCAGGCAGGGCTCGGGTTCCTTTTATTCTGTTTATTTTTTTCTTCCTTGCCCACTTAAGTTAAGACAACAACATTTTGTTCTGTATTGCCACGGCTCTTCCATGGTGATTTGTTAATAATGTTGGGTTTGTAGTCAAAGGACTGGAAAGATAAAAAGCTGGCAAGCTGCTCCCCTCATTAGGGAACAGCTCTCAAGAGCTCCAGTGCCAGCCTATTAGCTGAATTATTCAACAGAAGAAAAAACACACGACAAATAAAAATAATGAAAAGCTACAAGAGTAGGGAGGGAAGGGCAGTTCATCGACTTTGGTGCTGTTGTAAAAGTTTGGCAACATTCCTCAAAACTCATTTTGGGATTAAACCCATCTAAGGAGCTCCAGCAAGGCTGAATGGCTGCACAGCAGCAGGCAGAGGCTGGCATTCATAATTCAGATACAGAACTGTATTGTTGCTGTCTTGAACTGATAATGAAGAAGCCCAAGGGGGAAATATTTCCAAAACCATAATGTAAGGAATCTGTTTGTGTGCAGTTTGTGAGTAACTGGTGGTGTTGGAAATCTTCCATATCCAGCCACAGGCTTTGAGCATTGAAACAACTCACCATGAGGAGTCCCAGTAATGGTCTGTGTGTGTGTGTTCCTATTGTGCAATAAATGCTGTGTAATTCAAGGCAGCTTTAACCACCCATGGCAGGGGAGAGGGCTGCCTCGCGTGTGCCAGGGGCAAGAGGAGCTGGCATGTGGCAGCTTGTGCCACAACAAAGCTGTGAACTGGACCAAAAACTCTGATGGGAAAGTTGAGACTGCCCAGCATCTGTTCTTGTGTAAGCTGAAAAGAGAAAGTGCCTGATTCAGGCACAGAATTAAGCAGGGTGGTCAAGACCCTGAGGATCCTCATACTGCTGGGAAGCTGCATGCAAGTGGGCAAGCCAGGGGTCTCAGTCTAAACTCCTGAGGGAGATGCCTATGGACACAGCCTCTGGTGAGAGATTTCCGCCACCTGAGAGGTAAAACAGAGCTGGGAACCTGGAGAAGCCTCCAGATTCTGGACCAAGTCCTCCCCTGCAGAAGTCAGTATGCAGACTGGCACAGAAGAGCATGGACAGCTGTCCATATTCCAGAAGCAACAGGGACAGGGAAGAAAGGTGTGACAAAGCAGAAACAGTGACTGTGTGGTTTAGGTATCAACTGGTAATCAAAAGGAGGAGGAATTTGGACTTGTCAAAGCAAAAATACTCAAATATTGGGAGGAAAACAAGAAAAACACACATGAGATCTCTGACTTCTCTTACAGCTTATATAATTTCCTGTGATAAAGCAAAAGGCATTGAGTTTTATAAAATTTCATAAGCTATAGGTATCTGCTTATTTTAATTGGTATGTGATACTAAGAAGGTAAAACCTGAATCTGGTGGACAGGAAAGCACGTCCTTTAGCTACTGCAGAGCCTGAAAGAGAAGCACTGCTCATGCAGTGGGCTGCCACCCACACACTCATTCCCAGGCAGGTTCTTCCTTTCACCCAGAGACACTGTACAAATAGATTTGTGTATATTTTTGTGAGGAGATTGGCCAAACATATATTTTGTGTAAAAGTAAATTCAGTGATATGAGCCCCTGAGACAAATCTGCACAGAAGCCAGAATTTTATGCCGTGGTCGTGCTGACAGGACAGGATCTAACAAATGAGGAGAGAGCAGGAACAATGGAATTCATCAAGCAATTAAATCACTTTAGCTGATGACCCAGACAGTAAGAGAAGCCAGACAGTGAGATCTGGTGATGACACTGAGCCCTCATTTAGAAGAAGACCTGAATATCACAAGCATGATATTAAAGAGCACCTCAGTAATGTAGCAGGGTTGAAAGTCAACAGCAGACAGCCCTCCTCTAAGGGAGCAATTAGAATTTTTGCTGTGAAAACTTGACCTCTGGTTTATTGTTCCCACAAGGGAGGAAGGGCCTGGATAAGCAGAAGCAAGAAAGTGGCTGCAGATACCAAAATGCCAGAGAAAACTTTCTGTGGAGCAGGGAGGCGTCAGGGCAGTGTGTAAGGCAGTGATGTGCCTTGGTGCACACAGCTGGAACCAGAATTGGGGGTTCCCACTCACAGGGCTCAGGGTATTTACCTGGACATGCAAGGGCTCAGAAGAAATGTGATTACAAGGAGTAACATTTAGGAAAGTAAAGATATTTACACTGGAAGATGAGGTTATTGCATGGACTAAGGGGTAGAGAGGCTACAAATGCATTCAGATGCTCCTTTCAGGCTCTCCTCCAACCTTCACAACAGCCCAAAATTTCCATGGAACCTTCACAATAGCCCAAACCTTTCAGGGCACCTGGACATGGGTGGGAAAGGCAAGTAGCTCTTACTCACAACACACAAATTGAGCTAGAGGGCTTACATCACTTCCAGTCCTGAAGTGGAAAGGATGCCATGAGATACAGGTTGAAAAGACGAAGCATCTTGGAGAAGCTCTGGTGCCAGCTTAGTGTCTTCCCCAGAGACCCCTAGAATCACCATCCTTTGGGGTAACGTGTGTGGAAGGAAAGCACACCAACACCAGCAGGATCACTTTCAGGTGGCAGTGTTTGCAATCTTACACTGATGATATCCCCGTATCAAGGAGACGAGTCCAAGTTTGTTACCATCTGATTTCCTAAAGATCTCCCTCATCACCCCATTTCTTTTTAGAATCGAAAGCAAAACGGCTTCAAATACTTGGCTGAGACTTTTGCAAATTTCTCCACAGAATCAACAAGGCAGGAGAGGAACTGTTGGTGCTGAGAAGTGCATGGCTTTGCTATTGATTAAAGTAAAGGCCTTGCTGCTCCTCACACCTCAGGCAATGCTTTTGGCTGTAGGAAGTGTGCTGACATGGTTCAACAAAGGGTGATTAATCAGAAGCCTGTGTAATTGAACACTCCCACTGCTGCTCAATTAATCTGATCCCTTCCCCTATAAATCCACAATGGCAGCCTGTGACTGCAGCAGAGCTCATTGATATGCCAGCAAGGTTTCCAGTTAGGATCAGACAGACTGTTCTGGCATTTCCAGCCCAAGCCTTAGGACTGTGTTCATGCCACCAGCACAGATATCACTGCTGGCTTCCTGCAATGCAACTGCATGGGGAAATCAGCTGCTCCAGCACCACAATTGGTGAAAAACAGTGGGATGAAGGTGTTCAAAGCTGCCCAAGCTGTTTAGACCTAAAATGAAAAGAAGTGGGAGAGTCAAACCTTCAGGACTCTCATTGTATTTCCTGCAGGAGTGGGAACCTGCTTCAGTTTCAAGTAAATCTTGAAGAAAATTGCTCAGAACAGGGCAGTTTTAAAGCTGCCCTTCCCTGCATTGCAGTGGGTCTGAGAGCAGGCACAGGGATGGGAGGGAACACACTCTGCTAATGAAGCACCCCAAAAATGGCTTTGCAAGGCATCATAGCACTGTGAGGCAGTTTAAGGCTAGTCATGAGGAAAAGCTGCATCCTGATGCTGCTGGAAGAACATGTGGGGGATAAACAGGACCTTTCCAAGCCAGGGGTGACATGAACTTTTCACAAAACACAAGTTCTGGATGGCGTACTCCACATAGCTTGGAGAGAATTAGCAGATTGCTGTAAACTCAGCTTGAAAATACCCAAACCAGGTTAAGAGTTCTCTGTAGAGCAGCAAGGATATGACACCTCAACATAAGAAGAAATCGGCCAGTGTGGGAACAACACTTGCTGAAGTCAATTGGAAGCTTTGTACCAGAGCTCAGTGCTTAGGACGAGCACAGAAAGCATTTGCTCCACAAAAGTTTTCCATGGCAGGGAAATACAGTTTTCTCTGAAAGCAGCATGTCCCATGGATAATGTCACACAGAACACAACACTCACTTGTGGATTATCAAATGGAGTCCACTCCTGGTTCATCCCAGCAGTGCTGAGTGCAGCCCATCCTGCTCACCCCTCTCCAGCACTCCTTGTCTCAACCCCTCTGCTAGAGAACAAAAGCTGATCTGCTTCATCCACCACCACCACAAGTCTCTGGATTGTTACTGTCACCAACAAAATTCCTCAGCAGAGCTTAGTGCCAAGCAGGACCAGCCACACAGGTCTCCAACAAACAGCTACGTAGCTCCAGGAGTTGCTTTTCCACTTCATTCCACAGCAGGCTGCAGAGGCCATGGCAGGCTGCAGGACCATCCCCTGGCTAAGCAAGTGGATCTACAGCTGCTGCAAGAAGAACATCAGGGTGAAAAACAGGAATGAAAAAAGGAGCAGGAAATAGATGAGGCAGCTCTGCTTTCCCCACAAATACTCTGGAGTTGGGTGCAGGCATTACAATTCTTAAGGTAGCTGAAAAGAAAAGACCTCAAGTCCTGAGGGTGATGATTTTGGGCAAGGGAACAGTGAGGGAAGTAAGATTCACATCCATACACACAGTGCTGCCTCAGAACTGGCCACAGGACTCTAATCAGATGTGGTGCCAGTTAGATTGTGAGCTTTGTTCTGTGTCAAAGAGAGCAAAAACATGAAGCATCTGGCTCCAAGCTCCTCTGTACCCTCTGCTCTGCAGTCTTTGCCCTTGCCCTGCTTCTTGCTTAGCAAAACATTTCAGGAGGCCAATTCCCCCCTCCCTCCCACTCCAGGCTGAATCAGAGCAAAGTTGCTGAACTGGGGCTGCTTGTCAGCCTGCCAAACTCTGCTAACCAATCTTAGTGTGAAAGCAGCTGTGACAGGCAGCAACAGAAAATCTGGTGTCAAATTAATTAGCTGGAAGGGACCCAGCAAAGCACTGGTACTGTGGCTTACAACCACTGGATGAGTCAATTCGCACCGTCCTCTGTATTACAGATGTTGGGCTGGGTGCAGAGTCCAATTTCCCAAACCAGCCCATAACAGCAAGTCCCCACAAAACAATCTAAAGATGAAGCATTTCTTTTAGTTGGGTTTTTTTTTTCCTCATTGGAAGGGAATTTGTCTTAGTGACATCTCCCTCCAGACTTGAAAGAGTTTCTTTTTTTTTCCCAAACAATGGCAGTGAAATGGCACCATTGGTTTTACAACTTTTTTGTTCTTCCCAGAGAAGTGAATTTCTATGGTTGGAGAATTTTAAATGTGCTGATGGAATCTGGCAGGGGTAACTAAACGCAGACATTGCATGGAGGGAAGGAGGGAAGGAGGGAAGGAGGGAAGGAGGGAAGGAGGGAAGGAGGGAAGGAGGGAAGGAGGGAAGGAGGGAAGGAGGGAAGGAGGGAAGGCCTTTCAGTTACCATGGCAGTATGTTTCCATGGAAGCCAAATTTGAAGCCTGTTGCTGCCACTGGAGTGGCCCAAAGAAAATTATTAGTTTTGAAAATTAACAAAGCTACTCACTACCTTGAAAGCTAGCCCACCCACAGCCCTCCAAATAACAAAGGCATCTTTGCATCCCTGATAAAGGATTCAATAAACATGTGGGGAAGGAAGAGAGAAGAGAAAAAATACCACACAATGAAAAACAGGAGCTTCCTTTTATGCAACCAACAATGCAGAAACCATGCTGGTTAGCACAAGGCTGAGTGCACTTTGTGAAATATTGCACATAAAGGTCAGCAAAATCCTACAGAACATCCTCTGTCACTGGCTCCCAAGGGGACTGAAGGGGGTGCTTTGAGACTAGTGCTGTTTGGTTGCCATTTGTTTGAAATTATTTCCCCATAAATCATGCTGATGGCTCTTCCTCAGTTTGCTCACCCACCTCCCAGGAAAACCTTGGGGATGGAAAGCAAAATTTTCTCATGGGTTGCCTAATCAATATCAAAGATCAGCTTAGCTGCTCCAATGTTCTCCTTGCTGGTCAGAACACCTTTTTGAATTCTTGAAAGTCACCTTGTGCCTTTCCAACCTTGTTTCCTCACCAAGAAGACTCTTTCCCATCATTTTTCAGAAGCCAGGGAGCCCACAGAAGCTGCCTGGTGTAGTTTATCACACCAGTAACTGAAAAAACATGGCACAGATTCAGCTCTTCCCAAAGGGGAGGCATTGGGATTCAGTGATGAAGCATTCATGTTCCACAGGCTCTCCAAACAAGAGACTCACAGGCAACACCAGCAGACCCAGCACTACCTCAAGAGCACAGATCACAGAGTCCCTGATTTAGGGACTTTCCACCTAGAAGCAAGAACCTCTTCCTCACTGACATGGAAAGAGCATCCAAATGAGGCCCTCTGGGGATGACTCACCTGAAGAAAGCTGAACTCTCAGTGAAAGGTGAAGATCAGAGGGAAAGAGGCACCTGTTGGATCATCAGCTGAATCTGACTTCTCATTTCAAAGCAAAGATAGATCCAAGACCTGCCCCACTGAAACATCACTCCTGCACCCCTGCCAAAAGGTCTCCTATGCTGCTACCTCTCTTGTCCAGGAGGAAAAGGGAAGGAGATAATTTTAAAGCACAGTTCAACTAAAAGCATTTCCTTTGAAAGAAAGGCAAGTGCAAATAAAGGGCCTGGCACCTGGTTTGGGATTCCTGCTCTGTTCAGATTTCATTCAAGGCAGGAGCTGCACAGAGCACTGGGGAGTGCTGCATCCCACCCATCCAGGAAAACCACCTTCCCCACCCATGAGCCACAGAATTCCAAAGAAACTAAAAAATGATACTGCAAGAGGCACTCAGAACTAGACTACACACAAGAGCAGAACAATTGACTTAAGTTAACACCTCTTCCCTGGTTGGGGCACTTTTCTCAGTTCCCAGAAAGAAATCTGAGATCAGAGACTGATAAATAAAATAAATCAATAGAAGAAGGAGGTATGCCTAGTCCCCAGAGACTTCAACTGTCTTAAATCCAATGTCACACAAAGAAGTAATTCTCTTTTCTGAGTCACCAAAACTAAAAAGGAAAAAACCACAAAGAACTGCCAAATGTGTTAAATACATAACTTAGGACATTTTAATTTAAAAAAAGCAAAATACATTTCATCATTCATCGGCTGGCATGACGTATAAAAACTGTTAAATAACAACTTTAATATTAGTCACAAAATACAGCATGTTTTAGAAAAATATCTGTATGCACTGATATTACTGAAAATGTAAAACCACTCTGAACAGGCCATGCAAAGACATTCAGCTTTAACCTTTCAATTTCCAAGTGCTTGTTGCATCTGCTACTTTATTTCTTCTCACTCTGCTGGGGAGGGTTTTGTGCTGGCACTTGGACACCTCCTCCTCCCCCCTGCACACAAAGCCCTGGCAAAAGGTTTCAGAAAGGGCTGACAAGTTAAGGTGCAGCACGGGCATCTCAGTGGCCCAATTTTCACAGCTTATGTTTCAGAAAGTGCTCAACATCTGTGTCCTTCTCCACGGACCTCCCTTTGGTCACTTTAAATCTTCAGCTTTTCAGCCAAAACCCTTCCAAATTATTCTTGGCTCTGTTGCACCACAGGATTGAAACTGGAAGCAAAGATCTAGACACCCAGCCTGAGATTACTGCAGGAGGCAGAATTCAATGGCTGCAGCACCATTTTTGTACAGCTGTACCTCTGCTTCTGGCATTTCTAAATTATTCACACACCAAAATTCACTGATGTTTGTCCATTCACATTAGGAACTCCAGGCAGGACACACAAAAGGTCATGGAGAAATACAATTTTACAGAAAGGAAGGTTTAGCTGAGGATAGCATTAATATAATAAAACCCCACATTAATATTAAAAAGCCTACCTAACAGTAAATATAAATTGTTACATAAACAGTCTGTTACACTGTGGTTATCAGATTTAAGAATGTAACTGTTCCAAGGGGACATAATGGACATCAAACTCCAAAAAATGAAGAAAGAGATGGTATGGAGTACATTATAGTTAAGGGCAAAGATATGTCCGATAAAAACCCCACTCCTCCCAGTTTTCACCCCACTTGCTGACACACAAATTATCAACAACACAGAAAAGCTACACAGCTCTCTCCATCTCTAGAAATATGAGCAATCCTTGCACCTTTACAGTACCATCTCATTCCATTTAAGCCCAGTGAATGTAATGGAGACAGAGAGTCACCCAGACATCATCTTCATTCCTGAGTCTACAGAAAGAGAGGAGGGCACTGCTGGTTGAGAACAGTCCCTACTGCTGACAATAACAGCAGCACCTTCAAAATGTGCCATCAAGGAGAGCAGCCATTGGCAGGGAGAGGCTTGATGCTCTGCCTGGCAGAGTGTGGGTTTTTCCTGATGTTTTCAAGTTTGCAGTTTAAACTGTGTTCTTCTAAGAAGAAAATGAGTAAAACTTAGTGATTTATCACCTCAGATAATACAGCAGCAAACTCATCTTCTGCAGTTTAAAAAAAATCAGTTGAATTGTCTTAATGCACTAAACCTGACAGGCAAAAAACATTCCCATAAAAAGCTGTCCCCTTAAAGTTACAAGTCACATCACAAGAGCAAGCTCCTAATCAAAGTGTCAGAAGCAGAGCAGCTTTTATCAGCGCTGAAAATCCAAATAAGAACACAGACTGATCCTGCCCCCACGCAGCAGGAAAGAACTTCAGAAGGCTTTATGGGGAACTGGCTGGAAGTCGCTGGTTTTGGTGGCGTGTGCCATGGCCCTGCGCTTGGCCAGGCGGGATTTGGAAGGCGGGGACAGTTTCATGGAGCACACGGCGTGGGCAGCGCCCTCCTGCTCCGCACTCAGCTCGCTCTCGTGCTGCGACAGCTGCCGGTTCAGGGCTATGGCCTCGGCAGCAAACAGGGTCAGATCCTTGGTGCTGCTGTTCCTGCCCAGGGAAGGAAAAGGAGGGAGCAGTTTCAACACAGGCACTTCACCCTCTTGACCTCACAGCAGAGTATTTCCAGGCATGTTGATTTCTTCTACCAAATCACTGATGCAGCAGGCAAAATGACCAATTAATATTTGCATTTATCCTCACTCAGAGGACCAGCAATACATGACAAAAACACTCTGGGATTTTGGAAACAGCCACTGTTCTACTCCTCCTGCCAAGGACTTCTGATATAAACCCAGGAAGCCACTTGAGATGTCATCCCTAATTTCTACCTACTCTCAAAAGATGGTCACATACTGCTCCTCCTCCAGAGAACTGCAGTCCCACTGTAACTGCACCTCTGGCTTAAGGAAATACATTTCTGATGGGAGAACCACCTGAAATCACCAGCAGCACATGTGGAGAGAGAAACAGATGTGTGGCTTAGGCTCTCTGGCATACAGAATCTCCCATCAAATCACCTCCAATGAGGCTTACCCTGCTCACAGTAAATGGATACTGTGAGTACCACCAGCTACAACAAAAGTCAGATCCAAGTCTGTGTTTATGGTGATTATTCACCCATCAGAAAGCAGTCTCTTTGGGTAACACACGCCTTTATGCCTTTTTCTCCCCCTCCTGGGCAGCAAGCTGACAAAACCATCATTATTTCCTGTCTAAGATTAACACTGCACTGCAGGAATTCCCTCTAATGCTTTTCCCACAAACAAGCAAGATTAGATCATAAAGAAAATTCAGAGCTTTAATATTTCTGATGTTCTTAACAAAATCAGTGCTGCACATTTATGAAGCTCCATTCTCAGCCACGGATGTTACCTCCTAATTTGTCAACTCCTCTCTCCCACCCATTCTTTCAGTAATTATTCTTGACCAAGTTTACAGATGTTTAGAAAATAAACCCTACCTTTGAAGAACCTGAGGGGTGGGCAATCCCCTTTCAGGAGCCTGCTAGAAGATGCATAGAAGTGAAGAAAAGTTAGTTACATATCAGCAGCTGGGGAACCAAGCTTTCCCCAGAGTGACAAAAACCAAGTGACTCCCCCAAATCTTTACAGCTAATAGGTATTGTACATAAACTAATCCACTGTGGGCTTACAAATCACTGTTGGTTTGTAAAACATATTTTATAATCTGTCTCCTTTCACAAAAAGATTTCACAGCTTGCAAGTAGAAGACTACAGCTTTGGAAGCTCTCCAGAGGGTCTATTCCTTCTTTCCTGAACTGGGAACTGAAGCAAAAGAGGACACTGCTGCTCTTTTATAACAGTATTTACCAGCATTCTGCATTACTGTATTAGCACAATAATTTGTGCACTGCAGTGCTTGCTATTCACAAGAAAGCCATTTAAAATGCACAAAGCAATAATTAAACAAAACAAAACAAACACTTAAAGGCTGACATATTCATCCAAATATTTACCACGCAGAAAAAATAAAGCCACTGTGTATCATTTAATTAATCAAGACACAAGCACTAAAACACAAAAGGACTCTAATAAAAAGTTCAGAGACAGGGAACAGCTTGTTTGTCACTTTGGAAGAAAGATAACTCCTAAAATTCTATAAAGGGGGATACATACTCCTTGAACCCATGAATGTTGCAAAACTTGAGCAGCACTAAGTCGTTCTTTGGCATCACAAACCAGCAGCTTTGAGATGAGATCTTTGGCCTCAGAGGAAATATGTGACCAGTCCTTGTCAGGAAATTCATATTTGCCTTCCTGAATGCTCTCAAAAAGCTTGTTCTAGTAAAGGAAAAAATTATTCAACTGAAATACACTTCAACCAGAAGGTTTCTCAGGTAAGACTTCCCACTCGCTTTTATCCACCTAATGTGGAGGGCAAAACTGAAACCATCCAGTCTCCTTATGGAGAGTGACAGGCAGCTGCACAGAGTGGCTCAGTGCAGCCTAAGATGGACACAATACACTGTCTGATGAAAACACTTCCTCCCACCCCTAAGAGGGCAGCTAAAATACTCAGCTTTTAGAAAATAAATTCAGGCCCTGCACGGCAATCCTCCCAGGGCTCAACTTTTACCTGGGGAATTGCAGTGACTACCATAAACCAGATCAAGGATTACAGAACAAGGGAGGATTCCAGGGTGGGGAAGAGGATGAGGAGAAGCTGTGAGATCTCACAACAGGAGGAAGGAGAGGCAGTTGCCCAACCTTACTTTAGAAACTGGTATCATTCAAGTTCTATACTGCCACCCTCACTTGTCAGTGACACATCAACCTCCCAGCTCCCTGCCAGCGTCAGGCACAGCTCTCCATGACATGACAGCAAGTCCTACCCCCAAAGGTCACAGAACTCTGCTCTCCCCACATGCTGAGGACATGCACATTCACCTGGCAAACTCTGCAGACTTCTCCTCTGTCCCAGCCACAGTCTGTGCCACAGTTGCCCACGAAAGGGGGGTAACCACTGAGCATGATGTACAGAATCACCCCCAGGCTCCACAGGTCACACCTCTTGTCATAGAACGTGGCCTCCTCCATGAAGACTTCCACCACTTCAGGTGCCATGTATTCTGCAGAGCCACACTAAGAAACCAGATTCAAGCAAGTTTTCAAAGGGGGAGTCACATGAAAACAAGACTCAGGTTTATCATTTTCCACTTTTTATACCAAGTGGCTTGGTATAAAAGGCATCAGTGACTAGTGCAGTTCTTGTAGTTCTTTAGCAGCACCACAAGCTGTTCCACAAGAATGTGAACCTTTAATCCAAGGTCAAAATAATAATTTACCTCTTCCAGGTTTTTAAATCTTATCCATTAGTTATCAGACAAGTGTATCAGGGGAATAGATTTCTGTAAGACTTCTGCAACACTGTCAGATTTTTCTTTCACAGTAAATGGCAAAAGCATAGGACTGTAGTTTTTCAAACTAATGTGTATTATAAAGCCACACTGATTAGAGAGCTTGCATTCTCCTTAGCTCATTGGCTTAGCTACAGAACCAAAACACGGGGAAATGAACACAAAACTAAGATTCAAAGTCTGTCCACACGCACACAGAAATGAGCACAAAAAGTTTTCCCATTTGACTGTGTAAGAGATAAGCAGGACCAAGGTGTCACGTGCTGGCCAACACGAGAATTAACACTGTGAGCTCCTGTGCTTTTGTGTATTTGTTCTGTGACTGGAAAAGCAAGACAGTATTTATCACACACACACTTGCTAGAAACAAACTATCCAGCACTGGGAGTAGTGGCAGTAAGCTCTTTGGAAGGTGTCCCCTGGAGATAACAAAAATTGGTTTACAGTAGAACAAAAAAAGCACAAAGCCACCACAGGTCTCTCACCGGCGTTGTTAATTCGGGAGTAGTTATCGGAGTGCACGCACTGTTCAGCTTCACCCCACTGCCAAGATCAAAGTCACATATTTTTACTGGTGATATCTAAAAAAAAAAATAAGAGGTCAGGAAGACTGGGATTAATGCAAAATGTATGAATATGTATATATGTGAAGTAGAAAACCCCAGGACAGAACACGAGTCCCTAGTGAGACTGAGTCTCTTCCAGGTACCTTTCCCTCCTTGCATTCACCTGCCCTGCCCCAGCTGCACCCACACCACCAGCAGCTGAGCCTGCTATGTTATTTTTTATTTGGTTAGGCAAGTACCAGTACACATCAGGACACTTTGGAAACTGGTCATATAATGTGACCAGCTGGCCTCTAAATGCTGCTTGTCCATCTGGGTACTGGCTCAGAACAGATGAAGCACTAGAGTGTCATTGCTGGCCCTCTCTAAGGCAAGCTGGCTTTTTATCTCTTAGCCAGATGTTCACATTTTCACAGCTCAAAGAAGAATTTAGTCTCTCCTAAGTTTCAGTTCTGTCAAATTTAGTTGAAGTTCACTAATGGGTTCAAAAGTTTTCAAGAAGAGAAAAAACACAAGGACTGTTTTTGGGAACCAAGTTAAAAAAACTCAGTTCAGAAAGTTAAGAGACCAGAGCAGCACCTTTTCTGGAGATTCACACAGGATGTTCTCAGGCTTCAGATCCCTGTGAGCAATACCTAAACAGAGAGTACAAGTGTTCATTAGAAAGGATACTCCCCAGTTTTATTTCTCATAACCTCTCTTTATTAGAAGCTGACCTGGGAAATATTCTAGGCCTGAGCCTGCTACACACACCTGTCCCTCGTAAATATAATAATTGAATTGTAAAGTGTAACTGTTAGAAATCACTGTTGCATCCTGCTATACCTTTATCATCCTTAACTGTACAGGAGAGTCTGTCAAGCAAATAAGAACCTACTACCACCAGAACTTTTTGTTAGCCCAAATTTGTTATGTTCCTTGAAACAGCTTATTGAGATGACTGACATGTAGGAAAGTTTAACCCTTTACACAGTTTAATGAAATTATTTTTGTGCCTTTTACAGTAAAGTTCTTCTTTCCAGATGGATCAACTGGCTTGCTGAACTTCTACCAGCACAGACAGTACTTGAGGCATTCTCCCCTGCAAAAAGCCCCCCAAGGTCCCAGATGAAAATATCCCTTTGAGGTAGGTATTCATTGCTGAAGCAAATGAAAAAATTAAAGGTTCAGTTGGAGATGCAGAAGAAGACCTAAAGGAAAACAACCAAAGGGCTTCTTCATTTGACTTCTATCAAAATAGGCAAACCTAATAGGGAAGCACAAAGTTATCTGTGTAATCCACATGCAAGGTGGTTCTCTGCTGTCAAAGAAGTCCTTCAAATGCCTAAAAACACAATTTCTGGAAGTTCTCCATTTAGTATGATCAAGCTCAATTGGAAGGTAGAAAATTAGAGGCAAAAAATCAAATCAAATGAGCAACTTGGCTGTAATTTAACTGCAGTCTAGTCTTGATTTAGAAACTTACACTCCAAGAACACCTGATGTTACTTCAGAGTACGGGAAGGAAAATCCCACCAAACTCTAGTCAAGGGAGTTTTTAATGTCTTTTCTTCAGCACACTCCACAAGATGTGGCTTAAAATATAACAGCAGAGTCCCAGTCTAAAGGAATCAGAGTGTTCATACTGACACAGTGCACATGGCTTTGGCACAAGAGATGGCACAATGAACCCACCGAGGTGGCCTGTGCTGACATTTACAACAAGGCTAACCAAACTCCCAACAGCCAGCTTGGCTTGCAATGCGAAAGCCAACAGTGTCTTTGTGTGCTATTATGTGAATTCAAATGTCTGTTTATGTAACATTTGATTTTGCAGTTGCACAGAGCACTGAGAAAACAACTGCCTTTAAACACCCCTCCAGTAGATTATTAGCAATAAAGCACACACATCCCAAGTGGGTGGAAGGCAGGATTATCATCCAGCTGAGTTTTAAACTACTCCTGGCAAAAGAATTAGCTGTCCTCAGTCAAATTTTTTTAAAAGCATTTAGCTATAGCACTTCACCATTAAGCTGTGCAATAAAACTGCTTTAATTTCCTGTTTGCTTTAGTGTTCTGTATCTCACTTACTAATTATTTTAATGTCACACGGAAGAACCATAAAGTGAACAATAAAATGAAAAGGGGATGGATGTTGCTGTGGCTGATTCTGCAAGCCACGTCCCCACTGTCCCAGTTCACAGCAAACAACAAGAAAGCAGATTGCTGCTCTACAGCCATTTTAATCAATCACCCTCCTCTTGTTTGGGGAAAGGGGAATTAAAACTAAAAGCTGAGAGAGAACTACAGAAAGGTATTAGCTGAGTTCATGTTAAATTTCTTGAATGGGGCACCTGGACTTTCAACTGTTAAGAAACCCACTATAGCCCTGCACATCAGTAAAGAATTTTCCACTTATTCAGCCTAAGTTTCCTGTTTCTTGTATGTCCCATATCTCAGTCAAAATCTTCTAAACACAGATATTCAAGAAGTACCTTCTCTAAAGTTTTAAAGTTGAATTATCACACAGACTGGCTGTGAAGATTACAAGAACTCTTAATCCAAACAAAGTTTGGTTTCACATTCAAATTAATGTCTTGTAACAGTCACAACATGTGACAAGATCCACATTCCTCAGGTTTACCACTGTTATCCCTATGCACTGCTACAATTTTCTTTTTAATGGGTTCAACCTGTTGAGGTACCTGTGCTGTGATTCCAATTCAGCATATAAAAGTGACTTAAAAGTACAGACTGCAACTAAATATTTATTGAACTCGGGCCAGTAATAAGCAATTTAGGCAGAAAATGCAAATCTGCTGAGGCTAATCAGAATGGCAAAAAGGAAGAGAAAAAATGTATCAAAATAAATAACCATGAACATTCTCCAATTACACACCATTCTATTCAGAGCTAGGCACTGTAACAGTAACTGAAGCTGCAAGGCCAGATAATCATGACATAGGGAAAATTTCAAAAGTATCCATCCCATTCAGCCCAAAAATCTACTCTGGGATGACCATAATGCACAGAAATTCCCAAGTCAAAAAAGCACCAGAAAAACACTAACATAATAAAAAAATCTCTACAAACATAACTGCTTTAAATCTAAGCAAATTCCAAAGCAATTGAGGACAGCTTCAAATAAAGACTATGGTTCACTCAGGTCTCTGAATTTAACAGTAAGAGTCTAAATGTGGAGGTCAAAAGCTACTACAAACCAACAGGTCTTGTGACCAGCAGAAATTCTGAGTAATTACAAAAAAGTAATTCTGTTGATCTGAAAGATGAGGAAATTAAAATTTTAGATCGTTTTTGAGTAACCTTTATTTGATGGCTTGTGTAACAGGAACAGAAGACTCAACCCTAATGTTTACTCTCCCTGGATACTGATTTAAGTTTTCTTCTTGAAAAGCTTGTAGCACCTTAACACAGCCAGTTACTTAAAGTACTACAATATGAAAATAATATCATAGAGGAACACAGCTCAAGTCATCTGGCATTACTGTAAATGGAAACACAAGCAAAAGCTGGCTACTTAAGAGATAAATGTGCTTCAAAACCTGAGGGTACAGTAACAATCAGTAAAGATAGAGGCAGCCTTCTCTCACCTTTTGTATGAAGGAAGTCCAGAGCAGAGGCAATGTCTCTCACCACTTTGCTTGCTTCTCGTTCATTGAAGTGCTTCCTCTTTTGTATATGGGCCAGGATTGAACCTGCCAGGGTAACAGGTGAAAGGGAAAACCTCAGTAGGAATGCTGAACTAGTTCCAAGTATCATGAATCCATAACCTCATTTTCACACTTTATAGCAGCCTTTCACAGGCAATTTCTGTGGAGCAAAGAAGGGAAGACTAAGAACACTAAGGAGAAAAGGCACAACTGAGCAGCTTCACCATTTAATTGTGCTAGAACATAATTTTCAAACAGTGCAGCTGTCTACTTTAGGCACAGCATGAGAGGCAATCACTTTTTACTGCCCTGGGACATGACTGGTCTGTTTTCCACACTCTGGGACAGTAGAGATTTGACAACAGTACCAGTAAAACTCAAACATCAGCTAAGGAGTTACATAAACACTTCAGCAAAACCCAACCTACCCCAGGTCATGGGTGGTCATGCTCAAACTCTCCTCATGTTCTAGAATGTCACCACTGAAAGTCCAGGATACATGTTTTGTGCCTCAACACCATCAAAGTAAAAAGAGATTTGACCTTTAAATACACATCAAATTTCCCACAGGCATCAAGGTAAGGCTTCTACACTGACTTAAAGCAAAATTTGCTCAGGGATATAAAATCTGACAAAAGACCTCTAAATTTAAACATACTGAAATGCTGGTAGCTTGCAGGCAGAGCCTCACTGGTATCCCTTTAACAAAGAATAAAGGGGGATTTGATTCCTCATTTTCTTAAAGTGAATTCAATCAAACCTCTCAAAAGATTAAAACTGTCTTTAAAAAACCAATTACATGTAGTCCAGAGATCCCAGCTCCCTAAGTAGCCTACTATTGCCTTCTATTTTCTTATTCAGAGGAGTGTATTTGTAAAAGCAATCAGGCAAAGAAATTCAAGAAGTAACTGCCACTTGCTATTAGTCCCAGTACACTCAACATTTTCTATCACAGGTGATTTCACTTTTATTCTGCAGTTCAATATGTGGAAGGAAATCTCCTACTGGGCAATTCCTATTCTTATACCATCAATGCTACTGCCACTCCTCCACAGTGAGCATTCAGAGAGGGAAGAGCAAAGGTATTCAAAAAGAAGAGAGCTGGACAAAAGACTGCTCAGATATGCAGAGCCATGCTGTGTCACATGGGTGGAGGAAGGCCACTTTGGACCAGCTTATTATATTTCAAACACAGACATTTTCCCTTGCCAAAACCAATATCTTCTAGTTTGCTACAGATTTCTTGAGTGCACAAAGTTCAAAGGGGTTTCCTGGTATAGTTGTTCTTTGCACCTTTACAAAGCAGTAACAGTTCTCCAGTGTTTCCAACCCTGTGGAAAAGACCCCACACTTTGCAGGAAACAATACTGAGCCACCTGAAGTACTCATTTCACTCAGCAGGTTTATTTGAAATTACCTTTCTGAATAGAGCTGATGTTCAAACTCTCTCAGATAAGAATTATATCAATATCAATAAAAACACACTCTACTGACTTTATATTCAGCCCACATAGAGAATTCTCACAAAGAAAGAATAGCAGGGCACTCCTGCCACAGTTGTTCCTACCTCTCCAGTACTCATCAGAGAGGAAGCATCATATAGCACCTCTCAAAATGCATTTCAGAGGGGAAAAAAAGAGGAAAAGACCCTTAAATCATGCAAGTTCAATCTAATCAGCTCGATTTTAACATTCAATTATAAAATGCTGTCAGACAAGGATACCAAAGGGACTCTAGACATCACAGTGAACTGCATGCAGATAAAACAGGAGCAGAGCTCCTTCAGTTACCACGGCTACTGGAAGGCAAAGTTGAAATGGAAAGCCCAAATTATGCTCAAACACTGTAAGTAACAGCAGCCTCTGAGACTGGAGTTACTGAAGTAAGGCTTGCATTGAAGATTAATGTTCTCATCCTTGCCAGCCATGCCACTCACATCAGAACCTGCAGGGCATCAGATCTGACCCCTAATTTCCAGTCTTTGTCTTGAAACCATGTACCTGACACTTCAAATACTGATTTTTTTAAGAGAAAACCAGTCTCAGCCTTAGCTAAGCCTGTAAAAACAGTAGTTAAGAGGGAAGGAGTAGCATTATTATCCTCTCAGCAGCCATGCGGGTACACTGACAACCACAGACTCACAAAGAAGAGAGTTAACTAATGGAAGACTGTGGAGAAGAGAAAAAAGACAAATGCAGATTCATTTCAATCAAACCCTATTACAGCTAATTTGTCAAAGTCTGTGCATTAGGACAAAGTGCTATGGGAAAACACAATGAAAAGATGCAGCAATTTTGAAAAAAGTTAAACAAAAGCTTTTCCTCAAGAAAAATATGCATTCCTCTCTTTCAAAAATAATTCTGCATCTATGCAGAAAGAATTTGTATTTCCTGCACATACAGTTTGCTCCTAGAAACCTTCTTGACCAGAGACAAAAGATGTTCTCTGGGCAGCAGGATACTCCAGGAGCTCAAATTTCCTTTGAAGGGTTGGCCACATTAACTCACGGTTTTGCACGTGATGCCTGAAGGATTTTTTCTGCTTTTTCTCCTGAATATTTCTTACACTGTTCCCTATATTCACAAGTATTAGCATGCATACTTGTGATGCCTTAGGTGATAGTTTAGCCTGGTTTCATGGTGTTTAGGAAGCCAGTAGACTAAACACCCCTGAAACCACGTAGAGTTAGAGACCAAACACCCCGTTTTTGTGAGCCCTCAAGGTCTCCTAGTAGGATAGATTTTGTAAACTAGAAGTTAGCCCACCCAGGCCCCTTATTGGGCCCTCCTGGTAGATATGCTAACGTGTAGAGTCTTTAATTGTACACTCGACTGGGGGGACGGGGCTTTTGTGGCGTGTTCTACCTGGACGGCAGAAGCCATCGAACGGGATCCTATTAAAATACCGAGGGAAACAACCCCCAACCCTTTCACTGTGTCTGAGCCTTTATTTCCTAAGACCAGAAAAAGGCATCACACGGCCATGCAATTAGTGGGTACTGTAATTATACTCCATGCACACAAATGTGAGAAAGTCCATAAAGTGCTTGCTGCAGCTTTCCCATTCCCCAGGTGAGTGGGAAGTGCTGAAGCCCAGTGACCACTCAGGCTCACTTAATGGGCTCTTGAACACCCACAAGCATAACTGGTTCTCAATTACAGCCACTCCAGGCACTGGCAAGATTTTCATAACAGAGTTCTACGAGTTTCAGGAAATGAAGTCAATCCTACATCAATGGAAAACTCTGCCACAGCATACGGATGCTGCACTGGGATCATGCCTAACTCCTGACATCCTATGTGCCTCCCCTTGCCTGAAGTTACTTGGACCCACTGACTGTATTTCAAACCTTCCACTTTAACAGAGCTGACATTTCCATCACTCAGCCACAGAAAGGGATTGCAAATGCATGACCAAACCCACCAATCCTCAAGAACAACCATACTTCAGGCTGTGTATAATACTTCCTCTACTTCTTGTCTTGAAATTCTCAAGCATTTAAAGTAAGTTCTTCAGTTACTTCCTTAAAACAGAGGCAAACAGGAGCCAAAATGATTCAATGAGCAAAGGCACAGTTTCTTCACAGTACCTCCTCGCAGCTTCTCAAAGACCAGGTAGTATCTTGTGTCATCTTCAAAAAACTCTATTAGCTCCAAAATGTTCCTTTAAAAGAAGAAACAAAAAAGAAGGGAAATAAAAGAAATAAGCATGGAGTGTGTACACAGCAATGAAGAGTTTCAGCATGGCTAACTAGGAAGTGCCAGAAGTAACCAAAAATACAAGTCCTAGTTAAACAAGTTGCTTTGGTTGCCCGTGGCATTAAAACCACATTTCATACTCATGCTGAAATTTAAGCACGGGAAACAGGCCAAACACCACACTCAGACAGGATTGTGAGGGTTCTGCTACTGCTCAATTGACAGGAAGATAACTGGTGGTAGGTTGTATTTAATAATTTAAAACATTGCATTTGTGCTGAAGGCAGAAATAAAGAAAACATAATTAAATTGGCGCTCTTTCTCTCTGGAAGTCACAAAGCAAAACACACAAGGCTCAAAGGAGACAGGCATCTGTCAACAGGATATTAAATCCAGCTCCTTAGCTGCCATTTTTAGACTAACTCCAGTTTAGTTCATGTAAATTCTTTGCAGCACAAACACCCCAGGTTGCTTGGAGAATGTCAAATGTGCAAGTCAGAATTTTTTACATTTAATGATACATCTAACCCCTGAAATTCTGCATGTGGTCTTGTGAACTTGAGTTTTTCATCAGTTGTGCTCTGGATGGCCATTTACTCTTAACCTCACAAAAGAAGGAAGATACAATCTGCTCCTCTATAGCACAACATAAGCCCGTGAGTCTGGTAAACAAGTTGGTTTTAAAATTATTTCTGTATGTTATATTTTAAGTATTTGTTTGAAAAATTCAATATAAGCTGCACAATTGTAATATATATAGCAGCTATTGTATATACACTCTAGATTAACAGAGACATCCAAAAGCAGCTTCAGAACTGGCTCAAACCCATCACAGAGCTCCCAGAGCATGCTGCCTGTGCCTGCACAGCTTTTCTTCCTCTTCAGACATGAGAAGCAGCTTTACAGTTGCTTCATCCTGTGGCTGCATGAAGTCAGCACACAGCCAAAGGAGAACTACATTAGATTTCTGCTGAACTAAGAGTTCCAGTGCAAAAGCAGGAAGGCTAACACAAGGAGGAGGACAAACCACACATCAGGGAAAGGAACGGTAAGATTTCCTTTCCCAGCAGCTGGTATCATGTCAGCTTTTGCTGATGGTGAAATCACAGCGGAGAGTGTAAAAATGTTCATTTCTCATCTGGACAAAAGCCATGCATCACTGAAGCACCATCAAGCCACACTAATCTGGTTGCTAATTGAGTGATGTAACTATTAATCTGTAAATAGTTCCCCTAAATTTCACAGGTAAAGAAGGGGAAATTCTTACTCTGAATAGGTCAAGTCTAAACTTCAACTGGTTTTAAGGAGACTACTGCAAAGCTGCTAACCTTGTCACACAAAAATTTGAAAACAAATAATCAAAACACTTTAAATAAACAAAGACAAGACTACACTTACTTGTTACCCTGGCACTGGTACAGAGTTTCTATTTCACGAAAAACCCGACTCCGACTATGCCCAGCATTCTTTTCAATGATCTGTCAAAAAGAGTTAAGAACTCATATTTGAAAAATTACTGCAGGAATTATGCACATAGCTGTGAAATTAGGTAACTGTTCCAAGGTTTGAATCTAGGGCATGCCCACCAGAGAAAAACACTCCACCTTTGTTTGTTTGTTTAATTTCTCATCTGGCATTTGTTTACAGAGCAGAGGAGTGTCAGCAGAGCTCTGGAAGGCATTCAGAGGACAAGAGAAATTAGGGCAGGAAGAGAAGAAAGGAACTAAATCCACATGTTACACAGCCAGTGACCAGTTACCACAAGTTACACACAAAGCTTTTGAGTACTCAGACACTGAACAGTCAAAAAGAAGAGATTTGTCATTAGAGGCATTTAAGCAAAAATTCACCACAAAATGAGAGTTAATTCATAGTGTAAATGGAGACCTCATAATAGAACCTAAAGAAAACATACATTCAATCTCAGAGTGATCAGAACTCACCTTCCTTCACACCGTCCTTAGGCTGAAAGAGGACAAGAACAAGGGCTTCCCACAGAGGCTGAGCCTGAATGCTTGCTGCATAAACTGAAAGCATTGCCAAAACATCACCACCATCTGTATCTAGGACTGGATTCTTATTTCTGCAGCCTGAGTTCTCTGGTGAAGAACAGGCAACCATTCACCAGTACTGCACAGGACCAGTAGCTGATCACATCAAATTCCTAATGCAGAGCTTTGTTTATTTCAAGCTTTCAACTTCAACAATTTTACAAAGTACAGACAAAATTCCAGCATCTATAGAACACATTTTTAAAGAGGCTTAAAATTCTGTGCCTATTTTTGAATTGAATCTAACATAAAACCTCCCTACTGCTATTATTTGTGTTTGGATTTAAAAGGGGGACTCAGGATAACAACAGATCTGTAAATGAGTCCTAACACTTTTCAGTGATATTACAGAAGATTGGCCTCTATCAAAAAATAAAGAGACGGCTTTACATGAACCACTGGCAGGACCTGATGCTCTCAGAACTCAGAGCAGCACCCAAAAGCTTGCACTATTTGCTAGGCCATGCTGGATAATGGCTCAGCCTCTTCTTTCATTAGAAGAGACAAAGGTAAGACTACAACCAAAACAGGACATGAAAGGAAAGCTTGCCCTGAAATCCAACCATCACAATGATTTACTGTTTGTGACTTCTAACTGCAGCTGATACACTCTGGAGGCACAACACTTAAGACAACAGGTTTTCTCAACAGTTATAAAACAGGCTCATTTCAAGCATCAAAAATTTCCTAAAAGGATTTGCTCTTACCCACTCTATTGCAGGTTTTCCTGAAATACTCAGAGGGAGAAGACACATCACAGACAGAAGTGATGCTGCTTTTACTCTCTACTTACTTTCACGGCATATTCCTTCCCAGTTTGGAGACTGACAGCACCCTGAACTTTAGCATATGCTCCCTCACCAAGCAGCTCAGCAGTCAGCTTGTACAAGTCTGCCAAAGAAACCCAGAAGAAAGAACACATCATCAAAGTGAATTTTGAAAGTGAAAGTTATTTTAGTGAATAACATCAAGGCAAGCTCTTTATCTGATAAGCATCCCTCAAATTTATGTAGTATTAAATTAGATACGCCAGTCTTAACTGTGCTTCCTTCTTCACCTCCCTCTTTCAAGTTCCAGAAAAATTAGAAGTAAACTTTATTACAGCATCAAAATTACACATTTGCTCACTCTAGAAATGTTTTATATCTCAGCAATCTCTAGGACCTCAGCCACCTTCCCTGTCTTCATGTAAAACTCAGAAACAATTTCTTCAGGTGGAAAATAATTAACTCCTTGCTCAGAAAATGCCCACCATACATAATCTACTTGCAGAGATGGTGTTTTAAGTATAAAAAACTCGAACATTTAAACCTAGAAGGCTACTGCCACCTTTATTTGCAATGTACCTTCCATTGCCACCTGCCCACTAAGAAGCTTTATACTGCTCAGTTTTCTCACTGAAGTATATTTTACTTAATAAGCTTCACAGTATTTGTGCACAATCTATTCAACCAAAACATTTTGACATCAGCACTGATCCTACCAAAAAAGCAATGTTTAGCTAAGAAAACAGAAAAACAGCAGAAGCAAAACAGATCATAACCATTTAAACTTTTAAATTGTCACCAACCTTCAAACTTCCCAGGGACGTGATCTGTGGCTCTGGTTCTTTTTTTCTTTTTCCTTTTCCCACTGTCTGCTATGGGGACAGGCTGACTGCTGACCATTTCTGTGTGGCAGAACACAGAGGTGACTTTAACACTCAATTACTTTAGGAGAAAATGCACATGCCCTTGTGTGTTCAGGTCCTTATCTATCCAAAAGTTTCTCTGCTTTTTTTCAACACAGGCTACCACCTCTTTTCCAAATATCAGAGGAAACCTAAAAAGGCAATTTGTGTGCAAATTAATAGTTCTGGGTGGGTTTGATAAAGAAATTTAAAAACAAGAGGAAACAATAATGCATCTATACTGAATCCTTATCTCACAGCACAGTAAGCCAAAGCACAGAAATAACCCACAACAGAACACGTGCCCTGATACCAGACAGCACTTGCAGCCCTCACAAGGGCACTCTTCTCTGAGCTATTCTACAGCTTTACAAAGAGATTCTTTTCAAATCAGCTCAAGAAAATGAGCCTCCAAAACAGCAGGAAGGTGTGGGGAAGTTTCAAACCACTCAGTGAAACAAAGTAACCACAGGAGTTAAGATATCGGAGGAGCAATCTAGGTCAGTTTATGCTGCCAAGAGGCCAAAAGAAAACCATTTCTCACAGAACCATAATGTACCTTTCTAGACCACAGATCAGTGGGTAATTTATGCTCCAAAGCCAGATGTGTTTAAGGCATTTAGATTTTTTTTCCTATGTTACTAGTTGCAGATACTACAAGAGCTTAGTCAGAAATAATTCACTGATGCAAGATAATACAGCAGAAAAAAAGAACTGTATATTGTTACTGAAGGCCTAAATAAAAATACTGCCATATTTGTACAGATAACCTATCTTCAAAAAGGTTAAATGATTCCATACTGAGATACCAGGAGGGAGCACTTCACCCCAGTCACATCCAGTCAAGTTTAAAATCTCAGCTCAAAACCTTCAAGGCAGTAGCACAGTGCACCTAAGACACTTTACAGCCAGGAGAAATTCTGACTAAATTCACTTTTAGCGATCTTGTACTACAGAAATAGCTAAATCCACAGAAACAATGCAATTATGAGAACACTGCTAATGAAAGAGCAAGTCACAAAAACTTCTGCAAATTCCCTTTTACAGAGATTGCAAATAGCAGTTTTTCTGCCTTTCACTGTTTCTAAAGTACTCAACACCGGAGAAGTTCCAAGGCTAAAACATTCCACAACAATCTATCAATACATTAAATACTTCTTCTTTGCTCCATTACATTTTTTTTGTTCTTATCTGTCAGTAATAGCTACTGTGAGTGCCACTTAGAACCCACATGAGTGAAAATACAGGACAAGTGTTACTTTGAAAGTCCTTGCACCTTAACAACTTAGTGAAACACTTAAACATACATCACTCAAAGTCTCAAAACAATAGCAAATCCTCATTTTCAAGTCTTAGGCAGAATGTGTTCAGAAATCATCATGATGGATGTTATATGCGACTTCTTAACTACAGTGATAGAAAGCACATTTTCCCAACTTCTGAAGAAGTAGCTTCTTTTTAACTCTAACTGACACACATACAGCTTCAAATTCTAACATAAAGAGAAGGTGAGCCTTTGACAGATAATTCCAGCTCTCCTCTTTTTCAATTCAACCTGCATCAGGAATTATTTAGAACTGGGACTGAAATAACACAAAAGAAGCTGCTCAGAGATAGGGCTGCTCTGCTTGAAGGTGGTACTTGATTTCCACAAGGTGTGAAACAAGTATCTTTAATGACCTGACCTTCTACAAGTCATAGCTAGACAGGTTCTATGCCATTTCAAGTATCACAGTTTCAGAGCTTGTTACAGACTAAAAATCAGCAAAAACCCCAGGATGTGAATCCAGTATCTTAGGACAGCTGATGTGTTTCTTCACAACCAGCTCCTGCACTCTACCAGCTGGCTCTGATATTTACAGTCAGCTGTTTAATAACTCACTACGTTATTTCAATTCCCTTCAGTCTGACTCAATTCCTAAATTACAGAGAATTGCTTCCCTGAAAACAGGAAGTTCACTAGTCATGTATACAGAAACCAAATTGCTGAAAAGTTCACATTTTTAACCTATAGTCTTGCCTAAATTTGCCATCAGACTAAAGCATGAAATGTTTGCTAGATTAGATCCTTACTACTGCTCTGGTCTGCTATTTCACATCATTGTGTAGCTCACTTCTGCCATCACAGCTTATCCTTTAAAGGTATCACAGCTTCACTCTCATTACTCACTTTGTTATAATGAGCCAGTACTTAAGTAACAGCTGGTACTACAAGAAAATGCCTTTAGTCCAGCCAAACACTTCAGAGATTTTTCAAGCTTTCAAAAATATGGTGGTGCTTTTTTTCTGAAACTGTAAAACCAAATGAGTTTCTGGTGACACTGAAGGACAGTGTGCCTCAACCATCCCAGCAATGCTGAGGTGTTCTGCATACTGCAGGAGTGCTTCTGGTGACAGGGACAGTTCTGAGGCAGTCACCCTGCCAGACAGAGAACTCAGAGACTGGATGGACTGCTCTGGAGGGAAATGGCCCATGGACACAGCAGGTCCAAGATGAGTGTCTTCAATTTCTGATCTGTTCTTCTCCAGTCAGGTGAGGATTATTACTCACAGGGTAATGTAACCAGTAAAACCCACACTGTAAGTAAAATGAGAGCAAGTTTTTGTCTTAGCTGTGGTTTTGTTGAAGCCCCTGAATTTTATTACCATAATCATAACTCAACGTTGAGGCAATATTTAACACACACATTATTCAGAGCCTGTGTGGGAAGGTAGTTACAGCCTTTCTCTTTTGCTGTGAAGAAAACTTGCAAACAAAGCCAAGAGAAGAAGAAAGGGAACAATTACCACAAGTTTCACTTCATTCAGACCTTAAGTCATCTTTCCTCTTGCCTCCTAACACTCCATATATGAACATGCCAAAATCCACTACCCAGACCTAACTCCCTTCTCATTCTAATCTGCTTCCCAAAGGAAGGAAGAGTATATTTGGAAAACAAGCATGAGTGTAACTGGAGGCACTTGGAGAACATAGTAGAGATGCCTTTTTCCATTAAGAAGAAAATACCTTGTTTGTGCGTTTGAACTCAGTGGAAGATAACAGAGTCCAGGTACCACCACCTGCTTCAAAACTGGGTCTTGCTTGAGCCAAGCTGTTCTGGAGCTGAAAAGAAACACCACCACTTTACCACTCAGAAATCATGAAAATGTTTTTGCACACATCCAGGCAATGCCCAGAGCCTAAAGACATTGCAAGGGCCTGTTGTGCTGGGCTTCATGTGAACACTCAGCAAAAGCACAACTCCACAATTTCAATGGATCAAAATGAAATCAGACTTCAGTGCAGTTTTCCTCCCAGCTCAGTGTTTCACATTGCTCCTGGACCCTCCCTTCTCCATCAACACTGATTCCTGTAGATGTGGCTCATAATGAAACTGGACACACTCAGCAGGTGCTGATTCTACAAAAACCACGTAGTTGCAGGAAGTTCAGAACAACCCAAGCTACCTTTAAAAAGCAACTACATAGTGATTAATTGTGTTTGTAATGTTACACATCAAGAGAGATACAATTTGAAGAGGAAGAATGTGCAAAGATGTATGACAGTGCTGTATCAAATCAGAGAGATTATTTTATACTCATTCTCTATTAGGTATATTAATTTCAAATTGTAAGAAGTGAATACTCTTACTTGATCTTTGCACTAGTTTACCACTATTCATTCTTAACAGTCAGAGTTACCTTCTCACTCCACCTACAATAAAACTTATAATTTCATTTAATCTGAGTTATCCATGAAGGGAGAGGAACTTAAAAACATTCCAACATCTTCTCAATAATATACAGGAGCATTAACATTTTCAAAATGTTCCCAGGAAAGTTCCCAGGAAGCCCAAGCAATCCAATTTCTTGAAAGAGCAAGTCTGACAAAAATTATTGATCCAGCCTTATCACAGCACTGCTGTAAGAACTCACAGAGTGTCACAGCTGACACCACCTGCCTGAAACCCTTCATGTTGGGGAAAAGGTTACAGCAACCTTTCCCTTTACCTCCTTGCTCCCCTCTGCCATTCCCTCTGTCACACTTTCAGAAGATCAGTGTCACATTATCTCCTACTTGTGCAATTTGCAGACTGACTGTCCAGTACTCTCAGCTAACACTTCCCTTGCAAACTAAGGGGGGATATTCTGAGGTTCCAAGTCAAACCCTCCAGCAACGGCTGGATCTCACTTTTCAGGATAGCACATCAAGCTATTTCAAATAGTTTTCTCCCACCCCAATTTCTTACTTCACCAGGATTACTGCTGAGGAAGCAGGAAGAACCTTAATGGAGAGGAGAGCACACAGCACTCCTTTCCCTCCTGAGCTGGAGAAACAGCATATTCTGACACACATGCTGCAGACATGAGATCTCCTGAAGTCAGCCTGTGTTTCCCCAGGCACACATGCATTTCTTTAAAAGCATTAGCTACCATTCAGAATGACAGCAAAAGAATTGTTATTGATGCCGTTTGGCTTTTGCTTTTTTCCTTTTGTATGTCCCCTGTATTCTTTGCACATATATTTGCAGCTCTGTAGCCTATTGTATTAGTAGTTAGTTTTCCCAATACTTTTCTATGGCCTTTCCCTAGTCAGAAAGACAAAACAAATTCCGGAGCCCCAAGCCCTGGGAGGTACAAGGTCCCTATGCTATCTTGGCTCTTCCTGGCAACCAAGGCCAAGAACAACTCTTTGAGATACATTTCATGTACAGAGCACAGCCACTGCCGGGGTGGGGGGACTCCAGAGAAGGGGCTTGACCTGGGGGGAAGTTGAAATACCACTTGTCCTCCCAACTGGTGCTTTTTATGAATTATGCTAATTTACTAAAACCTATAAATATGTACTCATCCCTGTGGAAGTGGGCTTTGGTGAGCATCTTTCCATAACTGTCCCTGAAGGTCTTCGAATAAAGATCTGCTCTTGTATTACCTCCTTACTAAAATTATCTTGAGTTTCATTTCCAGTTTAGGAAAAAGGCACCATTATCATCCCCACTGGAAAGATGAAGGCAAACAAGAGAAGTGTCCTGACCCAGCCATGAGTTAACAAGTAAGGACTACAAATTAGCCTGAAGGTGGCTTAAAAACACACTGTAATCTTTGTAGTTTCTTGTTCAAGGACAACGTATCTCCACAGCAGCCACATGGATGGGAGAATATAACAGGGTGTATTCCAGAGGGCTAAAAAATAACCATGAATGGTGAACCCTGTCAGGAACAACATGGCACACACGCTGGTTATTGCACTAAAGAATATCCTCTGTCCTTTCACACACAGCAGAACAGTCAAAATGGACATTTAATGCTACTGGCCACTGTCAGACAGCTCATATTTAAGACTTACCATCACAGGGCAGTAAGAACTTAGCAGCAAAGTTGTTTGAAAGTCACACACATTCTAAATGAGAAAACTAGTAATAGTGTGTTGACTCAACTACTTAAAGCTTCTCCAACCCCTAGAGCACTTTTAAACTGAGGAGATTTACAATGTAAGTAGGTTCTGAGGGCCACTTACTAAACAGCAAGCTGTTTACTCTCTGCTACATCTGATGGCATCAACAACTCTCAGAAAACTGTCTCTGCATCACCAATTAGCTCCTCTCATTCCCCTCAGTTCCCTTGCTAGTGCAAACCAAAGAGAAAAACTTCTTAGAGAAGACAAGTTTTCATTTCATGCAGATACAAGATAGACGTTTCCTGCTCTTGCTCCACACCCCACAAACGATCAATCAGATAATCACATTTGTCACTGAAAAAAAAGCTACACAACATACACCCATATCAGCAAGCAGCCTTGTTTGGAGAAGCTAATCTAACTTAATGGGTTTTTTAAACTTTGAAGCAAGACTGATTTTTCTTTATTTTCCCCTCTCAGTGCTTACAACTCTAAAATTAAGTCAATTAAACTGCACTGCATTGTCACATTTGATGTCACATATGATTTTTACCAGTGTTTTAACATTTATTACCAGGAAGGCACTAGGAGAGAGGAAATTCCTCATAGCAGTAAATACTTTTTCTGAAAGCATTATGGAGTACTGGTACAGCATTCATACCATGAAATAATGTCATAAAAGCATTTTGGTTGAAAAAGACCTTTAAAGAACCAGGAAAAGTTCAAATGCAAAAGGCACCCCACTTTACCTGGGAGGCTGCCAATACCAAACACTTTTAGAAGTGAAGTGAAAGAGGTTCAGCTCTGCAGGAGTGTTTTGCCTTGCTTCCATCCAGCACCTGGGAGGCATGAAGAGGAGCTCTGTTTAGGTAAAAACAAACAAACAAACAAAAAAAAGGCAAACTATAGTTCTTTGAAGTTTACAGAATATACACCAATCTTCCCAAGCCAATTGTGAATCATAACACTGCATGATAAAGAGGCTTTCAGAAGCGGTTAGCTTGAAAATGACCAAAAAAAAAAAAAAAAGAAAAAAAAAAAAAGAGAAAAGAAAAAAAAAAAAAAAGCGAGTGACTTATTTCTAAATAAACCTGACACTTCACAGACAAGTGCCAGTGGTGTCAGGGAATGGGCTGATTTTTGGCCAGCACAAGACCTGCTGATGCCAGCGGCCGAGCTGTCACCCAGGGCTGTCCCGCTGCTTCTCTTGCCTCAGAAGGTCACCCTGCTCAAACTAACGCCACAAAGTAAACATCAGGCGGATTTTCGGTGTTCCTCGGGGTTCACAACTCTCCTTTTATGCCAGAGGAAAAACACAAGAACGAAAAGATTCCTCGTGATCACACCTAGGAGCTTGTTCGTTCGCCTTTGCCTGCTCTTCTCCCACTCCAGCAATGTTCTCAACAGAAAGCAGATGCCGTAGGAGTGTACAGACTTACCACTCTTTATTGAAAAACGCACTATGTATAACACACAGCACTTTAAACCTTCGGGGAATAAATTTCAGGCTTCAGACACGAGGAAACTCCCGCATTCCTTGGGGAGGGCCCCCAGACCCAAAGCTGCCGGCCGGAGGGCTGAGGCACCGTCCAGCCGTCCCCCAAGCAGCTCCCGAGCGCTCCGCCCGCCACGCTCCCGGACGAGCCGCAGGAGCTCCTGCGGGCACGGACCGCGCCCCTGGGGACTCCCCTCCCTCGCCTCCCCTCAGCTGGCCGAGCCGGGGAGCGCCGTGGCCGCAGCCCCCTGCCCTCACCTCCATGGCGGCCGCGGGTCCCTCCTCGGCGGGGCGGCACCGCCCGCCCCCGCCCCGTCTGTGTGGGGAGCGGCGGGAGCGCGCCTGCGCGCGGCACCGCCCCCTCCGCACCCCCCCGCGGGAGCGCGCGAGGCGGGGCCGCGGCTCCTCTGAGGGGACGGGGCGGGGAGCCGCAATGGGGGACAGCGAGGCCGGGTGTTGGCAGTCTTCTCCTTGCCCCGTGAGCGATATCACAGAATCGCTGCGGCTGGAGAACCGAAGAGCTTCGAGTCCGGTCTGTGACCGCGCACCGCCGCGTCAGCCGAGTGCCACGTCCCGTCTTTCCCTTACTCGCGTTCAGTAAGCCCGGTGTGCCTTGAGGCGGGACAGGGTAAGAACGGAAAGGAAAAGTGAAGTAATAACAACCAAGAGGTTGGATAAACCTAGGGACGCACAGGATGGAAACCCCGCTGTTGGACTAAGTGTCCAAAGGACTCCGAGTGGTGCTGAAAATCTCCTCAGCAGCGGCTCTGTATCCCAGCCTCACTTGCTCCTATCCCCTTCGGGATAATCAAAGTCCTTTTGCATTTTGTCTACTCTTTCTTGAATAATTTAGATGCAGCCTCTTTTCCTCTAGCTAATTCCTTACCTCCCCAGAGCTGATGTCTCTTTTTATATACCAGTGAAACACATGTCCCCTTTGAGGCCAATACAGCTACAGAAGAGAGCCAGCAGTGTAAGAGCGGTGGGAGAAAGACAAATATGCCGCTCAAATACTTCTAAAAATATTTTATTGAACAATTACGATTGAATTAGGCTTTTAATTTGTCAGTTATATCCATTTTTAGGGTGGTTATATTGCCAGGAAATATATTTGATTAGAAAAACAATCAGGTTTTCTTCTCAGCACAGACACGTTGCACCTGCTTTGTACAAGAGCTCCAAGAGGAAAAAGGCTCATTGATAGCAGACACCTTGCTTTGGAGTTTGCAGATGAGTCCCTTCTTTCAGTTTTACAAAGAAAAGTTCTGATCTACTTCACAGGTGTTAAAAAGGCTCAGGAAGAGACAGCTGTCAGTGCTGCTTCCCACTGTAAGGCTGAGCAAGAAGGTGGATTCATTTGTGGAGAAGGTGGCAAGAAATAGCTCGTTTCCTTATTAACTCAGATTGACATTTTATAAGGTTATTCTCGGTTTGGGTGACATTTCAGCTCTCATTTTAGTAGAATAAATGAAAATCTGTAAACTTGGTAAATTTAGAGTTTATATTATAAAGAAAAAAGGAGTAGATGAACTCCTGTGAGATACTACTCCCTGCCTCATTTGTGATATAGTATCTTTTCCATAAGGATTTCAAACATCCATGCAGAGGTTGGCTTTGCTGGGAAGTGGGAGATGATGCCTAGAAACTGCAAGCATTGCACTGTGTGGCTGCAGATATCAGAGCAATAATGGGAAACTTTGAAGCAGAACCTGAACATGCCTGGAAAAAAATCAAAGTAGATTGCAAGTTGGTGAGTTATCGGGACTTTAGAAATCACATATAGATGTTCTGGCTCGCTTTAGTTTGCATTTGTGAAGATCTGGGAATTTTCACACCATGTTACCCCATTTCACCTGGGAGATGGAAACTGCCAAATGGCAAAAAGCCTGTAGGACAATGGATGGCAAAGGGAAATAGCCCTTTCCACCTGCAGAGCACCAGAAATCGTCTTCAAGCTGCCATGAAGTGAGAACAACCTCTTTTAGCTATACTGGCTCAAACCTTTCAACTCTGCTGCCACACACAGGGTCAGTAACTTGTTGATAACAGCATTTTTCACCCAAAGCTGTTCAGTTGCAGTAGTGTTTGCTGTTGTTGAAATGGCTCAGGTTGAAACACAAATTTCAGCTCAGTTAATGAATTACAGCTTTAACCCACGAGCATCCCAGCACTGTCCAGCTTCAGTTTGGACACACAGCTTGATATCCACAACTCTCAGAGCCACAAGCTCAGCAAATCCAAGGCAAGTTGAGACACATGTTACCTACTCTTGCTGCCTTCTCTGCCAAGGGGCCAGGAAGATTCAGCAGCACAGTTGGAGAGAGCTGCCAATTCCTCACCTGGTTTCAAAGGACACAGATCAGAACCAGAGCAGTGCCCGAGACAGCTGAGGCCCGCAGGTCCTGGGACTGGATGGGATTAGTGAGCATCAGTGGTTTCTCTGTGGTTCCTCTCCCAGGATGAAAGCATGCTTTGTTCTTGCCACCAGGCTGGCAGTATAAACAGCAGAAGCATTGAAGCCTCTTTTTCAAGGGATGCACTGCAAGTTGGTGCAATATCTGATGTGTAACAAGGTGCAAGCCCAGCAATATTTCTCCACAGCAAAGCCAGCCCCAGCAGCTGTTCCCCACAGGAATCTCTGGTGGCCCATCCAGGCTGAGGATGCTCCTGTTTCCCTCTCTCCCCTCAGGGAAGGCATTAGTAGTCTTTGCTCTCCACTAGCTGCCCACCTATTTCCACACATCAAAACCTTTTATCCTTGAACGGTTCAGGACTTGAGTCTGTACAACTTCTCATGTAAATCTCTAACAGAAGTAAAGGATGGACTATGGGAGTAGCTCAAATCTGTGCAATCACATTCAGACTCTCAATATCTAGAACTGTATCAGTTCAGAGGAGGTCATGTCAAACTTCTGTAGAGTATTTTCAAATTGAATTCATTGTGGCTTTTAATTCCCATCTATTGCTTCTTGTTCCACCTTCTCCTGCTGGGTTAAAGGGCTCTTACACAAAACAGCATCTTCTTACTGTGGGAGCAGATGTCTCTTCTCAAAGCAAGGTGTATATACTGAGGTTGTTATTTTTCTGTCCCTTTTATTCCTGCAAGATAGCCCAGCTGCACAACACACTTAACCAGAGGGCAAATCTTGTTTCAATCTAGTCTGTTATATAGCAGGAGGGGAAAATAAAATAAAATTTAAAAAAAAGTATTTTGGTTTCATTTTGTTGTTTTTAATAGAATAGGCATGGTATTTCTGGGAAATGTTTATGTTAATATTTCAGGGGTAAGTCCCATGTAAAGTGAAGAAGAAAGCACCTCCTCAAACTGTATAATTAGCTTATTAGCTACAATAAGTCATTCCTCCACATGACTTTTCCTTTTATTTTTTAATAGCTTTTCAAGTGCATGGCTGCTTTTTACCCGTGCATCTGTGTTGGCTTTTAGGCATAATAAGAAGTAATTACCAAAGCTAGTTTTGATTTATCAGTGTTACAAATGGATCACAGTACTTTGGCCTATGGTTTACTGCTGAAATTATTTCAAGCCTTGACTAGAATTATTCTGCTCTTATCTGCCCACAGTCAAGCACCTGAATCTATATTTAAGCACCTGCAATCTATTCTGATTTTCAGGACACACAGCATGTACTGTTCCCTCTGCTGTTCAAGGAATCTGTACAGGCTCAGTTTCTCTGAAAATTTAGGCAGTTAAACCCAGAGAGAGGCTTATGCAATCACATTTGCCAGGATCAAGCTTCTGTGTCATTCCTTTGTTGTGAATGTCCTTTCTTCACCCCCACCCCCTAAAAAATACTAAAAAAAAAAAAGAGACAAAGCACTGTTTCTTGCAGGAAACCTTATGATTCATGTGTCGTGTATCAGTAGCGTGGGATATCTCTACCCCTAGAGGCCGTGTTTCAGTGTTCCATCTGGCAAAGCTCTTCCTATCAGGGGACAAGGCAAAATTCTCAAAATGGGCATTAAAAATTTCCACGTGAATGTGAATGCCAGGCTGAAACCTGCTCTTCCTCTAGCCAAATCCTTGCGGAGTACTCACAGCTTCACACAGTGCCACCTCACTGCCCTCTGGGACAGAGACTCTGAACTGACTGTTTAGTGGGACCTGAAAAACATGTGGCCTTCTGGAGAGCAACAAACCAAACCTTCTGGACACAAGGAGAAAAATGCTTGTATGCACTGCACAGGCTGGACATTGGAAGCTGTTACTGTACACCCCTGAACTGTCCCATCCACCCCCAGCAGCTTCTCAGCAGCAGCAGTGACTTCTGCCAGTCCAGACTGCATTTCATCCTCAGCAGTTCCTCACTGGACAAAAGGGCTGAGATCCAGGGGTGTTACTCATGGTGTTTTGATGATATATTTCTATTAGAATGAGCAGGGCTAAGCTGTCTCTTGCCCTTGGGTTCCCTGGGATATTACCCAGATGAGTAACAACCTCTTTGGCCAAATTTTTTTGGATGCTGCAGTTTTATCCTCAGACACTGTACAGGCCACATCTCTCTGAGCTGTCCAGAGGTTTAGGCAGTATTTGTATATAGATAAAAGTCTTGGGGCCAAGGGTGACTAACAGTCCAGAGAGTCCATTTGATAAGTGAGGGTTGATAACTTCATCCTACCTAAGTGGGTTCCTCAGACATGAGAGATGCCACTGCACAAGTGATCAGCACCAAAGAGGGAGGTTCTCAGAGTCTTCTTTTATGTGCTTGTGCAGGAGAAGGAGCTTCTTTAATCCTCCTATTACTATGGGCTTGTTACAAGATAGTGTAATATAAAAGTGTCTGTGAGTTTTAATGAATTTGTAAGTCATAGCACAAAAAGGGCGTCTTGGGGAGAAGATTGTTGTCACTGCTGGAAACAGAAGTGGGAAGATGATTTTCCCTCTGAGTGGTGACATTTTCGAATGCAGAATCTCAGCTTTGTCTCATGTTCCTGATCTATTTAGGTATTTATTTTTGCATCAGAGAGCAGTAATACCCTGCAGATTGCTGCTGGAGGATTACCCAAATGGCAGTGAAGCTTCTCCTTCTAACACAGGCGGAAGAGTTGTACAAGTTGAAGAATCCTGAAAATATGGATCCTCTTTCCTCATGGTTATTGTTCCTGACACACGATTCGGGAGAACAAGCGCCAAATACATTTAAAAGCAGCAGTTGTGGAGCTGTACTCACTTGGTATCCAACGGACAGTGCTATCCCAGTTATTGCTGAGGAACCTGTGGCTGGCCCCAGTGGTGAGCCGGCTCGGATGGGTGAAAGGTTGGGTGAGCTCAGGCGTTGGGAGCGACCGGAGATGATGGAGCAAAGTGTGGCCAGCACTGGGTGACTACACAGGCAGTGAGCCCTGCCCTGTGGATGTCACCAGCAGATGACATCACCTGGAATCCCCAGTGCATAAACCCAAGGTGCCTCATTGGTGATGAATGGATTGTGTTCCACTGACACCTTCAAGAAATTTGCAGACAGACCACACTTTTATTTCCCTCACAACCACCTCTACGGCAAGAAATTCTCTTGTGTGAAAGACCCCACGGTGCTCTGTTCTCCATGCAGACACGGCATTTCAGCTCTGACTCAAGGTCTCTTTACAACAGGGACCTAAATGCTGCACTCTTCCTTCAGGGTTTTCTTGACATTTATGGGTCGTTTGTCCTTCCCAGACCTTCGTGAGGGCAGTGTTAGCAAAGCCATCACTCCCCAGAAAGTAAAAGTTGCACACATTCAAGAGAAGCACTCTTGTTGCTAGTTGTGAAAGTCTTGAGAGTCATGTAAGCTCAGCTCCAAAAGAGGAATTATCAGTGTAGTAAGTGGTATTAATCTTACCTAGAGTTATTAACCCATCTCATCCCTTTCTGATCCTGAGTGGATGCATGGCCATCTTCCAGCATGGACAGATTTTGAACCCTTGGAAACAACAGATTCTCATTGTCTTCTTTTCCGCTCTTCCCCAGGCTTCTCTTACATTTGACAAACTTTTACCAGGAGAGGAATATCTCAGCCCAGATCGGCTGAGCATTTATCCAGGACTGTCCAGCCCTAGCTTGGGAAGGTTTAAACCCAGGAGCCACCACTCAGACCAGCAAACCCTCCACCACCACCTCATGTCCTCCAGGGTAGGTCAGCCTTGATCCCTGCCTATGCCTGACCAAAGGCAGTTTGCTTCACTGGCTGAGCCCAAGCCCTCTCCATGTGGCTCTGGGACAGCAGCCATTATGTTCCACAAAGTCCTTTTTCTCCCATGCAAAACTATTCCTAAATTCCTTAATGTCTGCAGATATTGCCTAGGACAATCTGTCCCATGCCAGCCTCTGTCTGACCTGGTGACCAGCACCACAGCCCTTTGTTCAGTCCCAAAGGAAATGCTGGCTGCAGAGATAAAAAACAAAATCCTGGCAGTAGCACATCTGCCCTTCATCAGAAGAACCAAGGAATTCTGCATAGGGAAGATGAGTCCCAAGCACCTGGCAGGCAGCTGAGCAGATGAGTCATTAGAGGAGCTGGGGCTAGCAAGTGAAATCTGCATATTTAATGTATCCCAGGATTCCTGTCTGCTTTGCAATTGCTCAGGGATGTTTGTTGAAGCTCTGGGGATGTTGGAGCCTCACAGGCACACTTGAGCCTCCTGAAAGTAGCAGTTTGACTCAGATTCTTATCCCAACACTTTCTGCTTCATAAATATCTCAGGCATTGAAGTCTCCAGGCTGGGAGGCATTCAGATGGATGAGGACCTGGGGAATAGCTCAGTGTCTTGGAGAGAAACAAAAGGACCTTTCTGGCAGTGAATGATCTCCCTGCCTCCTTTCTAAACTGCTTCCAGAGTTACTAAAGACAGTTGTCACAGCACAATAATGAGCTTTATTTCCTTGGGTAAACCGAATTAAAAAGAGAGAGAAGTGAAAAAAAAACCCAACAAGACCTTTGAAATTCTTTGTAAGTTGGTGCTTGAGAGGAGCCTGTGAGTTGATCTTTCAAAACCAGTGTTTTCTGTTCCACAGGAATCTACAGCAGCTCCATGGTGTGCAGGAGATAAACAGGAAGCACTCCCAAAGCAGCAGGGTTGAAATCCTCAGGCATGGGTTTGAAGTACACTTCCCTTTTGCAATTCATAGTGCATAAATTACTTGGTGGAACTCATTGCCCCAGGACTACGGGGAGGACAAAATTAAAAGCAGGCTTCTGTGCTTCATTTATTTATGGAAATTCTTTACACCAAGTCCTGTCTAACCAAGGAAGAATGCTTTCTCTCTGGGTACCTGTTCACTGACTGTACCATTCCCTTGGACCACTCCTCAAGTTATCCTTGTTCCTTAGGCCTGTTTAATACAGATGAACCAGGGAAGAATGAAGTACGCCAGGCTTATTAATGTTTCTTTAATTAGTAACAGAACAAATATGTTTGGAATTTGGCTGATTATTTTACACAGAGAATATTGGAATGATGTATCAGGTGGTTTTGTGTCCATTTTGCTCTGTTTTATTTCCATGTAAAAATATACATCTGGTACACAAGATTTAAAAAAAATAGATTTTCACAACAAAATAAGTGCTTTGAGCACTAAAAATTCACTTGTGCACTTTAATGTTGGCCTAAGCATTTACATTTTCTAGCCACATCCCCTCCCTACCCCAAAAGTGGGCAAACCCCAGACTATAAATATTATCTGTGTCAGATATAGAAAACTTTCCCAGAAAAAAAGCAGGAAACACAAACATAACAGTTCTGTGGCTCAGACAAATTGATTTTCACTCCCCTAAAACAGTAAGAAATGAAAAATAAAAATATTTTTGTCAAAATAAAAATGGCACAGGGAACACAACACTAATTATCAGGCACTGCAAGCAGAAGGGGAGGAAATTTTGAGACATGATACCTTTCAGGGGAGTAATGGCACAGGCCAGCAATAGTTTGCTTGCAGATGGTCAAAAAGGTTTAAGAATCACAGAATAACATTGGCTTGAAAGGGGACATCAATAGCAGACTAGAGGAGATGTCTCTTATGAGTCCTTCTTCACCTGCTGTAAGGTTGGGTAATGGGATACCAACAATTTCTACAACCAGCATCTGCCCATCTTGAGTCAGGACAACACATCAGGAAATGCTGACATGTTGAAAGTGTTGTTTTCTGGCAACAGTTTCTTTCCACCAGTTTCTGAGATTTTCTCAGGCAGACTGTGCTGATCACACACAGAGTGACCTAATTCACCTCCTCGGTCATGGGGCTACTTGCCATTAGTCCAAGCACTGTTGGATGCATCTTAGAACATCATCAAGTCCCCTCTTCCAAATGTGAAAAATCCTTTGAAGGGAAAAATGGTCCCTTTGGTAAAGCATGAATTAGGGCACAAGGAGACATTCATAGCTCGTGGTTAAAAACAGCACATCAACAATGAGGCACGTGAAGGCAGTGGGATGAAATGCCACCAGCTTTGCAGGGCTGATCTCAGGTGTTATCACAAACCCACTGCCTGTGGGAAAGGTAACAAGCAGCCAAGGTCACACCTGCTCACAGGGCAGGAATTGCTAATGAAATATTTGGAGATCAATATAGCTGAGGACAAAACAAGAGGGAAGGTCGCTGAAAATTTGATGTCAGACATGGGATTGAGTCCTAGAAATCAGAGTGTGCAAAAGTAAGCCAGACTTGCCTCATTCTCCCGTACGTCAGTGACTTTCTAAAACAGGAGCCATACAACAGAGATTGGGATCTATTAAAAGAAGAAAAATCTGTCCAGAGGTTCTTGGAAAACTAAGGATCCAGCCCTGGCCTGAAGAGGCTCTTCTGCAGTGTTCATGGGTCAGTGAGTCAGAATGCCCAGAGCAAGTCCTTGGGAAGAGATCTCCCACCACGGGGTGTCTTGTCCCATCAGGCTCCGAGTGAGCCAGCTGAGCTCGCCTGCCAGAAGACTTCAGTGGCAAATCCGTTCTGTCATTTCTTTCTGCATTGAAGGTGGGGAGAAAAGAAAGAAACAGTAAGTGCTAAAGACAGGTTTGAGTAGCATGACGTATCAGGCAGTTTGGGAGGTGTCCAAAACCAACCCAGGGAAGCGACCGTGGGAGTCTCAGGGAGCCTTTTCTATTTCCCATGACAGCCCTCCTGGGAACTCAGCTGCCTCAGCACTCCATCCTGGCACTCTCCCCGGTCTCTGTGGCACAAGGTTATTTTTGCTGTGCCCCAGCCTTGAGAGCAGTCCAAGGAAAGAGCTTTGGCTGAGATGTTGAAAGATGAAGGCCCTGCTCCTGGCTCAGCTGCAGAGCAGCCAGATGAGGTGATGCCACTCTCAGAGCCTCTCTCTGCAGCTGTCTTGGGGGATGGGACATGGAGCTGCTCCCAGTTCTTGCTCCAGGAGCTGACCACAGCTCACCCAGAGGACCTGTGGTTTCAGCAAGGGATCCCACAATCCCACTGCAATGCAAATCAGTGCTAATAACAGGGAACCTCCAGCAAGACCAAGCTCTGTTTAGGATAAACTGTTTTCTTTAGCCAGAATGGCATCATGCCAGCTACATTAGGAAGATGTCCAGCTTTCAGCTGGTGGAAGATCGTGTTTGTCCTTGCCTTAAAAAGTTCAACTAATATCTTGTAAATCCTGCAGTGAGGAAAGTGTGATTCTGGCCCATCAGGTTCATGGTTTGTGAATCTCTGTGTGCTCACAGGTCCCCTCATGCACCCCAGAGGAAGGTTTGCATATTAAAAGGTACTCTCAAAATAGATTGGAAGTAGGACTGGTCCATGGAGAAGCAAGAATGCAACTCTGAAAGAAAGAACTAGGAAAGGAGGATGACCTTTGAGTAACCCTATGAAAGGCCCTTTAGTTACATAACCAAGGGAGACAGAAGCAGGAAACTCTGATCTTCAGTGCTGAGAACTTTGTTTTTCAAATCCATCGGGGACAGTGGCAAAGAGAGGGTTTTCCTGTAGGAGTAACATGCAAAGTCACTCGAGTGCAGAACCTGGCCATCAAATGAAAAGTTCATGCTCTGCCACAAAATCACATTGCAAACAGGAAATATTTGTAAGCATCTTAGAAGGAAAAGAAGAGGGTGAGAGGTCTGTGAACATCCTCTTGCAACAGCATGGAGCCCACCCCACTAGCACACCACCAGACACAAAAGCAGCCATGAACAGGAGGGATTGCAGTGATTAGTGGGCTGATAAGTCACCAATGAGCTCTGCAGACTGGCCCCAAATGTCCAAGGCATTCCTCACATTCAGGAAATCCCCACAGCTCTGTCTTGATGTGTAACCATCTGGACCCCTTCCAGTGCTGCAGCCCAGCACCATGAGCTGCCCTCACCAAGGAAGCAAGTGCATGGCTTCTCTCTGCCCCATGTTCCTTGATTTATTGAGACAGTGAATCACTGCCTCTTGCTAAATCTGCCGTACAAAGGATCTCATTCTCAGTTCCCAAGATTTGCTGCTAAGAAATCACATCCCACAGAAGCTTGACAAAGGGGAAATTGAAGCAGCAAAGGGAGATTCAGCCAGAGGAAAGCTCTCATGGGATTCATGGGGAATAACTAAATGCAAGGTTAGGACAGTGGTCTGGGCTCATGAGGCAGTCTGGTCGCAGGACACTCTCATAGACACCTAAAGCAACTGCCTGAGGGAAGGAGGCCCTTCCTGCTCCCTGGTCCTTCCTCCCAACCCTGTGGTTGGGTCTGCTTGAGGCTTGGATGGCAGGCAATGAGACACAGATAGACCAAGGGCAAATGTGTCTCATTTCCTCATAGTTTGACAGTGGTTGCATCACAGGGAAAGAATCTGTTCACCTCAGATTTATGCAGACCCATCAATCATCTCATGTTGCGTGTGAGTCACTGGCATTGAAAGCCTATTTAGCAATGTCAGCCTCTGCTTTGGCTACCATGTGCTAATTATTTACATTAGCAAGCAGCAGTCCAAGGGGGTGACACTATTATGGACTGTACAGCAGTGCTGAAGAGGTTTGTCATGAGGAACAGAGGACAGACTGATGCTGAGCTGCCATTTTCTGGAGCTGAGGACCAGAATATATGTTACAATCTAATTCTACAAAATAATTAAAGTCGATACTGTTTTCATTCAAGTCTCCCCTGATTAGATCATCATCTCTTCATCCCCCAAATTAGGATTAGAGCAAATAGGCAGAAAATTGACTGAGACAAATGAAAGCAGAGGAGTAAAGTGCTTAGCAGGGCAGGGTCATCTTCCCCCCCTCCAGATCCTAAGCAAGAAGCTGGACTCTTCTCAGCTCTTTCTCACTTTATATCCTCTTGGTCTTCCCTGACTCTCTGCTGCTGGATATGGCCTTTTCTGCAACCCAATCCCTATCATAGGGATTTCCTATTAATTAATTAATTAATAGGGTTTCCTATTAATTCTTCAGCAACATGTCCTCCTTAGGTCAGACTACACTCAACCTTGTCTTTGACAAACTTGCTTCTCTTACAAAACCAACCATGTGCATTTTATAGTTTATGAGCCCTGGGCTGTCCGGCCTTTGCTTCCCACCAATCCTGCTGTTCTCAAGGACTCTCACCTTCTGCCTAGCTGATTGCTTCCCAAGGGAGGCTGTTGGGAAACTGGGAGATCCAGTGAGGCCTCTCCAGCATGGCCTTGACAGCTGTTGTCTGAAGCTGTGTGTCCTATTGGGGCTTGCCTTCCCTGCAGCCTCAGTGTAATTCACACTGGGATCTCCAGCAGGGAATGCTAAAAGAAAAACTGTGCAAAAGAGACTTTGGCTCAAATCTAACTCCTGAAAGCCACGTGGACACAACTGGCTGGAAACACTTTGATGTGCAAATTGCATTAGAGCTACCCTGTGGTGGCCCTAAGGGTACTGAAGAGCAATTCACAGACAGGACAGCAGAGGCAAAGGTTCAGAAAGGGTCAGTGGTTTCCTTGGTGCTGCTGGGAATTTCTCTCTTAGAGCACTAAGGCTGGTGGTCCCAGGACAGAAAACATGACTGTGTGTCTGAGGTGAGGTGGCCAAAAGAGTCCAGAGAGGGTCAGCACTGCTCGGAGTCCAACCCCAACCCAAACCTACCAATGCTGTGCTCAACCCACGCCACTCTCACCCTCCACCTCCCCATCCTGGGGCCGTGCTTACCAAAGGCTCCAGCTCCCTGTGGTCAATGAGGCTGAACTCCCTGATGAAGTAGTAAAAGTGCTTGTAGCAGGTGTTGACGTGAGCCTCAGCACCCATGTTGATGATGCTGTCGAAGTGGTGGATGTAGACGTGGACAAAGACACGGAAGAGGCGGGTGAGGATCTTGGTGCAAACTTGCTGGAACTGCTTGGGGAAGGGAACACCTGCAAAGGAGAAGCAAATTGGAAACCATTTGAACATTTCCAAAAAACAACCCCAGTTAGCATTTAAATGCTTCTGTCATGCTTGACAGGCAGTCGTAGGTGACAGGGAAGGAGACCCTTGGCTAATGCCAAGAGTGACACTGGGACACTGTGCCATTGAGTTCTTCCCACATATTCCTTCATTGCCAACCAGCAGTTTCACACAGGCATAGGATCAGGATTTGCCCTATGAGAGAAAATTTCTCATCCATTTGAGGTGGCCACAACTCTCCACATCTGGCTCAATCCAGAGCAATCTGGCAGAAGATCATTCTGCCCTCTTTGTCTGCCTTTCCCCTACAAGCCTGTGCAGGCACAGCATAATTCAAATTGTATTTACCCAGGTCCATGAACAAAGCCAAACCATCTCCCATCAGAAAAGATACCTCCCTCTGAACCCAAAGGCATGTCTCATACTGTTCTTCTTCCTTCTCACATCCTCAAACATGACTTCTGATGTATCAACAGAAATGGGCAGGGTTGCTACCTTTTTCCTGATCCTTATTTCAATAAAATGTCTCATTAAATCAGGAAGAAAACTGCCCATCTTAATGATGTTTAGGTTACAGTTTCATTGTGCCTGTATAATCCTGAGATATCCTCATAGGATGGGATCCACCACACCTGGCTGTATAGTTTCAGCTTTGTTCCACACAAGGACACAGTGTGGGATATTTCCATCCTTTTCAAAATACACTGCAATCACAGTGAAAATATCAGGGTGTGATACCATCAGTGCCAGCAACCTTGGAGTAAATCTCGAAAGGAAACAAGGCTTTGAAACACTAAACTTTTTGGTTGTTTTTTTTTGGGGTTTTTTTTTTGTGAGGAGGAGAATGAAACAACTGATAATTGTTTTCCTGAAGCTTCTTCCTCTCCCCAGAGCAATTCAATGCAAATACACAAAGAACAAAATAAAAACCTCCCTTCCCACGGTTGTACCAGCCTCCTCCCTCTGCTTCTTATTAATGCAGCACATAACCTCTTGAAAATCCTTCCAAACAAACTCTGCTCAACCATGGCCAGCTCACGCATTTTGCACCCAGGAAAGCATCAGCAAATCTCTTAGCTAAAAAATTAAAAATGGTAATTTTATCTTTGAATCTTTCTCACCAGCCTTGCTAGGCAATTAAAACTGTTTTTTTCCCAAAGGCTCCTGGCAGTTTTGTTTCCCAGCAGCAGTGCCAAGCCCCTCTCGTCCGTGGGTGGCAAATGCAAAGGTTCCGTCCTTCCAACATCACGTGTGGAGCCTGTTTTCAATCGCCAGGGTTGGGCAGGTGTTGGGTTTAGAACTCATAAAAGAAAATTATTTTTGGTCTAAAGCACAGCCCAATCTCCCTTTCCTGCATGCACAGTGCTGGAGCAGTGGGCATGGCTGAAGCATCTGTGCTCATGCCACATCTGGATGTCCCAGCCACTACTTAGAGGAGGACACAGATCTTGGTTCAGCATCACACAGAGAGCTGATTTTGGGAGTGATTTGTGGCCACTGCTCTGTATAACCATGAGCAACCTGCAGCCCCAGGGCTGCTCCTGCAGCAGGGATCTCAGCATGACCTGTTTCACTGCCAGCTCTGACAGATCCCATTAGGACTTTCCAGGAAAGGGTATTCGCATCTGGCAAAGTAGTACCAGGCTGTTCCTATGCCAGCATCTTAGAGATGTGACTGGGGATCTTCTTCTGCCCAGCACCCTTGGCTGCAGAGCTCTCCTTGCCTGCTGGTCTGACACAGGCGGGGATCAGAGAGATCTCCAGGTCCCCTGCAGTCAGGAGGGACATGCTGCCTAATCAATGCCTTCATTTGAGCTTTCTGCACTGAGTGAGGATTTGCTGAGCAAATTAAAGCTGGAATCACCCAGCTGGGGACTCAGACATGCCATTAGGTGGTCCCTGCAGACCAGCTTTGAAGAACTGGTCAAAAAATATTTTTTTTAATAAAGCTCATCACAGCAAATAATTTCTGGTGAATGCACTGTTCTGGGCAGTGGCTGGGGAATACACACTGTTCTGGACACACTGTCATCTCCATGGGACCAGAGGTGAGCAGCTGGGATCTCAGCAAGGTGCCCAGGAGCAGGCTGGAATGCATTTGCTGCCTTCAGTTTGCTACCCGTCCCAGTCACCAACTGCCTCCCTGGTGAAAGCAGGCAGTGAGGGAGAAATCAGACCTGACCATCACTGGGAATTCATTGCCAAACTGCGAAGAGTGATAGTGAAGGAAAGCAGCAACCCTCAAGCTGAGAAGGAAATAAGATCAGAGAGTGAACAGCAGATCAAACAGATCTCAGGCTCCCAGGGCTGATAGCATCTATGGTGCAGATCCTGCTGTCAGATGAGAAACCTCCAGACATGGCAGATGGTGACGTGGCTTTCCACAGCTTTTGTCCTGAGGTTAGCCAGGAATTGTCTTGTCTAATACATCTGTCACCAGCAAGTCCTCATGGACATGCCAGCAGCTGAGAGAAAATACCCCTCCAGCTACTCCACCCATTCTGGGTTCTCCAAAAGCAGCTTTTCCATCAGGGAACAGAGATTTAGCTTAAATCACAGAATCAAAGAGTATCTTGAGTTACAAAGCATCTTTAAAAGTTATCTTACTAAAATCTCATGGTCATCAGCATGAGCTGCTGAACTCCTATACTTAATGATGTACAGAAAGATACCATCAAGGTGCCAGGACTTCCAAACACACTTCTGGACTGCTCGACCACTGTGTTTCACATGAACGCAGTGGAGGTGACGCTGAGCTGCCCTTCTTTGTGTCCATCACCAGGTGTCAGTGTGTGGCCGTCCCCTCCAGGCATGGCCAGGCTGTAGCGGTGGCTGCCTGTCGCTGATGGATTTCTGCAGGTCCCATGTCAGGACACAGCCCTCACTACGGTCCTTAGGGACCAGGGATCACCCGGGTCTGGCTCTTACTCTTTCTCCCTGCAGCACCCTCACCTGCACACCTGCCCAGGGAGGCACAGCAGCGTCCTGTTCCCTCTCCCCGTGCTGCAGCCATGTCTGTCTCATCAATACAGGCTGGAGATGCTTGACTGGACCCTGCATCTGGCACAGGACTCTGTGCCAGCTGATCAAAGCATTTCCCCTCGGGAAGGAAGCGGGGTGGATATCTGATGTGCAGATTGCCTCTGCCAGCAGTGGTGCCTCGCCGCTGATCTCCAGTGACTTGGAAAGCAACCCACAGCACCCCCAGCAGTGGCCACGCTGGTGAGGAGTTGGAGAAACACCCCATCCCCTTGCCCAGAGCCGAAAGAGAAGGGCTGTGCAGTAGAGGCTGCATCTGGGAGCAGCAGAAGGATCCGGCACAAATCCAGCTTGGCCTGGGTCAGCGCCGCTGGCGCAGCGGATGTCCAGCAGACACCACATGTGACATCCTCTGCAGCACGTGAGGGGACACGGCCAGGCCAGGCTGTGCCTGCTCCCTGCACACACACTGCAGCCAGCACGTCCCAGCCAGGGCAAGGCCGTGGGACAGGGATCTCCTGCCCTTGCAGGTGTTCAGCTTTACACTGAGCAGCTGAGCTCGCTCTATTCCCAGAGCTGTTCTGGCTGCTGGGAGGGGTCACTGCAACACTGAGTTGTTCCTCACCCCTTCCCCACATGTGCAGGGAGGCAGCTGCTCCCCTCAGGGCTCCCACCTCCCTGCCAGGCTGGACCAGGCAGACCAGCCTTACAGCCAGCACAGAGAGCCCATCAGTGCCCAAGGCACCAATAAATGGCATTTGGGAGTGGGCCAGTGGTGGCTCTTGCTTAGGGTGTTTGCTCCATCTGGAAGGTGGCACATTGTGGCACAAACCAGGGACAGTAGCAGGTGGATGGGAGAGAGGGATGAGGCTGGTGGGACAGGCCCTGCATGGCTGAGATCTCCTCTCACCAGAAATACAGCAGGCCAGGGGAAAGCCAGGATGGAGCCCCAAGCTTTGACAAACCACCCCAATAGGGTGACACTGCTTGGGTATGCCTCACCCTCCCCAGCCCTGCACACCTGCAGGGACCAAGACACACCATCCTAGTTCATCCCATTGATGGTGGTCTAACTGCCCCAGGGGGACAGCAGAACATCACAAAACCCATCTGGGCTGATTTAAAAGCATTGAAATTACCTTTACATTTAATTCCCTGGTGCCCACCATCCAGCAACCTTGGAGAAAGCAGCAGCAAGCCCGCAGTCTGGCAGGCCACCCTCTGACTCTTCTTGCATGATGTTTAGTTTAGATATTAGGAAGAATTTCTGCTCCGAGCCAAGGTAAAAGCTGTAAGTACAGCAGGTACAATTTCACTCCAGAGTGACTCACAGCCCTGAAATGAATTGGCACCTTTAGTTTGTCTTGAAAATCTCAAGATATGATTTAAAGCTCCAAGGAATCTGTTTTCCCCACTCTGAGCTGATTGCTTCAAAACATAAGGAAACCATGTGTAAAAGGAAATGAAAATGAGAGGTAACAAAGTGCCTGTGCTTACGGTAAGGGGCTGCCAAAGGGTCCTGGATCTTTCCTGCCATCTCCTATCCCTAACACTTGTGCACCAGCCAATTTAATTTTTTCATGATGAATCAGTACTGGGAAGCTGGGAGGCTATTTTGCTTCTTGGCAATTGTATTTTTTTCCTCTGCAAATGCAGTAATTCAGTGAACTTCGTGATGAATTGTTGTTGTTATTTCTCAATTTCATTTTGGCCACCGTGGTGTTCAGTGATTCATTTTCCCTAAAAATAAGTCTTTAAAGCCCTGTTTAAAACTAATGGCATGATGGCAGCTGCAAGCTGGTGTGGTATTAATTTTGGAAGAAAAAAAGCAGGGGGGAAAAAAATTATGTAAAAAACAGCCAGCTGAGAGAACACCAACAATTAGCTGAATTCTGAACATTTTTCTCCTGTTGTTATGACGAGAAAGTATCAGATAATTCCGCACCAGGTTTTTATAATTGTTTTGGGACTATGCTTGAATGACAGGCTTGAGTTTTGGAAAGCTTTCCAAGAACTGCTATAAAACCTCCTGTGGCCGGTGCTCTGTGGAGCCGCAGGCAGATCTGGCAGAGAGCGCGGGGCGTTTCCGGCGCTGGGGCTGCTCCAAACCCTGTGTCTGCACTCATTTCACAACAGGGAGGTTCCAGCAGCCACCATGGTGATGATGGAGGACACCTGGCCTCGTGCAACAGCGGCCTGATGCTGGGCTGACCAGTGCAGACACAGCCAGGGAGCCTGGAAACCCCATCCAGCCATCCTTCCTCCTCGGCAGCAGCTCCCTGAGACCACAGGGCAGAATGATTACTGGGAAGAGATGACATTTTCCAGGTGATAATTTTTTCATGTGGCCACTCACTGAATAAATCTACTGATATAGTTTTACCAGCTGGTGAAAGTACACCTGTAGAATCATTTATTCTTCTCCCTGCATGGGAAAAATGCTTACTCTCCATTTAAATGTATTTTTCAGGACAGCTGCATTGGTTGGAAGAGTGGAAACAAAGCACTAGCACACACAAAATGATACAGGTTGTCTGGGAAAGCTGCTGCTTCTGTGGATTTATAGCCATCAGGTTGGCACAGCTCACCCCATGCAGGGATTTGTTTCATCTTAACTGGCTGACAAACAGGTTCCCACTCCAGAGAAAGGATTAGACAGTGGGATGGAACCCTGGAGGTGGATTTCCCTGGGCATGAGGAAGGCACAGAATCTCCCTCTGACCCTTGCTGTGGTATGCAGGGGGCTTGGCAGCTCCCCCAGACCTGTTAATAATCTCCACCATAGGGATTTTCTACTGGTGCCATCTGAGGGCTGTGGTCCTGCTGGTTAACTCTGCCAGGTCACAAACTGTCTGCTGGTGTCGGGCTCCCTTCCTGCCATGTCAGATGCCAGCTGTCCCTCTGGCCTCACTGCAGAGCTGGCAAGAGCTCTGCATCACGCAGCTTGGCTAAACCAAAGGTGTTTGTCACTCTGCTCCCCTCCCACCTCTGACATGTGCTGAAGGAGCAGATGCTTTAATGTGCAAACCAGCCCAGCTCTGCTCCGGTCACTGGAGCTGTGACCATTTACTCCAGCCAAGGTCTCCCCTGGGATGCCCAGGGACCCTGTGAGCCCACCAGTCAGTGAACCATCTCTGCTCATTTCTAGCTGAGCCTCTCACCCCAGGGTGAAAGATTTCCCCCCTCTGACCCATGAGACACCTCTCAACTGCCAGGAGCCTAGGAGCAAGCCCTGCTGAATCATGTGCTGCTTCAGGCTGTGTAGCTCAGATGGAGGAGAATGCTGAGGTTAGCCTCAGGCAGTGTTTGTGAGTTTGGGGAACACTTGATGTTTCTAAGAAAAACAAATTTAGAAAAATCTGTTTTGTCTGCAGTCAGGTGGCCTTAGCCAGGGAAATCGTTGTGCTGGGGCAGCTTTACTGCACATGGCAAAGAGGGGTGAGCAGGGAAAGCTGAGACTCACAAAGCTCATGAAACACCTGCTGAGATGGTGGGCAGCTGTGCCCAGGGACCTCTCCAGAACAAGCAGGAGTGAAACAAACCTTCATGCTAAATCCCATCTCTGCTGCTAACATCCAAGAGTCTCACCACAACTCCAAAGCATGACATTTGTAATTTCCCCTCATCACCTCATCAAGCTCCTTTCCCCTCCTTAAAACAGCTCACATCTCCTCTGTGTCCTCTCAGGGCCTTATTCCCCTTGTCCTGGGTCTTCTCCCAAGGGCTTGCTCTTTAGGAGAGAGGTTAAGCACCTCTGTTTGGTCATCCTGGCTGCTGTCCCTGAGCCCCATGTCTCACCCAGCCTCCTCTGCCATCCAGTGCATTTCCCTTCAGCCAAACACTCCATCTTCTGAAATGCCAGGGCTGCCAAGCAATTACCCAGCCAGCAAGACAGGCCAGTGAAAGGCAGATAACTGGGGACACACTGATGACAAAGTGCCACCAGCTCCCTCCTCTCCTTGCCTCCCCCAAAAACCTTTCATGTGTTTTGGAGTGCAACCTCAGCCTGAGATCCCTTTCACATGTGTGAGGCCAAAACCAGCAAGACACGCTGACACGGGGACTGAAGTCATTCAGGGGACACAAGGGTTCCCACAACAAAGGGGCCTGGAAAGGGGACCCCAAGAACAGCCTTGGAAGCAAAAAAAATGGGTTTGACCCACATTCACCTACAGTCAGCCTGGATCTCACCCAGAACTGCCCCCAAACTGAAATGAAAGAAGTGGAAATCAGGGGCACCAGCCATCCCTCCTCACATCAGGATGTGCTACAACTCAAAGGGAGAAGTGCCAGAAATGAGGTGAAAACCACCAGGACCATGACTGTATTAGGCTTTTGCACCTCAGAGAGAGATGTGGGAGAGCAGAGCGTGCTGCAATGTCCCTCCCATGGCTGCCTGCTTTCTGTGGTGTTAAGACTCCCTGTACACCCTCACTCACTCCCCAGAGCAGTGTCAAACAGCACCACATCCAAAATCCCACCTGAAAGGCATGAAATTGGACAAGGACACTCTCCTTTCTGGCTGGAGGGAAAACAGTAAATCCACATCTGTGCCTCTGCTTTTAATGGCATGCAGATCCTCTCCTTGGGGACAAGCCACCTCAGGAAGAGGAACACCTACCCTGCTCCCTGTGGCTGCTGCCTCACCCCTCAGCAGCAGCAAGCCTGTGCAGCCAGAATGAACAGGACTTTGCTGTCCCATGAGCTGGGACTGCTGGCCCAGAGTACCCTGCACTGACACTGACAGCCAGCCACCCTTCCAGCCTCCACCAGAGTGCATGGACACCACTGTGCCCACGAGGGAGAGATGCCTCCACAGCACAGGGAATGCCCCCGGTGAATCTCAGGGACTGCCTCTTCCACACACCCCAAAGGCATCCTGCCTGTCCTCCAGCATGAGGAGCTGGCACTGTGCTGCCCTGCCTGCCTCAGACTACCAGGGAGGGGAAGAAGGCAGCGAGTGCCTGCTGGTCTTGGTTTCAGGGACTTGTCCCACCTTAAGTCCAGGCAAAACCAGAGTAGCCAGATCAGACCAGGGGTCTGGGGGAGTCACTCCATCCCAAAGCTAAAGCAGTTTGGCACAACCAGGCTGCAGGCACTGCCTCCCCTCTTGCTTGCAGAGACCCCTCTCAGACTCCAAGGGCCAGAGACTTTCCTTAAAAAGACACACAACTACTGTACAGCACAGCCAAATGGGGCTACAACAGTGAGTAATGCCAGCAATCCCACACAGACCATTCTCTTCAATGTTTCCCAGCACATTAATGAAAATCTTGATCATAAGTTGCGCTGATTTCATACTGCTCTGTCTGCTTGGCAAACAAAAAAGGTCAAGCAGACTTGCAAAGCTATGCCTTTCCCCCTCCCCAAACTCCTTAAATAATTTTTTACATTCAAGCAGCTTCATGTTCCATCTGAAAAACAACCACTCCAAGGCACGACCTGAGACTCTGGAAGCCGCACCAGCTCCAACCCTTGAACTCATCTCCCCAGATGACACAAAAGCAACTAAGTAGCAGCTAATATCAGCCTTGGCAGCTGCTGAGCATTGCAGGTCAGCAGCAGAGGGGTTACTTTGCAAGCTGTGTTGCCTTTGGCAGCTGCTGCAAGCTCCTAAGGCCAAACTTTTTGAAGAGGTGTATTATACACCCTGGGCCTTGGCAGTGGCAAGGCCACATCCTGGGGACCTGCATCTCTGCTCAAGCAGTGCCTCAGCTACATAGCAAGATGTGATATATAGTCAAGGCTGAGATGGAAAGGGGCTGAGGAGTGAAGCAGCAAGGGTTGGACCCTGGGACAATGAACCTACAAGGAAAACCAGAAAGAAATTGAGTTGATTAGTTGAGGGAAGAGCAGGGATGTGATGACCACCTCTAACCAGCCCGCAGCTCAACTTCTTGAGGGAAGGCAAGGAAGCTAATGACCTACCAGCCTTCATTTCTCACAAACACAGAATAAGATCAAGCACAGAAAAAGAACATTGTGTTCCACATCCCCTAGTAGCAGGATGAGAAATCCCAAATTCAGTTTGCAGCAAGAGGGTATGGGACAGACACCAAGGAACACCTGGAACAGGAAAGGCCACAATACTTGGAATGGCAAAGTCCATCAATACCAATGCTGAGGTGCACCAGCAGCTTGGGAACCTGCACCAGTCACAACCCCAGCCTCCCTGCGGGGAACCAGAGCTCACTCACCTATCCTGGTGGGGAAGATGTCCTCGTTGTTGATGAGCATCTCGATCCAGTCCATCAGCATGCACATGTACTGCGGGGCCGACAGCTTGGTCGGCTTCTTGTACTTGCTGTCGTCCTGCCACCTGTACTCGTACTTGAGCCCCCCAGACATGATGGGGCAGCTCCTCTCGGTGCAGTACTCCGACATGGTGCCGTAGATGAGGTTGATGCGGTTGAAGAAATCCACCACGTGCACGGCGATCCAGTCGTTGATGCTCTCACCAGGAGGCAGCTGCACCACTGCCTTCAGGTCCAGCCCAGACTTGAGGGAGGCCTGGGCTTTCTTGTACAGCTCAAAGCGCTGCGTGCCCGGCTCAAACTTCTTTCGGGGACGGAATGTTTTGTCTTTGTTGAAGACCTGCTTGAGACACAGGGCCATTGCGGGCAGGGCCAGCCAGGGTGAGGGCAGAGGCTCAGAGCAACATGAAACCCAGGGCTGGGGTCTTCAGGGGTGGAGGTTTCTGGGAGGAGAAGGAGACACATTTCAGACACACATGAAGCCAGGTGCAGGCATGGACACACTTGCAGGGGTTCATACCAGAATGCTGGATGACCCCACTGCTCTGACAGCACATGGGGACACAGATTTGGAGTGAGCTTCTGGCCCCTCCACACCCACCAGGGTGACCTGGAGCAGCTGCTGCCATCTCACACAGCAGCTCCTGGCACTGGAGAGGGTGAGCCACATGTGCCCCACACAAGGCTTGATGGCAGACAAAGCCCTTCCTCCCTCCTGAGCACCCCAGCTCACCAGGCTCCAGCCAACCTCTTCTCTCCATGCTTTTACCAGCAAGTGCTGCAATAAAGCGAGAGCCATGATATCAGCAGAGTTCACCAGCTCGGGCAGTTCCACCCTGGTGGCCTTTTCCTCTGCTGGCAAAGGGGAAGCATCTCTTTCCCAGGCACTTCTCAGTACAAATAACCCCTGAGCCTGCAGCAGCGGCTGGCAAGCGAGGCCCCGGGGACCACTCTGCGACCGCAGCTGGCTGCTGGTTCACACAGCCCCAGCACCAGCATCAATGGGAAAAGGGGGGATTACTTTTGTTGTCCTGCCTGGTGTGTTTGTCCAAAAGAACAAAACCCACATCCGAAGAAGGGAAACGCAGCCCAGCACAGCAGAACAACATTGCCAGGATGCCGCCAGCCCTCCAGGCATGCACACAATGCACATGGCAGCCCTTGGGGTGGTGGAGCTGATGCTCCGGGTGACTCCAGGGCTCAGCAAACTGCTGAGCTCACCCCTTCCTGCACAAGATTAGCAGCACAGATGAGGGCTGAAGTGTTTTCCTTTTCCTCCCTGAGATCCAGTGGAAATCCCATCCGCCCAAGGCTGTCCTGGACAGGCTGAAGTTGTGCATTTCGTTACCTGCATTAATCACCAGTGGTGTTAATGGGAGATCAAGGCCTCCTTGTGCTAAATGCCTTGCTGAGGCTTAGGGAAGAGAAAGTCCTCCAACAGCCTCCCCCTGATGGGAGGAGATGGAGAAGCAGTTAAGAAAAAGGAAGGAAAATACTTATGGAAAAGGGAAGTGACTGACGTGACGTCATAAGCAGGAGGGAATGGTGCAAACCTTGAATGAACATTCATCATTAAAAGGACAACTTTAGCCAAAAGCTTGCTATATAAACTCTATTTTCTAAACTCAGTCCTGAGCCGCAGGCAGGTGCTATTTCATGATCAGCTAAACATCTCTCAAGTGAAACCCTCTGTTTCCCTTAAGGCTCACCCTGGGGGCATCACTGGGAGGCAGCAGGACCTAGTGATCATCCCAGTGCCTGCAGGATCTGCCTGGTGGGGATTCTGCACCATAGCCAGCATGTGGAAAACCCTGGCATGGATGCACACCGTGGTGTGGGTGGGAAGCCCAGCACAAATGCCATTAAAGCACAACCACGGCCATTCTCACATGCTGGAGCCAGAGCTTTGCCACTCTCACACAGCTCACAACACAGTGGTACCAAACCCCACCATGCTCTGCTGTACCCAGGTACAACCAGACCTGAAAATTTGTGGTTTTAGGTGCTTTCTGCCCCACAGAGGGGGGCACAGCCATCACACAATGTTATGCAGTATGATTTTTAATATCACAGTATCTGCAGACCTTCCCCATCTCTGGGTGGGTGGGATTTTAACAGCCACATCCCTGCTGCCCTCATTTATCACCTCAGGGCAATGAGTGGGGGATGCTCCTTGGATGCTTTTTCTTCCCCTGCACCAAGCAACTGGCTCCACCCATGGCAAAGAGCTTGTTCCCCACTTCAGAAAAAGAGCACAATCTCTCCAAAATGCCAGCATGATGTCATGACTCCTATCTGTCCCTAGGGAATGGTCTGTGCTACAGCAATCCTTATGGATCCCATGGGAGGCCAGGGGACTCTGGGCACAGTGAGGCTCTAAAGAAAAGCCCTTATCCAGGACTTCCTGGATTCCACATATTCAAGCACATCCTGTTGATAACACCTCTAAAAAAAGCCTTCTGGGGAGTTTGCTAACGCATAGCGCTTTCAAAAATATGTATGCATACATACATATATATTTATATATAACTACTGTGACAGGGATCCTAATTTAGTAATGTAGGAAGTGCTGGGATACCCTCAGGATGAGGCACTCAGCAGGCTTTGCCTGCAGTGCAAAGTAGGAATGATGGGGCTGGGCAGTGCCTGGCCCTGCAGCCAGGTTTCCCTGGCATTTCAGCAAGGGAAGTCATGCCAACAGACATTTCTCTATGTCACCATTCCTGCTGCCCTCGGCTCCATCTGCTCTGCTTCAGGAGCTGTTGCTGCTTGCAGTCTCTTCCATGCAGAGACTGGGTTGTTTCATGGTGATGAGCAGCCACCCTGGCAGGTGACATGCCATCAAACATGTCACTTGCAGGGGCTGACAGCAGTGAAATCAGTTCTCTTTTAGTGCCTCACACTGCAAGTCCTCCACGAACACTGAGCCAGTGACTGGGAGAAAACAACTCATCTGCTGAAGGCAGACCTGTAACTCATCTACAACTGCATCCCTGCATCCTCCACAGCTGGATCTCTGTTACCCTGCAAGCTGCTCTCACTCATCAGGCAGGTGGGAATGTGCTCTGTGGTTCAGCACCATCTGAATAAAAAAAAAAGCAACAAACCTGCTAAACATCTGCCAGATGTTTTCCTACCGTGCATGTGTTTGAGTGGGAATGGAGAGTAAATCCCTTTGCTGCCCCAGTGCTCAGAGCTGACCTGTCCCTGAGCCTGCAGGATTCCAGCAAAGCACCACAGCCTCTCTGCTCCCCACACAGCAGTTTTTCTTTCAGGATCCTCATCATCACCACTACCAAATCACCAAGTCATTAAAAGACCTTGTTAATCTTTACTGGAGAGAAATGTACTCCAGAAATTACATTTAACACAAAGCCAAAAACACATCCAGGGATTTATGACCTGAAGAAGCAGAGAGAGGCACTGAGCCAAAGAACACATTTGCTCTCTGCCTCTCTTCAAAGCTTTCAGTGCCCAGAGAGATCGATGTAGAGGGAAGGAGGGGAACAGTGGTGGCCAGGATCAGGACATGAGACCCCAGCTCTGGCCCTTGCAGATGGGGGGCTGAGATGGGATGCACCAGCTGGGAGCAAACAGGCTTTGCAAAGTCACCAATGCCTCAAATTCCCCTCAGGCAGAGACTCAGAACCCACCCGTTTTCTGGGAAGAAAAGCAAAACCCTTTGTGAATGGACTCAGACACATCCTGAGTGTAACTGGTGGAAAAGGGCCTCAGCCAATGCAAAATCAGATTTTCCCAGTTTCCACCTTTATGCATCCGACCCGACCAGTGCTCTTCCATCACTGACCAAGTATTTGGGGCAGATCCATGTAAAGAGATGGAAAGTGGGAGATCTTCCAAGGTTTATGGTGCAAAGTTCAGCTGAGTCTGATATTCAGGGCTGTCGTGTTCCTGGAAATCATGCTGAGGTCCACTGGGGCTTGGGGTGGGGCAGGAGACCCGTCCAAGTCCTAATTGCTGCTCACACTGCCGGTTTTGGGAAATCCTAAAGGCGAGCTGCCATCCAACAAGCTCAGACAGCAACTTCCTACAACATGACCGTACAGATCCCGCCCCAGCTGGGCGGGCAGGGCTGGGCCAGCGCCGTGGCAGCAGCCTGCTGCTCTCTGCCTTCAGTTCCCACATGCAAAACCAAAGCTTTTCCAAGAGGAACCGTGGCAAAGGCTGCAACCCCTTCCCCACACCACAGTTCCCATGATGGAACGGTGCTGGCACTCTAGGGGTCCACAAATCCCTTTCTGAAGTATCTGCAAACCCCCAAAGCAAACCTCATCCTACGCTTGGGACTGGGCAAGGAGTGAAGCAGGTGGAGCTGGAGACCTGCCCTGCTGTCACCCTGTGTCCCCACAGAGGATGGGTGGAAGAAGACAAGTGAAGCTTCTGGGAGGAAAGGGACTGACATTTCCCATGGGACATCCATGCCGTGGTGTCCTTAGTGCTCACCCCCATCCACACTCCCAAAATAGCCTTGGCTTTGAGGAGCTTGGCTACAAAATCCCATCCCTGCCCATGAAGGCTGCTGGGCTTCAGTCCTGCCCCTGTTTTTGCTGCTGGCTTCAGTCTTGATGGTTTTAAAAGCAGCAGCAGAAGCAAAACTCAGTGGGGTTTAGCAAGAACCAAATGAGCACAGGGTTAAGCTGTACAAGGACAAGGCAGAGCTGCTGCTGGGGATGTAGCAGGCACAGACATGTGAAGAACTGATGTCCTAGATTGCTGACAAGTCCAGAGACAAAAGGAAATGAACTGGATTGGAGAGATGCAAGTTCAGGGTCAGACTTAGCCGCTAATTTCAGGTTTGAGGGTTGGTTTTGTTTTTATCTAAACTAGCTTTCTTTCTTTCTTTCTTATCATTTGAAAACCACAGAGGAAAACAACAAGGCAAAGGCTTTGTTGTAAATTAAAAACAACTCCCAAAGGTCTGTTTAGAAATGACAGAATGAAAGGGGAGAGCAGGCAGAGCTGCAGGAAGGGGCTTTCTCCCCCCAGTCCTGCAGGTGTGGGGGCAAGGTCACCAAAGAAAACCTCTGGTTTTGACCCCAAATAAGCTTTAGTCAGAAACTGAGCCGGAAGGATCAGACAGATGCACTGTCAGACTCCAGAATGATGGTCACAGTGATGGTCCCTGGCTCCCTGCCTCGGTGTCCCCAATTTCAAAGCTGATCTCCCTCCCCAGGCTCCCTTTATTAAGGGCTGTAACAGCAAAGACTTCAGGGAAAAGTGTTTTGCAGGTATCCCTGGGAAGCACTAACCATGAAGGGTAAGGAGAGAAGAAAGCTCTGACACCAGCACCTCCCATGGCTCCAGTGCCAAGTGCATCCTCCCTGGATCCATCCCGAGACAGTGACACTCTGGCAGAAGCTTCTGCCTGGTTGCAGTGTTAGCAGCACACTCCAACCCTCGTGGGCAGTGCCACACTGGGGAGCACAACCAGGGCTCCAGCACTGTGGGCAGCCTGCAGGGAGACTCCAGCTCCCACTGCTTTGGGAAGAGGCCAAGGAGGCAGAGCACAGAGATGTCCAGCTCCAGGTGCCTTAGAGCAAAGTATAGGTTAATTACCACCAGCTCTGCACATCCCCCTCGGGCTTCCCCAGGGGATCTTGCCTTTGGGGCATTCAGATATCTACTGCTTCTCTGCTTTAGGGGGAGTCCCTTCTCCCCACCACCGGCAGTGTAAAAGTCCCACCCAGCCCCATCCCAGATGGAGGAGAAGGACAGAATCAGCTCAGCCACCATGTGCCAGAGCCCTAAGACAGACAGACAGACAGCCTCCAGATGGACAGTCTGCCCAGAAACCCGCTGGCCCCAGCTGGCTTTTCACTGCTCTAGGAAGCCTCACGGACTGGCTGAGGAGTCAGCAGCCCTGTCTCTGAGCTTCTCTTCAAGCCCCAAAGAAATCCAGATACAGTTTGGTCTTCAGCGTGTCCTAGAGCATCTCTGCAACCAGGGCTGTTTCTGGGGACTCATGTCCCAAAGACCAAGGCTGCGTCTCCCTGAACTGCAGCCACTGCAGCCCTGACCTACAGAGGGACTGTGGGCAAACGGTGCTTCCAGGGAAGGGAGCGTATTCCCTGTTTTCTAGCCTTACCAGCCTTGTAATCATCTAAGGAAGAGGGGCTGCAGGAGGAGGGTGCTGGGGAGCAGAGTCCTGGGGCACTGGCCCCACTCCCTCTGTGCTTCCCACTGGAGCCAAGCCCCAGCTGGGCTGTCCGTGAGAAAACGGGGTTATTGGCTGCTGACCCCAAATAGAACCTAAACGATAGAAAATTCCAGGAAATGAGCCAAGACAAAATGCTGGGAGGAGGATCAAGGCCCAGGACACTGGCTGGGGGAGCTTCAGAGAAGCTCTGGGTTCTCAGCAGCATCTCCCTGCTGCCAAAGCCTCCTTGTGCAAACTCCCCTGGTGCCACAAAGACCCATGAGAGCATCCATGAGCACAAATCTCTGGAGCAGAGCAGGACTCAGAGCCCCACACTCCAGCTGGGGACAGCTGCCAGCGGGAAGCTGTGCTCGTGCTTCCCCCAACTCACATGATGCTTGGAAATCCCCAGCTCGTGAAAACGGACCTGGATGGCTTCCAGGAAGGCGACTGCTTACAGCCGCCCCACAGACGTCCCCTGCTGTCCCCCTGCTCTGTCCTGCTCCCCTTGCCCTGCCTCCCTGCCACCCCACCAGCACAGCAGCAGCTCTCTGGCCCAAAGGCACCAAAAAAGTTTTTCCCGAGTCACACAAGACACCTCCAAGCAGAAAAGCAAAGCACCATCTCTCCAGGTTAGAGGCAGCATGTCCCGTTCATTTTAGGTGTGATACCCTGTGGGGCTGGGGGCTTTTTGGGGGTACCTCATTCCTGGGAGCTGAGATCTTGCTGCTGCTACCAGGAACTTGCTGCAATCCCCGAAAAGAAGTGTCCAATGGCCTTAGTGGTGCCCAACAGCTCTGGTTCAGTCACCGGGGTGATTGCTCTGTTGTCAGAGCCGTAATTCCAAACACCAGGAGCTCCAGGCCTGAGAGCTCAGGGAAGAAGACGAGAGGAGATAAGCCAGCTGCTAAAAACCCATCTCCACCGCTTGCTCTCACCCAATTCCCCCGCCCACAACTTTCCACCCTCCCTCCGGCACCGGCAAAGCCGCTGCCGGGGCTGTCCCGTTCGGGAACCGCGTGTGCTGCCTTCCCCTGTCTGTCCCCCTGTCCCTGCCCGTCCCCCTGCCCCCGAGGGACCCCCTTCCCTGCGCAGCGCCGCCCATTCGCACGGATCCCTGCCCAGCATCCCCAAAACAGGGGATCCCTGATATTTACACACTGGCAGCTGAGCTGGGACACCCCAGAAGAAGGGGAAGAGCCTTCTGCAGGCGTCCATGGCCCGGCTGGATGAAGAATTGCTCTTTCCTAGGCTAGTGCCAACCCAGGTCTTGCCCATCCTGTGCTTAAAAGCACCCCAGGAGCACCCTCAGAGGTGCGATGCTGGCTTTTTACATCCCCAGGACTCACCTCATCCCCCAGCACGGCGACTTCCAGTCTCAAATCCCTCTGCTGCACTTTCTGCTCTTTTACAGGAAAAAGGGGGAAAAAAGTATTAAAAAGATAAAAGTCCAAGCCGGGCTCTCTTTCGGGACTGTTGGCAGTTCGGGGATCGCAGCAGCAGCGGCAGGGAGAACTGCCTCGCTCCAGCGCTCACGGGGTTTCGTTAGAGAAACCGGGGGCACAGGGTTTTTCTCCGGTCAGTGATGTCACATCCTGACCCTGCCGGCAGCTCCAGCTGTCCCTGGAAAACCCGGCTGGAAGCCCCCACCATCCGCCGCCGTGGGCTCGCAGGCTCAGGGGTGGGCACTGACCCACACCCACACCCACGCACCATTCCTGGATGCTGAGATCCTTCTTGGCGTGCAGTCCCGTGCCGCGGGCTGGCTCCGGCTCTCACAGGACAGCAGGGAGCTGGGGGAAAGGCGATGAAATCCCCTAGTGTTTTCCTCTCCTCCCCCCATCTTTTCACAGTCCCTCTCCCTTCACCCTTCCCCGCTCTCTACACACACAAAAAACAGCCGGGGGTTTCCATGGCAGGCCGAGCTGGATGCCATCCAAAACAGAAAAGCCGGAGAGAAAGGAAAAGAAAGAAAGAGAAAAACTTTCTCTGCACAGAAAGAAAAACTTTCTCTTTACAGAGCACTTACTTTCCGTCTCTGTCGGAGGTGGGGTGAGTTCTGAAGCGCGCTGCGGTATTTAAATCCTGCTCAGCAAAGGCAAGCCTGAGCCAGCACGCTCGGCGCCGGCAGGAGCGGCCAGCCAGCGTGGGATGGCTTGGCAGGAGCCGGGATCTGCTTTGGGGTCAGAGTCCCGGCAGGGGGTGGAACAGCGGTGCGCACCCCACGGGTGATGCCGGTGGGTGTCGCAGCAGGGGGAGGCAGTGCATGGCCCTGGCACTCACGGTTCTCCTCCTGGCACGGTGACATGTCGCTCCCGAGGGATGAGATGTGATGCTCTGGCCTCACTGAAACGCCTGCAAATTGTTTGGCACGGGGACAGCTCTAGTGAGGGAAACTTTTCTAGCCTTTCTTACACGTGTGTTAAACTCAGGTCAAGCCAAGCATTTGCAGGTGATGGGGTGAGCTGGGGAGTGGAGCACAGGGCAAGGTGGGGTGAGGAGCACCAGGAGTGTGAGAAAGGAAGCCACAAACCCAGCAGCCTGAGACGGCAGGAGGATTTGGCTGCTGGGCACGTTTGCATAAAGCTGGAGGGTTTAGGATGAGAGTTTGATTCCCTGAACGCTGCCTGGCACCCCCTACTGCTGCAGCCATGGATTTATCTGCCGACCCCATGCAGCCCGTGCATCCAGCAGGATTCATCTCTGCAGGACCCAGACTCCTTCTCTCAGAACACGGCTTCTCAGCTGCAGGTGATGCCAGCGTTTGCTCTTGAGGCAAAATGTTCAGAAGCAGTCTTTAAAAATAAAGTCATCCACCCGCCTCTGATACCAGACAGCCATGAGGGAGCTCAGCCCAGCCCTGCAAGGCATCTGCTCTCCTTTCCTGCCTCTCTCCGTGAGGTTTGTTTGGTGCAGGTGCAATAGAAACTCTTTGGCACCTGCAGCAGCATCTTATTAGAAGTGACAAAGACACTGTAGGGCCCATTTCACTGGGCAGCAGCCACTGGTGGATCACTTTTGACTGGAGCTGAAGGGAAAATCGGAGCTTGCACACCCCAGAAGTTCCTTGCTTTTCTGTCTGTCCCCATTTGGGCCATGGCTGAAGGGCAGGTCCTGAACCAGGTCACGGGAAAAGGATACACCAAGGACATGCAGGATTCACTTGTGCTCCGCATCCACTACAGCATGAGATGGCTGAGGTGTCTCACATCTGCAGAAAAGGTAAAGCCTTGAGATGAAGTGCCCTGCACAGCTGAGGCAGGAGGAGAGCATGAGCTGTCAAATTCATCTGTCCAGCTGCTTCCCACCACCAGCACCATCAGCTGACCCAGTACAACAGCCATAACCTCAGAGCTCAACTCTGTGTGTGCATCCTCCCCAGGACCTGCAGGCTGAGCCTTTTTCACATCAGCCTTGCTCTGCTCCTGAGTGAATATCTCCCAATCATTGCAGGTAATCTCAGGTCAAACACCCTCAAGTAATCCAGCAAACTCTTCCTGGCCACTGGCAAACCAGCCCTGTTCCTGACTCCAGCAGGTTCAGGAGAGGTCTTTTCTCATGCCCAATGCTGGATGCTCATTACGGCCACCCCAAGTCCCAGCAAGGGCTGAGCAATGCTGCTGTCTCCCATCCTGGGGACCCGTGCCCATGCTCCTCTCCAAGGCATGCAGGAAACAACAAAATGTCCACAGACCTTGTGAGCGGGAGGTGGAGGTCTGTGGAGCAGATGTAACTCCCAAGAGCAAATGCCAAGCCAGGAGGAAATTTTCAACTGAAATCCCTGCAAAAAATGGGCAGACATCCAAAAGTGAGGGGGCTTGGCCGAATAGCAAACATCCCAAAGGCAACTTAAAGCCAGGATTTACATCCAGGCGAGATGGAGCCAAAATACTTGGAGGCGAGATGAGGTCCTCCCACCCTCAGCAAAAGGAGCCAAAGGAGAGGGGCCAGGAGAACAGCAGGAGGGCTGGAGTTACATCAGCTGCAGCCCCACAAGACCACAGGGGTGAGCTGCACCCCCTGCTCAAGGACTTACCCCTCGTGTGAGGTTTTGGAAACCTCACATAGCAGAGATCCCACAGTCCCGGAGCCACTCGGTGTCCCAGCTGTGGAAAGGGAAGCAGGAGTCACTTGGGAGAGAGGAAAAGGTCCGGGGGACAGGTTTGGGGAAGGAGGGATGTGTTATTGTGAAGAGGGCGTTTGTCTGCCCTGGAGGAAGGAAGAGGGGAGTGCTGGCCTTGCTCCTGAAGGCAGGTGCATGGCTGAATTTATCGGGGGAAGGAAGCGGGGACGGAAGCGAGCCCGGAGCTCTGGGCGGCTCCATCGGAGCTCACGGGCAGGCACGGGAAGAGGCCCAGGGCAGTGAAGCGGATTCGCAAGGCTTGTCAGGACACGGCTGCACCGGGGGGAGGATGGGGAAGCCCCTGCCAGCCCCCAGCACTGCGCTGGGCTCTCACACAATGCCCTGCACGGCACCTCATCGGCACAGCCCCTTCAGCAGCGGGGAGATGCTCGTTCCCAGCAGGGCTTGAGGCTGGGAATGCCTGTGCAGACCAGAAGACAAAGCAGAGGGAGCAGTGGGTTTGCTCTGGTTGTTCCCAGAGAGGAAAAGGACGTGCTCAGAAAAGTTCGCCTCAGCTGTGCAGCGTCAGGAACAGTCAGTTCCCTGCTCTGCTCCACCACGTCCTGCACAAACTCAGAGACAGGGAGTGAGAACTTCTTCAGCCGTGGATCAGAGGGCACTGGAGTCTTGCCATTTTCTAAGGCACAGGGAAAAAAAGCCAGGCGCAGATGGAAAAGCACTGGAGTAATCATTTTAAGTGAGGGCAAGAAAGTCATCCGTCAATCTGCACTTCCTTGATTGCTTCGACTGCCACCTTCCACAAGCCAGGGCGCCTCCCTGGGGAGCAGGACGGGCTCTGGGTTTATCTCCCCAGGGTGACAGGGGCGGGTGGGCAAGCCAGAGGTTTGTGATGCTGGTAACAAAGAGCCTCTGCCTGCAAAACTTGCTCCACCACTCCTAGCGGGAATTCCTGCCACATCCCGGCCCGGGGCTGTCTCCAGCTGGAGGCAGAGCACAGCCAGCACTGAGGGGGCTCCGACAGCACCGTGGCTCCACCAGCAAGTCCTTGCTGCAGGATGCTGCAGGGGCTGAAAGTTACTCGGGGTAACTGGGAGTCTTGGGCTTCTCGTCCCTGACTGTGCCCATTTGAGGGCTACTAAAACCAGACACATCCATCTTGGGAAGATCTTGGCCCAAAAAAGACTGGCTATCAGTAAAACATGCTGGGAAACTACAGCAGGATGTTTGCCCTCCCCAAGGCAGCCCAGGTGGGTTCTAGGACACGGGGCTGGTGGAACCATGGGCTGAACTCAGCACAGCCCAGCTCCGTATGGACCATACAAGAGCAACCTGGTCATGAAAATCGTTCTCAGCACACAACTCACAAAGTTCACAAAGCTGAGCAGACAGGCTCAGGCAAGCTGCGTGTGTGCCCAGAGCTCAGAATCGGGAGGCAAATCTTCCCTCTAGTGGCTGGATGGCACACGAGTCCCACAGCCACCTTCTCCCTCTATTACCCCTCTCCTCATGCCAAGCCTAACAGCATTATTTTTCATCAGCTCTTAGGCTCAGCACAGATCCTAAGTGCATCAAATCTTACAAATTCCGTGTGAGTTTTTAGCGGCTTAAAACTGGCGCAGCTGCTGATTTGCACAAAGCCAGACAGCCCTGGGGGTCTGTGTCCACTCTGGAGCTGCTATTGTCCATCCATGCCCGTGGTCAGCCCATGCCAAGGCTGTGCCAGGCAGCATAGCACAAATGCATCCCAAGCACTGGGGAAGCCACACAGCCACGAATCACTGCTGGTCTCTGCAGCAAGGGTGGTTGGTAGGGCCAGTTCTTCAGCCAGATTACTCCCCCTTGCAGCACTCATTCAGTGGGGTGGAGGATCAGACCTAGAGATTCTGTTGCACCTTTTTATTATGGGTCTTCATCCCAGTTTCAGGCCCATCACTGGCCATTTCTGCCTTTTTTAAAGCCCTGGAGAAGTTCTTGCTTCTTATTTACATTTATGACACTGTAATAGTGTTGAAAAAAATACCACTCAAAATTACAGGTAGTGATCACTACAGCCTTATACCTGAGAATTTGATCTTTTATGCTCAGAATAAGGCTGAGGTGTACATTTGGAAGCCTTGGATTTCACTCCCAGGGATGATACATTATAGCTACATTAAAAATGTATGCAGCAACTTTGACTTTTTAAAGCAGGAAATGAATAATTAATCAAACCAGCCCTTCTAACAGCTAAGGAAAAATGATAAATGGAGCATGAACACTATAAACCAAAAGTAGAAATGCCTTTTAATAAAGGTGATTTGCTGTTCAGATTATCACAGCCCTATCCACACCTCCTCTGACTGATTATTCCCCTGCTCTGCAGACTGCTCTGTACACACTCAGTGAACAGAAACCAGAAGACATTACCAGGGAGCAAGAGCATCTCCTTTCAGCAAAGCCCCAAGAGAAGATGTGCCTCTTCTAGAAACATCCTGCAATTGTCTGGATGCACAGGAGTTCACACTTAAGATTTGGTGATAAAATAGACCCCAACATAAAACTGCACTGTGCAGCTTTAGCACTCAGCTAAGTGTTCAAGTCATAAAATCAGAGAATGAGCTGGGTTGGAAGGGACCTTTCAAAGGCCATGTAGTGCAAAGCATGGGCTGAGAAGGTATGGAGTGTCAGTGGGCATTACAGCAAAGGGATCCTACAGCTACAAAGCAATCAGATGGTGCAAGGAACCTTCATAACTCATCAGAGCGCCACATCAGCTTGTGCTTAATGAAGAAAATTGATACCAGCCGTGCCCTCCAACACAGAGACAAACTGCAGATCCTTCTTGCCCCCTTTTTTTGGCAAAGGAGGGAATGAATGCTTGCCAGCTCCAGCAGGCTGAGAAGGTGCAATGTGGCTCAGAGTTAATTTGCTGTAGACTTGGGAAGTATTTCAGTGCTGCTACTGGAAGCTCCTGGCTGTCCTGTTTACTTGTCCCCCTGTGCAATGGTGGCAGTACTGGTAACCCCCACAGGCTGTACATCACACTGCTGGAGAGTGTCCTTGTCCATGGATGTTCTGCCTGCCTCTGCTGGGAACGAACACAAGAGAAGCTCAAAGCATCAGTTTTGGGATTCTTTTGCTGGGGGCAGGTTTAAAACCTCCAACCTGCTGCAGTCTGTAAAGCCAGGCTCTTACCAACACTGCTGTGTTAAAGCAGCTCTGCATATTCATTCCAACATAGTTTTTTTCATGAGCTGTCACTTGACAAACAAGAAGCTGGCTGGTGACTCTCTCTCTGTCACTATGCCAGTCCATCCTTCCTTTATTATGGATAGAGCCTTTCCTGAAGTGAGAACGAGAGTTATTTTTTGTTCCTTCAAATACCATTTGTGAGTTGGCTGACTAGATGCCAGTCTGAGAAAAATTAATTCTGTAAACCAGGCAATGACTCCTCTGCACTATTAAAAATATACTAAAAAACCCCATGTTCATACTGCTCAAAAACATCTCAAAGACAGAAACATCACAACAGGATAGAATTAATTTCTCAATTAAGAAGCAGAAAATTCCCAGAACAAATCTAGTGACTCTGTTTTTTTAATCCTGAGAAAAACTCAGACCACAATATACATCTGTGTAAGAAACCTCACAAAGAAACAAAGAGGTGTCTGTCTTAGACCATTGCTCCTATTCTTTCTTCTTGATGGACAAGGCTGTATGAATTCCACACAGATTAAAAAGCACTGAACCATGCAATTATAATTGTGGAGGGCATTTAAAATGCGCTGAGAAGAAACATTGGTTGTTATCTCTTTCCTGATGTCAGTACAGCCCGTTACATAGTTCTCCTTCTGTCACTTTGTTTCAGATTTCCACAATCCAGCAGGCAGCAGGAAGCTACAGGACAGGGAAAAAGGCTCTTTCTGATGAAGTTTCACTGAAGTACTGGGCTCCATTTTTTGGCAATTAGTTACTATTGTTCAAATGGCCCAAGTACTCAGCTTGCATCAGTGCCAGAGAGGCTTGAGTGTCACTCTCCCAGGATGTCTGCAGACCTTCTCTGTGGCCCAATCAAAGCTGTAAAACAGGAGACACTGGACCACCCCTCCTAGGACCCCCTGCCTGCTGCTGGCTCCTTTCACCACAGGCCAGGCTCTATGACTTGTCAGAAACCTGCCCAGGTCTCAGTTCTTTCCCAAGCCCACTTTGCTCGAGCTCTGCTATAACTGACATGTATTTAAATTCATTGGATCTGTGGTTGAAGGTCTCCACTAACGCGTAGGTCTCGGAGCGCTCCGTGGCATAGAACAGCTGCACCTGGTTGGCCAAGCACTGGGCATCATGGACCACCTGGGAGGGAAAACAGAGCTGTTACCATCAGGGTGGGGCTGTGCCAGTGACCACTGCAAAAGAAAGGCCACAGTCCTGCTCACCACATGGCTCAACTGCAAGTCACCTTAGTTTAGCAAATCTCTTAACAAACCACTTCCCTGTGCTCCTGACCTACTTAAACACTTCAGCACTATGTGTTTTAGCAGTTCTCCTGCTGTGCATCTGCCTCAGAGGTCAAGTGTGTCTTTTGTGATTCCTGCCCACTCTAAGATGCACCAAGTCCTCATTTTTCCCTTCTTACAGCTGACCTACTTGCAAAGATTGATTGTTTGCTCTGAGATCCGACAAGGGAAAAGAAAAGCATTACCAATTACTCCACTCGTTTCAGAAAGGGTGTCAGGAGGTCAGTTAGAGAAGGGATATTTTAATCATCCTGTTCCACCAGTACAGTGCCCAGTGTCACCAGTCCAGGCACTGGTACAGATATGCCAGTAATGGTGTGCCCACACACAGGGAATGAGCACAGGTGTGCACAAACTGAACACACAGCTCTGGAGTCTCCTGCTTTGACAAACAGGATTAAGCTTCAAACACTGTTTTAACCTGTTTGAAAGTAGCAACAGCTTTCATTTAAATTTGCTTCTGTTAGTAAGAAAAATAGAAGCTTTGTTCTTCTACAACAATAAAATATAATACCCAAATTAAAAAAAAAAACATGAACTGAAATCATCAAAGACTGATGATTCCCTTCTAGCTTTCCCTAGCCTTAAGTACATTAGGTTGAAGAAAAGACAGTAAGACCATTCTTTGTCAAAGGGTGTTTGAAAAGTTTCACTGTAATTTGATTTTAATTCAAAACTGTAGGAGGAGTTGCAGCATAAAATGAAGGAAGCCAGTGAGCAGACTTCTCTTACCAAGAACTTGGAGTCCATTTCTGCTGTCATTAGCACTATCCCCTTCTCCTTCTGCAGATCAGGATAATGGTACAAGACCAGCTGGCTTGGAGCATTTTCACCTTGGGTCTGAAGAAGAGAAAGAAACCTGTAAGTATCCCATAAAAACCTTCACTCCAAGCAGATTTGGGTGCCTGATTACAAAATTTGAGCATTAACTGCCACAGAGGCAACTACTTCCCAGGGCTTAAGGGTCAGTTCTAATTAGAAGTTCATAATTTTTGCTATTTACAGAAAAAAAGGGATTTGCAGAGTTAGGTTGTTTTTTCCCTTGACTAAAGACCATTTTTCATGTAGAGGAACCCACAATTTTTAGAAAGATATTTGAGTTTACAGCATCTACTGCTATTTTAAGTAGCTTGCACAACAAGTTCTAAAAAGCTATCTCATTCTCTACACTAGAGAGACACTTAAATCCATAACTTTACTATTTTACCTGTAACTAATGTACAATTAAACCATAATTAATAACAGCTTTTGTCATAATTCTCTTCAAGTTAAGCTAAACAACCTGTTGGCTAAAGTATTTAGCAAATACCATATATTGCAATGTGCTGATATTATTAATTTCTGGATCCTAAGTCAGTTTTGAACTTTTTATCTCAAACACTCACCTGAACGTTTATCAGGGAAGTGAAGTGTAATTCTGTTCCAGACCACTGTCCCACAAAGAACTCATAGCCTTCTTTTCTTGGCAAAGCATACAGAAACTGCAGAGAAATTATAAAAAAACCAAACCAATTTTCCCTTACATAGAAGAAAATTATGCCTGTGTCACTCTGGCCTCCAGCATTAATGCTTTAGTGAGAGAACCACAACAGAAAAAAGAGTTTCTCTGCCCCACCAGAAGTGACAGGACAGCAAGAATCAGACTTCAAAGCACACAATAAAGCAGAATTGCCCTATCAGCATTAATTCATTAGCAAATATCTTGACAAATACTTTTATCAGTATTTTGAGACATAAAAAGGAAAGGGGAGTGGAGAACATTCAGACTCTGACCTTTTTGTTCTCACCCAGAAAACTAACAGCAGAAATGGTCAAATATAAGGTAAGGAGCAGAGCATTTAATCTTGTCATTTTATCAACTGCTCCAGAACAGGCAGCAAGCATCTTCTCCCCAGAGATTCACAGCCTATCCAGCTCCACAGGCTGCAGACTTGCTTGTTTCCCCACACCAAGGGAAGCACAACATGGGAGCAGAAAATCCTGCAGGATACCTGACTGAATGCCAGTGCACTGTACAGAAATGCACTTCAGGCTATAAATAACTTCCCAATCCCCAAGCAGCTCAGGAAGCCAGATACATTTGATCTTGCTCTTGGCAAGTGAAGTAGGTAGGACTAATCCATCGATCCACTGAAGTCTCCATTCCCTGGGAGATTCTGTACTGCTGTTCTCTCAATCCTCCATCTCTTCTATCTACATCAACCTGTTCCATGCATAAGAATAGCCATTGCTTTATCTGAGCACTAGGACAAGTGTTGGAACACCTGGATTTTACTAATCAGGCTGATACAATGGGTATGAACACAGGAGGGTCAAAAGTTGATGGATTAGGTTTGAAGAGAAGCTTTTTGCAGCTCTACAGCCACGCACCGCTGTACGTACCGATGGGCAGCTCTGGGCTCTCTTCCACATCAAATCAAACTTGTCTGCCTTTGGGGAAGAAGAAAGAGAAGTTCAATTTTCATAACACAAATGTGGATGCAGAGTTGTTCACAATCACCTCAACCTTCAGAGGGTACAGCTTCCATCTGGATAACGTCTGTGGGGACAGATGGCAACGAGTGCGTGGAAAGCTGCATTTAATTCTTATTTACCTAAAAGTCATCAGCATCCTGTTTTAACAAGGCTGTCTCTAAGATGCAGCAGCAAAATCCTTGGATCCAGAGCTCCATTCCTTGGATGCAGGGGCCTCAAGCTTCAGGCTTACATTACATCCTCTTTCAGTAATTGCTCCACTGCATCATGTAGTGTCAACAGCTGAGTGAGACAACGCATCCCTGGCTCCAAATTGTGGATTTACATCATTGTCATCTGTTCTTCAGTATGAAAATGCAGCCCTTATATACACTCAGTAACATACTTATTGCTTAGGTTTAAATAAAAACCACAGCCCTATTTGGTCAGCCCTGATGAAACCTGGCAATCTCATTCACATGTTCTCTGTGTTTCCCCAAATCTTTTGCCTTTTTTTTTGCTTCCCAGCACTATATTAATATCTACTCTTAGGTGTTCAAGAAAGAAAACATATGCCATTCATCAGCGAGAAATTCCTTGGTGTGTACTTTTGAGCAAGGGAGAATTATGAAAGGCCTTTCTTCCAGCCAACAAAAAGCTTCTGGCAAAAGACAAAGGGGTTTTTTCTCCTCAGTGACACCATGAACTGCTTCCTAATGTGCCTGGGATCTGGTTTGCATTGAAGTCTTAAAAAGCTTCCAACACTCCTCCCAAAACAGTGCACCAAAGCACAGTGCCAGCCCCACTAATGAAAGACCTACATCATTTTAACTGGAGTCCCTGGCTTTGGCCCTCTGCTACAGTAAAAGTGCAAGTCAAGCTATTTTCACAACATCCACATGCTGGGAAAATCAAAACACGAGGCTGCTTGACTTCAAATCCCACACTTCCACTTTCAGAGCATAGAGCACATCACACATTTAGAATAGTGCCTCCCACTGAATTCAGCTGCAGCTCAAAGGGCCAAATACAATTGCAAATCAGACCCCAGATCTAAATGAGGTTTCAAGAACTCAAGGAACACACAGTTGTGAAAAGACAGATTTAAGAGATCGCAATCACAGAATGACCCTGAAGAAAAGAATAAAGAGAAATCCCCAAAGTGAAAAAAACCTCCTTCAGCCTAATGCAAACTAAGAACAATTAACATCTGGAAAAGTTATCAGGAGTAAGAAATATGACCATATCTCAGGAAACACCCTGAAATCTCAATGAAAGACAGTGCTGCCAATAATTTTAAATGTATGAAAGTAAGTCGTAAGTGATTGGCCACATGCAAGTTACCAGCCAAGTGCTCCAGGACTGCCACATTAACCTTGAGGCAGCTGCCTGTGCCACAGGGAAGAGGGCAAAGAAACAAGCAGCTCTGAGAAAAAATAAATAACTCTAAAAGTACAAATGTTACTTAATAAACACTAGGGCTTTGTGAAGATGCTTGTATTATAAGCCTAGAAATTCCAGCTAGGTGTGCAGAAAAAGGTCCTTGATTTATTGAGACTTCTCTGAGTGAGAAAAAAAGGAATATGCACTTCTGGAAACAAAAGCCTTTGTTTGGGGCAATAAAATCACTCAACCCAGAAAGTAAGTTTGTTCTTGAAACCTCATTTTCCTTTAATGACTGCTTTTAGAATCACAGTTGGGAAGAAAAGCTTTGCATGCTGGCTTTTCAAGTGCAGAACTGCAGGGGAAATACTTACAGGAATAACAGCATAAACCGTGTCTTTTGCAGAAAAATACTGATTCCAAATCTATAGGAAACAAAGAAGATGAGATACAGTTGAAGTCCAGCATTTAGCACTTATGTTAAATGCTTTAAAATGTCAACTAACCTTTGTAAACACTTTGAGAAGTCATTTTTCAATCAAGCCTGATTGACTTTCCTGCTAATGCAACACACTTCTCCAAAGGTTCCAGAGTACTTGCACCAAATGACAGATTCCAACTAGGCAACAGAAATCAGCAGTGGGCTCAGAGGTGGCTCTGTCTTTATCAACCATCAGAAGTGCTTCTCACACTTTTCCCAACAATCACACTAATGACTTTTGGTTGGTTTTTTTGGTGGTGTTTTTTTAATAAAGAACATACAAAATATTTTCAACAGAAGTCTCTGCATAATGCACGTCTGTGTTGAGAGTTCTTTTCTTCACCACAGCAGGATGGCAATACCCAGTGTACCTGTACCTCCTAGTACATCCTTGGAGGACTTACCTAGATGGAGAAAACTTTATCTTCTCCTATGGATACCAATGTGAATGTGCTTTTTGTAAATATACATCCACACCTGTGTTTTGCTTTTGAGTCTAAGTAAAACTGCCATCCTTACACGTAGACTACTATTAAGCATAGATGTGAGGCAAAGTTTATTCCATTTAAATCCATCACCTGTGTTATCTCCTCTGCTGATTTTTCTTTCACCATCTCAACATTAAGAATCGAATCAAGTGTCTGCAAAAGAAAGCATAAAGAATCTGGCATGATGGCAGTTCTCTGACCTTGCAAGAATCCAGAACAAATGGATGCAATTACAGAGAACAAAATCAGCCTAGAGGAACTTGATTCAATTTACAGTGTGACTTAGTCCCTTTAATTGCCAAATAAAATACAGCAGCAACACACTGAGAAGTGGATTCACACACTGAGGCAGAATAGATTCTTTCAGGACACAGCATGTGCTTTGCTCCAGTTGTGCAGATCTCTACTGAAGCTGCAAGAGGAGCTGCAGCCTTCTGCTTTCAGCCGTCTCAAAGATGTGCCAGGAGTTTTAAGGTTGAACATGATCCCAAGAGTAAACTAAAATCTTACACTCCAATGCAGCATAAGAAACACCAGGTTTATACCAAAGTGTTCTTGACTGAAGCACTGACTGGGGCAATACAAGTTAATCCCCACCCTTGCTTTGCCACCATGCCCCCTCCTAACACTTAGGTTCATTTCCCTTACCTTATCCTTTGTGAATCCTCCCTTTGATGTCTTGCTGCCCAAGCCTTCTGCCTGGAAGAAAATATTTAGTTTTACAGCTAATGCTTTCACACCATTGATTTGCCTTCCCTGCCACACATAACCTGCCTGCTGACAAAAACTCCTGAGTGGGAGCTCAAGATACTTGAAGACCATTGCAGTGTATTTTTAATAAAATAAGTGATTGATTAGGTGAAGTAAATAAGATTAGTAACTTAATGTGAATTGTGAATTTCAAGGCCAGAAAGGATTAGTCAAAAGGAAACTATTATGCATTTTGGATCCAATATTATTGAACAGTTTTCTTGCATTCACTAAAAAATGATAAATGCAGGATTGTGTCTCTCCTCTGGCCAAACTAATCTGGAAGTAATTAAACAAGGTTTCAAGCAGGGAATTTACAGTCTAAAAAATAATACAGAGGAGTACAGAACAATGCTTTTAGGCATCAGACAGTGCAATTCCAGGACTCCTACTGATAGGGATGCTTCAAGTTTGTAACATTACGCTGATCCCATATAAACAACATTATAGCTTCAATGTATGTAATTTACAAAGAAAATTTGCCTTGCCTTTTCCTCCATGCATCTGATAAACTCTCCTTGTTTGGAGTGCCCCACAGGCTGCTTTTTCACTTCACTTCTTTTTTCCATACGGGATTCAAACACATCTGGACTGGACCTGAATTGGAACAGGGACTGTTAACAGTACAACAGAACAACAGAACAGAACGAGTTGGAAGGGACCCATAAGGATCATCCAAGTCCAACTCCCTGCTTCATGTCCAACTGGACATAAATTCATATAACTAAAACATTCCAGTTTGCTGTTAAATAATCTTAAGTTTTTAATTATGACAACAAACAGGAAAAATCAATGCAGAGTTAAGAAACTGTGAAAACTGTTGCACAGTATCTCCTATGACCCAAAGCTTTCGATTTGCTATTGGGACTGGATTCCCAAAGCAACCTGTCCTAGTGGAAGTTGTCCCTGCCCAAGGCAGGAGGGTTGGAACCAGACGATCTCTAAGGTGCTTTCCAGCGCAAGGCATTCCATGGTTCTGCGAGTGACTCTGTGAAGTCTTTGGCTTCACTGATTTATATTGCTACGTAAGGTGATCCATCTTTATCAGGATCATTCAAAACCATGATTCTTCTATGGACTGTTCCAATGGTGGCCTTGCCAGTGGATGAACTTACACTTAAAATAAGACCAACTTCTGCCTACTCATTTTCTGTTCAAATCGTCCTTTATAATACCATCAAAGATTAGAAGCTGGAATAGTCTTTGCCAGTGGTTTCCAAATATGGACAGCAGTGCTGGGTGATTAACATAATTTGGCCTTTTCAAATGTTTACTATACTGATTCATGTTCTTAACTCAAAATTTTAATTTCATCTTCGCAAAACTACCCCTTATCAAGCTAACCACGCTGGTAGACGATCCTCACTGACCTAGTGACAACTACATGTGAATTTCAAGGCAATTGGCCTAAACTAATCGAGTTTCTCATGAGGGCGAAAAGCTAAAACAGAACGACACCTCTCCTTCAGAAAAGACCTCCCTAAGTACGCCCTTTTCGCAAAACACAGCCCGCCCACCCCCGAGCCGCCGCCGCCTCCCTCAGGGCCCACCTCCGCAGCTCCTGGATCTTGTGCCGGTACTTCCCGTAGAAGGGGTTCTCCTCCAGCGCCGCCTCTCCCGATCCCGCTCCGGTTCCCGTTCCCGCTGCCGGCCCCAGCACCCCCCGTGCCGGCGGTGCCAGCAGCCCGAGCGGCCGGAGCGCAGCGCGGCTCCGCAGGGCCGCCCCCAGGCCCCAGGCCTGGCACAGCGGGCCCGCCATGGCTCCGCTCCCCTCAGCCCGCCCCGTGCTCCACCCTCCGCTCCCCTCAGCCCGGCCTGCGCTCCGCCCTCCGCTCCCCTCAGCCCGCCTCCCTCAGCCCGTCCCGTTCCGTTCCACCTCCCCTGCCAGGAACCGGCCGGAGCCGCACGCTGGAAAGGAGCTTTTATTGAGACAAAGTAAAAGTCGCGTTACATGATGGAGCGGCGCGGAGCGAACAAGCGCGGTGGGCACGGCCCCGCTCCCCGCGCAGGTCGGTGTCTGCAGGGGGAGGTACAAGAGTGGTCACCCAAACACACGGGTACAGCCCGAAAGCGATCCCGGGAATCACCGCACAACAGCAAGGCTCGGCAGGGCATAGCTCTGTTCCTGCTACAGCTCGCTCTCACCGCTGCATTGCTTTTGATTTCACTCAGACATCGCTTTTCTCTCAAGGACTCGCTGCCCAGAGCATCCAGCCGCCCCTCTGGAACCCCACCAGCAGCTGCACGAGTTAGGGCAGGGAGCTGATCTGGACGAGTGTATTTACTACACTCAGAGCTTTTCATCTGCACTGTGAATAAACACGGGAGAGGAACCCTGCCCATACCCATTCCCCATACAGGGCTTTGGGAAGCATGCAGGATGGAGATCAGCAGCCTGCAGCACAGAAGAGACTGCTGTACTTAGGGATGCTCAGATTTTAATTAACAGCACAAGGCCATTCTACAAGTGACCACAGCAATTAGCCATGGACTGTACCCTCGACATGCAAATTAAGAAACACCCGTGGACAGCCGTGTCCCAGCACTGACCAGCTGAGCTCCCTGGGCACAGGCAGTGGAATAGCACACATCGGGTCTAGCTGGCATTTCCACTATTGCTGCTGAAGAGCCTTCTAAAAGTAAAGCAGACTGCAACAAAACAAAACACTATAAGATTCACAAAGCGATACCATAATCTTTTAAATTTTAAGGTAAATTTCATACAAATAAACTTTCAAAAATATTTTGCAAACTCTGGCATATAGCTATGATACAGTATGTACAAATAAAATATCAGAATGGTTACATTTTATTGCTTTTTTTTCTTTATTTGGTTAAGGAATTTATACAGTAGTGTATAAAAGGGTATGGGAAGTGGCAAGAAGCAAGAGTTGGCTTCTTGTCCTCTCTAAAGCCAAGGTTGGTTGGTTTTGTTTTGTTTTTAAGAACAGCGTTTTCAAATGTCACATCAAAAGCATTTTGATACTGGGTGGCATCTGCATTACCCAAACAGGATAGAAGAGCAACAGTGAAAGAAGCCTAGGAAGTGGGTAATAGGGCTCCATTTTGTACATTCCTCTGCTGATTCATACTTCCAAAATACAATTATTGATAAAACATCCAGTCTAAAGTTATATAAAAGTCAACAATTATGAACTGACTTCCTCATAAACTGATGTTTCAGCGAGGTGGGCAACTTCAACTCACTAATCATGCAAAGAACTCCTAACAAGATCAGTGGTATTTGTGAGCAAAATCACCCAACTTGGCCCTGATCTAGCCTTCAAGAGAGAATCCCCTCTGCAAAAGTAATTCTTCTATGCTCCAGAAGGTAACAAATACACTCTGTGTTTAGATCCACTACTGTAAACAGATCTTTAAGTCACTCTGTAGTAAGGAAGCCTCACTTACAAACCACGTGTCAGTACAGTATGATGATGCCATGACACATGCCTACACTGCTTTTTACATCCTTCTGTTGGCAAGTAGACAAAAAATAAAGGTACCAAGAAGGGATCATGGTCACAACAGTCAGGAAAGAGCTCACAAGTCTTCTCTGGGCCTTCCCACCTGCTCACACTCCTGGAGTGTATCAGAGCACTGCCGAGGCATGAACTGCTCAGGTGCTGCACTGTAGGCTTTTACCTCTTAAGCATCTATTAAAGCTATTCAATATGTTCATTTAAAAAAAATAAATAGACAGGCTCATCTCACAAAATATAATCTGAATGCAACACAGCAAAGCCTAAAGAACGCTGAAGTGAAAACCCAAGCACTTGGCAAGTTAATTGCTCCTGTAGGCTCATGATATAAAAAAACCCTTTCAACTCTTCCCTTTAAAAATACATCCTACTATAGATGGGCATGACTTATCCCTCCTGCTTTCCTCTGACTGAGGCCTAAGTTATTCATGGATATACTTAGTAAAAATCAGAAATTTAGCTGAAGCTCTTAACCCCTCATTCCAGGCTCAGTCTCTCATTATAAACAGCTTATTACCAACACAGCCCCTGACACAACTTCTCATTAAATATGCATAATTTACTCTATCTCAAATATTTACAAGCAGAAGCAGCCCATCTTCACAAGACAGATTTTCCTTCTGCTCTACATAAAGTGCAGCTCTCTAATTTAAGGCAAATTTCAGTGAAATATAAAACCATAGTTTTATTTTAGTATGTACACATTTTAAATTATAACCAATAACTTCCTTGAAAAGGAAATATTGAGAGGAAAATGTTTCCAAGTTTGGGAATTTTCTGGATTTTAACGAAGTCCCAATATTATGCCCTTTTGACATATAAATTTGTAAATTTCTTTTCAATAAATGCAACTGAATAAAAGAGGTGGCAACGTGTACAGTAATTTAGCTCCAAGGGTCAGTAAAACACTGGGAAAGTGCAGCCATAGTTTTTCATGTCCTGTAGCTTCCTTTAGCTACAGTAACACCCACCAATATCACATTTCTAAACATATACCCTATACACCTAATGCTAATCTCAGTTCTTTTAGTGTGTATTTCTCATCTCCATCTGTGTCAAACTCCTTAAAGCTCTGTGATTCTTGGGCTGGGAAGCCAAGCAGCTTTTGAAGATCTTTGTATGAGAGCTTTCCTCCAGCATCCTCAGGTGCTTTTTCAAACAATTTCTGAAGATCTGCAAAGAGAACAAGGATTGAGAAACAGCCCCCTTAAGTACCCAGGAATATCCTATAAGCTGCTTTCCCACTTTTACAGCACTGTCTCTTACTCCCCAGTAACTACATACAGCATCCCTGAGTGAGGATTTTGCCTCCTATGTTGTCACAAGTTGCTGGTAACACTTTAGGAAAAAAAAAACCATGAACATTTCTGGATTAAATTACACTAAATCTGAAGAAAGTAATCCCTATTTCTGGCCACGACTACCAGCCCATTTTACAACCACTAACTGCATACAGATGCAGTTATCCCCCACAAAAGCAAGCCCTGAATGACTGTTGCTATACCAACAGGACAGATGATATAAAGGGAAAAGTGTCTATTCACTTCCTGATGCAAAGAGCTGCCCTTTCAGGAGCTGAAGAGATTGAACAGCAAGATCCAGAAACCATTCATCAGACCAGGCAGTGTTCTCTTGGAAAAAAAATACAGAAAAGAAAAAAAGCCCCAGAACATACACACTCATAGCTTACTTCTTTTTCCTTCAGCATGTTAATTCTGCCCTTGACTCCTCTCCCAGTCTCTGGGGCACTCAATGCAATACACTTAGGTACTCAAAACAATTTTAATTCACTTAAGATGCCCACTCCTGTTTAAATCTGTTTCTTTTCTTTTATATCCCATTCTTTCAGTTTTTTTCTTAATTCCTTTTTTTTTTGTTGTTGTTAAAAGCCCATAGTCCTCAAGCTTTTAAAATTGGTCTCACTTCTCACAGAATGTTTATACTTACCCTCTCCTAAACATTTACATGAAATACTGAGAAGAAAAGGTCAGCCTAAAAAGGACATACCTTCAATGCTGGAAATTCCTGGTAAGGACAGATGGCTCAGCTGCCCGTTTCTCTCTGTGCTGTCACCAGCTGACCTTGATGCCACCCTTGAAAGGTCTGTGGGCTTTGCTGTAGTACTCTGACTACTTTCAACTGTGACAAAACAATTTCTATTAGTCTTACTAATTTCACAGACTTACAGCTAGCAAAACCAAACAAAAATCCAATAAAACTGATTATTTTTTTAATCACAGAAGCTGTATGGGTTAAGAATGCTGCAATATTTCAGAATGTAGCAGTGTTGTCCCTTTTCACTTTAACTGAAAGAACAGTTTTTGGACAGTCACACAGCTTTAATCTTCCAATCTGCACTAGAAGGTGTGTATTTATAAACTCCCACATAAAGAATGACTTGGGAGTGTTTTCTGCTCCCCACCCAGAGGGTGCTGAAGAAGCTTCATTAAGCAAATTACATCTGCCCACCTGAGCTGTTTTCACCTTATCAACACCTATATTCCCCAACAGCAAGGTCTAAATTTCCAAGCTCCTGCTTGGAATGAACAAGCAGCATAGTTCTATTGTAATGAAGTATTTAAAAATCTGATGTTCAGCAGAAGTGCAGAACTGAAGTCAGCGAAGGCAGAGACCTTTCCTCTATGATACATTTACATTTTGAAAAAGCAAAACCAGATGTTACTGGGCACAAAGTTCTGCAGTTAATCACTGCCTGCCTTCAAACACCAGCTATTGATCCACATGAATCCTGCCATACACATTTCAAGTCACCTTTAGACTTTCACAATCATACACAGCTTTCTGTTTCAGAAACATCAGTTTCCTACCGCTTTAACTAAAAAACCTTCATTGAAATCTTAAGGAAGAGTCTAAATTATCCACCTTAATTAGTTATTCTTTGAATTACACAGAGAACCTCCAGGTTTATGGATTATTATTACAAGACATTCTTACCATTCTTTGATGCCTCAATGGGTCTGTCATTTTCTGGCTTGCCTGTGAGAGCACTGATCAGCTGAAGAGTCTCTTTTAGTTTTGATACCTGAGGATCTCTAGTTTCTGTTTCCTGCATAGGTACAGAAAATGTATCTTAAAATGCAGCCATTCAGTAGATGTAGAAGATCAGAAAAAGTAGTGATTTAAAATATGTAAGCACTTTTGACTGATCAAGTTTAAAATTATAAACAAGATTTAAAAACAATAAATAAATAAATAAATAAATCTATGGGAAGATATAATGAATAAATTCACATGGCCTATAGGAAGACCACAGAATCAGTACCTCAACCTGAAAAAACAGGCAACTATTTTGCATACACTCATTTCACAAGAATCTGATATTTACTTTCTATATTTCCTACAGAAAAGAGCAAGACACTGAAAAACTGTAATATAAAACAGTCAAGCACACTTGGAGTGAACACTCATACATTAATTAAACTGCTTAATTGTTTCAAAGGTTTGTCTGTAGTAGTGACTACCTTCATGCAGGAGCCACTGCATCTCTGGTAAAGTAAACCTCCCCCAATTTTTAATCTGCAGTTCCCTTCTCTTTTCATTGGAACATTCCAGATGATAGGTTGAGTTCACATCAATAAAAGCCCAGAACTGTCAGTGCAGCCTGTTCACTCTCCCACCTTCTTTCCAGCACATGGAAACTAAACTCAGCAGCATCCCCTCCTATCCCCAGCCCACAATTCAGTTAAACTCTCTCCCAGCCAGTGACAGACCATTACTGAGAGGGGCTTTCAGCAAGTCCTTGACTCCACTAGTGCCTCTTTGCAGACTTTCGCTCAATTAAGGTCCATTTAAAGCCTGTTTAGAAAGACAATTACATGCTCTACTAATCCAGTGTAATTTGTATTGCCTTACTTTACCTTCAGTTCTTTATTTGACTGAGTTTCACTATCTAGTTGATCTTCACTTTCCACGTTTAGAGAGGTAGTTGCATCATTCCCCTACAGGAAAAAACAGAGCAGAGTTTATTCATGTGCTTTTTATTTTCTCCAATGGAGTTTCTTTCCTTCAGATTTGGCAGACATGAAGCAGAGATAAAGCAGGGCAGATATGTTGTAGAATAAATATGAAGTCATAAAAATGGGTTATAATTTACCACAGCAACGTCAGCACGGTCCTTTATTGCTAAACATACGGAACACGTTCTCACAGACTGGCCTCAGTGTGGTAAAGAGAAAACACTGGAAGGATTTATGAACTTATTTAGGAGTTTTTTTATTACTGGGTTCTTTTAGAATTTAACCACTGTTGAACAAATGCAGAGTCCCAGACTGATTGCTAAAATACAGCTCAGTTTGTGAATCCTGCCTCATAAAGCAACCACCCAACCCTTAAATGTCACAGTGTTTTGGACATTTTCCTGTAGATACTGCAGGAAAGAAATGAAATACTGCTTCTGAGACACTCTTAACGCTGGTTATCTGTTCAGGAACAAATTCCAGCCTTTTATAAATGAACTCCAAAGTATCTCAAGTTTCACTCTGATAGTTTCTTTAGTTAGGTCTGAAAAGCTGTATCTGCAGTGTAAGGGAAGCAGCATCCTGAGGAGACACCCCAAGCCATCAAACACTTACCACGATGGCAGACAAGTTCTCTCTTTTGTCCAGACTTCTCACAACAAGGGGAGAGTTTTCCAGCAGTGTAACTTTCCGGCTGAGGTTGCCAATGGCTGAATCCACATTTAGAAGCTTGATGTCATTCAACTTTTGGTACACCACTACAGTATTATTTAGCTGTTCCAAAGCTGCGTGCAGTGCCTGGCTTTCCTGAAATATCAACAGAGCACGTGTTAGTTTACCCAACCTCTGCAGCAGCTCCTGCTATTAACAACATGACTGACCCAGTTTAACTGGGCAGACTTCAGGCTGGCTCTCCACTGAAAACATCCAACTGGAAGCTTCCAGAAAGTCATTCCAACTTTCTAAAAGTTTGAAACTGAGATTCTTCCCCAGGGCTAACCTCTTTGTTGCTAGTGTAATCACTTGAGCTGTGCAGTGAACACAGAAAGCCTATTCATCTCATTTTCCAGGTCAAGCTTTGTAAGCACAACAATGATTTTTCCCAAGAAAGCATGCACTGGCCATATTTATATACAGTATTCATTTTTGAGGAAGATACTGACTGTATTAAGTGTAAGTAAGTGTAATCATTCTGTTCCAACCCATTCAGCTAAACACCTACACATTAACCTTTCTTTTTTTTTTTGTTGCTGAATTACTGCTTTCCACACCTCATGAGGGTGACTCAGTACATGCCACTCCCAAGTTTGCTCAGATTAGCAAGTACCTGCCATAAAATTCACTCCACTAAAAGCCTTTAACTTATTTTCATTTACTTTAGCAAAGCACACCTATAATTTGTCAGATCTTGGTTTTACTCTTTTTACTCCTCACCCAGTCAGAACACAAAAAAACCCTACTCTCAGAGCAGGGCACTTTCCTGTTTGCACAGGCACAGGAACAAACTACAGCAAAATAATCTTTTGATTTGCTTTAAAGCACGCTATCTGCACTGTCTTGATAAAAACCATAATTTTTGCACACTACAGTACTGCAAAACACGTGGGTAAGTTACATATCCATGACACTTGTACCAAAATTCCTTATGCAATGGAGAAAAATACCTTTTTGCAGCATTCTGTCTGATTTCCCTCAGTCCCTGGCACAACAGTGGGGGGAAGTGAAGGCAGCTGCTTTAATTCCTTCTAAGGAAAGAAGTAGAAAATTGTGTTACAAAATCCCTGAAAGTAAGTGTTTAATAATTGGCAGACTGTAGCTAAGGATATTTTGCTACAATTACAGTCACTCAGGTCTGCTGTGCACGCAGTATTTTAACTGGGCCAATAGTTTTCTCTTTCAAACACAAAGTACAAATTTATTTTCATTAAACCCTCCTAATTAACTCTTCTCCTTTTAGCGAAGTATTATGGTACACATTTCACTGCTACCATACACACTGCCATATCTGCGATGTTTTCAGAGCACCCACTGACTGAATCAAGCTTTATTATGGGTCTAATCTAGATTTTATCTGCAAGAATTCTGGTATTGCATTTTAGTTAAAAAACTGTAATTATTGGCTCAGTTTGTTAAGCCCATGTGAGAGGTCAGGATAAATACAGTGAGTAGTTTCTGGTAAAGACAGTTAGTAATTCCAACCTTTTATAGATTCTTAATTCCACCAACAAACTATCTCAATTTTCTGACATCCCCAAACCTAAAACAGTGCAGACAGTGACCATAAGCATACCCTGCATCACACAGAAGCATTTCCCAAGCCCCAATATCTGTGGAATAGGAAGCAAAAATATGCAGGGTAAGTTAGAAAGGAACAATTCTGGCTCCAGAGAAATAAGTACTTGCTGCCATATAGAAGATGTCACACAGGGATTAGAAGATTAACTAATTAATGCACCAACCTAGTGAAACCTCAGAAGTATTTCAAAGACAAAAGGCAGAACTCCAAGCATTTCTTCAACTTGCTTCACATTAGGCAGTGTTAAAAGTAGTGTATTTTTCTTACCACATCGTTCTGGAGTATTTCTATGGATTTCTTGTACTCCTCAATAGCTGTCTGTATATTTTCAACATCATGAGCCACACTGGTAAGGGTGCTGCCTATGGTGGCTACAGTCTGCAATAAAAAAGATGACAGAAATCTCAGCCTTCCTCAAACTGCACTGTCCCAAAGTACCAATCAGCTAAATACAGTGTTTTGTTAGTGAAACTACAGGCAGACTGCCACAAAAATACGCACACAAGTTTGAAGAATTTGAACTTTTTTTGCACTGAAAACTGCAAATTCTGCCCAGAGCAACCTCTGCCCTGAAGGACCCCAGGACACCTTCAGCACCCTTCACCAGTATGACCAAAACTCCCTGCCCAAGAGGAATTCCCTCAGTAACCCTTCAGGATTCTAACACCAGCAGGCATCCTTATTTCTAGGCATGGTACCTACAAGGAAAAAGGCTCAAGAAAACCAAATCCACAAAAGACACACAGCCATGTCATAGGATCACTTAGGTTGGCAAGGACCTCTAAGTGTGAGTCCAGCTGTTAACTCAGCACTGCCAAGTCCACCCTTAATCCATGTCCCCAAGCTCCTATCCATGTCCTTTAAATACCTCCAGGGATGGCAACTCCAGCACCTCCCTGTGCAGCCTGCTCCACTGTTTGACAACCCATTCAGTGAAGAAATTTTTCCTATTATCCAATCTAAACCTCCACTGGCACAGCTGTAGGTTGTTTCCTCTTACCCTATCACTTGTCACTTGAGAGAACAGCCTGACCTCCTACCTGGCTCCAACCTCCTTTCAGGGGATTGTAGAGAGTGATAAGGTCCCCCCTGAGCCTCCTTTTCTCCAGGCTGAACACCCCCAGACTTGTTCTCCAGACCCTTCCTCAGCTCCACTGCCCTTCCCTGGACACTGTCCAGCACCTCAGTGTCCTTCCTGCATTGAGGGGCCCAGAACAGGACACAGGATTCGAGGTGTGGCCTCACCAGTGCCCCGTACACGGGGACAATCCCTGCTCTGGTCCTGCTGGCCCCACTACCCCTGATAACAACAAGCCTTAAGACTGCTTCTGACAGGACACAGTGAAAATCCAGCCTGCTTGTGGCAGCAAATAAGGAGCTTAGGAAACAGCTTTGCACTCCTCCCAGAAAAAGAAATCCTGGCAGCCCCATCAGCCAAACCACACTCACTGCTTTGCATATCACTAGCCTGTTGATTATAAATTAATTTTATAGGGATAGGAAATGAGATGTGGAAACCCACAATGTCACAAAGACTGGACTAACATTAGGTGTTAGCCCAATATAAATGTTTATTGCTAGCATTAGGTGTTAGATCAACATAAATGTTTATTGCTAAATAAACAGAACTGCAATGGAAGAGCCAAGCAAGATTCAACAAGCCATTCTTTTTACCAAAATAAACAGGACAGTTCTTTGGTAAAGAATGCTCAGAAAGGCACAGAGTAAGACACTGTATTAACAGAAAGCAATACATTTACTTTTCCAATTAAAAAAGCTAAACAAACTGCTTGTTTGCATGCAGTTATAAAACTGCAGACAGACTTTTTTCAATGCCTTACATGATATTAAGATTAGCAACATGAGGGAAAGTAACCAGAAAGATCAGCTCCAAGGTACACATGGGACAGTACAATACAAACAAATGCATCTCCAAAAGGGATAAACAACACCTTTAAATTTTCTACCTATCACACATTATCATAGGACCATACAATTTAAGAAGTCAAATTTTGAAGACAAGAGATGCAAATATTCCTTAGAACTCAGGTAGCTCCTGCTGTCCTTGCTGTTCCCAAGAGCCCAGCTGCAGCTTAATACACAAAACACATTCAGAGATAGCCACAATTAAGTACTTACCTTCTGAAGTTTCTCTACTGTGAGGGGAAGAGAAATCAGGTCAGCAGCAGACTTTATATTGTTTTTGAGATGATTTATGGTTGAGGTCAACAGTGATACCTAAAACCAAAAAGAAGTACATAGAATTAGGCAACACAATCCTGACTCTGACCTTCCCCAATACTGATGGCTTAATGTGTAACAATAAAACATAAGGCAATACAAAATTACACATGTGTACACACAGAACATCCCTGTCTCTATGTTACAAGTCCTGCCTAGGCTACGTTAAAAATATTCTGCCTCTTGCAAAAGAGCAAGTTTTTATTTATTTTTTTTTAAGCAAATGAAAGCCACAGAAAGCCCTTCTTTTCAGTAAGGCACCCTCTGCCATTTACATTCATCCTCTTAGAGAGAGGCTGTTGCCCAAGAAAGACTTTAAAAAGTGTGCAAGAAGTCCTCATGTGAAGGAAACCATCACCCACTTTTGTATTTAGCAATGAAACCTCCTGGCAAAACCCAGCAAAGCCATGCAACCTCTCCAGCTGAGGGATGGGCAAAAAGTTGCACCTATCATCCAAACCCTCTGCTACACAAGTGGAACAGAGATGAAAATTCACTTTCTTCTGGTTAAAAAACAGAGTTGTTTTGCAAGTTGAGGAGAAGATCCTCATTTTACATTAGGTCAGTGTTGATCAGCTGGCATGCAGACTCTCTAGCTCACAGCTGTGAACACTGGCTGAGACTATTCCCAGCAGCACATCCCAACAATCCGTGGATAAAATAAACAGCAAGAAAATTTTGATCTGCAGAAGATCTGGCTCAGACTGTAACCAGACCCCGAAGTAACCTGAGGGCCTGCAAGAACCACGTGCAAGTATCTTTAACAGCCAGGTGCAGATAAGAGCATTTTAAAAGTCTCATGAAGAGCCTGAATAACTGTGGCTAAAACAGTGAGATGCTAAAGAAAGGAAATCAAATTTTCAGATGTGCCCCAGCAAGCACTTAACCATCCCATGGGACTGAAGAAAAATCAATCTAAGCAGGCACCTCAGTGCTCTAACAAATTAAACACCTGGGTCAAGAGAAGTTCCCCACATGTACCTCTCGATACCATTCACTGTGAGCAGCTCTGAACTTTTACCCTCCAGGGCAGAAATTTCAATAAGAGCCTTGCTGGATGCTTCATTTGAAGGGTGAGTTAATAGAGCAGCTGAGCAAAGAGCTCTCTGGTAAGTGGCTTAGTTCTAACCCCATCAACAGTGCCAAGATTTACACCAGCTCAGAGGCTGAGTGTGTGTTAGCAGGGTTTACATTCACAGGACACCAGGCCTTCATCTGTAGCAACAGGAGCTTGTTGCTCTGAGTCAGGTAATTATTTTCCACGCTTACAAAACACTCCCAGAAATTTGAAATGTCAAATCTCTCATCATAAACATCACAACTATTTGGCAGGAAAATTAAGAATTGCACAGTTCTCGGGTTCTTTTAAATTCTGCCTGAACTCCCTCCACCAGTTATGCAATTTCTCCTGTTGTGATCAGTCTCCAGCCCAGCTGGATGCTCAAGCTGTTTTTTGCTTGTTTACAATGAGGTTTATACTCTATTTGAACTTTAAAAATGAAAGCTACATATATGGTGAATGAAGTCTTTAGATCTAATTTCCATTAAAAAAATGGAGAGGAATATTGTACTGTTTTTCAAAACCAAGGATTCACACCCCTCTCACCTGTTTATTGATTTCTGTGATATTTATCCAAATTTTACTCAGCCCCAGTTCTCCAGTCTCAATTTGTTCTAGCTGCTTTTGGTTCTGCATCAAATCTTCATTCAGTTTAGGAATTTCTTGGAATGATGTCTTTTGATTAGATTCCACTAAAAGAATGAAAAAATAATTACATACGTTTAAAAGCCAAACCAAAACAAAAGTCCAAGTAAACAACACTGCAAGGCATAAAACAAATTACAAACAGCAATATCTACGTCAGTGAAAGAAGGCAGTAACAGTTTCTACATACAGGTTTATTGCCACTTCTGGATTCAGTGTTTGCTCAGAATGACAGCTCTTTTTTTGTTTTAAGAGTACCAATATCTGCAGAGAGAACCCAGAGAGACTGTACTAAATTTAACATTTTGCATAGTCCGTCATTCTGGCAAGCTTCAGTAGGTCTTTATTTAGTGCAGTTATTTTGCATTACCTCCACAGGGGAACATGAAATAGTAATGGGGCTGTGAATAAGAATTGCCAGCAGTCCCAGGGCAAAGGAGACAGGTGAAATGAACCTCAGGGTCCTTTTCAAGCCTGCAGAGGGGCTGCTGGCGATGACATGAATTTCTAGGAAATTAATGTCATTAGTTGCTCTGTGTGACAGAAAGACAACTGAAAAAATAATGTATAAGCTTATACACTAATGCCTGTTGGTAAACAAATCAGTAAACGAGGTCCTTGGAAATAAAGTCAGTTATTACTGCAATTAATACTACAGGAAGGGGGAAACATGCAGCTCAAAGCAATTCCAGTGAGCCTCAGAAATGCAGCTCTTCCAGATCCACAGTGACTAAGCTGTTTAGCTGTGCTGTGAGGCAATCCTAAATCCCTAGGTCTGAGAAACAAATAAACAAAGGTTTTGAGATGGAGATGACAGTTCTCCAAAATCTGCACGTCCACCCTGTAAGGCAGCACTGGGAAGCTCCACAACAAACACAGCCATTGTTCAGACTAGACTGCCAAGAGCAGAGGGACCTGCATGATGTGTAACTGGCAGATCCCAGAACAAACTTCTATGTGTGACCCATCCAGTCAAAAGGAAAACTGTGGAGGGGGTGCCCTAACACACAAAACTGGAAAGCTCTGCATCTTCAAAAACCCACCTCACTTCTCTTGAAGCAAGTTCTGAAAGTACATTCCAGGTGCAAAGTAACCTGCATTGGATCACCCAAGGTCCAAACAACACTTCTGGCTAAGACCTTGAAAGGGGCATTTTAGCCAGAACAGACTAAGAACTAATTTGTGAATTTGACACAAGTAGCTCACACTGAATCTCATGTTTTCATAGGCTCTTGTAGACAAATTATTTTCTGGTTTGCCACTCTCACTGCGTACAGTGAGACTCTGTTTGAGGAGTTTTTTGCAGCACTAGGAAGGTTAAATGCCACATGTGTTCTTAGCATCATTACTGACAGCTGAAGGGAAGACGCTACATAACTTCCTCCTATTCCAAACACACTTGATGCAAAAATGTCTTGTTTATCCCCATGCTCACCTTGTGCAAAGGACAGCAGAACATAACAAATATCTGCCACAAACATCTGCTCTTATGGGGAAAAAAGTCTGGATGAAGATTCAGAGAAAAGTTCCTTTTCCAAACTTGCTGTACGACAGATAGGTCACCTGCCTTTGTTTCTCTGTTCACCCACACATTTCACCAAGGCAAAATGTTACCTTTGGGAACCAAGCTGTTCTTGCTGCCTGCTTTTTTTGTTGCTGTATTTAACTGCTGAGCCTCATTATGAGGCTCTCATCCAACTCCTAGGCATGGTATTATGGTGGCAAGGAAATCTGACACGTTTATCACCAGGCAAAGCATTAAATGCACAGCTTTTCTATCAGAGCTATTAAGAAGAAAACAAGCCCATCTCTAATTGCCAGACAGGGAGAACACACTCAGAGAGAACAGCTGCTTTAACAAAGAGGTCTGTGTTGAACAGGAATGATGAAACTTAACTACACTGAAGCCAACAAATGCTGTCCTCGTGCAAAACTTTTGCCACCAGCATACCCTTAAAGGGGAGCAGTTCATAAAGAGCAGCAGTTGCTGACCTAGAACACAGAAAGAGTCACTGCAGAGCTGCTGGGAACACTCCAGGCCACAAAGCAGCGCCTGGAACTGAAGGTATCCTCCAGAACTGGTGGACAGCAACTACAGCTAACTTCTAGAGTTCAGTATCAGTTAATACAAAAGCACTATCAGCAATTCTCTCACACCCAGCCTGCCTGCTCCACCTTGGCAGGCGACTCCCCACCTCACACGCCTGAACAGGAACACCTGAACACCAACAGCAATGGATTTCTACACGCACTTCCTCAAGGCCTCTTTATCACAAGCAAAACAACACCTCTGCTTACCTTTCTCAATCTACACAGCATTTTAAACACTACTAACATCAGGCACCAAGTCACATCTTGTGCCCAGAGGTGAGGTACAGAGCACCAAGAGCATACCTTACATGCACATATCACCATTTGTTATACCTCAGCTCTACAGATGTCATTATACTGAAATCTTGGCATGGGAAGCTTGACAGGGACAGAGAAAAACTGAGCTCTACAAGCAAAACACTTCCTCTTAACTCCACACTTCAAAGTTTTAAACACATTAATTCCACACCACACAGAACCCGAACAAGAACAGGTCAATGCAAGCAAGATAAACATTCAGAGGATACAAAGAGAAAATATAGTACTGAAGCAACATTCAAATTGCAGTAACTCCATAGCAAGTATCAGAGGTTTTTAAAAGAGTTCAAGACAAGAACATAATTTTCCTTAACTCATTTTTTTTCAGAACTCCCTAGACTGCTTTAACAAGGCTGATCAGAACTTTTTAAATATGGTCTTTCTTTGGAAGACAGCACTTTAAAGACCAAAGTCAGGAATTTTAGAAATGTATATACAAGCAACTACAGGCCCACTCAGTCCACTGTCCCTGCTCCTCAGAAGATACAGAGCAGGCAAGAATTATAACGTTCACCTCAGATTTGCCAAGTTTCAGGGTTCCTGGCTTAAAGCACTCCTCAATTCAGAGGTAATTTGTCTACTCAATACTTTCAGACTTCGACTGAGCAGGCAAGCAACTAAAGCTCTTCATACTGCCCAAAGAAAAGCTGAAATAGTGGTTACATTCATACTTACTAGTTCGAAACTTCTCCTTTATTGCATCCAAATCCTCCTTGAGAGCCACCTGCATCCAGACTAAGCCAACACACGCGACTACACAAGCGGTAAGAATGACAAATGCACATAAAGGGTAGCAGAACCTGCAGCATCGCAGGTAGTCTCCCCTGCAAGAAACAAAGTAACAGCTTGTGAATATACAGCAGTGCCTAGAAAAGTTTTACTTTAAATGCTGTTCCAGCAAAGTAAGGGACGGTCTTGTAACAGCACACATTTTGGCTGACAAGGGCTAACAAAGAACGTTTTCAGGAATAAATAAGGCTATAAAGTCAGATCAGGGTTGTTATTTTCTACTCAGTTTATCCTCAGTAGGCACATCTAGCATCTTTAAAAGCAGCTGTCAGGTTTCCTTTACTAAAATATCCTGCTCTGCTGACATAAACTTATGTCAGGCACATCTGCTTGATAGCTTGAAAAACACGCTTCAAGACAAGGTATTACCATAATGTTACAACAACTACTTCTAGAGCATTCTAAATTGTGCAAGCCCGAGTTTCCTTGAGACATGCCTACTTTCAGGTATGCACAGAGGCCCATTATTAATGCTGTTACTTAACTGAAAAGCTTATTTACTGGCAAAAGCACGGCCCGTGCCCGAGAAGAGCAGCACTGCGCTAGCTCGCAGGGTTGTGCCACGCTGAGCACACACACACACGGCTAAACTGCGCTCAGCATCTCCAGGAACTGCTCCGCAAGAACTTGTGCTGCGGTGAGCACAAAACAGAGAAAACAAGAAGAAAAAGGCCTGGGGATGGTCCAGTGGGAGCTGTCCCTGGCCATGGCTGCGGGTTGGAACTAGATGATCTTTAAGGTCCCTTCTAACCCAAGCCATTCTGTAACTCGATGATACTTCTATCCCCAGACAAGCGACCTGCGGCGTCGGACGCGCTCAGTGCAGCTCCGGGTGTCCCCTGGCAGTTCCCAGCCTCACACACACCCTATTACCCCGAGCTGCGAGCCCGACCCGCGGAAGGCAGCGCAGCCCCGCCGCGGAGCCAGGGCAGGAGCCGGGGCAGGACCTGTCCGCGCAGCGCCCGGGACTCACTTTCCGCAGCGGCCCCGCGCCCCTGCGAACTCGTCCTCGTCGGAGCTGGACTCGGAGTCGGAGGCGGGCGGCTCAGTGCGCAGTAACCGGTGGCCCGAGCCCTTCTTGGCGGGCTTCTTCCTGCGGCCGTCGGCGGCCAGGCCGATGAGGGCGTTCAGCTCCTTCCGCTTCTTCATCCTCTTGTGGGGCGGCGGCGCGGCCGGCGGCTGGCTCCCGCCTGCCTCCTCCTCCTTCTCCTCGGCCGCCGCCGCCGCCAGCGCGCCCCGGCTCGCCAGCCTGCGGCCCGGCGGCGGCTACAGGCGCTCCGCGGGGCCGCGGCTGTTGCTCCCCCGCCGGCCCCGCGGCGGCTCGCCCGGCCCCGCGGCCGCCGCCCGCCCCGCCCGCGCCATGGCCGCTCGGGCCGCGCCGCGCCCGCCTGCCAGCAAGCCGCGCTCCCACTGGCCGCCGCGGGACCGCCCCGCGCGGGCCGCCGGGCGCGGGCAGGGCCGCGAGTTCGAGTCCCGCCCCCGGCGGGTGGGACGGGCGGGAAGGGGGCGGTGAGGCGCGGCGGGGCACGGCCCGGGTGGTGCCGCCCAACGCGGCCCCGCTCCGGCCCCTCGCCCACGAGGCTCGGCGGGGGCTGGGAAGCGGTGTTGCCCAGGAGATGCCTGCCCTCTACCTGCCACCAAGCCGTGCCAAAGCCGTGTCAAAGCTGCCACGGTACCCGGCTCTCGGCAGACGCACGGCATCGCCAGCCCCGGGCTCGCTGTCGGGAGATGCCGTCCCGCTCGGCGCTGGGATGCGGCTCACAGTGCCGGCAGCCGGCAGGGAGACAGGGAGGGAGAGCGGGAGCCGTCAGCCGGGATGCGGGATGGGAATGGGTGGAGATGAGGGTGACACCTTGTGAGGCAGGAATGTGTGATGAAGACCTCGGGAGGAGGAATGCCAGGGTACGGTCTTTCCCGCTCTCCTCCGCCTGCGGTCCCGGTGCGGAGCCAGCCGGTGCCGGTGCCGGCGACTCGGGGCAGGCAGCAGCTCCCAGCCGGTGCGGCGGCGAGCGGAGCGTTCCCGCGGGATGCTCCCCTTCCCTTCCCTTCCTTTCCCTTCCCTCCCAACAAGCGCTGCCGTGATTTGGCAGCCGCTCGGACTCTGGACCTGCCTCTCCGCCCCGCATTGGCTGCCGCGGCCGGTGCCGCCGGGGCGCTGGGGGACACCGGAGGCGGCGGCCGGCGGCTTTCATCGGGACGATGAAGCTCCTGTGGCTGGGCGTGGATGTCTCCAGGGTGCTGCACCTGGCCGCCGTGTTCTGCCTGACCTGCGTGCTGCTGAAAGCCATCCAGCTGTTCCACCGGCGGCGGGAGCTGCTCCGGGCGCTGGCCGACTTTCCTGGGCACCCGACCCACTGGCTCTTCGGCCACATCCACGAGGTGGGGGAGAGCCGGCTCTGCGCTGCCGGGAGCGGGGGGGGAGAGGGGAGCAGCTTTGCCGAGGGGCCTGTGGGAATGATGCTGGTGGGACTTGTCCCCGTGGTCCGGGAGAATTGCTACTCCCGGTCCGCGGGGTGGAAGAGAGGTGGGCATCCCTTTTTCCAGCCAGACCAATGTGCTTTCCCGGTCTGTGATGCTTAGAGAGAGCGTGGCTCACGCAGAGCTCCCGCAGGCTGCTGCAGATTGCACGGTGGGAAAGGGTGGTGGCTGGCTCGCAAGTAAAGACAGCGGTAATACGGTGTGGAATAGGCGAGGTCATCCCGGGGTGTGAGCCGGCATCTGTGCTGGAGGCAGCAGAGCCGCTCTGCTCTGTCCCGGGCAGGCTCCTCTGTCACCTCTTTGCTCCTCTGGCAGCCAGGGCAGGGCTGCTGCAGCTCTCCCTGCGGCGCTGGGCTGATGAGATGCTGAGCAGATGCTCCCGGCATCCAGAGGCACTTTCTCTCCCTTGCCAGCTAGCATCGGCCCCAAGGCCGGGTGATCGTTCTGAGCCACGTTTCAGCCACAAAACGCATCACAGGCATTGCATCCAGCGTGGATCTTCTTGCACTTGCATTAAGGTCATGAGTCAATAAACCCACGTACATAGGCGAGCCTTGTTCTGGTCACTGGTGGCAGGGATGACTATTCCCCGAGGCATGCCCATGCCCACACAGTTCACCATGGCTGCCTTGGCAAGCAGATTTTCACAATTCATCAGCAGCCTCACGAGGTGTAACTGAGTTTGCTTGATGCAAAAGCTTTTCCATACGTGCTAAAAGCTGCTTTAGATCACCTTGCCCTCTGCTGGGCTCTGCTGTTGTCCTGCCGTGGCCAAATCTGTGGCACATTAAATAACTGGCACCCTAAAAAGTGTCTGGGAAATCAGGAGGAGACCTCCCAGGGCTTGTCTCTGTGCTGTGGCAGTGCCGGTTTTGCTGTGCTGGAAGGGACAAGCAGTCTTTTGGCAATGTAAGCATGAAGATGGGCCAGTTCAAGGCTTTGTTACGCTGCCAGGTAGACTTTAGAACTGCAGTAAAATAAAGTATGTTCTTCTCTTTGTTTGTTGTGACTATTTGTCCTGGAAGAGAATTTAACCATTTGTGCCAATCACTCGCTGTCATCGTGACTAGGTTGCTCATGGCTCAACTTTAACCCTGGACAATGTTTGTTTGAGAATTCCTTTTTTGAAGATTCAATTATTTGCTGACTAATGCTGCTGAATTCCCCAAAGCCTAACAGTTCATTGGGCCAGCAAAGAAACCAGCAATGCTCTGGGCACACACTGAATACAAAGTTTGCACGCACCTCGAGGAGGACCTGTGAGCTCTATTCAGGGACAGCACTGACATTTCCTGCTCTGTTGATTTAACTGGTTGTTTCCCAGTTTTGATCCAGGCCAGTTTAGAATCTCGAATGTATTTGTCACGCCCTGGGTGGATCTTCTGGGAATACATCACTTTGTTTTATAGCATTCTCTGAGTTTTAGTCTCTGCTTATCCAAATCAGTTGGTAGAAATGACATTAAAATATCAGGATGAGGTTCGTGTAGAGCTGTTCAGTCTCACTGCAGCAGCATGACTTAGTTAAAACCCAGAGTGCCAGCTCTGAGCTGACCAAATTGACTCCCCATGGCCAGGGTTGGTGTGACAGAGGAGAGCAGGGTCACTGCCCCTGGCCCAGGGATGGTGTCAGTCCCTGGACAGCCCTTTGCCCGCTTCTGCCCTGTGTGGGGAGGAGCCAGCCCAGCTCTGGCTGCACAAAGCACAGCCCCATGCTCGGATTTCAGCTCCTGTGTTTTCTCTTTCATTTGCTATCAGTATGTAGTCATTAAAAGTGCCCTTAAGCCTCTTCCCAGATGCTTTTAGTGTTGGATCCATTTCAAAACTTGCATTTCAGCCTGAGATCAGGCAATTATCCTTTCTTAGACCCAAATGGGGTTTATACTTTTCTTTTCAAGCCCTTAGGGGAGGAAGAAGTAGAAGTAATAGTCTTTCATGCAGAGCCAGGTAGCTGGAGCCCTGATTAAGGCATGAGAGATTTCTATTCCTCTGTAGTTCACAGAACTTTATACCCTCTGCTCCAGGAGTTCTCAGTGCAGCAGGTTACTCACCTTGAAGGTAACCTCTCCTCTCAGATGAACCCATTCAACCCTCTGCCAGCACAGGGATGGTTTTTGATAGCACAAGCCAAGGGTGGTGCTCCAAAACAAGGTTGAATGCAAAGGCTTCTAGGATTAGGACTTCTGCCAGTGAGACTTGCTCAACATCTCCCAGTTACTTCCATTATGCTGTTTGTGATTCACGACAGGAGAAGCACAGGAAGCTGTATCAAAGGGACTTTCACATGTTCAAGTGTACTTCATTTAGCTAAAGGCACTGTGCCAAGCCCTGCTTCTGCTGGCATTGCTGAAGAGGTGGGCACTGAGGAGGGCTGCCTCCTTTTGCCCCAAAACTTGATCCCTGAAATCAGAGAAATCGATGCTTCTGTTTATTTAGTTCAAAATCTTGAACTTGAGTAAGTGAAGTTGAGCTTTCTGTAGTAAGTAATAAATAGATGTTGTTCATAATTCTGCTGAATGTGGGAGACATGTGGGATGTGCTGCAGGGACCCCCAGCTTGTGAGGAAAGAGGGACTCAGCCTTGGAGCTGAACCTGGACATGCCCCTGGCAGATACTCCATGACTCCTGAGTGTCCTCTCCAGGACAAGCCACGTGTGGCTGATCATTTGAGTACCAGCCATGTCCTGGGTTGAGAAACACCAGGCAGACTAAAAGCTGAGCTGAGATAACCCAGCACTAAAGCAATTGAGCAAATATTCACTTGATACAGTCAATAGGGTGACTTTGAGGCTGATTTCTGCACCAGTACGCTGATTTAATTAATCTCCAAGCTTCAAGTCAAAGCAGCAGCAGCTATGTCAGACCTAACTTAAAAAAATCCTTCCCCCTGCAAACTGGCCCAGAGTAGTTTCTCTTCAAAGAAAAATGAGTCTTGCATGGTTTTGTCTCTGTGATTTTTTTCCTCTGCCTGTGACTGTGCATCTTTCCACTTGTCCATTGTCTATTGCCTGTACATAACTACAGGCTATAAAAGCAATAAAGCAGTGATCACTTTGGAGTGAACCTGCCACTGCTGCTGATATGAGCGGTGTTGCTCATGCTGCTCCTCAGATTGCAGCCTCCAAGGACATGAGATAAGTCTTTCTAGGAGCACCAGCTCTTCATTGCCTCTAAACTTCAATTCCCAGAAGTCAATGAATTCTTAATGTAATGTTATTAACCAGTGTTCCCTTCCCTATACAATCCATTGGCGAGTTTGGACTAATTCTGCTGAATTTTTCCTGGACACTGGAATTTTTCCTTTTCCACCTAAATGTCTGGAGGAAGCTGTGGTTTCCCAGTCAGGAGGCATTTCTGCTCTGGGGCAGACCCAGCAGGGATGCTGTTGGCTGCTGTAAAAGTGCTGCTGTATTTTCTCCCAGCTGCAGGGTGCTAATTGCTCAGCCATGTGCAAGTGAAGATGTACTCACGTGCCACAAAATGCAGATGCTGTCTGGGGCAAATCTGAGTCTTCTATGGGGTGGCCATGGAAAAAGAGCAGAAAACATATGTGAGCTGATAGGCACCACCACGGTGCCTAAGGATGTTCTCTAGCTTAAGGTCAAGTGATAAGGAAGAATTATTTTATGTGAGCTTTAAAAGTAGCAAACATTTCTACTTCCCATGCTCTGCAAACAGAGAGGAAACACACCTTGTTTGTCCTTACCTGGTTTTGTGAACAGAAAGAAATTGAACTTTTAAGACGGTGTATTGGGAGATTATATTTTGGGGTTTTTTTTCCTCCAAACCTGTGTATTCTTTCTCTTATTTCTTCTCCACAACCAGTTTGTCAAGGAGGAAGAGGTGCTGGACAAGGTAGAGATCTGGACACAGAAGTACCCACATGCTCACCCTCTATGGTTTGGGAGTTTCTCAGCATTCCTGGTTCTCACTGATCCCGACTATGCCAAGGTTCTGTTGGCCAGAGGAGGTGAGAGATTACAGCTTCAGCTGTGGAGCAGCAGCCCCAGCCTGCAGATTTCCCATGCCTCAAAATTTATACCAAGGCAGGGTTTCACTGAAAGGTTTCCTTGCAGAAATCATCTAAAGGCATGGAGAGAGATCCCTCCTTCATGCTGTGCCCTGGATGCTTCAGGCACAGGGCTCCAGGGCTGACCTGACTCCAGATCCATTGCTGGAAAATCAGACTTCCTCAAGTGCTCCTTGAAAAGTTAACTACTCGGTGCCTTATCCCAGCAAGGAGAAGACACCTGGGAGCATTTTTCTAGGCTCAGAGCTCTGGCTCCTACTGCAAAGAAGTATCTTTAGTGCATCGAGACGAAAAGGTGCTGAACAGTGGTGTCTGAGAGGGTTAATCATTTATCACACTACTCAGACTTTGGACTACCAATATTCTTGTTTTTCCAGTGTGGGCATCTGCTTTTATATGTGTTTATTGCAGCTGGCAGAGACAAAGTTGTTGTGAAATACTGGGAGTTCTGCAGGGATGCCACTGATTTTGCTTCATACCCAACCAAAAATGAGAGCCCAGAGGGAACTTTCAGCTGCAAAGCAGTGGGTTCATGCTATTGAAATATTTACCATCTTATTTTTGCTTTCTTTATGTTTTTTTTACAGATCCCAAGGATAACATCAGCTATAAACACCTTATCCCATGGATTGGTATGTATTCCCAGGGCTTTGCCTGCCAAAAATTATTCCGAAGTTAGTCAAAACCACACTATAAATAAACAGCATTGTACTTGTTCCTTGATGGAGTTATGGCTAAAAGCTTCCTGAAATTATTACATTTGTTGAAAAAGGTGCTGAGTGGATATATTTATTTTCAAGGAAGGAAAGTTCAGACACAGCATATGTACAAATATTTACGTGTCCATAGATTGCAAAGGCTGGTGATGGGAGAAGCTTAGATTCAGTGGAGAACTGGTGAAAAATGTATCTGCTGTTCTGAACTTCTCTGTTCCAGTAGTGCTGGTGTTTCTTCTCAGAGGCACCATTGTGCCATTTTGATGAGCAGGGCTTTGCTCAGCTCTGGGAACCCTGGGGCTGATGGCAGCATTTGGAAATGCCCTCTCACAGCAGCTCAGATAGCAGATTTAATCACGCTCCATGCAGGCTGAGGCTGTGTCTGCAGGCAGCTGACAGCAGCCTGCTTGTGCCCAGCAAAACCTGTGCCTTGCCTGTGTTTCCCCAGGGAATGGGTTGCTGGTCCTACACGGGCCCAAATGGCACCAACACCGAAAACTCCTGACTCCAGGGTTCCATTATGATGTCTTGAAGCCGTACGTGGGCCTGATGGCAGAGTCTACAAATGTGATGCTGGTAGGACTCATGATGCTCCTCTCTCTGCCCTGTTTTCCTTTCCCCATCCTGTCTGGTTAGGAGGTAAATTCTGGAGCAGGGTTTTCTTTATCTGGTAATTGTAAGGACATGCTGTGTCCTGGTGGTCAATCTCTGTGAGCCACCCCAAATTCCTGCCCTTGAGCTGGAAGGGATGAGCATCCCTTGGAAGGGATGAGCAGGTTGAGCCTGCCTGCAATGACGGTGTCTCTGGTCCTGCCTTGGGATCTGTGGCTGAGATTTCAGGACTAATGTTACTGCCACCCCTAAACCATGTATGATCTCAGTTCCAACAGCGACTTCTTATAAGGTGTTTGTCTAAATGAAAAATTGAGGTGAATAAATGTTCATAAGAAATCTCCCCAAAATAAAGGTTGGAGCAGAGCTATGCTGTGACCTCAGGTTAAAGGGTATTTGCTGTCAGCATACCCATGACTGGGCTGCAATCCCTACCAAGCCTCATAAACAGTGGAAATGCATCATTCTTCAATCCACTGGTGCAGGGCAGGATGGAAACCAGTAGGAATTACAGACGAAGGGCACCAGGCTTTGTTCACATGAGCTGGAGGAGTCTGGATGCTGGATCTATTCCTTCTCCTTCACCTCCCTCACTCCAACCTCCCCAGCAGCTTCAAATAGATCCTGGCTGGATTCCTCCTACTGGCCCACGGAGCAGCCAGGAGCCGGGGGCTGGGGAGCCAGGAGAGCTTTTGCAAGGCTCCCAAGTGCCTGGGAGTTTGAAATTCCTTGTGCACAACGCAAACGCCAATTGTGTGAGCCCGTGCCACCAGGTGGCAATCGTTGCATGTGCTACGGATGTGCCTCTGTCCCTATAAGCCTGGTTTGGAGCTCAGATGGGACCATGCGCCTCCCTCCCTGCCCTTTCTCAGCTTTTAAGTCCATTTGTTCCTTACAGCCATGAGGGGACAGAGGACTCATCATCACTTCGTGTCTGCTGGGGAAGAGGGACAGGATTTATAGATTCTCTAGGGATCCCCTATGCAAAGAGTTGAACAGGAGCTCCTGTGTTCCATGCTGGGAAAACACACTGGTACAGGGATCTTGTGACAGAGAAAAAACCTTGCTCCAAAGTTTGAGTCCTGAGCATCAAGCTCAAGAACAGACCCAGTGAAGCCCAATGCCAGCATGTGCTGCTCCTGTACAGATAACACACTACATCCTAAGAAAGACTTGGGTAACTCCCCATCACCCAGAAATGCACCTGTCCTGGGCTTCTCCAGGGTGCCCTTGCCTCAGGATAGGGTGTAGCAGGGCTCACCACCAGGATCCAAGAATAGCAGCTGCCTGAGGTAAATCTCATATTAACCATCCCACTCTTGACTTCTCTTCTCTGGGATTTTGATGGCAACTAAGTGATCCCCTTATTTTTTTTCTATTTCTCTGAGATGTATCTCTATCTGAGCACTCATTTAACCAGGGAGTCACTGCAGATCATGCAGAACTGACCCTTGCCTTCTCATTTCTGTCTCCTTTGTGCCCTAGGATAAGTGGGAAAAGCTGGCAGCAGATGGGATGCCAGTGGAGCTCTTTGAGCACGTCAGCTTGATGACTCTCGATAGCATCATGAAATGTGCCTTCAGTTGTCACAGCAACTGCCAGACCGACAGGTCAGTGCTGGCTGCCCCAAACCCTGGCAGGAAGTTTGCAGCTCAGAAGGGAAACGGGCAAGTTGCTTGTTACTTTGCTCCCAAATTTACAAGCTTCCTATTCCCCTCTCTCCAGGAAGAACAACTACATCCAGGCTGTCTACGACCTCTGCCACATGGTGCACCAGCGCCTCCGCATCTTCCCCTACCACAATGACATCATTTACTGGCTCAGCCCCCATGGATATCAGTTCAGGAAGGCCTGCAGGATCGCTCATGACCACACAGGTATTCCCTGCTGTCACCCTCTCCCAAAACATTGGACAGAGGCAGTCAGGTTAGCTCCTTGCCTGTGCAGTGATCCTGCCCAGAGGCGCAGAGCTGAGATCCAAGCAGGGCATCAGCTTGATGGTTAGGTCTGATCTAGGCATGAAGCAAAGGGGTCTCACAGCTCCTGGGTTATTCAGCTGGACTAATGGAGGAATTGCCCTCTGGAAATGCTCCTGTAAAATAGCCAGAGACTGGTGAGACAAGGAATGGGCACTGCAGGCAACATCAATGCAAGGAATGATTTTCCATTCCAAGCCAGGTGTGATTTTAATGCACGAGGGGTGTGTAAAGTAGGCTGAGAAGTCCATGGTGAACAAAGAAGTTTATAGAAAAGGATGGCAATATCCATGGCATTTGTTGCCATGCTGCTGAAAAAGCCAGAGTGCCTGGAATGCAGAAACATGGGTCAAACACATCCTGGACTGAGCAGTGCTCACCTCCTTGGGTGAAGTTTGCATTCAAAGGAGGAGCAATTTTGCAGCTTGGCATCTCCTGACCCTGCTGAACCTTTAACCCTTTCTCCCCCAGACAAGGTGATCCATGAGCGAAAGGAATCCCTTAAAGATGAGCGGGAATTTGAAAAGATCCAGAAGAAGAGACATTTGGACTTCTTGGACATTCTGCTGTGTGCCAAAGTGGGTGGTGAGGAGTGTGTGTGTGACAGGACACAGGGTGCAAATGCCAGTCAGTCTTAGCAGTGGTGCCACAAACCACCAGAGGCCCTCAGGACTACACATTAAAAAAAAAAATTAGCTCAGTCCCACCCAGTTGAAAAGAGGCCAAGGTGATCCAGTTTTCCATTGTTGAAGTGTTGGTGGTGTCTTTTTGGGTATACAACATGCAGAGGGATTTTGTAGTCCTGGTGGTTCAATATGGGGGGATAAAGAGATTTAAAAGTGAAGGGAAAAGGGTCCTGAATTCAGTGTAAACAGACATTGATTTTGTTTATATGTATCCCACAGGCATCATCACGCCTCTTTTGCAATAGTTGAGAGAATATAATGGCCCCTACTGGGATATTTGTATATTTATATGTGTTTATGTTTGTGTCAGTGTTACTGTAATATATATAAATCTTATATAAATGGGCCACTGAGAGTGTCTCTGCACTGTTAGGACGAGAATGGAGCTGCACTGTCTGATGAGGACCTGCGTGCTGAGGTAGACACTTTCATGTTTGAGGGCCATGACACAACAGCCAGTGGCATCTCCTGGCTCCTGTACTGCCTGGCAATACACCCTGAGCACCAGCAGCGGTGCAGGGAGGAGATCCAGGGCATCCTGGGGGACAGGGAGACAATCCAGTGGTAAGGCTGCACCATTTCCTCTGCTGGTAACTCTTTTCCTGTCGCTGCCATTTCTGATTGAGCGATGTCTTCAAGGCTCAAAAGCTGGGGTGCTAAAGGTTGTTGGGGACTTCACAGGATGGAGCAGATCCTGCAGCAAAGTCTGCCACCCTGGAAGGGACATTCTTGTTGCACGGTCGGACACGAAAGAATCAGGCTACTCTCAGTAGGTCAGTGCCACTAATGCCAGGCCAGAGAGAAGAAGAGCCCAGCCTCTCTTTATTCTTTTTTTTATATATCTTTACATAGACAATCATGGATTGGACAATGAGGTTACTACCTCTCCAATTCCATACGTTAGGAATACAGTCTATCCACCTTCTCTGTCTTAGAAAAAGGAATGAAAAACAATACCAAAAGTACGAAACAATCTTTGGCCAGTTACATAAACATGGACTATGTTTACACAAAATTTATAAGAACTTTTACTACAGAGTATAAACACAGCACATTGCAAAAATCAGAGCAACACATTCTGGATGCCATCCCAAGTCCTGGGCCACCAGCACTGTTCTTTTCTCTCTCCTGTTTTCTCACCACAGGACATCATAGATATGCTTTTCACTTTTCACTGTTACGTTGCACTTGAGCTTGTTCAGTGGTTATTCAGGTTGTTCAGATGTGTCCTGGCATGCCCAGCCTCCAGCAGCCTGTGGCTGGACATTGTGGGTCCCTCTGTTTTGTTGCAGGGGGATCTTCTCGGGGGGTGGATGGCTGTGGGTGAAGGGATCCCCCAGCACAGGCAGTGTGGGCAGTGTGGGGCTCAGCCTGCCTGTCCCAACAGGGAGGACCTGGGCAAGATGACCTACAGCACCATGTGCATCAAGGAGAGCCTGCGCCTGTACCCCCCTGTGCCTGGCGTGTCCCGGCAGCTCAGCAAGCCCATCACCTTCCCCGACGGACGCACTTTGCCGGAAGGTCTGTAAATCCCATTCCTGCTGCACTAAACTCTGCTCCCAGGCACCAGCTGCATCCTCGCTGGCACAGATGTTCAGGCAGGGCTGTGCAGATGTTGGCTTGTTTCCTTGCCAGTGAGCCCTTTTCTCCTCCTCAATTGTTTTCCAGGCAGCATCGCTGCAATAAGCATTTACCTCATTCACAGAAACCCTGAAGTATGGAAAGACCCTTTGGTGAGTTTTCTTTTGATCTCCTAATATTTTTTTCCCTTTATGATGTGCCTCTTCCCATGTCCCCTTCATCTGTTAGCAGAAGAGAAGAATTCTCTCTCTTCTATGGGGTTCTTCATTAATTAAGGGGTGTCACATTTCTCAAGATACCAGTCAGCACAGTGCTCTTTAAATAATTGGGGTTTTTTGCTGCATGTTCTTAATTTCCAGGTGTTTGACCCTTTGCGTTTTTCCCCGGAGAATGTCTCTGGCAGGCACTCTCATGCCTTTCTGCCTTTTTCTGCTGGAATGAGGTAAAGGGAATTGAGCACTGAAGGAGTAGTGGGCAGAGACCTCCACCTGCAGTCCTGGCTCTGCAGCATTGAATAGTTAAATAGTTAAATGAGTATTTGTGCAACAGAGGGGTTCTGATACCGACAGGCAAAATGGGAAGGCAGCATCACTAAACCCCTTCTGAGGACAGGAACTGGGTCCCAAAGCTGTGGAACATCCTGCTGGCATCCTGCAGGGAGCCTGCAACATTCTGAGCTCATCTCTCCTCCTCTCCTTGATGCTGAGACCCCACCCCACCCTCCTGCCCTTTGATTCCCCCTTCTCCCCTCCTCCCAACCCTTCCCTTTGCCATGTGCTCACTCCTTCAAGACAAACACCTTGCAGACTTTCCCTGTTTGGAGACCCACCACCCCATCCCTGCTGGCCTCTCCTTTGGCTTCCCCATCTCCCTCCTCTCCATGCTCATTGTACACACATCACAAGCTCCCAATGTTCCTCTAAATTCCTCCTGCTCAGCCCAGTGGTTTCACTGCCCAAAGCACTGCCTGCAGAGGGGAGGTTGTGTGCTGGTGTGGGAGGGCTGGGATGGGATGGGATGGGATGGGATGGGATGGGATGGGATGGGATGGGATGGGATGGGATGGGATAGGATGGGATGGGCTGTGCAGGTTTGCTGTGCCCAAGGGGGAGGCTGTGTGCTGCTGTGGGAGGGCTGTGATGGCTGTGTGGGTTTGCTGTGCCCAGCACTGGGATGGGCTTGGCTGAGCTGCTCCATTTCTCTGCAGGAACTGCATCGGGCAGCAGTTTGCCATGAACGAGATGAAGGTGGCACTGGCTCTGACCCTGCTGCGCTTCGAGCTCTTGCCCGACCCTGCCAAGCCTCCCCTCAAAATAACTCGGATCATCCTTCGCTCCAAGAATGGGATTCACCTCTATTTAAAGAAAATCCGCTGATGCTGGAAAGATCTGCCTTCACCAGAGGGAGGGACCAAGCAGATGACGGGACAATGTTTCTCTGGGGCAGAAGTGCAGGGCAGGGTTTGGGGATGAGGATTCCTGATTTCTGTGCCTCGTCCACCAGCTGAAAGCCCTTTCCAGGCTGGGCCCAGGTAGCTGGGACGACATTGCTCAGACCCACTGCCATCTGCTCCAGGGCACTGAGCTGGGAGCAGCCGGGCATGGCCACGCTGTCTGTCCCCTTGCACTGCCATGAGGGCTGGGCTGGGCTGGCCTGGGAACATCTGCAGGTCCTGCCAGCTTCCTTCTTACCAAATCCTGCCTTCACACTCGTGCCCTGGCCAAATCCGTGACCATTTCCAGCCCTGCTCCGTCGTCAGCACTTTCCTCAGTGCCTAGAGGTCAGCCCTCCTCTCCTGCAGTGGGGACAGCCTGTGGCAGACCTCTGTCTCACTTCTCACACTCAGTGCGTCTCTGTTTTGTTGAAAGCACTGATTCCAGTTTGGGCTCAGAAATCAGGCTCAAACTACAGAATATTCTGTAATTTTTGTCTTAATAAACCAGTAATTTTTCCTGCAACAGCAACTGTGTTATTTATTGCTGGTGCTTGCTTGCTTCATCACAAATGCAGAGTAAAACCCCTTTAGAAATGGAAGATGGAGAGGAAGCCCATGAGCAGCAAGAGACCACCCTAGACAAGCCAGGAAACTGCCTGTGGGTTTCTAGCCAACACAGCATCTCCTTCCATGGGCAAGTCTTTAATAGGGGTCCAATAAGCAACCTTCAGTCAAAGTTCTGATAGTTAGAAAGTGTGTCTGGGGGGATTCCCTCTTTTTTAAGTATTGTTTTATTTTCTTCAGCTGATAAAATTATGGGTTGGTACACTGGAGGATGATAGTGAGCTGTTCTCTGCCTCTGCAGGAATCATTATTGGGATCGAATATCACACATCAAACTGTGAAATCCCAAAAGCTGCTGTTGCAATTATCATCACAGTGATGTGGGCCATGGTTTCAGGATTGTGAGAAGGCTGCTGTGCAGTTAGAGAGCAGCTGACATCATACAGCTCCCACCTGCAGAGCCTGGTTTGCAGGGGTGTGCTGGGGCAGCCCAGGAGAAAATCCACTTGCTCCAGCTGCCTGTCCCCTCTTCAGACACGAGGTGCAGCTGTCGAGCTGAGATCAGAATTATGCAATGGAGAGACAGAGTGTGCTTACCAAAATGTAAGAAGTTACTAAACCATGAGATACCACAAGCTCTTTGGAGGGCCATATCAGGATAAAAAAATTATCTTGATAAATCGAAGAACTGCTGCAGTGAACGGGATGCGAGTCCATAAGCACAAGAGCAGGTACAGGCATTGCACAAAACTAAGAGAGGAAATGACTGACAGGCAGCAATCTCTCCAGTGGGTATTCTGTACACAGAGAGACAGAAAAGGTAATATGAATCAATAATATCCTGCTGTTACAGTCACAGCAAACATCATACTTGGATGCATAAGCACAAATATTTCTCAAAAATTTTTCACTTGCATCTCTTTCAGCAGCTGAAATGAAACAGTGTCCTTCAACCCTGTTTGGAGATTTAAGTATAAAAGCAACAGCGTCTACTCCAAGCTTACATACTCTAAAGTGCAAAATGAGAAAATTTTTAATCAAAATAACAGAACTTACCAGAAGAAAATTGCATACATCTCTGTATTGGATGCAATTTTCTTCTAAAGACAAGATTTGAAAAAAATACCATCTAAAGAGGAGTGGATGAACCTTGACATTCCAATGTGAAAGATTAAAGCACAAGCATCTAATGAGCAAGAGCAAAGGCTGAAATCATGGTGTACCCACTGAAAGAGAGTAGATTAAAGGGGATCACACTAGGGGAACTTGACATAACAATCCCCATGTAAATAAATGGCAGCTGCTAAATTGCATTTGGGTAGATACAGATTACATAGCATCAAGCACTCCCTGAGATTTCTAAAGCCTTGAGATAGGTTATCTGGGGAATCTGCAGAGGTTTTAAAAGTTGGTGACTGGTTTTACTGAATACTCCAGAAGCCCAAAGGAGGTAATGGATGTGGGCAGGTTACCTCTGGTTTGGTTTTTGTGAGTGGACTGAACTGGGGGCACAGGAAAAGCTGTTCTGCTGCTTTCCCAGCTGGATCATCAAACACATGAATGTTCCTGAGCCTGGGATGGAAAAGCTTCACTGCTCATCCTGTTCAGTCATTGTCTCCCTTGTGACTTTTAGAATTCACTAAAAATCTGCCTCTTCATATCTGAAGAGGAAAAGGGAAGACTTTCTGCGGCATTCTCACTCTCCTCTCAGAGTTGTGCTTGTGGCTTCTTCTGACGAGAAGGCAGCAGAGCCTGGTTTCCCCTGCAGCCACCCAAACCCAGCATAAAATGTGCTCACAATTCTGTCCTTGGTGCTGTCACCCCCTGAGGCCAGGAACTGGAACTCTTCTGAATAACATCACACATGGCAGCCCAGCTCCCAGTTTCCCTGAGCGACATGGGCCAGCACTGCCTGCCAGGCCAGCCAGCCTGCATCCCACATCCTGCATCCTGCATCCCATATCCTGCATCCTGCATCATCCCACACCTTGCATCTCGTGTCCCATATCTCATATCCTGCATCATCCCACATCCTGCACCATCTCACGTCCTGCATCACAGATCTCCCATGGTTGCCCTGCTCCTAAGCTGGAGAGCAGGGCTGAGGCTGCAGCAGAGCTTCTGGAGCTACTGTGCCCCAGTGCCAAAGGGAGCCAGATCTTTCCAGAACTTGATTCCTGAGAGCAATTTCTCCCAGCTACCTTTCCCCTCTAAGGTATTAGAGACACGATAATAATAAAAAGACCTGATCACATGGGATGTGTTGCTCAGAGCAATAAAGGCAGTCAAGCACCAGCTGCAGAGAGCTTAACTCCTTCTTTAATCCTTCCCTGGTTTCTGCAGAAAGGGTAATTGCAAAGATGATGGGCTGATCTTGGACTGTCTGATTCAGACCTCCAGATAACTTCTAACAAGAACTCATGGGAGTGGCTGTGTGAGGTGCAACAAGGGTATGTCTTTGTTTCAGTTAAAAACATTTTGGATTTTTCCCGTTGCAGCTTGAGTTTTCGACAGCACCAGGGCAAAGATGCCGCCGGCTCCTGCACTTATCCCTTTCCCCACAGATTGTCACCGGCGCTGTGCAGCCCCATCCCGGTCACGTGAAGGGTATCTGTCTATCTCAGTGAGGTGGTGGCACATTTTCGGATGCTGCCAGGCATGTTGGAAACAGCAGGACCAGCAGGGAGAGCAGCTGGCTCACAGCACCGGGAATGCAGTCCCTGCACAGGACCCACGCTGCTCTCCAGGAAAATTCACTGTCAGATGGCACCAACAATTTCCATCTAAGCTCCACTGGGATTTTACACTGGAAGCAGCCTGTAAATTAAATAACTATTGCAACATATTTGTAAGACAGCTGTATTAAATGCTTCCAGATATACATTCATCCTCGAGACATGTGTGGTCAGATGGGATCCAGGCAGCTTGCATTACCCTGCAACACTTGCTGGGCTCTTGCCATGATTTTCTCATCTATCATGTGTTTGGAAGCTTGAAATGTTATTATTTTTTTTGGCATTACTGCTACATTTCATCTGTCATCACTAAGTGCTGCAGGAACACACAGGGACAGATGGGCCTGGACTCCTCTTCCTATCTGAATAAACACAGGCACAACCAGGGAAAGCAGCTGCTTCAAGGTCACACTCTGGGGCAAGCTACCCTTTTGCCATCTAAATTTCACCTGCTCAGTAAACCAGTTTTTCTGCAATGAATTCCAACAGTGTCAGTTAAACCCGTGAGGACGATCCCCTCCTTCTCCTTAGGTGTCTAAAGTGAGTAGAGAAATTCCTGAGACCCAGAAAGCAAATTCCACAGCCTGCTGTGTCCATGGTTGTGGTATGGGATGGAAATTCTGCAGTGTAAGTGGGCTTTTTTTATGTTGGTGGCCTGAACTGTTGTGGCCCCACTGCCATCACATGGACATCCATGGCATTGAGCCAACCCTCAAGAGGCTCTCTGCAAATATTTGACAACTTTCCAAGTGTCCTTTAACACCCAACTGCAGTTTCACTGGTCTCAAATGTCCAGAAGGTCAAGCCAAGCTTCTGTTCCCCCTGCCAGCCTCCCCAGACTGCTGTGGCTCTCAGAAGACCTTGGACCTGCTTTTTCATGCTGAGATCTTCTGGAGTCCTCCAGCACCAGGGCTGTAGATTCTCCTGGTGCTAACAGATTGTTCTGGCCTTGCTCCAGACCCTTACAATGATCAAACCACTGCTGTCCCTTTTCACTTTTCTCCACTTGCAGCTCTGCTGCAACTTCACTTTACCTTTTGAACATTCATGGTTTCTTGCCCTGCAAAACCCTCTGAGTTTTCTTCCCCAGGCTGTGAGTGTTCATGGCCTCTGTTAATGTGAAACCCCTGAAATACATGAGAAAGGCTTTTCTCTCCCCTCCACCAGTGAAATGTAGAATGCAGAGGCTGGAGGTTGGATTAAGCACCCAGTTCTGCTTCACCCAAACTCAGATTCTTGCTCCAAATCCCCATAAATGTGGGTTTAACCACTCTGTCCCCTATGTTCCCTCCATATCAGCTCAGCACTTGACATCTCACTTGACCTTCAAGACAACCCAGCTCCCTTGGCTTCATATTCAACACTGGTTATTGGTCATTTTATAACTAAAAGGCAGCCTGTTTGGTAAAAATTGACCCTGTTCATGGTCAATCCCACTCTGCAGGGACTTTGTCACCTCTGAGAATTTCTGTGTTGTTACAAAAGTTTCATCCATGGCTGCACCAGAAACTCCATCCACTGGCCTGGCCCCTCCACCTGTGGATCTGGGGGTATTTGTGGGTTATTTTGTAGGTGACTGCTGAAAGGTGCCAGCCAAATCCAGATTGGTTAGCCCAGAAATGGGATAGGTGCCAAGCAGCCTGCACTGCCTCCTCTCCTGATGGGAATCCCATTAACCACAGTGCTGAAGGACAGGTGGAGGAACTAGAACTAGGAAGAGCTGAAATTACCAGATGTGTCTCCTACACCTTCCATGGCCATGAGGGCCCTGGAGTCAGGTGCTCCTGCTCAGGAATACAAAGTTGTCATGGCAAACGGGGTCCCTCATGCTCTGGCTACAGCCAAAGCCCTCCCTAAGAAATGCTTAACCTGATTGCAGCTTTCTGCCTCCTAAAGATCAACCTTTAACTCTCCCCTGAACTTTCACACAGAACCAGCTGGCTCAGTGTAACAACTGATTTTCATGCAGATGGCCAAGTGTGTGAAAAGGTGACGCTGCTCAGTGTTGTGCCTACCAGGGATGTTCTCTGAGGCAACGACAACGAACATCAGATAAAAGTGGTTTTTTTCAACAAAATGACTCTACAAGCAGAAAACGTGGAGCATAGCATATTTTAGACTAAAAACTAAAGGGAAATAGCCAAACCTCAGAAGTCCTCTGTCTCAGAGATGTGTTACATTGAAGAGAAGCACTCACAAAGTTCAGCAGCCCCTATGTTGTGGCCTATCAGACTATCAGCCTCCACAGCTGATAACCCATTTGATTCTCATAACACCTCAAGACACAAATGGGACATTATTCCATTCCATCTGGGCATCCTGCTTTTTACAATGTGCAAGGAAGTCACCCACACACATCAGCCTTCCATCCCCAGTTCTCCACCAACTCCACATTGCCATTCCAGGTTTCTGTGCTTATGGGATGTGACCCCAGGTAAGCAGCAGGATTTGCACAAGGACTGCAAGGAGGGTCTGCCTGGGCCCCAGCCAAGCACTGCATTAGAGAGGTAAATGCAGAGATGCAGAGCCTTTTTGGAGAAGGTGAGATGCTATGTGGGCAGAGGAAGGAGGGCTCACCATGACTGCAGAAGGGACATGACCTTCCTTCACATCTCCCCATCATGTCCTCTCCACCTTGCTGCAGCTCACTTCACTGCTCTGCAGCTTTCCCTGTCCTTGTCTCATCTACTGGCCCTGGTAACTTCTCTGGACAGCAATTTTGTCTCCTGGCTTGTGTGTGGAGGGAGCCCTTGGGGAGCAGGGCCCCATCTCTTGTGTGCTGCTGGAGTTTTGTCCATTCTCTCAATTACAGCCCAGCAGAGCTGGGTGATGCTGCAGCCAACCAGAGCACTGCTTTTACAGATGGAGGTGGCTGAGTCCATGCAGCCCACTCATTGGGAAGAGGTGGCCTGTGTGTTCCTCACTGCATGTGGGCACATGAACAGCTTCGTGTAGAAATACCTGAACCTCTGAGGACAGCACAGAGCTCAGCAAAAGCCCCAGCCTGGCTGTCTCTCACCTCCCTCCTCCTCTGGCTTTGTCCACCTGGGCATGGAGGACTGTGAGTGTGTGTGACAGGAAATGCTCAGAGGCTGTTTGCTCTCCGGGTTTCAGGGATAGGCTGCAGAAAGCAGGTCAAAGTTAAGTGAGAGCACCAGCTGAACTGACGCAGTGTTTGCTGTGATGTTCCAGCAGCTATAAATTGCTGTCAGCTCCACTTCACCAGGCTCAGCTCCTGCAGAGGAGGAGGGAGAGGATTTTTACCTGCACTGAGCTCCCAACGTGGCTCAGGCGTGAGAGGAGCAGGAGAGAAACAGGCAGGAGAAGGCAGTGGGGACCAGCATGGCATCTCTGCTGGACAGCACAGCCAGACCTTCTGCTATTGTCCTGCAGCTGTCTGTGCTGCTTGGTGTGATCTTTGTGCTGCTCAAGGTGCTCCAGTTGTACCGGGAGAGGAAGAAACTCACCAAGGCTCTGGAGGCATTCCCTGGCCCCCCCAAACACTGGCTCTATGGCCACAATCACCTGGTAAGGAGTGAGCTGGGCTCAGCCAGGGTGGGTTTGTCCCAGATGTGCAAGGTATCAGTCAGGATGGGAAGGACTGGGTGGGGTGTGCGTGTCTCCTGTCTCTTCCTACAGGGGAGGACCTCTGCACAAGGAGTGCCAAGGCTTCTGCAGGGCAGGAGGAAAAGTTGCTGGATATGAGGCATGCATCATTTGACAGAAAAGAGTCATGCTCTTTTTAATCATGTCCTTAAACAAAGGGTTATGGGACTGCCATGAAGTTATTTAAATATGAGCAACCATAAAATGTCTCTTTGCTACATGAAACCTTGTACCAATAGGAGTGTCTTGCCCTGTAGCCAATGAGGAAGGCATGGCCAGAAAAGCAGGGTGTTTTAATGAAGCCATTTTCATCATTACATAGTGAAGAAATTTTGCTTTCACACTACATGCCCACCTTGCACTGCTGAAATCAAGGAACGGGGCTGTGACAGCCTTGGTCCTCCTGGCCTGTGCACCAGGGGTCCTGGCATTGCCCATGGCAGCTGTAGCTCCCAAGTGCGACACAGAGCTGCTCTGAGCCCAGGCCATCCTAAGGTGGCTCAGCTGCAGACAGCCCAGCAAGGGACTCTCCATGGAGCTGTCATGTCCTGCAGGGATTTGGTGGCTCAGGCAGCTTTGCCTCTTGTGCACTGTCCCTTTGCAATGCTCATCCTCTCCTCCACCTGCAGCATAAAAGCCCCTGTGTGGCAAGTCCACCCACTCCTCCTTCATTTCCCAAGAGAGAATATCTTGCATGTGCTTTCCATGAGAGTGCAAGTTTAACCTCTGCTCTCCCTGGCAGGTCCCTGTTTTTCTGCCTTTATTAATCCATAATTAACTCTCATTGCAGATACATTCTGAAAAATTATTACATCAGCTAGTGTCATGGGGAGAAGAATATCCCTATGCCTTTCCCAGGTGGTTTGGACCAGTCCTGCCTTCTCTAATTGTCCACCATCCTGAATATGCCAAATGCATACTTGGTAGAACAGGTGAGTCTCTACCTCCAGTTTTGAGAAGCCTTTGACACTTTCCTACCAAGAAAACACTGGGAAACTTGTCTGGAGTTATCCCCTCTGCCAGCTTCCTTCACAGCTATTGCAATTCTTCTTTTGCTCCTCTTCACAAACTCCCAGCCTGCCCCAGGTTTCATGGAGTAGTTGTATTTCTGTGCTAAACAGGGACCAGGTGCCTGCTCCTTCCAGTTCCCTGTCAGTTCCCAGTTTGAGGGTCGTCTGTCTTATTGTCCTCTGTGGCTTCTACCACCACAATATTTGTGCTTCCCAGCAAACCCAGTAAAAAGGGTGAGCTGGCATGGCAATGGCTCTCAGAAGGCATTTTGAGCCTTCTCCTCTGCTCCCTTCTGTGGAGCATGTGAGTGGTACATACATGGCCATCCTCAGTAACTCTCATCCATTGTTCTCAGTTTAGGAATTTGCCATGGCCCTTTTTTTTCCACACACACTTTTTTATTCTAACTTTCTCTGTTTTTTCAAGTCCATTGTGGTCATAATGGTAGATGACTACTTTTAAAACCTACCTCTGGTGGTACGATATTTTAAGTATTGAAATGAGATTAATTTTATCAAGTGATTTAGAGGGCGAAATCTAATGCCAATTTATCCTTAATTTTCTTTTTAGTTGTGATGAATTCATTAGTTATTGATACATTTCTGACATCTGTTCTATTTTACAGATCCCAAGGCTAGTGTACCCTACAGATTCCTGCTTCCCTGGATTGGTATGTCAGAAGCAGAAGTAAGGAATGTCAGAGCTGAGATCAGAGCCTGCAGGAGCTGATTGTGCCTTTGCTGTGATTTGTGCCGGCAGGGAAGGGGCTGCTGATCTTGGAAGGAAGCAAATGGTTCCAGCACAGGAAGATGCTCACCCCAGCCTTTCATTACGATGTGCTGAAATCTTACGTGACCCTGATGTCAGACTCGGTCAAAGTGATGCTGGTGAGAATCCCCACTCCTGCTACTTTTACCTTTCAGCTCTGAAACACTGAAAATAATCAGAACTGCGAGAGATGTAAGAGAAAGAGATGGCACTGGAGAATTTCTAATTTCCCTGAATTTTTTGGGGTAGTTTTGAAATTCTAAAACTGCTCCCCTCACCTTCCTTTGGACATTCCATTTATTCTTTCTCTTTGTTTGCCAATAAAATCAACCACTTCAAGAATATCCTTTCATACCTTGATGTGATATACCTGGGAAAAGACTTGCACAGAAGAGTTAGATTAGGTTCATGGAATATATCATGAACTAGGGCCTCTGCTTCCAGAGAAGAAAGCAATTAGCAGTGTGGATCTGGGAAGAGGGACAGGAAAATTCAACCTGACCACAGATGGCAGTCTGTCTCTCCTTACCCCTGTCTCTCCCTCTAGGATAAATGGGACAAGAAGATCACAGAGAGGAAGTCAGTGGAGCTTTTTCAAGATGTCAGCTTGATGACACTCGACAGCATCATGAAATGTGCCTTCAGCTTTAATTCCGACTGTCAGACTCAGAGGTCAGTGCCTGGATTTCCAAACCCGGGCAAAGCAAGTGCTCCTGTTTCACCACTCATTTTGCTAACACCAGCTTTGACCTCGGCCTCCTTACAGCAACTCCCACTACTATATTAAAGCTGTTTTTGACCTGAGCTACCTCCTGAGCAATAGAATCCAGACCTTTTCCTTCAAGGATGTCTTCTACGAGCTGACTCACAAAGGCCGTGCGTTTCAGGATGCCTGCAAGCTGGCCCATGCCCACACAGGTATTCCTGCCCCTTTCTCCTCAGTCCTGTCTCCCAGCTGAACCTCTCCCCCACCTGCCCCTGGAGTGGCTCAGAGCAGGGTTGCAGCCAGAGGGTTACACATTAAACAGAGTCCAAGCTGATGACCGAGTGGTCAAGTACACGAGGGTACTCTGGAGGGGCAGGATGCACCAAACTGATCTCTCTTCTCTGCAGATAAGGTCATACAAGAGAGAAAGATGTTGCTGTCCGATGAGAAGGAACTTGACAAGATCCAGAAGAAGAGGCACCTGGATTTTCTGGACATTCTTCTTTGTAGCAAGGTGAATGTTTGACATGATCATACCAAAGAACAGAAATGTGTGGCACTGAGGGTGCATCAGCACAAGAAGGGAAGCACAAGAGACACCAAATCATACAAGTCCTTTGGGTATAAAAATAAAAGACCTGTGTGCTTAGGAATGATATGCTCTCCTCTTTACTAGGATGCAAATGGAGTTGGACTGTCCGATGAGGACCTGCGTGCTGAGGTGGACACATTCATGTTTGAGGGTCATGATACCACAGCCAGTGGCATCTCCTGGCTGTTCTATTGCATGTCACTGCACCCTGAGCACCAGAAACACTGCAGGGAGGAGATCCAGGGCATCCTGGGAGAGCGGGATAGCATTGAGTGGTGAGCTAGGGCTTCTTACTCCTTTATCTTGAACTCTTTTAATTTACCCTTTAAGGCCTTTGACATAGTCCCTCCCAACATTCTTCTCCCTAAATCAGAGAGATCAAGATTTGATGGGTGGACTATTCAGTGGTTGAGGAATTGTTTGGAAGGTGGCATCCAGCGGGTAGTGGTCAATTGTCCAGATCAGTGACTAGTGGTGTTGCTCAGGGGTCTGTACTGGGACAGTGCTGCTTAACATCTTTGTCAATGGTAGACAATGGGGTTGGGTGCACCCTCAGCAAGTTTGCTTTCAGGGAGGACCTTGGGAAGATGACCTACACCACGATGTGCATCAAGGAGAGCTTGCGCCTGTTCCCACCAGTTCCTTCTGTGTCCCGACAGCTCTCCAAACCCGTCACATTTCCTGATGGACGCAGCTTGCCAGCAGGTCTGTTGAGTTTGTTGGTCCTTCATGCTGCTGTCTGGGACAAGTGGGGCTTCCCTGCTCTGTGTGGAGGGCCTGGAGTATCTTCCAGATTCCCTTCCTTCTCTCTGTAGCTGTAAGGAGCTACCACAGCTTTGCCACCACAGTGAGTCTGGAAAGGGTGGCCAGACACAGTCCAAGGACATGCTCCAAGGTGGTGGGGTGTTCTCAGAGCTCAGAGGGGACTTGTGGAGTGTTGTTCCTGGCTAAGTGAAAGTGATAAACTCATAGAAAAAAGGGACCCAGCTCTGAGGTCTTTGTTTTCTCTGTGTGAGCTTTCCAGGAGATCTCTGCCAGGTCTCCTGCAACAGCCCCTGCAGAGCCCAGGGAGGGAGAGCATCCCAAAAACACCTCTCCTGCATCTTCACCCTGAGGTGTCATCAGCTTTCTCTCACTTTTCTTTTACAGGCTGCCAGATTGCACTGAACATATTTGCTATTCACAGGAACCGGGATGTGTGGGAGGACCCCGAGGTACTTCACCTTTATAACAAGAAAGGGAAGATGATCTCTGAGCCCAGACATCCACTCCCCTTGATTAAGGCACAAGCCTGTGCCTCCCTGCTTTTTTTTCTTTTTCCTTTCCCCTTGTCATTCCAACAGTCCACATCTAAATGCAAAGTTCAGTCGAGTTTCCAAACACTCCAAAGGATTTGAACATGAGAAAGGGCTGGGAAAGGGTGTTCAGTAATCCCCATGCATGGTGACACAGAGATGCTCTGACTGCTTTCAGCTGCCCTGCACACACTTAGAATGGTATGAGAAGTCCCAAGCCCTCCAGGCAGGGTGTGATTTGAAGATGATATTTTAGAGAATTCAAGAAATAACTGGAAAGTTTAAAGAAGGGTGCATAACTGCCTTTCTCCAGTGGATGTCTGGAGAGCAAGGATCAGGCACCTCTGGAAAGGAGGGATCCTGACTTGATCATTGCTGCAATGGATGAGAAAACACCTGCAGGCATCTTGGGTGTTGTAGTGGGTGACCTGGGTATCTCCAAGGGGAAGATCCACTCAGTGGCTTTGTAGAAAGATGTCTCATCTGCAGCTCCCTCAGGAAGAGAAGAGGCCACATCCAGACCTTACCTGGGGACCAGGGAAGAACCTGGTGCTGCTCAGATCAGACCAAACACTGACCAAATGGTCTTTGCTGCTCCCACAGGTTTATGATCCCCTGAGGTTTTCTCCAGAGAACTCATCACAGAGGCACTCCCATGCTTTCATGCCTTTCTCCGCTGGATCCAGGTGGGAGATCCTTCATCCCTCTCCTTCCCATCAGGCTGCCTTGCATGTGAGACCTGGCTCAGATGCGAGCTCCTGAAGCTAATCCTCCCTCAGTCTCCATGAGCCTAGTTGGCTTGGCCAGCTCAAGCAGGCTTTCCATAACAGGCTTTCCTATTACAGCATCTCCTGTGATAGGATTTCCATGCTCTGTCAGCTCCAGAGCACTTCCCACACCCCAAGCTCTGTGGTCACTGTAGGGTTTCACACATTTTTCTTGTGGCTTTGTGGAGATGTTTACATTTTCTGTTGCCTGTGTTGGGGACACCACTCCCTTGTTTAGGGGTGAATCCCAGTGCACCTCCAAGCCAAGGGGGGCCATGTGCCCGTGGTTCCCATGCTGTGTCAAAAGGCTGATGCAGAATACTCAGGTCTCAGTAACTTGCAAGAGGATCACCACACAGAGCCAGAAATAACCTTTTGGAGGGGTCTGGGCTTTTAGCTTGATCCTGGCTGTACTTCCTAGTGAAGTAAGACCCTGTTCTCTCAACCTTGTGTCTTTTTTCAATGCTTATTAATAACAAAAATAGCAACACCCCAGCACAGAGCTGGGTGCATCAGGGGCTCACTAGATAAGCTGTGGTGCCATCCCCACTTATGGAGGTCCCCCTGCTCACACATGGGGTGAGTCCAGCTCGGGGTGGTTGGGGACGAAGGCAGCAATCAGAGCATTTGTCACCCTGTCCCCAGGAACTGCATCGGGCAGCAGTTTGCCATGAATGAGATGAAGGTGGCGCTGGCCTTGACCCTGCTCCGCTTCGAGCTCCACCCAGACCCATCCAAGCTTCCCATCATGATCCCGCAGATCGTCCTCAGGTCCCGCAATGGGATACACCTGCATTTGAAGAAGATTTTCTGATCCCACGGGGTACCATGGCAGGGGGGCAAGAGCTCTCCCAGGGGACACCCTCTACCCAGAGGCTTCAGAGAGGAGCACCAAACAGACCCACAGTGGCCACACTGGATCTCTCCCCTCTTAAATCCAGTCCCACTGCTGTCCAGAGGGGCTCGCTGAGCCCAAACACCAAACCCAGCAGGTCCAGGTCCCCTCCTTGCAGGGGGAGCAGCACTGCTAAGGGGGTTCCACTGCATGGCTGTGGCTCATCCTTCACCTCCATGGGCATCCTCCATGTCCTGCTCATCTCCTCATCTCCAACCTGCCCTCAAACGCTCCCTGGCAGGACTTCCGTCACCTGCCTGTGGGTTTGTCCCATTGTCAGTTCCCCACTCTGGCTTGGCAGTGAACAATGCCCAGCACAGTTTGCTCGGCTGCCTAAATCCTGGGCGCTGCCCCAGCACGGAGTCCCTGCCCTGCCTCCAGCCTGGGCGTGCTGGGGCAGGAGCGCTCCTCCCGGAGCCTCACTCCATCCCCACGCACCTCCCTCCCCACGATTCCCGTTCTGGGGCTGGCACCGTGCCCACCATTATGGGGATGAATGCCTGCGGTTCTTCTCTGCCCCAGCTCTGACCTTCCTGGAGCTGAGGCTGCTCAGGGGCCAGCACAGAAAATGCCACCAGCTGACCTGGAGGAAGCTCTTGGCACGCTGGAAACAACATGTGATCAGCCTTGTTCTCCTCTCTGAAATGAGAATAAAGCCTTGTGGGGATGAGCTCCAAGCATGGCTTTGGCTTCCTTTGCCTTTGGGGGCCCAGCAGGGTACAAGAGGAGCCCCAGCAGGCCAGAGGTAAGGCTGTGCCCAGGGATGCAGCCCTGTCAGTGTTTTCTCAAGCCACAAGCACTGTTTCCATGCACCCTGTTGAGCCTGAGGAGCCTGTTTCCACACACCCTGCACCATCCATCACCTCACCTTTGACTCCAGGAGTTACCATGGCAAAGAAACAACTGAAATTACGTGTGGTCAAACAAAGCAAAACAGAAATGCACACCGCAGACACAGAAGTGCTGGTGGTAAGAACTAAATCAGTTTGCAAAATAAAACAAGAGGAAATGTGAGTCTGCCTCAAACCCTGTCCTGCAGAGGCTGAGAACTGACTGCTCAGTTCAAGAGTGGCCTCCCCAAGGGGTGCAGGTGAGCACTGGTCCTGGGACTGAGCTTGTTGTGGGGGTACAGGAAGCCTTTCCCCAGCACCAGTGGGACTGTCTGGATGAGCTGCAGGTCTGGGGTGTGGAATGGATCACTAGGTGGCAGTGGGAGACCCAGAAAATTCCTCCCTGATCCTTGGTAAAACCCCTGGGCTTGGCAGGCAGCACGGGCAGGCCTGGCAAGGCAGATGATGTGCCCTGTCCCTGGGGACATCCCTGTCCCCAGCCTCATCAGAGCAGCCACTGCTCTGTCACAGTCCCCGGTGTGTTGGTGGCATCCCTCACAGCCCTGGGGAAGTTTGTCACTGCCAGGGCCCGGGCACTCAATGGGCACAGGGGAAACTAAGGCATGAAGGCCTTATATGTGCCATGCCACGGTGACAGACAAGGCTGTGCAGCTTTCACCCACAGCAATGGCATCACCAGGATCACTGCAGGCACCAACACATCCAAACCATGTCTGTGTGTCTGTCTGTCTGCCTGGGCAGCCCTCTGCTGGTGGCCAGATCAGGACAGCCAAACCTGAGCATCTCCCCATCTGACTGAACCCCTGCAGCCCTCCTGCTCCCCATCTCTGCTGCCTGCTGCACCCTCAGTGTGAGAAACTCTTCTCAAGCTGGATCCAGATCTTTGTTTCAGCTGTCTGGGTACCAAAGGGGACAGGGATGCTGAGATTACCCAGCAAGGTGCAGCTTGTGTTTATTTTGCAAGGCAACGGTAGGCAAAGATTCTCTTCTGCCAGTCCTCCCCTCTCACCACGGAAGGATACTGGATGCAGGTTGTATAGATGCCAGGGCCACCACCCTGGCACCACTGGTGGACTCAGGACTGAAAGCTCAGACTCCTGCTGTCCTCCTCCCCAGCTCCAGCACAGCAAGGCCTTCACCTTTAAAAGTTTAAAAACACCTTTGCCTTACCAAAAAATCCTATTTGACAGAGGTTTCAGCCACCCATCTGGGAACAAGCAAACCACCTTGAATCTCTGCTCATCTATTCTCCAGCAGGTGGTCCAAGAAATGAGCTTTGGGTGTGCTTCGCCACAAAGACCCATCCCAGTCTCCTTGGTGGTGGCTTCCAAAGGAAACCAGGTGGCACTTAGAGGTGTCACTACAGCATCTTCTGGTTTGGGAATGGGGGGATTGGATCCCCAGCTGCTGCCCACCCCATGGCCTGTACAGTGCCCTGTGTTTTTGGGCCATCACCCCATTCACTGCCATGACCAAAGCCGCCTATTTGGTTTCCAAGAGTCCTCTTGATTGTTAGATTATTATGAATGGCCTGACGGCACTTCCTGGTGAAGTAAACCCCTGTTCTCTCAACCTTTTTTCAATGCTTATTCATAAAAAAATAGCAAAACCCCACCATAGAGCTGGGTGCATCAGGGCAACCCCAACCACTTCCAGCAGAGACTTTTTCCAGGGAAACTGCTCTTGGAAATCTGCTTGGGAAAGAGAGGAGAAACTGCTGCCATTTTTGATGCAAAAAAGGGGTTGTTATTCCAGGCAGCTGTGACAGTAATCGAGGTAACCAGAGCCAAACACTTTAAAATCTCTTCCTGTTACAAATCATACTTAAGCCAGGTTTGCAGTTTGAAGGGCCAAAGCTTTTGAGGGAAGCACCGATGCACTGTGGAGCCCTAATGCGGCAACAACCAGGAGAAAATTCTTCAAGGTTTCAGCTTAGCCAGGTCAAACCGAGCAGCACAAACATCCCTCCACCTCCAAACGGTGGCAGTTTCTGGACAGCAGCGTGTACGAGATAACCTCCTGTGCCAAGCCACCACCGAACGGCCGGGAGAGCAGCAGAGGCGCTGTGCGAGGAGCCGGGCAGCAGCCAGTGACACAGATCTAATCGCCCGCGCCTTTGCCCCAAATGTCTCCCTGCCAGGCAGTGACATTTCTGCGCTGTCACAGCTCGCTCCTCCATCACCATGGCTACAGCAGCCGCCAATCCACGGGCGAGTCCTTCCCGAGTACCAGCAAACCCTCCGGGAGATGCTACGAGAGCCAGCCCCTTTGGCAGGGAGACACTTCGGGGACCCCGGGACAATCCATAGCATCAAAAATTCCCCTTTTTCTTCTTTCCCTTTTCCTTTTTATTTTCTCTCTTTTTTCCCCCCTCCTTTTTTTTTTAATTTTTTTTTTTTTCTTTTTGAAGCACAAACAATGGAGCTAAAAGGTTGGGTATCAGGCCGATAATCATGAATGACGTGTCGTTATTACACACCACACATTCATTATCTCCCACTCCAGCCATGTCACAGGCGGCTGGAGGAGGGCAGATAACGGGGTGCCTTCATGCAGATGGCTTATTATCAGGATGTTCCAGGAGGGGCTTTAAGACAGTTAGTGATGCTGTTTGCCAGTTAAAGATTAGAGACCCCAGAGAATAATTAACAATCCCAAAACCCAGTTTTTCTGCTGGATTCTTCAGCTGTCTCCCCCCTCCCCCATCCTCTTTAATCTATTCACTCTAGCAGGTGTAATAAAGTGATAAGGAGAGGCTCCGGGGATGTTTGTTTGGCTACTACGGGTGTATAAACCAACAATGGATGGTATTTTACTTCTGGCTTTCAGGGGCTTGAATCCAGACCAAAAACTTTGCAGCCCCCTTGCCCACACACAGCCACCCGTCTGTGCTGTGCTCCTGCCTTCCACCTGGGTGGCTGGGCTTCTTCCCCACCCAAAGGACCACGATGGTGGGACAGGCTCCCTTTTTCCCTCTGGAGATCCCAGTCACACCTCTTGGGTGTCAAGGGGCCCAATGCCAGGATACAAACCCCAGGCTACATTGCTCAGGTGCAGGGATAGGGCTGGTGCTGCTTCCAGCAGCCGTTCACCTGAATGCAGCGAGTCTTTAATTGAACTACCCTGGGATAATTTGTATGGTTGGTGTCCACCTGCCCCAACTGCTCCAGTTACAGCTGGAACAGAAACATCTCAAACCCTCATAGCTAAAGAGCCTCAGGAGAGATGGGGGGAGCAAAGGTGTAAAGATGTAAAGGTGGCTTTCAACAAGACACCCCATTATCTGGGGGTCCCACAGATGGATTGCACCCTCCTGGGTCACAAAGGAAAGCTGTGATACACCTTGCAACAAAGTGGGCCTGCAAAAAACCCCACCCTGAATATCTTCTGCCCAAAAGGAGACTATCCTGTCTGCAGCAGAACCCAACCCTGGACATCTTCCTGAAGCCCAAAGCTTCAGAGATAATGGCATTATGGAGTAGGGGGTAGTGTGGAGCACCCATGGTGTCCTTCCCCTTCACTAGTGGATGTGGGGAGGCTTGTGAAGGACACCTTCATCCCCTGTGCTGCCTGGAGAGAGGTGTTGGGGAGGATTTGGCCCCCAGGCAAGGTGGCTTAGGGCCCTTCAGAGAGGTCACTGAGGCTGGGGGAGGTGCCCCTCACCTGGGGGCTCTCAGGTACAGCCCTGACTCTGGAGGACATTCCCCAGCTCACGGGGGCAGCGTGGAAGGCACGAGCACTGGCACGCCAGAAGTTGTCTTCCCAATCACGCTCATCCTGCCAGGGAGGGGTGAGACATCATTGTGCTTTAAAGAGCATCCCGACCCTATCAGCAAGAGATGAGATATCCTAATTATGGCAGTACAGGCGAGGATCTGGGCTGTATCAGCCAGTACAGAAAGGTAAACAAGAAATATAACAATGGACCCTTAACACTCATTAGCTGTGTCAGATAATACCTCACTTTTCTCCCTTTGGGGCTTAAAATCTAATTAAGATTTTCCAACAATAAATTCCATTTATGCTCGCTCCCTTTTGTTCTTTTTAGGATCACACCGAGAAGCATCTGCGAGCGGCTGCACGGCTCGCAGGGTGGCAGCTTCAGTCAGCCTGGGCTTGTGCTTCACAGACAAGGGAAACTGAGGCAGGACAGCACCCTGGACAGTGCAGAGGTGAGATCCTGCCGGGACATAGCACTGGCTCCTGCATGAGGTGTTTTCCCTAAGGAAGTGAATTCCAAAGGGGCACTGGTTGTGATAAGACCAAGCACGGGAGCTCCTGGGCAAGCCCAGCAGTAAAGCCTCGTCCCTGTCCTTGCTCAGACTTACAGCCATGGCAGGGATCCATGGGGAAAGGGACACTGAGACCCAGTGAGCCCTCAGCACACCTCCACTCCAAACCCACACCCAGGCATTGTGGGGTGAACAGCTCGGGCATCTGTCACACATTCACCCTGTTCACAGGGCAGGGAATAAACTCCTGTTGTTACTCATTATAAGGATGTCATTGCTAGCTTCTTTTGCAACTGAGAGGTAAAAAATTAATGGGTTCCCATCCTCTCACCACACCCCCAGTCCAAGTGCTGACACGGCAGGAACAGGCAATGACTAATCCTTAAACCCTGCTGAGTGCAGCAGTACCACTGAACCTTGGGGAGCTTGTTTTTTTCCAAAGCCACGTGACATTTGGCACCTGTGAGAGGAAATTCGGGGAGCAGCATCCATCAGGGGCATGAATGGGGTGGTCCAGGACGCAGCCAGGGGCTGGCTCAGCCTCCAACTACCCGAGGGAGGGAGGTAGATGGAAACAGCTCTGACGTGATGCTGGGGATGCAGCCATCCTGCCTCCACATCTGAGGGCTTGACCCCTCTAACCCTTCTGCCTGTTTTCTTCCACTCCCATGCAATTTCTCAGCTAAGGCTGTGATTTCTCAAGGCCAAGTCTTTGAGGGTATTTTCGACGTGCTCACATACCTCAGTCTCTAGGGAAAATGCCTTTCAAGATGAGTCTATTACTGGAAGACTCCTGCCTGAATTTTTGTGTCACCACTTGCTAGGGACATCAGCAGCTTCAGCTGGGGGAAGTGCACAGCAGAGCCCTAAAAACACCCTGCTCCCCTTAAAACCAGGGGCTGCCAAAAATGCCCCTCTTATAAATCTCCCATCCCAGTGCTGCTCCAGCTGGGCTGCCCTTGATTGCAGAGTCCCTTAATCCTTTCCTCACTGTTCAGAAAGACCCTGCATGCCACTGGAGTAACTCACGTTCCAGGAATGGCCAAGGCATCAGGGGTCTCTCATTTCAATCTGTAAATGCCACAGCTTAGAAACACTTGTTGCTCCCATGGTGGCCCTGGCGCTGTCCCCACCACAGCAGAGGACAGAGCCTGGTTAATGAGCAGCCTGGCAGGAGCAGGGTGCACTATGGCCAGCTGTCCCAGCATAGCCAGCACTGCCCAGAGCAGCCCCTGGCCCCTTCCTGGCAGCATTGATAAATTCCCAGCCTCCAGCCCTGGAAATGGCTCCCAGTTGGCTGTAGGGCTGCACATTGTGGTCAGTGGGATTCAGGGAGTGCTGCCTTTCACCATTTAAGCAGCACTGGGAAGTGCTGGATTGTTTTCATGGCTCGGTTACCCCACCTGGCAAATGGAGGGGAATGGTGCTTTCACCTCCCTGTACATCCCTTTGAGGCTCCAAATGCTGAGCATTCCCTGATGTCCTTCATTCTCCCAACTGCCTGAAGGCTGGGAGAGCTTCGAGATGCCAGAAAGTCCTTTGGCTGATTAGCAGAATGACCCTCTTTGCTGTCATAGGCAACAATTCTCTTTATTGCTCACCAGGAAGATATGTACAGAGGGGGAGGTTTGTTCTGACATTAAAATGCATGGTGTAGGTCATAAAAAGGGGGGTGAACTGGGGAGAAAAAAAGCAGGTTTTCCATCAGCAGCTCCCTGGAGGGCAGCTGGGAGTGTGGGGAGGTCCCAGGCACCCAGAAGGATCCCCTCTGTGTCTTGAACAGGCCAACACCCTCCTGGGACTTGGGACATCAACCTCGCCAACCAGGTGGGGTGACCACCAGGCAGGAGAGGTGGCACCTCCAGACATCTCCTGGGGACATCTGTTCTCAGGGGAGAAGAGCGTGTCCCACGGGAGGGAAGGGAGAAGGTCAGGAGGTGGTGGTGCCATGGAGAGGCCAGGGCCCTGTCACTCTCGGGGGGTGCCAGTGCAGAGGGTCTCTGTGAAAATGCCCATCGCAGTAGCGGGAAGCGAATCGAGAGGAAGAGGATGGCAGAGGGTGGGTGCTGCTACATGGCGTGGTGATCACCTTCTCCTCAGGCTCCACAGTGTTCTCATAGGCGTGCTGGTTCTCTTTGGACCTGCAGCAAGAAGGACAAGTACCATGCTGAGCTCAGTCCCAGCACGACCAGCACCCCAAAGCCACCACTGGTGTCCTGACCTTGCTGGTGCCAGCTGTGCACTGAGTGAAGGGTGAGAAGGGGACCACAGGAGGGGTCACCCTGACAGAGGGGAAGCCAGGTGTGGGGTGGGAATTGCTCTGATTTTTAGCCAGGGCTGTTTTGACTGTCACCATTGACGTGGTGACCCGTGGTCACTTTTGGTGGTTTCCTCTGTTGGAAAGGTGTGATGTAGCACAAGAAAAATGTGGCGTAGCAGGTTGTGAGGTGGTAGATGGATGGTGGGGCTCAGCTGCAGGGATAGGGAGATGAGAGAGAAGGGGATACTCCCTCACTGCCCTCTGCTTAGCCCCTGGAAAGGTTAAAAGCCCCAAAAATAGGTGCATGGGATGTGTAAGACCTGAGTGGGTGAGACCACAGCTCTGTGTGTCTGAGCTGTCCCCAAGGGGACAGAACAGAACCTGGGAGCTGTGGGGAGGAGGTCTGAGCAGGTCCTTCACCTGAAGTCAGCTGCAGCCGACACGTATCTCCCTTCATGGCCGTTGGATGTGACAGCATCTGGCTTGTCCTCCACACTCACCACATTCTCAACATTTTCCCTGGAGGGAGAGAAGAGAGGAGCTGAGACAGAGCAACAAAGGCAGGGGAGCAGCCTCTCAGTGGTGATGACACTACAGAGACAATAAGGGACCTGGATGTGATTCTGTGCTTGGACACCCTGCTCAGCCCCCTTCCCAGCAGGACGAGGACAAGGACAAGGAGGAACACCCTCACTGCAGGTTTGCAGAGGCTGTGCCAAGTGCCAGCCCCTGTCTCTGCAGTGGTGACTCCCAGCACCTCGCTGGCAGTCAGCAGCACTCACTGTCAATACGTGGGATTGTTTTCTCCTGCTAACTGGTTTTTCCAGTCTACTTCTATGCAATCTCTTGTGAAATAGTCCCCTGTGGAGCCCGATGGACACAGAGAGCAGTCAAGGTTCCTCTGGTGCTGCAGGAGACAGAGGGCTCTCCTTGTGCATGTCCCTGTGAGAAAAGCTGAGCTGCTCTCTCTCAAAAGTGAGTCTGGATCGCTTGCAGAAGGGTCCACTGGGCAGGGATGGGGTGTTCAACCTCAGCCAGACTCCAGAAGCTCAGCTCTGGAGTGAGCCTGCAGCCTGAGCAGCACCAGGGGGATTCAGCTGCAGAGGGTGGGTGCAGGTCCACCCTGCCTGCACCTCTGCCTCCTCCAGCACTTGCCCAGGGGCGATTTCAGAGGCTTCTCCAAGGAACAGCCTGGCATAAACAGGCAGCTGGAGCTGATAGCTGCTGTCACAGTGACAGCGCAGAGCTGGCAGGGCTCCAGGCTGCCGAGCCTCACTCCCGCTCTTCTGAAGAAAGGCCAGATTAATTAAAACAAGGCTCCATCCCTCCTCAAGCCCTCAGCATCCTCTGCCTCCAGGCTGGGAAAAGGCAGCCAGGCACAGGCAGCAGTGGGAAACACCATCCCTGCCTGCCACTCCTTGGGCTGGGGCTTCCTTCAGTTTGAGGACAAAGGTTCCTCTTAGGGAAACAAAAACTACAGTAGCAAATCAGACCACATAAATATATATATATACACACATTGTATTATGCATTGGCCAGGAATGCATCCCAAAGGGACCCGCTTAAAATGCATCTGGGGCTAAAGCTGACCTGCTGAGCATCAGAGTACACCCCAGGTCTTCACTTCCTCAGCCTGGAGAGGCTGCAGCAATGCACAGGTACAAGAAGACTCCAGCACCTTTGGGTGCAAAGCCTAAAGCAACCCCACCAGTGCAGAGGAACCTGGAAAGAGATGCGGAGTGCTTTTGGTCTTCATCCCCTGCTGCCTTTGGGCTCAGATTCAAGATCAGGTTACTGCAATTAAACCAGTTGGCCTTGCTTGGCTGAGCAGGAGCAGCAGCCTGTGACTCTGCTTGGCCAGCATCAGGCAAGAGGTGACCCATCCCACAGAGCCTTTTTCAGATGAACAAAGACACCACAATTGCCTGTGCCATGGGCTCCAGGTGGAGAGCACTGCCACTGCTTGGCCACCTCCCTCTTCTCCCAGCTCCTCTCAGTGTGTTCTCATGACTTGGCTCTGTCTGCTTTGCAAAAAAAGCTGCTTCAGGCTTTTTAACCCAGGAACATAAGGCACATGGGAACTGCACCCCCAAAGCCACAGCAAACCAGGCTGGGCCAGCCCCCTGAGCGTGTGCCCAGGTAATGCAGCCACAATGCTGTGGCTTTGCCATCCCCAGCACAGCTCTTTCTCACAGCAGCGTTTGTGTGGTGCAAGCTCACACCTGGCAATCAGTAACAGGGATCAGAGACCAGGACAGCGAGAAAAGGACAGGGAGGCGAGGACAGGGAGTCTTTGCTCTCCCCGCCCCTCTCCCAGCACAGCAAGCACGGTGTTCCCAGCCCTGGCACAGGCACAGAGGCTGCTGGAAGTGACACGTGCCAAGTTAAGCCCAACCCAGAGCAACCTCCCACACTTACACTTTATCCTTACACCAGAACCTGTTGACCACGAATGCGATGGCCACCAGGACTAGAAAAACAACCACTGCGATGACACCCTGTGACCACGGCTGGAGGCTGCCCCGGGCTGCAGGGACAGAAGAGGACACGTGTTAGAAATTCATCCTCATCTGCCAAGCTTCTCCCATCCAGCTTCAGCAAGGTCCAGATGAGAGCTTGATCCTGCAAAGCTGAGCAGAGCGTGTTGCTGTCAATTCAGGCAGGTTTACCTGGGTGATAACAATGAAATAAAGAGCAATTAACAGTGTTTTCACTGGTGTTTGCATGTGGAGTGTGGTACCTTGCAGCTTTGGGACCCCATGTACCCTGACATACACATACAAATGTATAAACATGCACCTTGGGGGGCTGGTGACTTTGTGATGGGGGAGAAAGGGCTGGGGGACATAGAGGAAGGAAAGGAAGGAGAATGTTTGCCAAAGGAAAGAAGGCAGAGGGGTTTCAGCAAACTGCTTATTCTCTATCCCCAGGTGCCACAGACATCATTCCAAGGATGTTTTCCAAATACTGATTCCTAAAATAAGGACTCTGCAACAGGGCAAGTGTAAAATTTGGTTGCCACTCTCCCAGCAAAAACTTGTCATTGTGGATTTTGGTAAAATGCACCACTCGGTCGTTTGCCAGAGCAGCAAACAATTTATGACAGAAATTGAAGGCTGATGCCTTCAGAGGAATAACCTCAGCACAAAGACCAGGCGGGGCTGGCGAGGGCCCAAGCAGCATTGGGGTGGTGATGGGAGCTGACTGGGATATCCCCATTTCCCCCAGGGATGGAGGGGACTCACAAGTTCATTTTTCTCTCTCCAGACCTAAGCAGGAATCCAGCCACAGGTGGGAAGGCTGTGAGACACATTCCTGGACGTGGGCAGAATGCAAGGGCAGGGTGGTGAGAAGAGGAAACCTTGTCCCAGCCCTTGCTGGGATGGCTGCTCCTTGCTTCCCTCTGGATTTTGGACAATGGAGCACTCAGACACAGTCAAACCCGTCCTTAAGAGCTGTCACATCAGCACTAAAGGGCACCTTGTCCATACAGCCACATCCCTTTGAGATTGAATTACCATGTACTCAGACCCAGCTTTTCCTCATCTGCTGATCCAAACACCAGCCCTTGCACATAACGTGGTCCCTGTGCACGGGCAGGTGGAGGGCATCAGCCTCAGGACACCCAGCCCCAGCCAGGGACACCTGCAAGGCTGAGCTGTCCCAGGATGAGCAGTCGATACTTCAGTCTCCCTCAGGAACTTTACACTGAACACTTCCTCAGTCTCACAGGAGACAAACCTCTGCTATGATCAGAAAATAAACTTTACTAGCAGTAGTAAGAGATGGCTGCGTGCTCCACATGTGCAAACCCCTAACCCACAGCTAGCTTTACACTGGCTCTGCTGCTGATTTTGGGGAGGGGGGCTGTCCTTTGGTAAGACCCCCAGCTCCTTGAGACTTTACTGCAAGAGAATTTTATTAAAAAAAATAATAATAAATAAAACAACAACAAAACCTCAAGCCCCAAAACAGAGCTCTTTTTTTTCCTCTTGGAAGTGAAATCAGCCTGGCCAGCTGACTCACCAGCAGTGCCAGTCTGGAAAGCAGTGGCACTCCCGGGCAAGGGGCTGGAGAACAACCCTGTAGTAGCATCTCTCAGCCCCCTCTCCCCACAGAGATATTTGTCATGTTTCTGGGACAGAAACTCAAGCAGGAGGGATTGAGATGGAAATTCCCTCTCGTTTCAGCCTGTTTCGACTGAAATATCACTGTATCATCAGGCTGCTGGTGGTGGCACCCAAGGGTGGTGACAGTGGGAAAGAACAGGGGTTGGTCCCCTCCTGCCCTACCTGATGGGCAAGGATGCTCCTGCCCTGCTGCCCACCACCCCTGCGAGTGCTGCCCCAAACACACCACTGCCTCCTGCCTGAATTTTGTCTGGCTTTGCATCCTCTTCCGCTCTGCCCTTGGCTGTTGGCCACATTTATTTATTAGTTGTAGTTTATTTTTCTCCAGACCCAGGGTTTCCAGCCCAAGCCCAAGGTTGATCAGGTCCAGCCTTTCGTGAGGTTTCTGCTGGGGTTAAGGGAGTTCAAGGTCAAGCAGGGAGTGAAGTCAGCAATGACTTAAACTGCCAAATTTCCATCTCATGATCTTCCAGCAAAGGAGGGGGGAAGAAAAGTGGCAGCAAACCTTCTTGGAGCAGCCATGCTCAGGAGGAACTGGATGTTTCTGCAAGTGAAATCTCACTCCTGTGGCCATTTCCAGGAGATTCCAGAGCATCCAAAGACAAAAGGGAAAACACCAAACCAAAATCAGGGGGTTCTGGCCTTGAGAGACCACGTAGGGCCTGGCTGCAGGGGGAGATAAGGATGGCAAGGGAATGACAAATGCCTCTGCATTGGGCTGAAATACCCACTGGGAAACTTGCATGGGCATGAGAAAAGGAGGAATGGGGAACAGGCAGAAGCCAAGAGCTTGATAGGATCTATTCAGGGAGTAAATGTTTGGGTCTCTGCCCTGCCAGGAGGGAGGGCTGAAAGAATGAGTCTCACCTGCGGAAACAGGACTGTGTTCCTGGAAAAAAGCTTTACTGGGGATGCCCCTCCTGGGTCAGCCTGTCCCTCAGGCTCTGCCACCTCCTCTCTGTGTTGCCCCATGGTAATGATGGGGTTTTCCCTCACAAACAAGGTCTCCCAAGCCAAACTAAGCAGTGTGGAATCTGCAGCCCTGGCAGATGTGTCTCCACACATCTGCAGCTACAAACCAGACCAAGGGAAGTGCCAATGCCAGAATAAGCCTGTGCACTTGTTGCAATTCCATTTTCACACTCAACAGCTAATTTGAAGACACAGAATTACTTTTTAACACCTCTTCCCCTAGTGTTTGGAAAGCTTTGGCTGGCCTGTCTTTCCCACTCTCTTAAGGAAGCTGTGCCAGGCTCTGAGCCCTCATTAAAGGATTTCTTTTTTTTCTTACTCTTTCCAAACAACAGCAAAACTTTCAACCCTGCTGACAATGGACACCCCAGACTGTTAAATCCTCAGCAAGCTGGTAAACAAACACAGGAAGAGCGGTCAGGGCTGGGGCATCAGGAGGAGAAAGGGGGAGGGAATTTTCCAGGACTTTGGTAGCACCAGATGAGTTTTAATTACTCCTCATTATTTTTAGCATTAGAGAAGCCCTTCAGTGAATTTCCTAAAAATAATACCCTAGCCATAGAAAGTTTCTCAAGTGTTTGGAAGGAGAAGAGGAGGGCAATTTCCTGAGGAAAATATTTACTCCCTCTCCTCAGCAATGATCAAAATTACAGATTAACAGGAGGATCTGAGAGCTCAGGGAGCGACTCAGAACAACACTTGCTCAAGGATAAGAGTGAGAAAAAAGAAAGAAAGAAAGAAAAAAGCCTTAAGAAAACAGATTAGTCATCTCAGTGCACAGTCCTGCCAGAGGTAAATCAGAGCAGTTTATCTCTGAGCAAGCAGCTCAGATAAACCTCAGGTGGCAATTTCAGCCTCCAGCAAAACAGGTAGAAAGTCTCAATGTTCCAGCTCTGGCAAAACCTCCCAACTCACCGGACACCCACCCGTCCTGATGTGTAGCCAGAGCTAAATTCAGGCAGGATTTGGGGTGTATTCTCCTTTCCCAAGAGACTCTTCCACAGCTGTCCCTTGTCCCCCTCCAGCAGCTCCCACCTGCCCGGGGCTCGGCGCACCTCCCTGCCTCTGTTTCCCCGGGATGCCAGGCGGCTGCCCGCACTCACCTTCCTGGCAGAGGGCAGGTTGCAGCTGGAGGAGCAGTCCCAGGAGGAGCAGGCGGGTTCCAGGCATGGTGGCAGCGGGGCCGGGGCTCCCGGGGTGCGCAGGGAGGGAAGAGCCGGGCGCTGCTCTTGGGCACGGCGCCCTCCCGCAGGAATGAGCGCCTGGTCAATTATCAAACACCCTAACGAGGGAGGCCGATGCTCTCACCTGCTTATTCAAATCCCGCTGCGGGAAGGAGGTGCCTCCTCGCCTTCTCCCGCGGAACCCGGCGGGGAATTTGGGGCACGGTGACTTGAACCTGACGGTCCCTTTAGGTAGGGCGTGGAAGGGAACTCAGGCACAAAATATTTGCATCGGCCCAGGAGGAAAAAGCGACGCCCAGATGGGTGAAACTCTTCCCCAGTGTGGCTGTGGTGCTTCGGGAACGTGGTGTCCCCCAAGCCCCCAACCCACAGGAGGAGAACAGGGGGGATCCAGCATCCTGGATATCCCTTCCCACCCTCTGGTACCTCCACTCACTTTCTTGCTTTTTCTTTTCAGCAAGTGTTATTAATAACCCAGCAAAACACAACTGTGACTTTAAAACATCCAATTAATAAACCAGGGTCGGTGCTGGGTACTGCCTCTCGTCTCCCACACCTTGTTTAATGGTGCCACTACTAAACAGAGCAAACCCAGACTTCATTTTATTGAGTCATCACGGCTGTCCCCCAGATTTCTTCAATATCAGAAGAAGGAGAAACAGCCAAAGAGGTGCAGCAGGCAGCAAGGCTTGCTCTTCACAAAAGCTGCACAGAAGCTGCAGGACAGAGAATGCTGCAGGTCCTGAGTTGAGCAGTTTTCCAGCCCATGTCAGGTTTGGATGACTGGAAAACCCAGCCCACAGGAAGGATAAAAGATATTTGGCTTCACAGCTGAGAAACTTCAGTTGCTCCTGAAGGAAATTATAAAATTGTCAGCCAGGGGTTTTGTGGTGGCTCTTGCGGTGTGTCACAGCATCTTTGTAACCCCTAAGCAGCATCTGAGTCCCCAGCCTCTGGTTCTAGTGATTTCCTCTGAAGGGACCCTGCCTGGGTGCTCCATCCTGCAAAGAAAATAACACTTTATCCAAAAGGGGTCCATGTGCAGGAATGTGCAGCACCCTCAGGAACACACACCCACGGCAGGAGTACTGCCCTGCTTCATCTCAATTCTTTGCCCTGTATTTACAAAAATATCATTTATCCTGAAGACAAACCAGATGTGACTTGAGCTGTATGAGATTGAAGGCCAGTTCCCAGCTCTTCCCAAATTCCTTTCCATGGCCAGGTCCCCAGCTGCAATGTGGGATAACCCCACTGCCAACCCCGCTAATTTTTGCTTGCGAAATCTGTGGGGCAGGGACTTTCCTGCTGCACCCAGCAAGGAAGTATCACAACAGGGGCTGGCCCATAATTAATGCCTGTAAAACAAACTAATCATATTACAGAGGAAAACGAATGCTTTGTGAATAAGTAAAAACGAGAGTGAACTTTGAGCTCCCCGTGACCTGCCTCCACACTGTCTGGGAAAGCGTACAGAGCTTGCCATCTTTGCTGCCTGCCTGTCGCCTTTCTCTTTGCAAAAGCCCAGCAAAAGCAGCCTGGGCGTTTGGAGCAGAAGGCTTTATCAGCAGATCAGAGGTCCCAGAGAAGCCGGTCCTGCTGCTGCCCCTGGGAAATTCAAGGTCTGAGACATTCTGCTATTGCTGTCCGCTCCCCTGTCACGCCTGGGGCTGTCACTCCTGACGTTCCTTCTCCTCCACGTGTGCTCTGGGTTGTCTTATCACCCCAGGGCTCTGCCCAGCGTGGCTCCAGGGACTCTGGGCTCATTTCCCGAAGACAGGGATGTCTCAAGGATCCACCCACGTGTGTTGGGGTGATAGGACACGACAGACCAAGCCCTGGGATTGCAGGCAGGGCTCTGTGCCTTTCAGACAGTGGTCTTGCTATCAGCTCCATCCTGAGGAGCAAACAACATTTTACCAATTGCACGTTCCCACATTTATATGAAATTTAAGGCAATTCAATGACTTAATCGTTTTGGGCTCACTGATGAGGCCAGGGAATCACTCGGTGCTTATCTCAAAGCTCCCCTGTGCTCCCATGAATGTTTAGCCCCCGCAGCTATTAGGAATATTAGGAAGGAACGTGCCTTTGTGACAAAGCTGCCGTGGCACCTCCCTGGTCGCATATCCCTGGGTCTGGCCTGGGGGGATGAGGAGCTGCACGTCACTGTAGCAGCCTCACTGCAGGGGCAAAGTCTGAAATTTCAACAAATTATTTGCCAACCAGGTTTTCCTTTTGTCATCCCGGCGGTGGCTTGGGATCTGCAGTAACAAATAACTGTGTGTTTCTGCTGCAGGGTGCTGGAAATCTTGTGCTGTCTCTCTGATTGAAGCCTTCAGCATCACCCAGCCCTGGTGAGACAAAGCCAAACAGGTCCATTTGAGAGCTGAGGGAAACTGAGGCACACAAGGACAGTTCACCCTGGCAGCATTTACTTAAAGCCAAGCGGAGCCAGAGCCAGCTCGATGCTCTTTCAAGGACCCAAGTGAGCAGCTGCCTGTGTAACAGATCTCACACAAAGCAGGGATTGGCATTCCAGGCTTTACACTGATCTCCTCCAAAAATTGGCCATTGTTTCCCCTAAAAAATACGTAACTTTTAGGAAAAATTAGTATTTGCTCAAATCAACATTCCTGGATAATGCATCTCAAAGCACAGATGCCTGTTCCTCTCTGAAAAACATTGTAGGGCTCTGTGTTTTAATGGAAATTGTTTTTCTTTCTCCTTCACCTCCTTCACTTCCTTCCTTCCTCCCTCCTTCCTTCCCTCTTTCATCCTCTCCATTTCCTCCCTTTCTCCCAGAAAGAGCCATAAAAATAAAAAAAAAAAAACACTATATGAGAGCAAACATGAACATCCCCTAAAGAAGAAATTGTCTTTTTCCTAGAAAAGTAATTACTTTTCTTTTACTAGGAATGTATTTATTACATTTCAATAGCTGCTGCAAAACATAAAAAACTCCACACCAAAAAAACCCATAAAAAATAAATTAAAAACCCACAAACCCAATTTATAATTGCTTGTTTCTTTTGACATCTGCCATGCAAACCAAATATTCCTTGCTCGTGCCAGAGTTCTCTCATTTCCCATTGACACTTGTCTTTCAAATCCTGTCTGCTATGGATGCTGCCAGGAGAGAACCAGGAGCTTCAACCACTGGGAAAAGGGCGTTTTCTTGGCTCAGTGTGCCAGTGTGGGTAAAAGGCAGCTCCTGCTCTGGGTTTTCATCTATCACAGCTCTGTACCCCACTTCTCCTCTTTACAAATGCCTTTAAACTGCAATATATTTTCTTACTCATGTGCTGTTGAAAACCCCAGTGTCAATGGTGTGGCAAAATACATCTGTAGCCTTCATTAGCCCTTAACATCTGCTCAGCAGCACCACTGTGGCCTAGGAGTGTTTCATGGACATTCTGGATGATGTTTTTTACACCAGTTGGTTTGGGGATGGATCTCTGGGCAGCATTCACACCCTCCACACTCTGTGCTGGGGCCTGATGCTGCTGCTCCCACATCTAAGGGCAGCACTGGGCATTCTCCTGTATTCATTGTCCCCTCTGAGCTCCCTGCTCCTCTGTCCCTGAGATCAGGAGCTGCCAGGGCTCTGACAGCACGTTCACATCAGCCTCAGGTCCCACAGCCTTGGAAAATCAGGCTGAGAAAACACCTACGTGATCTGCCCCATCTCGCCCTGGGCTGGGAGGAATCAAACTAAAAACCCCTGGGACAAGAAGAAACCCCACCTGCCTCTGCTCTGCCTTATTGCTGGGGGATGAGCCTGCATCCGTGACTGCCCCTGGCTTTTCCATCTGCTCAGAGGGAATATTGCACCCCTAATCACCCCTGGGTGTGGGGGAAAGCCCTGCTGCCTTGCTGGAGGGGCAGATAGGAAGGTTCCCAACGTGTGATGCTCAGAAAGGGAGAAAGGAGCTGACTTTGCTCTGGATATTCCCTCCTGCCCAGAGATATCGAATGGAATGAATAATTTGCTATCCGATCATCTCTAATCTTCATCCCATAAAATCAGCAGCAAGCTGGGAGGGTTTTTGAAGCCTCCAGCTGCATTTGCTGATAAGGCATGAGGCAGGAAAGATTGGAAGCCCATAAAAATGATAATCTCAGGCTTCAGTGTAACTTGGTGGAAGGGCTTTCTCCTGTCCTTTCATTAAGGATGGATTTCATGATCTCCCTTAAATAACAACAAGCCTTCTCACGAGGAATCTCCCACCCGAGAACTGATTGCATCGTCATTAGGAAATAGGAGACCAAGAAACCACGAAAAAATAGATGGAGCACAGCTGAGCTCAAGGCTAAGGCCAAGGGGTGGGAGGAAAAGAGGGAATTGGAAGTAATTTCTAAGCACAGAGAATCTTTAGGCATTGGGGCTCTGCCTGGGAGAGTCAGGCACTGGCAGACTGTCAATCTGCTGGGCACAAGCCTGACCATGAGCCTGGATGTGAAGCAAAGCCTCCTCCTCCTCATCTTTCACCTCCTTGGCATGAAGAAAAATATCATGTCCCATTTCAGTGTGATTTGGCACAGCATCCTCTACACCAGCCCCAAATTCAGTGAATCTGGAGGGAAGAAGGGCGAGGAAAAACCCAGCTCACCAACCATTTACATGTGAATCTCAACCACAATTACTAAAGGAGTAGGGAATGGTGGCTGGTTTGGTGAGGGTGGAAAGTCTCAGGAAATAATTACTCAGATGCCAGAATAGGAGAAAATTAAAAGTGTAAACTATAATCAGACGTTAAGTTGCTTTTCTTCAGCTAATTGAAATAATGTTTTCTCTGCTACCAACCACTCTACCCCTTTCAGATGCTAATCCCTATCAAACATGGACTCACAATTACAAATTCATAGGCATTTTTCCCAGGAGCAGAAATTGCTTTGCCCTGTAACCTCTAAGATGAGGTCTTAATAGGAATTCACGAGCAGCCTCTGGTAAAGCTTCATTAGCCGGAGAGAATAGACAAGGGCAAGTTGCAGTGCTCCCTAACCACTCCAGGGAAAAATTAATTTAAATTACTTTGTAAAGTAACAAGGCCAGATAATGTGTTTCCTTCTTGGATTATTGTTTTCCAACACCCTAATGTGCGGGCAGATTAGGTTACTTTGCCTGGCTTGGTGGTGGTCTGTGCTAACTTGTGATTTATGGAGTGCAGAAGCCTTTGGAAACACTGACCCCTTGGGCCAGAGCTGGATGGAGCTGGGGCAGGGACCTGGCTGGATCTCACCAGGCTGGGTTGCTTGGAGGCTGTTGGGAGGCAGGGGAAGCCACTCCAGCACAGCTTCAACACAGCCTGGGAGAGAATCTCAGCTATTGAAGGTGGCACTCCAGCATTTCCCTGGCTAAAAACTGATCCTGGAGTCCTGCTGCTTTGGGGCAGCTCTAGATTTGTTTCCTGGAGGTGAGATCCTAAGCTGTGCTGAGTTCTGTGTTTCCAAGGGCTGGACCAGCATGGAAAACCTCTTCCAGGAGTCCCTCAGCAAAGCTGCTGCATGGCGCTGATTCCCAATCAGCTGAAACCTAAAATGCACTAAAATATGCTGAAAATCAAGCCTGCAGCCCCAGGAAGGGGCGAGCTGTGATTTCATACACCCCCTCCAGCCCTTGCCAAGCCTTCCCAAAAGGAGCTGTAATTCTCTTTCCCTGGCACCAGGCTGGGTGCTCTTCCTGCTGGTGTGAGTTTATGGAGCTTTGCAGAGAGCCAGGCGAGGGGCCACGGGAAGATGTGGTGATAAAGCCTTGGCAGAGGGGCTGTGACTCTTCCCAGCACCCTGGGCTCACAGCACTGGGCACTGCCAGCTCCAGGCATTATTCACCTGAGGCTTGTCACACAGAATGGGCCAGTCTGGCTGAGCCCTCGTGGGATTCGTGGGATTCGAGCACCATTCAGTGAGGAGACAAAGAGTTCAAAGGGCCTGTGGGCAACAAACAGCACAGATCATCTCAGCTGATTAAATAGGTTCCCAGCTGATGTGAGAGTCCTAGGAGACCAGCCTGAAGCTGGGAAGATTTATGGACAGCTACCTGAATTGGAGAGGGAATGTATTGATTTTATTCCTGGCATCTGAAGGGGATCACTGCTGTTTTTCAGGGCAAAGAGGGCTGGTGAGAGATGCATCAACGCAGAGGCATAGATAGGTAGGTAGAGGGAACCAGGGACAGAATTCCAAGCCATGTAAGCATTTTCTTGTCCCCAGTTACCTGAGGGAAGATAAAAACTCCATGGCACTATTTTCTGTCATTTTCCCATCCCAAACTGCAACACTTTAAAATGAAATTACAGCCCCCAAGGATGCCATTTATGTCATCCCAGTTTCTGCAGTCACTTGAATTTCTTTCCTCCCAGTCAGCAACCCATTGCTGTCCAAGTTCTGACAAATTCTGGACTACCTTTGCTGGTGACAAGCCCTGTGTTTTGATAGCTCCATGCACAATTAAGTGTGCCCTTGAGTCTTCTTAACTTTGCTGTCTCACAACAGGCAGGACCAAGCATCCTGGAAAGCAGAGGAGCATCAGGAAAGGCCATGTCCCATGAGGAGGACACCCCTGCATGACTCTCTAGGTCCCCAGTGGGTAGAGAAGAGCCTGATTTCAGTGGAGCATCCCTGTTCAGCACCATCTGAGGAAGGTGATTTCCTTCCTTCAGCCCCACAGCCTTACTGGGAAAAAGGAAGGGCCCTGGGCAGAAGGAGGAGCATTCCAAACACAGGCGATCAGCCTGAGCATCCTTGAAATCTGGGTCAAATCAACCAGGACCCTGCCAGCAAGCAGCAGTCCCATCTATTTCCATGGCCAGCAGCAGGTTTTCAGGTGGCATCTCTCTCCAATTCCTTCTCAGCACGAGGGTTTTTGCCTGGAATAAGGAGGGGAAAAAATAACAGGGCCATCGGCAGCAAGTGAAATGAATCTAATAACCTCCACTTCTTTCAACGAGCTCCAGTTGTTGCTTTACAAGTGTACTCCAACCCCGGCGAGTGCCAAACAAAAGCTCCCCTCTCCTTCTCCGTGCCTGTTAAACAGCCTTTTCATTGCAGCGAGCTGCATCTGCTGGGCGGCAGCCGCGATTACCATAACACAGGGGCAGGATTTGGCCGGGATGCTTCCCCCTCGATTCTACAACAGGCGGGAGCCTTGGGCTGCTCGAAAAATAAAATGAAAAATAAAGGTCGGGGGGAAAAAAAAGACTGAATGCATGAAGTCACTTTTCTGGCTGCTGCCCAAGCAAACAGATGCAGGTAACGGAGGAGAGGGAGAAAATCACGTCCTCATCTCCTCAGAGCAGCGGCTTCTGTTGCTGGGGAAGGGAGTGGGAGGGACATGGAAAGGCCAGAGGGATTTCATGCGAGTCCAAGACCTGAGAAAGGCATTGCTCAGGGTATATTGAAGTTAGGAGAGCTTTTAGCGAACCTTAACCCATTCCTGAAGCCTTGGAGGCTGCCGGTCCCCCCAGGATGCTGCTGCAGACAAGCTGAGTACCGTGAGATGGGGACAGGGATCCAGGGCTCCTGCAGGAGGGACAGGATTGATGGGAAAGGGCTGAACAATGCCAAACTGTGCCGTTGTGCCACAGCAGCTCAGAACAGGCTGCTCTTGGATTCAGCCCTGAACAGGCTTCGAAGACAAAAGGTGAAGACCCCTGAGAGACGCCTTTGCCTGGGACTGAGGGGAAGAGGCTGTTTCCAGGTCTGGGCGGGACATTAATTAGAACCCAATAAATAGCAGGGCATCGGCACAGCCACCGGCGCTCCCACTGGGAAGTGCGAGTCTGCACAGGGTCACCTCACCTCTGCTGAAACCCCAGGAGACTCGGCTGCCTGTGCTCCTCTGGCAGAGCCAACGGGGAGCTGGTGACCAAAGGCACAGAACCCACTGCTCTCACATTCCAGGGGGTGGGGACCTGCAGACTGCACTGAGACCTCCAGAGCCTGGCTGAGCTGGGGGGAACACCAGCTGCCCCAAGCTGTCTTTCTACCTATCTACCCCAGAATAGAAAATTCTGCAGGAAAATAGCTGCAATGTTCAAGTAGAGTGGGTTTAACATAGCAATTGTCGGTCTGTGGTAACCGCAGGAAGACCTGCAGGAGGTGGAAGAGGGGAAAAGGACAGGGAGGAATGGAGAACAGGAGAAGGGGAGAAAGGCAGCATGGGAGAGAGGAGAGGAGAAAGGAGAAGGAAAAGAAAAAGAGGAAGAGGGGAAAGGAAAACTTTAACACACTTTATTTGGAAAACACCAAGGAAACGTGAAACCGCGTTAAGAGCAAACCCCGGTGCGGGCGCTGCGCTCCCGCGGGGCCGCTCGGGGCGGGGGGCGGCGCCCTCTGGCGGCCGCGGCGGGGGCGGCCGGGTCCGCCCCGGCTCCGGCTCTGCTTCCGAACTGCTCCGCTTCGGAACTGCTCCAGTTCTGCTCCGCTTCGGAACTGCTCCGGTTCGGAGCTGCTCCGGTTCTGCTCCGCTTCGGAACTGCTCCGCTTCGGAACTGCTCCAGTTCTGCTCCGCTTCGGAACTGCTCCGCTTCGGAACTGCTCCGCTTCGGAACTGCTCCGCTTCGGAACTGCTCCAGTTCTGCTCCGCTTCGGAACTGCTCCGGTTCGGAGCTGCTCCGGTTCTGCTCCGCTTCGGAACTGCTCCGGTTCGGAGCTGCTCCGGTTCTGCTCCGCTTCGGAACTGCTCCAGTTCTGCTCCGCTTCGGAACTGCTCCGATTCAGCTCCGGCTCCAGTTTCGAAGTCCTCCGGTTCGGAACTGCTCTGGTTCTGCTCCGGCTGTGCTCCGGTTCGGCCCCGGCTCGGGCTCGCCCCGCGGGCAGGAAGCGCTGGTGCTGTGGTGGGTTTGATGTGCCCTTTATCGGCGAGCGGGGCTTCCCCCAGGCCTGTTCAAAGGTGGCGCCCGCCCGGAGGAGGCGGCCCGGGGGGCGCAGCGCCCGCCCAGGCTCGGTGAGGGGCTCGGGTCGGACCTCGCGTGGGACAGTCCCGCTGCGACCCTCGGGACACGGCACTGGGAGGGCGTCAACTGCGAGCTCCTGCTGGAGAGCGGAGCAGCGGGCAGGGCGGTGGCGTTGGCATTGCCAGCGAGGGGACAGTGTCCCCGCTGCAGGGGACAGACCCGCTCCCGGTCACACCGCCTTGCTGCCCGTCCCTTGGGGTGTGTGGCTGCAGGGCCTTTTCCCCATCCCGCGGCACCTGCACGCAGCGATAGAGGGGAGCTGCTCGGAGCAGGATGGAGCCAGCTGCAGGGTGGTCCCAGGGACGGGCAGAGAGCCGAGATAGCAGCAACGGCTGCCACGGCTCAGCTCAGCCTTCCTGCCGCCCTGGAAACACCCGGGAAGAACATCCAGTACCTGCTTTGGATGGTTTGGTGTCACCTGAAGGGAAAAAGCAGCTCAGGGTTTGCTAGGATGAGGCAGGGAGCAGCTTGTGAGCGATTTCTGCCGATGGCAGCCAAAAGTAAAACCAGCCCGGTGTCTTGTCTGATGGGGACAACCAGCAGGGCAGCGTGCAAGGGGCAGGGGACACACGTGTGAGCATGCCATGGGCTTGAGTGGCTTGAAGACACGTGCAGGACTGCATGTTCATATCCAAACGTGTATTTAGGACTGTCTGCAAATGTGCATCCATGGATGCACCCACAGGAATGGGACGTGCTAAAAGGAGTGTTTGTGTCTGTGCACAATTACAGTGCAAGGGCACGTGGGCTGTGCATTTGTGAGCGTGGCAGTGCACACTCACCTGTCCTGTGCATGGACAGGTGTTTGTGGAGTGTGTGTTTGTGACTCCTCGTCACACAGGTGGCTGTGCTGATGTGTCACTGCTAACACACCTCAGCGATGTCCCACACTGGAGCCTCATCGTGTCCCACACTGGAGGCTCTTTCCTGTCCTGCTCCCTAGCCCAACATGCACAGGGCTCCAGTTCACCCCTGGCAAGCACAGAGCCTTCCCCACCCTGAGAAGGCACTTCCCACCCTCAGCATCCACACTGGCACACTGCTGAGTGTCTCCATCCACCCCCCAGGACACCCCTGCCACCCTCCAGCTCCCATTTCAGTGCCATTCCCAGGGGTGGAGCAGACTGGGTGCTCAGAGCAGTGGTGCTGCCATGCTGGATGGTTGCAAGACACAACTGGGACAGTGTTGATGTGTTTTGTTTCAGCTACAGTCACATGTGAAGGGATATATCACAGTCAGTAAAGTACTCTGGAGATGGGACAGCTGCCGCAAAGCATCCCCTTGCTCCCAGTTCCCCCAGGCAACCTTGGATGGGCAGTGGGTGAGACCACAGCTGGACATTTCACACATGCAGGATGACCTTGCCTCTGGTTTCCATGGGCTCTGAGCAAGCCCTGGGCAGCAGGGTCCTGTTCCTGCCTCAGAGGCTGTGCTGCAGGTGGTGACAGTGGTGGAAGCAGAGCAGCTGCAGGACTGGACACATTCCCTTCCCTTCCCTGGGCTTTGGCACCTTCCCAGATACACATCTGGAGTGGGACTCTGTTGTTCCCTGCCACAAGCACAGGGTGAACAGGGCGTGCAGGCAGCCACGCTTCCCTAGCCACTCTAGGCTGTGATGCTCGGCATTTCTGGAGCCATTCGCCCCCGGTAAGTCCAGCTCCAGATCCTACATCAGGAAGGAGCACAGCTTGACAGCCCCTCACACGAAGACCCGCCACCTCCAGCCTGCTCATCTCACGTGGTGCAACACAGGATGCTCTGGCTTTCATTTTTTTTATCAGGGGCAAATCCTCAAACCTTTCCTAGCCCAGTCAGCAAGTCACCTTCTTCCCTTCTTTCCAGCATTCCTTGAGCTACACAACGCCAGCAGAAAGCCGCCCTTCATTTTGCGGTGCCTGCCCTGATGAGCACGGTGCCATCGCGGCTTTGCCAGCCCCTTTGCCAAAATCTCTTTGCTGCAGGACCCATTCCCACCTTGGCATGGGCAGGTTAAGCTGGTGCCATGCGGGATTTACCAGAGGGATGGGCAGGGAGAGAAGCCCCCGGCCCCACCGCGTGCTGCCGGACGGGTTCGGCCACGGCACATCAAAGCGTCGGGGCAGCTTTAACCATGCTCCAGACGCTCCCTCCCATTTCCTGCTGGATTCCCGTCTCGCTCCCTGTGCCCGCATCAGCAAAACAGAGTGTAAAAATAGAGGCTGGGCTTCACCAAAACACAATAGTAAATTGTTCCCCGGAAAGGTCACTGGGGCGGCTCAGAATAGCTCCAAGAGCAGGGGAAAAGGAATGTCTACCGGGGGGACAAGTTTGAAAGTGCCTGTTGGACCCACCCCCAGGAGGTTTCCTGCATCCCCATCAGTGGTGCAGATCCCTCCTGTGGCCCCTGCCGTCTGAAAGCATCCTCATCCTCTTCCATCCACCCCTAGTCGTGCTCTCCCATCACACTTTTGGGATGGAAAATTAAAAAAAAAAAAAAAAAAAAAAAGGGTGGAGGGGAGTGAGAAATAAGGTGAAAGGAGAAGCAGGAGGAGCAGAGACTGGGAGGAGAGAGAGGATCCTGCTCTCTGCTCATCTCCTTGCTGCGTGTGACAGCGCGGTGTCCCCTGGGCACCACCGGCCGGCTGCAGCCTTTGTGTGGCGGTGGGAATGTCGGGGACGAGCCCCGGCATGAAGAGCAGATCGAGCAGTCCCAGAGAGCCATAAATTACTCCTCCTGTTGTCACTGGCCTGTCACAGCACAGAGGAGAAGCTTTCTCATGGGCTGCCGGGGTGGGAATGTTTGGGTCCTGTGGTTTCCGTGAGCACATTTGATTCGATTATGTGGGAATGTCCTTAATGAAGCAGGTCCTTGCTCCTGGCTTCGGCGGTGTTCCCAGGCAGGGCTGCCAGTGCAGGCTGCCCTCAACGTGGCTTTGCCAGAAAAGCTGTAATTAAAACCGGATAATGAGGCTGGAAAAGAGAAGTTGCCCAAATTTGGGGTGATTTGGGGGCTTTTGTGTTTCTTGTTTCGTTGTCTTGTACATACGCAATCCTCTCACCTTCTCTCTGGTTTTTAATTCAATTTTATCTCAACGCCAAGTCCCCTCTGTTCTCACTCCCCAGTGTCATCCATGCACTTGTAAGGGAAATTTGCTGCCACTGGAAGCCTGAATGTCACCGAGTTCTTGTGATGTGTTAGAAAGCTGGATGAACAAAACACCTTTAAATGCATCTGTTTTGAGTTTGTGAAGAAACTGCTCTTTGTCCGAAAATTTGCTGCCCTCCAGACCAGAACCCCCATCACCCTGTGGTGCCACCAGGGAGAGATGAGCCCCAGCACTCTCACAGCCAAGGCCAATGCCACCCATGACACCCAGGCCATTGCCCTCCTGCACCCATCCCTTCTGTGCAGTGGAAACCAGGACCTTCGGGTGCTTTTCCCAAGTTTCTTTTCTGTTTTGCATAAACAGAGAAAAAACCAGGTTGAGTTGGGGTTTTTTCCCTATATATTTTAAATCCACAGAGCAGTGCACATCACCCTTTGCAACACAACATGTGTGTAAAAAGAAATTACCAAGTGATGAGAAATTAATTAAATTTTCCATTGGAAGACAAGAAAGGGAAGGGCTTTAGAAAATTGCTTTTAAAAAGAAACACAAAGGCAGGTGATGTCTGCTACCTTCTGTGACATTTGCACTTTGGTGGCCAAGCAGCAGTGAGGTCTGGGAGAAAAAGATGCTGGAAGAAGGATGCTCTTTCCAGCATGGCCAGCATGAAGCCACCACCTGGGGACACAATCCTGAAGCCTGTCCCAGCAGAGCAGCACTCTGGGTCTCATCACCACCGGAGTCAATCAGGAGTGATGCACATTGACCACCCCACCATGGAGCAGGTGGCACTGGAAGCCTCTCAGCCCTTCCCATAGGTTATAGAACCCATAAACGTGCACGGAGTGGTTTGAAGCCTTCACCCTGCAGGTGGTTTTCCCTTAAGGACGTTTTTTCCTTTGCTGGTTGTAGAAAACTTGTGGCCATTAGGGATACTTTACTTGAAGAAAGCAAAAAGGCAGAAAGGGGAGGTGGAAGAAGAATTGTCCTGTCAGTGGAAGGAGGGAGGGAGAGAGGCGGGAGGTGGGAGGCAGAGATAACTGGTGGGTGAGCTATCAGCTCTTGCTGGGCTGGCAGCAGGACGGGAGGCAGGGGTTATACCAGATGTGCAGCCACGATCTCCCAGCTCCAGATAAACACCCAGCAGCCACACACTGCCCACACCTGCCCCACGCCTTGTCCCAGCTCCTGGGGTGAAACCAGCCCAGTCCTGGCTGCTGGGGCTGTGGAGGGGACACCCCCATGTCCCTCATCTGGGGCTGTGCCTGGAAAGGGCTCCCTGCACCCCCAGGTTGGAGCTTGAGAAAGGGTCCCCTCTTCCATCCGGGGGCAAATTTCACCCAGAAACCTTAAAAGCGAGCATTGGCTACCAGGCTGCTAAGGAGGAGGGGTTAGAGCTAAGCTTTTGAGGGGAGGCTTTAAAAAACAAGGGATGTATTAAAGGGTTTGTTTAAATAGGCAACGACTCTGTAATTCATAGAAATCAAAGGCAAGAAAATATTTGTGGTACCGTTCCTGCTCATCTGCTCCATGCTCGGTGTGGTGTCAGCCACCATCAGCAGCATGGTGCTGTGTATATATATATTATATATATATATATACATAAAATATATAAGATATATATATCGATATATATATATATACACACATATATATAAGCATGCACATGTTCAATGGACCACTTAGCCTGTAAGCACTCCCTAATTAATGCTGTATATTTTAAAAGCACTTATGCAAGTGGCTGTGATAATTTCTTTCTAAAAAAAAAAAAAAAAAAAGAGGAATTACTCTCACTGCCTGTTAAATCATGGCCGAATGCCTGCCAGGGTGCGGAGGGAAGTGGCATGGCCCCCAGCAGCCCCTTCCTTGCACCGTCAGCCTCTCCAAAAGAAGGGAAAAGGCCACTGGAGCCTTTGGGGGACCTGCAAATGACAGGCTGGGGGTAAGGTGGGGGTGGCTGGTAACGCTCGCCTGCGGCGGGGCATTGCTTCATCACCCGCCTTCCTTCCTGCCGGCCCCGCGCTCTTCCTCCCGCCCAGGCTGGACGGTGTGAGTCAAGCAAGAAAACAAAAAAATTAGCAGATCCTTTTGCAACGTTTTTTGCTGCCCGTTTATGTCTTTGGCTGGCTGGGAATGGGCCACGCTGGCATCTTCACCCCGCAGCACTCAGGGATGAAACACCAGAGTAATGATGGATTCAGGTGAATCCATCACGTTGATGAGGTGAGGACAGAGGCAGACAGCGAGTGGAGGCTGCTTTGTAAAACTTTATTTAGAAATATTCTTGATATATTCATTATATATATATATTTATATATACACACACATTACAACAAATGTGTCTTCTAAATAGCACATCCACAGTGGGTTGAGACTCAGGGTACCAGGTCTGGTTACTTCATTTCTGCAGAAAAAATGCAGAAATCCAAGGGGAGGGTGGCAGAGAAAGGGATGGGGCTGAAAAAACCAAAATTGGTAAGGCGGGAATTCACTCACACGGTACGACATTGCCCCAGAGCGCTGTTTCCAACAGGGATGGGGGTGATGGTCCACACAGCGAGAGATGAAGCAGGCAGGAGGAGAGGTGGGCAGAGGAAATGTACCATTCAAATCACAATTAAAGTACAGCTGTAAATACCCCGGGGGACCTGGCACTCCCGGCAGGAGCGCCTGTGCCTGGGGGCGTTCGGGGGTGCTGCCGAGGTTGTACCATTTCCCCAACTGTTCGGCTACCGAGGATATAAACAAGAAGTAATGGATTTGTGTGGAATGAGGGATTTCTGAGTATCGATTAATTTTTTTTTCTTGTGGCAGTTTAATAACAAGGCTGTAAAACCCCCACAGACCCCACCCAGGGTTATTTGGGAACCAGGAGCGGCTTTACCTGTGTGACAGCACTCCCCTCCCCAAGAGCCCCCTGGCAGCCCCCCTGCTTGCCTCTCCTACCCCTGGCACCAGTACCAGTCCAAACCTTGACCTCAGCATCGCTTCCTCACCATCCAGCACCTTCCCTGGCCCAGCCCTGCAGGTAACCCCCCTCTAGTAAAAACCCCCATGCACAGGCAATCCAGACCCAAGGGTTTTCCTCCTTTTCCTCAGTTCAAGATGGGGGAGATTGTTGCTTTCCAAGAATTTGGGGGCTGTGCTGGAAATCCTTGCATGGACCAGGATCCCTTCCCAGGCAACTAATTCTGCCTAACATGCCAAGCCACACACCAGACTCTTGCCTATTATTTACAAAGAGGCATCAAAACCAAGCAGGGAGAGAAATGACAGGGCTCTGAATTAAACCTGGATGGGTTTGCAGACACCCACTCAAATTCTCTGTGTTCCCTTGTACCTCAGCATCCTCAGGAAGGCACGAGTGTGGTGGAAGATGTCCCCACTCAGAAAGATTTATTCCCTTCCGAAGGATCTATGTGTGTGGGTTTGGGTTTTTTTTTCCCCTACTGTATCATGGTAGAGATTTCTGTGCCGTGGCATCTCTGCAGAGGGAGAGGATGGGTTTGGGGCAATTGCTCCATCAGGAATGGGTTGGTGAGGGATGGGCCTGATGCAGCAGGGGTGGCACAGCGTGGTTCTCAGCTCCCAGCCAGCACAGCAGCAGCCTCCTGCTCCCCTGTCCTCCTGTTTCCCAAATGTCCTCCTGGGGGGCAGCAGGACCAGAGGATCAGCTCAGTTTTGCAGCAGTTTGAACACTCAGGAATGGAGGCTAATCCCACCACTGTTTCTACTGCTTCCCCACAAGATTCAGAGAGGGTGTGGACTCCTACCAACCTCGACAGGTGAGGCCTCCTAAACCCAGAACAAATCCAGCACTATTGTCCACACTGTGGGCATTGGCACAGCTGAACCACCATTTTCACACAATAAAACCAAAAAATTCAAAGCATACCATTAAAAAACCTTTTTATAACCCTATGTACACACACATTGTTGACACATCATTGACTCCTTTTGCCCTTTTTTTTTGCTTTTTTGAATTTAAAAATCCCCCAGTCCAAGGAGATACTTCACTAGTTTTCTTCCCTTACCAACTCTGAAATTCATCTTTCTTGAGAGAAGCTCTGGCCCTACAGAAACAACTGGAAAAACTCTAGGAGACCACAGCAGGCTTGAAACTCACCTGCTGAGTGCTACCAGCAGAAGGATCAGGGACTGGGAGGGTGGCAGAAAACACCTATGTACCTTTTCATTCAGTGGATACTGCATGACAGTGTTAAACAGAAGTAATCCCACGTCATAAATACAACAAGCCCAAACAATCCAAAATCAGATAGAAGAGAAAGGAAGAAAGGGAAGGAAAAAAAAAGAAAATAGAAAAAAGGAGAGAAAAAGAAATAGTCTAAATCCTTTTAATAGTTCTTTTGCTAAGGGTATTTTTTCACCTCTTTAAAAAGATACAGTCAAAAGCTCTTGGACAATAGGAGCATGTGGCCAAGCTCCTGCTCAGACCAGCTGGACGTGCCACAGGCTGGAGCAGTGCTGCAGGGCTGGAGTGATGCAGCAGTTCCCAGCACCACGTGGAGCTGGAAAGCGCCGGTGGCCTCTGTCAGCAGTGAGAGAGGAGTTGCACGCCTCACCCAGGTGACTGTTTGAAAACAGACGGTCACCAAGAGGTCTGAGAACCCTCCAAGTGCTGGAGAGATGCCGGCCATGTCTCCTTCCCCTCCTCAGAGTCCCATCCCGAGCAGTTCTGTACAACGAAGATGACTTCAACGCTTTTCTTCTTTGTACGGTCACGTACCTAAACCCCGAACGTCCGTCTGGCTCCGTCTTGTCCTCAGCCGATGTGCCGGCCGCTCCGCCCCGGGCTGGGGACAGCGGGCAGCCCGAGCTCCCAGGGAAAGGCAGAGTCACAAATCCCACAAGCATAAGTTCCAGCAGCTGCACAGCCAGGCCTGGCCTCTCCCTCGTGGCGCTTCGGGAGCAGCGTGAGGGTCATCACCGCTGCGCGTTGCCTTCTACCGGGAGGATGGCGTGGTGCAGGCTCCGCGTGTGCTTCGAATCCAGCGCCTCGTGCTCTTCCGTGAAGCTGTCCGGGCTCGCCGCTCCGTCCAAAGAGCTTCCACAGCTCGAGTTGGGAGACAACATGTCCTGCAGGAGGTCTTCCTGGACTATCCCCGAGTCTTTGTTCACTTTGCCCCTTTGGTTTCCTTCTTCCTCCTGGTCGTTGAGCAGCTTGGCCAGGAAGTTGATGTATTTCATAGCCAGGCGCAGGATCTCGTTCTTGCTGAGCTTTTTGTCGGGCGGGTGGGTGGGGATGAGCTTGCGCAGCTCTGCGAAGGCCCCGTTGACGTTCTGCTGTCTCCATCTCTCCCGGCTGTTGGTGAAAATGCGACGAACCACTTTCGTGTGAGGACCTGTAATTTCAACCAGGCAGAGTTAGGAGCTGGGTTTAACAGGCCGGGTATTACTTTGCTGAATTGGTCACTGTTTTGCAAATTAACTCACTGGTTAATTTTAGTGAGGTTTAATCAGCAAGGCAGTGAAACAAGGGTTTCCAGCTAACTGGAAGCTGACCCCATGAGCTGAGAAAGCTGTTAACTTCTGTTCAATCCAGCAGAAGGGAAAAATGGAATTGCACCTCTTTGGATCCTCAGATATCTAAATTTACCTCTCCAAGGAAGAAGGCTTAGGCCATGATAAGTGTGCAGGAGGCTGCTGTAATTTTTGGGTATCTCAGCTCATCAAAAATGGGAACTCAGCACCAATGGTCCTATTAAAAGTTTATCTCATTTGATGGCTTTGTTTTCTATCCCAAAAACTGTCTAAAGGACACACCACTGAGACAGGGGAAAATTAGCTTGATCAGGGTCTTTGACAACTCTGAGATCCAGAGGTCTTCCCTGCTGAGAGAAACCACAGAATTGCACCAGCCCTCTGAATGAAGCAGGGTGGTGGGATTTGTCCCATAGCCATGAGGACAGGTGGGAATGTGACCCACAGAGTGAAGGCAGTGTCCTGCTGGAAGGGTGATCACAGGTGAGGATGGAAGTTCCACAACTGACCTGAGGGCTGCCTGCTCTCTCTCCTCATCACTGCCACAGGGCAAAAACTTCCTTTGATGCTAATTGGAGAAGGGACTCCAAATTGCTAGAGGTGTCCGTTTGGCCTAATTACATGTAACCTCCAATTAAACCCTTGGAGTTTTACAGCCGTGTTTCTGAGAGGGGATGCTACACAGGTTGAAGGTACAAAACACACCAATTCCCCTTTCAGCACATCAGGGTAACTCCTGGTCTATATGAGAAAAGCTTTGTGCTAGAAGAGGCCCAAAAGTACATCTACCCAGAAGTACTGTGCTGCAGCAGCAGTGCTGTAAATCAGGATTGCAAGTCCTTGGGTCCGTGGAAACCAGCTCACATGAGGGAACAGTACCATAAAATGCTGTTATTATTACATCCTTTCCATCATCTCCTCCAGGAGACATCAACAATGGAATGTCACATCAATCTCATGAGAATCTGGAAGAATGGCCATAGCAGAAACTCCCATGGGATAGGAAGCATCACATACAATGAAAATCATCACAGAGTGGGAAGCAAAGACTTGCAGGTAACACATCAGTGAGATTTACCCCAAAGGAATTCCCATTCCCACCATCTTTCCCCTGTATTCCCCACTCTGAGACACCTGCCTAACTTCTCCCTTCTGGTGGGAACAAGTCCCTGTTCTTGGTGAGCAGTTTAAGGCACAGCTCTGACATCACCCAGTGAAACCAGCACCCCAGGGTACATTTAAACACATTTATTCTTTTTTAGTAAAACTCCTGGCTGCCTTGACTCTGGCACAGAAGCCAAACAGGTGTGACTTTTATGAAGTCTCCTAGACAGGCTGCACCTCAGCAAATCCCACCTTGCACAACAGGAGAGGGAGAATCCCTTGCTCCAGCTGATCGGATACCATCACACTTTCCTCCCTTCAGGGGAAGCTGAGTCCCTTCAGTCCAGCACATCACACAGAACACTGCAGGGTTTGCATGGGGACACACTCCCAAGCAGCCAGATTGAAGCTTCCAGCTTCTCCAGTGTGTGAGCAGCCACACAACTCCTCCTCACGGGGTGCTCAGAGTGGGAGCCTCCTGAAATCACAAACAGCCCCTGGGACAAGCTGGGGGATGTAGAAATGACAAACACCTCTCTGACCTCTAAGATTCCAGTGTGATGCTTTAATAAAGGCAATATTCACCCCCAAACAGCACCTTACGCCCTCTGTATGAATTAATGTGCAAGAGCTCATGCAAAGAGAAGGTTTTTTATCCCTGATGTACACAGGATTATGGGGAAGGTGTCAGGGACCAAAGGGACCTCAGCAGTACTACGAACTAAGCAGTGAAGAATGTGCTACATCCTACGACAATAATATGACATTTTTACCTCTTTAATGCTCTTCCCAGACAAGACAAATTTTCTGGTCTTGAATCCAGAAAGAGATGCAGCTTAAAAACTATTTACTCCCATAAGGGTATGAGAAATAACCCCAACTTGGATACTGCTCTTTAAAAAATAATCCTCAAGAGACTTTCAGTCTTCAAACATGTGTCTCTGTTCACTGAAAAGTTGATGACTAAAAGACATCTATTCATAAATAGGTCAGAAATCAGAATAAAAAGACCTGTTCATTTTCATCCAGGGGCACCCAAATCAAGCTTCAGTATATAAAACAAATTCTGACACCACTCATATTCTTGATTCCTGCACCAACTAAATTAAACATATCTTTTAGAAAGAGATCAGGTTTTGCCCAAAACATGTCAAGCGATGGAGAAAATGAAAATGCCCCATAGCTGTGTTATAACAGAAAATCTATTTCTCATAAAGAAACTTGCCTCATAATTAATTCAACCAATTGGATGAGAATTTTTGCCTGGATTTTGTTCTAATGGATTGACTGATGCTTTTTAAATTATAATTAGAAATCTGAGGAAAATGAATAAAAAGATGATCTTCCAAAGTTCCAGGACACACTTTTTTAGAGATACTTTTTTGCATTTTTATCTTCACTTCTAGCTATTTTTAAAGAAAATATTAAATGGAACAAAATTTCCATAAAATAGATAAAGAAACACTTGCAAAAACCCCACCATGTATTCTCTTGCAGAAAAAAAACACAAACACAAAGTATCTGGCAAGACTTTCCTGCCTTTCTGCAGCTCCCAAGGGTTGAGGACCCTCAAGAGTGATGCTCCTGTGTGTCATGGATGTCACCCAGCAGGTGACCACCCGAGCAATAAGCAAAACCCCTCAGACCACACCAATGCCTCAGCATAGGATGTACATCCCTAAAAACTGCTCCTGTTTAGACAACATCATCTGATACCTATTTTTCCCCCCCAAAAATATTAAGTCCAGTCTTGGAAATTCACGTGAACCAGAACCTGCAGGATTGGGCCAAATCTGTTCACCTGCATCAAACCACAATTGAAAAACTTGGTTAAAACCAAATATTTGTGTAATCCTTAATATCTAATTTAATAGTAAGTCCAAAGCTTTAGTCAGACACTGTTATTTGATGGACTTTTCCCTGTAACCGCTAAGCCTCGGAATCAAAACCCAGACAAAAAGCCCTTCTTGTACCGGGGCTGTGACATCCCCTGTCCCACGGGGCTGCAGTCTGAAAGGACCAGGAGGGCAGAGAGGGGGAGAGAAGGACTGATTAATGCAGATAATACCCTGAGCCTGTCATTTCGGGATGTATTATTTTAGACTGATGCAGGTTATGATTTGATCCTAGATTAGCTGTGTAGAAGGAAAGGGACAGCTAGCTGGAAAGGAGGAAAATTAATTGTCCAGCAACTGAAATACAGTGTTTACAATTGCTAAAGAGAAAATACATTTCACTGAATCTCGTGTGTAGGGGCTATTAACTCCAGAGATAAACAGGCCGACCTTCCACGTGCAAATTGTTCTTGCAAACGTCCCTTTGCGTGGGCAGCATCCCGTGGGCAAATACCCCCTTGCACGCAGAATCCCACACCCCAAACCTGCTGCCAGGAGCAGGCTGCTGATCCTGCCCTGCCTTCTCCCTTCCATTCTCCGAAATTATCCCGCGGCTCCAGCAGGGATGCCCGCACCTGGGATCTCTGCTTCAACACCAGAATGTCACCTTCCACATCTCTTCCCAGGCTCTGCCACGGGATATTTCTCCACGGCAGGCAGGAACAGTGTGTGGATGTATGACTGAATTAAGGGGCCGGCCACGATCCCACCGCTCCTCCGCAGACTTCAGCGCAGGGTCAGCTCTTTTCCCCCAGCGCTTTAAAGGCAGATTATCCTTTCTGCCCAAGGCTGTGGTCTGCAGTGCGGACGTCTCCTGTCTGAAACGGTTCACAGACGCAACATTTCACTGCAATGGCCCTGATCTGCACTTCAACAAAGACTTACATTTATTGTATTCATTCGGATTTAATCTCTAAGCGATTTGCTGGGTAGGGATGTAATTAACCACAGGCTGAACTGCATCGCTGGGTGCTGGGTGAAGGCGGACTTACGGAGCACGCTGCTGGGACCGCTGTGGGCTCCGCTTACCGGAGAGTCACCCTGACTCTCTGGGCATCCTACTCGCGTTTTACGGCGTTTAGTCCTTTCATTATTTGGGGGTTTATTCCCAGAGTGTGGCATCACGCAGGTACTTGCCCCCCTCAACAGATGGAGACCCCCAACCCCAAGAGGCGGCGCAGGGGCGAAATTCTCTCACCGTCGGTGATCTCCATCTCGTACGGAGAGGGTCTCCGCTTCACCCGGTTGCTGCCGTACATGGAGAAGGAGTCCGGTTCGCCGAAAAACCCGCTGCAAAGAAAGGCAGAGAGGCCGTGAGGACACACCGGCATCCCCCCGGCCCGGCCCGTGCCGGGGGGCTGCGTCCGGGGCCGGCGGGAAGCGGAGCTGCTCCGTGACCTCGGAGCGAGCTCATGGCTCACGAAGCCGAGCCCGGAGTCGTGCGGTGACACCACACGCGGCCGACCGGGGACACGCAGCAAGGGACGCCTGCCCGGCGTGGGCAGGGGAATGTGGGCGGCCTGGGGCGTCCAGGTTTGCGGCTTAGGGCAAAACCCACCCCATTCCACGACTTTGTGCTCCCCCGCAGGCGGACACGCACGTCCACCCGGGCCGGGTCCGCACCGCGGCTTTTTCTGGGAGGCGAGGCGGGGATCCGACTCCGCACACCCCCCGGGCTGGCTCAGCCCCTGTCACAGCCTCTGCTGTCCCTTTCGCTAATTTGCGGGACTCGTCGGAGAACAGAGAGCCAGGGCAGCTCCGAAGAGCTAAACCTGTTCTCGTCGGTTCACTGACGGACCCCTTCGCTCTGCCCAGGACTTTACCACTGTAAATATTTTTCCTTCGAGGAACGACCTTTTCTTTTCTTTTTTTACTTCCCTCCCCCGCCCCCCTTTTCCCTTTCTCTCTTTTCAAAGTTGCGTGAAAACCCGCGCTGACTGAGCGCCGAGCCCCGCGCGGAGGAAGGGATGCTGCTGCTTCTGCCCCAGCATCTCCGCCCCGCACCTCCCGCCGCCCCTCCACCGAGCGGGACACCGGACACCCCTGGGGGAGCCCTCAGGGATGGGATGGGGTAAGGGAGACACGGACCTGTTGATGGTGGCCAGCGGCTGGCCCAGGTTGTAGAGCATGGCCCTGCCGGGGGGCTGCAGCGGGAGCGCGGGGGGGCTCAGCTGCACCATGCGGGCCTCGCAGGCGGCCTCGGCGGCGCGGCACGGCTCGGCTCCCGGCGCTCTCTGCATCGCCTCCCCCGCCGCCTCACGGCTTTTTATGTCCAGCGAGCCCCCCCGGCGCACCAGCTCGATGACGGGCACAGGGGCGGCGGGGGGCCCGGGGGAGGGCCGGCCCGCCTCCTTGGCCGCCCCGTTGAGCAGCAGCTGGGGGTCCGCCGGCGCCTCCATGCCCCCGCGGCTGCTCTCCGGCTCGCTCGTGCTCTCCGCTTCCGAGTCGTGCCGCCGGGCGGGGCGGGCATCGCGGGGGTCACTGGGGGGCGGCGGGGCGGGCGGCCTGTCCATCGTCCTGCGGAGAGAGGCAGCGCTCAGAGCCGGGCACCGAGGGGGGGCTTTACCCCTCCAAGGGCACCGCCCCGACGGGCGGGCCGCTTCGGGGCTTAGACCTCGTCGGTGAGGAATGGGGGAGTTCCTGATCACCCCAAATAATTTAGAGTTTGCTGACGGGACCGGGGGGGTCTGTGGGTCCACCCCGCCGAGCCGTGCGGTGCCGTGACGTCACGGGGCGCCTCGGCCCTATCGTGACGTCACGGAGCCTGGCGGAGCGGTGCTTTGACGTCTCGCAGCGCCCCGGTCCCGCACGGCGGGGACAGGCCGGACCCCCCGGCGCCCCGTGGGGATTCACATCGGCACCGTGGGGGCGGCTGAACAGCGAGGGGGCTCGGACAGCGACCGCAGCGCCGCCGAGGGAGCGAGTTAAATTACGCGGCCAAATTACGGAGAAGGCTCAGCACACACCGCCGCTTTTTTGGGCGTATTTCTCGCCGTTTTAGGGTCCCCGGAGGTGTTTGCTACCCTGTGGAGCCAGCCCAGTCGCGGCCCGGCCTGCCTGCAGCGGCCTTAGCCTCGCGGGCGGCCCCTTCTCCTCCCATGATTATTTTTCATTGTTATTTACAAATTACCGAAATATACCTGAAATCACTTTTTGGGGGAGAGGGGGTTAAACCATCCCTAACGGAGTCAATCCCCCCGCGCATTCGCTGCCGCAGGAAGGAGGAAGGGGCCCGGCCGCACACAGCATTGTCCCCCTTCTCCCACAAAACAAACGCTGTCGCGACAGGACACCTCGCGCCGAGGGCAGACAGCGATATCGCGATTATTTCTAGGTTTTATCTCCCACATATCCCCTCGTCCGGTTTTGGATTTTTTTTTTTTTTTTGCTGTTGTTGTTTGGTTGATTGGCTATTATTTTTCATATAAATAAGGAGTTTCACGGAGCAGAGAGCTGCCACCCATCCTTCTCGCTCCGTTGCCTCGGGTAATTTTTTATTTCGTTTCTGATAGGCTGAGCCGCGAAAAAAAAAACCCGGGTTTTTTGGCCATATCTCACTATCTAGCTGGAAAATAAAATTTTAAAAAACACAACTACCCAACCTAAAGCACAAGTTCTCTGCCTTCCCTCCTGCCCCCTTCCCGCCAGCCCTCTAGAAAGAAAAATCTAATTGCCTATTCCGATATTGTATAGGAAGAGATTACTCACATGTGTCATATTTAAGTAGGGACACCGCAAGTCTCTCCTGTTTCAACAAAAGCGCTCTCAGTGTCAGGCTGAATTTACTCCTCCCACCTCAAGGTACTTACGACTTTACAGAGAGGAAGGACACCCGCATCGGGATAAAACTGCTAAATCCTGGGAGGAAGAGAAGGGGGGGAGAAAAAAAAAAAGGAGAGGGTGGATCTCGTGGGTCCGGATTGCCAGAGATCAGTGGAAGGAGAAAGGTGCAGGGGAGAGGGAAGGAGGGGACAGCACCCCGGGGAGGCCCCTGTGATAGGGGACAGCGGCCACCCCCGTGTCCCCCCCCGCCGCCGCCGGGAGCCGCCGCCTCGCACACGAGGCCACAACGAGCGACGGCCATGGCCTGGCGTGGAAAAAAAAATAAACAGAGAAATAAAAAAAAAAAAAAGGCGTGAAAAAAAGCGCCCTATATTTGGGGCGAATTGGGCGGTTTTTTGGACACATTGCAAGCCCGGTCTTCCCGGGAGGAAATCCCAGACGGGGCCGGACACGGGGTTGTTTTTCTCCCTATGGGCTCGCACGAAGCGGCGACGGCGGCGACGTTTCTCCCGCGTCCGGCTGGAAAATTTAATTCCTGAAGGGGCAAATTAAATTCCTCACGGGGCCGGTTACCGGCCGCCCTCCCGGCCGAGGAACCGCGACAGCCGGCACCGGGCCGGCGGCGGAGTCAGCCCGCTCCCCACCGCCCAGCGACAGGAAGGCGAGGCCGGTTCACCCCGCCAACGAAATCGCGAAAAATTAGGTTTTCCCCTTCGTAATAAAGGAAATAATCCCGATGGCGTCTGTTCGCGCATTCGTTATAAAACGAAATACACAAAACCGAAAAGGTATCAGCAGTATTTTGCCTTAAATTGGGTGGTTTCGTTTAGAAAAAAATGGAGGGGGGGCATTAAATCCCCGCCCGCTGGTTTCTGCTCCGCAAAATCCTTTTGTTTTCCAGCAGCCGATCGGCAGGAAATTTCCAACTCAAAAGCGCACCTCTGCCGCCGGCCCTTTGTAGGGAAATACCCCCAAGCGAAGGGGCAGGAGGGAGCGGGATATCGGGGACCCCCTTCTCGGGGAGAAGCGCTCCGGTTCTGGCCGCGGCCGGGCCGTGTCCCGGTGTTTGTCCCTGGGGAGGGGCTGGGGGAGCCGGGCCCGGTGGGTGCTTCGCCCCCAGCGCCCCCCAGCCCGTCCCAGCCGCCGCGGCCCGAGGGTCCTGGGGCGGTGCGGGTGCCGCACCCCACAATTTCAAAGGGCAAAGCGTATTCTCCTCCTCACCGACCCCGCATCAAAGAATAAAAAAGATGAAAACCCAACCGCGGAAAAGATATTGTGTTTTTCCCCCTGTCTCTCATGTGGGGCAGAAGCCCCCCAAAGCCCACTCGCTGCCCTCCGGAGCCCCCCAAAACCATATCCCGCCGTCCCCAGCGCCCAGCCCTCTGCAGAGCCGATTCCTCTTTACTCACCATTTGCTTTTCATTGGGAAAAGTGAGTGGAGCCATTTTGTGGCCTACGCATCGCGGCTATATTTGTAGTAAGTGTTGGGTGGCTTCAGCTGGGTAGGCTCTAATTCCACATCACGTCCAGTTTCCTATTTAGTATGGAGAGCGGAACACTACTGCAATGTGGCCGAGAGAGATAAAACCCCAGCAGTGGCCCGCCTGCCCTGATAAGCTTCTAAACCCATTATTTATGAAATGATTCATTATTATTTGGCAATTTTATCGAAGGAAAGCGGAAAATTATTGCAGGGATATGCATAGGAATAACTCCGGAATGCATGCCTTCTAGCTTTTTATGTGTGTGTGCTTAGATGCTCTTAAAAAGACACTGAAAAAAAAAAAAAAAAAAAAAAAAAAAGTAATAAAAAATTGCACTGTGGCTGCCCGCATCTGAATAGCGATTCTTTATTTTAGTCCTCTTGGAGGTTATTATGCCCCTGTTATTTTTTCTCTCTCTCTCTTTTTTTTTTTATTATTATTAAATATGGAACACCTACTCCGTTCTTAATTAAATTTAATGAGCCAAAATAAATTGTTGGAGATGTTGAGAGAGGGGGAAGGGGTGTGGGCTTCTTTGGGACAAGAGGAGGTAAATAAAGCACATCGAGAGGAGATCTTTTGGAGAAAAGCAGCCCCATCTCCAGCCTTCCTCTCCCCACACTGTGCATTTTTGCTGAAGGGCTGAATTGGGGCGAGTTCCCTGTCTCGTCACCCATTCTGGGGTGGGAGGAGGCCGAGCATCCCTGCCGAGCTGGGGGACGCTGGGGACTGTGAGCGGAGCGGGTACCGAGCCGGCACCTCTCGCCCTCGAGAAATTAGGGATGTGAGCGGCGGACCCCGGAGGAGAGGGGCTTGCGGAAGGGGAAAAAGGGCCCTGACTCGCCCCGTAGCAGTGCGGGGCAGCCAGCGGGGCTGGGGCCGGGCTGCGCACCCCGTGGGGGCTGGAGCTTGGACCGGCTGCGCGCCCCGTCGGGGAAGGGGCTCAGCCAGGCCGCGGCGAGCTCCGGGACCGAGCGGACAGGGACCCCCGGGTGGACAGGGACCCCCGGGCGGACAGGGACCCCTGGGTGGGCAGGGACCCCCGGCCTGGGCAGAGCCGCCGTGTCCCCGGAGCGGCTCGTGGGGACGGGTGGCGGTCGCTGCGGGGTCGCGGTGCCCTGCGCGGCGCTCGCAAAGCGACGGGACGCGCCTAAACCTCCCCGAAATGTCAGAGGCTCCCGGCATGGAAAGGAGGAAGGCGGGAGTCGCTGAAGGGTCCCAGATCCGCTCCTCGAGCACCCACGGGTAGCGCGGCCCCAAAGGCAGCGGCGGAGAGCGGTTTTGGGCAGCTCGGGCATCGGCTTGCGGGGGAACCCGAAAATCAACGAAATCACCCCCGGCGCGGGGCGGGGGAGACGGGGCCTCGGCTGAGTCCCTCCCGGGACACCCCCCGGTCTCCTCTGCGGGACTTGGGCCACGCAGCAGCCCCCGGGCGTGCGCGGGGCTCGGGGGAGACGCGGCGGCCGCACCTGCCGTGGAGCGGGGGGCGGCGGGGGCCCGGGGTGCGGGGGTCGCTATTGTCTCCCCGCCACCTGCGCGCCCTCCCGCAGGGGGAAATGCCGGAGCTGTTATTCTTCCTTTCACTCCTTCCCCTCAGCCTCCCGCTCTGGACGCGGCCGTGGGAGAGGTTTCCACAAGCCGCGGTCGCTCCCCCCGCGGCAGGGCCGGGCCCGGGGCCGTGTCCCCGGCGGCAGGAGCCCGCACGATGCCGGCAGCGTGCGTGGGGCGGCGGGGCAGCGACGGTCACGACGCGCCGGAGAGCCCGCCGTGCCTCCCGCCAGGAAACACGACCATTTTCGAGCCGGCTCCTCTCACCAACAGGAAGCGTTAAAGATAGAACAGCCGGGGCTGGGCGGGGGAGATTAGGAAGCCGAGCATCTTCTGAGCACCGAGGGCTGCTGCGGGGCCATTCCCAGCCGTGCTGTGGTGGGAGCCGGGGCCGTGCTCAACCCACGTCCAGCCCGCATTTTTACCTCTTCAGTGAAGAGGGAGCAAACCCTGGAGTCAGGGTGGGGAGCACCAAAAAGATCCAAAGTGGTCAGTGATGCTCCAAGCAGACCCAGCACCTTTTCAACTAACACCATAAATATCTTCCCCTAATTATAATAAAGAATAGCTAGAAACTATAGAAGAAAAAAAACCCCAAAAACTCCCCAAAACCCAAATCAATAAAGCCTGAATATTGCCCCATTACCCATGCCATCACCTGAAAAACCAGCTCTAGAGCTTGGGCTCCAATGCTCGGTTAACAAAGCCAGACCTGGCTGTCCATGTGTTTTTTGCCTCAAATTGGAGTAGATGCTTCAGAGGAAAAAAAAATTCCAGACATCTTAAAATTACTCAGCACCACACTATGAAAGGAAAATGCTGCTTAAAGGGAAGGGTGTTTTTTGTTGTTTTGGTCCAGTAAATTAACAATTTGCTTGCTCGGAGGTTGCTGTCCAGGATTATATGATTTGTGTAACTTATTATAACACCACACCCTTGTCCTGAGCTGTGTGCAAGTAGTTTGGCTTTTGTTTTCAAATTGTTTCTAGCCCTTGAGCATTTGAAGAAAGTCTTTAAAATATTAACCAATACAACTGTCATCTTCCTGTGTTTCCAGACATTTTACAATAGGAAACAAAGAACAAAACCCTGCAACAATAGCTCAGAGGTATGAATTGCCTCATTCATCTCACTGGAATGTTCAAAAACATTAACTATTTTTTGACTGATTCAGCAGAAAATGTGCTGGCAGATAATGAGCTTATGCCTGATCCAGGGGAGATTCAGGGACTGAGAAAGGTTTTATTTTTCAGCACAGCAAAGTAGCACCTTTCCTGAAAGGAAGCAAATACCCTTGTTGATGGAAGAGGCTGCGTGAGAGGAGAAATTCTGGCTTAAAAGGAGCTGCTGCCTTCCTCTCTCTGTACTGGCTTCAAAATGGCACATGGCTTATCTCAGCCCGATTCTGTAATAAATTAATTAGCAATTAGTGCCCACTCAAACATACCAAGAACTAACACTGCAGTCCTTAGGATTTGACTGGGAAAGGCTCAGGATTTCAGTGGGGGTGTTTTAATCTCTAGTTTAACACTCAGAACAGGAAAGGCAAGGTCACCACCACCGGCTGAACTGCCGGTTGAGACAAAGCCATCACTGAAAGTTCATTCCAATGCCTGTGAGAGAGTGCTGATGCACTCAAAGGCCAGTGAGAAAACACATGGCTCCACCATCATTCCACTGTCCTCCCACCAGGAATGGTGGGAACGGGAAAGAATCACCACTTCCAGCCAAATTCTTCATCTTGTGCAATATTATCACCATGAGGTTATGGAAAAGAGCTGCTTCATTAATAGACAGCAGTGCTTGGTGACAGAGTATTTGTGTTCATTCAGAACAAAGTAAATTATTATTTGTGCTTACCCCATCACCCAGTATCAGATTCTTGAGGGGTTCAGTAGCAGGTGAATCAGTGAACTTCAGGTTAACCATTCTAACAATGGCTGGGAAGCCACATATGTCTTAAATAAAGACAACACCAGACAACTGAAGATTAATTTTTTTAATGAAACCTTTGACCTTTATGAGCAGTATGCAATTTTAAATAAATAAAAAACATAGAGGTGAAAAAAAAAAAAATCACAAAAGTTTTAAAAGTGCCAGCTTTCTCCCATTTCCTTCAAAGATTTCATGATACAGAGAGTTACATGTGCCATTTTGGCTGAATTAAAAATAATTTTATACAAAGTAAAGTCAATGTTATACTTCTCCACAGACACAACCCGCCCCCCCCCCAGTAATCCAACCATTTCAGCAAACTTCTAGAAATTAGTGCTTTAGCTGTTACCCCTGCTCTGCCACACACATTATCAGTGGCTCACAGTTGGCACAAACATGGAAAAGTCTGTTTTTAAAAAGTCAACAGAAGAACACTTGAGTAATCACCACTGATAAAATTATATTAAAAGTACGTCTTGGGCTCAGGTTGATTCACCTTCAGTATGCTTTAAAATCACACCTAACTGTAAACAAAAGTGCACACATATGTCAACGCTGATCAGCACTGCCTCAGGCAGGCACTTCGAGGTGGCTGTCCCTGAGCTGGGCTGAAAACTCAGTTCTGCAAGTTTTACATTGCTACAACAGAGTGACCTCTTCAAAGACAGCTCAATCCCGTGGTTTCCTGTAGTCTTTTACAGAGAGGTCCCTCTGATTTGAAGCAGTGGTTGCAGCCATCTCAAGGGATGTTCAGAACAGCTTTGGTAATTGCCTGAGTTGTTTCACATCAAGAATGGTGCCAACAGAATTTATGCTGTTTGACTGGTTTAACATTTCAAGAGTTGGAGGATGTAGATTACCACGGAAGACCTGAGTATCTCCTTCATCTTTCCTGACAGGTTGTTCAGTGAATTCAACCCTCCCAGGTAACAATCTGGCTTTTGATTTTAAATCCTTTAGGAACTGAAGGGAGTTTTCATCTGCTTGATCTGTCCTGGGAGGAAAAATTTCATTTGTAATATTTCTTAACACAGGGCTGTTTAATTCTGGTGGAGAAGCATTAGTAGCCAACTCTCTGCTGTAACTTTTGAGGTGAATGGGAAGTCTTCCATCCATCCTTTTGGATAATTCAGCCTGGTGGTTGAAACTGTCCAATGCAGGGGTACAGTTTTTGTCTGGCATGCTTTTGCTTTTGACAGTGCCAAAATTGCCATCTTGAGAATGCAGTTCCTCCTCATCCTCACTGCTGTCATTGCCCTGTATCAGCCCATATCGCTTCATGTACTTCTTGGTTGCAAAGGACATGTTATTGGGAGAAATTAAGCTCAGACCCACCATGCTCTTGTCTGTATTTGTTTGCAAGATGTCCTGGAAGAAGAAATCTGCAGGAGGATTTTGGCCTGAGCGACTGAGAGACAGCCGGGATAACTGATTTTCACTGAGATATTTGAGTGCTATAGCATTTGCTTCCATGCTCAGATCAACCACATTGGGGCACATGCTGACATTGGCAAGTGACATGGAATTCAATCCAGGCACCACTGCTCCGGGACTTATGCACGCCAAGATGCTGAAATAAAGCAACAAAAAGTTACCTTAGCACTACAGGAAAAGCATGTATTTCACAAGTTTGCTCACTGTACTGATTTTTCCTTTCTTCTGAAAAGGACAGCTCCATCAGGATTGAGAACATATCTGCACATACTGAAGAGCAGCTGCTCACCCCCACAGTATCCAAACACTGTCAGAGGATGGATAATATTCCCTTCTCTTTCAATACACAGTATCCCCATAAGAAGAGCCACCCATCTCTAACAAGTTAAAGAGCTGGTTTTGGTTTTAAAGCAGGTTGAGCTCTTGGTCTTTTCTCACCAGTGAATGTGACATTATGTGTGTCTGATCCTACAACTCTGAATTCTACTATTTAACCCAAATTTTATTGCTAGAAATACAAACCCAATGACTGAGACCAAGAACATCTTCCCCAACGCATGGTAATTTCAGAATTTTTACAGAAACTCTGACATAGCATCTGTTTCCAGAAGCCTACAAGGTTCTAGTTTTTGAAGTATTTTCAAATGGGAAACGTTCATTTGTTCTGTCGCCTGGTACAGCAATTTCTTGTATATATAACAAGTGTTTATAGACTGAAAGAACAAGCTCTGGTACACCAGTAGTGGTTGTAAAACCACTGCATTTAGTCCACACATCATATATTAGTTCACAAACCCAAGCTCTTCATATTAAGAGGCTTTCTATTTCACTGAGCACAAATTCTGAAGTTTGCCCAGGGAGAATAAACTGGCTCAGAACAACAACAAGCACTTATGCTGTGGAGCTGCACTGTTGTTTCCTTCTCTTCTGAGCTGTAGACCTTTTCTCAGAATTGTTTATCAGTCTTGAAAGTGGCAGAAGGAAGAACTCCACCCCACTCCCCAATTTTGAGGGAAAAAACCCCAAGAGTTCCAGTTTTGCCTTATGGGTTCACATGTTAGCATGTTATTGACATTAAAAAGAGCATTAACAGACTCTCCAGCCAGGAAGGTAGTCCAGAAATACCAGAAAAACACACAGTAAAATACAAGTAAAAAGGAGAGAAAGGAGGTTAGAAATCGTATGACTGGAAACAGCTTTTGATACGTGGCTGAAGAGGAGATTAATTAGGAGGTGGTTACATTTTTTGTTTACATAACAGCTACACACTAGGATCAAGAAGACAATAAGGATGAAAGTGAAGCTGTACCAGGCAGTCAGCCTATTCCTACACAGCTACACAAGTAAATTCCTGTGCCTAAAAACCCTCCTTCAGAAGTGACTTCTCTGTTCCTTCCTCTGTTTCAACAAGGCTGTTTCCCTCCCCAGCACTTTCCCTGCTAAAGGCACAGCACCCATAGTAACAAGCAATTAGGACAGAACCAGTTTTGATTAGATACCAAAGGCACAAGAACTATTTTACAGATACTGGTAAAGTGCTATTCAAAACCACCAGCATTTTACCTGGCACTCTCTACTTTGTGTGTGTTCTCCTTCACACTGCCAGGTGAGTCCACTGCCACTCCAAGACTCCTCAGCTGTTTGAGTGTGGCACTAATGACGCTCTCTCTGTCCACCCCTCCTGTGCCAGTCTCTGAAGCCACTTCTGCTGTATCATCAATATCCTGATATTTAGGACCATCGTCATGAACAAATCCTGATTTTAAAGGCAATTGATCTTGCTCTTCCGAGGTTTTTAAGAGGTGGTTTACTTGGCCCTACAGAAAAAGGGAGCAGGGAAGAGACCACATGGCAAAAACATCATAAACATGCAGGAGCTGTCAAATACCAAAATCCTGACTTAGTCTTACACAACTTCAAATACAACTTGATGGATTAATAGGTTATTCTGACAAAGAAGGCAAATTCAGATACAGCTCAGATGCAATCACTTAAACTCACAGCAATGCAGTCAAACATTGGAACATCTTACACTTCAAGCTTTCTGTAAGAGTCTGTTCTGAATTTCAACACTTCACATATTGATATTCTTCAGGATTAAAATACCTGCCCTTTAAGGGACATAAATATAAAATGCTGTGTTATTTTAAAAGGCCACTAATCTGGGAAGTTAATCAGCTGATGTCTTTGAATTAAAGAATTATTATTTATTAGATAATAGACAGTACTCCATGTGTGCATGAAAGAGGTACAAAATAACCACTTAAACATTTAAAAAAAAAAAAGAAGAACCACAAACTTGGAGCATTGTGTAGAGCACAATGTGAATTTGAAAACCACACGCAGCTTTCATTCATGCCAATACCACATCATAACTTCAGCAGGGTGCTGTTCTGACTGTTGCACTCAGTGCATAATATAAAACGTGCATGAGTTACCAGTAAGTCCTGGTAAAGCTTCTGCTCCTCCGAGGGCTGCCGAGGCAGCAGCGAGGCGGGTGGCTCAGAGCTCGGCTCACTTGTTACCACCACCTGGCTCCTGGCTCCCTCCGATGGCTCTTTCTGTAAAGACACACTGACACTTTCTTCCAAGGACGAACCGCGAGCAAGTGCTTGGGAAACGTTTCCAGTCCTGGAAGAGAACACCAAGATAGCTACAAACTTCCTTGAAACAGCAAAAGCATCATTATCACTACATGTATTTTATTTTTTCATGAACACCAGAGGAGAACAATAGAGTACTGCTAACAGATCCTGACAAGTTTTAGTTTGCCTGCTGCTTGAGATTTTGCTCCTTTCTGCAGGCATTTTCTTTCAAAGTGACTTCTTTTAAAAGTCATTTGGGAAGACTGAGGAAATACACCTCTAAGTGGGCAACTACAGCAGCTCGACTAGTTTTTCAAAAGGTGATTTGAAAGTGGCAATAGCAACTCTGGACTAGTCAAAACTCAATGACACTCTATGACTTAAACCAGATGAAAGAAAAGTAATTAACAATTTGGAATTTATGTTTTCAGCATTTCACTTACAAGCCTTTAGGAGCAAGTATCTTCCATATGCTTTGACACATGACTTACTGAAAAATCTGCTTTTACCAAGATATATAACTCATCAGGGGATTCCTGTGGCAGTTTAAAAACTTCTCAAAGACAGTTACAAGTACACACATGCACACTGAGTATCACAAACTGAGAACAAACACCTGAAATATTTTTCAGTAAGACATGTGAAAGAGGAGCAATAAAGGGTAAATACTCTAAATGACACAATGCTCTGCACCCCCCTCAGTTGGTGTGTGCATTGCATAAGCCTTTGGAGACCAGACATATCAATACTACTATCATCCCAAGAAGATCCTTAAGCGACCCTCCTCCCCCTTCCTGTTCCTCCTGAGGAGACAAGTGTAAGATAAGGGAATTTCAGAACTCAACTTATCAATTGCCTGCATTGAAAGCGATAAGATTTAAACCACGTGACATACCAGATAGTCAATGTAGGTTATCAGCTACTGTTACACCAGCAATTATTCATCATTCCCAAAAATGTTCCCCTCCTTCTCCAAGAAATCTGGGTGATGCTCTACATTCTGACTATAAGATACTTTACAGCTATTTTACAGGTTTATGAATCCAAGTTGAAGAGAACCTTAAGAAGGCATTGTCCAATACAATGTTCATATGATTGATCTGAATCCGTAACATTCGTGGTAGCAGTGTATGTTTGCAGTCAGTACTTTAATCAAGGACTATGAATAGTTAAATTACAGCTTAAATAACATAATCTTTTCTAATATGAGTATTTTAGAAACCTAATTTAACTGGAAGGGTATTCCCCCTCCTTTGGCTTTTTATACTTAGACAATATTAGATCACTAAAGTGCTAAATTGTTCAGCTATTCCTACGTAGAAATAGCATCCACATAGATAACTAAAAATATTTTTAAAAACACTTCCCAAATTAGTCTGAGATTAGTCACTGCACTATAAAGAATCTGAACTTAAAAATAATTAAATTAACAGCAGTGAAGTCAGTACCTGCATGCACCACACACAAAGTAATCAGGCATAAAATAAATAGGAATTCAGGGAACAGCAACATAACCACAAACTCGTCATCCCAAGCCCCTCAGACCAGAAGGGTTCTGAATGCTGACAAGAAAAAGCCACTGTAGAAAAACAACTGACTATAGCAGCATCCCCTTTTCCAGTCAGGATTCAAGGTAAGACAAGGAATGCTGCCAGCACAGTGCATGCTTTTGCAAGTTAAAGGCTTTTGCCATCAGCTGCTGCTGATAGGTAGGTGAGCTAAACCTGCATGACTGATAAATGCAGACTCTAAAGGCAACTGTGTTTTCGTGAGCTGTACAATTTGAAACATAATTAAAAATAAAGAAAGGAGAGAACACAACAACTGAAGTCAGTCTATTTATAACTCCTGAAGAAAAAAATATTACAGAAGTAATAACTTACATAAGGCAGCTCAGCACATTATGTGAGCACTGGGTGTTCCTGTTACTTACTGGGGAGTGCTCTGATTAGTTCCTTCTTCCACAAGGTGAACACTCTCTACAAAGCTGGGCATGTCAACCACCCTTAAGGAAGAAGCAATGCTTGTATTACTTGCATCTTGTTCAGCATTAATTGAAATGTTTATATCCTCCTTAGAAACCTCTCCATCTTCTTTTTTCCCTTGTGCCATGGAGTTGCCTTGTTTTTCTGAGGCTGTATTCCAAAATAAACTGGCACCTAGGACAAAATTAGAGATTTAACTATTTAGAAAAAGTCATTACTTTCTTCTGAGACCCTTTAGTTTTGTATAGCTAGAGGAATAATTTTCTCCTGTTCATGTTTCTTTCACCATTTTAAAAGTGGTTTACAGTTTAAATCAGCTAAAAAAGTTGCCAAAACATCATTCAAGTCCTAGTTTCTTCCAAAGTATACTTGATGAAAAGAAATGGTTGTATTAAATAATTTTAATGCATTGACCTTGAGCCCGTTTCAAAGTTTCCTCCAGACTAACCACAAGATTTCCATGGGTTTAACAGGAACCAATATGTTAATAAGCAGCTGTACAGATAGAGTTGCATAACCTGCCTAAATTAAAGCAAATACAATCTCCACTTTATGCATGATTTACAAACAACATCAATAAAATATTTATTGGAACACTATATGGCACAGAAGCTATTACTTTTCAAAACAGCGTATTAAATAAAAAAAGATGTGGAATTATGTTTCAATAAGACAATTTTAAATAGAACACCTTTCTAAAGCTATTAGAAATAATTCTTTCAGTGATGGCAATCAAAGACAAAAGCAACTCCAGCCTTAACTTGCAAATAGCACCTCAACAACTCAGGTGTCTTTTGGATCTAGGTGCATGTTTGCACAGCTTCAGCATTTCTACAAAACACTTCCTCCATGCCCAAACAAACCACAGAAACGTCCAGAAAAAGCGATGCCAAGTCTGTTTTAAAAGAATGCAGCGTTGTTACCTGTGCTCACAGCAACGCTGACACTTTCCCTCTTGTGTGATCGCGGTGAGGTCTGTGTTTCCATGGAAACGAGGTCCCCTGGCTTCTCGGGCTGCACCGCCTGGCTGGCTGCTGCTGCCACCTCCGAGGAGCCTGCCTGGCGAGCCTGTGCTTCCAGCAAGCGCTGGATCTGTAACAGTCATCACCAAGTCAGCATTTGGACAACAAAATATAACCTCTAACAGGCAAAAGTGAATTAATTGGGTTCTGCTAAGATCTGGATTCAAACACAGGCTGCGCTGCCACAGCAGTCTGAACACCTTCCAGTTCTCAGCAGTGCACACAGCATAAATCAAAACACCAATTTTGATGCTGGCAGAGCCAGCAAAGAAGATCTTTAAGCACATTGGCAGAGGCAGCATCAAGACAACTTGGGTAAAGCCTATTTGCACCACACGTGCTGGATGTATTCCTTCCTTTTCATTCCCATACAAAGCCTATTAACTGACTTACCAGCCAAGCATTTATATGGCAACTGTCCCTACACCAACTTTGTATTAATTACAAAGCTAAGCAATTAAATGATAAAATTAGGGTTGCCAGGCAATCTTCTCTCTAGGATTTTCATCCACCCTCTTTACCAATTAGCTTGCAGCTCCAGGGAGAAATACAGTAACAGTGAAGGCTGCAGTAAGGAGGGGTTTCCCTCATGCACAACCCATGTTTTTTTACATACAGGAGCCTGATTTTACATATAGGAACTACACCAAAAATATATTCCAGCTGTAGTTTTCTAGATTAAGTACTGCAAACTTTCCTGTTCGTATTGTTCATCACCAGCAGCAAAATTCAAACGCAGGGTCTTCAGCCCCAAATCTTACCCTGCAAAATACAGGGCCTGCAAGTTGATCAGGGGGCTGGGATTTTGAAGAAACTTAACCTGGTGAGGCAACAGAATTCATTAAGACACCCAAAGTCCAGTTTTCTAGCACAGTGATGAAGACCTGATGAATCAGGAATTGATGCAGACAACTGAAGTTTTCAAAGCAACAGCTCAGGGAGCTGCAGGCTTAAAGGTGGAAAAAGCAATATATGAGAACATTCTGTGCTTCATCTGTGTATTTACAGTAATTCCAAAGCCTATAACCTATGTGGTAATTTTATTTATACAAAAAAGCATGTATGTAGAAAAGCATTTATGCAGAAAGTGTATCAGTTTGCATTACAGTCTACTAAAAAGAAACCTTCATGTTTCAGAAATAAAAACAAATGTAAAATGTAATTAGATGTAAGTCAAATAATTTTTAAAGGGACACCAACTGGTAGAACTAATTGAGTCCCCCCTCCAAGCGCAGACTGCAGCTGGTACGACACACTCCCTTGTTCCAACATGGATAGACAACAGTTAATTTAATTCCTTTGGCAACTATCAAAGCATAATCACTGAGAGGGCAGAGCAGAAAGCTGACATTTCCACAAACCTGAGCTTGAAGTAATTTGAGTTGCCTGTCTTGCTCGGTGAGAAGCCTGTATGCATCTGGAGATAATCCCATCATTCCATTATCAGATGCTGCTGCAGGGGCAGGCGTGTGCAGGCACGGCGAGTGGGCTGCACAGCACTGCGCACTCGAGGGGCTCGCACTCGACGGCATCCTTATTCCAGGTGATAAGCCACTGTCAAGAGAACAGCTCCCTGTGTTCCCAGGATATCTCACGTTTATAGGGCTGCTTGTGGCATATCCTGGTTTGCAGCAAACGTTTGGGCAAATGATGTTTTGATGGAAAACTGCACAAGGGTTTTGCTGAGCCATCTCTGATTGGATTTCCGCTCCGTTGTTGGGGCTCACTTTACCAATTCCTTGCCATGAGTTTATGGGATTGTACTGGAGAGAAGCAGGACTCTGACAGCTGCATGCTGGACAGCAAGGTGGCACTTGAACTGGCAACTGCAGGTCTGGTGGCTGTCTGCAGCTCTGTGGTGACAAAGCAGAGTTGTGGAGGACTGGCTGAGTAACAGCAGGAGGAAGCTGCTTGGAACCAGCTATTGATGTTCTCCTAACTGGAGGCTCTCCCTGTGGTGTGACACTTTCAGGATTTAATACAAGTTTTTCCAATGGCTTTCTGGGGTGGTGCACAGATGTGTCTGGGGAAGGCCCACTACAAGGGGTTGAAGGAGAAGATGATCCTGAACTTTTTCTTGATTGAGGGCAAGCCTTCTTACACTGCATCTGCTGCTGTAGTAGAGCTTGATTTCCTCTACAAGGCATTGAAGCTGGAATTTTCTGGTTTATAGGATTTGGTAATCGCCTCAAAGGGGGATCTCCCATATTAGCAGGAAAGTTCTGCCTGTCTTCAGAGTGCTGGCTGGGGTGACATGTAGATCTCATACACCACTTCTTATTAATAGGCTGGTTTGCCACTGTGGGTAGACTTCTAGCACTTGAAGTCCCCACAGGCTTAGATGATTGTCCCGATTCTACAAAACTCCCATCCAAAATAAGAGACAGCTCCGGCACTGAAGGAAAGATTCTGGTAACCTGAAGGGACAATGACACACATGTATGTATGATAATTTAAAAACATTGTCTGCTCTTTGAATGCAGAATGTCCTCAAAGAAAGCGTTTTAATTTAAAATCAGTATATGATGATTATCAGCTCCAAACCAACTACATGTTAAACACATCCCTAAAAGACTGGAGAATCCAGGAAAAACAGCAAGATCTCTAGGACCATTCTTAGAGGAAAACTGCTTTCATACAGCATAACAGCCTGTCTATCAAATGAATGCCCCACGTCATTCAGAAGCACATTTCAGAATATGGATATTCTCCTCCTAGAAATGGACTGTATGTTCCCTCTTACTATTCTGAGACCCAGGAGATACGTTCTGTTGCACCTATTTTATACACAACTGTCACATCCTTCTAACATATGCTGTACAAGGGCTGGGATTTATTGTACTTGCACACAATTCAGTAAGCAAAGGACAGAGCAGCAGATCTTTTGGGTAAATGAAACAAAAAAAAACCACAAGAGCTTGTTGTCTCTGTCTCAGACACTACAGCTCTTCCAATAAACAAAGGCCAGACTCCTAATGCAGAAACTACTCTCTCTGTCCCCAAATCATAGCATGTACAGGAATTAAAGTGCCTAGAATACTGGAAAAATGGCAGGTTAACAAGAGGAGTTGGGACTCTTGGTTCACTTCTTCAATTCTGGTTTCCCCTGCTACCACTTTGAGAAACAGTTTACACTCTCCAGTTCCCTTACAATGGTTTTTGCTGCTCTAAGCGTCATATCTGAGATACTCAGAACAACTATTTATTTACTTACCTGTTGACTCACTGGGTGAGGACTTGGAATTGGTCTGGGGGATAAATCCTCATCTTCCACACCAGAGTCGTGATCACTTGCTGACAACTTGCTGGGTGAAGAGCCTTGGGGAGGACTAAAAACCAATATAAATCAAAGTAAAAATTCCTGCTTGCCAGATTTTGCAGCAGTAACACAAAACTTAATGTTTTTCAATGTGCCATTTACAGTGCATCATTTTTCTAGGAAGCAGTTGCTATCCACCTTCTCCCTGGTTAGCTCAGGAGTTCATCCTGCAAACAGTTCTAAGATCAAACAACAAAAATACAAATGCTGCTTTTGGGCAACGAGATACAAACCCTCCCTCCCCACAGCCTTACACAAACACAACTTTTAAGTGACATTCTAACAGCAAAGCACTGATTTATATTAAAAAGATAGGAGGTGCTACAGTAAAGATTGTAACATTGTTTGAAGGAAAAAAAAGGCCATCTTCTAGTCATGGATAAAAATTTGATGGATAAGCCAGATTCTTAAAAATTACTAAGTTTCAACCTATCTGGGTCTCAGAGCTCTGGAAAGTGGGAAGAAAAAAACGAAAAATTTTCCGACTTAAGTAGATTTCAATTAGAGATTTGCTTCAAAGGACAGGTCTCACTTAAAGCTTAATACAGTGAACTAAGCCTCATCAGTGAGGAAGCCTTTTTAGACACATCCACTGTATAAATTACAGCCACCGCTACCAAGTAGTTTTTCTTGGAATACAGTCAGCTTGACCATCTCACTTGAAAAATATTAACTCTAGGAATAAACAAAAGCACATAGACAAATTTTAATGCAAGAAAATGTATGCACAGCTAAACTGACACATAACACAGAACAGATCAAAAACCACATCCAAGAAATATTTCATTTTTGCATATAAATGGCATCTGAAAGATTTACCTTTTGATTGGAAGTTTCTTGCAAATTCTGCTGAAGAACTCAGTTTCTGCATTTTGGTTTTCTGCGCTCAACTCAAACTGGATAGGGCTCTTGTCTGATGGTTCAACATTCTGGAATGAAATATTTGATATTTGTGAAGCACTAAATCTTCAAACTTTCAATCACTCATAAAGAAACAGCTTTAAGGACTTCTATATGATTATTTGCTGCTTGCCCTCTACTTTCAAATTTTTCACCACTACAAGGAAGCAGGCAACTTCCCTTCCTGTTTAACACTGCTCTTCTGCTACTCTGTAAAGTAGTGGGGCTAATTATAGCCATGAGCAGATGCTTCCTCACTGTAACTGCTCAGATACTCCACCAGGGCTGTCACCACTGCAGGAAACAGCAAACGTTTCTGGACTATTTCACACACCACAGCTGGGCAACTCCTGGAGACAACAGAAGTGAGCTTCTGTGGAAAGACCTGTCACCTTCAGAAAGCCAAGCCACCCTAGGCTAAAGGTGGAAGGCAACCTTGAAAACAAGGAAATTCAATAGGGAAGAGAGCTGTGTACACAGCACAGCACACACATTACACTCACTGCTTCTCTGACAGATCGTAGCAGCATTTACTGAGCAAATTAACAATTCAACTTCAGGTTCTGCACAAGGAAAATACAAAAGGAACTGAGGTTTCCCAGAACTTCCTGAAACTTTACTAGCCATCTCCCAGACTTGTATCATCAAATTCTTTCAAAGAGCTACTTTGCACAAAGATAAAATTTGCAATTGATCAATTGATAATTGATAACTGTGATGAAATTAGTAACCACTGGATTCCCTTTTGCGTTTAACTTCAAGCAAAGCACAACACTCAGCTTTGCTCTCCAGCAAGCATCACCCAGAGCAACTGCTGGATGTGGCCAAGGTGAACACAGCACACCAGAGTAACAAATGCTAAAGGAAGTCTGAGTCTCTCCTCACAAAGCCAGAAGGTCACTAGTGGGAAGGAACACCAACTAAGCCCAACACAGCTCAGTACATTTAAAAGACAGATCCTTAATGCTGATAGAAAGGCGAGCAGTGCTGACTCTCTTACTTACTCTGCAAGTAATTTCTCAATTTGAGGGACAAACTGAATTTACAGTGATCACTGTGAAAAAGCAGCTTTATAGAGCTACATCATTTTCAAACACTACAGATCCGTTTGGGTCACATCATAATGACTCCTTTAAGGCAAATTTTGAAATACCACAATGCAGGAGGAAAGTAAGACACTTACTTTGAAGAGGTGAACTGTTTCATAGCAAGTTAGGATCTGAAACCCCAGCACAGTCTGCCCACTGGACGGAACACACTCATAAAACTCCGGTTCCTTGTGTGTCAATGAATAAAGCACAATAAGGAAACTCCCAGATTCTGAAAAAACCCTAAAAGAGAAGAAAAACACATCTTTAAACAAGTTAAACATGAAGAAGGCCCTTAGATTTTCAATACAGGGAGCAGATTTTCACACAGTTTAGCAAACTGGTGAATCACAGCATTTTTAGTGGTGCTGAGCTACAGATATGCAGATGATTTATGACTGTAGACACATGCAAGAATCAAAGAAAAGTAGAGAAATGGGAATAATTAATCTCCTTTGTATTATAAACTGTTACAATTACTTAGTACTTTACATGAATTCCTGGAAGACTTCAAGCATAACACAGAAGAAAACATTTGTAAGAATGATACTGTGTTTTCTTTTCAGCTTTTAATTGAAGATGCATTATAAAGACACTTAGTGACTTGGTCATCCCTAAACATTCAAAAACATTCATTAGCAAACAGATTTTTTTTCTTTTAAGGAAAATTATATCGAAGTTTTTTTTTTTTACAAGTTGAGAACAGCGAGTATCATCAAACAGCATTTAACACAAGTTCAAGGGTAATGACAATAATGTGTGTCTCCAGGAAAAAGCAGTACTACTTTTAGAACAGTTTTACTTTTCATAGCACTTGTAACACGCTTTTTTGTGGTTTTTTTTATGTTTGCTTTTTCATTAAATAATACCTGTGACAGAAAAAGCAGTAGAAACAAGATGCTTGAAAAAACACATTCAAACAACTTCAAAATTATACTTACTAGCTTAAAGAGTTAAAAATGTATGATGCACAGACTAAGCAGTTAGCCTGGAGAGGTTAATGCTGTTTCCATGGTTCATCAAATCTCCCTAATCCACTTCCATGATGGAATCAGTGAAAGTTAATGAGAGTCAAGCATCTAACTTGCCTATCTAATAATCTAATTGGTCTCTTATCTGTGTTTGGACATATTTCAGTTGTTAAGGGAAAGAAGTCTGCTTTGTAATTGCAGACACATCTGTTCACCAAACGTGGTTGTGTTCCATAATTTAAAAACAAGTGTGGTCAATCAGAAGAAGTGCTTATGCACAGCATATTTTAGAGTCTCATTTACCTGAGGTGCAGTTTTAAAGTATAAACACCTGAACTCTCTCTCAGCTTCCATACAAATAGAACTTGGCAAATGTTACAAGTGAAAAAATGTAGACAATGAGGAATGATTATCTGCTAAAATCACAATGAAAAAATACCCCAGAATGCAAACACTTAAAAACCTGAACATTTAACAGGATGTCATAACAGGATAGCATAGGCTGAAAATCAATATGCTGCAATATATTGGTCAGGTACAACCAGGAAGAAAACTTATCTCAAAGAAAATACCCCAAAGAAAAGCTCAAAACCAAAACCCCACCACTGTTTAAACTACTGTTTCCTGCTTGTGGCTTCTTATTTAAACTAAAATGCAGTGACCTTAAGGATATTAAGGTTTACCCTCTCCTGACTTTGAGGTATCAAAATCAAAAAATCCAACACTTTGGTCACAGTAAATTTTTGTGCAGAAGCCAAAACCAAAAAGAACATTTAAACCCGACAGCCTTACCTCTATACAACATATAAATCACAGAATTTCCTCAAATATCTTAGCAGAGCCCATGCTGTCATGCATTTCTGTGAAATACATTTTTAGGCAGCCAATAGCTACTATGTTTTACCTATAAAAGTGACTTGCCTTTCTTGAATTGAAGAACTGAACAAATATCGCAAGCAACAGGCCCAGACCTGAGGACTACAGATATGAGTAACTCCACTCAGCCAGCTAGAAAGAAGAAAAAAAAATCTAATTAGAGACAGCTCTGTTACCAAGTTTTTGCTATTTAATCCCTCAGATACATCTCAAATCAATGTGTGTATTAATCTGGACAAACACTTACACTCCAACTAATGGCAGAGCGTAAGCCTTGGGATCAGACTCAAGCAGCAAAAGCAATTTCCGTGTTTGGTCCATAGTAAGGTAGCTGAAAGAAAGCAAAAGTTGGGTTTTTTAACATTTTGGAAGGCAGTTTTTCAGGAAAAGATCCTGAAGAGACAAACACAAGTTTAGAAAATACTGTAAGAAAAGAAATTTAGTGAAAAAAAATCAAATATCAAAACTGCTCTTACTCCACACACAGCAACTCCTCAGCTTTTCATCAACTCCCAGTGTAACAAAGAGTTGTCAAGAACAAAATTTACTTAGTACTACTTGCAGTATTTCAGTGAATACTAGAATTGGTATTCATAACAAATCCAGAAGTACAAGACATGTTAAATTTGAAGAGTAACTTTCAGAGAGGCATTCACAAAAATGTCCAAATAAAATTACATTCAGTTGCTTCAAATTATTTCCCTGATCTACCCTTAGCTCATCCTACTAAATTAGTTACCAGTCAGAATGACTCCCCAATACCATCTCAGAAGCACAATTAACAAAAAAAAAAGCTTTGGTCTGCATTCATCTGATTTTCTTTGTAGGGCAAGCATTGATGACGTCTAAAAAGCTGGAAGCTGTTCATATTTATTATGTTAACTAGAGGTGTGTTCCCCTGCCCCAGTAGGAAGATCCTTTTACTGAAGCCAAGAACAAGAACTCCTAATGAATCAGTTAATGCTTTTGCTCCACCCCATTTCCTGTTTCTTGTTCATAACTTTTAATATATTTCCAAGGCCAGAAGAGATGTTATTTTTATGCCAGTTATTTTACTAAAAGTACAGCTGAGCTCCCTCCTACCCACCTCCTTTAGGAAAGGCAACAAACTGACAGGCAACTCTGACAGCTTTAGCACCACCCTTTACTCACCCACATTTGTAAGTTCCTTGAACTTGTGCAATATTCATAGGACTGTTCAGATTTCTTGCTAGTGCTGTTGGAATAATTGGGACAGACTTCACAGGGGTGTATTCCAAAATATTTGCCACAGTAAGAGAGGCCCAGCGAAAATGGAAGTGTAGATTATCCAGGTTTTCTGTGAAAGCAATGTGGGCTCTAAGAGTGAGCAGTTTAGAAAGATCCAGAGATTCTTTACTGCACAGACTCTGCTGCAGACCCTAGAAGTAAAAAAAAAAAAAAAGTGTTAAATACACTAGATTATTTTCATATGATCAGCATGATTCAAGATATATTACACTAGGAACTCCATTTATCACAGCTACTATTGCAAAAGGTACTATACAAAAAGCCATTAAGCCAGGTCTCCAAAGCTCACTGCTCTACTGAATATAATGAATAATGCAGAATACACTTGAAAATTAGCTATGCACACCTTAGCATTGTTTTATGATGTATTAGAATACTTGGGGTTACTTCAATTATATAAAAATTAATATAATAACAGACAACTGAAAGGCTCAAGCTGATCTGTCAGTTTTCTTACTCGCATTCAAGAAATTTGTAACTTAACATCTGGATGTATCATCATGAGAAAGTTCAGACGTGAAGCAAGCTTAATTTGTATTACAAAATACACACAACAGCTACAGGGAAAAGTTTACAGGAATGGAAAGTGTATTTAGTAGATTACATGTCTACAGAAGAGCATAGAAGCAACAGGCACACATTTCAGCTATGGCTGCTAACCCTCACAGGGGTTTACACGTTTTGGGTGGGTCACTTGCCTAGCAACACTTCAGCAACAACTGCCCAAACACCACAATTTGTTATTTGACAAATTAATTGACAATCATTAATGACAGGTTTGAGGGAAAAAAGACAAAAGAACTGTTTTCTCTTGTTTAAGTAAGTCTGCTGTAATCATTTTTGTTTTGCTGGTTAGACCAGCTAAAAAACTTTGGTCAGACAGCACGATTTTAGTCCAAGATTAAAGACTGTGTGGTCCTGAAACACCTGTGAGGATCAACTGATTTCAGCAGTTTCCAATACACTCTGCAATGACACTCAAGCAGCTCATTTCACACAATTAGCCACAGTCTTGCTTCAGCCATAACCTTGCTGTGCTGGACATCAAGCCCTGTGCACAGTCCAGTGTCCTGCCTAGCAGACAGTTCATTGTTTAAGAGGCCCAAAAGTCACTAAGAGCTGCCTACCTTGAAAGCCAAGCTGATATCTTCAGCACTGTGCACTATAACATTATCTGAACAAGGTCCCCAGGCATTAACTGTACATGGAATCAGAAAGTCTCCAGGAAGGGATGCAGTTGGAATTTTGCCCAATCCACCAGCAACTTCTCGGCCAGGATCAAAGCGGTCTATTGTTAATGTTATGCCTTCCCCATCTTCAAAATAAATAAATAAAGTTAGAGCCCAAGAGCAACAACTCAGGCTCCTTCACAACAGCTTACTCAACCAACCAATACTGCCTGTGTACCTCGTGTTTAGAATTACCTTCATCTACTGCCAGGCTCCCAAGCAAAAAACAGGAAAATGATTTCTTTTCATTCTGCTTAGCATGGCGATAGGCAAGCCGCAAGGTTTTCTCCACCAGAGATAGTCTGGGGTTTCTAAGAAGAGACAATAAGCAAGTTTATGTCACAAATTCTTTTTAATGCTTGTGTTTTAAAAGTATCACTTATCCATATGGGAAGAACACAGTAAGACATTTTAAGTTAGACTCATGCACCTTCAAGGCACTGGACTGTGTTACACAAAGCAAAGGAAACTCAAATCTTTCCAATGAAAATCCCTATACGCTTATAACAAACACACTGCTTCCTTTTCCTTTGGGCCTTGTCACACAACAGAACCAAAACATAAAACAAAGCATTGCATGACACAATTCATAATTTATTTTAACCTTTAGCTTCCCCAGAAAGGTTATTGATACCTGTAATAGGTGATGTGTGCACCAATGATGTCGCCCATGGGGACTGGGTCCCAAAGTGCACATTTGGACAGAGGGAAACTGAAAGGGACCATCCTTTTGGGAACAGATCTGGGAAGATCAGATACACAAAAAAATGGATTAAGGTACATCATTATCTTCCAATGTTTAAAAGAAGGAACAAAGGCATGACACAGCAAGAAAGCCAAGAAACAGGATACATAAACTGTTGGTACTTTTTCTGTTTCGAGTCCAGGCCCATGAAGCAGAAACTTTGTCCTATGAAGTTGTCAGAGTGACAAAGTCAACACAAAACTTTTATTGTCCACCTGACAGTTTCTTGGTTGAAACTTGGAAGATGTGTAGGCCAAAATATAAGCTTGCAGATAAAGCTTAAGGAAAAGCTGCTCTGGATATAGTTTAGTGAAAAAAACAGTTATCACAAATTAGAAACTCCCATGGCACACAAAAACTGATTTAGCAAATGTAGCACTAGATCAGCTTCCCAAAGCCACGTTTTAGTCTTCGTATTTCAGGTGAGCACTCACACCACTTAAACTTTGAAGACTTCTGAAATAAAGCCTTGGCTTAACTCAAATAACGTAGTGCAAAACTTGCAGTCAAGACTTCAAAGAGCACTGAAGAAATTCGTATGTAATCACATTAACTTATTTACACGAGCAGGATTACATTTTTTTGAGGTGCCTAAACAAAGCAACACACAAAACAACTGACAGCCCGTATCATTTGGCAAATACCTCAATACCTTTTAACAAATAAGCAAGAAGTCTCTCTGTAGTTATCTCAAGCATGAAACTGTGCCAAGCAAAGGTGCTTCCTCTGCACTTCAACTTGCCAAGAAAGAACTTTATTTTTAAGGCAGTCCTCCAAGGGACTGAGCGGCAGTTAATTAATACCCATTAAAAGCCAAATACCCAAATAAACCTCAAACTTAAGTTTGTAAGAGAGGAATTTTTTTAAAGCCACACTGTTTCCACTTGACAAGCACGAAGCAGAAGCCCGTCCTCCCGCCTCCCAAAGCTCTTTATACCCAGAGCCGCACTCGCAGAGGGGCACCGGGCGCGGTGTGCCCGGCGGGGCTGAGGCGATGCGGGCCCTCCCAGCGGCGAGCGGGTACCTCAGATCCGGACCGGGCCGAACTGGTTGCGGGCAGGGCCGCAGCTCTGCCCTCTCCTCTCTCCGGTTCCGCTGCAGCCCCGGCTCGGCCGTGAGGGAGGAGCGGCGCCGGTGCCGCCGCGGGTCCAACTCCGGCAGCGCCGCTCCCGCCGCGTCCCGCCCGCCCCGGCGCCTTCTGCGGGCCCGGCCGGCCCTCTGCCGCGCCGGCCAATCAGCGCGCACATCTCGCCCCCTCCGCCAGCTCCGGCCCAATCGGCGCGCGGCGGGGTACGGCTCGCTCGGCCAATCAGAGCACGCCCCGGGGAAACCAACCGCCAGCGCGCGCGCAGGGGGTTTAAAAATGCCCCGGGGCGGGGAGCGCGCAGGCGCAGTACGGCGATGCGGCGGCGTTGCCATGGCAGCGGGGGCGCCGCTGGGCCGGGCCGGGCCATGCCGGGAAGCGCTGTGGCGAGGCGAGCAGTGAACCGACACGCCTGGTCCCGCTGGAGCGCCGCGCCGGCCTTCGCCTTCCCCAGCCGGGGTCCGGGGCTGTGAGTCCCGGCAGAGCCGCCGCCGCCAGCCCCGCGTCCACGTGCCCGCCCCGCCCCGCCCGGGACCCGGAAGCACTTTCCCTCCGCGGGGACAGCGCGGCGGCGGCGGTGCCACAGTCACAGCCCCGGTCACAGCCCCGGCCTCGGGCCCCGCCGCTCCCTACCCGCCCCTCGGCCGCCCTACGGCCGCCGCCCCGCCGCCGCTGTCCTGCTGCTGCAACGCCGCCGCCTCCTTCTCCTCATGAAGCCCGTCGTCGTCTTCGTCCTCGGCGGGCCCGGGGCGGGCAAGGGGACGCAGTGCGCTCGCATCGTGGAGGTGAGGCGGAGGGGCTGCGGGTCTGCGCGGCCTGGCGACCCGCGGCACCCCGGCTGCGGGGGGCCCTGGGAGTTGTAGGATACCCGTGGGGTCCGTGACCCTCTTTGGGGTGGTCGCTTGGGGGTCGTGTCCCGCTCTGCTCGGTGGCGGGACCCCCATCTACCTTTCGATCTGGTCTCTTGTCGAGGCGCCTTTCGAGGCGTTAAATAAAAATAACTGATCCACATCTCCCCCTTAGTGGGTGCAGGGGTGGGGCAGTCCCCACTGAAGCCCCTCCATCCTCCTTTCCAGCCCCTGTCAGGCCGCCTAGCCTCTTCCCTTCTCCTGCCTTCTCCCTCCACACTCCACTGGTGGATCTGCCTGCGCCGGCATCCACTCCACTCCACCCCCCCACTGGGGTTTTCGCATCCACTTTGGGGACACCCCTTGGGGTCTGGAGGCTGCTCCTTGCTCGGTGCCTTGGCGGAGGGGCAGGACAGCGGCCCTGGGGAAGTTCCCGGCCACCCGCCCGGGCGGTGCTGCCTTGTCGGGCCGGTCCCGCAGCCCGTCCCGAGTGGGTGGCTCCGGACACGTCTGCATGGCCACGTAGGAGGCTGCGGGGCTGCCACCCGGATAATGCAGCCGGGGCTGTGGCCTGCGGTAGGAGGTGAGGTGTCCTGTAGCGATTGGGAATATGTGCACTTCAAATGGATCAAGGTCCACGTCTTCTGAGGTCTGTCCCATAAATGTTACAGCTGGTACAGCAGGCATTGCAGGGTGTTGGCTTTTTGACCCGGTGCCATCTTAGTAAGTTGTGGAATTAATATGTTAAAAATAGAACGATTTTTTTTTTCTGTGACACAATATGATAGAAGTCAAAGGATATCCTGATCCCAAAGATGATTCATCTTCTTCCTTCTTTTTAAAGAGCCTAAGACTGACAGTATAATTTGACTAAACTTTCTGTTATATTGTCAAATAATCAGTTTTCTAAATATATTTTTTTCTGGCCTTTTGAGACAACAAATATCTAAGAAAGATCCGTGGATGATGCATGGTGTAGTACTGTCCTTTTAAACAGCAAAATCCGCAGGGGTAATTACAGTGTATCCAGGTGGATAATTATGGAAGTAGTTAGGGCTGAATACTTCCGAACATGTGTGTATGTTGCATTTGAAACAGCTCTTTTATCTTTTCTTTCTTTTCTTTTTTTTTTCTTTTCTTTTTACTGAGCAGTTGTATGTACTTTTCTTATTAAAAGCTGTCTAGGATCAAAGCTTATCCATACCCTCACTGAAAGGAATGGCTAAGAACTGTGGTGATGCCCCTGTTCCTGAAACTATTGGTGGGAAAGGACCCCAAAACTCCTGGTACAGACATGTTGCGTGTGTCCTGTGTTCTGGTGGTGCCTTGGGAGTGCTGTTACAGTTTATCCACGCTGCTGTTACATCCCAGACCTCAGTGTTGTATAACTAAGTTAAGTGAATTTGGTCCAGACTAAAAAATGCCGTTATGACTTTAGTTCTGAAGGATTTCAACCTCAAATTACAGCCTCACATTCAAACCAGCATATTTATTAAATTAAATTGTGGGATGGAAGGTTCACAGTGCTCATAAAGCCTTTTTGGTAAGGTCAAATTCAACCCCTGGCACGTAGGAAACAAATGAGCTTTAACTATAGGGGAACGTTGTAGGCTGTCATTAATGGCTTTCACCAAACCGTTAGTGTAGCCTCAGGGCTGAAGTACCTTGTGTGGCTGCTGGCCTGTGTTTAGGAGGATAAACACATATGCCTATGGCTGGATAGGCTGATATAATTGGATAAAGACCACTTTATTAGAAGAAGTTCAAATGAGCCATTGCTATTCAAATTGTATTTCCAGCTAGAAAGGAAAGAAGAAAAACCTTGCTTGTGCAGTATTTATTTTCTTCCCTAAGCCTGGAAAGGGAAATCCAAATTCAAATAAATGCAAATTTGCTTTAATTCTGCTAATCCTGCTCACTACATGGAAAGAAGTTTATTGAAGTCAATGGGCTGACAGTAGAAAGCACTCAGACCTGTTGATTGCAAAGGAAAATCTTCCTGCTGGCTTAGAATCCTCCACAACAGTCACTGGCTAAACTGGGAGGCAGAGAGGGTCTGAGGTAGTTTAAAGAACAGTTGGACTGATGCAAGTGTGCTGGAAAACTTCAGAAAAAGAGCACACGAACAGGGAAGTGTGGGTGAAACACAGCAGAGGTACTGGAGAGCAGCAGCTTTTCTAAGCACAATTCCTCAGCCTGGCCCCTGGCAGCCCCCAGAGAGCCCTGCTGCAGGCGACTGAGCAGCCTGTGTGCACTCAATGCTGCCTTTAGGTTGAAAGTGTATTTTTATTTGTATTTTAAACCCTGTTGGCAGCTTGCCACAAAGAAAAGGGGGCTGTAGCTGAGTAATAATAAACCTCATTCATCCTTGTTGTAAATGGACTGAATAATATTAGTTTACATTTGGAATGAATCTGACCCAGTATCTTGCTGTGGAGCTGAAGGTTGTGCTGAACAAAAAGTCAGTATGAGCTATAAATATGTCTTGGTTGCTATTCATACTGGAGGTTTGGGACAGAGCTCATCACATGTGGAAGAAGTCACATTTGGCTGAGGTGAGATCTTATGATTTTAGCATCAAATCATTTTTATTAAAAACCAAGGGTGCCTGTGTTTTGTAGAGTAAAGGGGATATTATGTACTTACTACCAGGGAATGATTTCTCAAAGAAGTGCTGTAATTTTTTTGCTGACTGTGCTTTACATTCCCAAAAAAGGGAGATGGGTATCCCATGTTGTAGGTGAAATAATGTATTTGTTAAGGACCAGCCTAAATCATAACTGCTCAGTATGTGCGTGCTGGAGTTCCTGAAAGTGGAGAAGGCATGTACTCATGCCAAATTTGGAGACAAATGGAGAAATTATTTGAGGGAAGAAGACCTAATAACAAGTGGAAATTAGTATTGACACAATGTAAGAAAGGAACAGTGGGTAAGTGATTAGGATTCTTTATCTCCATAGATAAGGCTGGATGAGACAGCTGAACCAGGCTGGTTTTCTCTGATACAGAGGGAAGACTCAACTCCTGTATGTTCCACAGACACAGAATTGTCAGGGAAATGCAAATGCAGCAGAACTGCTGCTGTTCTGGAGCAGTTCCTCCTATTTAGAGAGGGATGAAGCAGAATTCCCTCTTAAGTTCTTATCCTCTCCCTTCCAGCTCTGCAGATTAACTCCTGAAACCTTCCACAGCTTTGTTAGGTGGAGCTTGCCATCATCTGGGACTGTTGCGTAGCTGTCATGTGAGGCAGAATATTTGAGCTATAGTTGAATGATGTCATTTGAATGCAGGTTCTTGCAATAACCTTCATGCTTTCCACAGTGTATCTTCTGTGACTGTGAGATAATGAAATGTGCTTTATTGCTGACTTCTGAACTTTACTTATAAAATCATTACGGTAAAGCCAGGGAAAAAAAATGCATGCAGCAAATCTGCACAAAATACGCTTTCTTGTGCTTAAATTTTAAATCCTTATAACCTCTGCCTGAGATGCAAAGCTCTTTGGTTGGTGGGAAAAATAATAGCTAAATCATTTGTCTTTATTCCAAGCAATATTTGAATTGTGCTTTTTTGTCTGTTTGTTTTGCCAAGGTGATCTGTAGAGATTTGGGGTATGCAAGACATCGCTCTCTGTGTACCTAAAATATAATTCACCTCTACCACAGCCCTATCCTGTATGTTTGTGGTTAAATCTAAAATTAATTCCACAAGGTGGGATGCTGAGCCTTCTCGTTTTTATAAGAGCATAAGTTAATATCCAAATGGAAAAAGCTGTTAAGTTGCTTCGGGATATATGATAAGGAGATTTCCTGGGGTGAAGGAAACAATGCAAAGAAGAATTCATTGAATCAGAAATGCTCCTCTGAAAGTAGCAGAGGATTTAAGTTTTGCTGTCATGTGTTAATTGTCTTCTAGAAGTCTGCTGAGATACAGCATTAACTTCCTTGAAATAAAAATGAGGTTTAAATTGTTTGCTTTAAACTCAACTTCTGAAATCTCTTTAATGAGTGTCATGTATTAGTATTCTACTTAGCCTTAAGTTCTCATAGTTGATTTTTAGAATATAAATTTTTATTTCTGAACTTAAAATATGGTGAGCGTTTAAATCTACCCCCTGAAGATTTATCCCTGAACATTCTCATTTTGCAGAACACTAAGCATTACATTTTGGACTTTCCTGAACATACTGGGTGCCTTGTGTTGAGTCAGTGCTCCTGAAGCACTGGGTGCTCTGTTTGCCCCCCTCTCCCTTGGAGGCACTGTCAGTGGGATCTCCATTGTGCCTTTTGGTTTGTTAATGTGGGTATTTTGTTTATTTCCCAGAGACAAGAACACATTTCAAACTAAGAAAATCTCTTCCATTTTTTAAATTGGAATAAGCAGACAGAAGGTCTATTACTGCATTATAGTCTGTCCCACAAAGATTTAATTTCATGTGCTAATAGGACAGGCAAAAGCTTTCTAGGTTAAAAAAACCCCAAAGGCCACAGGCTTTACACAGTTCTATTTTTATTTTAACTGGTTCTTGAATGGTGTATGTAGAAAAAATTGGTTGTTTTTTAAGATTGCCCAAGATATGACAGGTCAGAACTAGGGCAATAAAAGTTTGTATTTTATTTGTTTAAATCTTAAGCCCTGTGACTTTCCTTTTCAAACTAGCAATGATAAGCCAAGAGAGGAGTCAAGGTCAAAGCAGTAATTTGTGTTTCTCTTGCTTCTTGGCTTCTGCTCCCTTAAGGAAGTCTCAAGCTGTGTGTTCAGTGGGGAGATGTGTTGCGGGACCACACAGGGCTGAATCAGGAATAAACCCCGTGCCCCTCGAAAGGGGCTGGGGAAGGAGTCCCAGCGATCCTTCCTGACACCACCGCTCCTTCCTGGCTGCCCGAGATTGCTGGGGCAGACCCCGCCTGGTTCCAGCGTGACACAGATGTGACTCACGAATTTCCAGTTCTATTCATCTGTTTGTTGTGTTTACTGCAAACAAAGCGTGTTCTGTCCATAGAGTGAAAGTTGCAGATCCCGGCGGACAGAAGGAAGCTGGAAGGGCTGAAGATCAGGGCAGGGAAGGGCATCCCAGGGAGGCTGCAGTGTTGGCTTGGAATTTGGAGATGTGGAGCACACAGCTTGTGTGTCCCAGTTTGTCCTGCTGTGTGGGGCCTGACTGAGCAGGCAGAGACAAACTGCAAGTGGTGTTCTGATCTGCTCTCTCTGCTGCTGCTGTGGTGGGATTGATGGAGCTTACCTTTCCATTTTACTGGGATTTTTTAAAAATTATTTTTATGTTTTATTTTTTTAAAGCAAAAGATAAGGATATGTAGAGTAGTGCTGAAGACAGCACTTTTTCATTCAAATCAATTGATTTTTATAAGTTACATTTGGAGACTCATACTTCAGAAAAATGGTTCTCAATAAGGAGAACTTGTGTAATAGATGTGGTGCTCACACTATTCTTGCCAGTTTTAATCAGGGCACAAAATTTTCTTTTATTTTGGATGAGAGAAACCCTCAGCAACTGTCCTGAATGGGAGCAAATCATTGCAACACTGAGGGCTTGCACTACTTGTGTAATAATGAGGACTTGTGTAATAGTAACTTACTGATTTAATCTTTTTTTCTTCTTCTAGATCACACCAGCATAGGTCTGACAGCATAGCAGAAAACATTATGTCTGAAATACATTTTAGAATAGTTAATTCTGTATTTTCTTTTTTCTTCTCTGCAATAGCAAAAATCTCTCCTTATCTTAGGTGCCTGGCATCCAAGTATTTGGAAATTTTTTTTGGCCTAATTTTTTTTTCAAGTTGTCCTTTCAGTCTGACATTTTGTCTCTAGTGAGAGCCGGAGAAACTGCTTTTTCATTGTTTGGTAATCACAGCCTTGCTCCCTTTTTGATTGCAGAAGAGAAGGATTAGGCAGGAGTGGCAAGGAGTCACATTCAGGGGATTGCATCAAGATGTGCTTGGCACTGCTGGGAAGTCCTGCTGGCACGAGGCAGACCGTGTCAGGACCTGGGAGTGTTTGACCCGTGTTTGGTGCAGTTACATCACAGCCTCTTCTGCAAGCCCTTGGCGCTGCGATGATTTGCTCCAGTTCAGGACGCTTGCTGAGCGTTTCTCTCACCTAAAATGAAAGGAAACTTTGTGCCCTGAAGGCCTTAATTAAAACTGGCAAGGGTAACATGAGCACCACATCTCTGAAGCCTTCTGTGTGTGGAGCAGCAGCCAAGCCGTTCTCCCTCCTTGTTTGCATTGTTTAAACTGACGTGTTTTCTTTGGCTCTTGGCTCAGTACAGTTAACAAATAGATGTTTTGCCCCTGAAGGAGAGGTTTGTTTTTCTTATTGCCTGGTTAAGCCATGCTGAGGGTTAGTCTTGAATATAATTTATTATTATCTTGAACAAGTCTGTTTGTACAACAGCACTTTAAAACACTTCTGTCTTTTACTTTCCAGTTCAGCCGTTAAAAGCTACTTTAGTTTGTTGTCGCAAAAGACGGAGAATTCAAAAAATTGTCTGACTCAATTTCGTTTTCGTGCGTGAAAAGGGAAATGCCAAGGAAAATTAAATGGTTTGGTAATCCTCTAAAACCTGAGGGATTATATTTTCCTCCTGTTTTCTCCTTTGTAGAAACCTGATGTTAAAAAAAATGATCATTCTCTAACTTTAGCAAGAAGAACTACGTGTTAATTTAGCATTTAGCAGAGTAATGTTTCTTGCTTATAAGCAACAATTTATTCTGGTGTATGGCTTCTGTAGCTTATAAATATTTAGATTTGCAATTAGTTAGGCATATCCAAATGCAATGTACATTAAAGCAAAAGTACAGTGAGCTTACAGAGGATGTCTGTGGAGCTTTTCCTTCACAGTTACTTACAGCAAAATCTTGCTTCTGTTTTTTGCCAACTGTGTACAGTTTTGGAGATTTAGGTAATTATATCCCTTCTTAAATTATGACTATGGCAGAACTAACTTTCCACGCTTTTGTGGGTGAAATTGGAAAGCAACTGAAATGTTTCAAAGTCACTTAGTGGGTTGTGTAATATTTCTGTTGTACTTGGTTCAGTAGCCAACTTTTTAAATCCTAGGTTCACAGCTTCACCAAGTGTGTAGTCACATTATTATGCCTCTCAGACACCTTGTTTGAAATTTGCTTTGGATGTTGCTGCAGCCAAACTGATAACCCTGAAGTTTTTTGCTGCTGTTTTTGTTTTGTGTAAAAACTTCCAGATGAGAATGTATGTTTGTGCTGTGTTTTGGTGATGTCTTTATTGCCTGTTTTTATGGACTATATTTGGTCGAGGAGCATAGTGCAAGTACACTTTGTTAGATTTCTTGCAGTGTTAAATGAGCTGGGAAAATGATTTTTTGTCCTGTGAAATTTCCTTTGTAACAATGCATTTCTCTTTGGTAGGAATGTATGTGTATGCTTAAACTAGGAATGTATTTACAATGATAAATGCCTGAGAAATTCAAGTGTAATAAATACTTTCCATCAGTATTTTTTATTAGTGACTATTTTAGCTGTAGTTTGAGGTGAAAGAGCAATGGTGTATGCTGTTTTCCTGCACACTGCAATCAGATTGATAGATCTGAACCTGATCTCTCTGCTCTCTCTGTTTACTCTGTGTGGTGTGACAGAGGGTGGCACCAGTGTAGCTATTTACCTTCATCTGCCATGTCATCCTTAGGAGAAGTCACTGGTTTTCCCCAAGGGCTGCTGTCTGAGTTTGCTGTGGTCATCCCAGGAAAGGAGGTAGCAGGGGCAGGAGGACTGTTTGTGTTATAGGTGATCACCAAGGCAGGGGAGGCAGTTGGGTGCCAGAGCCACACGAACATAGGCATTTCTGCTTACCCTGTGCTTGGGACATTCCTCCAGCTCCAAAGGACCTGCAATCACCCTGTGTGTTTTCTTTAAGTAGGTAATTAAACAAGATTCTGTTCTTGTCTTGTCTTGTTTCCAAACATATCAAAATTGCCTTTGAAAACTGTACACAAATACCTGACCAAAGCCCTGTTGAGCATTTTACCCGAGGATGTCCAGTTCTGGGCCCCTCGCTTCACAAAGATATTGAGGTGCTGGAGTGTGTCCAGAGAAGGGTAATGGAGCTGGGGAAGGGTCTGGAGAGTGAGTCCTGTGAGCAGCAGCTCAAGGAGCTGGGGGTGCTTAGCCTGAAGAAAAGGAGGCTTGGGGGAAACCTTGTCGTTCACAATGCCCTGAAAGGAGTTTGTACTAAGATAGGAGTTGGCCTCTTCTCTCAGGCAACCAGCAACAGAACAAGAGGAAACGGCCTCAAGCTGCACCAGGGAAGGTTCAGGTCGGACATCTGGAAGAATTTCCTCCCTGAAATGGTTGTCAGACACTGGAACAGGCTGCCCAGGGACGTGGTGGAGTCACCATTCATGGAAACATTCAAGAAATGACTGCATGTGGCGCTTAAAACTTAGGTTTAGTTGTCACAATGGTGTTTGGTCAAAGGTTGGACTCGATCTTGGAGGTCTTTTCCATCCTTAATGACTCTGATTCTTACTGTGTGTGTTTTGTGCAGACTGCTGTATTGTCAGATTGCACAGTGAAGGCGGAACAGATTCATCACTACCAAGATGCGATTCCCTGTTTTTTTCTGTTGCAATGTGAGGATAAATAGGGCTGACACTATTGACTGATGGTGGGTTTGCACAAATGCCGTGGCTGAGGGGGAGCCTGTGTTGGTTTTTCCTGTTGCAGAAGTACGGCTACACGCACCTTTCTGCCGGTGACCTCCTGCGGGACGAGCGGAAAAGGCCGGGCTCCCAGTATGGAGAACTCATTGAGAACTACATCAAGGAGGGGGAAATTGTCCCAGTTGAAATAACAATCAGCTTGCTGAAGAGGGTAAGGAAAGGGCTGTTTCCTTGCAGGGTCACTCTTGCAGACTAAGCAACAAAGCAGTGGCTGTGTTCTGGCAGAACTGCCTGTCCTGCAGCGTGAGTTGTATGAATGGGCAGGCACGGAGCTGCTTCTCTCCGCAGTCACTTGAGTTTCTTTCTGACTGCTGGAGAGCTGATGGCCTCTCATACCTGGGGATCTGTGAGAATGTATTATTTCTATTTTATTTTTCAGTAGCTCTAGAGAAATCTGTGAAACTGTATTCCTTATTTCCCTGCACTAGTTTTTGGACCTCTTGGTCTACTCGGTCATATTTGACTGGAGGTTAGAGGCCTTAAAGGCACTAAGATTTGTAAGTTTTATCAAAACAGACAGTCAGGTGAAGGAGAAGAGCACCTTCTGATGTTCTTGTGAAAGGAAAAGCTCCAGCCTCTATTGGATGTCCATGAAAACAATGGGAGTATCTCCTTTAAATAAAAAAAAAAAGGCTGCTGTTCACGGCACTAAATTTATCTGGAGCTTTTCCCTTAGAATTAACTCTAGATCAGGGATGTTTTGATGTCTTATTGTGTAAAGACACTTCCCAGTATCTTGTAGAAAATAAGCTTTAAAGCTGGGATTGTGTTATGAGATTTTGAGCTTTGTGAAGTAATTAATTCAGTTTGAACAATAGCTGTGTTGGTGCATCAGTGAATTTACCAGGATGCATTGAAAGTGAAACAAAAGCACATTTTGTAAATCTGCAATAATCCTAAAATAAATGCTTCTCAACTTACCATGTCAACATCTTGGGGGTAAATTAATAAGTAGATGAATCAGTGTGTGTGGAGAAGATTGTGAACTGAATTATCTTTTATCAGGCTATGGATCAAACAATGGCTGCCAATTCCCAGAAGAACAAGTTTTTGATTGATGGATTTCCCAGGAATGAAGATAATCTTCAAGGCTGGAATAAGACTATGGATGGAAAGGCGGATGTTTCCTTTGTTCTCTTTTTTGATTGTGACAATGAGGTAATGAAGTGTGTAATTCTGTAACTTCCTTTCTTGCAATATTGTGAGAATCATTCAAGAACAATTAAACTCTGTCAGGGAGAATGGACTAATGTAAGAGTAGAAGGAAAACTTGGCCTGTGAGTTTGAAGGATTTTTTGGCAACTTGTTTTAGCAGATGAAAAGCTACATGTTTATTGAAATAGACAGCTAATGACATTTGGTATAATCGTATGTGAATAAATTATATTGAGGAAGTACTCCAGGCAATTGTATTCTTAAAGAAAATTTATCAAAACTATTTGATTACTTTTCAGAAAGTATTACTCTGTTTACTCTTAGTAATTTGGTGTTTAGTCCAAAATGAACTTGGTACAATGTCTGCTTTAATTCTGAAGTGCAGCAGCAATCTTTATTTTCACAGTTACAAGGTGTGCTATAGGATAGTCAGTAATCAACATTTTATTCAGCAAGTCATTAGATTACAAGGGCATTTTGACAGTGATGCATTGCATTCATTTAACAAGTGCCATGATGTGCTGTCTTTTTAATATGTCAGTGCCCTTGAGCATAAAACTGTTATGAGTATTCCAGCACCTTAAGATGACTTTTTTCATTTTCCCCTTTCTCCAGCTTCCTGAGATTTTGTTATATTTTTTTTTACTTATTTGCAATCATTTTGTAACACTTGAGGGATTATTATTTTTCTGTTAAAACCTTAAATAAGACTAAAATAATTTTTTCACTTGGTGGGGCCTTAATTTTGGGATTCTGATTTTTTTACTAGATCTAAAAATAGACAATGCCTAAATGATCTTTACCATGATTGTACTGTGTAGGAAAAATAATTTTTAACCATTGTCCTCTTGCATGAGTAGGATAAATGTATTCATGGAGTGTACATGAGTCATCTTTGCTTATTTAACTAAAGGTTTAAAAAACTTAGTTTATTGGGTCACCTCTAGCTATGGTTAGTTCTTCATTTTTTACTTAGATTTTGAAGGCTTCATTTATAGCAGTGTTGGGTAAGAACATTTTAACTGACAATAATTTAGTATTGTCAGTTTGCCTCACAAAATTCTTCAGAGAACATACAGTGACTTTTCTTTTAGTGCAGACATATATTAATAGTCCCATTTGACATGCTGCTTTTCAGAAAGCCTGAACCCATCCTTGAAAATCAGGTGATTTTCTTTTAAATGTCTCAGATGGGAGATCCAGTCAAACCACAGAGCTTGATGCTGTTTTTACTTCCTCTGACCCCAATCCCATTTTAATAAAATGGAGTATAAACCATCATCCTTTTTCTCTGGAAGAACCTAGCTTCCTGTGTGAGTTCTGCTTACATCCACCAGATCTGGAGTGTATTTTGTGTGCCAGGCCAATTCAGATGTTCAGGATTTTTGTTTGTTCCTGCTGTCAGGATGGCAGCTGGTGTTCCTGTTTGTAGTCATCCTTTTGTTTTTTTTTTGTAGATTTGTATTGGCCGCTGTCTTGAGAGAGGCAAGAGCAGTGGTAGGAGCGATGATAACCGGGAAAGCCTGGAAAAGAGGTACTGCCTTCAAAACTTTTCAGTTCCCTTCTCTTTATATTTCACTATGTAACGTGGTTTTTTTTCTCCCTGTGCTTTCTCTTAGAATTCACACGTATCTGCAGTCTACTAAGCCTATTATAGATTTGTATGAGAGAATGGGAAAAGTCAGGAAAGTGGATGCCTCTAAATCTGTTGATGAAGTAAGTACATAAGCTAAAAAACCATGGGGATGACAGTGGCAGGGTACATATTTCTGGCATTCTTCTGAAATGTGTGTGTGTGTGATTAGTCTGGTAATTAAGCACTGATGTTATTACTGAGGGAGATTGTGGAACTCTTGATTTGACTCTTGAAGGACTGAGTAAGATGTGAATAACTTGGGGAAATTGATTAGTTCTGCTTGAGTGTGAGCTGGACTAAATGCATTTCCAGTGTTTCTGTGTTTAACAGGGTCTTGCCTTTTTCATTTTCATGAGCTTTTACTCTTCTGAAGTAGTGTTGCTCTTCTGTCTGCTTCCCAAAATTGATGCCAATTCCACTCTTAAAGAATTACTGTGAATGTTCTAAAATACCCTTATGTATTTGTAAAAATACTCTTAAAAATACTGTTTATGTTGATTTAACTTGCAGTAACTGTTTGATGAACTTTTCATAAAATTCTTCTTTATCTTTCTAGGTTTTTGAAAAAGTTGTACAAATTTTCGACAAAGAAGGCTAATTGCCAGCTTGAAACTTCATTTAAACTTGTGCTTGAATCTTGCTTGAATAGCTGCTACTGCAGTCCACTCTTTGTAATTATTTTAAAAGATTTTTTATTTTTTTTTCACATATCTAATTACGATTGGGAAAACAGTTGATTAGAAATGGATCTGTTTTTTAAATAGGAAATCATTTCTTGTGGCTATAGTATACAAGTTTCAGGGTTCTCCATTAGTGCAAGTTCAGTTACTCACATGGCAGAATCACAGTTCATACATCTTTCTGAAGATACTGTTTGTTCTGTCACAGTTCTGTGCCTGTCATGGGCAGTCCTTCATCTTCCTTATTGCCATGCATCTACTTTGTTTTTAAGGATCAACTGAACAGCAGCGTTAAGCAATGAAGGACTCATGTACCCTTGATTGTTTTTTGGATGCTTGGACCAAATTTAGCAAGTTTTTTTTTTTTTTCCAAAGTATAATTTTGCCCAAAATTCTCTCATATCCCCAGACCTCTAAGTCAAGCTACAGTGAGTGTGAGAATCTGTTTTAGCAGTTCTCAAAAAACTACTGAATATGCTTTTCAGGAACAGATGTACAAAGTTCTTTATGGAAAGTGGTGCTTCCTTATGACTCTGGATATAAACTGTCTTGCAAGTTCTTGGATGACATAGCCCTGGATTTTTCCTTGTTTTCATTTGCAAAAGATTAAGAAAGTCAGTCTAATATTTCAATACTCATTTATCTTAAATGATAGTTATGTTCTTAACTACAGCATGGTCTTCACAAGATGGCAAAGCTCTTAAATAGTGTACAGTAAGCAAAATCTTCTAAGAGTTCTGTCTTTTTTAACAAGTGGAAGGGTTTTTCTTTATTGTTATTATTGAAATACTGTGTTACCAAATGCTTTAAGGTTTGTTACCTGGGGAAATATTTTTATGGTTAAACTAGTGACTTTGTTTCCCTAAAAATGTGTAATTTTAATAGCTGTTCGTTTGAGAAGTTTTTAAGTTATTGCACTTTTGTTACCATGTGGTCAGCTGAGGGGAAGATAACTGCTGAAAAAAGTTTCATTCCCTGCAACAGAGTCCTGCTTCCCCATGTTGTCTTGAAAAAAGCCAAGTGCAGTCAGCAGGAGGAGCTGGGGTGAGCAGGGAACTGGTTGAAACAACCTGGTTGAAATGTTTGCACAGATGTGGTGCAATTCTGTCTATTGTTTAAGCTTTTCTGTCCCCTGTTTAGTATGCATAGGTCTGGGGGCGTCTAACCATGCATTCCTTGCATGCCCTAAGCTTCCACTGAAGGCCAGAAGATGAGAGTTTTAACTGATTTTAGTGATAGAGTGGTTGTTCCTGTATTAACTGACGCTGTAATTGGTTTGGGACATGCTAATTACACAGAATTGCAATTTGGAAATCTTGGCGCTCAGCTTTTCTTTAGTCATGACTTTCTCTATTTAGGAAAGAGGTTTAAATTAAGCTTAGCTTTTAATTAGGATCAGATGTGGTGGTCCTCATCCTGCAGTCAGGTTTGTATTTTGAGGAATTCTCATCTTGCTGAGGTTGTTGAGGCTGCTGGACTGGGGAAGAGATGAGTGCAGAAACAAGGGTAAACTGGAGTAGCTTTTCCAGTCTGGTAGGAGTTCAGGCAAAGGACTGGCCACAAATAGCTGTCTGCTACTGCAGAATATATGGACCATGACTGCTTTTGTGAGTGTGAGAGGCCAATGCTGTCACTTTATGTGTTTCTCCTTAAGAAAAAAAAAAAAGAAAACCTGGAATTTAATTCGTACTGTATAAGTATACTGACATGGATAGGATCCAGAGAAACTTCATGTTTTAATATGAAGGTTAGAATCAGGGTTTTTCAAAAAATATTCCAAACTGGATTATTTAATCCAATAAGATTTAATTAACTCTTGTTTGTAAATTATTGGTTTTTACAAGTTCTGTTGAGAATAGAGTATCCATTTTCTCTCATCACATACTTTTCTGTGTATTTAAGTGCTGAAACAAAAACAAAAAAAAAAAACCACCACCTCTGGAGCAAGTTTTAGAAAAACACCCAACAATATTTTGGCAATACTGAATTTGGAGTGGATTGTAATGTGTCTGTGCAAGGACTAGATTTTTTGTCATTTTATTTATTGAAGATGCCATTAAATGTGTTACCACTTCTTTCAAGATGGACTTACGATTGAAATAAAGATTAAAGGCAATATGCCAATGTGTTGTGTCCATTTAGCAGCAAAACTGTATAAAGAATTTGAGGAGATCCAATAAACTTTGTTCTGTGGCTTAATGAGTGCTTGCCTTAGAGTTACCTGTCACAAGGGATATTTTCCATATATATCCATCTATATAAGGTGAGTGTTTATTAGAACTAACACTTCACATGGCCACATGCACAGGTATGTATATAAAAGTTGTTTTCACCATCAAAACTGAAGTCCTGAAGATCCTTTTAGGCACAGGAGAAGATCAGGCCATTGCCTCTGTAATTGGTACCTTTTCTTGATTATTCAGGTTTACCAAATGACTATTCATATTGTTGTGCAATGATAATTTATTTGGCACATGTGTGAAAGAAAAGGAACTTGGAGTGGTCTAGGAAGCACAAACCTGTTGTGCACCTGCTGTTGGGAGACATTTTTGTCTGGATTTCTCATGATTCCTTGCTCAATCAGCAGCTGATCTCCTGACTGCCATTCTGCTAGCTCTGCAGCACATGCCTGTGTGCTGTACTCCAGGCTGTTCTTAGAGGAGATTGGCACAGCGTAATGTTCTCTGTAAAAGAAACTGAGAGGCTGCCAGGCTCATTTTAAAATAACCCATTTTATGTAAAGCTCTGTTACAAAAGAGGTTGTTTTGTCACATGAAGCTTCCCATTAAACAACCTGTTGAACTTCAAATCAGAGTCATTTGGGTTGGAAAAAACCTCTAAGATCATCTAGTCCAACCCTTCAGACTTGAATTTTACTCTGGAAATGTTTTCAGAGCTGGTCTGAAAGGGGTGGAGAAAAACGGGATTTTTCAGCAGTGGTGGGTACCTTTCTGCTGGTAAAACTGTAGAGACCAAACCGTTGCTGAAACCTCACCCTGAAGTTGTAGCATCTCCTCAGGGACAGACTGACAGGGGCAAGGCTGCCCGTCAAATTTGCACCTTTTGGACAGAGATTTTGAGTTAAGTCTCCCACTTTGGGAGTCGGGGCAAGCAGAGAAGGCCATGAGCATGCCCTTGAGGATTGCCTCAGTGTAAGATATCCCCCACAAGCAACAATTTGTCCTTAATAAGAGCTGGCTCATGAGGGAATTCCAAGGTCTTGTGGAAAATTCTGTGTCTTGCAGCAGTGGGGACGTGTGTGCTGCTGCCCAGGCTGAACTGGGGAGAAGGGGAGAGTTAAATGGAAAAAATTCTCAGTTCAGAGCGGAGCTGCCAGCTGTCATTACCGGTTGGCAGTTCCTGGCTGCCAGCATTTAGGAAAGTTGCAGCTTAGGGGATTACTTTCCTCCTCTGGTGTGAGGTTCAGTACCAGTTCAGTCCCTATTGGGGCACAGATGTCTCTGAAAGCTTCGATCTGTGACAGCTCTGCTGGCCTTTGCTCCGGGGGGCAACAGTTGGCTCCTTGGCACAAACAGGTTATTTCTTCAAGCCGTGGTGCAGCAGGACTTGGAGAGCTGGGGCTGTGCCCTTGCCACAGTCCAAACATCCCAGGGTTAATGGCTGGTAATGGAAACTGCGAGGCAATGTGAAGAGGATTCACTTGATCAGGTAACAAAGGAGACAAAATATTAGATAATATAAAAATACTAATATGTGGTTTCATATAGCAGCAGTGTGCACACTCTTGTGATCTGCAGACCTTTATAAGCCTTCCAGTGGAGATAGGGGAGAAGAAGAATTTAATCTTGCATCTCTCTGCTATTTTTCATGGATTGCTTAGTTTAAGATGGTGGGTTTCAGCCTGTGCATTTGTAGAGTATTTCTGTTGGTAACAATAGGCGTCTTTATTGAGTCTTCTAATCTGCTCAGCTAAGGTATGCTCTATCCTCTTTGCTTTCTGCCTTTTAATGCCTTTTCGTTACCTTTCTGAATTGCAGATGCTCTTTGGGATAGGGAAGGGGTTGCTCCTGCCAATCTCTATGTGCCTTGCTAAATAAAGAAAACCTTTAAACCTTCATCTGGAGCAATCTGAACCTGTTTCTGACATGAACTTGGTACATAAGCTGTTACAAAACCGACATAAAGCACGTTGCTTTTTTTTTTTTCAACTACAGGAAATCTGTGTGTAGTACCTCTGCTCTTTTCTCCTGTGTGAGTCACATCAGCTGTGTCTGCCGTGCTTCAGCACAATGCTTAGCATCAGTTGCATGAGAAAACCTCCTCAGTCACTAGATGTTAAACCAGCAGTGGCCAGTTATGCATCAGTGGAGGCAAGTGAGATGGTTGAGGAGGGGAGGGAAGATGCTTAGAGAAGCTCAGTCAATTCTGCTTCACTCGTCAGACTTCAGCTTTAGATAAATACCTGTTCCACAGGGCAGCAATGCTTGTGGAGTCCAGCTATTTCATGATTGCGCTGTGTAGAAATTAATGCAAAAGCACCCCCTTGCCTACACGGTCCTCATCTCCCCTCATTGACTCTGCCACCTTTAATGCCAGGGGTTGTGGAGACAGGAATTTTTATTCAGGATAACACTGTAGAATCTAAACTGGGCAGGATGAAGGCAACGTGAGCCTTGCATTTGAAGCATGAGATGCACAGTGTATTTCACTGTGGGCAGCAGTGCCAGGCTGTTTTGTCATCCTGGCTTATAACTGCATTCAGACAGCAAAGCAGAAATTTTCTCTTTCCCCTCAAATGTTTGGCAGAAAGCTTGCTTTTGTCTAAAATGCTTCTTAAGCACTGTGTGAACCATTCAGTCCTAAACCAAATACCAGTTTGGGCTGTGCTTTTTCTATCCAATTTACAAATAGGAGGGTTTGGTTTAGTTTCTTGTAATAACTGCTGCAGTGAGACAACTCTTGGAAAATACAAGGCACCATCCCAAAAGATATTATCTGCTTTACTCTGGAGGGCTTTTTAGCACAATGCTGTTTCTGTGTGGTAGGAAATGGCACAGATTGCTGTGTGACTACAAAAGTGTGATGGGCTGGGTATGGTATGTGAAAATGGTGTCTTGGACAACTTCTGTTCTCAGCATGCACTTTTATTTAGTGCCATGAGGTATAAAAAGATATTTGGGGGTAGAATTATATCAAGGCTTAGGAGTAAAGCTTGATCTATGGTGGAGGTCTTCAGTACTATGAGGATCTATCAGGATGTATGGAGGATGTAATATCTGGTGTTCTCCTCTCCTGACTGAGCATAGGGCAACTCTAGGTTTCTGTTCAGGGCATTACTACTGTTGTCTTCTTAAACCAGAACCAGCTGAAGTTCCCAGCTATGCTCACCAAGTATGCTGAGGTCTGTATTATGTTCTAATTCAAATACCTCTGCTCTGTCTGAATGCCCCCTCCAGCTTCATTTGGATGTCATGGAAATCATCAGGGAGAGAGAGGGCTGGCACAGTTAAGCTGCTGCTCCAGCTCATGTTCCACACACAAACTTTTATGAGAGGGAGATACTTTCTGGGAGCTGTAGGGGTTTCCTTCCTTGCACTTTCCCTTCCAGGCCATGCTCGCTGGATGCACAAGAGTTCCCAAAGTACAGCAATATCTCCATACCCCAAGAGAGGAGGTGGTAGCTGGGCCATGGAAGAACCCATTGGGCAGAGAAGACATCAACAGCATGAAACATCCTGGGTGCATTTTTCAAATGGAAGTATAATCAGGAGCCACTTTTTTGCTGGGTAATCAAAATGCCCATGGAAAAGAAACAGGGATGATTTCACCATGTTCTTTCTAACTTAAAGTTTTCTGTGGAAAGAAAGTGCATTTGACCACTTCCTTGTGACAGCAAGCACAGGGTTTTAAGTGCTGTTCCTGAGGCAAGCATTGCTTTTGGCTTACTATGTGTGACTCCTTGTGAAGCTTCCCTGGGCTCTTGGATGCTGCTCTTGCCAGCAAGAGCAGATTGCTTCCAGCAATAAACATCCCACAAAATTATGTATGTTCTTTAAGAAAAGTACCAAGATTTTCTGCTAATTGCAAAAATACATAATGGATGCTTTCAGCATCTGTTATTTATCCTCTAACCAGCTTTCATCCAAAAGTAACCTTTAAACAAACATTAAGATTGAGGAGTGTAACTGTTTCAATGTGTCACACATGTCTACTCCCTCCAGTTTAATGATGTTTGAAACGTGTGCTTAGAGTTGACTTCTAGTAAGAAGCAGAAGTTGTTTATATTTCTAGCTCGGAGACGTCCACAACATGGAGAAGGTGGTGCTTGGTGCCAGAGATGATGGATGTCTCTGTGCTCTTTTTTGGGAGCCAAAGCCCAGCAGAGAGCATTTTGCTCACACGACAGTTGCTTCGATGCACCACAAGGAGGGGTGCAAGGCTCGCGGAGAGCGGGATGCAGCTTGGAAGTGGCGTTCATGGGATGATGCACAGTACTGCCGGTATATTGAAAGACTGACTTTTAGTTTAAAAGCCCATTTTTAACGGTCTAACTTTAAAAAAAAAAAATCACATGAAGAAATAGATTTTTTAATGAGTTTTTTGTTGCACTGAGATCAGTCTGCTACGTTGGTAACTTGACAATAGTCATTGTCATGCCTCTACTTTTTTTTTTCATTCTATTTAATTGTATCTAATGAAGACAACTAGATGGGGATAACATAATTAGTATGGCTGTTCTATGCAACTACACTGGTGACAGCATGGACCAAAAGGTAGCTTTCTGAGATGATCTTGAGTGAGAGCTTTCCACTAGTGAAGGAGTTTGATACCTGGCACCATGACAGAGAAATATTCCTGGTCTCTCTATCCCAGAGTGCCTCAGAAGTGAGGCCTATGCTGGGATGGCAGAGGGGGCACTAAAAGTGAAGCTGCTGGAAAAGCTGAGTGGCAAGCACCTGAATCTCTTTCAGGGGTGCATTGCATCCAATTCCCTTCCACAGGAAAATTTTAGAGAGAAAAGACCGTACCAACACAGTCAAAATCTTAATTGCTTTTTCTGTTGATTGTTGTTTTTTATCAAAATCTTCTAATTGCCCTTCTATCCTATTACTCCTCCCAAACGACCCTGATGGAAAAGCATGGACTAGTTTACTCTTCAGGCATGGCTCTGCAGATGCCACCTGAGTATCCTTCAGCAATAACAAGCCCATGCTTTCCCAAAAGGACCTCAGGGGAGGGGGACAGGAAGAGACAGAATGGGGTTGGCATCTTGGCTGGTGCAGGGCAGACATGAGAAGTGTGGAGGTGCCAGCAGGGTTAGACTTTGTTTTGACAACACTTTGTGCTGGGGCATGGCCAGTAATTCTGACCATGGGGCATGAGCAGGACTGGTACCAGCAGCCTGTTTTACAGACGGGGAGCTGAATATACAAAGGGACTCTCAAATTTGGTAGAAGTACATCCTACATGTCTGGCAAAAGGAGAAATAGCCTTTGCAAAGAGCAGCTGCTCCAATTTGACCAAACTGGCTCCAAGCTCACTGCAGTTAACAGGACCAGGTCCCTTAGGAAGGGCAGGCTTACTGGGGTTTAGGAGAATTCAGTTCATCTCTTCAAGGAGCTGGGAGTCCTTTGCCTCCAAAGGTAGTCCAGGTGTTTAAGTTAGGATGTTAATTCTGCTGTTTTTCCAAAGGACTGAGAGAAGAGGTTTTTGTTTTTTTTTCAGGGACATCCATCAATGCAATTTTTAGGGCACCTGCTGGTGCTGGAAGAGAAGTGCTTCGAGAACAATTTGTCATAGTTGTGGGCAGAGTCTGAGAACCAAAACTAGCTTGGAAGTCCAGTCCTCCTTGAAGGATGTGACATCTGTCAGCAGTCATGTCCAACCTGCTAAAGTCCATCTGCACTGTAGAAAAAAAGACTAGATAATTATGTTTCAGATAACATGTGTTTTTAGAAGTTAAGAACATCAGTTAATGAAAATGATAAGGCACAAGTGACATTAGCATTAACTATATTAATAATTAAAAGTCATAGCCTTAATTTTGAAAATCAGGGAGGAAATGATGCATCCATTATCTGACACTGTGATGGAGATTGCTCTGGAGAAGGGAGGTTTTGGGTCCCTTTAGGAAAGCGAGTAGGTTTCTGCTGTCTGAGCAGGCACGGGGTCACCAGAGCAGCTAATGAAGGTAGGAGGAGGCACAGGAAGACCCTTAATTAGCTTGGTTATTATTCTTCCATCATGAGCAATTCATTAATTCCTGCCTTATCTATGCTGTTGTTCCCTCCCTGAACTGCACAGTCCCTTAACAAGATGAGCTTTGGGGAAAAGAGTAAAAGTGGGGAGATGAGAGCCCACACAAACAGCAGAGGAGATGCTGAAGGGCGAGGAAATGGGTAAGGTCTTTGGCAAATACCCACATGTGAGAGTCCTTAGCACAAACGTTGATGTGCTGCTAATTGTTCTAATTGGTTCCAGCAGCGAACCCAGCCCAGATGGGTGAGGACAGGCATTCACTAACTGGGCTCCTACTGGTCCCCAAGAGTAAGTGTGGAATTGCTGACAGGATATCACACACAGCGAAGAAAGTGCTGGTCCTGCAGCCCCAGCTTTGAGATTCGGGGAAGGAGGAGAGGTGAGAGCTCTGGGTTTGGTTGTTACTGCATTGGTTTGCTCAGGGGCGAATTTGCTGAATCCTTTGGGCTGTCTGAGAGGGGCTGGACTGGGTGAGGGGAAGGTGCTGGGATGTTTTTGACTGTGCCAAGGACGTTTGGCTGAGAAGCTCCCTTTTAGAAGGCATTATTGGAGGGAGGGTGGGGACTAGGGCCCAAAATCTTGGGATCCCTTAGGCAGAGGTCCCCATCAAGATCAGGTATTTCCCGTGCTCCTGGTTCCTTTTCCCCACCAGTGAATCCCCCAAAGCTCCCAAGTTGCTGAGGAGTTTGATAACTGCGGAGTTACTTCTTAAGGGGAGGGATTTTGGTGCCCCAAAACCTTCGTGACTGAAAAGCCTGCCAGGCACTCAAAGAGCATAAAATCCAGTTAGAAATCATCTGAAGCTTGGTTTTGGTTGTTTTTTGTCTTTTTTTTTTTTCCCTTCTTCTTCATTCTTTGTTTCCATTTTTTTTTTGTTAGTTCCTTCCAATAACCACAAGGAGTAGGAAAGATGGTTTGGTTTTTTTCTCTTTTTAAGTGGACTCAGATTTCTGTATCATCTCTTGGAGCTTTATTTAAAGGAAACTCCCTCTGACTCCAGTATTGAAAGCTTTAAGGAAGCACTGCTACCTCTATTCATTGGCAAACTTCCCCTGCTGTCTCTGTACTGCAAGCTTTAAAATTAAGTGGAGAAAATGAGTAAAGGATAACAGGTGAAAGAAATGCTGAAGGTTAAATGACTTATCACACACCTGTAGCAAGTCAGTGAACCTTGCTTGCTGGAGGAGCTGCCCTGGTTTAACAGAGTGGTGGCAAGATCTGCCTGCCAGGGCTCTGCCCTGCCCACAGATCAGCAGCACGTGTGGTGCTGAGGAGTTGGCCTTTTCTTGGCTCAGTTTTAAGTCACAGCCTGCTCTCAGTAATGGACAAGTGAGCTGCCTGAGTATACCCTTGACCCCTCCTCTGCAGATGACAGAGGTGAGGCAGAATGACCTTGATCCACCAACCCTACTCTCTGTTCCACTTACAGTTGATGCCATTTTCCCTTTTCTGCTGCAAAAAGATGTTTTTAACACCTGAGAGGCACAAGACAAATGACAACTGTTTGTCCCAGTGCTGAGATGCTGCTGTGGACCTGCTGCTGTGCCTGGCTGCAGTACAGATCCTCTGCTCCACAGCAAACTCCCAGCCTCGATCCTTTGTGCTTTTGTCTTGCGATGGTGTGAGCAGAGGAAGTGCGTTCTTTGTGTGCCTAAAATGGGGTGTCCATTAAAACATGGCTGTGCCTAGTGGGTCTGTGGAGAAGGAAATGAGGCAGTGGACACCAGTGGAGAAGCAGTACTGGACTGTGTATTGTAGGTGTGAATCCCTGTCTGGGGGATGGGTTCACCAGGTGGGGATCCAGGGGGACATGGGACCCCTGTCTGGGCTCTGCTCACCCCATCCCTACACACACAGATACTGGTCCTCAAAACCTGCTTCTTTAGGGTTGACATTACCAGCTTCCCAGAAGGTCCCTGGGGGTGAAGTCACCACCAGCAGAGTTAAAAAGCCTTTCTGGAGGTAAATACAGCCCCAAGTTCTGCTATTATTTTAAAGAAACTGCCTCCCACGTGTGACCTTGGGGTGTGTGTTGATGGGAGCCTGCCGCAAGGGTTTAGTCTGAAACCAAATCCCCTCTCCCTCTGCCTTTCTCCCTGAAATGGGAGCTGTCATCATCCTGCTCAATCTTTTAAGTCAGCCTGAATGCTGATTGTCTCTCTTTACTAAAAGGAAAGTCTTGGATGCTGCATGAGGCTGTGGCTGTTTTGAGGTGAGCTCTCACTGCTCTTTGGTATTTGCCTGGTCTCCTCTGCCGTGTGACTCCAGTGAAGGTGTTCCTGATGGAAGGTTGGTTTTAGTGAAAGTGAGGGATGGCAGGGCCTGCAGGTCTGTCAACAGACCTGTTGTTGAGGCCACTGTGGTCTCTTAGAGTGGGCAGCTGTTGTTAGGGAGGGGAGGAATGAGAGGCACCCGGGGTGGCTGCAGGTCCCCTGTGCTCTGTGGGTGAGAGGAGCCCTGGGGGTGTCCCCTCTCCTCAGGGGTGATAGCGTGGCTGTTGTGGGCTGGGTAGAAATTGACAGAAATTGGGCTCTTGCTGCTCCCTGATAGAAAACACAACCATGAAACTGCTGAAATACCCATCATAAGTAACAAACCCACCAGCAGCTGCCAGAATGCTTTTGGGGATGGACCAGCTTTGGGATGTTCTCTGCTGAGCCCTGCCTTGAGAGCATTGGGCTGATTCACTGGGGAGATGATATACCACATGTGAAACGTAATCCCTCTGACAGGGACGAAATAAGTTCTCTCTTCCTGCTGAGTGTGGTCTTTTTCCTTTTTGGCCCCAGACCACAGCGTGCTTGACAGGGCCATCTTTAACTGTGTCAGTCAAAGTGCAGTGGAGAAGAGAAGGCAAACAGGAAGAGCACAGGGGAAGGGCAAGTTTGAGTGACCTGATGATGGGGTGGGGACACAAATCATTGGAGCGTGGGTGAAATGAATGGCTCCAGCAGTGAAATTCTCAGTCTTTCAGTGAACATGAAGAGGAAGAAAAACGTCTGGCTCCAGGACAATACCTGGCGACTTGTGTAGAGGAAGAGCTCTGGCACCAACCAATACATGAGGCTGATGAGAAGTGATCTGGGCAGGTCATTCAGAAAATCTGGTTTGCTGGCCTGGGAAGGACGTAATCACCTTGGGCTGATGTTATCTGGGAAGCTGTGCTGAGGAGGAGGCAGTGAAACGGGCAGGCAAACAGGAGCCTCTGGCAGCTCAAAATCAGGCCTTGAGGTCCCAGGGAGGGGTGATGCTACTGGGAGAGGGGATTTGAGTCACCTGTGCTGGGGAGGGATGCAAAGCATTGGAGGAGTTGTCTGGGCTAAGTCTGCCTTAAACTGGCTCAACTTTATCTGTGTCCTTTCTGATACTGGGTGCAATAGTTTTCTGTTCTGTTTCTAAGCATGTTGTTTTAGTGTAGTTGGTAACTTGAATCTCCCTCCCCCAACATGAAATTTCATCAAAATCTGTAATTTTTAAGAAAAGCTTTAATTTTTATCTGCATGAACACCTTTGAAGCCAGAGGTTAACATACCATAGATCCTGTCTGGGCAAGGGTGAGGCTCTGGACATCACTGTACAGTGAGGTGGTCCCAAATCCTACAAAATCCCAAAATGTGGACCTCAGTAGAAACTAAGCATCTATCTCCTGATAGCTGGAATGACTTCCCCGAAGGTTCTGGGGTACAAAAGGTAAAAATCTCTAAATGTCCCAGCCAACATCAAAGCATCAAAACATCTTATCTCCTCCTTAGCCTGCATTAACAGGACACCAAACTCATGGTACCTATTAGCATAAAACCTTATTCATATTGGCTGGTTCAATACTGAAATTGGTGTCTTTCTAAGTTAATCACAAAAATGTCTTGGTTTATTATTATTTTCAATGACATTCTTATTTTCAGATGGCAACATCATGAATAGGAGGGACCTGCTGAATAAACAGCTATTGCCTTCCTTTGTGAAGAGATTATGTTTTGTTGTGCTTGCAAAAATGACTTCTGCTGCCATGTGTTGCCCTTTAAAAGCTCAAGAAAAATAAATGAGCAAGAACAAGCATCTCAGATACAGTGCCTATTTGGAAGGAAAAACCAGGTTTGGTATTGTGTGCGTAGTTCAATTTATTTTACGTTAATTTGATCTTTTTCCTTTTTATTTTGGTGTAGCCTGATTTGTTCCACATGTTTTCCCCTAAGGATTGGACAGTAAAACTGCTTGTCTGAGTCATCAACTAGATAAATAATTGGCAAATTCAAGATCTCCTCTCCTAAATCATTCTACAGTTGCTTGTGGCCCTCACAGAGCTCGGTTGCTTGTGTGCTCGAGTCAGCGGTTCAGTCCCCAGCCTGGGCTTTCACTGGTCTCAGGAGATCAACAAACCTCCGATTACGGAGCCTCACATCAGCTTGTCTTGGCACATCTGCTGGAAGAACGCGGGGAGCCGCTGGGATCCTGCGGTCAGGGCTGGTATTTACAGCCAGGGTGGAGGAGCCTTCCCAAAATGGGCACCCTGGAGTGCACACCTGGCAGCTGTGCCACCCCCCTGCATGGGGCTGGGGCCATCTCCTGTGTGGAGGTGCTGGGACTTCTCCTTCTCACTGGGTTTCCTGAGCCCACAGCCCAGGAGGTGCTGAGCTGCCACACAGGGATGCCTGGGGATGCCATACTGACATCTGTGATTTAACAGGTTGATCCTGAAACGGGCTATTCCAGCATCCTTATCTTCTCCAACTGCAGGTATCAGTCCCAGATCCAGCTGGCCTAAAGAGAACCCCTCATGGGTCCCGTAGAGTAGCCATGAGATGGGAAAGGAGAACATGAACACACCCCCTGAGGTCCATCCACCTGTGAGTGTCAAGAGATTTGAGATGGAGATGTAGTTGCTTCTTCATATGTGGTGGTTGTCTGGTTTCTGAGGGAAGCATGAATCCGTCAGCTTGAGTAAGAGATATGTTGGACTTCTGTTCTTCTGTCCCTGTGGGTTTTTTTGGCTTGGGTTATTTTTTTTAGGGGGTGCCACTTGTGTCTAGTGGAAATCCTATCCAAAATGTAATCCCATCACGATTGGAGAAGTTGTACTGCTGTCCTGGGAATGTTAAAGGAGCTGAACTGGATGGTCCCTTGTCTGGATATGTTGTTTTTGTTGGTTTATTTTGGGGGAGGGAGTATGATTGCATTTTAAAATAGGAGAAAGTGCCAAAAGCAGAATGAGAGACAGCTCAGTGGTGATCTCTGAGCTTAAGGAAAAACAGTGTAAATCTGGAACAGGCCCACAGTCTTCAGAGTGGGCTCCAGGCTTCCTAGCAGGAGAGTCACAGTTTCTGCTGAATTGGAAAAACAAAGCAGCCCAAATGCCTCTCGTCAGAGGTCCTGGCCCCTTGGCTCGAGTCAGGCATGTTTGGAGCAAACCTGATGCCTTGAAAGGGAAGCCACTGAGCCCCAAGGAGACCACTGGGGATGCTGGGCATGGGGGAGGCAGAGCCCTCCCCTCCTTTGGATAGTGTTGAGGAGTTAAAGGAAGTGAAGCTAAAGGGGAATGAGTGAGTGGATTGTGCTTTGCTGGAAAAAAAGGTCACCTTAACACACTGCAATGTATGACAGTGACACCTGTGACAGTTCAGTCGGCTCATTGAGTTAAAGCTGAGCAAAGCTGGGCATTTTGTGTATGTGTCCCCATCAGGACTTTAGCTACCTTGGCTTTTTTGGTGGCACTTTTGGATGTGGGCATCCAGAGCCCGCTCAGGTCCTCCTTTAGCTGGTGCCTGGTTTGGATGCTGGGTGCAGGCACTGCTGACAGGGAGGACACCTGCTCACCTGGGGAGGTGACCCAGATCTTGTGGTGGTGTTAAGCAGGAGCCAGAGCATTGTCCTCTGTAATGCCTACGTTACCCCATTAAAACAAAGAGGAACTCAATGTGCATCTTCCTGCAGGGACTAACCTCTAGTCTGTGGTGGTCTGTCTTTGGTCCTCCCTTGCTTCCCCTGTTTTTCCAGGAAGCAAATTGGTTTTGCAGCTGAGAGCTTTATTTTTGTAGGTTTTGCTTGCTTTTTTTTTTTTAAATTATCAAGGTCTTTCAGTTTGGAGAATGGTTTCCAAAGAGGGCACACTGTGTGTCCATGTACAGCAGCAGGTACCATGGGGTGTCAGCATGGGGCTGGGATGGAGAGCTTCACCCCAGTCCTGGAGTTGTCTGGGCGCTCCCAAGAGCTCATCAGCCATTCTGTGCCAGGGGAAAGGAGCTGAGCCAGCCCTTTTCATGGATATTTCCCACGCAAATGATGAACTACCCTGGCAAGACGACTTGGATACAGCCACCAAGTCTCATTCTCTTCCCTAATCATCATCTTAATATAAGCTTTCTTCCTTCTCCCTGCCCTCTTAGCATTTGAATTTGGGTCCAGGTCTAACTTTTCAAGAAAATAGCTCTCCTTTCTATTGGTTATTTAGGCTCTTCTCATCCTCCTATTCCAGCTCAGGAAAAACTGGAATAGTTCACCTTCTTTTGGGTCTAGAGGGTCCCTCCATGTAGAGTGAGTATTTGGTGGTGTGGAAGAGTAAAATAGCAGCAGAGGACTGGAACAAGCAATTTGGCAGTCAGTGCAACTGGCTGGCTTGAATTACGTGTTAAAGTTTTGCCAGTTGTCAGTGTGTAGAGCATTTAGTATCATTATAAGATTTTAGGAGTCCCAGTGCAGATTTTCTATATTTTGTTGTCTGAGATCTGTGTGGTTTTTCTCTTGCAGAAAGAAAACTTGCCCAGCAATTTGCTGCACACATTTATGCCCTTTTTTTAATGTACAGTGGAAACAAGCATCTGAAATCATTCTTCTCCTTCTGACAGCAACATCTGTAAAACCTTAATGCTGGAAGGAGGCAGGAACCAAGAGATTTATAACCCCCTGCTGAAATATTGGAACGACCTTATTTCCCGGCAATTAGCTTTGCTCAAAACATTTTTGTTTCCTATTAGAAGCAACCTACTAACATTTACATTGATGTCTTTAATAGTTGTTGGCCATCTCTGAATTCAAGCAGGCGAGGCAGGAGGAGAGGGAAGGAACATGCTTTGTAAACCATGAGAGAATTTGCGTTGCATCGTATGTTGTGTGTGTCAATAGTGGTGAAAACATCCATCCTGCTCTGCTCCAGAATGGGAACGACATCTTTTGGGAAAGGGGAGAGAACTGGTGTTGGGCCAAAGCTTCTCTACCATTGCAGCATACCAGGACCAACTCCATCAGAGATCCAGAGAGGTGAGGAAAGAAGAGAAAGGAGCAGCACCTACGTGCAAGATGCTGTAGGAATGAGTAAGGTCAAATGGTGAGGAATTAGGCTGAGGAATGGGTGAATGAAAGGATCATTCCCCTTCTTCAGTGGATGATTTGATCTCCAGCAGAGGTAGCAGCTCCTGAGACCTTTCTGGGGCCATCAGCAAGAAGTAGATTTTTGATTAGGTGACTGAGTCTGGGTTTGCTTGATTTCCTTTTTTTTTTTTTTTTTTTTTTTTTAATTTTTTTTTTTTTTTTTTAGGATATTGAGAGCATGATGTAATGGGATGAGACTGAGAATCAGATATTTTAGGTTGAGTTGCAACATGAGGAAAGCCTCATGTCTGAATTCATTGATAGCCTGGGTTGGAAGTGGCGGCAAATACTGTGGCAGTATTGTTTTGTAGGACCAGAGGAAAGAAATGCCTATTTTCTCCTTGGCTTTGAGATCAGGAAGATTAATGTGTATCTAGATGAGGAACCCGAGTGGTTCTGAAAAAGATGAATTGTTTAATTGTTGAAAAAACGCAGTTTTAGGGATGTTGAAACAAAGTTGAACTTGAAATATTGGGGATGTTTAAGGACAGTGTCTTGTGTCTTTGTTTTGAAATTAACGTGCCTTGAAAATGGAAAGAACATAAGAATTACAATTTAGGATATTGTTAACTGGCTGTGGGATGTCCCTGTGAGGGGCAGCATGGAAGAGAAGATTCTTAGGGAACTCCATGTCCCTGCAGGTGATGGATGATCACCCTTGGCATTACACAGGCTTTTGTTGTCTTTGCTTTCTGAAGGTTTCCTTCACCATGAGATATCATTTTAGAAGTTTGCTCCAGGATGGGCAGCAGATGGTGTCAACTCAATTTTACTGAAGTCATAGATGATTCACTCACTTTGGCTGAAAATGAGCTTTTCCTGGCCCAATTGCTCTTCCAGCTATGCTCCAGTTCCCCATCCCTTAGGCTGTGTGGCTGTAAGTGTTTTATAAGGCTGAGTGTTTAGCTGGATACTCAAATGGTCTGGGTTAAAAACTAATCCCTTTTGGAGCTGTGGCAGTGAACTGTAGCTTGGAGCTGCAGGCATTTGGGATGGTAACTTCTCAGTCTGGCTCTGCTTTGGGAGCCAAGGCTTTGGAGAGCTATATGTGAATATTCCATCATTCAGATGATCTCTCTCCATCCTGATGGCCAGTTGCTTCCTCAGTCGTGGATGTGCTGACATAGGTACTTCCTAGCAAAACTGGAGGTGAAGAGGGTCTTTTGACAGCCTTGGGGAGCAAAGATGTGTGCCCCAAAGAGGCAAGGGTTCCCTGGGGACAATGGTTGGGTTCTCAGTGGGGTTTGTGACACCTCTGCTGCATCTGCCTGGTGAGGGTTGATATCTCTCCTTGTGGTATCACATCCAAGTCCACCTGGTTCCTTAGTCTTCATGGATGGCTGGAGAACGAAAATGCAAGCTGAGGACTGAGACATCAAACCTCCACCGATGTGTGGAGGCACCAGGGGCTGAGATGGACCCACCTCTCCTGCTCTGCCACAGCCTGCTGCGGAGGGAGGGTGCTGCTGTCAGTCATCAGCCTGTCTCACTCCAGGCATTCCTGGCACAAGTCTCTTCAGGTTTGCCTCTTTGTGCACAGTCTGGTAATTCCTCCTCCGAGGAGTTTATTTGTCTTTGCTTTTTCTTTCTGAGAGGCTGGAGCAATTCCCTGCTCCCCATCCTCCCCTCCTGAGACACAGCCTGAAAAATTATCCTCCTCTTCAGAGGAGTAGACAGGGTCCCTGGCCATGGTTCAACGTATGCTTTAAGCATCAGAAGGTGAAGGGCTGAAGCAAATTCATGTAGGATCTGTTGAGAGGCAAAAATTCAAGTGAGTTTTATGGTAGAGGTTGGTGCTTTTCTGAAAGGGATAAGTTGCCTTAAGAGTTCCTTTAATATCTCTTTCCCTGTGGACTTATTTCCATAGTATCCACCCCACACAGACTACTTGCTCCCTTTAACAGTGTTGTGGGTAGAGGAGCACCAGGGAGGCTTTTTTTCCCTCATGACCAGGCCTCTACATTTCCTTTCATCCCCTAGACTGTGGGTGTTGTCCCTGTGCTGTGCTGCTGGTACCACAAGGGCGGTGGGAGGACCAAGCCAAGGTTGGATTGGACTCTGGCAGCTTGTTTGGTTTGGATCTTGTTTCCAGAGCATGATCTGGTCACAAAGGATGTGTAGCTGGGAGAAAGGATGCAAACTGCTCCCCATTCCTAAATAGCTGGAGGTATTTGTGGAAGATGATGTGTTTATCTCACACATGGCACCTAGGACTCATCCCATGCAAAACTGTTGTGCTTACAGCTGGCCTGGGACAGCTTCCATATGCTCCCCCTTGAAATGGAGGGTGCCCTGCCTTTCTCCTCATCTGCTGGACAAAGAGGCTTTTCAGCAGTGGAGATGCCTTAATTCAACTGGGTATTTTCACTGGAGGATGTTTCTCTGTGCTTTGGGTGTTCTTTTGTGCCAGAAACTGTCACAATGTGAGGGAAAGTCCCCTTTCCCTTTTCCTGAAGGACAGGTTTCTTTTCACCTCCCAGCTGCAGGCAGGCTCAGCACACAGATTTATTTGGGGCCAGGGATGTGTGCGTGCATGTGTTTATTTTTTTGGGTTTTGTTTTTTTTTTTAAAGAACAATGTTGTGGCGGCCGACAGCTAATCCTAAATTTGGGATACCTGACATGGCAATGAGAAAACAAACCTTCCTGCACTTAAAATGAGTGACAGGCCAGGTTTGGCCCCAGCAACCTTCAGAACTGGTTTGACCTTGAAACCAGATCTCCTGGGCTGACTGACAGCTTTTTACAGCCGCATTAGGGCTGAGCTGACCTTGTTTATCTGGGGATTCACCTGGGAGACAGCAGACATGTCCAGGGATATTAAGTCTCAAGCTGAAAATGTTTGCTCAGGTATTAGGGGGGAGAGTTAATTTAGACTGAATACCTCCTATGTGGCACCAGCCACTGCTCTGAGGGACACTGTGCCCCCTGGCTGATGACAGTTGGTTTAGACTTTTTTACCAAGTGGAGTCTCCTTTGAGTGGAGCAATGCAGAGCCCTTCAGCTCACTCTGAATTTCCTTTCACATTTAATATTTTTGGGGTTTCAGTAAAACAGAGCCCAGGTGAAGGTGCAGGTTGATCGTCCTGCAAAGGGATCTTGCTGCTGGCCCTGCAATTGTGTTGGACCATGTGGATTCACTTTTGTTTTATAAAATATGACACATGTGAGCTGGCATCTGTCGCAGCTGTGGTTGGTACCCCCTTTACCTGGTACCTACCAGGTCCTTCCTTCCCACGCAGGTGGATGTACTTCCCCTACTGCAGTGATTCAAAGAAAGGCCAGCAGCTCTTTATCTTTGCTTGTGTGGGCCCAGAACTGAGGACCAGGCCCTAGAGCTGCCCTTCTCCTGCACCCTGAGGATGGGCAGAAGAGGAGTACCCAGTAGATGGTGCTCTGCCCTGTCTGCCACTATCTACACATTTGGGAGCATCCAAGGGTTGCATCAAATCCCTCCTTTTCAGATTCCTCTGACAAGTTTCTTTTCCTCCTGCCGTAATAACTTTTCAAGAGTGAAGGTTTCATGATGTCCTGGCATCCCACACGTGGGTGTCTGGTCTCTGCTGGATGGGGTTGGGCTCATGGCAGAGAGTGGCTTGGGGGAAATCTGGAGCTAATTCTTGGTAACAACACAGATGTCCATGGTGTGACATCCCTTGCAGATGGAACCCTTCCCTGGTGCTGTAGGGAAGATTTTATTCAGTTACATCCTGCCCATTTTCCCTGCTGGTATTCCCTGGTATCACCCCCTGCATTTCTTCTGCTCAGGTTTCACCTCAGCCCTCCCTCTCCCCTCACACGTGCTTGTTTGGGAATGTTGGGGTAACTGTTTGCTTGCTGTATTGTGTATTTCCACCTTGGCATTGAATTTTTTGGTGCCCAGCCAAGATAAGAAGTTAAAATGCCTGTCTAGTGTGAGAGAAGACTACCTTGTCAGGATTCCCCATAAGCAGCAGAAACTGAAATTTTCAGGGAGGAAGGCTTTAAAGCAGATTCTGCTGCAGTTTGTGGAGGCAAGGGATGCTTTTGTTTGACTGCCACAGTTTCACAAAAATTTTGAGACCAGATAGGACAATTTGAAATCCCTCATTGTAGGGATGATCCTTCATTATAGGCTTGACTTTACTCAAATATCACATGTTGTGTGAAGTCAGCTGCTGCTCTAAGGGATAACCAGCAGCCAGCCATGGAGCTTCCTGTCTGTGCACCACACCAGAGCTGTGCCCCTTTCCTCTGCATTGTTTCTGTCTAGCCCAGGGTCTCAGGACCCCAAGGAGCCTCTCCTGAGGGCCCCAATGTCCCCAGGTAGAGAAGGGAGGAAGGCACAGGTAAAAAGCTGCTAAGGAGGAGTAGAATGTGGTGGTGCATCCCACAACCGGAGAAAGAGCAAGAAGCTCACTGGGTTATGCAAGTGCCCCAAATCCTGAATATTGATTTCTCTTCCTGACCCATGCTGCTTTGCCTTCCTCTGCATCAAGGTCTGGCACGTCTTTAAAGACAGAGAGTTCACATGAGCAGGAAAATCCCTTCATACCAACCTGGGAAGGATGTCCTACATTTTGCTGTTGCTACATTTTGCTCCTGGGAGCTGGTGGGGAAACACAAGCTGAAAGTGCCCTCTGGATGTGTGGATCCTCAGCACAGCATGAGCACTTCTCTTGGTCCCTCCTGAACTAGTCCATCCTCAGTAATGAGTCCAGCAAAGAGGGGAAGCATTGCAGCAGTTTGGCCTGGAGGGCTGGAAATGTGGCTGCTGCAGCGTGAAGCCTCCCTGTGCTGGGGGAGGCTGGGATCCTGCTGCTGAGCTATTTATTTAAGAAAAAAAATATTATCATTTCAGGCGTTGGCAGCATGGGGTGTATCAGCCATTGTATCAAAGATGTGGTTTTAATGCACTTTCCTCCGCTTAAATGCTATTTGCCTTCTCCTTCAGGCAATTGAATTTAAGAAAACTCTGGTTGCCCAGGTTTTGTTGAACAAATTGGTCCCTGCACACACAATTCCCAGGAGGAGCCAGCTCTGCAGAAACTCTGGGAGCTGTCACTTCAGTGCATGGCTGGGATGGGCTGAACGGATTACCCAGCTCTGCATCGTCTGCTCTTTTATCTGTCTCAAAGCAATGGGAAGCCAGGAATAACCCCTCGGGGTTCCTCTGAGCCCGGCGGTTTCTGGAGCCCGGGGTCAGATGACTGTTATTGTAGCTAAAGGTGTTTAACCCCAATTGATTTTGACAAGCCCTATTAGCGAATCCCACAATTACTTATTGGGTTAGGAGAGGAACGTTGTCGATTTAAGGCTGGATGCTCTAACCTGAGTGCTGCTGACAGGATGCCATAGGTACCAAAGCTGTTTCTGCAAGAATTGATGAAAAAACTCCCCGTCAATCTTTGGGGCCAAATTCTGGCCCTTCCTCAGGGCCCAGCAACTCTAGAGGGTATTGGAGTCAGCCCCAAAAACGAACAGGTTGGAATAAGATTTATGAAGCCTCCTACTCTGCAAAGCACAGATCATCTCTGGGTTGGGATTAAATAAACCTTGTTTGTAGCACAGCTGCCTGCATGCCAGCCCTGGGGAATGGTGCAGGAACTGGTGCAAAGCATGGGAGAGTCCCTGGAAAGCTGCTCAGAATGGGCTGAAGGTAATTTCTGCTCCCCTTCAGACCTGACCTGTCCCCCAGCTCGGTCCCCACTTGTGGCAGTCTGGTACCTGTGGCTGCATGAGCAGAGGGAGCCTGCTCAGCGTCTTTGCATGCTCGGAACCAATGTTTATCCCATGGGATTGAGTTGGGAGCCCCAAAGCCCTGCAGCCTGGAGCCACTGCTGGGCAGGCAGAGAAACTGCATGGAGACTTGTGTCTGTGAGAAATATCAAGTGATGAGTTCTCTGAGGCTCATGTCCCAAAGACGCCTGAGATCATTTGGATGTGAATGGGAGTTATGTGCCTAAGTAATCTCAGAGGAGCTCGGCTTAACAAAATCGCTGAATTTCTTTTTTTTTTTTTTTTTTATAATGCAACAACTGGGGAAATAAAAACATGATCTGAAGAAGAAATCATTGCATTAGCCCAATAATTTAACGAAGCACTATTGCTCTGCAGATCAGGTGTGTTTGCAGGTGGTGGGCAGCAGCCTGCTCATCACCCATCCCAGGGCAGAGAAATGTGGCCGTCACACGTGCAAATGCAGTTTAGCCCAAAAATTGCTTTAGGGCAGCAGAGCAAGCAGCCTCTTGGAAGCCCTGCAAGTTTCACACTTGCTTTTGCTTCTTGGTTGCTTGGGGAGAGGAGTCACCCTCTGAGAGAAAACAAACAGCATTGCCTGCCTGGCCGGGGCTGCAGCGAGCGCCTGGAGCTGCCGTGAGACTGCACCGAGTCCTGCGGGAGGTTTTGTAACAAACACCTTGTAAAACGCAAATATTTGAATAGCGACGTTCACGGCTAATGTGCCAGGTCGAGGAGCAACTGCTTATGGTTTTTGCTGGTTGTTTGAAACGTAAAGGGTGAACTTAAGGATTTTCCAGAGACAAAAGCATTGAATACACTATTTACATACCCCGCAGTTAGCGGGCAGGATTACGAGCCATTTATTTAACAAAGAGACCCCAGTTAATCAGCAGTCTATTTATTGTTTCTTCATCATTTGGCAGTAATTCATCACTACGTCTTGTTTTTCATTACGGGCACAATTGCACTAAGTGTGCTTGCTCCCCATGTACCATCTCTGAAATTTATTTTCCCTTTGAAAATTGCTCATATTCTTAAATAAAGGATCATATTTAAATGGAAAATATTTATTTCAGATGATTGCTTTCAAAAGAACCAGTTCCTTGCCCTGTTTTGTGTTATTAAATGATTTTTTTGTTTTATTGCGGGCTTTTTTAGCTCGGCCTCCGGAAACTTGGGCAACAGAGGCAGCTGTAGGTGTTGGAAAGCACTTGGGGTCAGCTTTGGTCATCGATGTCCTGTGTAACTGGGTCAAGTCACTGAATACCTAAAGGTAAGGAGGATCTTTATGCTGATTTTAGGGCTATTATTAGTTATCTGGCAGTGTGTCTCTGGTGTCTCTGCCTACCTGTGGGGTGTGAAGAAAACCTGTAGTTGCTGTGCTTCTCCCAGCCTCACCAGCCTGCTCTTGACTCTGGTGGGGTCCAAGCCTGGCTGGAGGGACTCAGACTGAAGTTTAGTGACTTCCACCACAGGAGATCTCATGCCCAGCTTGCTTGGCTGGCATTGGGGTTTTCCCCTGAGGATCCCAAACCAGCGAGGTGCTTTTATCTTCCCTTGGGCACAGAAGTCATCCCTCCTTCTTGGAGTGCTTGTCTGACCTCAGGACCCTTGATTTCCAGTTGTGTGAGGAGAATGGGGCTTTGCCTGCTCCCACTGGCAGGCAGAGAGCTGAGGCAGCAGCACGGCCAGGGAGCCATTCCTGGGGTGGTCAGTGCCAGTGTGAATCAGGCCACAGTGACCTGCAAAGCCTGGTCCTAAGTGTTATCTATTCTCCCACCAACTGCAATATTCAGGGGAATGATGATACCAATGGGAACTCTTGGTGGTGGCTGGGACAGAAGCAAACTACTTTCCCACCAGGAAAAGGTCATCTGTGAAATTTCATGGACAGCTCCCCCCACTTGTTAAACACCCCCTTCACTTGGCTTTTTTTCTTTTTTTTAATTTTATTATTATTTTTTTTTATGTGTGTAATTGCGTGTCAGACCAAGTGCACTCAGAATGTGAGCAGGGTCTGATACAAGGAGGGTGAAATGAGATAATCCATGTTTTCATCATCCATAGGCCTCTCTTTTCACGGGCCGTGGGCCGTACTTTATTAGGCTGAGCAGCTCTGGGCCTGCAAGAAAGAGGAGCCCTTTCTCATCCCGATGAGAATAGTGCAGTGAATGGATTCCAAGTGTTTACTCAGCATTTGTCTCGTGGTTTATCAAAGGAATGAGGAGGAGGTGCCGACAGACCTTTTGTCCTGCTGATGTGTTATGACAATGTTCCATGAATATGCAGAATGGCAGAAGGGATTAGAGCCAGTACAATTCCCCTCCGGCGCTTTTTTTTTTCTTTTTCTGCCTTTTTTTTTTTTTTTTTTTTTTTTGCCTGGGATGTTCAGGGGTTTAAGAGTGACCTGCTCACAGTCAGGGCACTAAACATCAGATTTTCCTGCAGATAGGGGTGTAAAAATCCCACACTTGTCCAAAGCTGTTAGCATCTGACTTGAAGGTTGGGCTGTCTTAGTCACTCGCTGCTCTTTATGAAATTTTGGCTGGCAGGAACTGCCTGGCTGAAAGCTTTGTGTTTTGGGAGACATGGAGATATTGGGGCATAATTAAAACTTGAGTCAATCAGTGACACATGAAGCCCAGGGCCGGTGGGGATGTGACCGCTGCTCTCTGCTCTGCTGCTGGTGGCATAGGCTGGCACTGGTACCTTGCTGTGTTTTCCTGTTGCTTCCCAGAGTCCTGGCCCAGGAGTTCGGGTGTGTTCAGTAAACTTTTGCTGTTTTAGATGGATGGGTTAATGAGATAACCCTTGTACACACCTCTGAGGTGATGAACATTATCTCTGTTTTCAGTATGGGGTGACTACAGAGGGATGGTGGGAGCAGACACATTTGTTCCACAGGTGTAAATCCAGCCTTTGGTTTTGACTCCTCATCTTGAGGTAACTGCTGAGCCATGGCCAGCAGCTATCTGCTGGTGGAGTGTTTTTTAGGTGCAGTTATGCAAAGATGTCCCATAGGAGAAATGACTCTCCATTGGCTTCCTGAATCCCAAGAATCTTTTCTGCCCTGCTTCTTAAATGGTCTGGTGGGGAGCTCCCCAGATGCATAAGGGGAGTGATGACTTTGTGTCCATGTTGGGTCTCATCCTGGGAGGAAGGGCGTTGGACATGCTCAGCACTGGTCTGATTCTTCTCTTGTCCAAGCCAACAGATCAAAGAACTGCTGAGAAATGTTAAATCCACCTGAAATCTCCCCTAGCCCAACCAGAAGGTTGAAACTAGCCTGTTCCACCACTGCCACATACGTGTAAACTGATTGTTCTGGCCGTTCTAGCATGTCCTGCCTTTCTGTTTGGGATTTTGGTTGCTCTGTGGAGTATCTGGAAGGCATTTGGTCTGTGTCAGAAGAGAAATGGGATGTAGTCTGCTCTCTCTCATTGTGCCCGTGGGAATCATCCTGGCTGTGATGACCACAACATCTGCTATGGGGACATCCAGTGAAGGCCACTGGGAGAAATTGCTGTCATATCATCCTGTGAAGGGATATTTAAACAGTGATGCTCTGAGGGTGCTCAAGGACACCAGGCTGCTCTGTTCCTGTCCCCTTGAAATACGTGCTGTGCAGGGCTGAGGTCTGGATCCTGCACAGAGCATCCCATGGCAGGCTTAACCTGTGGCTGTTGTTGCCACTGTTTTTCCCTGGAATGGGTGGGAATGGGGGAGTTTCTTCACAAGCATCAACCTGAACAAGGCCTGTGAGACCTTCTGGGGCCTTGAGTTTCTGTTTGCAGAATGAGGCATTTGCTGAGCAGGGGGCTGGCAGGTTTGTAATTTGAGTGTGTGTTGGGGAAAAAGGGAAGAGTCTGAGCCTCCTTACAAGTCCTGGCACTGGCTCTGCAGAGGTACCTCCTGCTGCTATGGCATGTTTGTTTTCCTTATTGCAGTCCCTCTCCACCCACCCGGGAACAGAAGCAATAATTAGGTTAATGGATTTTGATGCAGTGATCCCAAGCCCAGCTCTTGGCTGGTGGCCCCTGACAGCAGCTGGCAATGGCTCCTGCTGACAGAGGGCATGTGCTCTGATTTGCTCTGCGGAGAGGTTCTGGATCGGTCTGTGGGAGAAAAGTGACTTCCTATCTCCAGAGGCCAAGGATCATGATCCAGCCAGTGCTGACCTCCCTTCCATGGGGTCTGCTCAGCACTGGGATGTGTCGATGATGCGACTGATGATGGAGGACCTGAGGCACCTCAGGCTTAGCTCTTAGGCCAGCCAAATTCTGAAGACTGGATTAAAAGGGAAAAGAGCATTTTACCCCATCTGCCAGCTTTCACCACCATCAGCAACACAGGATCTTCCTTTGACCTCTGGGGGTGTGCACAGAAGACCACAGTTCTCAGGTTATCCTTTGCAATCTGGACTCCTCAGTTGTGTAAGGAGTAAAGAAACCAAAACAATTAAATGGGAGCAAATCCTTCCCACTCTGAGAAATCTGTGATGAAAACACAAGGGTTGGCAGCCCTTGGAAGGAGGCCAACCTTTGTCCCACAGGACTTTTACAGCACAGGCACCCACTGTCAAAGCAGCCGTCAGGTCTCTGCTCATCTTTTATCCTCTGGGATTATGTTGATGGCTGAAGGCTGCATCTGAGTCCCTTTTCCTTAGGGGTGTATTAAGCAGTAGAAGAACAAGCCCATGGCAGACACCAGCCTCTGGATTTTGTGGGTCTGCAAGGCAAAGCCTGTTTGCCACCAGCTAATTCTGTGGTGGAAGCTGCTGAACCCTCTGGTGGGATCTGCCATGCTGCTGGCTGCCCACCCTGGCACCCCATAACTCCTTCATCCCTGTGGATAAGTACATATCTCTAACACCTCTGTGTTACTGTGCTGCTCACCTGGGACTTGAGACAGTTCTTTCAATGTCCACACTGCCTGAATGTGTTGGGGCCTCTTAGGACTGCTTTTTGTTGCTGCTGACTTTAATTTTTCTTTAGGAACTTCATAGTAGGATATAAGTCCCAATTCTTACTGCTGTGTATGGAAGCTGGATTCCTAACTTGCTTTCACAAACCTCTCCCTGACCTTTTATCTGGAAAAATGATGACCAGATCCTATTTTTTTTTTCTCTTTTGACCCAGACCCAGATATGGTCCAGATTTCCTCTGTGTCCCTCTGCCTTAGTTTCCCTCCCTGTGTGATGGGGGACAAGCTGCCCCTTTTTAATCTTTTAGGTCTACAAAGATTTGCCATGCCTGCTGAGAAAAACACAAGGCAAGAAAATTTGTGCAAAGTTTGTACACTCCAAGTTTGGTGTAAAGAAAATTGATAATATTCAGTCCTTGCATCATCTTCCAAAGAAGAGTGTGTAGTGCAGCAAACTGCCTGAGAAGGGGAAAGGAAGCAGGTGATGCTAAATTTTGTCTCCTGACTTGTCCTAGGCCTGCATAAATCTGTATCAGCCCTGTTATGTCCTGGAGACCTCCAGCTGTTGTTTTCTACTTGATGATTTCATGTTATTTTGAAGAGAATTTCTTCCCATAGCACAAGGGATGGCACCTCCTCCCAGCCTGGCTCCCGCCACCAAGCTCTGTTCAGATATTTAATTCAGCATTTATCCTGCAAGGACAAACCGTACTCTTGGCCATCCCTGGGAGAGAAATACCCCTGACATTGCAGGTCTCAGTCATACATCACAGATGGCCTCCTCAATGCTGACACTTCTCCTTAAGCCCATCAAATGGAGCAGTCAGAGAAAAAGGTGAGATTAAATACTGAAGAACTGGCTGCAGTGGAAAAATAGAGATGAGCTTCTCCTTTACCACAGGTTTTGCATTCAAAAAACTTGACCACAGCCTGTTATTCACCCATTCCTATTTAAAAGCTAAATTATGAAGGCTACGCCACCAGCTCCATCCTACAGAATCATTGAAATCTTTCTCATGCAAACAAAAACTAAATGTATGCGACATATAACTCTGCATATGGGGAGAAAGCTTCCAGAGACACCAATTAGATGCATCTGCAAATTAAATGTAAGATTTTTGGTTCCACCAGAGAGTGTTTGGATGGTTGTTGTGATGATGTCACTGCCTTTCTGCTTCCCTCCAGATGAGTCAGTCCTTCATGCTCTACTTGCATTAAGAAATGGGCAAAATGATTTCTGACCTTTCCCCAAGGGCATACTGTACTGGACATTTTTAAAGAAGTGTTCTTGTTCCTGATACCATGAGGTCTCCAGTGCTTGCTCAAGGGTTCTCCTTGAGGCTGAGATGATGTGAAGGCAGAGCTCTGCTTCCTACTCAGCTGAAAAGGGAGATCAGTGTCTGTTTTTGCACCCAACCTCTTGGGTAACCGGGATCCAAGCCAGGTTTCAAGACCAAATATACCTCCCTCATTGTTTATACTCAGGAGCTGGCCTTGTTGCTAGCCTTCTGAGTGGATCCTGAGACCACCAGCTGGATGCTGCTGCCTCCCTGCATCAAATACTGCGTGTGAGACAGAGATTCCCCTCTCAGCTGGAGGGCTCCAGTGTCCACAGCACTTCAGGAATGGCAGATGGAAATGAATTCACTGAATCTCTGTGGACCCTCAAAATAAAAAAAAATGCCTGTGTTGACTCTCCCAGCCCCAAGTAGCACTAGGCAGGGCTGGTTTTGGCTGGCAAATTCTGTGATTCATGCTTGTCCAGTCTGATTTGAGTCTGAATCATCTCTCTCCCCCTCTCACTAGGAAATGTGATGAACACCAGCCTGTCATTGCTGGAGACCCTTTTCCTGTACCACGTGCACTTTGAAATCATTGCACAAAATCTTAGGTTTTGGTCGTTTGTGCAGGGGTCTTAAAGGCCGATGAGGTTGTTGCAACCTCAGCCAGCTTCACCAACACAGATGAAGGGGGTGAACTCGTGGTGAGCTTGTTCCATTTGGGACTAAAGGGCTGGGAAGTGGCCAGGTGTGAGAATCTCTGCTCTGCTTCCCCCAAATCACCATCTCATGGCTTCACCTCTGTGTCCTGTTCCATCCCCACCACCTCATGACACCCTGTTTCCTGCACAGCCTCCATTCACCTGGTCCCATCAGCTTATGGGGTGCCCTGTACCTCCTGCTGAGGTTAGAGTTTCCCCTGCACTACCAGGAGGGGATTCCTAGAGGTGCCTGGCTGGGCTGAGGGGATTAGGGAGTCTTTGTTTTGAAAGCATTTTAAGTGGTGAGAAGAAAAACAACCTGCAGGTCGGGCTGCAGGCAGATCAGGCTGAAGGTACAGGACAGGAGGGAAATTTTTCATGACAGAAGTGTGCTCATGGCCTGAGGGGAGGGAAAAGGCTATTATGGTAGGAGTAAATGAAATCACCGCTGGCAGGAGCATTAAACAGAGGAAAAAGAGAGCAGGTAGTGAGCCAGCAAGGTGGGATTTTAACCATCTGCCCAGGCTTGCAGCTAATTGGTCTGGTGCTTTTAAGGGAGTAGCAAATCAACAAGGAAAAGGGAAAGTTTTGCAGTGAAGTCCTTGCCTGGGAGCCCTGGTGTGCAGCACCTGGCGCAGTTGGGCATCAGTTCCTTGATTTCACTGACAAACCCAAGCCTCAGCAGGGTTTGGGAGCTGCCTGGGGACAGGGTTTGGGCAGCAGGAAAGCCTTTCACATGGCAGTAAGAAAGCACTGGGAAGAGGCAGAACTTCCTTGTGTAGGGAAGGTTTGGGATAATGTATGGGATCAGGGGGAGGGAAATTGTATGGCAATGCACAAAACACTCCTGCTGCAGTGCTACGTTTTCCTGCCAGTTTCTGTCCATTCTTGTGATCCCCAGATGGATTTGTAGTGGCTTCAGGCCCAGGGTGCCAGCTTCTCCCATGGACCTGGCTGCCTGTTTCTACAGTGAAAGCATCAATATTTTGGGGAAGGGGTCAGAACCAGCCCTCTAGAAAGACCCTGCAGGGCAGAGCTTTAGCCACCTCCCTGGCATCTTCTAAACAAAGCCTGAGAAACTTGGTCAGTGGCCACCAGCACTTTGTTGGGAAGGGACATATTTTAAGGAGAACTGGGAGTAGCTGGAAAACAGGAGACCTTGGTTTCCTGAGAACATCTCTTCTGGCAGGAGCTGCCCTCTGTAACTTTGTGTGATGATCTCTTCTATTTCTTCTGGATGCTGCACAGGCTGAATCCTTCCAGGACAGAAGGATGCCCAGAGAACAGTCAGGGTTGTGCCCTGCTTGAAACAGCAGGTTGGCAGGGCAGGTTCACCAAATATTGGGGTTTGTCTTCAGCAAAAAAAAAAAAAAAAAAAAAAAGGCAGTAAAGTTTATAGAAGCAAAGTCTCCAAAACTCCATACCAAATTTTGTCCACCATAGCTTTGAATATCTCAAGCCCTTTGGAATCTCTTTTGTTTTCTTTCAAATTTAAACAAAAATGTGCTTCTGATAGGGATATGATTTTTGATAAACATGTAACAACAAAAAGCAATTTTTTCCTCCAACCCCTTTTTCTTTCCTGTAGGAATACAAGAAAACTTTAAAAATACATCAAAATTACTTTGGGGAAGAAAATCTGGACTGGTTGTAGTGGAAAAAAAAACCCCAAAATTTGCCCACAACTGTCAAGAATAGTTCAAAAGCTTCTTTCTCTAGATTTTTTTCCCTGCTGTTCCACAGTTTTTGTATATGCTTTTACCTACACTTTTTGTCTGGACTTTACTGCACAGTTGCCTACAAACACATAAGTGGCTCAAAGAGTCAGTTCTCAGGAAGAATTTATTTGTTTTGTTTATCAGTTTCCTGCATCTTGAAGAAATGGAATAGCTCAGGAAGGGTGTTTAATTGTGGCTTCTTTGACGCCAGCCATTGCCTGGTGTCCTGGGCTGGTTTTTGCATGGCCACTGGTCCTGAGCAGTGTGGTGGCCCCACTCCTGCACGTGTTCTGTGGTCACAAGCCACAGAGAGGATCCTCCAGGTGTACTGTTTGCTCTCATTGCTGCTCTCCATCAGATGTTCCTCCCCTGAGAGTGGTGACCCATGAGCAAAATGTCCCAGGAGGAGAGGATTTCTCACATACTCCCAAGCTGTCATCACCTCATGCAAATGTGCTGAGCTCTTATGTGGCTCCCCTTGGTGCTGCCAAGCAATAGGACAAGAGGCAAAGAGCAGAAAATGATGCACACGGAGCTCCACCTGAACATGAGGAAGAACTTTACTGTGTGAGTGACTGGGCACTGCAACAGGTTGCCCAGAGATGGTGTGGAGTCTCCCTCACTGGAGAAGTTCAGGAGCTGTCTGGATGTAATCCTGTGCTCTGGGAAGGTTCTGCTTGAGCAGGGAGGTGAGACCAGATGACCACTGTGGCCCCTTCCAGCCTGATCCACTCCATGATTCTGTGGGCAATGTGATTCACCTTCTGGTGGCAAAACCTTCCCACTGCACAGAGCAGCTGTGGTGGGAGGCTGTCTCAGGACTCTTTTGAGGGTCTCCATCTGGGAGTTTGGAGCATGGATGGATTCAGACACAGATACACAGAAGGTGGGAATGGGCTCGAGTGTTATGTCAGGACATTGCTGCTCCTACAGCTTTCAACCAGGGAAGTACCTGAACATTTGGTTGTTGGTAAATGATGGAGTAATTCAGGGCCATCTTAAGAGCACCATCAGCAGGTTTTGAAACATCCCCCAGGAGCCACTGCTGGCTCTGAGGCTGGAGGGTGCTTTGGATTGTTCACTGTGGAATTTCTAGGGAGAGGAACAAGAGAAGCCCTTGCTCTCAGGGCTCCCACCCCTCTTTTTCCCTGTACATTCCAGGGAGACTGAGAAACAGGTGACTGCTTCACAGGTGATCGGAGGGCTCTGGAAACAGGGAATGATCCAAATGCAACTGTGCCCAGTGCAGACATCCAGGCTACTGTTGGACTCAGGACAGGACAAAGCCACTGGTCTCTCAGCAGGGCCACATTAAAGATCACGAACCTTTCACCCAGGTACACCCATACCTCACATGTTTTTGGTTTAGCAGAAGATTGTTTTGTTTTGGGGCAAGAAAACACATTTTTCTGACTCATGTGATCACAAAGAGTAGCTTGGAAATGTGGCGTGGGTACCACTGGTGCAATGACTGCCTGGGTGCATGGGGGGCTTAAAACAGAAGCTGGCTGAGGGTGCACAGCTCCATTCCTCTGCAGTGACTCAAGTTCACCTGTGCTGTAAAGAGATCTGTGTGTACAACATTGCTAGAGGAGGCTGCAGCTCCATTGCAAAACAGTTCAGAAGCCGGAGGTTGAAATGGCTCTGCGTACTCAGGATGAACTGATGCAGAAGGCAGCAGATGCTGGCAAAACTTACACTTGCTTAGTAAATGTGATTTATTCCCTTCTCATCACCTCATTTTAAAGAGAGTTCCGGATAACATTTGTTTGGTAGCCACCTTTATTATTGTCTTCCACTTTTTAATAATAGATCTGAGCCAAAGAGCACCCTGAGTGAGAAAGCATATGTGGAAATCAGAGTCTGTGTGTTCTGGCCTTCCTTATTCCATGGTAAAACACAGTTTCCTGTCTGTGTTCCTGCCCACCTCTGTCCTGCTGTTTAATCTGCCTGTCAAAGCTATTTTGACATCTGGGTCTTAACCCACTGAAGTTGAGAGCAGTTTGAATGGTCCCATCAGCTTTAAAGTAACTACTCACCAGCTGGAGTCTGAGCCAGCCCACAGCCCCAGACGGGGCCAGGGTTTCTCCCTCTGTGTGTAAAATGCCATGAGATCAGGACCTGGGACTATAAACACTTAAACAGTTGGGTCTTCAGAGCCTGCTGTCCAGATGAGATTTCTCTTCCTTTGCTAGATCTGATCTCAGGTGCAGGCAGCTCCAGATCCAGCCACACTGGTGGGTTTTCTTCTTCAACTCATTTTCAGTTCTTAAGACTAATTACAAAAAAAATTTAGAAGGGAGAAAGTGAGTGATAAGTAAGGGCTGTTGATATGATTGAGAAAAACAGTTTCTCTTTTGCACTTCACAGTGCTTTTCCCTCCCAAACCCAATACTGCCAGATCAGAATATATTAAAATCCTTGCATTGACATGAAAATCTCACCAGGTAATGTTTGCAAAGCTGAAGGTTTCCATCTCCCCCAGGTGGGTAACTTTCTTTGTGCAGGCTGGAGTGATCTTTAGTGACTCCCTTCTTGGATATCTCCTGCCACGTTCTCTGGTGAGTGGAAAAGTCAGATCCTCTGGCTGAAATTAACCACCTCTATTCAGATATTATTTGATTTAAATGCCTGCTTTAGGATAGATATGAATCTTCCATTCTTTTCCCCTTTGCTCTCACAAGGTGAATGAATGGTCCCAGCTTTGCCTTTCATTTGCATTCCTCCCTGAAGATTCATACCTGGAGAAAGGCACCTTTCTCCAAGGCTATGTTTCACCCTTTTTCACCTGCTCTCTGTCCTCCAGCCAGCACCTACATCCCCATTATCCTAGAATGGGATATGGGCAGAATGGAAACAGAGGCAGTCAACTGCAACAGCACTGGGCCATGTCAGATTGGGACTGGACCCGCGATTCCCTGCCTGAGCCCTGGAGAGTGGAAGAAGAGCCACAAAGACGTGCAGGAAAAATAAAGCACAAACAAAACTACATGCAGGCACATGAAGGAGAATGAGAAATGGTGGGAGATAACCTGGACGGTGAATTTAAAACCACTAGAAAATGCTTTAAGGAAAGGGCTGAAGGCTCTTCTCCAAAAGGCTGGGTGGCTTTTTAGTTTAAAAAGAAAGGTAGGAGTATGAGAGGATCCGGTCAAGCTCTCCTGCTTGCCTCTGTGGAAAAAACCTTCCATTGTGCTCTGCTATTGGAAATACTTTCAAACAAGTTGCAAACTTGACTTGAAGTTTTACTCCAGTGGGACATATGAAGGGATCGACCACCACATTCATGGTACTTTTCCATCTGTGTCCCCAGGTCGTGGACGGCCATGGACAAGCAGCTACTCCTAAAGCTGTGAGCTGGTTATAAAAGTTCCCCCCGGCTTCCTTCCCTGCTCTGGGCTGGGGTCCACTTGGGCGGGTATTTGGCTTAGAGGTGACTATCAGGAGTTTTTGGTGCTCCTAAAGCAGCCAGCAGCCCTTCAGTCCTGGTAGCGGCATATGCTGAGGATGGGAGGCTGCAGTTCTGACCAGCCAGATCGCTCTGGAGAACTGAAGAGGAATTCCTGATACCCAGTAGGGAATTCTGAGACTGGTGTCTTCCTTCAGCTTCATACTCTCTGCAGTGACAAAGAGATCCTCATTTTCTCTATCCCTCTCCAAACTGCCGTCCCTGTCCTTTGCCCACACTGCCGGAGCTACCTCCGGGCAGCCCTGAGCTCTGCGGACCATTTCCCTTTCTTCTGGGAAAAAGAAAAAAAACTTTTCCCAGGATTTGCTTACCTAGAAGGTTCTCACCAAGCTGCAAAGTAACTAAACCGACGGTCTTGGGGTCGGAGAGAGCCCCTGGGTCTTGCCGGCGCTGAGTTGCGGCCACCTCTGAGCGGGGTTTCACAGGGTGAAAAGACAACGAAATCCAAGCGCAGGAGGGGTCCCGGAGGGAGGTTACCTGCTCTACTGCTGGGGCCTGGCAGCGGCACCAAACTCGCCCCGGGCTGGCCGTCGGGACTCGTTTTGTTTGGTTTTTCGCCTGGGAGGAAGCACCAGTTCCGAGCAAAGCGAAGCGCCGCGCAGAAGGGCCGGGACAAGAGGCGGCCGCAGCGCTGGCCCCGGGACCCCCGGGGGAGGGACCGCTCGGGGGCATGGCTATGGAAGGAACCCCAGGAGAGGCTGGGGGATTTAGTCGCGGGAGCTGGGACCCCTCCCCGGGGGCCTCCTCCTCCCGCCGGGGGAGAGGGGCCGGGCGGGCCGGCACCGCACGCCCCTCCGGGGGGGCGACCGCCCTATATATTGCCAAGCGGCTCGGGACCGACCTCCCCATCGCAGGGAGCTGCTGCCGAGCCTGCCCCCCTCCCCTTCCCCTCCCTCTCCCCTTCCCCTCCCCTCGGGGGGGCTCTTTCTCCCGCCGCTCCCCCCCATCCTCCGAGGAGGAGGAGGAGGAAGGCGAGGGCCGTATATGAACGCGGCCGGCTTTCCCTGCCTGCGAGGCATGTGCACGCTGCCGGCGCCCAGCCCCGCGGCCGCGGCCAGCCCCGGCTCCCCCGGGCCGCCGCGGGGGTCTCCGCAGGCGCCGCCGGTGAAGCCAGAGCCGCGGGGCGCCGGGAGCAGCCCGGCCCCGCCGCCGCCGCCCGAGGAGCCGCCGCCCCCCGCCGGGGGCCGCCGGAGGAAGCGGCCGGTGCAGCGGGGCAAGCCCCCGTACTCCTACATCGCCCTCATCGCCATGGCCATCGCCAACGCCGCCGAGAGGAAGCTCACCTTGGGGGGCATCTACAAGTTCATCACCGAGCGCTTCCCCTTCTACCGGGAGAACCCAAAGAAGTGGCAGAACAGCATCCGCCACAACCTCACCCTCAACGACTGCTTCGTCAAGATCCCCCGGGAGCCCGGACATCCCGGCAAGGGCAACTACTGGACACTGGATCCGGCCGCAGAGGACATGTTCGACAACGGGAGCTTCCTGCGCCGGAGGAAGCGCTTCAAGCGCACCGACATCACCACCTACCCCGGCTACATGCAGAACTCCAGCGCCTTCACGCCCCCGCCCGCCGGCCGCCCCACGGCACCCACAGCGCCCTACCCCAATGCCCTCTGCTCGCCTGGCTACGGCCCCCAGCTCTCCAGCACCGTCTTCCACCCCTACGCAGCCGGGGCGGCACCGCCGGCACAGCATCCCAGGATGTTCAGCATCGACAGCCTCATCAGCGGGCAGCAGGCCCTGCAACCCTCGCCGCCTTCCGAGCTGGGCCACCCATCGCTGGGCTTGCCCGCAGCCGAGCTGGCTCCTGCCTGCTCTGCGGGCAGCTCCGAGCCTCCCTGCTTCCAGGCACAGCCTGTCAGCCCCGGCTTGTTGGGCCGGGCCGGCCCCAACTCCCTGGCGTATCCCTATGCCGCCTCGCCCCCACACCTGCCCGTGGCTCAGGGCAGCTACTCGCCCAGCAGCCCACAGCTCTACGGGGCTCCCAACAGACTGGCCCTGCCGGCCATGCGGCCCCCGGCCTGTGCCGAGCACGGCGAGCAGCTCCTGGGGCTCTCCGCCTCACCCCTCGGCCAGTTCGGCTCCAGCAACACCTACATGAGGCAGCCCAACTTCCCCGCCGGCCTGGAGCGGTACATGTGATGGGGCTGAGGGGGCTTGGCTGGACATCCCCAGGCTCCCACGAGCGGCTCTGGACAAGCGGACTTCTCCCTCCTGAGGGGGTCAGCTGGGGTGGAGCCAGGGGTCCCCGGCCCCCGGCTGTGTGCGGACACACACGTGTGGGAGGACTCAACTCCTCTCTTTCTCAGCTTATTTTGAAGTGGAGACAAGGTGATTTGTTTATCTGCTCCATTCCTTCCTGGAAGAGGTGTTCCCTGGCTGCATCTGCCAGGCAGGGCTTCCCACACTTGCCTTGGTGCCCAGCCTAGCCCCGGGGATGCCACCTGCAGCAGGGCACCCCGGGGCACCCCAGGGTGAGGAGGAGCACGCTCAGGACGTGGGTGCATGGTGTAACATGCAGGAGCTCTCTCTCAAATGGGCTTTCTCCTCTCTTCCCTGAGTGCCTCCCGTGTAACTGGAATGAAAGTTACCCAAAAAACCCCCCAAACCACTAAACAAGTTCACTGGATTTTAAATGAATATTTAAGGTGTTTATCATTTCCTTTCCCTGTAGGAAAAGAAACCCCAACTCGACTACTTCTTTTTACAATTTTAAAAAATTACTTTTATTGTTAGAAAGGACTTTTTTAAAATAAAGCTTTTTCTTCCAACATGACCAGTGCTGCTGTTCCTCTGGCTGTGGATGGATCTTGGCAAGAGGAAATTATAGTCTTATAACTGGTGGGAGATGGATTCGTGCTGCTTTCGTTGTGACACCGCCATGTCTTACACTTTTAGCGACACTTCCTAAAGCTCTCTATTTTATTATTATTTTCTTAAATCCAAATGGTAACTCCTGCAAGGCTTGCCCATGCAGCTCTTACTGGACTTGGTAGTCCCCATTTGCACAGAGAGAATGTGTCTTCCCTTCAAGGAATCCCTTGCAGGTGAAATTCTGATTTAGCACATCAAATTACGAGATCGTAGTTTTTCTTCCTAGCAACAAAATCAATTAAAATTCTAACCTGTTCACTGGCTGGGCTGCTGCTATTTATTTACAGGACTCCCAGCCAGACCACCTGACAAGGTTTGAAGGGAGAATTCCCTACCCCAAGATTTAGATTTTTTAAAATTTAAACATCCTTCGGGTAAAAGTGCCAAGCTAGGATTTCTCTCCTGTTTTTCAAGGGTGTCTTCTGAAGCAGAACAGTTTTCTCTAGTTGCTATTGCATTTTTCTCTCTAGGGAGTTTGAAGTCATCTGAGCTTTGGTGTAAAACAGCATCTCATTCCCCAGCTGCTGGGCGCAACCAAAAGCTGGTGTGCAGGCAGGTATGCATGGAGTCAGCTTTTGTCCACAGCTTGGGGCCTTGTGGCTTTTCATTCTTTCATTCTATATGCTCCACAGAAACTGAGAGTGGGATAAGAATGACAGTGAAGGGAAGAAAATGCTATTTTCTTCATGATTTCCTTAAAATTTGGCCTCCATCTGTCTCTAAAAACTGGCCTCGCTCTGGTCTGTCGCCTTCAGCTGAGTGCTGAGTCTCCTCTCTGGTCCTTCCAGCTTTCACACTGGTCCCAGCAGCAGCTTCTGTGCTTTTCCCCTAGCAATAACCCTGCTCAGAAAGGGTGTTATGAAATAACTTATCCCTTGAAAAACTTGGTCTCTCTCCACACGATATCCATAGGCAGACATCTTCTGTCTAATGACAATTTTCAACGTGCCATGCCTGCCTGTGACATCCTGTCTGCAGAGATCACCTAGGGGGGGGTGCTGAAATAATTGCTTGCAAGGACAGTCAGCAGAAAGGACATTTGTCATAGCTCACATTCATTCCCAGGGTCCGATCCTGCAATGTTTTGCTAGCAAAAGAACTTTTGAAATCTTGCCTAAGTACCCAGGGTGTCAGAGCCAGACATGTGCCGGAAGCACTGGGTCCGCCGGCTGATGGGGCTGTGACTCTGCTGGGTTTGCACCCTGAGCAGGAGGGCTGCTGCAGCAAAGGAGAGCCACGTACTGGCATGAAATAAAATGAGTAATGGGTGGAGGGGGTGGGCAGGAGATGGTGTGGTTCTATCTGGGTGGGATGCACTGGGAAGAGTTGGTGAAACCGAGACAACTCAGACCAAGCTGAGCTGGCTCATCTCCAACCACCCTGGAGACCTGCAGCAGCAGGGAGCGGGTGTTGGAAAGGGCTTTCCAAGTTCCTGGTGTCTCTGAATGTTAATTCAGGTGCTGGTGGAGCCATGGGGGCTGGGCTCTGACTTGCTCCTGTCCTCCAGCTGCCTGTGCCCTCCTGCTATGGGGCTTTCTGGAGAGTGGCATCCAGCTCCAGATTTAGGGGTGTGTCTGCAAGAGATCCACCCCATGCAAGAGGGGTCTCTTCAGCCCAGGCGGCTCTGGTGTGAAACACGAGTCACCACAGTGGACTGAATCCCCAAAATCCTGGCTTGGAGAGAGCAGATGACCCTATCCTGGTGTGTTGGGACAACCCCTGCTGGGCAGCACTGGGTTGCACATCTTCTCTGGTATGTCCCTGTCTGTCTGCCAGCCAGCCCCAGCCCAGAGCCCCCTGCACGCATCAATAAACCACCCTCTCCACAGGCCTTACACTGCCAAACAGCTGGAAAACAGGGGGAACAAACCTCTTTTCTTCTTTTTCCTGTAGATATTAATCCTCACATGCACAAAACTCTGGCAGCTTATATTGTGATTGTCATTAAACTAATGCCTTAAGAGTGTCTTCTTGGTTAAGTTAATGTATCCCAGTGAGGCTTTTAAGCTTCCATTTCAAAGCTTTGTTTACAGTTAGGGTGAATCTAGCAAATGAGTAGGATTAAGGTGTCATGTAAAGCATGAGCCTTGCTGGGACAGGGTAGTTTTAAGCTTTGTAAAGTTTATACCTGAGTCCTTCATTTGTTTTAGTGTCTTTTCGATGTCCCTGTTTAGTGAATAAAGGGGATTTGAATGAAGCAGGAGTAATTATTACTCAGATTTCATCTGTGAAACCAAGTCTCCTTTGAAATCCTCTCCTCTTTATTTAGGGAGTTTAGGGAATATTATGTAATGACAGTTGTAACAATCTCGACCTCACACAAAAGACAGAGGCAAAACTTTCTGTGCTCTCTGAGACTGTGGAAAGAATGTCATACCTCAGGGTGATGGCAAGAGGTACTCTGGACTTGCCGGGGTGGGAAGAGCTCTGTCCCGAGCCCTTGAGATGCTGATGGGGGAGGTGGAATTGATCCCAAGCACCAAAGAGATTTAGTGGTGATCTGGGCTATCTTCTGACTTCTCAGGGAGTAGCTCTTTGCAAATCGGGCTGATTTCAGGTTACTCGGGCTGCACGTTCAGAAACACACGAGCTGCCACTTTGAAAAGGTGTTTGTTTTTCACTGGGAAACACTGGTTACCCGGGGAGGACCGACTGAGCTGCCGTGTCTGTCTCTGTCCAACAGCATTCTGCACGTTTCATGCTTGCACCACCTTCCTGCGGCTTCCAACAGGTTCAAACAAGCAGTGAGAAATGCTCTTTCCAGATTATATTCCCAAAATATAAATAGTGTTCTCCACCCTGTTACAAACAAACAAAGCACTAGCTGAAATTTTAGTTGAAACACATTTCCTGAAGAACTTATTGGTCCCTCTGGTAGTGTTAGATTTTTTCTGGATGCTGCCAGCTGTTCACTGACAGTCTCGGTCCTGGAAATGTTACACCAAACTTGCTGTTATTCTATGCAATACATTGCCCTTTGCAAATACACAGCTTGAAGACATTCAGTGGTGTTTCTTGGAGGTCGGGATTGAGTCAGTAAAGTCAGACAGTGATGGGGAGGTGGGCAGTGGGTGCAGTGGGGCTGCCTGAGATCGGCTTTGCCAGATAATTATGAGTTTTTAACAAATTAGCAGCTGGGAGTCGGCACTGCCCAAGCTCTGAGCAACATCTCGGGGTGTCGGGGGTCAATCACTGCTTCTGCTGTGTTTTGTTTAGATCCTTTACATTCGGAAAGTTCCTATAAGTACAGGAGCAGGTGATGGAGCTGCTGTGTTTGTACAGGACAAGGGCTGCCCTCCGCCGCTTTACTCCAGGGGTGTAAAGCCGCGGCGGGGGGGTGACAGGGGCGAGCTGGCCCGGAGTGACAGCCGGCGTGCTCTGGCCAACACTGACCTCCAGTGGAAAGCCCTGGGAAGCCGCTCCCGGCTCCCGGGGGGGTGCCCGTCACGTACCGACGGCATCCCGGCCTTTGAGGTGCTGTTCGCGGCTGCGGGGGATCGGGACATCGGGGAGTTTTGGGGTACGGTCGGAAAGAGACACAGCGAAGTTTGTTCAGGGAGGGTCGTAATGAAACACAGTGGGCTGGGTACAACCTTCGGGCTTAAAACACCAGATGCTCACTCTGGGGAGGTTTCAGAGGGAAAAGGTTTCTCTGGTGATACCTTTTACCCGTTTCCTAAGCCAACGCTGGGCACAGGATACAGGACTGGGCTGTGTTGGCTGCCCCCTGCAGCTCTTCTCCCTAGAGTGAAAACAGGGAAGTAAGTGGAAGCACAGTGAGGATCTGTGCCCTTGATAGAAGGGGAGGGGTCGGTGATGACAGATCACTCCTCTGCAGCAGCCAGTCTCATTGGCAGCCTGGCTTTGTGTTTGAAATGCGCTACACGATGGTTAAATGGCAGAGCTGATGGCTGGCCTGGCTCTTAACAGAACCCAAAGTGCCAGGCAAAGCAGCAGAGCCTCAGCATTTACGGCACAACACCTACAAGCTCTTGGGAGAGATCCAGGGCACAGTCATTTCACAGCCTTTGTACTGTGGTTGCTGAAGGGGTTACACTGCAGCAGTTGGGTTTATGAATGTAATGAATCGGCTGTGCCATCCCAACCCCAGCAAGCAGCTCTGGCTTCTGGCAGCTCAGGGTACTGCATGGAGAAAAGGTGCACCTGAGCCTCTTACATTTGTGCCTGGGGAAAGTTCATTTTCCATTTGCACCAGCACTGCTGAGCCAAAGGCAGCAGGGTATGACCTCTGCAGAGTATGGGCCCGATGGTCTCAGATGTTTTGGGAGCTTTCCATCTGCACCAGAGTCATCTCAGCTTGGTTTTAAAACTCCTCTGCTATTCAGATGTTGGAAACCAAATCAAATCTGTAGACCCATTTTCAGGAGGATTCAAGTGACCTCATCTGGCTGGAGCAAATGGACGTCAAAAAGCACAAAATTGCCCAGGGTCACTGGTGACCCTGACTTTTCACTCAGAGCAGGCCATGGGTTTCAGAGGGGGAATTAGTTCACCCGTGCAGGCCAGGCCAACCCAGGTCTTGGTTATACCCTTTTCAGATGTTCTCTGCTGGAAAGACAGGAGTCTGAGTAAAGCTTAGAGGACTCTGCTGTGCCTCATGATTTTCAGTTTCAGAAAGATGTTTATATGGAGCTGTAACTCCCTCCCGAGAGCATCCCATCCAGCACTCTTCTGTAACAGAGATGTGTTTACCCGTGGGAAAACGGGAGGCTGCCAAACCAATCTCATCATTTGGAGCCTTCATCCTGAAGAAATCACAAGTTTTGCTGTCCCAAAGACAGAGTCAGGGAACATTTTCTTGCCAGACCCCAAACACATCCCAGCAGAGCTTCATGTTCCCTAGGGATGGCAAAACCGGCCACTTGGTCACAATGCTCCCTTCAGATCACCTTGGAAGCGATGGAAGTGGGGGATGGTTCTGCCTCCTGCACTGTGGGCAGCACCCGCGAGGTGGCAGCCAGGTGACACCCAGGCCAGGCCCTGTGGCCCACCCTCAGCTCTCCTGCCCGGACCCCACCGGCCACAGGCCCTCCCCAAGCAGCATTTGCTCCTCCCTGCTTATTGTTATGTTTTCCACAGTGTTGGTTTAAGCACGGATCCATCCTCCCCCGGCTCGAAGCCCTTTCTTTCCAGGCTGTCTGCTGCTTGGATTCTCCCCGAGCTGATGCTCACTCTCTAAGTATAATTGCAATACAAAGTAGTTTCAGAATAGCGTGCAATAGTGGCTAATTATTTGGAACAATTATACATAACAAAGACAGAGCCAAGCAGCAAGAGGGCTTAATTGTCTGGCCAAGCATGAAATAGCACAGGATTATCGCTCACAGGGGGAGGGGAGGCAACAGAGGAGAATTGCCCCATAGAATAGGCAAGAATCCAGCCTGCTCTGGAAGACAAAGTTTATTGAAGAACTTGAAAATTCCCCGTTGAAGCATCTTCTGAGATGGCAGAGAAGACATGAAAAGGATAATGACCCAGAATATGGGCTTAAGGCACAAATCCCTCCACTGACAGACTCCAGGCCTACAGGCGCTTAAGAACATGCTTAAATTTTAAGCACATGAATGGTCCCCTTTGACGGCTCACGTGCTTAGAGTTAAGCTCAGGCATAAGTGTTTGTAGGATTGGAGCCCAGATTTTTATTGCAACTAGGCTCTTCTCAGTAATGACAGGAAATCAGAGATGTATAAAGTGCACAAGCTCCCAGGGCAGTGCTGTGAAACCCTTTGCTCCATGTGAGTGACAAGAACCTGCAGTGAGCCACGGCCACATCCACACCTTCCCTCCCTGCCTTGGAGCTGGGGGAGAGAACAACAGTGCAGTGGTGACAGCAGCATCTCCAAGTCATGAGTGGAGCCTGAGAGTCCACAGGTGTGGGTGAGAAGGTGAGGAGGTTGCAAAATGGAAAAAAGATCACCATGAAAATCTAAAAAGTGCTGTGGGTGTTGCTGGAGTTCAGCCTTGCTTGAGAGCACCAGAAAGCAAAGTCATGGAGAGCTGCTGAGATAGCGTGGATAATTATTATAGTTTTAAGTAAAAGTGATGAAAATATATAAAAAAAAAAAATCCTGCAGAATATGACTAAATCAATGCAATAGCAGCTCTTCTCCAAATAATCCCTGCTTAGGCATGAACCCGCTTTTTCTGCAGAATAAGGTTTTTCTCATGTGAGATCTTTCCTGCTCTTTCTCCATCTCTGAAGGTTTTTCTATGCAATGCTTCCCATTTTTACAGGACAGCTACCTGCTGAGCAGTAGCACTTGTCCCTCTGCCTGAACCTAGATCATTGTTTTTCAGTTGTCTTTAGGGTTGAAAGAGTTTGTTTTTGTTAGTGGGACAACAGCCTTGTGCTGGTGACTGCAGATGTGCTGAAGTGCTGGTGGTAGAAAAAGTGAAGGTGTGGGATAGGGATGCTGAGTGCTTCAGTGGGCTGGCTGACCACAGGACCTATGGATGTCCCATGTCCCAGACCTAGAGCCATGCCTGAAGGTTTGGATGAGGGTGTCCATATCAGCAGCAGCATGTGACAGCAGTCCAGCCTGGGGACTTAGCTGCGGAGGAGATTTTTCCTCAGGAAAAAAGAGTGGATATGTGGATCTGCCCCACAGGAGGCCAGCCCTCCCCCTCCCCACTGTTGGCTGTACTCTGCACACCCCCTCAGCCCCCCAAGGGCCCTACAGGGATGTGCTTCACAGGGTGGGAGCTGCTGGTGGAGGAGGTGGCCTCACCACTGCATCCTTGGTGCACCTGGGACCTCAGCTGTGGCCTGGCCATCGGCACCCTTGGGTCCAGGCCTGCTGCTGGCAGCCACTGGAGGGCATTACATGATCCATGCAGCCTCCTTATCCAGCCACATGTGCAGCCTCTCTGCCTTTCCAGGTGCAGACACGTGCCGAGGAAACACCCACACTGCATTTTTCTCCTTTATGCCCATACAGGGTGGGGAAGGGGGGACTGGGCAGCTGACATCCCCTCTGGGGAAGGGTCAGGCCAGCCGGTGCCAGTGTGGGCTGGGATGTCCCTCAAACACTCAGGACCTTCCCAAACCACCCCAATGGCTCGGTGCATCGCCAGCCTGCCACAACAGGCTGTGCAGCAGCTTAGAGCAGCGGGGCACGGGTGGAGGATTTTCTCTGAAGCCAGAGGTTAATTATGCTTTATTGGATAATTTTCGGCTGCCAGCGCTGGCAATAAAAGGGATTTCCTCTAGATGGCACGCTTATCTCTGCACTGGGAGGGAAGCCCACCAGCCTGCATCCCCCGCAGGACCCCAGCCATGTATTTTCAGGGAAAGGATAACTTATGTCCTCTTATATCACAATATGAATGCTCAATAGCTAGACTACACAAAAGCCTGGAAAATGGTAATAAGAAAAGGCATTTCATATTGAGCACTGCTGGGATCCAGTTAGCTGGGTGATGCTAAATATCCATCTTGAAGAAATCATAGGAATTTCCAAGTAACATAAAGCCAGATGTGAAACATCAGCCTTTCCTTCATCAGCCCTCAGTGTTGCTTCTTCTATATGAGCGATCCAGTTTCCTCTTCTCAGCAAGAATAAGCAGAGGCTTACCTGCAGTAAGTGCAAGAAGAGGGGATGTGTGTATGTGAAGCCTCAATACCCCCAGAGCGGCTGGATTAATTTTAATCTGTGTGTTGACAGGTTTCCCCTCTCCTGCCCCTGTGCAGCTCAGGGTAGCAACTTTTTCCGGTGGTTTGAAGAAAGGAACAGAAGTTCACACCAGTCTGGATCTGGGATTCACCCTTCTGTGCAGATTCAGCCACAGATACTAAAGTAGTGCCTAGTGTGTTCATTTTTCTACCTGACAGTCCTTCACTAGATGAGGGGAGAGGGTTAAGGGGTTTGGTTCTGCCTCTGCTTCTCTACAGGTGTGAGATGCCTCACCTCCCTTCCCCTACTTCAGGTTGCAAATTTTTCTCTCTTTTTATTCAATTCCTTCCTGAAACGGGAACAGGGAAAAGGATCCCTGTGCTGTATTTCTGAGCAATCTTATATAAAGTCAAGAAGCAAAATATGTTTATGAAGCTCTTTGCGAGGCAGCTCCATAGATATCAGCATGTACACGAGGGGCAGATTTTTCAGAATAATACAGCAGATGTACCCAGGTTTGATCCCTAGCTGGAGATTGCTGGATACTTCCAGAAAGACTCCTATCCCCAACCTTTTTCTGCATTAAAAAAAAAAGAAAAAAGAAAAAAAAAAAAAGGCAAAAAAAAAAAAAGAAAAGCGCTAAAACCTTTTTATACTGATCAAATTATATTCCAGTAATTTTCCACCTTCTCTGTCATTTCCTCCTTTGAAGGCCCTCTCTGTATTGCTTCTGGCACCCAAGTTGAAGGTCCTCAACTGGCACTTCTGGCAGAAGTGAACTTTTGTGATCTCAGTGGGTGAGGTGGGCATGAGCTGCTGAACTGCTGAATGCAGAAAACCCAGCATCAAGGATTTCCTGGACAAGTTTGGCATGATCAGAGGCTGTCATGGAAAACATGGACTCAGAAACCTCATCATAAGTTTCTAAATCCATGTGGATCTGGCCATTTATTTAGGTTCTTGCACTGGTGCACCCACTTTTGGAAAATCTGATTCCCTCCCACATATATCTCTCACCTCCCAAAAAACCCCTAAAAATCCTTCCTTCTATTTTCAGGGGATTTTGGAAAGAATGAAGTGATTTAGCAGGCTTGTTTTCACAGGGATATTTTTCCTTGTGTGGTAGGCACAGTTACCAGGCTGTTCTATACACATTGCCATGTGCCAGAGCATAATTGCCTTCCACATGCATCGGCCTTTGGCTAATGTGTTTTTTATGGCAACCAGGAGAGCTGGCTTTGGTGAGTCTCAAAAGTGCACCTGGTGGTTTATGGCTTGAAATCGCTGCGTTCCTCTGAGTCATGTAAGTGTGTGTATCTCTTTTTATGTCAGATTGCTGAAGAATGGTACGAAAATAGGGCTCAGAGCAAGTCAGAGTTAATCGGTTGAGTGTTAAGCTGTGTGTGAGCTCGCCTAGTGGGCTTCAAACCCACATGGAATGGGATCAGTTATGGAGACAGAGCAGGAGGCAAAGTTTATGAACTACAAGCCCAAAACTAAGGTCCTAGAGCCAGAACATAGCACTTAAATAAATGTGTTTTAAAGATGTTTCCCACTCGTCTGAGGAGCAGAAAATACAGGGATGATTGTGCTCCAAAGTTTCATGGGGACTCAGCCCTGCACATGGGGTTCCTGGGAAAAGCCTTCATTGAAATCCAGGCCTTTTTTGGTGTGTATTTTGAGACACCTGCATTTGAAAAGTCAAGTCAACAAACCCGAGCTGTCCAACATCTGAACACTGCAGGGATGGATATTGGCACTTGGCTCCGGTGGTTTCCAATCTGGGAATTTCATATATCTCTCACTATCTGTCACCACCATTTCCACTGACCTCCCTGTGCTGGGAGCTCGTGGTGTGCAGGCTGCAAACTGATCTCTGCAAGCTGGGAGCTGGCAGTGCGGGACTGGAGAAAGGGTTGAACTGCAGGGAGCACTGAAGGTCTGAGCCTTGGATATGGAAAGAAGAGAAATAATATCAAAGGAAATCACATAAGTGGAAAAAGAGCCCCCTGGGGCAGCCCAGGCAGCAGCAGGTCTGTCTTGTTCATGTTTTCAGAGAAGTTAGAGGTCAGCCAAGCTTGATAACGAGGTAATAAAGAAAAATCCATCACTGAGCCTTGGGGGACTTGTAGATGAGGTTCTCATCAGAATAAACGAATTTAGATGCTGCTCGGCAGAAGCAACAAGAACGATTACGGATCACAAACCAAACAGATCTTCTGGAAGGGTCTTGGAGCAACGTGGGCTGGGCTGAACTTTCCACAGTGTCCAAGGGCTTCACTCCCCGGGGCTTTTCCCCCGCTAAATCCCCGCACCGGGAGATGCTCCGGGCAGACCACCTCCCTTAGGGGTGGGCACGACCGGTGCCAGGGCAGGAGCAGCAATCTCATCCTGAGGTGCTCCGGGCTTCGTGTTCTGCCCCCCGACTACACCCTCCACCAAAAAACGGTCTGGGGGACGGTCAGGGAAAGAGTTTTTCCCTGCGGGGGAAAAAAAAAAAAAAAAAAAAAAAAAAAAAGGGTGCCTGGTCGTTGCGTCCAGTTTTGCAGTTTTCAGGAGCTCCGACCAGGGCGGAGGCACTGGAACACCCGGGGAGAAAACCTCGGCCGTGGAGATCCACCTGCTGAAGCCGTCAGCAGGCATCAAACACCGACCCCACACGCCTGGATCAAACGCCTCATTAAGGCAGGCGGGAAAGACAGTGAAAATCAATTTAAAGGAGAAAAAAAAAAATCATAACGATCGGCTGATGGCCTTTATAATTTTTTCCCCCTACTTTTAAGACTTTTTGGAGACTCTCTCCCCTCCAGCAGCACTCATCCCCACGCACGTTTGATTCCGCAGTTTAACGCGAAATTTAACGCAGAGTTGGGTTCAAACGGGAAGCGGGGCTGTCTGTAAGGAAATACTGCAGAGAGGAGAGCAGAAAAATTAAAAATCTGCCCAAGGAAAAATGCTTCCCTCCCAGCCCAGCACGCCCGGGCTCGGCGGGGCGATGACAAGGCAAACTTTTCGGGTAGATCAATAGGGTTTTTCTTTCGGGAGATCACATCATTTCTTACCCCGGCGCACATTAAAACGCGCCCGTCGCTCCGTGTGTGGATGCGCGGCCGGGAGTGTGTGAGCGTGTGTGTGTGTGTGTGTGCACCGTGTCTGGGTCCCGACCATCTGGTTTGTTTTACTCCAGGATTTCCCTTTTCTAAATCACCTCGGGACGGGTGTAGTTTAGGTACTTTTTCTCGTTTTGATTTGTTTCTGCAGCCGATCTTGCGTGGCAAAGCCGAGGCTGAGATCGACTTGGCGAAGAGAAGCCGTTCCGAGACGGAGAGAGTGGGATTCATTCACTGCCGTTCCATTGTGGGTCATCCCCGACTTAAACGGGGACAAGACTGTGCCCCGAAAGAGGCAGAAATGGTGTTGGCGGTGCGTGATCGGGACACGCTGATTCTCGGGCTGCGGAGCTCTGGGTGCGCGATGTTGGGCGGGAGAGCGAGGTCCAGGCGGCAGCCCGGACAAGGCACCGGCCGCATCCCATCAACAGCGCCTCGGATCAGCCCTTCTCGCTGATCCCCCGTACATTTTCGGCCTCATCGGGCTCCCCACGACCATGAGTGTAGAAGCAAGCGGCTCTGCTCGAGTTCCCCGTTGCCGGGGGCTCCCCCCGAGGTCTGCCCACCTCTCCAGACATGGGGAGAGCCGGCAGCCGGGGCAGGGCAGGGGTGGGCAGGCAGCAAACACCCACATCTGCTTCACTTGGAGCCGTGCGGGACCAGCCTCCAGACGGGAGCGATGGGGAGGCAGCCGCCCTGCGAGCGGGGAGCGCGGGGGGCGGCCGAGCATCTTCTTCCCCGGAGCATCCCCCGGGCGGTGTCCTCTGTCCCCGGCCGCTCGCAGCGCGTCATTTTGCTGCCCCCTCGCCCTCCCCTTCGCCGCCCTGCAGAGGCACAAGGCGCAGCTCCCGGCGGTTCCTCGCTGCCATGAAATGCACCAAGTGGAAATTCAATCGCCCCGTTGTGTGTGTGGTCGAAATCTCTGGCAGCTGCTTCGGAATTTTTTATGACACTTTCGTTTATGTAGGGGAGGCATAACTATTATTTTACTTAATAAAAATGGAAAGCGGCTCGGGTCTTTTCCCTCTCCGCTCTCTTCCATTTGTTCTTCCCATCCCCTTTCCACCGGGCTGATGAACGGAGAGTCTAAACAACGTCGGTAGGAAAGATGGGGCATCTCCGAGGCATTTTTCTATGTTCGACAATTATATTTACATGTATATATGACAAAATATATATCAGGAAAAAAAAAGAATATAAATATAGGTATAGTTGAATATATATATGCAAACATATGAGAGGGAGATATATGCACATGTGTTGTGGACACAGGTTAGGAGCATCGAAGGAGTGTAAAAGTGAAAGCTCAGGAAAGCTCCTCCAGAGCTGACACGCGCCTGCGGAACAGATTTCCCAGCTTCCCAAAAAACTCTCAGCACCGTTTTCCCCTCTACTTTTCCCCTCCGATCGAGAAATCCTCCGCGATGTCCGCGCTGGCGGCGAGGGAGGAGGATGCGACCGACTCCGTGCAGAGGCTGCGGTTCTGTAATCGCTGCTTGCACTGGAGATGTGCGGACGGAGACGGCCGCTTCTGCCCTCTCCTCGGGGTCCCCCCGAATTCGCCGAGCCTGTGCACCGAGTCGTTAGGGCTTGAGTAATTGTGACCGGCATTTGGAAGCGGGGCCGCGCAGCTGTTTGGCCCGGCTCCCCGGTATTAGTGCTGGAGATTTTATCACCAAATGTTCGCACCTGTTAACGGCAGAGACTGGCAATTCATCACCGCGGATTCTCACACTGCCGAACGTGGCCCTGGCGGGGGGACATCTCCTCATGGTACCCCCTTGGAGGAACCCATCCCCTTCCTCCCTCCCCAAGCATCCTCCCACGGGAAAGCAGATACGTGTTTGCAAAGCCTCCAAGGGGAAAAAACCAAACCAAACCAAAACCTAACAGTGCGAGCGTGGTTCAAAGTGTCCGCGGTAGAGACAGGGACAGCCTGCTGCTGTCACAACCACCTACGGGACGTGGGCTGGACAGCTTCAGCCGTGGACGTGTTTCCCCGGACTGCACCAGGGCAGCTGCAAGCGGGGCAGCGGGGCTCTGCCACCCGCGGGGACACTGTTGTGACTCCCGGGGATCTTGTGTTCCTCTGCTTAGAAGAAAATTCACCCGCTTCGCCTGCAGCCCGCGATAAGGTGGGTGTCTGCTGCCCACCACCTCCGCCTGCCAGCCGTGAGGGAAGCAGAGGCAGGAGAGCGGCAGGCAGGAGATCCCGAGGCCGCAGGATATTCCCCTTCCCTGGGGCCTGGCCGCGCTATGGGTGGGCCGCCTTGGGAAGTGGTACCCGGCCGGGCCAGGCGCATCGGGCAGAGATGCAGGACTCGGGCGCGGCTCCAGCACACTACGGACACGCACAGCCTTTACTTTGGTTATTTCTTGCGGTGGCAGAGGCTCGGCAGAGCGCCGCTCCTCACCCTCCGGGCCGCACCTGCCGGGCGCAGCATCCCTTCCGCGGGAGCCCTCGGAGGAGGCGGGTTTCCAGGTAGGGTGCTCCGGCCTCGCTGACGTGTCGGTGACGTAAGCGCGTTGAGAAGGGGAGCGGGGATCCCCAAATTCGCAAGACCCCTCAAGGGGGCCGAAGGCTCGGTCCTGACGGAGTGAGGGTCCCTGTCGGCGAGACTGCGGGAGGTCTGCAACTCATCCCCCAGCTTCGGGAATGGGCAGCCCTCGGGGGGAGAAGGGACCCTCTGCGGAACCCCGCGCCGAGGAAAGCGACCGTCGCATCGCACAGAAATGGGGTCTGAGAGCCTCCAGCACAGCAGGGCGCTTGGGGCGGGGTGGGGCTTTATCCAGCGTCGATCGCCCCCCTCCTGCAGCAGCCGGCTCCGGACGAAGCCGGGGGCATGCGAGCGCCAGGGGAGCGGGCAGAGCCTTTCCTCGAAAGCATCCCGGGCGGGGGACACGCTCCCCGGGGACCGGGCCGGGCCGGGCAGTCCCTCGCCGTGCCCCGCGGGGGCTGCGGCGGGCGCCACGTGATGCCAGGGCGGCCGTATAAAGGCCTGGGGAGCGCTGGCAGCAGGCGCAGTGTGGGAGCGTTTCCACCGGGTCCCAGCTCGGGAGGGGTGGGGAGGGGGGAGCCGCCTTCCCCACTTCTGCCCTCCCCCCTCCCTCTTCCCCTGCCCCTCCCTTCCCCCTCCCCCTCCCTTCCCCCAACCAGAAAAGGAGCCGTCTCAAACCCCAGTTTTCTTTTTTTTAAACCTTTTTTTTTTCTGTTTCTCTCCTTTTATTATCATTATCACCATTATTTATTATCGCTGCTCCCAAGATCCCTGCCCAGCCCACGGGCGCCCCGTCCCCCCGCCCCCGCCCCGCGCCCCCTCCGCCGCCCCTCCCTCCGCAGCCACCACCCCGCAGCCACCACCGCGGCCCCGCCAGCAGCGGCGCGGCGAGCGGGGCGCGGAGCGGAGCGGCGGCGCCGGGGCGCGGAGTCCCAGCGGCGGCCGCAGCCCTCCGGCACGGCCCCGGGCCCATCCCGGGAGCCGCCGCTAGGTGGGGGGGGGAGCCCGGCCCCGGCCGCCCCGGCCGCACAACAATGACTTTGGGCAGCAGCGGCGGCGGCGGCTGCGGGATCATGTCCGAGCGCTCCCCGGAGGAAGAGCCGCTCTCCGAGGTGGAGGACGCGGATATCGACGTGGTGGGCCCGCCCCAGGATGGGGGCAAGTACAGCGAGGAGGAGGAGGACGAGGACGAGGAGGAGGAGGACGAGGAGGACGGCGGCGATCCGCTGGGGCTGGCGCTGCCGCGCAGCGGAGCCGCCAAGGCGCGCATGGGGGGGTCCCCGGAGCGGCTGTCCCCCGCCGGCGGCTCGGAGCCGGCCTGCGCCCGCGGCGCCGCGCCCGGGGAGAAGGCGCCCGCGGGCGGCGGCGGCGGCGCGGGAGGGAAGAACCCGCTGGTGAAGCCGCCCTACTCCTACATCGCCCTCATCACCATGGCCATCCTGCAGAGCCCCAAGAAGCGGCTGACGCTGAGCGAGATCTGCGAGTTCATCAGCGGGCGCTTCCCGTACTACCGGGAGAAGTTCCCCGCCTGGCAAAACAGCATCCGCCACAACCTCTCCCTCAACGACTGCTTCGTTAAGATCCCCCGGGAGCCCGGCAACCCGGGCAAGGGCAACTACTGGACGCTGGACCCCGAGTCCGCCGACATGTTCGACAACGGGAGCTTCCTGCGCCGGAGGAAGCGCTTCAAGCGGCAGCAGCAGCTGCACCCGCCGCACCCCGAGCTGCTGCTGCGGGCCGGGGCCGCCGACCCCGCCGCCTTCCTGCCCGGCTTCGCCTACGGACCCTACGGCTACAACTACGGCCTGCAGCTCCAGGGTTACCCCCACCACCACCACCACCATCCCGGTGGCGGAGGCGGCGGCGCCGCGGGCGCCTTCCCCTTCCCGGCGCCGCACTGCCCGTTACCGGCTCCGCCGCCTCCCGCCGCCGCCTCCGTCTTCTCCGCCGCCTCGGGGCTGCCCTCCTTCCTGGGCGGCGAGCTGAACTGCAGGAAGTCTTTCTACCACCCCCAGCTGAGCCCCACCGCCCTGCCCGCCGCCCTCCTACAGACCCTCAAGCCGGACCCCTCGCCCGCCGGCGGCGGCGGCAGCGGCGGCACCAACCACCCCTCCCGGCCCTCTTTTTCCATAGACAACATCATCGGGGGGGCCGTGCCCCCACCGCCCAGCACCAACCCCAGCGTCGCGCCCGCCGCGCCCTACCCCGCCGGCCAGGCGGGCCCCCCGGCGCAGGTCCTGGCCGTGCTCAGCCCCGCCTTGGCCCCGGCACAGCCCCAGGTCAGCCTGGCACACGAGCCGCTCCTCCAGCCGGCCCAGAACTTTTCCAGTAAAATCACAACCCTCAGCAGCTGTCATTTTTAAAGTGTGCTGGGGACTGGGGAAGGGGAGGGGGATGGGGGGAGAGTCGCGAAGCAAACGGCCCCTTTCCAGCTCTCCCCCACTCCTCCGAAACTGCTCCCCTTCCCTCTCCCCGTGTCCCCCCCAATCTCCTCCTGTTGTGTTTTAAGGTAGGAAATATTTCCTTTTTTTTTTTTTTTTTTTTTAATTTTTACTTCATTTCCAGGCGCAGTGGCATCCAGATCTGTTTGTCTCTCTTTGCTCGGAAAAAAAAAATAACTCAATAAATCGGGAGGGCGGGAGGAGGGAAAGAATAACACGATTTGGTCCTACAAGCGCCAAAGCGTATTTATAAAGTGGCTGTAGCATAAGCTGGGACCTGGGCTGGTTGAACACGCTGCGTCTTGTGAGGGGTGGAGGGGGGGGGGGGGGGGGCATGTGAAGAACGAAACGGTCTTAGGGTCGGAAATGTTTCCTTTGAGAGGTGCGGGTTTTCCGCGGGGCTCCCCCAGATCGCCTGGGAAAGCGGCCAGGGGAGTTGCGGATGCCCCCGGTCGCAGCGAACGCGTTTTCGTTGCTGCGAGTCTCTGTGCCGGGTGGTTTTGCCATGTGTGTCTGTCTCACCCCTGCTCTCAAAGAAAATGTTTTAATGGTCCGATCTTATTTTTAGTTTCTTTGAAGCTTCGGGTTTGGTTTTAAAAGGCACTGTTTAAGGTTTCTTTGTTTTTAAGAAGAAGAAAAGTCGGTGAAACTCAGGACTGCGGTTTATTTTTTTTTTCTTTTTATTTTTTTCCCAATTAGACATTCAAATGCACGTTTAAAAGAAAATCGGATCCGTCAGGAAGTTGGAGAATTCCCATACTATTTTTTTTTTTAATCCCCGTTTCCCCACCCCCTCCGTGCGTGGGTTTTTTGGTGTACTGGTAATTATTTGTATATAGATTATTCGGGAGCTAATGAGCGGAGTCCAGTTAACTCTTCACTGGTTGTGCATCCGTCATATCTATTTTATTGAGAGAATCTGTGAATAATTTGATGTGGAAAAGGCAACAGAATTTTGTCCACCGTTGGTGTAAATTAATAAATGTTTGTGACCTGGTTAAAAAAAATAATAATCCAAATCGTTCTTTGCGATGTCCTTTGTCACGCTGAGAGCCGAGAGCCCCGCTCGGGCCTCGGGGAAGCGAGAGGTTCCCAGCCTCGGGCCGGCGACACCCGGGCGTTCGGCAGAGGCTGAGCGGCCCCTCCGCGGCCGGGCGCGCAGCCTGCGCGGGGCTGCTCCGCGCCACCCCCCTGGCCCGCGCTGCGGGCTGCAACACCGCCCGGGCCACGGTGGCTGTCCCCGCTGCGGCTCCACGGGCCGGCAAGCGAAAAGATCCCCGGGTATTTTTTTTTTTTGTTAATTTTATTTTTTATTTCTTGGCTTTTGGTGTCTCCCAGCAAAAAAAAAAAAAAAACAAAAAACAAAAAACAAACCCAAAAAACAACAAGAACAAAAAATACCCCGCGTGTTTTCAGGGGGAAGGAGGTGAGGGCCGGGAAAAAGGTTCTCCCTTCTTCACCCCCTTTCTCCTCCCTTCTTTTATTTTGTTTGGAAAAGGTGACACATGAGAAAATAAGTTGGAGGGTTTCCCCCCCCCCACACGTCCCCCTTGGGCCTGCAGTATTTGAATGACCGAATGAAACTTGATCTTTGCCTAAATTTTGCAACAACTTACAAAGTAAATAAACATCTTAAAGCGCTCCCTTCTCTTCCAAACTTCTCCCCCCGTCACCCCGCCACCCCCAATTTATTTATTTCAGGGACCAAACGTGGCTCTTTGGTTTGTTTGTTGGCAGGGACCCTGATCGAAAGAATCGAGGCCTTTCTGACCGGGCAGCCAGCTGAAGGAGATGGAGAAAAAGGAAAAAAAAAAAGCTGAGCCGTCCGAGGCAGGGAGCGGGGGACGGAGCCGGTGCCCGGGCAGCGGGGCTTTGTGCGGGGCCCTCCGGGGCTCAGGCAGGAGCAGGAGCCGGGCGGTGTGCGCCGGGGAGCAGGGGGGGATCGCCTTTTCTTTTCTCTTCCCCCACCCATCCCTTTTTTAATCCCCCCTCCGCTGCCCCTGTCTGTGCCACCTCGAACCTCCGCGCAGTTTGTTGATGTTGTTCCTGAACGTGCCGCCTCCCCGCAGCGAGCGGTCTCACATCTCGCCTTCACACACATTTGCTTTTGAAAAGCGATCTTCGTGTCCGGCACTTGGTTGTCTCCCTTTCATGTCCAGCTCCTACAAAAGGGGCTACAAGACTCGACATGGGAGAAAAGAGGAGGCCAATGAATCTATTTTCCAGATTGCCAAGCACATGGTTGGAAATTGAAGGGGCTTTTGTAGCATTTCCCCTTCCTCCCTCCCTCCCCTCTCCTTTTCTTTTGCTTGTGTGCAAATTGTTCAATTGCTCTGGCAGGGGTGTTCCTGACAAGCTCATTACTAGAAGGTGCCAGACCCCTCCTCTCCCTCTCCCCCGAAGTCTTTGATGAAGTTAAAATGCGCTGATAGCTGCTCTCGGGGCTATCTTTGTTCAGCCTCTTTTAATAACCGAGCCTGCTTTGAGGAGACGGGATTCGAGGGAAGAAAGCGATGTGCAGCGAGGCTGGGTGGTGGTTGTGTGCCTGGCAGAAGGGGGGCTGGTTATTTTAATATAAAGTAGCGATTTTTAAATAATTTTTGCCTTGTTTGTTTGCGAAGTGCAGGAGGAAAAGGAGCCAAGGGTGCCAGGAGCGGATAAGAAATGGCAGTGGATGCCCGTAGGGATGAAGGAGGCGTGTGGCCCCTGCAGTCCCGCTGGTGCAATGGGTTCTCCAAGTTGGTGGTCTCAGGGCTTGAAGGGATGGAGGGGGGTCCTCTGCAGGGAAGCGGTGTTTCCCTGGAGAGCCCCCTGCCCCCACACACTCAGGAGAGGGGGCTCGGGGGGGATGTCTGGGGCTGGGACACCTTTCCCCGGCTCCGTTCATCTCCTTTTGCCTTGCGGAGTAGTTGTGGGCTTTTAAGCCGCGGTCGCCGGACAGGATTGAAGTTGAACTGGCTCGGGAGCGGGGGATTCCCCCCCTTAACCGGGGGTCGTGGTACCCACTCAGGAAGGGTCGGGCTCGGCTCCCACGGACCTGCGGGGGCTGCGAGTGCAAGCGCCGTCGAGGTTTTATTTTTTGGGGGGGGGAAGAACCCCAAGCATCTCTAAAATTAGAATTTTCCACATTCCCTGAATTTCCCTGAAGCTCCGCAGCTCATTCCGTGCCCCGATCAGACTCAGGCCGCCTGCGAGTGTCTGCGTGGCTCGGGGAGGGTCGGCGGAGCCCCCCCGGGCACCGGCTCTGCTCCGTCCGCCGGACTGGGGGGCGGCGGGGAACGACCCGGGGTCTCCCCTGGCTCGGGAATGGCCTGGCCGAGCTCGGTTCGGGGATTTCACGAGAAATTTTGCCTCGTCGAGGCAGGACGGATAATGGCCCCTAATTACGGGGCTGGCTGGCTCCGCGGCCCCGATCTTCACGGGACATTATTTTTAAGCGTTCAGCGAGGATCATTTTTCACGCCTCGCTGCCTAAAGGAGGGTTTTATTTATTTATTGGAGGGGAGGCAAGGAGGACACCAGCAATAACCGAGTACTGAAAGGAAAATAATTAGCTGTTGCAGTCGCTGCTTTGGAGTCCCTGGCCAAAAAGGCGACTTGGCATTTCCCTTTCCCTCCCCTCCCGTGCGTGGGCTCCATAGCCCAGGTTTTCGGGGCTGCTTTCGGGGGTTGGTTTTGTCAATGCTAAACCCCGGGCAAAGCCCTCCAGGAGCCCGATCCTTTTCTGCAGGTTTGGGTTTTTTTCCCCTTCTCCCTTTCGGATCGGCGGCCGTTTCCGAGTAGGACCGGGGACATGCGGATTCCCCTGCCTTGCTTTGGCTTTGCTCACGCATTCATGGAGATGTTTGAAGTTTTATTATTTTTTTTTATTTTATTTTAAGTGCCCCCGCTCCTCTGCTTTCTATATGTCGGATGAAAGGGTTGTAGCAAAACCGCGGCGCTCTCTGCGTAGTTACTCCGCGGCGGATTTCCGTGTGTGCTCAGCCCGCGAAAGGCGGAAAACGGGGGATTCTCCTCGGGTTTGTCGGGGCGGGATAAAACGATCCTGCCCCGGAATATCCCCGTCGGGACCACAGCGGGAGGGCTGTGTGTGTGTAATTTCTTTCTCTGCTTTCGCTTAACTAAGCCCGTGTTAAGCGGTGCGGATCCCGGGCAGGGAAGCGAGTGGCCCTTCCCTCGCCCGCTGCGGGCTGCGGGTGCGGGACGCCGGCCCCGCTCTCTCGGCCCTCACCTCCTGCCTCTTCCCCTGGCACCTTCTGCTTTCCATTACTGCTGATTTGGAGAATTAGGAAAGGTCAAGATCTTATTCCTTTCTCCGGTAGTTTTTTTGTTTTCTCTTTCTAGTTTCTCGCAGCCCCGAACAAAAATTAATCATCCTGGATTATAAAAACCACCTTTAGATATCAAGAACATCTTTTCCAATAGTTTGATCCTTCCTCCAGGACTGCCCTGGCCTTTCCTTGTGACTGCGCAGAAACTCCCGTCTTCACGGTGAATTTAGGATTTAATAATAACGTCCAATCTCCCTGTGCCCCAGTGCCCGACCTGAAAACATTGCCCTCCAGCATCTTCTTTCCCTCTCCATCTCTCTTTCGTTTCTTTCCTTCCCTGAGCCGAACGGAGAGAAACGAGATGATTTAAAAAAAAAAAATAAAAAAATCCCGTTTTCCGATCTGGAGAGGGCAGGAAGAGCTGTCGGAGCCAGCTCAGCCGCGGGAAAATTGCTTTGGAAATTAAGTTGGTGCTTTTGAAATCTCCTCGAGATGCTCGCGGTAGGTCAGGGACCTGTGCTCGCCCTTGTGTCTGTCTGTCAGGCGAGGAGAGGGGCAGGGGTTCCGCGCTCTGCCCTCACCCCCCGGATTATGGCTCGTTTGTCCTTCCTTCTCTTCGTCGCCTTTTATTTCTCATCCGTTCTTTTCCCACTTTTTATTTCTCCTTTGTAATTTTCCCTCTTTCTTTCTTCCCGTCTTTCATTCTTTCAATAATTATTTTTCTCTTTCTCTTGTTATATTTCTTCCGCCTTTTCCTTCTTCCACTCTTCTAATTTTCTTTCTTTCTCTTTCTTTCTTTCTTTCTTTCTTTCTTTCTTTCTTTCTTTCTTTCTTTCTTTCTTTCTTTCTTTCTTTCTCTCTTTCTCTCTTTCTCTCTTTCTCTCTTTCTCTCTTTCTTTCTTTCTTTTTCTTTCTTTCTTTTTCTTTCTTTCTCTCTCTCTCTCTTTCTTTCTCTCTCTCTTTCTCTCTTTCTTTCTCTCTCTCTTTCTCTCTTTCTCTCTTTCTTTCTCTCTTTCTTTCCCTTTTCTTTTTCTGTCTCCCCACTCTGTTAAATTTCCTTGTGTTTTGGTTTTTCTCTCTTCTCCCTCTTTAACCATTTTAATTTATTTTGGTTTGTTTTTCTTGCTTTCTCTCTCTCTCTTCATTTTCGTCTTTCTCCCTTTTTCTCTTTTTCTTTTCCTCTCTATTTTGCTCTTACTCTGTCTAACAGTTTTTCTTTTTATTTTTCTATTTCTTTTGCTTCCACTCTCTTTCTCCTTTTCTTTTTTTCCTCCCTTTTCTCTCGCTGTCTGTATCTCCTGCCTTACCCCGTTCTTCTGGGGTTCATCGAGGGCCGCTTTCCCACTCTGTCCAGGAGATTTCCAGCTGTGTCCACCCCCGGGAATCTCTCTCTTGGCCGCAGCGAGGGGGGTCTCGCGTCATTTGAACCAGGAGCGATTCTGCCAGGCGCCCCTCCAGGCTCAGCGCTTTCCCCTGCCTGTGCCCTGTGGGCTGAGGAGCAGCTCAGGGCGAGTTTTTGGAGCCGGGAACCCCGGAGCACTCGGCCCGTACCCTCTTTCCACCGGGGCATTTGCCGGGGAGGTCGCTGCGGGATGCGGCGGCCCGTGCGGGGTTGCAGGGCTGAGCGTGTGCCCGTGCCCGCTGCCCCCGGGCTCGGGGGGGCCCTTGTGGAATCAATTCACACTTTATTCATTTCTTGAATGAGATGCACAACGGCGCCCCAAGCCCGTGGCAGCAACAGGTGACGCTGAGGTCCAGGACGGGACAAAACCTGCTCGCGGCAGGGTTTTGCCCGCGCGTTTCCAATCCTTCCTCATCATTCAGATGCCAATGATATCCCCGGGTGAACAGCACCGGGATGCGCCCGCCCGTGGCCCGGGAAGGGGCTCAGCCCCACTGTGCAGCCGGTACCGAGCAGCCTGGAGCCCGGCGGCCTTTCCCGGGATTCCTCTCCTCCCAACCGCCCCGGCTGTCCGCATCTCTTCCCCTGGGATCCGGGTGAATTAGGTACATGGGTATGGCGTGAACCATCCTCATCCCTCCCTGCCTTTGCAGGACGGAAACCTGCAAGGGATACAATCCCCGCGATGAGAGATCGGGAGGGAAAACCAAGGGCTGTAATGAGTTTGTCCGTCAGCTTCTCCGTGGGAGACTTGGAGTCGGTGCCTTGGGATCTGTCTAATGATCGGTTTAGTGGTGTTTCTCCCACCTTCGATCCTTTCTGCTTACCGAGGCTCAGACTCCATGGCGCAGGGTGGCAGAGAAACGCTTTTCGGGGGCGTCTTTATCCGTTTCATTCATATTTCGTTTGTCCCTGCTTTAACTCGCCTGTTAAGTGAAATTAGATTCCTCTTTCGTCAGTACCGCGGGTTTGAAACGGCTTGAAACAACACCGGCGATTCCTTTCACTCTCACAAAAATTCCCAGATACTTCACTTTTCCCCGCCGACGGAGGCGAGCGGAGAGCGCTCGGAAAGGCCGTGGATGAGCCCCCGCTCACCCCCCGCCCTCGCAAATCACTCTTCAGCAGTGAGAGCCTTCTGCGGGGCACACGATCGCCTTTCATTCCAGCTGCACTCCCTGCAAAGTCCGTGGGAATTTTTCCCCCCACCCGGGCGAGATTAGCTGGGGCCCCCCCCCCATAATGTCCACCCATCAGCTCTCACCAGAGGGAGAAGGGGGGACAGAGGACAAGACCTCGGGTGTGGGGAAACTCCACAGCCGGGTGGGAGAGGAGCCGTGCTGGGGGCCGCACCCCGGCGGGCCAGGGATGGAGGTGCCGCCGCTTACCCTTTAAATTGAAACAAACTACATAGAGAAGGAAAAACATCCCTCCTCTGGCCATGGGGCCGAAACACTTCAGGGTCCAGCCAGATGGATCCCCCTCGCCCCGGACCGCGGCTCCCCTTCCGCGGCAGGTCCCGCTGGGGCGCGGAGGGGCGAGGGGAGGGAGATGGGAATCAGCTGGCGGGGCAGTGCCGACCCCCTCGCTTCGGCCTGCAGCGCCCCTGCGAACTCTTCTTTCCAGGAGAGAAACATGGCCACAAAATAAAGGCAACAAAAGGAGCGCACAGGGCTCGGCCGAGAGCGCCGGGGCCGGGCAGGATGCGGAGCCGAGCACCCACCGCCGGCCCTGGGACATGTGGGGGGCAATCCCTTCCCATGGCGAGCATGAGTCTCCCAGAGGCGCCCCCAACGCACCTTCCCACCCCTAACCCCCTGAGATTTTATCTGTGTTATTTCTGAAATGCTGTTTTCTCCTCTCTCCCCCTCCATTTTTAAATTTTTTTTTCCTCTCCTTTTTAATTACTTCTCTTGCAAAACCTGAGGCCGCTGCCACCTAACACGGCACTGAAATCCACATCTCCTCTGTGACTTACAACCCAAATCCCAATCCCATGACCTTTCTCTTCCCCCCCCCGCCCCGGATCCCCCACCCTCGGTCATGTGGGACACGAGTAAATTTATCCACCCTAGTGGAAAGGCCTCCCTTCAGAGAAGCCCAACACGTTTCACAAGGAGGATAATTTCGGTTTCCCACCTTTCTCTCTCTTTCCTCCTTCTTTTTAACTCGGTTTTAATTTCGTTTTCTCTCCTGTCCCATGAGGCTCCTATCTCCCCTCGGGCATGCTCCTCCTCTGTGCATGTCTTTCTATAAGTCCTTGCCAAAAAGGTCACTTCAGAGGGACGTTTTTGACTGCTCTTGAGCTCAGGAGATCGTAAAAAAGAACATTTCTGACCTCCCTGGAGCGGGAGGGAGCTGAGCCCAGGATGTGTCCCCGGCAACCTCTGCCCTCCCTAGGCTCCCGTGCAGCCGCCCGGAGGAGGGTCCCACACCCAAGGAGCTGGAAATGTGTCTGGGGCCAGGGACCCCCTCTTGGCCCTGCCGTAGGGGACACCCACCCACGGCCGCCTCTCCGTCTCTCCCGCGGCTCCGGCCGGTCCTTTACCACCATCTCGGCCGCTTTTCCCCACTCCGGCTGCTGTGGCGAGACCGCACCCTCGGGTACCCCCGGGAACGGCGACTGGCACGACCGCCCACCACGAGTGACCCAAACCCCAGCCCGAGCGCGTTTTCCAGCAGCAGCCAGAGGTGGGGAACCTCTGGCCAAGCTGCGGGGTGGTCCCAGCAAGCTACCCTCGCCATCTCTGCTGAGATGTGGGTGGCAGCAGGAACAGGACGCCCTGGCTGCCGGGCAGCGGCAGGGGCTGTGTGCGGGAGAGGGAGGCAGCTCCGGAGGCTCGGGCAGCCCTCGGGGGGTCGGGGCCGAGCGGTGCCCTCAAACCCTGCAGCCCCTCGACCCCTTCCCCACCCGCCACGGGCGCTCCGAGGGGGGCGTTGGGAGCATCCCCCAGCGTGGCCCTGTCTCTGGGCGGATATTCGGCGTGGTGCGAGTGTCGGTGCCGCAGCTCCGCCGTCGGGGCCGGCCGGAGGAAGCGGCTCCACCGCCGCAAACCGCGTGTGAACCGTGCGCGGGCGGCGCCGCTCCGGGTTGCGCAGAATTCTTCCCCCCTCCCCCTCCCCTTTTTCTCTTTTTTATTTTTTCGGCGCTGCCAACAGTGCCACGTTTCCCTTTCTTCCCGGAGTGGGGATTTACCCCAAGCGCAGGCAGGTGTGGGGCACATTTTGCTGGAGGTAATGAAACCACGGCTCTGAGTGGAGCTGTCAGGTCTTTCCACTCTGTCCTTGCTCGGCAAACTCGCCCACGGGCTTACATGGGAAAAAAAAGAGAGAAATTAATAGAATATATTCGTTTCCCAGCCTCACTGAGAGATCGGGAAAAATATTTCAGAAAGCGTCACTGAAATCCTGCAGAGCTCGATTTCAGGCGCTGCTATCATCTGCCGACGACGAAAGACGGGCAGTACACTCTAATATACAGAAAATAAACGTACTGGAGCCTCCCGCCAGATCCAGATAAAATTATAGTCGATATTCCCAGAATTCTCCTTCTGCTTTTGCACATTTTTCCTTGGTCGCACTTATTTATGTGCCTGGGACAGAGAGAAGAAAAATATTCATCGAGAGGGAAAGGCGTCCTATGATAATCGGAAACAGGGGTCCTTTTCTGAAACGTCTTTTCTGGCCCTAAAATTCGTGGGGGAAAATAAAAATGCGTGGAAGCACCGTAACAGCACCTATGCGAAATAATAAAGGCCGATTAATCGGAAACGAACGTTTCCCGCAAAACCAACTGGTGCAGAGCGGATTTCCAGCGCGGGGCCGTGCCGAGGGAGAGGCTCTCACCGCCCAAGCCGCAGGTGCCTCGGCAGAGGTTTGGAACCCTTAGGTTTGTACCCTTTTCCCCGCTCCCGTCGAGTGCTCGGGGCAAGGATGGATCCCGGTCCGATCCCGCTTCCCAGCCCCGGGCTTCGCGTGTCTTTCCTGCCTGGAAATTGCACCCTTGGGTAATTTTCGCCTCCCGCGGGCGCGGGGACTCCGCCGCCTTTCGGGGCTTCCCTCGGCCGCTTTCTCTGGGGAGGTTTTATATAAACCAACCTCCCTCTCGCCACACTTTGTTTTCCACCGGGTACCCGTGTAATTTCCCGGGCTGCCCCACCGGGAAGGTGCGGAATTTTGCCGCGTTGCTGCCGGTTTTTAAAGGAGGGAGAAGAGGGGAGGGGGGGCGGCGGCTGTCGCCTCTATTTTAATGTCATTATAGTTGCCGTGGCAACCCATTGGATCACTCCTCCTGGAATGAACCTTGTGACAATGGTTGGTTTGCGAGAAATCGGTAAATGTGCAACCGGGGGACACAGCTACATTACCGCCAACAACAGCGAGGGTTTAACATGTGACCCTTCCAATTATGCTGATGATACCTCGGTGCAGCTGCCTCTGCCGCGCTGCGAAGATGTGGCTCTTTGGGGGAGCTGCGGAGGGTTCCCGGGGCTGTTTCAGGGCACAGCCCGGTGGGGACGGGGCCGCAGCCGCACCTCCTCTGCCTTGAGAGGGGAGCAGCATCTTTTCGTCGGGATCGCGAATGTGGTCCCAACTACTGAAAGAAAAAAAAAAAGTAAAAAAAAAAAAAAAAAAAACAAAAAACAAAAGGAAGAAGAAAGAGCTTCGTCGGGGGAACGCAGAGAGAGTTGAATATGCGGAGGGGCTGTGGAATAAGGACCTGCCTTGGGAGGTGGGCAGAGACCCCCCCCGGTCCAGGAGCACGAGGTACATCTGCGGCACGGCTGCAGGAAGGAACGAACGAAACCCGCCCCCTCCCCGAAAAAAAAAATAGTTAGAAGCCTTAAAATATGGTTCAGAGAATTACAAGTAATCAGAGCTGCGGGGGTCAGCAGTGCAAACTTTTTAAGACTAATGTTTATTTAGAAAAGTGAGTGGTGTCTGCGTTGCTTTTCTAGTGCCCCAGCACAAAAGTCCTAATGGCTTTTGCAGACTTTCCATCACAAACTCCTGCACAGGGCGCAGGGACCACCGCCGAAAGCAGCCCCAAGCCGCCCCTTTCAAAGGTATCATCGGCACAGGGTTTATAACCCCCTCGCCCGTCTTTCCATGAACCAGTGACTATATTTTCTGCGCCCCCAACTCAGTTTTGCCCCTCTTTCGCGTTAGTTTAGTGTAACCCGAACCCTCCATAACACCGTGGTGGAGAGAAACCGGGGGATGGGAACGGCGATCCCCACCTCCCTCCCCAGTCCCGTTCAGCCCTGGACGGCTGCGGTCCTGAAAGCAACGCGGGGCTTCAGCCGAGCTGGAAACCTCGTTAGGAAGAAGTCGGGGGCAGAGGCAGGAACCGGCGCGGGGCGGGCTGGCCGGTGTGCTGAGAGAAGGCAGGGCTGGCAAATCCATTCTCCCGTCTCATCCCTTCCAGCCGCTCTCCCGGGAGCCCAGCCACAACACCGGCCCTTGTGTAGCTTTGGGGGTCTCTGCTGAGCCCATCCCAAAACTCATCCCGTGGATAAAACATGATCGCCAGTTGGGATTTGACTGCCTTAGCAGACTCGAGGCTCAGTCTCGGGATGCTCCTTTTGTTCTCAGGACTGGAAGAATAAAACCAGCAACTCCGCAAACCTCTGGGAGCAATTCCCCCTCGAATTCAAAGAGGAGGTGGATACAGGGGAAACGCAGACCTGGAATGTCACTGAAAGCCACTGGCACCAGCCCTAGGTTCCTTGAAGCAGGGCAGGGAGAACTCAGCTGTCTTCAGCTCCTTCCCTCATCACCTTCCTGCCCTTGACAGGTGTCGGGATCTGGGAGGGATGAGCAGGACAACAGGGTGTTGTCCCCTCTCCTGTCATTAGGGTTCACAGCTCATCATTGAGCAGCTTTGCACTAGGATGTGTAGGAGAGAAACAGGATGGCAAGAGGAATGGGATGGAAGGAGGAGAGAAAGGGGCTGGATCTTGCTCCCTTTCCAACCAAGTGACTATTTTGTCCTGATCCTGAAAAGGTAAGCTCGGTTTAACCCCTTCTTTGGTCTGCATAGGGAAAACATGAAGCTCAAACCTGGGAAGGCTGAACCAAGAAATGGCAGCTGAAAGTGTCTCTGGAAACACACACCTGAAGCCTGATCCGGGCTCCCCTGTCTGAGTCAAACTCAGGTGCTCAGCTCTGTCAGGACCAGGTCCAGGGCTGATGTCGCAGCCGGTGCTACGAAGCTGAGTGTGATGGAGGGAGGAGAGTGATATTTCTAAACTGCTGAAATGTGCCTGACACTTGAGGGAAGATCATCTCCTCTCTCTCAAGGGCTTTCATTTGAAGGGTTTGACTCTGCTTTCGAAGAAGTTGATAAGACATTCCGGCCTTCCGACTCCCATTATCTCCCCAAGGGCCCTGCACCCTCCTTAGCACCCAGATCAGGTCGCTGTAATTGCCCAGGGAGTGGGGGACCCCCAGGCAGGACCTGGCACTTCTCTTCAGGGTTTGGAAACCTGGTGCAAAGCTGGGCAGTGGGAAGGGGCTGGGTGACACCAGCCCCTTGCTGTTCTGTAATTCCTCCATCCGCCTTACAAAGCAAAAATGCTGGGAATGCCGTTCCGCCCTAAATTTGGAATATTTGGGCTGGAATCTTTTGGATGCATTTGAAGAGGGGAGGCAGGGAAGAAGGGTATATGAGAAGGAGAAAGAGCTACAGCCTTGCTGGCATGGATTTGATTTGTCTGAATCCTGTCTCTTCATGGCTGTCATCTGTCACTGTGCCCAGGAGATGCTGCAACCACTACAGATGAGGCTCAGCCATGAGAGAAGCATCCCACAGGTATCACAGCACTGCAGTCTCTGGCCCCTCCATTTCAACCAAAGCTGTACTTCTCCCTGCTAGGGAAGGGCTGGGAATTTCAACCAGCTTCTCCTGCAGCTGTGTTCTGCTCCCCAGGACCTTGCTGGGGCAGAGAGGTGTGTGTGACATCAGGGGTGACAGTGAGAGATAGAGCAGGTGCCAATGGGTGACCCAGAGAGCCCACGGGACAGTGCAGCAAAGCCCCTCCATCCCCCAGGGGCTAGGGCCAGTCTGATGCTCCAGCAAGGTTTTTCATCTCCCTCCTTGATGTCAGCAGAGCACGAAGGCAGGGGAGAGGTCAACCCCTCTGTTAATACACGTGTTTTAAATAACTGGTATTTTTATTTCTTCCCTTCGGTGCAGTGGGCTTGGCACACATCTTTGTTTGCACAATTGCCCTGCCTATGCGTTCTGCTGCCCAAGTAAGGAGAAAAAGGTCCCATGTGTTATCTAGAGGTGTGCTTTGCTGGTTCTGACATGTAAATATTAACCAAGAAACAACAATGAAGAGACAAAAAAATCCCTCCTACCCTTGAACCCCTTCAGATCCCTTTATTGTCCAGGCATTTGTTGCACTTGGACTGGCTTTTCACTTTCTCCTCTCAGAGAGGCTGGCTCCAGCCATGGTCCCCAGATTCCTCAGCTACATCCTACTGAGGGAAAACATTTATAGAAGTTTTCAGCTTATTAGGGAAATACATATTTCTGCTTCTTTTCCAAACTCCACTGACATCTTTGCGAAGCCAGCCCTGCATGTCAGCATGGGGGAAGGCAAGGCATCCCCTCTCTCTCCTCTTGCAGCTGTATGAACTTTGAGTACCCCAAAACGCCATGGAGGGGGAATTTCTACCACCAACGTGTGCTTTGTGAGTGGACAGAAGCAGTGAGTATGTGTGTAGATAATTTTCCTCCACAAAGCTGTGCTTCAGCTCACTCACACCTCTGAAGAAACACGGGGTATTGGACACACCATCCAGCTCCCCAGATAGCCACGTTTCAGATGAACTTTGCCAAGGCAGCATTGATGAGGTGAGAGGGCACAGGGAGGTGTCCAGTGAGAGAACTGGACAGCCTGTTTCACATGAAGAAAAGGAAATACTTTTCCCTGGGTCATCCTGTAAACTCACTCTGTCATGGCTCTTGATCTGCTGTCAGGTTCTCAGGTGGTAACTACCAAGTGCTTAAGGGTGGATGTGGCCTTTAACTTCAGATGTCCTTCAGGCTTCAGTTATCTGAGGTTGGCAGGGAGTAGCAGGGAGAGAATCATTCTGTGCTCACTGTTCCTTTTATTTTCTTTCTAAGCATCCATCCCCAGACACTGCTGGAGAGGAGATTCTGGAGCTTTGGATGAAATCCCACGAATTTTCATGGAAGCAGAACAGCAGGAAGGCAAACAGGAAAGAAGAGGAGTAATATACTAATCTCAGGGGCACTTGTTGCTTTTCTCTCTTCTTTGCTGCGCTGTTTCCTTTTCCTCCAGCCACATACTACAGGATTACAGCAAATGAATTAAGGGATTAAACCATAAGGGAGAATTAGGATCCTGCTGATTTAGAAGCAGAAAACCAGATGGGCTCATTGAACTCTAGATGATGCAAGAAAATCTTGGGTAGTGCTTTGGATGTAGGTCACAGGATAATTCAAGTTACTGGGAACCTCTGAAGATCTCTGGTCCAACAACCTCAAAGAAAAGTCAGTTTAGATCAGATAGCCCAGAGCTTTGTTCAGTGAAGTTTTGAACATCCCCAAGGATGGTGATTCCCCCATACCTCTGGTGCTCTGTGTTGAAACATCTTCAGGGTAAATTTTTCCCCAATATCTCATCCAAGATTTCCCTTCTGCAACTCGTATTCGCTGCCTCTCCTTCTGTGTCTGTGTGTACACCAAGGAGATGTCCAGGTTCATCAGGACCCATTCAGGGCCTGTCGTACCTCCCTTGATTGCTGGGCACAAATTTCACATCTTAGACAGAGGGTTCTGGGCCTCCTGAGCACCTTGGATTCTCCTGGTGTGAGCAGGACTGGATGGGAGCTCTCACCTCTCCATGGTGCATCAGTGCTGCCCTTGAATTGCTCTCACCTGTGTGACAGGGTGGGGATTTCCTGTTACTGTGACTGGAGACATCCCAAGCAACATCCAAACATCACTCCCACAACCCACATTCAGGATCATCCAGGAGGTGGTGGGTCTGGAGAAAAAGGACATGTGGTGGCCTTTGGTCTGCTGCATTCACCTGAGGAAACAAAGGCATGGATAATAAAGGTCACCTATTTGCCTTCACTGCTGACAACTGAGCCAAGAAATTCCTTCTCCCCAGTGCCCTGAGCACTCCTCCAGACTGCCTGGGGTCACACAGCATGAGGCTATGCTCAGGCACAGCTTTTGGTGACAGGCTCACAGGCAGGTGGACCTCTTCCAGTACATTTTGGCAGCTGGGAATCATCTCAGTGAAAGACAGAGCTGTGGCGTGTTTGGCTGTTTCTTGCAGGAGAGAAAAAAATATAAAAAAAAAAAACCAACAAAAAACCCCCAAAAAACCAAAACAAATAAAAGAGAAAAGAAAATACAAAAAGGAAAAAAAAATTGTCTACAGTATCCCAGCCTGTCCTTGATCCTGGGAATGGATATGAGGGCTTGTTCAGGGAAAAGGTAGCCTGACCCTGTGCACTGAGAAAGGGAGAGGCAGAAGTCATGAAACAGGGCTCTGTTTGGACTCAAATTCGATTTGCATGGTTAAAACTTGCTGATCCCATACAAGGTTCTCCTGGCTGGGAGCTGAACTTGGTTCCACAGCCAAGCTTTCTTCTTTTCCAGAGTGTTCAGCATAAATCAGACTTTCACAGCCATCTTTGAGTGGAAGGAGCAAGAAATCACATTTTGTCTCCTGTCCAGGAGCTCTGGGAGAAAGGAGCTGTCAGAAACCCAGGAACCAGCCCAGATCTGCTGACATGTGCTCTGTGAGCCCTTCTGCCTGGTGCTGCCTTCACCCATCTGCTGCAACCACTCCAGCAGCTCCCATGCCCTGCTTTTCCCAGATGAGATCCCAGCCAGGTTGCTGACACCCAAGTGAAGCTGTGTCCCAATCAAGGGATACCAACCCAAAACATCTTTTGGGCTGGGTTATACTCTGTCCTGCATCTCACCCAAGCTAGTTAGAGGGTTTTAACACAGACCTGGATCTGGTGTGGTGCCTGGCTGTGACCATTTGCACTCCCCTGGGGTCGTATCTACAGGCTCTTTTATTCCCTAGAGGATCAGCCCAGAGAAGTCACCCTTCCACGTACTTTTCTAACTCTCTTGTCACTAGTGTCACCAGGAATTATTTTCTGAATATTTAGGTAGAATTTCCCTTGCTTGTGTCCATTGCCTCCCATTTTCTTCCAGGAGGATGATGGCTCCATTGTCTCCTTCCTCTCTGAGTGAGCAAACCCATCTCTCTCCACATCTTCCAGCTTGGCAAAGTACAGCTAATTTTCCTTCTACAGCTTCACAAGCATTTGAGGAAAAGGGGCAAGTTCCCACATGGGTCATGTCTATTTGAGCATCTCCCAGCAGGGATAAAGGATTTGGTGGAGGTGACTGCAGAAATCCCACCAACACCTGCAGAGGAGTCGAGCAAGGGACCAAAAGCTCCATTGCTGATCCTGCTGAAACAGAGGCTGGTAGAGCTATTCCCTGTTAGCGAGATCCATACAGTCCATTAAAATTAGGGATCTTATTATGGGCTATATAAAAAAGGTAAAGAGGAAATGAGAACCTTATGAAGGGTTTCTTATGTGTGCAGATGGCAAGGGCATCTGAGGCTAAGCAAGCCTTTCCAACAGGCTTTTTCCAAACAGAAATGCTTACTTTACAGGGTTTTCTCTCTTTTAAAAGGAGGTAAATAGATGCAGGAGGATCAATTCTGCACAATTCACACTTGCTAACCATCCACACCATCCTTGGGATGGAGAAACAGACCCTAAACACAAATCATGCTCTGTCCTGGTTTCAGCTGGGATAGAGTTAATTTTGTTCCCAGTAGCTGGTACAGTGCTGTGTTTTGGATATAGTATGAGAATAATGTTGATAACACACTGCTGTTTTAGCTGTTGCTAAGTAGTGCTTACCCTGAGTCAAGGACTTTTGAGTTTCCCATGCTCTGTCAGTGTGGAGGTGCACGAGAAGCTGTGAGGGAGCACGGCCAGGAGAGCTGACCCGAAGTGGCCGAAGGGATAATCCATACATAGATCATCATGCTTGGTGTATAAACTGGGGGGAGTTGGCCGGGAGCCACTTACCACTGCTCGGGCATGAGATGGTGAGCAATTGTATTGTGCATCATTTGTTTTTCTTGGGTTTTAGTCTTCTCTCTCTTTGTTATCTCCCTTACTATTATTAATTAATTAATATAATATTGTGACTGATTTCGATTATTAAACTATTCTCAGCCCATGGGTTTTACTTTTTTCTAATTCTCATCCCTACCCCACTGGGGTGAGGGGGACTGAGGAAGAATCTTCATGATACTTAGTTGTCTGCTGAGGTTAAACCAAGACATGCTCTCAGGAGCACAGTCTCCTTTTCCCCTAGCACCAAATTCAGCTTTGAAATGCACTTGTAGGTCATGCTCAGCTCTCTCCTGAATCAGGAGGAGCAGACTGTGTTTGCTGCCTCCTGCAGCCTGATTGAGGACTGCTAACACATCCATGAGCACACAGGAGTTACCTGAGTGTAGTGAGTAGCATCAGGAGCACCGAGAGCTGGCCAAAACTGGGAATTCAACCTTCCAGCAGTGGCCACTGCTCTGCCTCTGCTTCAAAGCAGCAGAAACCAGGGACCTCAAACATGAATGGATTTTGTGCCTGTAGCAGAACCAGAGACCCTTGGAGTCTGGGCATCTATTTGCTTGGTCTAACCCCCTCCTGGGACATTTTTAACCTGTCTCATCCTGTCCCCACATGCATGGCTGTCCTGTCACACAGCAGCGCCAGAATGGGCAAAGGTCCCAGAGCTGCTCTCTGAACACGTAGGATCCTGTGGGAATCCTTTGGCTACTGCCTTAGGTCCTTTAGGGGCCTGAAAAAACAGCAGAGACAGGAAGCATCCTTGGAGCATGATCCTTATTTATACAGAAGTATAATCTCCATCTAAAGGTGTTGTGGGGGTGTGATTCTCATCCCCCTGTGCAGAGAGCTGAAGCACAGTGAGGCTGAGAGACATGAGCAGGGTGGGGCAGGTAATCTGTGGCAGAGCAAGAGCAGCAGCCCAGCGGTGCTGTGAGCCCTTGTCACTGCTGCTTGTCACCGTTGCTCAGTGTCAGGGCTCTGGCCACCTCGCCTCCCTGCCCACCCAGCCAGGCAGCCTGCTCCTTTCTCCTTCAGACTCTTAAAATAAGACTCGCAAAGCCTCGAGCGTGGTTTCGATTTCATTAATAAATCCCTGCTTGCACTTGAAGCTGCTGTGCCTTTTAAAACATTATCCGTGGCTCTGGTTACACTCCTGATGAAAGCAGGCATGGCCCTATTAGTTTTCATGGCAAACAGCACTGCCACGTCCTGCGATCCTTTACGCACTTGGTGTAACCCAAGTTTCACAGGAAAGGGAGGGAGCAAAAAAGGCATCTTGAAAGGCACTGTCCTTCTCCTTCACTGCAGATTGAGGGCATTGCACACTTGAATCCCCCCCAAACAGCTTTCATTAATCTGTACCATTTTTTAAATAGCTTTAATTTTTTTTTAAAATTGCTACCAACAATTACTTCCTGGCTCTACAACTCCCACCTGACACCTGTGTCCCTCCAGTCCTGGGAAGGGGCTCTACCAAGGGAATGGGGTGTGGAGAAGGGAAACAGGAGCTGCTTGAGCTGTGAGGAGCAACAGCTGCTCTGTAGTGCAGTCTCCTCTTCATAGCTCAGAGAGGAGGTGCAGAGTTAAGTGTCCACAGCCAACCAAGGTGAAAAACCCACCCCATGGCAACAGGTTTGCTCTGGTCATTAATCCCAGATCTGCAAATGGGTAAATTGAGGCACAAAGGGCTTAATACTCGCTAGTGGTAGAGGATGGGGAGGACAAGGGGAAGTCCGTTCCAAAACTGCTGAGGTGAGTTTTCAAATGCCTTCAGCTTTGCTCTGTCCCTTAGGCAATGTTTGGAGAGCTTTGTGGAAGTGTTTGCAGCAAAAGCAGAGAGACAGTGCTCAAACAGGTCAGCAGGAAGGCAGCACAGAGATGCAGGACTGTGGCAGAGATTAAAAGAAATAGAAAAGGGAAAGGGGAGAGGGGAAAGGAAAAGAAAACAGACAGAAGGAGAAAGAAATTAAGAAAAAAAAGAATAATGAAATGAGAAAAAAGATGAGAACAAGAAAGAAAGAGGGAGGAAAGTGAGGAGGCCCCTTTGCATCTCCTGAAGCTGACAGGTGCCAAGGACCACGATCCCTCTCTCCTGGCCTGGATCACACATCTCCACCTGTGTCCCACAGAAGTGCTGGCTGCCCTGCCCAGCCCACAGCTAAGCCTGGCAGCTGTCAGAGGAACTGGATGGCCAAGCCCTGGCCTGGCTCTCTCGCTGCTCACACAGAGCAGCCGGGAGAGGGTGGCAGGTGAGCGAGGCACAGTCATTGCTACAACAGATGGTAGAGGCATGACATTACATGGCAGGGCTATTATTTACTGAGAGCTCGTGTTTGTCATGGCTGAAGATGACATCTTATTAAGGAGTCATGACACTGGGTGATTTTTTTAAGCCTGGGGGCCAAGAAGGCTAATGAACAGGGATAGCTCCAGGAATAGATGGAGGGAAGTGCTGTTTTGAGGTCACAAGCAAAGCTGACTAATGTTTCACTGACCTGATTTCTGGGCGATTTCCAGGCACATCTTACTCCTGCTGATTAGGGGTGGATGCTTCTTGCCATGGCCTGACTGTGCTGGCTCGGGGGGGAAGCTGCTCTCTCAAGAGACCCTGAGGCAAGGGAGCAAAGCCTTATGTGTCATGAGAAAGCTCCCACACACAGACAGCCAAACACCAGCACTCCTGCAAACCAGGGCATGTGTCAGGCAATGGCTTTTGGACAGGTTTGCCCAAATCTCACCTTGCAGGTGGTTTGGAGGAGGGCTCTCAGAGACCACAGGCAATAGCTGGGGGAGCATGGGAAGTGAGAACCCACTTGTCACTGTGACACTTTCACTCCTGTATGATGCTTGTCAGGACAGTCAGACCGACAGCAGGGCTGCCCACCTCATTTTGACCCCCTCAGCCTGCCCTGGCACCATCTCTGTGACTTGCCCTCCTTAGCCTGAAACAAGAGCTGTCTCCCTGCAGCTCCCATGCACTGGCTCCTTATCGCTGACCCGCTCTGTCAGTGCAGATGCTTGACTAATGTTCCCTTGTAAAATGTTGTGTTAAGCACATTCCAGGCGCTGACATTAAATACTTGGGCCAGGGCAGTGCTCACCCTCCAGCGGCCGCAGCGCTGAGCCAGCCCCAGCCACACGCCGGTGCTGCCGCAGCCAAATTCGCTTTTTTCTGCCCCGTCCCCACCTCCCCCTGCCCTCCCTCCGGCACAGCCAGCGTGGGCAGTGGGGGAAGGAGGCAGCGGGCAGGACCACGGCTGTCTGGCAGATGAAATAATAATTACCCCGGCCGCCTCCGGCCTCCCTCGCATTCCTCTGTGCTAACAGCTCGGCTTATTTTGTTTTCATCCGCAAATATTGACTCGTCGGGTTCTTTTCACCTCGTGCCTATTAAAAAGGCATTGCTCAGAGTATTGTTATTGAATTTGTTCTGCAGCTGCGAGAAGCATCCAGCAGCTTGAAGGAATTCACCCACACCGTTAGCACAGGCTCTGAGGGCTGTGTGCCCTCAATACCGCCTGGAACTGCTTTGCCTGCTGCTCTCCAAGGGACAGAGCCTGAATCTGGCTCAGCAAGGACTCTATCCTGCTTTTCCACAAAGGGGGAGATCAGGATGGTGCTGGGGATGAGGCAGAACTCTGATCTGCTCCTGGGGATGCTGCTTTGCTGCTCTGTGCCTCAGTTTCCTGGGTCAGCCTTGTGATTCCTGACCATTTTCATAACGGGTTGAGGGTGTGAATTATAGACACGAGATTTAACAGCCTGACCTTTTGTTGCTACAACTTGTCCTTCAATATTCACTTCAGCTTGAAGATGTGGGAGTTGTTTCCAGATGCCTTAACCTGGCTGGAGCAATAACCAGAAAAATAAATCCCTTCATTTCTCACTGAGCTGAATTATCTGGGTAATTAGTGACCATGACAGCAATGCTCACACAGCTCCAGTGTGAGAGTTTGGGATCGTGGTTGGAGGGGGGATGTTGATGCCTCTCCCCCCTGCAGGGGGTGTTTGGGGTGCAGCAGAGGGGATGTACAGTCTCTCCCCACTTTCCCCACAGCGTTCAGCCAAGGCAGGGGCAGCAGGAGAGCAGCCTGCTCGTGAGGAAAGCCCCTGTTTCAGCAGCTGTGCTCAGCTTTGGCATCTCTCCCAGAACAAAATTGACTGGCACTACATTCCCAGGGACTGCCCTCTGTCCCCAGCCTTCTCTCCAGGGGAAATCCCAGGGATGCCAGCACTCTGTTAGGGAATCTCACCTGATTGCCAAATGGGAATAGGAATTGAGACAGGTGAGAAAGGTTGAAGCATCACAGGGTACCCTGGGGTGGGTGTCCTTACTGAAACCTCTCCCTGTCACCTGTAGTGTCCCAATGGCCCCTTCTCCATCAGGGATCTGACAGATGCTTGTTCCTGTGGCTGGGCTGGGCTGTGGTGACCTTTGAGAACCTTTATGTGCACAATTATGGCAGGATCCTTTGCTCAGCTTCTCCACCCTTCTAACCTCCCTCCAGATGCCTTTTTAACCTCTCCCAGCATGAAAAGAGCCAGCAGGTGAAATCCCAGCTCACCACCCCTCCCTACACCCCAGCGATAGCCAGCAGCCAGGCATGGGACATCAGGAAGAGCTGTGACCCTGCGCTGGAGGGATGCTCTTTTCGGGGGAGGGATGGATGGTGTGTGGCACATGATCCCAAACTCCCTGCACTGGGCAGGTCATCTCCTGCCTCGTGACCAGCCTGCAAAGAGGAACGTGGCTGCCTCCTTCTCCCAGTGCCTGTTTGTGGAGGCAAATGTCAGCGCTGTCATGCCCAAGTGTTTATTTTGGAAACAGCTGGGGCTTGGCAAGCAGACATGGGGGACAAGATCCTCCTTCATGGCAAGGAGGATCAGCCACCCGGCAGCGGCTCCTGCTGTGCCCCGCCGAGGATGTGGCTTGGCCAGAGAGCTCTTTTCTCCTGCCTTTGGCCTGCACCACATCAGGTCTGTCTCAGATACTGACCAGGCACACAGAGGGCATCAGGCTGGGCCCTGGTGGCAGCCAAAACCTGGAGAGCACAGACCTGCCCGCGGGTACCACTGAAACTCAGGGTGACCCACAAGGGCGCTGGCTCTGGCTAACACTCAGGGTCATTCCAGGCATAGCAGCTCCATGTCCCTGCCTGGGGTGGGAACAAAATCATCTCTGAGAAGTGTCCTGTTCTCCTGACCTTTGCTCTCCAAATATTTAGGATCCCACAGCGCACAGTCACAGGCCTTGTTCGGCTTCAGTGTGATGCCATTTGCCTCCTGTCTCAGCTGTCCCCAGTAATTCATCTCTGGCTTGCTGATCTGGGGATGTGGAAGATCCTCTAGCACCACCAGGCTTTCCTGAGGTGAGTGCAGGCACCAGAGCACTCTCCCAAGCCCTGTCTGTCCCTTGTTCCCTGCACACCCACATTCCCCCCTTGCCACAGGATAATGTCACCAGGAAGTGAAGGGACCATCCATGGAGGGCAGTCCCCTGTCCCTGGCAGGGTTCACTCTTCCCTCCCTGGTTTGCATCTGCCACTATCCCAGCAGTGACAAGGGAGAGCTCAAGCATGGCCAGAATGGCCAAACCCTGGCAAAGTGTTGGACTTTGCATTAGGGAAGATGCTGGCAAAGTGCATTTGGGGTCTGTGTAATCAGCAGGAGGAGAAATTCGGGATTTACATAAGCTGGCAGTAAACCACAGAAGCGACCCCAGACCCCAACATAGCTTGGGATATTTTGGTCAAGGGCAAGGACTGGTAGTTTTGGGCAGGCTCAGACCAGGGCCCTTGGAGAGTCTGAGCTTGCTGTCAGAAGATGGCATAAATTAAGAAGGATGCTCTTCTCTCCTGGGGTGGTTGTGGATTTACTACCCCTGTTTCATGAGTTCCTAGAGGTATCTCTGCCCAGTTGCTTCTTGGAAGACAAAACTGGCTGGAGAGGTCTGGGCTGAAGCTGGGGACCTTCAGAAGAAACTCCAGGAGGAAGAATTTTGTTTGGACAATTACACCACCTCAATGGGGAGGGAGAGTGCCAGGTGCCAAGTCCTTGAGGAAATGGCCCTGACCGTCCCTGAGCATTTGTGAGGGTGCAAGGGGAGAAGAGCTCAGGATGAAGATGCAGAAAGTAGGAGTGACATTTTGAAAGGGGCCATAGTGCCTATAGAATTTGCTTTGCTCTGACCATAGGTACAGCTTATTGCACATGCTAAAATCCCAGGCCTGGCCATTTTGCTTGAACAACCACTTCTTCCACAGGGGATTTTCCTATTCATGGCTGATGCAGTAAAAGAGTCAGGATTACTCAACCACAGAAGAGTCAGTGCTTTATATGAGACATATGAAAGTCATGTCCATCAGAGACCATGGAGCCAGAAGTCCCAGACAGATTCTGCTGTTCAGAAGTCCCTTTGCTACTGCTTGACATGGGCTGAGGGTGATAAAACACCCAAACCTCAGCCTGCAAGGTTTTATGATGAGCTAAAAGTTTATGATGCTTTAAAGACAAAAGGGGAACTTTTAAAAGCTCTTTGAAATGAAAATTTATGAAACTAAATTATCACTAATTATATTTTCATACTTCTTATTAAATTAGAGGTGATCTTTCAGCATGCTGCTTGAAATCTTGATAGTAATTCTTTTATTGGCCAGATACATTTTCCTACCAAAAGCCATATTTCTGGCAGTTTCCAAAAATAACAATAATTTCAACATAAAATCATAAAAAAGGTGCCAGTTTCAGATCACATGGAAAAAAAAGTGATTTTTTTATTTTTCAGATGGATTTTTTTTTAGAGATGATGTTGTTTTCTTGAGAGAAAAGAAACCTCAAGTGATCACAGGAACACAGCTTAGATTTTCAGCTGATGCAAGTCAGGTCATCCCCACAGGGGCTGGCACTATATTGCATGGAGAGAAGATTTAGCCCTGTGTGTTTATGTGATGTCTTCACCCCTCTCCATTGGCTGCTGGAACCATTGGTAGCACTCCTGCCTGCACCAACAGGGCTGCAGCTGAATGCTGTAGAGCAAAAACCCCTATGGAGATGGAGAGAAAATCATAAGCAAATGAAAAATGGAAGTTGAAAGGTGAGGTTTGAGGAGAGGAAGTGACTCAGGGGCTGGGAATGAGGGATGGGGTCTTGGGGAGGCTCGGCAGCTCGAGCTTCAGTGACCCCCGACTGCGAGGAGTCGTGGGGAGGACGGAGGAGAGGCCAAGCATGGAGCAATGAAACGAACAGTCGAGCCCAGGGAGAGCTGTGAAACCCTGGAAGACAAGTCCATGGCGGTCATGCAGAAAGGGGAGGAATACCCAGCCTTTCCAGACTGTCTGAGATGTTTATCCTTCCCTCTGCTTTGACTGGGGGCTGCGTGAGACACGACGAGGCAGAGAAGGAAGCCAGGGAAGCTGATGCATCTACAGCAATGGCTTAAAGCTGTGCTCCAGCTCCTGACTCTGCATCTGCTGTGCTGCGTAGGGAAAGGGGCAGCATTTCCTACGCCGCTGGAGCATAAAGGAATGGGGCAGTATGTTTGAAATAGTTTGGATATCCTCAAATGAACCCTCTGACCTCCTCCTGCAAAAGCCATCAGAACCCAGCTGAGCCATCACGCGTGTGCAGTTGGGGCTGGGCGAGTTGGTGAAGGACGTGTGGATGCAGGGGTGGCACACAGGCAACACATCAAGGAATGCAAATATGGGGGGGAGTCAGGGCTCTTTTCCCTCCAGTAAATCTGTGTCTGTGTCTAGTAGATCCAAACCCCATTTGGATGCCTGCTGTGCCTTAGCAGACAGTGCCTGAAATATCGCAAAGACCTTGTGCCCACAAAATGGGGCAGGCTCAGAGAGCTTCTTGCCAAGGTGCTGCACTGGCAGCTGTGACCAAGCTGTGTGCTCACCCACTGGGGTTCTCTGCCTGCCCTAACCCCATCTCTCTGCTGCCTGCACCCTCCTGTCCCACTCCACACGGCTTCTGGCTCCCGTGGCATCCCCACAGCTCTGAGATCACACAGAGGGCAAGTGCCAACAGGCATCCTTGGTCTCTGTCTTTGGAAACACTGAGCTGTTCTTGGCTTCCTTAGAGCCTGATTTGCATAGAAGGGAAATACTTGGCTCTAATTAATTTAGTCTGGGCATGGATTTCACAGGGACACAATGCTTACCAGGGAGTTATGGAGCAAAGTGACTTTTTGTACCATTCAAGAGAAGGAGCTATACATGTATAGCTTATATATATCTTCTCTTGCAGGTAAATAAAGCTCTTCATTTCACCTCACTGTAGTGAAAACACACTTTACTTTAACCTATGGCAGCAGTTTGTGCCATTTATTCTATGAATATCCAGATACATCTCTGCCATTCGTGCATGGTTTGAGTGAAGTATTTCTAGGGGCAATGCAGGCTGGAGATGCTGCTTTCTCAGGAGAATGCAGCAGTTGCCTGGAAACCCTATTGGTTTCTGAGTTGCCATGTGCTAGGGCACTAAAAAGATTTAATTCAGGGTCTGTTTCCCCAGGGGTATGTAAGACAACATCAAGAAAAAGGAGCTGAAGGGGATCTCTTGGTCTTTCAGCCTCTGCATCGATCATTGCTTCTGGGAACAGAGAAGGAAGAACCCTGCCATCTAGAACATGAAATTATTACTCCAGCTATTACAGCATGAAGATGCTCTATTTCCCAGGTTTTAGCACAGATGCAGAAAAGCACAGTTTTTAATGATTTATTCTGGGTGGAAAGTCCCAGAAATACCACACAGAACGTACCAAAGCCCTGGCTGGGCTTCCTCTGTCATGGAGTGGTTTCCACGCTCACATCCAAAAGGCTTGTGGCCAACCTAGTTTAAACCCAGCATGTGATGGAGCTCAGCGTGGAGAGAGCCAGTCAAGGTATGCTCAACACTTCCCATCTCTTCTGATAGATCTGCAGCACTCATAAACTAAAACTGAGCTTTTGCAAACTGTCTAAGGGAATTTCTCTCTTGCTTTCCTAGGCCAGCACTTGGATGAGGCTTGGCAGAAGTTTTAGTGTGGATTCTACTGGGCATAATACTGGAGACTTTAATTGTTGTAGGAGTTGGCTTGGAGTCCTCTTTTTCTTGAACACTGCTGAGACAAAAAGTCTGGCTAAGAAATCAACCCAGGCACCCACTAACTTGGAGGCAGCACGTAGGGCCAAGAATTGCTGTGGAGCACTGAACAGTGCTGTGGAATCCTGTCACATCCAGCCTGGCTGTGCCCTTCCACAGAGCCAGTAGGTGCCATCACTTCGGGCTGTGTGCTTAAAGAAGAACATTTAATGAACCCAAACCCTGCAAAACAGCAGCACAACGGGGCTTGGAGCAACCTGCTCCAGTGGGAAGTGTCCCTGCTCATGGCAGGGGGTTGGAACTAGGTGATCCTTAAGGTCCCTTCCAACCCGAGCCATTCTGTGACTCTGTGATTCTAGAATTCCAGGATTCTGAGATGCTATGAACAGGCCCCACCCCTTAACAACAGGTCCTGCCCAGAGACAACAAGCCCAACCCAGGACCCCTCTCCAATATAAACCCTTCCTCCCAGTGCAGTCTCAGCAGGGCAGCAGAAGGTGCTGAGCAGGGGGGGAGGATGGAGGGATGTGCCCTGCTTGGAGGGGAGATTAGGACATTTAGGGGGAGAGGATAGAGGGATGTGCCCGGCTTGGAGGGGAGATTAGGACCTTTAGGTTGCCAGCAAACCTTATGTCAGTTTTCCTTCTGCTCGTCCCCCAGCTAGGCAGGCAGTCTCACTCTGCTACTTGGAAAGTAATCTCTGGAATATTTACCAGGAATGGATTTGTTGATTGTAAAATTAAAGGAGGCTTTGGGATTAGGGGTTCTGACCTCGGATCTAGCTCTTTCCGAGGCTGTGACTGCAGCTTGGTGTTTTAGCTGGACAGCAGAAACTTTTGAGCTAGCAAGTAACAATAAACGAGCTTAATATTGGTTTGTTATGCCTCTGTTAGAAAGACTTTAAATGTGTAGCCCTAATTGGAGAGAGCACCAGGTTAAAACTCAGTAAGGGAAGTTTATTTAAGGGTTTTAAATTTTTTTTTTCCAAAAACTTGTTTGTTTTTTCCTGAGGAAAAAATTGTTTTACTCACTTTCTGAATCTATTTTTGATGGAATGAAAAAACATGAGCTGAACTTTGTGTTTAAGAAACATGAATTAAAAAGATTAGTCCCTCTCTCCTAGTGTTTTTGATAAAAGCATTTCTAAAACATTTTTAGAGAACAACCATTGTTTCTTCTTGAAGTACATGGGATGGAAAGAATTGTATTGTGGTGGAATGAGCCTTTCACTTTTTAAAAGAAATTTTGGCAAAATATCTGTAGTTTAACTAAAAGATTTTAAATTGCAGGCATCTTGAATGCTCAGAATTCCTTCTGTTATCTTCTGAGAACTCTGACATCTCTGTATATATATATATTTATTTATTTATTTTATTTTTTTTTTTAAGGCATAGCAGTTGAGAGATGCTGCTGAAGAGACATTCCTTTCTTTTCTGATGATCCTCCAAACCTGCCAGTGCTGTAAGTCAATGATGGAATAATTGTAGTCTGGATAAAGCTTTTAGTGCTGAGCATGAAAAAATAAGCAATGGGAATGGGGCTAATTTGTCTCTCCTCTTGGAGAAGGAAGACTCTTGCGGCCCAGTTGCCATAGTGTCAGCCAGAACTGATTTGTAAATGAAGGGTCTGAAACTCTAGATGAGCCTATGACTGCTCCAAGAGTTCATCCCATAATTTTCTCTGTGCTTTTGTCTGCTTTACTGCTCAGGGGTATGGCCAAGTGCCAGCAATATGACAGCAAAGGGTGAATACTGCCAGCAAATCCATTTTGGGCTTAGCTATGAGTATCCCAGGTGAAAATTGTTAGCTAGCTTTGACTGAAGTGTCAGTCTCCATCTCCAGGAGGTGACTCCACCTGGGATGTCATTTGAGGAAGGGAAAGATCTGCCCTGGATTCTTCTATCTATTTGCAGTGGGATGGTGCCTACAGCTTTTGAGCCTCTCTTACCAGGGCAGTCCATGCTCCATGTACCCACCAGGATTTGCTTTAGAAAGATGTTGTGACTGGTGGAGTTGGATGGTTGGGGTAGGGAGGGAGAGAACACTTTGGCCGCTTGTGATGGCTCTGTTTTGCCTTCTGCCCAGGTTCCCTGGTGTGCCAGCAGCTGGGATTGGTGATCCATCAGGACAGCAGTGCCTGGCTATAAATTTCACTTGGATAGCAAGGTAAGGACAAGTTTTATTGCACAGGAAGAAGCTCCACCAGCTCATCCTCGTGACCTTGTGTGTCATCATCTGCCATGGGCTCACAGGTGAGAACTATTTGCTTTTCTTGGAGAGATGAGTTTAAAGGTGAAGCTGATTGTCGCCATATATTTATTGCTATGGCTGTGCTGTACCCATGTGGAGCTTATTGCAGTGTTGTCCTATTCATATCTACTCACAATTCTTCTTTGGTATTTAAAAAACTCATTCTGGCTAAATTCTTTGTGGTGCTGCTTAGGGCAACTTTGTCCCTGTCTGATGTGCCATGATCCTCTTCCAGCTTTGAGGACTGAGATGTGACATGGATGGCAGTTACTTTGATAATGAAGTGATTAATGAAATGTTAATTATTTCCCCTGAATAACTGAGGGTCAAGATAAGTCTGTTCAACTTTATATAGTTTTGATGGTTTGGGGTATTATTTAACCCTGTATAATATATATTCTATATATAAAATAGGTATTTATATGTTAGCAGGTTTCATACTAGTTCAGAGATCGTAATCCTAACAAATCCCTTTTCTTTCAGTTAGTAAGTAAAATATAGACTAAAATCCTCATTGATTGGGGAAAAATTTTCTGCAGATATTTCTTGACCCTGCTTTATGTCCTGGTGTTTGTTACCAGTCATTGGCACAACCAAAGAGCTTCATTGCAACAGCTGAAACCAGAGTCTCTAAAATGTGGAGTGGTATGTTTGACCTGGTGTTAATTGTACTTGTCAGTGGTATTTAAGAGGCAGAGTGAGGGCAGATGTGTTAGAGATAGCTTTCCTGAGCCAAGATTCAGTAGCAGAACAGGATGTGGCTTTCATAAAGGGAATCCCTGTATCTGACAACATCAGCTCCAGATCCTGGAAACCAACACTCACAGAGATGAACAATACTGGGGTTTGCTTGGATGCTGGAAGGCAGCAGCAGATCAGGTATAGAAGGGGCTGGGGGGAGGAGGGGGCTTGAGTACCAACCTGGTGCATTTGGCTTTGGAGCAGGAGAGCTGAGATGATGCATTGTTCTTAGGCAGGATATCTTCTGCTGGGAATGGGATCAGCTGCTTCACCATCTCTTGACCTGCTCTCTCTGACATGTGAGCTCCAGATTGTATCCTGGAAATGTGCAGCTTGAACAGCAAGGCTGTTTCTAGTCTTTTTCCTGAAATGTAAGAAAATTCTGCTGTAACAAAGGAAAATAAGGTTTTTATGAGCAATGAATCCAATGTAATCATGATTGCAACCTTTACACTCATGTGTTTTTCTTTTTTTTCCCAAAATGCATTCTCATTTCCCTGGTTTCCTAATGATTCTCTGGGCAGCAGCATGCATAAGATGTGTCTGGTACTGAGCTCTTTCTGGGTTTAGCTGATCACATTTCCATTTCTGTGGGACAGTTGAACAGTTTTTGCTTCCTTTGTCTTGATGGACCTAATTAGACTTTCTTTCTTTTTCTTCTTTGTTTCTGCCTCCTCCCTGCCCAATTCACAGCAGCTTTATTTTTTTAAGTTCAGTAAAGTCTGATCAAGGGGTATAAAAACTAGGAGAATGGCTTTGACCTTTTTACAGGGATGGAGAAATCAACAATCAGTGCACCAGTGTGTTTGGATTTAGCTCTTGAGGATAAGAGAAGGAAGTTTAAATATTCTCATCTCAGAAAGATGAAATGAATATTACTTTGTCAGTATGTGGACTGCTATTGCCAGGAGGAAATGTAATTATTAACCTCATTTGAGAGTGTGTGAATAAAACAGTACCTGATTACCAGAGCTATATTCAAAGTAGAATTCAAGCATGTTTCTATTTTATTTGAATAGTGAGGAGCAAGTTGCAGAGAAATCTGGAAGATACTGGGCTCAGTGCAGAGGTAACTGGTTTAAGTTCTGTTTTGATGTTACCTTGGAGGGTCTTGCCTGCCCTTCCACATCTCTGAAATGCAACACACAAAGCCAGAGGTTTTAGCAGTGATGTGTGGGGCAGGTTCCTGTAGTGGCTGGTCTATTAATCTTCGTGTGTTAGCAACCCAAAACCAGAGATCAGGGGAATTACAGGGCCTCATTCAAGGCTGTTCCAGTCTGGAAAAAGCGAATTTGGTCTTGTTGGGACTAATACCAGTTCATGTATGAGGGTCTCTTACTGCTGGAGCACTGGAAGGGTTGAAGCCACGCTGGGTGCAATTTGCTGGAGCTGCCTGGGTTTCTTCCTGGATTCCTTCTCTAAGGTTTTTTTCTTCTTTCTGTAGTCTCTTCCCCTTTTTTGCAAGTCAATAATAAAGCTTGTAAGAAACGGTGTATTGGGAGAAGGAGTGTACAAGCCTGGGTCTTGTATTATTTCTGACTCTTCTGTGGTCCTGTGGCAATTGCTGGCCTACAGATAGGACTCTGCAGCTGCTCCAGCGTCACAGAATGAGCTAGGCCTTTCATTTGGCTTGTCTTGGGTTTCAGGGCAGTAGATATCTACCCTGCATTTGCTCTGCACCCCATGTATAACTTGAAGTTCTCCTAGATGCCTTGTGACCACAAGTTTTTCCTGAAAAATGGAATAGGACACCTTTTTGGCTGCCTCTAAACCATGGAAATTTTGCTGAGATTTTTCTGTGAAAAAGGAACAATACAATATCAACAGAGAAGTTAATTATAGCAATGGAAATTTTTCTTAAAGACTTTCTGATGTGAGGCTGGTATTGCTTTTCAACAGGATAGAGCTCTCAGAAATGCCACTTTTAATGAAAAATGCTTTAGTGGCAAATACTTTCCACAGTGTAATGGTTATTCTTGGGTTTGTCTGAAGCATATTGAACCTCTGTATTTCTTTGTGGAGTTGTGTAACATGGTTTGGCTCTGCCTTTTCACTCTTGCTCAAGTGCAGTGCTGGTCTAGGTGAGGTGGGTGCCAGAGAAGTCATGGGAACTGAATATGGTGATGTTGTACTCAGGCTGTGATTTGTATTGAGCTGCTCTATGGACTAAGACAATTCTGAACTTTGGACTTAGGGATATTTGCTTCTGCTGCCTTGGCCCTTCTGAAATTATATCCCTTATTCTCACTTCTGTCTTAAACTCCATCTAGATTGAGCTACTCCTGATATACCTGGATTTAAATAGGTGATAATTCTCCTAAGGATTGATCCTGCAGGCTGATTGCCAGGGAAAGGCTGCCTTGGATGTAAGCAACAGGTCTCATCTTACACAGATACAAACCTGAAGCAGGATTCTGGCAACAGAACACTTTTTTTTTTTCCCTGTAATGATGATGATTTTGAGGAGAAAGAAGAAATTTTCATACAGCTGAGGTATCCCATCTGTTCTTATCCTGTTCAATCTCTGAACAGTCCAAACAGTGCTTTATTTTCTGAGTTTGTGGCGTCAAACTTGCTGAGTTTCATCTCTTTTCTGGAAACCTCTGCAGCTATGAATAAGGAAGGTTTATGCTGGCTGGGGAGGTGTGAAGCAAGTGGCCAGGCTGGGACATGGTATCAGGTTGCCACTGGCACTAATAAAAGGACTGATAATCTTGTCATGTTTTTGAATACTCAAGCAACTTCTACGGCCTTAATACAGAGGGGAGGAGGAGAAGGGAGTGAAGAAAGGACTGGCCACAAGTAAGTTCACCTGTAAAATAAAAGAACTCCAGGGTTTTGTAGGTCACTATGATGCTCTCAGAGATCTCATGGTACAGTGGGAATTTAGAGGCTGTGGTCAGAGCTGGCACAAGTCCTCCAGCACTGTGCTGTGCCTGGCAGACACCTGCCTTTGCTACACCTGAGGTTCTGCCATTTGGTGCCATGATCACTGTAAGTGCCAGTGGGCTCAAAGGGGTTTGGATACAGTGCTGAAGGAGCAGCTCATCAGTGGCTGTTGATCATGTGAACCTTTACTGCACAGGAAGCTGTTCAGAAAGAGGTTCTGCACTTGAATGGATCTTTGCTCTTTAAGTCCTGGGGTGCCTAAAGTCTGGCTCTGCTGCAGCACTGAGGCAGCCCCTTTTTGGCAAAGCTGAGACCTCATCCCAAGGGTGGGTTTTGGTTCATAGCAAAGTCTCTTATGTCTGCATCCCCTGGAGGACTACTAGATGTGCTTCATCTATGTCTAAGAGCGCTGTAATGGCACTGAGCAAGGGTGTTGAGGGCCATCCTCTTCCTTCTGAGCATCTTAATGGCTGGACATGTGTGTGAGAGACCTGGGGTTTCAATGGCCTGTGGCTTCTAAATCTACTCTTCCATGTTAACTAGTCATTGGGTAACGAGTCTTGGACCCAAAAATAAATGTTTAGCCCTAGAACCAGAGCTCAGCACTTCTCAGACCACAGCACAAAATCTGGTCCCTACTTGCTTTTCTCCTCTGGGCCCTGTGAGTCTGAAGTAGTAGCGTGGTCTGAGGGAACCCTTCACTTCTGGAGGGTGTGAATGGAGAGCACAGGCTTCTGTCCCTCTTGGCTCTGCAGGTGAAGGTGCCTGTCACCAAGTGTCTGTTGAAGGTCTGGGATGCCTCCCTTTCTGCTGAGCTTTGGGGGGTGGAAAAAAGGAGTTTATCCATGCCCAAAGAATTGTGTCAAGTTCCTACTTCAGGAACAAATTAAGGGTGAATCCACCAGTTGGAGGCCTGTTGTGGCAGAGGCTTCTGTTTACTGCCTGAAAAGTTATAGACTCAGCAACATGAATTATGGAGCCTTCTCTAGCACCCATAAATCTTGGAGGAGAATCAGAGTCTTCAACCATGTACCCACCCAGGCTAATACCATTCCTTGCAGCTGGAATTAATCATGGCATTAGGCAAACAACGGGGGTTCATTAGGACCAAAGGTGACTTTAATTTAATTGAAATATAACTTGGCAAGTAAAGAGGCGATCCAGTTCACAACACCTAATGGGAGGTCTGGGTTATATATGGAAAAGTTAATGGCCGTAAAAATATCCAAACAACATATTTGTGCACGTGTTCCAGTAAAAGTCTGAGCCAACTACTTTTTAATGGTTTGGATTTTCAGATGTATATATTCATGTTCTTAAAATAAGAATAAGACTATATGAGCATGCACAGCATAGAAATATGAGGTACGAGGGAGAGGAGCTTCATGGTCAGGACAGCATTGGTGAAAGCCACCTTCCTTGTGCTGGAGGAGGCTGCTCAACATCTTCTGTCCCCAGGGGGCTTGTCTGTGTCATGGATGTTACAGCCTTGCTCCTCGAAACCGAGGAAGAAAGGTTCTTACCTGTTTTTTGTGGTGTTTTGGGTAAAGGCACCATACAAATGTACCCGAAACGGATGTTTGGAGTTTTTGGCAGTTTCGTGTATTTAGATTTCATACAACTACATGAGCTCAAGAAATAAATGAAAACCCCTTAAATAAGGATATTGGCATTCCCTTGTGAATGACCACCCACATCCCCCAAAATAATCATATTTAAATACCAGTTAAATCAGCCTGTAAATCAGTGTGACAACAGAGGTCTTTTAACCTTCCCTCTCTCCTGTATAACAGGTCCTCCCATTTCTGCATACACACGGCCTCATAAACTGACTCCTACATAAAATATTATTTATATTTTATTAGGTAAATATATGACAGTATGCACACATCGGTGGGCTGTGACTTCATAGGACCAGCCTGCAGATTATGCACTATGTAGCTTTATACCTATTTTATTCCCAAAGCTGTTTTATATAGAGAAGGGGCCATCTATATTTTCATGGGCATGCAATCTGTATATACAGCAATGAATGTGAAGCTCTACTTTGGAATGGACCATTAAAAATAAAGCTATGTACTCACAGATTTTTTTTTTTTTTTTAAGTCCCCTTCTCACTGGTGTTTTTCCTTCCCCTCAATTACTTGTGAAAGAGCTCATCTGATGGGCCATGGTGGAACATCATCTTGTAGTTGATTTCTCATGAGCTGGCCTGTGCTGGTAGTGTGATGATGATTGTGGAAGCTTGTGAGGTGCTTGATTCTCCAGTGCTTGGGTTGAGAACCACAGAATCATTAAGACTGGAAAAGACCTTCAAGGTCATAGAGTCCAACCTTTACCATAACACAGCCAGGTTCTCCACTAAGCCATGTCCCTGTGCACCACCTGGACATCTGTGTGTTCTTTGAACACTTCCAGGAACAATGATTCCACCACTTCCCTGGCCAGCTTTTTATGCTTGATGACCCTTCCAGTGAAGAAATTTTACCCAATATCCAGTAGGTGAAAGTGAAGAGTCTTAGATGATGGTTGGTTAGGACTGACTAGTGAAAGAATATTTATGCATGGCAAGAAAAATAAAAGGTGGAGGGAGGGAAAAAAAGAAACAAGATGGAGGACAGGGAAAGAAAAGGGTCCTGTAGGAGGTTTTAGCTTGGTGTTATCACTTTGGGCAGGTCACTTGGGATGATTTTATGCTGGAAGGGACTGCAATGAGGCGCTTGGAGAGCACACAGGCAGGCGCCGGGTAGGAAAAGAATCCATCTCTTGATGGCTCAGCCGAGATTGCCATATGGTTTTGCTTAGATGGTGCCTCTTGGGGTTTGCTCTGTCTTTCGGTGGCCTGTGCGCCTGTTTCTCATTTCAGCAGTTTCTCTGATGGTTTTATCTCCACGTCCTTTGGGTTTTGGACTACTGGGAAAAAGACAGTCTTTTCACCAGCTGACTTGAGCCTTCAGCAGGGCTCACCTTGGAGTCAAGCTGGCTTTAAGCATTTCCTTTTCAGTAAAACAGCTCCCTCAGAAGTTTTGTGAAACCCACAGTTTGTAAGCAGGAAAAGAAAAATGAGATTAAATGACAAATGAAAAACTTGGTGCAGACAGGAGATGGTGGACTTCCAAGCCCCACGGGGAGGAGCAGGAGTGAATGTTCATCGTGAACCCCTTTCATTATGGCCACAGCAGATGAGAGATAGGCAGTCATTTCTGCTCTTATCTCTGGTTTTAGCACGGAAATGTGTCTGCCAGACACCTCCTCCCTGTGCTGGAGCTGTCTCCAAAGGGATCTCCCCAAAAGGGGGAGCTTTTAGCCCACCATATGGTGTGTCCCCCACTGGCTGGCCTATTTTGCTGTGTTGGAGACCCTGCTGGACGGAAAGTGTATTTTGCACCTTGAGGTTACCCCTAAAACTTGCCCATCCTCTCAGGTATGGGGGAAATGAGGTGTGAAAGCAGCCACGTTTCACCTCGAAAGCCACGGCTTGAGTTCCTTCTTATCAGATCTCTGCCACCCCTTAAGACTTGGAAAATTTTCCCTCAGAGGAGGTTACTTTTCTTCTGTTACTGCAGGGGAAACAGCAGCACAGGGAGGTGAACTGACTTTGAGAGCTCTGTAGGGTCCCACATGACAGCTCTTCCCACGCCTCCTCCTCCTGACATCTGTTAACATCCCTGTCTGTATGGTGCCTCAAAAGGCCAAAATGCCAAAAGAAGTGTGTTTATTTTTAACTGCTGATGGCATATTTGACCTTCCCCAGCACTTTTTGGCACCTGGTGTCTTGACTACCTTCACATGTGTGACCCTGCATCTGTGAAGCAACCTTAAAGGACTTGACTTTAGCTGTCAATCAGTGTGTGGGAGCCTGATCCTGTCACCTTTCCTGGCCTGATGCTGCCCATGCCAGCTCTTCCCTTTGTCCCGGTGCCAGGTGGTGCCTGGCACAGCTGCCCTCTGCAGCACACTGACTCCAGGCTGCCTCTGTGCTTGGTGCATGGCAGAGGGGTGCAAGCAGAACAACCTGTGCAAAACCTCTGTGGTGGGTGTGTTTGTTCAGCACTGTGGCAGCCTGGTGCTGGCTTGGTGCCCTTCAGCTTGGCCAAGAAGCCAGTGCGAGCGAAAGTGATCCATTTGGTTGCCCTTAAAAGTTTCCTTGGAGGAAATCTAGGCTGGTCTCAGCCCTGGTGTGCTCCACCAGAACTCCTTTGTGCCTTGCACTGGAAGTGTGGTTCTCCTCACAGGCTTTGCTCTGACTCTCTGCAGCCTCCAGGGCTAAACCTCTGTGGCTTTTCCTGATCCATTGGGCATATGAGGCTGTGAGAGGCACCACAGCTCAGGCAGGGATGGAGTGAGGAGTGGACTGAATGAGATGCTGAGATGACAAATGTACCCTGGCTCCTCCAGTGCTTCACCCTCAGCTTTCTTACAAGGATGGATGGGACTATGTTTGCAAGCTTGTTTCTGTGCAAATCTGGGGGCACTGAAGGGTGTTGAGCTCAAGCCCAAGATCTCACTCACATTCTGGGGCTGAATGTGTCTGTCCTCACCCCTTTCTCACTCCCCAGCCTGGACTTGCTACTCACTGAGCAAAGCCAGTGGTGAGGCTGAAAACCAAGGAGTTGATGAGGCCCAATTTGCTTTTCTGGGCTTCTGTGCAAAGTAGCATTTGTCAGAAGGTAAATGAGGTAAACTAGTTCCTAATTAGTCTGCACAAAGGGTCTAATGCTATAAATGTGGAGCGAGCACTATAAATCCAGCTTGGAGCTGGCTGCATGGTAATTTCCCTGTATAGACAAGCCTCAAGTCACAATTCATTATGGCTCTGCTTCATAGACCCTCCTATGTTGTGCTTCCCCTTTGCTGAGGGCAGATTGTCAAGCTGTGACCCTGCCTTAGTTAATTAACCTTCAAATGGGATTTATTTTCCCTCAGTTACTTGTGCGTGCACACATTTGGTAGTAATGACTGTCCGCTCTCCTCGCACTCGCTAAAAGGGGAGCGAGTCATTTGTTACAGTGTTTTACCAGGGGTAAAAAAATAAAACTAAAAAAAAATAAAAAAATCCAGGCCTCAACTTTCATGGAAAATTGATAGCTTTATGCCAGAAAGAGACAGTTCCATCACAGCCACTTCTTCAGCTGTCTGCAAATATTTGAAAGCCTGAGATATTTAATGTTTTTCAGATGGCGATAAATCTGCAATAGTGTGGGCTCGCTCGAGCTTAGTGAGAGATGAAGTGAGATAGGAGAAAACGCATGAGCCAGCACGGGAGAGGTATTGCTGCTCACACTTCTGCTGATGTCAGGACAGGTTTTCAGGACCTTCCAACATACCAGCTGGCTTCTCTTCGCCAGGGAAAAATATACACAAATGTGAGCTTCCAGTTCATTTCCCATCCAGTTGTGAGCTAAATGTTTGCTTTTTTTTGTCTTCTCCCCCTTCTTTTTATTATTTTTGCAATCTGACATGAAAAATATGAACCTACAGCTGGGGAAGGAGAAATGGTACTGGCTGAAAGCTTTTTTTCTTTTTCTTTTTTTCTTTTTTTTTTTTTTTTTTTTTTCATCTGTCAAGCCTGAGATACTGCTCAGGGTTTGTTTGTTTAACCTTTTGTTTGCTGCTCAGAACCTTGGTGGCAAGTTGCAGAATGTGGTTTGGTTGCAGATGTGTTGGTGTTTTACACTGGGTTTCTTTAAGGAGGAAAAAGTAGTCAGATCATCTCCATGTGCTTTGCTTGCAGCATTGCCTCTGTCTGGGGTAAGCCTTGAATATCTTTCCCTGTTCCTCTGATACACCTGATGTGCCTGGGGGTTGTTCTGTTGGGAGGTGCATGGTCCAGGGGAAGGCTCTGGGATTGGCAGCGACATTGAGGGCAGGAATGAAGCCTTATCTGTGGCACATCCATCAGGAATGAGTGCTGAGAAGGGACAGGAGAGGATTCTGTCTGGCTTGCAAGATGCTCAGGGTGTGCGTGTCTCACAAGCAGAGCAGAGCGGTGACAAGCTGGGGAATTATGGTGAGGTGCAGATGCTTAACTGAGCAAATTGTCACCATCCTCCAGAAATACAGATGGCAAGCTGCAGCAGAACTTGGTAGCACTGGAGCAGGAGGCCACCTGAATGTTTTCTTATTTATTTTCCTTCAGAAGTACGGAGTAAAGCGGTTATTGCAGAAAATGCTGCTTAATTTGTTGGGAGGAATCAAAGGGTCTGGTTCTCCAGATACCAGCACCTTTCACAGAGAGTGAAGGAGGTGTGGGTGATGCCAGGGGGACTGTGGGCTGTGAGCAGCCTGGAGTGGCAGAGGGACTGGGCTGGATCTTAGTTTGGGTTTCTTGCTTTCAGCCTGCCATGCCTAAATCAAATCCCCCCACTGCAGCTGTGATTCACTGATGGGTTTTGTCCAAGTGTCTGTTCGTGAAGTTTTAAAGAGACAGAAACACCTCAGCAGTTTGATTTTGGCAAACAGCTGTGAGCCAAGTGTGGAACAACAACAAAAAAAATCCCTGTAAAAATCAGGGAAAATGCCTGCAAATTTCCACACATTTCACAGAGGCGGTGTGGTCTCGGAGGCAGCAGGGTGGTCTGGATGTTTTAGCAGTGGTGTAGAAAACAGGCGCTGCTGTGCTCAAATGCCAGCTCCACCACTGATGTGCCATTTCACCTTGGCGAAGGCACTTGACCTTTCCACGTCTTGGTTTCTCTTTTCCTCCCTTTCCCCCTTTTTCTACTTCAGAAATGGGAATTAGTGGCCCCAAATCTGGGTGGTGGCCAGCGTGGGCCTGGCACAGCCGGGGAAGGTGGGGCAAAGGTGGCTGTGTTCCCAGGTTCCAAGGGAGGCCAGGGACTGGGGATGTTCCAGGAATGAAGAGCGTCTTTGACCTCGATGGAGGCCCCGACCCTGCAGCACAAGCTGTTAATGCTTAGCTGTCTCCCACCTCCCTGCTCTGCTCAAGGATCCCAGGGAAGGGAAGAGGTTTTTCTTGCACCCGGGCAGCCTGGGTTTGGCAAAGCCTGTGCAGCCTCCACACCCTGCTTTTACATATTCATGCCTATCCAAAATGTTCCCTTCTGGGCTGGACTTTCCCAGGCTTCACCTCTGCTCTGTGAGCTCATGAATCATGGGGAAGGAAACAGTTGAAAAGGGTGAAATTTTTTTGGGCAGAGTTGCAGCAGCTAAAATGGCCTAATGCTGTCTGCAAAGGTGGGGTGAAAGGGGAATAGTTGGGAGGTGCAGAGGCTTGTTGGGCTATGAGTTTGGGAAAGGGAGATGAGAAAGCAGCCCAGGCATCCTGGCTGTCCTCTTTCCTGTGCAGTTGCCTCCCCTGCCTGTCTTTCTTACTGACAATCCCAATTTCTTTGCTGTTGAATGAATGGAAAAGCTCCAATAGGAATTGATTCAGGCCCTAAATTTTGAGCTCTCTGAGGACATCCAGAGCCTACTGCCAAATTCAGCAGAGCTTTGTAAAATGTGCATTTCAGTTACTTCTGCCTTTTTCTCTTCTGGTGTTTCAAGAACAGGATTAGGAATTTAGATGAAATAACCTGGGAGAAACAAGAATAAGTGGTAGCTCAGGTGAGCCAAAGTTGAGGATAAGTTGAATATTTTTTTTCCTTCTGCTTGTTGTCCTGCTGGTGCTCATGGCACAAAACCTGCAGCTAAGAAGGACCTGCTGTGCTTAGGATTTTATCCCCTTTCTGCCAGGGAGCATCCCTGAGTGGCTGCTGGCAGAGAGCTGCCAGGCCCCTGAACAATTGTAAATCAGAGCCCCTCTAGGGGAGTTCAAACTTGCATCCAGAGCTGGTTTTGGTATCACTGAGTCCAAAGGATGTGAGGTGCTCTCTGTCCACCCTCTCTTCTCCTAGGCTTACACCCACTGCAGCTCCTGTAGGACAAACAGGGTGTGTGGTGGAGGGAACACTGCTCTTTTGACTGAGACCATCTGAAATGGAAACACCAATATAATTAAGGGCTTCTGACTTTTTAAAACTTGTATTGGTTTTATTCTGGACTTAACTTTCCCTTCTCCCATTATTTGGTGTAACAGGGACCTAGCCACAAGCCAGGCTGCCTTGCCTCAGTGCTGGCCCCTGCCAACTCCACTGAAAAGTGAATAACTGGAGAGCTACCTAGCAGAATAGTCAATGAATGCTCCAGGTAGCCCTTTTGGAAACAAATATTATTTGCTTTCCTAGATCCACCCAAATAATGTTGTTTGTTCTGCATAATTGCTTAAAAAGAACTAACTGTGTATCATCTTAATACTATGAAAATGTACTGTGAGTAACTATGGAAAGTTCTTGCCTGTTGGATTCAGAGTATGAGCTGCATGACTTGAATTTTAATAATGATCGTTGCTCAATAAAAGTGCCTTTTTCTCTGATGAGGAATCCAATACATCCTTATATTCCAATTAATGCATTTCCTGGAAATTTCCACTGTCTTGTAGCTTGCTGTTCTAGGGCAGTTAGGCAGAGTGCAATAATGAAGTATTTTGTTGTAAGATGATGTGATTTTTACAGGCTGTAGCCACAATGCTGTTCCTGACATTTTATGATATATAATTAATAGCAATGGGAACCAAAATACTTTTGCCAAGGATTGAAATGATTCTAATATGTTTCGTAGCATGTTGTCCGTGCTTTTTATCCTTTCTCTTATTTCTTTGAATCCAGGTCCAACAAAGCACTTAAAGAAAGCACTATGAGAATTCTCTGACAACCCATTTCCCCCTTGCTGTCCCTTAACCCCTGTTTGGAAACTGAAGACTTTATCAAAAATGAAATTTTCAACAGAAAGTTACTGCTTTCTCTGTGTTTTCTGTGGGAAGTGATTCCTCCTAGCAGCACTTTGGTAAAGACATGAAAATGGGATAGGGGGGTGCCTCCAGACTTTGCTGTGCTGGGAGAAGTGTAGGATTTTGGCCAAGGCACCCCCGGGACTGGAGCAGTCTCCAGCAGGTAGGCGTTGGGGATCTGGCTCTCTGGCAAGCCTTGGTTTGGGCTGTTCAGGGTTTTCTGAAGAGCACAGGAGTGGGATGAGCAGGGCTGGAACACCAAGTCCTTCTGCCCCTGGATGGAGTGCAAAAGGCAGTGCTCCAGGTTTGATATGCATGGGGTTCTAGCACAGAGCTCTGCTTCCCTCAGCAGTGGTCCTGGGGATTTCTACCATGGGATGGTCCACAGTGCTCCTAGACTGGTGTTTGAGGATGCCATGGAGCCAGGATCTGCTTGTTGGCCCCCTTGCAGAGAGGACAAGGGCTGGCACATCTCCCCTCCTGTAGCCTTGGCTCTTCCTCCATGTTTGTTGCAGATGAAAAAAAATGTTCTTGAGATGGGAGGTTGACTTGGGGTCCAGCTCTTGTGTGTAGTCACAGGCTTAACTTTCAGTCATGGAACCCCACTGCTTTGAGGTCTGAATTGCTCCACTCTTTACAGCAGCCTTTTGTTCTATCAGGAGATGTTTGCACCTCATCTTGGCCACACTTTGAAACCAGTCAGCAGCAAATGTATCTGAATACATGAGACATCTTTCCATTTCCCCTTAGTGTAGGGAAATCCTGCTATCTAGCGAGCCTTATAGGACCTTTGCCTGCCTTTTGCTTGAGAGTTAGGAGCTTTTAAATTCCTTTAAGCTACCAAAGCCCTTTTTCTGGAGAGGAGCACCAAGTGGCAATGCTACTTAAGATGGGAGATACATTTTTTTGCTCTAGGCATTTAAATAAATGGCTGAGCCTGGTAGCACTGCTGAAGGAACAAGAGCCTCATACTGGAGAGGCAAAGAGTTTCCACTGAAAGCCTGTCCCACTGTGCTGGACAGCCCCTTCACTATCTTGTGGAACAGCAGAACTCTGGGGACGTTCTCCATATTATAAATGGACTTTATGGCCTCTTGTGTGCATCCAAGTGTAGCACAGGCAGGGCTGTATGTGTATTTTGACAACTTTAAATTAACATACCATAACTGCTTAAGTGTTATGACAATGTTCTGTGATCACAGGTCTCGAGGGCATTTAATGCTTTGGAACAAACCAGTCTCTGGCCTGAAGTGTCTCAGGTTAGCTGGGGTTGCACCATTGATGGATTTGACCCTGTGAGTTCAGTGGCTCCAGCAGGCTGTTTGCAAGAGTCAAACTCTGGCAAGTGATCGACTCTGAGCTCAGCTGGAAAAGCTTGTGAAATGAAATCACAGTGCTTTGCCCATTAGGCTTGGGATGAAAAGCGAGCCTGAGAGCTGCCAGTGGCTCATATTTCATGTGCAGAGATTTACTTGTATTAGTTAAGATTGCGATGAGTTTGAGAAAGAGAGAGGGAGACAATTTGTAAGCCAACACAGAAATAATACTTCCCTATAGTAAGTGCATAATGAGAACTGGTGCTTTTATTGGATTGAATAAGTTCAGATTGTTTTTAAGATATACATGTTTTGAACAGTGAACTGTATCACTTGTGATTGACCTCCTGTGTTATTTTTACATCACTTCTTATTTCTCTACATCCTGAGTTTGTTTCTGAGACTTTTGTTCCTATTCCTCTGCTCCTTTCCTTTCACACTCCTTCCCTTGATCTTTCCTGCTCTGGCTTTGGAAGCCTGTTTGCTCTTAATGGACATCTAATATTTGTCATAGAGCGTGCACATTTTGCACTAAGCAGGTCTCTAGACACGATTACAGCACACGTAAGTGAACTTGAGCTGGTTTTAATCAGAAAGCAACGTACCCATGGCATCAAAGAGCCCTAAAGAGCTTTGCTTGTGCTGTGGTTTGCAACAGATAAATGGACCACTGCAGCAGTGTCCTTCATTGCCTTGTGCTTGCTGTGGAGCCCAGGTCATCTGGCAATTAGATCTGGTAGAAAGAGCAAATTCATCTGCAATGCTGAGTCTGGCAGGGTCCCCACCGCAGTCGCATGCCACAGTCCTGCCTGGTTGCTGACAGATTTCCCTGTAACTTCAAGGTTTTGGCTCTTGGATCTAATGGTTGAGGTCAAGAATTTAATTAACTTTGGATGGAAGAAAGCTGCCCATCTACTGGATCCCTTCCAGAGCAAGTGAGCTCTCTCACAGTAAGCAAGGGAGGTTATTTCAACTGATTTAATGCTCCTTGGCTTTGGATGTTACTTCCTCTTTGGTATGGGATTTTATTTTTTCCATACTTTGCATTTGGTGACCAGAACAAGATACAGATCCTGCCAATTTCTTTGGGAAATGGTAGATATATCTCAAAGGAGGGAGCCAGCTGTTGGGCTTGGGCAGGTGATTTCAGACCCGCTTTCTGTGAAATCAGGGCTTGGGTGCTTAACTTGGACTTCAAGAGGCCTGATTTTCTGAATGAGCTGAGGATCTATCTGCCTTCTGAACATCTTCTAGTGCTCCCTGCAGAGCACCCTCCAGTACTGTTGACCCTTAACAAGCAGTGAGAATGAGGATATAGTATGGTTTATTATTTACCTGTGGTTCCATTGGACTCAGGAACAGATGGGGAAGAAAAGTGTGTGAGCAGGAAAAACCCAATCAACACATCAGCCCTGCCCTAACTCACTTTGAGACTCATTCTGATTTGTCTTCCCCAACTTGCTGTATGCAAGCAGGAATGGCTAGGGAATCCTGGAGTCAATGGACAAATGTAGTGGTCCAGAAATTACACTGAATTTTAGAGTTAAGGACAGAGATAAGAGTCAGAGAAAAATATATATTTTATTTATATATATACACATATATTTTTGTGCATAAACCTTTTAATTCTGGAATTTCACTGCTGCTTGTTCTGTGTGGAAGTACTCATCCCTATCTGTAGTGGATGTGTTGGTGGTATACATGTAGATGGAACATTAAGAGATCATAAAATTCTTCAAATCTCATTTACAGCAGGACTAGGTACCAAACTGGTTTTAAAGAAGGTTACATTGAAACTGCTGAAAAGCTGTTGAAGAGCTTCTGACAGAAAACTGGGATTTCAACCAAGAGCATTTGATTCCCCTGGGTAATTTCTGGTTTTCATCAGACCCTGATCATACAGCCTAGCTCTCCACATACCTCCATTGTCCATCAAACTGGGCAAGCATGGAATATTTTTTTGCCCCAATACCTTTTGCCAAAATTTCTGTTTATATATATATATATGAAATCTGTTTATTATTTTTTTTACCAGCTCCCCCTTTTCTCTGTCTGTGTGCATAAAGCTTCCATAACACACCATGTTCAGGATATCTCGAGGTGGGTTCATTCCTGTGCTGAATAACCATGGAAAATGAGAGGAAAGCAGGGGTGTCCCTCTTGCAGAGTGCCTCTCCAAGGATATGGACAACAGTCAGAAGCAATCAGAAGCAATCAGCCATGAGAAGAGGCCAGGAGAAATGAGAATAGTGAGAGTAGAGTTTGCCTTTGATCTTGGCTGTGGCAGCAAAGCCATGTATTGTCAGATCTGCTGCCCATGGGTGAAGAAAAAGTGGAATGAAACTCCCCTCAGGGAGAAGAGCTGCTGTTCCTGGCCATGAGGGCCTAGAGTATGACAGGGCAGAGAATTTGATCCCTTGTGTCTGGGTCACACTTGAATCCACATGATTCCTGAGCCATTCATATCCTGTTGCTTCCTGGTTTGGGGGAATATCCTCTGCTCAGTTCGAACCCAGAGGTGGAGTGGGTCCACAAGAACATTCCTGTGTTTTTTAGGTTTAAGTCTTCATTAGGAATCTGTTTCACAAATATCTCTTGTAGGCTGTTTTCAGACAAAGATCCTGCCAGGGGCTCAAGGTGCAGGTCACTCCAAACCCATTGATGTTACCCTTGTCCCAGCCCCACACTTTGCAAATGTTTTTTTCATTTGTTCCACGGTGACTTTTGAACTGCCCCTGTTTTAAGACTGAAATGAGAGAGATAAAATGTTTTTAATTTTAATTAAAACAAAGTTTATTTTATTTCATTAGCTAGCCATGTTATTTCAGGGCTTGACAGTAAAGTTATATGTTACCCTGTGGGTACTTCTAATTGTGTTATGAGGTTTCTAGTTCATTCTGTCCAGAACAGTTTGACTCCTGTGCTGAGCTCCATCCTCCTGCAGCCTTGGACCAGCTCAGCTAATGAAAAACACTCCAGTAATAACATGGGGCTCTCAAGGGCTCCAGATAATTGGGGAAAGGTACTATTAATTTTACTGGAAGGCAGGCCGGCTGAGCTCTGAGAGCCTACTGCTAAAGATACCAAGAAACAGGGCCTGATCACTTTGGAGGAAAGATAAGAATGTGGAAGCTGGTCAAAATAAACCTACAGATCTAGAGAAAACATTCTGTTAGTAAATGTCAATGTAGGGACATGTCAGACTGAGGCAGGCCTTGGTCTAGTGAATTCCTGTGAGTGAGGCAGGTGGTGGGATCCTCTTTTACCAGGCTGTTGGGAGATGCAGCTTCTAAGAGACCAGTGGGAAAATACCAAGCTCAGTGGAAATTGGGACTGGAAAGACTTTTTTATTTCCCCCCTTCCTGTATGCAAGAATAGTTCCTGCTCTATCCTGGAACTATTTGGTCCTGGACACCTGGTCCCTCTGCTGCCTCTGGCAGTATCAACACAATACACTTGGAAAAGAGAGATAGCAAACCAAGAGGAGGGTGCTGGGGGTCATGCTTCCTGCACACAAAGCCTTTTCCCATTCATTAGGAGTTGCAGATTTGCTTAAATCCCAATCGTAAATCCTGGTATCTTGTGCAGTGTGAACCCAGGGTGGCTGTAAAACACTTTTGCAGGGGAACCTGAATAGAGAATTACACCGATTTAGAGGTGTTTTGTCTGCTGTCCCTGGTAGAGCTGCAGTTGCTGCTGCTGAAATTTTGGTGCCTGGAATTTATTTGCTCCAGCAGAGAAGGTGCAAAGGGAGAGGAGTGACAGTTTAATTCTTCTCTTGTGTTCCTTGCACAGTTAAAATGTTTTCAAAAAAATATTTAATAGGCGTTTAAGGCTAAATGAATCATGTGTGAAATGGAAAGGGCGTTTTGAGGATAGTTGGTAAAGCAGGATAGAGGAGGTTCATGTTCCTTGCTTTGTCCTAGGGATCAGGACTACAGAAGGCAGATAGGAGCCTAATTTCCAGTGAGCCAGCCCAGTACCTCTGACTCAATGGATCAAATCTCTTTGTTTCTTTTCTGTCCTATTTGGTGGTGCATGAGGAGGTATTATCTCAAGCTTGGGTAGGGCATCAGCTGTCTTGCTAATTTCCCTCCTTGTTTCTCTTGTTGGTTGGCACTGTAGACTTACATAATTTCGTAAAAATATGAAATTCTTTTAAGTTGTTTGATCCAGTTTGGATTTCTGACTGGATTGCACTGTGCTTAACCTTCAGTATGTTATTGTTTTAGTAGTTTTGTCCAATATGAATAACACCTTATACCATAACATCCTCAGTGGATGTAGAAGGAAGTTCCAGAAAGAACTGGAAAGGGTTCTAGGAAAGTAAAGCTGCATGGCTTGTTTGATTTTTTTTTTTTTTTTCTGTTTAGCCTCTTAAAGTAGCCAGAGAAGGGGGAATAAAAACATTACAAAGGATATGTTGCTGGATAAAAGATATTCCATTACAAACCCTGTCAACATTAATAACTTGCATCTTTTCAACAGTGCTCCGAGCTGTCAATAAGAAACAGGAATCAACCAAGATTAAAACTGATCTGTCAGAAAGCAGATTGTATCAGAAAGATAATAGAATCAAATTAATTTATGATGAGGAGATTTCACAACAGACAACCAGGCAATACTGAAAACCACAGTCCAATGTAATCCCTTTGAAGAAACGTTGTACTTATTACAGCTGTGATGATTGCAAATGTTTGGTTTAAAAGTCTGTGTTGCAGTCTGGAGGAAAAAACCCAGGCTATTTATGGTCTCCAGTTTTTAAAGATGGGAGCTAAAGAAAATAAGCCTGGAGAAATACGAGCTGAAGCTTAATATTTCCGTCTTCATTTAAGAAGGGGTGGTTAGAAAATAGACCTGCCAGCCTGAAGGAAATTTGGATGTGTCAACATTTTGTTGGGTTTTTGAAATTTTTTGTTCCTGGTTAAGATTAAAAAGTCAAAATAACCTGTTTCCAGTGAATAAGAAGTTTTGATGTAATAGTGTCAAAATATTTAACTCTGTCATTTTCTTCACGAAGTTAAACTGCTTCAAAACAATTACCTCATTTGCAATAACCATTTTGACTTGGAAAAGAATGATTTTAAACTCAGCTTGGTCCAGGATACTTCACTTCTGACTGGCAAGTGAAATACCGTGTTTTGAAAGGATGCTTTCCATTTTATAGCTCTATTTTCCTAGAATTTGCCGTTTTCTCTTGTTTGGGGAAAGGGAAGAGCAAGAGGTCACCTGATTGTTTATGGTGGAGGAGGGGAAAGAAGAGATCTTCTTGTAATGCAAAATTAGGGCTATATCTGTAGCCCTGCTTAAATTTTCTTACTGGTTAATGCACATGAAGCAGCCAATCTCCCATGGTTTGAGATCTCCCCTCATTACTCCCCGTGGTCCTGATCTTCCTTTTCCAGTCCATGACACTGGATAGGGCACACAGCTCAGCTGCCTTTGGAGTGGGATCAAGTCTGTGGTGTCCAGTGTGATTGGGAAGGTCTAGGACTCATTTTTGTCAGTCCTGGTCTTGCCTTCATAAACCTGACCTAAGGGCTTGCATGGTGATATGCTCAGTCCTCTTCTTATTCCTGAGCCAAAGCAAGTGAGGAGCAACCAAAGCAGGCCTTGGATGTGCCCCATCTTTTTGCACATCTTGCATCATCCTATTTGGCAGAGGGCAAATATTCCCTTTGCTGTATCTGAGTGGGGCCCCTGAGGTCTCAAACAGCCCAAAACTGACTTTGAAGCCTGAGATGTGCCAGAACTGCCCTCCCCCAAAGGAGAAGGGGCTGGGTGCTGTTGAGAATTGTGGCAAGTGCTGTTCCTACACCTGCATACCTGGAGGCAGGCAAGAAGCAGGCAGGGGGTGAAAAAAGCAGGTTGCGCGGATGGGGTCTTGGTTTTGCTGTGATTGGTACCATGACCCAAGGAAGCCCAAACTCATGGTTTAGAGAGCAAGAGGATGGAGGCCTGGAGCTGCCCTTCCCATGCCAGTGACGTGTATGTGGCTGTGAGAAGCCCTGCTGGCTGTTTAGGAGCAGGTGCTGTGTGTGGGGGAGGCAGTGCTCCCTCCCCTTCCTCCACCCTCTTTCATCACCCACAAAGGGACCTGTGCTCCAGCTGAATTGAACTTCCAGTGGCTCCAGATGTATTTGAGGAGTCTGTCTCTTTTCACCACCCCATCTTCTTTTGCTGGAAGTTTCTGCCATCAGTGTTACTGGATGTGGAAATCTGTGGCTGCAATCAAACTGAGAGATGGGAACAAGCAGGACAGAAATCAGGGGGGGAAAATGTGTCCCTTCTCCCTCACCCCCTGTGTTGCTTGCAAATCAAAATAAGCAACCTGAATTTAAACTGTGCTTTTAAAGGGATAAATCCCTTGGTTGCTTCTTGCCTGTGCTGGTGCCTGCCAGGCTGTGTGTGGGCACCGTCCGCAGTGCACTTAGCACTGACTCCCCTCCGGCTTAATGACAAGTTCTCACTTTGTTTGTTGTTGTTTGTTTTGTTTTGTTTTTTCTCCTTCCAGCCAAGCTGACATTTAATTCTGCCTCAGCCAGTTAAATATAACCCTGAAACCTGTGGGTGAGAAAATGTGGCTCTCTGTCACGCTCATTTCAGAGGAGCCAATTAGCAATGGTGATCCTTGGGACTTGGCAGCCTCTTCCCGGGCACCTGGCAGCCCTGGCCCTGCCTGTCATTCTTGGGATAATGTGCTAGGAAATGGTCTTGTGGTTTACTAAGAAAAGCAAAACAAACTCCCTCTTCCCCGCCTTTGCAACCCAACAACCTGTGGGCATAATTGATTTGCAAGATTTGCAGTCAGGATGTGGCTTTGTTGCAGATGAAAGTGGTGAATAGCCTGCTCCTTGCTGGCTCTTTGCCTGATTCTCCTTGGCCTAGCAATTTTCCACATTCAAAGGCATCCAGTTTGGAGGTGCTAATGGGATATAGCTCCCTCTTCTACCTCACCTCTTCTTTTACCAGCTTAATTCCCCTTCCCTCTTTCCCTGCTGCAGTGCTGGTATTATCTCTCCCATCCCTGTGGCCTCTTTACCAGGGAGTGCTGTCCTCCTGGGTGCAGATACACCACACCCTGTGCTGGGTCAGTCCACAGGGTGTCCAGCCCAGTGCTGTGTGTGGGTCTGCTTGCTGAAGTTGGGAAAAATGAGATGAGAGTAGAGTGATTCTTCTCCTGACACTTCATCTATACTGGAAGTTTAGCAGTATGGTGGGGTGGAGTCAATGGTGAGTCTGGCATTGAATTTGTCATGTCTTCTTTATATTTTTTATTATTTTAACTCAACTCTGAAAGGGTTCATGGTCTCCAAAATGCCCTGGTAAAGGCTTCTCCTGCTGATGTCCATTTCCCTGATTCTGTCAGCAGTGACCCTTTACATGCAGTACTGTGAGAAACTGGTTAATTTTGTCCTCCTGTGTCCTGTGTGGTTTGTCCTCTTTGCATGGAAAACGTCAGAAGCTGTATCAGTGTTAATGTTCTTTGCTGAATTTGCAGGTAACAGGATCAAAAAGAAAAAAATGGGCAGGAAAGCTGGACTAGTTGAAGTCATTTGTGACTGGTTTATGCAGATCCCTGCTGTGTCTGAGCCAGGGCTCTCTCTTTCCTTCCTAGAAATGCTCCTCCCTGACTCCCTTATGCTTTTAGGACCTGCATTTTCATTTGCAGTTTCCTACTTCTGGCTTGATTCCTGCCCTCTCCCCTTCCTGCCAGGCTGAGTATGGTGCAAGGTGAACCTCCAGGGTGGGGGATACCTGTGTTGTCCATTCGGTGCTGGTGAATGGGGCCAGCTGGGGCTGCCATCAGCCTTCTGACATGTGTGCAGTTGGTTCCTGGTGAGAGCAAGCCCTGGTGATCATAGAGCAGGCAACACAATGGCAATCTAGCAAACAGATGAACATATGATATTCAAAAAAGAGCAGAGGTGATTCCCTGTCTGCTGCAGCAGGAATTGAGGATTAACTCTGCGCTGGTCTCTGGGGTTTAGCTGCTGTCTGTTATCACTTCTTACCTGGCAGTCCGTGTGCTGCCATGTAACCTCTGTTCTTGTGTCTTGCTGGTACCTGGCTATGGAGTGGTGTTATCCAAAAGTCCCCTGCAGGTGAGGGAGATGAAGAAGGCTGCCTGAAACCACCTGGACACATGGTGTCCACAGGTATTTATTGGTGTGGAGACAAAGTAATGGTTAGAGAGGTCTCTGAACCCACCTCCAGTTTTCAACGCATGCGTGGAGAATGGCCCAGCTTTGGTTTTCTGGCTCAAAATGAAGCATGATGGATGTCTTCTGCATGGTGCTTTGACATGATCATCACTTCTGTGTTTTACATTTGGCTGTGGATTGTCTTCAAGACATTTGCAGCAAAATAGCTCCTCAAAACAATGTTTCCTCTTAGTGCTGAGACTTATTTTCCTTGTGCTCCTTTGATTTTTATCTTCTCCACATTCTCTGTACGTCACCCTAACAAGTCGTAGAGGCTGGACACTGTCCATATCACATCAATACTGTATTTCATTATATACAAACATCAATCTGGCTCTGGGCTGCCTTTTTAAACTGTCATCCAACCTGGTGGTATTCAGTTTCTGTTTAGGTCTGACCGTGGAAAAGCATCGCTTCAAAGCTTGTTCCCCATAATGTTCAGATCAAAACAGTTCCTCCGTGTGTTTATAATAAAAATATATTTTCACCAGCTCTTGGGAGCATTGACATTTTCATCAAGGCAATTTTCTATGGCCCCAATCCATCACAGCACACGAGCTGTTCCATTGGTTCCAATAGGACTACTCATTGCTTAAAGTAAATTGTTTGCTTAAAAGCTTGTTGGATCAGGGCCTATAAGCGAGAAAAGATTGCTGATTAGAAAGCACATTTGTTTCTGTTGTGGGATTTGATGGCAAATTAAGGACACTAGGAGGATTCAAAGATTAATACCTCTGTATTTTGGGAAAGAAATATTTTAATACCCTCACATTATCGAGGCCCTGTAATAAACAGAGATTATGCAAATGGGACACTAAACACCAAATCCCAGACATTAATGGGGTTCAGTGAGAGCAAACTGAAGGCAGAATTAATCTCTGAGAGAACTAAATGGCTATTTTCATGCTTATGAACTTAACATACTTTCAACTCCACCTTAATGAAAGACACACTCGGCTCACTGTTAAAAGAGGCACTTAAAAGGTATTAGAGGCATAAGTCCAGCTGTTACAAACTCCAATAAATTTGGATTAGGTCTCCACTGTTTGAGTTGTGTGTGTGGGTGCCTGACCTCAAAGCAAGTTGTTGGTTTTTTAACTTATTGATATATAGCATTACATCAGGTTAATTACGCCTCGCTGTATTTCATGTCGTCTCGGCACAACCCCGTGTGCATCGTGCCATGGTGTTGGAGAGCAGGGATTCAGGAGCCCTTGGAGGGCTGGGGTGTTCTGGCCACCTGCCCACCACCAGCCCTCCCTGGAGAAGGATGCCTTGCAGAGGCGGGTGCTTGGTTTTACAGTTCACAACTGCCCTCCCTTCTCCACCCCACCCCATCCCATATTTTCATTCCCTGGGGTGACTTCCCTACACCTCGCTCGATAACAGAGCATATTTTAAAATTTTTATTTTGGTGTGTTGGGGCAAAATGCCTGATGTCATAGGGCAGAATCAAGAGTTTGAATTGATGGGGCTTTGCAAATTTTGTCTGACTGGATCAAATGTTTGGTCCTTGTGCTGTTTTGCTATGAGTTCCTGGCCACCCATGAAAGGGATCATGCATGGGTAGAGCACGTTCAGATTTACAGCTGCATCTGTGTAGATGGGTCTAGATAACAGCAAACCTTTTGCTCTGAAGGCACTGCAGCCGCCACGACAAAAGAGATGGCTTAAAATTGCATTTCCATTTAAAGTAACACCAAGCAGCCAGCCCAGCCATGTGAGGGAAATATAAAGCTCTGCGATAGGGAGCGAATGAGGGGGGGGAGAAAACCTGGGTAGCAAGTAACTAAAATAGATGAAGTGGAACAGTTGGAAATCCCAACTTGAGTGACAAGGGAGAAAGAAGAGATCCAAAGTCAGCAGCAGATGACTCCAGTCTCACATCCCATCTCTCTCCCCCCTCCCTTGCCACTGTTGCCGCCGCTTTCCCAGCAAAGGCAAGAAAAAAAAAACCCAGAACGTCTTTTCCAGATTTGGGGGCTGAGCGGCCTCACATGTTGACACAGCAATAATTTTTAATGAGAAATTTTTAGTATTTGTGTGGGAGAAGTTAGCGTTGTGTACACAGATGCCTCTCCGGCCACCACGCCGTGGTCCGGGCCCGGCCGCGTCCCCCTCCGGCACAGCCCGCGGGGTCCCAAGGCAGATTCCTTTCAGACTCAGGGAAACATTTAGGCTTGCTCACCTTTGAACTGCATGCGATGGTGTTTACCTTGGCAAGACAAAGTGGCAGTTTTACAGATATTAAAAACAGTCCTGAGGGGAATCTGGAGGCCTTCCTATATTTTAATCACCCAATTTAGCCAGCCTGAGGACTCGGCTGGAGGGGAAAATGTGTGGCAAATCTTGTTTTGTTTCGTTTTATCTTTTAAACAGGAGATTTAACAGAAAATAGCCCGGTGCAAAAACAAGAAGGGAGAAAAATAGTGTGTTTTAGTTTTTATTCCCTTCCCTCTGAAAAAAAAAAAAGTGGGAATTCTCATATTAATCCATAGCACCTCCACGCTCCATATGGTTTCTTTTTTGGCATTTCCTGCTGGGCTGTGCTCTACCTCAGCTAACCCCGCTTCCCTTGCCCTCCCCGGGTGCGTTCCTCTTCTAATTTGATTTCTACCTGTCAGGAAAGATGGGTGCAAACGGGTTTTGCCCACATCTTGAGGCAAGATATCCCCTCCCAGCCAGCACTCCCTCTGGTGTGCACAATTAAAAAGAAAATTAGGTTTTTGTGGGGGAAGAGATTCAAAGGAGTCATGAGTGATGTCTGAAGTTATGCTGAGGTCAGGACCTTACTTATTGATTTTCTAACACAGCAGAACCATGTACAAAAGGAAGAGACCTCCTTGCCTCCCCCTGATCCAAGATACTCCTCCAGCTTGTAAAAAAAAAAAAAAAAAATTAAAAAAAGGGAAAAAAATCTGGCTGCAAGCAGTCAGGCTTCAGCCGGCCTGTCAGACAGCTCTCTGCAGGAACACAATCCATGTTGATTTTACAGAGAAGGTTGTTATCCACATTTCACCACTGATTTATTGTTTTTTAACCAGCTCCTTATGCTAGACTTTTTTTTTTTTTTTTTTTTTTTTTTTTTAAAAAGGTCCTTTTGCACTTTGTGAGCGAGGGTATTCTCTGGTGGTGGGATGGAGGTGGAGGTGCTGGTGCCCTGCTCCTGCCAGGCTGGGCAGGAGCAGGAGGAGTGCTGCCATCCTCCTGCCACCAGCCACCTGTGATGCTCTACTTAATATTTGTCAGAATTTATAAATGCTATGGCTGATGCCCAGTAACACACCCTTGGGGCTGCTCTGCCTGTGGGCTGCTGTGGGCCAGCCTGGCTTTGGGATGCTGAGAGCTCTTCAGTTGCTTCAAGAGTAAGATGGGTACGTTGGAGACAGGTCTGAGGAAGCCCCGCAGAATTAAAATGGCCAAACACGTCCTGTCGCCTACATCTGCAGAATTCATTAGGCGAGCTTGATTGGCCTTTGTTAAACAAAGATGGGATAAGGTTTCATACTTTTTCTGTGGGAGTCGAGCTAGAGTTTCAGGCTGATGATTTAGTCAGGTGTAAGCATGAAGTTTCCAATTTAGAGAAATAAATCTAAAGTGATTTTATTATCCTCTGTTTTACCCTGACACCCTGCTTCACCCCGACTCCCTGTCAGAGCATGCATGACGTGTTTATACAGGCTGCACTGTAATCGACTGGCAGCCAATATAACACGAGACACAAAATGCATCTTCTGCCTAACGCAGCCTTTGGTAGCTTCTATATTTCATCATCTTCCTGCTCCTCTGCCGGCAACTCTTCATTTCTCTGAATCCCTTGTATTCTGCCTGGCAAGAATTGCGTGCCCCGGCTCCACAGAAAGAGTTGTCAGTGTGCCGAGACACGGAGTTTTGGATCTCCTTGTGTAGCCACAGCTTTGTTTTGCTTCATTCCATGCATCTTCCAGGGAGATCCTTGGATCAGGCTAGGCATCCTGTGGCTGGAGTAATTTTAACAAATGTGTGTGCTTGAAACACCCCAAAAAATACTTTTTTAGTGGCAATTGGTAAAATTTTAAATTTCTTGTTCACTTATTTTCTGTATTAGGAGCCAATATTCTATGACAAATCTACGTTAAGATTTTGACAGTGTACTCATGAAAAAAAATTATGTGATTAAGTTGGCTGAAAATACCTATTTTCAAAAGTTACTTACAGAGAAAGCAACACAAAAGTACAGATCCTGATAGCGATGCTGGGGGAAAGAAAGCAAACTGCTTTGGCCAGGTTCTCTGATCCTGTTGATTAGGAGTCTATGCAATTTAGTTATTAGTTAGAACATAAGGACATGAAAAGCAATAGGTCAAATTCATTTCTTCATCTCAGATATATCCCTGTTGACTTCAGTGAAGTTCCTTTAATGATGAATTTGTCCCGCTGGCTCAAAGATAAAAAGAGAAGTTATTTTTGTTTAATATTTCAACAAGGGGAAGAGGTTAGCGAGGGAATTCGGTTTGCACAAGTTGTGTTTTTCCATGAAGTTTAGCAAGGGCAGCCACCACCTAGCCAGCTCTGTTGTATATTTGTCTTTTTGAGGGCTGAGTGCTTTCTCTATGGACTCTCCCAAGCCCTTGCAAGGCAATTTTTGCCAGATGCAACCCGCAAAGGGCACTCGCAGCCATGGTTTGTTTGTGTTCCTGCGAGCAGTGCTGGGAGGTGCCCTCCTTCAGGTGCCTGCTGATCTGATTTCATTTGTGGGAAGGCTTTGGGAGGCAGAGCTGTGTCTGTCTGCTGTGCCTGGCACCGCAGCAACTGAGTGCCACCACCTGGTGCTCCCAGCAATGTGCCTAACCCTGGTCCCAACGTGGCTGAGCTTTCCCTGGGTGAGTCTCTTGTTGTGGGCTTGTGTTTCCCTTAATGCACAGTTTTGACTGATCTGATGTCCTTGGCTGTCCCATACTTTCCTTTTGTGCTTTAGCAGGACTGAGTTTGGGTTTTTTCCACCTCTATCAGACCGTCCTGGCTGAGGGCAGAACAGTGAGAGAGGCCAGGTCTCCACAAAACCTGGGAATGCCTTTGGAGACTGTGTGAGGCAAAAGCCAGCTCTAGCCAGGCTGTGTCTGCCTGTATCTAGATTATGTGGAAGAGCAGGATTCCATATTCCCCATTCAGGCCAGACCAGGGCTCTGCATGCATGACAGGCAGATGACTAGAGTGGCTTGGCTTTCTTGTGGGACCAAACTCTGGGTGAACTTGGTGATGTGAGAATCCCTCCTCTGCACTCCCTGGAGCAGACAACTCGTGCTGTGGTGTTTGGCTGTTGCAGTGTGTCTGCATGGCTGTTGAGCAGCGTGGGTTGAGTTTATGGAAGTTGGACAGGTATTCATGGAGAGTTGTTTCACCACCTCATTCTTGCTCCAGAAGAAATGGCCTCTTGCCCAGGCAAGAAGTCAAAAGCTTCACTGGTCACTCTCCACCTAAGGCACCTGGCAGGTTTCTCTAAGCCTTGGCTAACAGTAGCCTCTCTGCTGTGAGCAGTATTGCTTTTAAACCTGGGAGGAAAATGTTTTTATGAAAGAGAAAGATACCTTTCTTGTGCTCTTCTCATCCTGGTATCCCTGGGTGTTTTCCAGAGTCATTCAAAACTGTTGCAACTCAACAAATGGAAACACCAAGCAGCACAGTGTGTGGTTTGGCAAACTTCTCAATCTTAAGTAACTTTTAGGGAGACCCCAGCTTTCTTCAAGGAAAAAGGACCTTTAAATAGCAACGTTTCTGGAAAAGAACTGCCATTTTATGAGATGTTAACCTGAGTGTGTTTAGTGACACAGCAGTGTCACTTTATTTCCCTCTTGGTCCAGTGTCCCATGTTGGCCATTGTCCATGGCTACCTGTGAGAAGGGCCTCAGTGGTGGGGAAACTGGGAGAAAGTTTCTTAGGAGGAAAACCTTAGGTCTTGGCTGTCCTTGCTTTTGCCCATGATGAATGCTGCTATTCATCCCTAGGTTCTTATAGTGTATGGAAATCTGGATGTAGGATGAGGCTCTTCAGGCATGGGATTTGGATGTGCCCAGGCACTGTTCTTCAACATGAGAATTGGCAATCATTCCTGGATCTCCTGGTTGTGTGGACCCCATGGCTGTCTCTGCCCAGGACAAAAGACTTTTGGGACAGAAAGGGGGGAGAGCAAGAAAGCCTAGAGAAAACAGATGTGAGGGGTTGAATGAAAAGTTGTTAGAGGTTAAAACCTTGATGCAGCCCCATGGCTGTGAGAGAGAGGGCAGAGGTAGGAGCTGGCAGCATATTCATGTGGTGCTCCCCTGCACTGACCCAGTGTCATTGCCCTCAGCATCTCCTGCTGTCCTGCTTCCTCCTGGCTTACCCAGTAGCCCTCATGCCAGCATGTCCCTGCTGCCACTCAAGTGGACGAGTGTCAGCCTGGGAGACCACACGTGAACTTCTTGTGAGGTACAGATGTTACCGAGTCAAAGCCTGGCCACCCTTGGTCTAGGAGGGACTTGGGTTTCCAGTGCCCCGGAGAAGCAGGAAGTGCAGGAGACATGGATATCATGAGAAAAGAATCGATAGTCCCCCCTCAGCCTGACCAAATATTGATTTTGCCATTCGGTTCGTATCGTTTTTCACCGCCTCGCCAGCCCTCGGGGTGGGAGCTCCTGCTCGCAGCCCCACCATGGGTGTCTTGGGAACGGAGGGAGGCAGAGGGACCAGACCTCTCACCAGGCAGAGTGAGGACAAGGATCAGTCACCTTCCACACTGACCATGGCTGGGGGGCTGGCAGTGGTGGGGACGGGAGCTTTTGTCACCCACTTCTCCCCAAAACCTCCAGCACCATCCCCTTTCTAATGCTGTTGAGTGAGCTTACATTGGAAGAGATTTACGGTCTTGCATTCCCTGTCAAGTGCCTCCCACTGTGCTATGACTCTACTCTGTGTTTAAGGTTTGATATAAAATCCAGGGAATGCAAAGGATCTTCCTGGCTTTCATCAGTTTTGGAGCAGACACTTAATTTTCAAATCCAGTTGCTAATAAATGCAGCAATTGGCAACCACAATTCAGCCTTCCCCAGCAATTCCTGCTACCACAACTTCGCAGGAGTGCTGCTATCCAAACACTCACAAATTATGATTTTTAACTCAAAATTGTATCTTCCACTGCTGGAGGTAAAACTATTAATATATAAATAAAGGCTAATTCTGTCCTGGTTGTTTTTCTTCATGAGGTCACCAGTCCCTGAGGAATTATAAGCAAAATAACAGAGTGCCTAACAAGAAATAGAAAAAAAAATCATCTCTCATGGCATGAAAAAGAAAGATGTTTGGAATGTTTTTAAAGGATGTTCTTTAGCTTTCTTTGGTTGCAGCTTCTACCACATATATTATGTTTTCCTGGGATTGGAAATGACACTCTTCTGTTGCTATTGCTAAAAGCTAGACTTGCTGGGAATTATGTAGCCAGTTAATTTTTTTTCTTTAAATTTGTAGCTGATTTATGTATTGATATAATGACGCAAACCCACTTTGAATCCCCATTAAAACAATAATTTCCAACAATTCTGTGGTCTCAAGGAAATATTGACTTGTCATCTTCACAAATCTTTAGCTTAATTATAAGTTATGTTACCTGATGGGAAAATAGTCTTTAAAACAGGAAAAATGGTGCATGGACTTTTTTCAGACAGCTTTGGGTAGTGTTTCTCCATAAACCAAAAAACCAACCAGCCTTAAAAAACATCAGAACACCAATAAGTATCAGAGTTGTGTGTGTGTTCATGTGATGGGAGTCACCTGTTGCAAAGAAAAACTAGGCTAATTTTCAAATTCTCACCTGTATTTTGCACATCTGGATGCACTGGTCTTTTCTTAGCAATGCTGCATGTTAAGGTGAGATGCTTCATTCAGGGAGTGGTGCAGTGCTGGAGCAGGTACCACGAAGGCTGTAGGATCCCCACACCTGAAGGCTTTCCATACCTGCTCTGCTGTTGGCAATAATTCAGCTGCAAGGGGGAGATGGGACGAGATAATATCTATTTACCCTTTCCAGAAAACACATCCATGATTCTCTGGTCCTTTTGCACCTTTGCCAGGGTTGTGTCTCCTGTTGTTTTGTGGGGCAGTGCTGTCCTGAAGCAGGCAGCAGGCTGACATGTAACCTCAGGGACATTGGAGATCCCATCTGGAGTGTGGATGTGTTAAATGCAGAAGTCATGCTCTTCCAGGCAAAGGAGTTTGTGTCACACACTGCAACTCAGGCACAAAAGCCTGAATTTTCCTAGTGTAGGCATTTTGCTTTGGCATCTCAGTTGGAACAGTTTGGGTTTACTCTCCAGACAGAAAAGAAAGCTCTCTAGAGTACAACTCAATCCTCCAAAATTAGCTGGCCAGAGGGAATGGGGAGCTTGAGCTGCCCTTGGGTACTGTTGCTTTCTGCCCATGGCTAAGAAAGCACCCACGGTGGTCATTGCTGTGTTTTATGGCACCACAGATGAAAAGTTGAGTACGAATCCTGGCCTTGGCCTGACCTTCTCATGCAATGCTCTTTTTGTTGTAGACTGGCAGACTAAAGTGGGAGAAAGTCCTAAGCCACACTGTTCGTGGCTGTCACAGTGCCCATGACCAGCCATGGGGACAGCTGAACTGTACCAGTTCCTGTGATCAACCTTTATTTACCTGCCTGGGCTTTTAGCCCACTGTAGATAGAGCCCACATTTCAGGATAATCCTCAGCACCATAAATTTACCTGTGCAGATGGGACCCAAAGGGAATATTAGAACAAAGCAAGGGAAAAAAAAAAATCAAGGAAAAAAAATGTACCTATTAGGCAATGTGAACCTTTGTGCAGCCTTTTTTAGTACCAGCAGAATTATAGTTACTTTTAATCATTCAACTAACTGCACTAGTGCAAACTTTAAACTTTCACCCATTTAAATTGGAAAGGTCTTTAAAATATTTATTATTACTTTAAATCACGCCATTTAAGGTCAAAGCAGAAGCATTTGTTGGATTCGTGCAGGATCCCGAGTTGTTTTCCTACCTGGAGGTTGAGTCCTGGTGGAAAGGTCTGTGTTTCTAATTTTGCTGTGCTATTTGGTTACTATGAGATGATGGGAACACCATTATGGCTGTGCTATTTTCTATTTCTTAATTGGTTGCTCATACACAGGTCTGGCTGGAGCTGAAAATCTCAGGGAAAAAGCCATTAACACCTGCATGTTTGACCTGCAGCTTATAAATCAGAACATATGTTTTCATATTTCTAACCCCCAAAACACAGAGAAATGTGTTGGTGGATATTTGCAGCACACTCGATGCACGTTGTCTTCCCAGTGTCAGCAGGCCAGGGTGTCAAAAGGTATAAATCATTGCAATTACATGGATTTTGCCTGAGGTCTAGCCTTGATTGATGTCTCTCCTAAATAAGATATTACTGGGGATGTGAAACATGCACACCTCTTAACCTGCTGTATTAGGGTTGTGAAATGCCGCTCTTGCTCTCTTTGTGTGTGTGTGTGTGTAGTGCATTTAACAGTCTTGGTGGATTTCTCTGTGTTATTTGAGTGATGACTGCCATCCTGGCTGGTTTATTTAGCTTGCTATTGTGGAAAACACTTCAGCAGATAGTTGCATCCTGTTGCAATCCCTGTTGAAATTGGCAAGGCTGACTTTTGCGCTTGCCGTTCATCCCAGCTTAGCTGAATGGGATCATTTATAAATCCTGTCAAAGTGTGGTGGGAGAAATGCTCTCCTCTTTCCAGCCCAGAGCATTGCTCTGAGCTGCCCAACTCATCCTGTCCTTCCCTCTTGTGATGAGCACACCTTCTGCAAGTGCATTCTCAGATCCACTTTTATCATCCCTTGGCACCGTAGAAAATCCAAGACTCCTGCAGGTTTTCAGTCTTTTTAACATTGGTGGGTTTTTTTTTTTTAATGAGGTGGCCCAAGGCAAATGTGCTTGTAGGGTTGGCTGGACTGAAAACATCAGGGTAGCAACTGCTGTAACCTGGATCAGAGCTGGAGAAGTGGGATGACTTCTTCTGGCTGATGTTTTGAGATCACACTGAACTCCCACAGAAGAAAGATTGGGCCTCCTCACATCCCTGAGCTGAAAACTTTCATCTGTAAGAAAATAGTAATTTGCATTATATCCAGATTTGGTTTTGTATTTAGGTTGTACATATCAAAAAAACCCCAACGAATGGATCAGTGGACCATAATTAAAAAAAAAAGTATATATATTTGTGCATGAAAGAAAAAGAAATTAATAATCTGCTTGGGAATATTACACCTTTAAAATTTTTCTACCCCTGTTGTCCTGTTATTTTAGATAACAAAGATGTAATTTTTTTTTTGGCAAGGATTTAAACAGAAGAAAAAAGAAGAAACTTTAGGTTGTGGGTTTTTTTTTTCCTTTTTCCTACAGTAATGGTACTTGAAAAATCATTTTAATGGTTAACTTACCCTTTAAGACCAAAAGTTCTAACTTGAGTCAATGTACTTAGCTCAAAATCCCTGTAGAGATTCAGGTTTCTTGCTCGAGCTGCCTGGAGTGGTGAGTTCAGGCCTTTGCAGTGATTGTCAGCAAGGAGAACATTAATGGAGTATTAGAAAAATGAAGTCCTCGACCCCTCCTCCCCTTCTGGCTGGTTGTTTCTACATGGTGGGAAGGAAAACATTTTCCCCGTCAGCCATTTACTGTGCAACAGGGGGAAACTGTCAGTTTGCTATGAGCAAACCCCTGCAAGATAAGTCAAAATGATTTACCCTGTAAATAAAGTGGGCTGTTTTCTTTACTTGGAAGAATTGCCCATGTGGCGAGACTTCCTATGGGAGGGGATGTGGCTGGCCCTTCGCATTTATCCACTGTGTTTGTCTTTTTTGAAAAAGCAACATTGGAAAGATTAACAAGTATGTCACTGAAGGAACTGATATATCAAAGCTGTGGAGACAAAGCAGGCCATTCATTCCTTACGTTTCTGAAATCTCACTTCCAGTGCAAACCAGGTCTTCCCATTTAGATGCAGATGAAAGGAGGGATTTCCCTCTCCCTCCTTCTCCACAAAGTCTCGGGGATTTTTATGTATTTATCTGTGCACATATATATAAAAATGTGTGTATATGTGTGTCCATATGCATGTGCTCACTTCTGTGCTTTGCAGTGGAGCCCTCCCAGGCTGGGGAGTTATTTGCTACTCTGGAAGAGGCCACAGGGGTGCAGGGAGGTGGGAGCAACCTGAATGTAGTAGTAGACTTGAGGGATCACTATTCCCATGGACAGCCACAGACATTTAGGATCTCTCAATATTTTTTTTCACTTGGTCATGAGAGGGCTTGGGGGTGAGGAGAGTTATAAGAGAGGGACATTGATGTGGAAAAGGACTGGATGTCTTGGGAGTCCCCCAGGATTTATGGTACATGGAGCATATGCACACAGATCATATTAATTAGGGTGTATGCACTGGAGAGGAAAAATTCACTTGTCTCATCAGGCTGTAGGATGATCTGAGATTTCTGATGTGGTGTTGTGTCCACATCATCAATTCCAGGGAGAAAAAAAGGAGTGCATAGAGGACAACCTGGAGATGTGGCAGTCCCAGCTTGCAGTCATTCCTCGGCAGATAGAAATGCTTTCTAGAGACATGACTCCAGATATTTTCATTTGTTTTCTTTAGCTGCTCACCTGTGTGTATATGTTCTTCCACCTAAGGCAAAGAAACACATGCATGTGGTTTTGCTCCCAGTGCCAGAAATAGTGTTTTTCAACTCTAATGTACATGAACAGCTGGTGTCCAGAGAAGGATCTCAGCATTGAAAAAAACCCCATAACCCTATTTAAAATTGCCATATGCTCGTGAGCATATTCAGCAGGGGCAAGAGGGTGAGTGTAGGCTGCTTTCCAGGGTGTCACTTGTGTCACACTGACTTGGGAATAAGCCCTCTGCTGAGAGGTGCTGCATCCCCAGATGTGCTCGACACCATCTGGAAAGCAAAACTTTGCTTTCCTAGGACTCCTTTTTTTCCACTGGCCTGCAGAGCTTCAGCCAACTTCCCTCCAGCCTTGTTTATGCCTCAGGCAGGGCCATGCACGTGTCCCAGGCTGGGGAGGTTGATCCCTTGATGGTTGTTGCTGCTGGAGAATGTTACCCAAACAGGAAGGTTTTGTGTGTGGTGCTGCAGCAGGTACTGACCCTTCTCTGTACCAGTTGAGTAGGAAAGCCCTCTCTGCAGGGAAAGCTCGTACAGAGCACAAAAATATTCGATGCTGTGTCAACGCTGGACCTTTATTTATTGCACCTCAGTCAGTGCAAACTTCAGTGACAGGCTTTTATATGACCTTGGGCTATATTCTTACCTGAATAAATGGAAAGTGTTTCTCTTCTGAACACCTGGGGTTGTATTTTATCTAAAATATGTACATTCTGGAGAAAACAGTAAATATGGCCATGAACTCCTGAGATCGAGTTTCTCCATCAAACATGCACCACTTCCCCAAGGTAAAAAAAAAAAAAAAAAGCCCAGAAAAATACTGAAGCTTCCCTGTACAAATGACAATAAAATATGATTGCCAGGCACAATTCCATCAAGTTTTACAACAATTGCTTTTGAGCTGTTAAGTATGCTGTGCTTTAGTCAAGGATCTTGTGCTTTTGTACACAAGCCTCATGTTTGGTGACATTGAACCTTCACATGCAGATACTGATTATTCAAAAAGGGGGGAAGAAAGAAAACATGGGAAAGCTACTTTACATTTGTACTGCAGATTGTTCCCTTTAATCTGCAATCAGAACAAAGACTCACTCAGTTTTTATTACAGTCCTCTTGGAGGCTGTTAGCTACAGTGTGAACCTCTCTGGGGTTAAAGTGTAGAAAAATTGGGAGATGCTTGTGGTTTTGACAGAGAAGTGGAAGATTCCACTGAGAGAAAGGTTGGTACCTCTGTTGGAGAGTAACAGGAGACAGTGTTAAGTGAAAGATGTTAGCTCATTTACAATCACTTTAGTTCAATTTACTCCCTGAGGTCGCCGTCCTGCGGAGTTCTGTGCAGGCTTTATGCTTTTCTGTATGAATAGCTCCACTGAAGTCCTCAGCTTAACCAAATCATTATCTGTAAGGATGAGCCAGGGCAGGGTGAGGGAGGTGCTGCTATTGTTAGCCAGGTATACATAATACAAACCCTACTTGCATTGTCCAGAGCTGTGGCTGAATACCATGGATTTCACTTGGAAGTACTTCTGGGTTGTTTTGTTTTTTTTTTTTTTTTTTTTCTTCTGAGATTTTCCATTAGGCCTTTTATATTTCCCTCCATATTCAGCACTTTGGCACCTGCCTGTGGGAGCAGGCTTCTGCAACAGGTGACTCGGTTACTGGGTTAATACAGCAGTGATTTTGGCCAGAGCACCTGTTGATGAGTCAGGAAAATGACATAGAGCTGACTTTTAATCGCTGGGTTTGCTTTAAATTTTCTGGCTCTGAGAAGTTTTTTCGCGAGTAAGAAGAGAGTGAGAAGTCATTGCTGGGTGCTATTCCTGTCTGGAGAGGCAGCTGCCCTCTGTGTTACCCGGCAGAGGGAGTGGGCACGAAGCATCCTCGCACCTTCAGATGAAGCCTTTTGATTGATGCACAGGGAAAGGGAGAGAAGTCGGCTTCCAGGTGGCTGCAGGGCTGGGCTGGAGAAAGGGCATTGCTGATGTTTCCATCCCTCTTCCCAACACGGCTTACGAGGAGAATATAGCAACGGAATAAATTCCATGGGAGTCTGGGAGAGATCAGAGGAAGGCTGCTGTGGGCTCAGGAGCAGCAGAAGTGTTACAGTCTCATGTAAATCCACCCTGGATGTGAGAGTGTCTGTCCATGGTAAGTGGGACCTTCCAGACCAGACTGACAGCTGAAGGGGTGGGACCAGGAAAATGAGCTCCTCTTCTATGGAGCCTGCCTTGCTTGCACAAGGATTTGAATGGCAGGGTTACTTTGAGTGACAAGGCATCTTTTATAATTCTCTGTTCCTGTTTCCTAACTCTGGCTGCCCAAGCATTGATGGATCAACCCCATTTGCTTCCCACCAGCCATTATAGTGAGGGTGACTTTGAAAAAAAAAAAACCTTAAAGGGTGGTGTTTTCAAGCTGTTGTCTCTAATTTGTAGGACTCAGCAACAACTGGTGAATGCTTCATCTTAATTCTGTCAGTCATGAGGGGCAGAGGAAAAGCATTTATTTTTCTTACCGTGCCTCAGTTTCCCTTGATCATGTTTAACATGCACATATTTTCCCCATCTGATGCTCAGGGTATAATGCCATTGTTAATTAGTCCCACGTTTTATGGCACTAATTCACGTACCATATTTCAGGAGAGGGTGGCTAACAATCCGTTCTGGACCTCTGGTAATGAGCTGCATTGTGTTGCAAGAAGGGGTTAAAACCATCCAGGAAAAAAAAATCACCTCCTTTGTAACCGTTGTTTCAAAATCTTGACAACCCAAGGATGTTTGCTTTTCTCCCTGAAGGTTAAGTTGTCCTAACAGGTGCTAATTTTGTGTTTTCTTATGGAGATTTGTCCATATTAGAAGCAACAGTGAGCAAACAAAAAAACCAATTAGAGTGCAAGGGTATTCTTCCTCCTCCTTGTTTCCGTGTCGTCCCCAGCTATCTTTATTGGTCACCTTAAGCCACGGACTTATCCTTTCAAACCTTCTTGAGATTCAGTAGACTTGTGCCCTCTTTGGGGAAAAAAACATCCTTTTAATGTCATGGGAAAAATACTGTCATGGGCAAGTAGATGATCCATGCTAACTGGGGTTTGTCATCAGCTTTGGCAATCTGTGTAGCTGGGTTTGAGATTAATGGAGCCAAAGACTTAAAGCAAATATTGTTGGCGTGTAGTTAAACTGTCAAGAGAGCAAGAAAAAGACTTGCTCTGCAGCCACTAAATAAAGATTTGTATTCACCAAACACAGTGAACCTTTTATTAGCAATTATTTGCAGCTCACTACCTTCCAAAAAGGAAACAATTCGGTGTAACTTATTGTCAAGGGTTTATTTGCAGTTTGGTGCTTCCCACCCCCCCAACTTTCCTTACTCTCTATTTTAGGAGTTTAATTTGAACAGGACTGAAGCTTTATCATCTCTGTTTTCAAAACTCTATGGGCCAAATCTTTTGTGTCATAAATAGTTCATTTAATTTCAGAGAGATTTGAGTCTTTGGCCAAATTTGTACAGGCTGTAAAAATAATAAATCCCCTCCCCCGCCAAAACCCCAACAAACAAAACCTCACACTGAAATTCTCCAAATCCAAATAATGGCTATTAATTATTACAAGATGCTAACATGAGGTCCAAAATGTTTTCTTCCATGTATTCAACTATCTAGTCTGTGAGATGTAATAAACCAGAACAGCGCATCAATTATAATATTTTATGATTATTTTATACTCTTGGCAAAACACATGTGCTGTTATCTCAAACCTTATTAAAGCTCAGCTGATTAGAGGTTGAAGTTTTTACATAAGTTATTGATGTTGCTTCTTTTACTCAAACATTTTCATAACAAACTAGCTAGGAAAATATTTTTCTTGGCCAGAACCTTAAGATGAGAGACTTGTGTGGAAGGTAAGAGTATGCAACTGTTTGTTTGGATTGAGAATGCTGAACAAACAACTCCCTGCATCTGTCTTTGAAACTGTTCTGTAGCACAACACACAGTTTCTGAAATGGGACCAATGTCTTGTGCTCAGAAAATGGGCTGTCTAAAAATGCCCTGTACAGATTGCTTGTGGCTACCAGAGTCTTTGGTTATACGGTGGCTGTTTAGCTCCTCTTTCTCAGAAGTTTCTGATATATCTGTTGCACTTAAAAATCCAGTGATGCTGACCTTTCCCTGAAGTAAAACCAACCTGCACTGGTGTGGCTTATCTGCTTTCTGCCTCCCTGTTCCCCCTTATCCACCAGAGTGAGAGGGCACTTAGTCTGCTTTATATGTGATGGGAAAATGAGTGCAGGGATGGAGGGATATCACATAGCTTTCCTGAAGTCCTACAAGCAGCTTGTGACAAAAGGGAATTGAATCCAGGTCTCCTGAACTTCTAAGCCACCCTCTCAGGAGTGCTTGGGTAGTTGGTAGCACAGACAAAAGCAGGAGAAAACTGTTGGAAAACTTTGGTGATTGGAGAGGTACGAGGGTTGGCATCAAGGCTATGCAAGGAAAGGCACCCTTCCTGTGAACAGAATTTAGAAAACTCTGTGTGCCCAAAGCTTGTTTTCTTTAGCTGTATCAGCTGATCCAGGAAAAGATTATTGTTTAGAAACCTTGTCCCTCTATTTTCAGACCATCATAGTTACAGCAACGCTACTCACTGGGAGGAAGTATTTTCTGCAGAATTATTTTTGGGTCAGTTTGTAAATTTCTGCTGCTGCCTTTGAATATTTTTCTAGATTCTGGGAAAAAAAGTCTAGAGTCAGCCTGTTACAGAAATGCCACTTAATTTTCCTTCATCCTTTTGACATGGAAAATGCATATCTGGTGGAGGTTATTTGTTTTCACTTGCCATGTGCTAAGGAAGTTTATACATTGCAAGTATTACCAATATAAACAACACAGGCTAATTGGTGTCCTTGTAAAAACAGAACAACATGGTTGTTTGAAGGATTGTCATGTGTTTCAGAGTGAAAATGTTTAAATGTCAAAAAGATTCAGTGTCTGTGATTGAACTTTCATCTATCTTCTGAGTTTATAGCTATGGGAAGCCCTTCATCTCTGTGTTGTCTTCAAGCACGACTTCATGCAAAGATTTGGATCCTGTATGCTTAAAGGATTCTTTTTTAATAGACAAAAGGTCTTTGTATGGAGTCATTAATGATCCTGGTTGCATGTGTAGTGATCTGTATTGACAAGGTGATGGAGGGTATTTGAAAAGTGTTTCTTAACACTTCAGAGGGAAGTCACAACAGCACAAGTGAAGAAAGATGAATGGCTGCTGAACAGCCTCCTACAACACATGATGTGCTGTGTGTTAAACGTGTCTTGTAAGGAGTTTAGTGCTGTGGAAGGTCCCATGTGTCAGCTTCTCCACAGTAAATGTTTAACAGCTGAAAGATCTGCTGTCAGTTCCTTGGTGGTGCTCGGAGTATCTTTGTAGTAGCCAAAGGACTTGGCTGTACCAATATTTTGTCTCTGCAGTCCTGCTGGGTCTGTGAGGTGGTGCAATGCCCTGTTTGTGGATGTACTAACACTGGGATAGAAGTCCCTGTTCACTTGGGCTGTTGTGAACCAGCAGCAGAAGTAGCTGCACTGCAATCAGGTCTCACCAAGGCAAGCAATGGCCCCCATACACTCTTCGTTGAGCTGTGCTCTAGGCTTGTTATATTCTACTGGGCATAAAAAAGGGAATCTGAGCAAAAATACTATTTCATTTCACTTCTCTCTGTGCCACTGGCCACAGAAATCAGTACATACAATTCCGATTAGGCAAAGAGGCTGAATCCTTAGCAGAGAAAAAGATTTCTTCACACAGGATGCTTCTCTTCTTATATCTAGAGTCCCTTGGAAGCCCTGGGCAGCTTAGGTCCAATGGCATGAGGAAGCAGAGCCCTTCTGGAGATTTTGGTGTAATAGGCAACACTCATGGTACAGACTTTCCTTAATGTATGGCATGACAAGTAGGGATGCCCAGAAAGTGTAGAAACACTCAAGGAACAGGACAAAGGCTTGGGCAGCAGTGATGGTAACTCTGCAGATAACTCTTCTACTAGATTCTTTTCCTTTATCATAGGATTTTCCCCTTGTCTATGAAAGATGTTCATGGTTCTTACTGATGTCTTCCTGCCATCTGCCCTAAGCTCTCTCTGAAAGAAGAAGGATGAGCAAAATCACCAGAAATGTTCTGGGAAATGTCTGAAGGTCTAATTGGATGGTTGGATTGTGTAAAAAGCTGAGTGGAATTGAAAAAATGGTTTGTGTGAGTTTAGCTTCCAGGAGAAAATGCTTCTGAAGCATCAGGTCCTGATCAGTGCAATTCAAGTAGTGAAATGACAGAGTTTGGTCTTTCAAACTTGCTTAGGTGCTGGGCTCAGCCTTAACTGCTTAGGAGACATTTGTGTGGGGTTATCAGCTGTTTCTAGAGTTCTTCTTTGGGATCAAGAGTGTGCAAAGCTACCTGTGAAAACGTCACTTGTTTTTACACCTTGAGGAGCTGTGATGAAGCTTGCATTGACCTGAGTGAAGTTGGGGAGCAGCTGTAGCTGTGAGGAGCTGTGAGCTTGCCCTCACCAGCAACAGTGCTGGGTGGAGGTGCAGTCCTGGCTGGCTTTGGGGAACACAAAGGCAGTGCCCTGCAGTGCCAAGGAGTGTCAGCATCTGCAGAAAGGAGTGATTTAGTGGTGGGGGAAGAAGGCTGAGGTGGTTCCCAGCAGAAGCTCACATCACGTAAGCTATTTCCTCTCCAGCCCATCTCAGGACGCTCCTTGTTGACATATGTGTTTCCATTTACACTGCACTATGTTTGCCAGAGGGCAATTGCTCCTTTAACCCCAACCCTTCTCTTTATGCCTTCTCTGTTTGCTCGTTTTAACCCCGCTCCCTTTATCACTGCCCATCCCTCCCCTTCTCTCTCCTCCACCTCTGATTCCTATTTCTTAATCTGCCTTGGTTTTTCACCCTTTGGGTTTTTTGCCTACTTCCTCCCTCCCTCTGAATTCCCCACCATCTGTCCCCTCCACTTGACTGCTCTCTTCCATCTTTCCCCCTCAATCTTTCTCTTGTTCTTTTTTTCCTTTGCTCACAGTGGACTAAAGGTCATTCTTACATGGAAAAAGATGCCCTTTCTGAGGTTCTAGGAGCCTAGAATTTAATTTTTTTTTCCCTTTAATTTTATTTATTTTTTTTTCAGCAGCTGAATCTATTCCAGGTGTTCCCAGAGACAGCAGGTAGCCTCTATCCAAACTCCAAAACAAACCCCCAAAAAGAGAAAATTTAGGCCTGTGTGCACACCAGTAAAGCGTGTTTGGTTTGGTGGAGCTACGCCAATCACACCAGTTAAGGACCTAGTTCAGGACTGGGTTACTTCCCCTGTTCAAAAAATGGCTTGCAGTATTTGCAACATTTTCCTGGATTGTGTACATGAGTTAGATTTTCAGCATTTCCTATTTTCAATTACTTTGACTGAGCTTGGAACCAGTCCTCAGCCTCATATAATAATGCCTTTTGTATCTGCACTTGGCACTCCCAGCCAAATCTGTGCAAAGAATCATTTCTGGTGGAACAGCATTGCAGAGAGGAATGGCTTTTCATAAAAAAATTTTAAATATATGTATATATATGTGTGTTGGCAAATGCTGCATAAATGTTATAGCTTATCCTGGCAAAACAGCACTTCTGCTGTTACAGGGGATTTCCTTAGGGAAACTGGTATAAATTATCCCAGCGGAAGCATCCTTTTTGCTGGTTGTGAGGAAGGTGGGTCCAAGAGCAGTGCCAGTAAGGCATTACTAACACAGCTTTGGCCTTGGAACTGACTCAGCATTGTTCAGACTTGTGCCGAGGAGGTTGGTGTGCTTAAAGTTTGAGCCAGAGCATCTGTGCAGCTTCTTACATGTGTGTTTTTACATAATGACAATTTTTTCTTTTTTATTAGCATCTTTTTCAGGGAAAAACATAAATGATCTCTGTGAGTAAATCTATGTTAAAATGAAAGAGGCCAAGATTGGGTTTAATGGCAACCCAGGCTCTTTTTCACTCTTTCTTTCACTAGGAATTTAGGAATCAGTATCACCCTCTCCAAAGACACTTTGGTATCAATGCTGCTAGACTAAAGACTATTTTAAAGGCTTCATTGCATCGAGGAGTTGTAGAAAATCATGTTGGAAAGGAGCCTGGGTAGGAGATGGCTGCATTCACGTGGCTGTGGGATCTGAGGGCTGGTGGAACAGCTTCACGTGCCGCGGAGGCGTTGTCGTAGCGCAAGAATCGCTCCCCCCGGGTTGTGGCTGGAGAGGTCAAAGTCATCACCCACTTTGGGAGGTGGGGTTTGAGCCTCTGTGTGCCCTGGGTTTGTACTTTGGACCCCAATCTGCTGCTTGTTGTATCAGGGTTATGTTAAGCCCCGAGTAAAAATAATTTGAGCCGCGGCGTACGAGCTCATTGTGCCTTAATAAAGAAAACAACACCACATTCACTCATCACACTTTGAAATTAAAGCTGTAATGTCATAAAAGGGAACTTTTATTGTTTTCAGAGAACATAAAAGCCCTTGGAACAAAGTCAGAAGGGTATTTTGATGAATAAGGTCAAAGTCTGGTGTACATAAAGTGAGCATTGTACAGCATTATAGGTTGTACTGAGTGTCAGCAAGTTACCAGAAGCCCTGATCCTGTCAACACTCAAATGTGTGCGTGAGTTTGCCCTTGTAAATACCCTCATTCAAATACAACTGCAGCAAAGTTATGCTCAAACATGAGTGCTGTAAGAATCAGCGTTTTCCTAGTAAAATGTTAAGGAATCAAGATTTTGAAATCCCAAATTTGCCTCAAAGAGATGAAATGTGGATTGTTCAATTGCACTAAACTTTCAAAGCTCTCTTAAGCTTTTCTTTAGACAACCTAAAGCATTTCATCTTGATGTTAATTTTTTTTTTTGTAACATCCATTATTAGTTTGAAATAACAAATATTGTAACTGTAAAAAAAAAAAAAACCCATGTAATGACATTCCAGAAATGTTTTCTTTTAATTTTTTCCCTCTGTTCAGTAAAATTTCCTTGTAAATCACCAAGTTTGCAGAGAAAGACTTAACTTTGGCACAAATGTCCTTTCTCAATATTTTTATGATGAGTTCTAATATTCAAGACAACTAAAAATCTGCTTTCCTGACAAAAAATTGTAATGGTGAAATTGTTTTCCAGCCCTTTCTAGAGTGGATTAAATGATTTTTTGAAAAAAATCTGCTTTCTCTATTTGCTGAAAGCAAAACAATATGAAACCCCCTGCCAATTTATCTTAAAACTTGGAGGTTTGGAGTATACAAAATCTTTTTTGTACATTTTTCCAAATTATTTTGAAATTAAAGAAAGGTAAAATAGCACTTCTGTGGAAGAGAAGGCAATTCAATAATGAGAAAACACTTTTTGCTGAGAAAGGACAAAAAAGGTGTTTAATTGTCTAAATTTCAGTAGAGACTAATAGCAAATTTTTGAAAGGTGTAAGTTCCTGGCTTTGGCCTTAGCTGGTGGAGGGTGAGGTGCATCTCTCTGTACCTCTGATGCCCTGTGGTGGCTGGTCCCCTTCCTGCTGGGTGACGTGCAGCTCCATTCCCCAGCGGTTGTAGTTATTCCTGTCCCTTAAATAGGCAGTATTTAACTTATGGCACCTCACCATGGCCCAGATTTCCAGCCAAAGCAAGGAGGACCCTGGGCATGGGTTCTGCTGAGAGATGCAGCTGGAGGAGAAGAGGAAGGGGAGAAGCAGAGCTTGGCAGCCGTGCCAGCTCCATCTCAGCTGTTTGAAGCTTTAAACAATTTGAATAATGACCCTGGAGGGCGGAATAGAAGGTGGAAAGGAGAGCTTGTTGACACAAATAAGATTTTTCTCTTTTTTTTTTTTTTTTCCCTCTCCACATGAGAGAAGGCAGCCTGCGACTCACAATGAGCGGTGTGAGTCACTGAGACAGAAAAAACCCACCAAGCCACAGCGTGTTTGCTCGTGCAATGGCTGTGCTGCTGCCCTCCTCCATCCCTTCCCTGTTTTGCTCCCGAGCCCACATGGCAGGCATTATACGCTGGTCTATTCTTAAACTGTTTCTGGTTTCTTTGTGGCACCAGCTGCAGGGGAGCGGAGTCACGCGAGCAAAGGCAGGATGTTTGGTGGCTCTGCCAGCCGTGCCCAGTCTGGTCGCCCCACAGTCTGGCACAAAATATGGAGGCAGCCCCATCCACCAGATTTCTCAGCTCCTTCCAAAGTGAGTGTGTCTGCATTTGTCCCTGGGTGAGGTGGAAAAAAAAAAACCGAAGAAGAAAAAGGAAAGAAAAAGAAAGGATCAAAGTGTTAATTGTAAAACATCTTGTGGTGCCAGGTGGAAATGAAAGCAGGGTGATCAGTGAAATAATCGATGGGGATGTAACTGAAGTGCATTTTCCAGCAGCTCATTAGAATAACGAGGAACCCACAAAGGACATGGGAGACACAAACAAGCTTTGTTGCCCTGTCATTATTTTTAGGAGCAATGTGATACCACTGAGGACTGGGTTAATAACAGATAATTGCTGGCTTTATTCTTGCTTCTCTCTCTTTTTTTCCCCCTCCCCTCTTCCCTGAATGGTTTTATGGGATATGGACTTAGTAATGTTGTGGCAAAGTGTCATTTCCTGTTTTATTGGAATGACTCAAGTGTGTGCGCTGTGGCGGAGGTCAGGAGCACGTTTATGAAGTTTGCACTGTGGTTAATTAGTAGGAGTGGGCAAGTTTCCTTCTCCCTCTTTGCTTCTGTGGGGGGATGGAACAAACTCTCCATAAATTTGCCTGGACCATGTTGACCTCACACAAGTTTGATCCCAAAATGATGCCCAGTAAATCAGCCTGTGACTTCTCCCAGGGCTCCCTGTCCCTGTGCCCTGCTGAGCTCAGGCTCCACAGGAATTGCAAACCTGCCTGGGTGAAGCTTATTAAAACCCTTGCATTTTGGACTGCAGAGGGGTCTGAGCAATCAGCTGCTCTTCCTTCTTCGCCCAGGCTACTTGAGTGACATTTGGCAAACACTTCTCTGCCTGTGGCCAGTTTTCTCTCCTGCTCTGGACTTGCCTTTTTCAGGCTGCACTGAATGCTGCTGGTCCCAGGTCCTGGGACAGCCACAGGTATAAGGAACTTCTTTCCATGACTTGTGTCCTGGCTGCTCAGGCCCAGTGCAGGGGCAGCTGCTGGGCAAACACAGATCCAGGAATAGGGCAAATGGAAAGGAAAAGTGCTGTTGTGGTTGGTGGTACTGCAATAAAACAAACTTTCTGTTTCTGACAAGTTTAGGTCACTATTTCAATAAAACCTTCATATTACTATATTAGTTGATATAATTCATTTTTATTTTATGTTTTTATTATCTTAAGGCCAGCTCTTGGCTTTATTTTATAGCCTTGATTTAGCTGTCTGACTTCCTGGGACGGCAGAGAGATTCTCAGCTGTCATCAAAGAGCTCTCAGTTGCTCATGGGTTTGCACTTGCTGACTTAAGGTGAGGCTCAGGGGCTGGATTTGCAAGGATCTGCAGTCCTGGTCAGGCAAACAGCTCACCCCCAAGCTCATCATTGCTGTTTCTGAACCTCCACAGCAGTCTTGAAGGACTCCATGAATTAGTTACGGCCATTAATGGCTCTTGGGTGCTAACAGGGACGTGGAAAGGGAAATATTCAACAGCACAGCCAATTGAAGTCTGTAGTTGTTTGGAGAAGAATTCAAAATGCTTATATTTGGTGGAGATGAAGAGCAGAAAGTAGCAGAATGTTCAAGGAGAAACGGGGCTTTCCACAAATTAAAAGAAGAAAGCTCATTAAATTAGGAAGTTTTTTCATCTTTGACTTAGTGATTTTTTCAAGAGACTTGTGTGCAGAAAAGCTGAGGCAGAGAGTTTTATGCTTATTTTAAATTATATAACTTGACCTGAACCTGTATAAATTAAAACTGAAAATGAAAAATAAATTTTTGTTGTATTTTAATGCCCTGCCTCCTTAAGAAATAATCAGAACACAGATTTTTAAAAAAGCCTCTGGAAGTACAATTGTTCAGACCCAATCTGGGTTACAGTAGTAGAAAATCCAGAATACAGTCATAAAATGTGTTAATACCCATCAAAAGAATATTAGTGAAGAGATTTGCTCTTTCTAATCAAATACATCAAGCAGAAAATTTTACAGTGAAGGGGAGGTAAGCACCCAGTTTAACTTTATAGCTATCTATGTGGGTAAAAAATTTATAGCCATAACACGGAGTTGCAAAATGTGGAGCTCGAGGTTAGGAGTCAATCTCTTATTTCAGCCTGCTCTGTAGTCTGATGATGTTGGACAGAACAGCTGCTAGAGCTCCACTCAGCCATGTGGTCACAGATGAGGTCAGAAATATTTCATGGAGTGGTTGTGATGGGATGTCCAGCCCCATGTTTGGTCTCCTCATGTTCTTCAGAGCAATACTGCAGGCAATGAATGTATCAGAAGAACTGAAGTGTTTGAGACTGCAGGTTTGGGAAGCAGCAGAGAAGGGTCACCTGAAGGGATGCAGATGGAGAAAAGTGACCTGGAAAAGGCTTGGAAATGTTTGGATCAGCAGAAAGTCAACAAAGCTGATGCTGGCTTGGCTGCCAGCGCTCCTTTGAGATAAACTCTCAGTGGGGCAGAGACACTGTTTGCCTGCTGCAACCCTACAGTTTTCCTCATCCTTTTATGCCACATTTGATGTATAGAGGCACTTAGTGGCCAGATGTGAGGGTATAAGCATCAGTCAGGAGGATGCTAATATATTCCCTTCTCTAGCTGTTTCTGATGAATGTCCAATTTAGTCTCACTTTCAGAGCTGTATATTGTGAATGTGGGTTAAATTAATCAGTAACTGGGAAGCAGAGGTGTTCAGAGGAAGCCTAAAAATCAAAAAAGCAATTCATGTTCAAATCAGATTAAGAGTGAGGTGGAATCATCAAAAGGAAGGAAATTAAAATTGAAAGCAATCTTAACTTGTGCTATTAGAGATGGGAGACCTGGAAACCCAATATGTCTGAAAGTGACCTTGAGGTGGTGGTGAACAGCAGATGAAATCCAAGTCCTTAATACAATGCCAAAGGTAGGGGACAAAATAGCTGTTTTAAGACCTCCCACCACTGAGCTTCTGTACACAGGACTGCAATGAGCACTGACACCTTGGTGCTGGACAACGACACCAATGAGTCAGATTTTAGAGAACAGGTAATGTTGAAAGAGCTCAGAGGACTGAACCTTGGGGAGAGCAGAGAGGCAGTGCTTATGAAGAAAAGTGATGTCAAAGGGACAATCACTGCTGTTGGAAAACACTGGATGAATTACAAACAAAGGAAGAAAAGGAATAGTTTAAGGTGAACTTGATGCAGGTTTAAGGAATGAAATTCCTATGGATGCAGATATATAAAAGGATAAAGAGAAATCTTTTGGAGCAGGCAGCAGCATAAGCAGTAGATGAATTTCAGCTGGTGGCACTCTGAAGCTCAGTCTTGGATCAAAGGTCTAATTTGATCCCTGGTCATTCTGTATGACAGACCTGATGTGAAATGCCAGGCTTTAGGGAAAATCCAGATCACTTCCAGATTGTAACTTCCTGGAGTGTTACAACTGCAGGATCGTCTCTGTTTTGAAAAACAAGGAATTTTGGCATAGAGTGCTTATGGGGATGCTGTAATGGCAGATGGGCACCAGAGTGGAAGTTCTAACATGGGAAGGCAACACGGGGTGTGGACTACGTGCAGTATTCTGCCTACTCAGCTTATGGTAGGTGGTCCAGGTTTCTTCACTCTCCCGGGCACAGTTGAGTCTCCCAGAAAAAAAATTTGAAAAATTGTTTGTGCCTTTAATAATTGAGCCACCCTTGGTGGCACACGAAGGAGAGCATGCATTTCAAATTACTGGGAAAAAAGAAGTGGTTCACAATCTTATCCCAGTTTGTAAACCCACCAAAGTGTCTGAGAGCCTTGAACAGCCTCCAGCATCACAATGTTTGCCTATCCCAACTTTGTCTCATTATTTTCCTTTCCTTGCACCTCTGTGCGTCTGGAGCCCAGCTGAGAATGAAATGAGCAGCGCCGAAGGACTGTGAGAAAGACGATTTGTGTGGTAAACCCAGCACAGCCAGAAGCAGGAAGTACCAGATTTATCATGGGAAATCCTCTTCTTGTTAGATGTTTCCAGCCTACTTCTCCAGGCTTAAGCTATCTCAGTGCTGTGTGTAGGCCCTGCTTCGACAGGGATGCTCTGCATTTGCCAGACTTGAAATGCATGAAGTTAATTAGCACCCTGTTAAATCAGGGCTCTGTCACTGTGTCAGACAATCCCCATTGACTCAGAACTGCTTGAAAATTTCCTGTCTCCTGGGATAGCATAATAAAGCTACAGAGAGAGTTTAAGTTACTCAAGATGGGGTTGGATTCCCCATGCTCTGCTTTGGAAATGTCCTTTCTGCCTCACTCTAGCTATGGTCCTATGTAGTACGTGTGGCTTTGGGGCTCCAGGCCACATCCTGAGGAGCAGGTCCTCTGCCTGCTATCACTGTGGCAGCCCTGCAGTCAGTCACAACCTTCCTGAGGCTGGTCCTCACTTTTTCCATCACATCCAGACTTAGGAGCTCATTTTCTTGCTTCTTCGTGCTACTGGGTAGTGATGAATCAGTGGTGCCTTCAGGCCAGGCTGTGGACAATGCCTGTGTGTATCCATTTTCTCTGCTGTTGTGGACAAGGAGAAGCCCAGCCCTTCCTCCCTGTCTCCTGCTCTGGCTGCCCTCAAAGGTGATTTGGCACACCTTGGCCCTGGAGATGGCCTCAGAGCTCTCAGGAAACTTCTGTATGTGCAGCCTCTGGCAATAGGGAGCTGCACAGCTTCCCCATGCACCACGTGGAGAAGGATGTTTGTCTGTTTTCCCTTTATTCTACTTCCTGCTGGGTCTCTTTGATGATTATTAAGTAGGAAGAGATGGTTAGATCACTCCCTATGTGCTTTCTCTGTTATTCAGGATTTATGTGTCTCTCCCATCATAGTCCATCCATCTGTCTTTGTGTTTCAGGGTACCTGCTTTTCTCTGGATGAGCCTCTGTCAGTGCTGCACTGGTCTGAGTTGTATGCAAATCAGCACTAATCAAGAAGAATAAGCCAACCAACAGCTAGGACATAGCAGGGTGTCGTGAATGATTTATAATTATTTCCTCCTAAAACCACTTGACATTTGCCATTACTTGAAGTCTGTTTGCTGTGCTTGAATCAGGCAGAAACAGATCTCCCGTTGAACATAATGGGGGTCATTCCAGCAAGCAAAACTGTATGTACTGTCTATGGCTACAGTATAATTTTATTGATTTAAAGTGTTTTAAGTAAAGGCATGATTTCAAGCCTGGAGATAAAGGTGGCTCGTTGGTGTAATTGCACAGTAATCTTGTTCAGTGCCCCAAATAACACTGTGATGTCTCCTAATTTATGGACAGCGTGTGCATGAAGTGATTAGAGGCCTGGGATGATGAGGCTGCAGTATGGAGGGCATGAATGAGTGGGAGGAGATGGCAGAGGCACTACACGAGGGCAGCCAGCTCTGATGCTCACTTGGCTGAGGTTCTGCTCGTGGACGCTGCTTATCACGGCGAAGCAGAGGTCAAAAGCAAGGATTATGAGCCATGAAGCTTGGATGTGGGTCTCTGGGGGGGGTTCACAAAAATTTTAGGGGTGTCTAGAACTGGATTTTTGAGTCAGGCTTGTTTCCAAGCTCTTCTGTTAATAACATAGCAGTCTGTTTTCACTGTGGACGGTGCATATCTTCTTTGGTGGAGCTGCTTCCTGAGAAGATGGAACCAAAAGGAGACTGAAGGTTGCTGCAGGCATTATGCTAATGACTTGCTTTCCTATGCTTTGATGATTCTTTATTCAAATGAAGAACTTTAACAGCATTGCTTCTCAAAGCATGGACCTGGATGCTGGTCTGGATCCTCTGGGAATGGATGTATTCTATAGTCAAGGAATGCATCACACTGCCTGTAGGATTCTCATGGCTGTGAGATCTCAAATCTGGGAGAGGGTAACAGAGAAGTCCTGAAGGTCAGGATTACAGTCTTTTTATTCCAAGAAATTTCAAACCACATGAGCTGAGTGTAAGGGGACCCAGCACAGCAGGTTGAGGATGCTGAGCAGGAGCAAGCTGCCCTGTGACCCTGAGTTTCCATCCTGTTGTATTTTGCTTTGATACCATAGTGACTATTAAAAAAAAAAAATAAAAAAAAAAAGAGAAGTGATAGATTACAGCAGAACTCATGCAAATCTCTCATGTTATTTTAGCAAGTTAATATGTGCCTAGCACATCCCAGTGGGATGCCAGTGGCTTCCATGGAATTTTATTGGAAATGAACTGGGTACAGCTGGTCAGAGAGGGAAGCCTCAGGCTGCTGGCAAACTTTTGCTCCCTCTCTGATTATTTTATTTAAATGCATATATGTATGGATGTATATACAGTAATTTAAGGCTATGACTGTTGTATTGACTATCATTTTCAAAAGGTTTTGAAAGAAAACAGGAGCTTTGTAGCCTTGCAATTGAGCTAGGGAAGCTGAGCTGAGGTGAATCTTCTCTAACATGACTGTAGAGCTGGCTCAAAAGGATACTCAGGGACTGATTATCATAATTTCATTGTCAAGATTTCACACTACAGGCTGGGAGATCTTGAGGGCTCTGTTCTGGTCTTGTTGCTCTATAATTCTTTCTTTACCACTTGGGATGGTGGAAGGAGAACATACCTATTAATTTTGAAGTTGTCCCTGAAGAGCTGCTGAGGCCAGGTTTAAGGCATAAGTGAGTTTGGCAATTCTCCTGAAAGGAGAATTTTTTTGATGAAGACAAGGGCAAGGTATGATAGGAGAAATCAGCTGCATGAAGAGACTTTAGACAGCCACCCTGGAAGAACTGGAGGAAATGGATTGTTCAGTTTAGGGGAAAAAAAGAAGAATGGTGAGAGATGACACAAACATTCCAATATGTTGAGGTAGCTGTAGTGGCAAGAAATAATTCATTAGGGTTCAGACAGAGGATCATGGCTTCATATACAATCAGGGAAACCAGTGGAGCTCTTCATCAGGTTCTCATTGCTCATGTTACCTGTTCAGAAAGAAGCCTCTTAGCTTCCGGGGTAGGAGGTTTCAAGGTGTCTGTATAGGTCTGTTTGCTACCTGCCACACCATGGGTGAAAAAATAAGGAGCCTCTCTCTGCCAAGGGGCTGGGCTGCAGGTGGTAGGACTTATTTTTTTTTTTCACTTGATGCTTTATAGACAGAGAGCTGGGTGAAAAAGGAGGTCTTGTGCACTATTGCTGTCTCAGCATCAGGCATGGACAGAACATGATTCCATTTGCCTGGAAATGACTGTGAAGACACCACACTGCCCTCTGAGATGGCAGCTGCTTGCGTACACCACCCATGAGAAAGAAGGATGATGTGCCTTAATGGAATTTGCCCTGTCCAGGGATTCAAACCCCAACTTTATTGGTTGATCCGAGCCACAGGGCCATAATCCTCTCGTAATGAGGACATCCCTGCTATGGATGACTAGAACCACTGCAGTCTTCTCCCTCTCATTTTCTGTGACAGTGATGAGGCACTAAATGCAGTCCTCTCTTAGGGTTTTGACTTTATAACACTTTGGCTTTGGAAGATTTTTGGAATATGACTAGGCAGAAATAGAAAGAAAAGCCTCTAGAGTGGCATGCAGGGCATATGAAAACGTCCATCGATTCCTCTTTTCTTGGGTGTGTGCTTCAAGGGCAAAGATGGCTGTGGTAAAAGCATAATCGATTATGAGGCCTTAATTGCTTTTGAAATGACCACAATCTTTTTATTACCACAGCAAAACGTGCTTTGGACTCCACTGTGGCCAGTGTTTAGATTGAGGCAGACCACAGGATGAAAAGAGCATGACCCTGCTACTCAGTTCCCCACGCTCCTGTCTAAAAACAGAGAGACAAAAAAAGAAAAAAGAAATTTTCCACATATTCTAGTCCTCGGAGCTCGGCAAGCTGCATCTAGCTGTGGGCTGCAGTGTTTGAGGTCCTGTGTTACTAATTTTGTGGAGCAGAGGATTTGCATTTCCTCACTCATCCATGCAGTCTGGAGGCTGTTTGCTGGCTATTTTATGTCCTCAGAGAATTTTCTTGCCCATTTCTTCAAGAGGACGGAGCTCTTTAGCCTATTTTAGAGGCAGGACCAGAACAAAACCTTCACACATAACAATCGATGTTGGAGACCCCCTCTGGAGATTGAGTCAATGCCCAGGACATTGCCCAGCTGGGTGTTGAGTATCCCCAGGGATGGACATTTCTGGCCAACCTGTTTCAGTGCCTGACCACGCTCACCAAAAAACAAAAAAGTTTTTGGTTTCTCTCTGGGTTTAATTGAAGAGGGTGAAATGTGGACTTGGGTTTTGGCTCATGTAGCTCTGTGCTGTCTGCAATGCATACTTTGGCTTCTCTTTGTGGAGGCCAAATTGAAAGTGACAGTCTCACACTTCTGTGGCTGATGTTAATGCCTGAAATCTGGCTCCCTGGGACACAGGTTTTGACTTACCTCTGGCATTTCAGGCATCTCACATTCCTTATTCTCCAAGATTTTTAGCCTCCACTGGGCTAGTTTCACAGACGGCTCCTTTACAGCAGAGAGGAATTGTTCCTATTTCTTCTCACCTGAAGCATGGTCCAGTTGTTTTATGAGGTTACCAAAACTGTGTATGTGGTGGAGGGTGTTTGCAGGCCCTACTCAAGCCTATTACATTGCCTAGAAAGAATTTTCTCCTTCACTCACTCCCTTTTCCTCTGTCGTGCTCTTGGGAATTTGGTGGGACTTGTGACAAGGGAATTGTGAGCAGAGCCTGACTACAGAGAGTTGCACTTGTGAAATATCTCCATTTTAATCCACATGTTTGTTCCAGCTAGACTATTTTCACAGCTGCTTATGGAGGAAAAAAGGGACACTAACAAATCTTGTGAGAGACCTCTTCAGTGCTTCAGTTTCTCATTTCCAAACATCCTTGTGAAAGAAATCACATCCACTTACTTACACAAATGCCCCAAATAGACTTTTCTGTAAACTGAGGGAGAAAAAAAATATTCCGTCTCTAGTTGGAATTTAATTCAACAAAGGGCTGAACCCTCCCAGCACTGGAGCTGTTCCACATTTGCATCCGTTGAGGATGTGACCCCCAGCCCTCAGCCCCAACTGAACTTTCTCAGTAGTTTTATACAGCAGTAGGACACACAAGCTAAAGAATAAATGAAGATTTCAGTGGGAAGCACTTACAAATCTGTATTGTTTCCTTAGTTTCACTGCAACTATAATTTTAATCCTAATGATAAAAGCTGTAGTATTACTAAGATATAGTTCTGGGGTTTTTTTCCCTTTCTGGTCCTGGGTGGTCTAGAATGTGCAGTAATTCATGTTCTCAGCTGGGTTTCCACCACATTTCTGATTGACCTGATTACTTTCCCAATGACAGAATCCAAAATTGAAACCACATCAGAACTCGCTGGAGTTGGTTCTGTTTTTGATGTTCCTGGAGCTTCTCTGGTGGCTCAGCAGGATATATGTCTTCATGAGGGTTTTTTTAACCCCTTCTTTTTTTCTCTTTTTTTTTTTTTTTTTTTTTTTCATCTCATGGTGGGCTTACATTTGGGACATGAATTATTTAGGGAAGTCCTGAAAGGAGTGCAGCAAGGAAGGAGAGAATTCAATAGAGATGTTATATTTTAGGACTTAATTCTGGGCATTAGCACGTATGGCTTGAGGGAGCTACACAGAGAAAAAGACTTTTTCTGCAGAAAAATGGATCTCTCATGACATTTTATGTTGTTGCACTAACCCCTTGTTTCCTTCCTCCTCCATCCTCTGGAAAGAAGGACACATATTACAGAAGTCTAGAACTTCATGTTTTAACACCTTTGCGGTAAAAGGAGAGACTGGGACAAGCTGAGCTGAATTTATTATAGTGAAGAGTGTTTATGATGGCATTGGGAAGGTTCCTCTGGTGCCTCACTGGGAGTCCTGAATCTGAACATAATTGACCAGGGAGCTTTGTTTGGTTCCTTTTCCTTCCTGCCCCAGCTTCTTCCTGGCAGAGCAAAGGAACAGAGCAAAGTGTACTGGGCTCTTCCCTCACACTGGGACTGGTTCCCCTCCTCTTTCTCTCGCTCCCAATGAGACATAAAGTCATTAGGGCAGTATGTGATGTGGGGTTGGAGCCGGTCCAGCTTACGCTGAGGACTTCCTCGTGCCCCAGCACCCACATCTTTGAACAGTTAATATCCACATTTGCATGACACGGGTAAGGTTGCACTGAGGGGAACTTGTGCCATATTAGGTAGTGTTAATGGTGCTGGCACCTTCTCCTATTTCCTCTGCTCCCTAAAAGAGTTTGGAGGTGGGAAAGCCAAGCTGTGTGTGCTGTGTTTCCATGCGGTCATGGACAACGGGGATCTGGAGGACATCTAGTTTGTGCTCAGCTCAGTAGCTCCTCCTAGCAGAAAATCGTCACTCTGAGGTGTATTGTTTTCTGAGCCCTTTTCAGAAGGTGGAAAAAGCATTTTGCAAAACAATAGGAAGTGGGTAGTGTCGTGAAAACACGCTCCAGCTGAGATTTGGCACCAGCAACACAAAACTTAAAGAATCTTGTCCAACTCTTCATGGCTTCCAAAACGAACATCGTGATGCTGTAAGTCAAATAACATTGTCCAACCCTTTTCATCCTGTTTGTAATTCCACTAGGGACATCATTACCGTAACCAGCTGCTCTGGGATTCTCTAATGAAAACTTTGTTTCTGAATAGAATAATTAAACCTTCATATTCAATTGTCAAACAGCTCCATCTTTGCTGAGTGCATGGATATGATTAGCCGCAGCAAACCATTCTGCAGCTTAAACTCACAATTGCATCTAGTATAAAAATGATTAATTAGGCGACGTGCTGTTTGGGAAGTTTACAAGCAGATCAATGAATAATGTTTAAGTGAAAATTTTATAGGGACGTTACGGGCACTGCAGGTTTTGTGGAAGCCTTGCTGACGGCTTACGGATGCGTGTGTTTGTGTTCCATAAAGAAATTCTACATCACAGAGACAGGTTCAGCAGTGGCACGTGGGAAGGGAAACCCTGAGGTTTTTTTGAGTTTTCTTTCTATAAATGCTTTTGACAGAAACTCAGTCCTTTTCCCTCTCTCAAAGCAAAGTTTCTAGTGTGAGCAATATTCTCCCAATTCTGTTAAAAAATATTTTTTGTTCTTGTGTGTTTTCTTCATTTTTGTGCTCAATGGGGGTACAAAAGGGAAAGATTGAATATACCTGGGAAAACCACCTGTGAACTGCAGCTAATCCACTATCAGTGTTTGAGGCATTAAGAAAAATAATTGATCAAGTCAAATGAAGTAATCCCCACCCTTAATTTTATTATGTTTTTTTTTTTTTTTTGTCTAGTAATGCACAGTTGTATTTTGGTATTACAACTAATTTTATTGTGTCATTCTTAAACTTTTCCAGCCTCTTTTGAAATGTGTATTTCCTGTGCCCATCATCCTTGTGGCCTACTGACTTCTTATATCAGAGATTAATCAGGGCTTTTAACTGTACTAACAGCTAAATATTAACTTAATTGTTCTCCATAGCTGTTTTGGATAATTTCTTTAGAAAAAGTTGTTAATGCTTTTAATTCAATAGGGTGGTCCCTTGTGGTGTAGGAATATCACAGTGGAGCAGTTCTTGAGATGCCTTCATCATCCTTCATTTTAGTTCCCATCAGAATATCGCAGTTTTCTGCTCCTTGCAGCATCAGCCACTCCTTCAGCTCTGCTTACAGAGACTCTTGGGTTTGGTGTTGGGTTTTTCTGAGCTCTCTTCCTACAGAAAGCTCAGAAAGGACCTAGGATGGAGGCAAAATTGAATTCTCAAAGAAAGATTAATTCTGTCTCGTGTGCATGGTCTGCAGATGGCCCTACCTAAAGACTTTTGATTTGTACCTTAATTGTCTTTACATTGACAGTCACAAGCTTTCTCTGAAGTTATTTCCAATATATCTTTCTCCCCGTTTGCAGCCTTGAGGATAAAGACAAATAAACAAAGGCGAGCAAGCGCATTTCTGTCCTGTACCGTATGTTGCCAAAAATAGTAGTCAGATGGAAAAGATTTTTCCAGAAGTCTTCTGCTGCATAATCTGTTTCAAATAAAGATAATAAAATAAACAACTGTTTATAAAGAGAATGTGAATGAGCAGGGCTCCCCTGCTGCCTGTTGTAAGGGCGCTCAGTGCAGACGTTGTCTGCGAGAATTCCTGATCTGGCATACAAAGTTCTGGTTTTTATCTCCAACCCCCCTGCTCTGAAGCACTAGGGACAGATTTCAGAAAACCTATGTTAAATACAGCACCCCAGGAAACTCCCAAGTTCTGGTGTGAACAGGGAAGTTTTGTGATGCAGACCCCTGGATCCTCACCTCCATCGTCTGCAGGCAAGGTATTTGAGTGCCCCCTCTCTGTCTGTTTGGCTCAATGGTGGGAAATGTGGACTGGGAGACCTACCAGTTTACTTTGCTAACAGGCACTGCAGTGCAAGCTGTGATCCATGTCAATACTGACCCAGCCAGAGGTGTCACTTTGATGGAGCTGCTGCTCAGTTCCCTTTTAGCACGGATGTTCACGAGCTCCTGGAGATAGGAGTATGGCCACTTTCCAGAGCTCTGTGTTTCCCTTCCAACATTGCTGTGGAAGTCTTCAAGAATCAGCTCTGTTTGGAGATTTCCAACTCATCTTGCATTGAGAGTGGTGGCCAGAAATCTGTACAGAGCAGCCTTTCACACCACAATATGTTTAAGAAAGTCTGCCTCTGATCCTGGCCACATAGCTTGAAAAGAAGAGGAGCAACAAATGAACAAGTGCCAGGGCATGTGGGAAAGGAAAAAGTGGCCCAAACTTGGGATTGCTTTTTCTTTCTTTGGTTATTTCTTTTTTTTTTTCTGGGAAGATTTTATTCAAATTTTGTTCTTTGCTTTGGATCCATATTCCTATAAAAGATTAAAAAAACTAAACCCCAAACCTAAGTACACAGAGAAACACAGATTTCCCGTCACAAGGAAAAGAGGAGAGAGGACCTACATGGCAAGCACAGGGAGAAGATTGCCAGAGGTGGAAGTTTTCTGGGATCTGCAAGTTGGGTTCAGCTGGTTACGAGTAAGAGGGGCTAGATGTGAATATTGGATCCCTCTCTAATTTGATTCTTATGGCAGTGATTATATTTATATACAGCCTGCAGACTCCAACCAAGTGTGGTGTCTCCAGGGATGGCACAGCCACACGCAAAAGTGTTCCTACCCTAAATTGTCTGTAGTCTAAGCCAACAACAACTGAGAAGGGAAATGGAAGAAGAGAAAAAGGGGTGGTCACCAGGAAGGTTTGGACATGAGGTTTTGATTCAGGCTCCTCTCCTGCCAGAGAATCTGCCTCGATCTCTGCAAATCTCATCCCTTTTTCACCTTGCCCTTGGCTCTGCTGTCTCTGTGCTGATCCTGCTGCCTGGCCTCCAGCCTTCAAAGTTTTGCTGAGATTTGGGGTAACAAGCTCTTAGTGGCACCCTGCAACTCTGTGTTACAGGAATGATGCAGGAAGACAGACAACTGTCTTTTCCCTTGGAAACACAGAATCTGGGCCCCTTGCCTGGATGGGGGCCTGAAAATGTGAATCTCTTTATAAACTTGGGTTATCCAGTTTATAGTACAATTCCCTGGCAATGGGTCTTTCAATGAGCTTTTCTTTCCTTCTGTTTATCACAACTTTTCATTCTTCATTGTACAGTTCTGTTCTATTAGGGTAAGTTTACGTGTTATGAGCAGCGTGAGGTTAGATAAACCAGAAGGAAAGGGTTCCTTTTTTTAATTACAAAATTACTGCCTGATACCATGGATATGGGAAGATCAGTATTTGCAGCTTCTGCCTTTTGCTGGATTTATTTAAGTCATTAATTCTGGAATTAGGGTAGTATTTGCTCTCTCTCCTCCCTCCCTGCCTTCTCACCTCTCCTAAATATTTTGTTTACCTGCGGAGTGGTTCTGCAAACTGGTTCCCTTCTCACCCATCCACTTTAACTGCATCCAAGGCTTCCTTTTAGGAACAAGGAAGGGAGGCAGGCTTGGCTTTTCCTTTCCCATCCAGCCATTTCTGGGCTTTATTTAATTTTTAGCTGTTTTATTTAAACGTTCATAAACTTGGGGCCTAAGCCGGGCTTAAGAGTGCACCGGGAAAGCGTTAAAAAAACACATCTTGAGCAAGGCTGAGAAGAATTCATTGATGCCAGGGCAATGTGTGTTTGATAAACATATGGACTTAGAGGCAGATAGGAGCAAGGAGGCAGTTTGCCTGCATATAGCTGTATTATTTATGGATGTCTTTGCTGTGCAGCGAGGACCAGGTTCTGTTTAGCTCCTCTCTTTGGGTGGTCCGCGAGAGATTCTGAGTAGCCTTCAGTAGCCTTCAGGCATAATTGCCAGGCATGCTCTTGTATCTGAGATAGCTTAATAAAGCATTACATATCTTACTGCTTCTATATTTTATTACCTAACCCAGTGCATGCGGTCAGCGGGTAATTAAATTCAGCTGTGTTTTTACTCTCTGTTTTAAGGTCGAAGTATGAATTTCTCCACGAATTCTTTGAAACGGACTAATACGATGCATGCATGATAAAGGCAAGGCTAATCAGAGCCAGACTGTTAGTGCAATATAAGGTTGCCCCAGGTGTAATTTATTTTCATATTATTAGTGGTTTTACTGTTGAACATATTAGAAGACGAAGAAGAAATAATAATTCTTTTCCGTGTATGGCCAGAAAGCTACAGGCTGGGTTGAGAAGCTGGGTTTTCTTTTCATTTCTATTTTATGCCACGTTTCAGCTCAACCGCTCGCGCTCCGTACTGAAGTCGATTTCAATTAACCTATTCCTTCATTAACTCACTCTCTAAGTGCAGGAGGATATTGCTAGATTGCTCCGTGCCATTATGAAAAGGATTGTGGTGCAGCCTTTATTAAAAGCAATGTCTGCAGTGGAATGTATGCTGGAAAAAGCTTAAACAAATCTTTTTCTTGGATTTGACCAGCTGGGGCTGGAGGGGCTGCGTGGGCTCCAGGAGGTGGAGTATTTTCACTGGGGGTTGAGAGTGTCTTGGGAGCCTGGGGTGGCTGTGAGGTGGAGAGGAGGAAAGGGGCAGCTGGCCCCAGTCTTGTGGCTCAAATCATAGAGCTTGGGCAAGACCATTTGTGCTTGGGGCTCTGTGGTTGTCATGTCAGGAGTGAGGGTTGGCTGGGTGAAAGGGAGAGGCAGCAAAATCACAAATGCAGGACCCAGCCCTGCTGCGCTCAGGGGATTGATTATCTGGGGAACTCATTGCAGGAGGGAAAGTGGACATTTGTAAAAGCTTTCTGGGATATCCAGAGTTACAAGGGAGTTGCTGTGGGGTTTTTCTCACCCTGGTCAAACCTATTTTATAACTGATGTTCTCTCTCCCTTCAAAACTGGCCTTGCTTATCTCCTTAGACCACCCCATGTGCAATCTTGCTGTTGCTGCAGCATACCAGTTGTCAGTGCCAGAAAATTGTTTCATGAGCAGCAAAAACAGAGACCTAAGTTCCTGGAGATTGGCGCCCCAGGGTCAGCACACAAAAGACATCTCAGGTGCCTGCTGGTGGCTGAGCCTTAACCTCAGAGAGGCTCTCTTTCCTTGGTGAATATTCATTGAAAACTCACAGGAACATGAGGTGTGATTCATCTCTGTGCCAGAGGAAAAAAAGAAAAGGAAAACAAGTCAGCACCATTTTTTTTTTTTTTGGTGGGGAGAGATGAGCACATTCAGGATGCATTCATCTGACTCAGTTTCTTTATGACATGCTCAATACCATCTGTTTACATTAAGGGATTAAAAACAGGAGGAGAAGGCATCACATTAGGTGTGATGAACCTTTATGGTCTTCCTCCATGGGTAAAGATGTGTATGAGATTAACCACTGGACTGAAATCCACTGGAGATGATCCCAAGTGTGCATATAAGGCTATGTGGACATCATGGAAGGAAGCTCCAAAAACCTGTGACTTTTGAGGGGGAGGACTGGAGGATAAACCCCTGACCAAACATGACAAAGCTATGGCAAATGTGCCAGATAAAATGCTGACATTTACCACAATGTTGCCCTTGTTCACTCCTGCCTAGTGACCCAATGCAATGGATTAAACCCTCCTTGGCTGAAGTTCTACTCCAGTGCTGGGGAAAACCACCCTGCAAGTAAAAAGCCCCTCTCACATCACTTCTAGGACATTTCTTTTGACACTGTCCTTTCAGACAGGTGGCTTTTGATCCTGGTCAGGGCAGAGGGCTGGACAAAGGGTGGGCACATGCAGCTGCTCGTGAATCTGTCATGATCACTTGGGCAAAGCTCTGCGAACTGTAATCTGGCATTGCCCAGGTGAGGTTCAGAAGCAGCAGAGAGCCTGCTTTAACACACAGGAACTCAGGCTGATGTTTGACTTCTGCTTCTGCTTCCCCAGCTGTGAAGCAGTGAAAGAAATGTCCCCTCTCTCACAGCCGACTTTTGCTTTTGAATTAATGTTTGCAAAATACTCAGAGCTCCCAAGCTGATGGGGCTGCAAACCACACAGCTCGACTCTGTTGTCACCAATTGGAAAGAGCCATGCTGGGCTTGGGATTTAGTCCTATAGAATTAAGATTATTTTATTGTTCTAGGAACGATAGGGTGGTCTGTCTGCTAAATTACAGTACTCTCTGGGCTGGGCCAGTGCTTTCCCTGCCTGTTTGGGGTCAGGATTTGGCCCTTCCTGGTTTCATGTTTTCCTACTGAACTCATGAACCTGTATCAAATGTCGTGCAACAAGAACTTGATGGTGCTACTCTGCCAGCAAGAAAGGGCTTCCCAAAAATCAGAGCTTTCCTTCCACTGAACTCAATCCCTTTCCCCCTCTCTTTCCTTGCTATCCTCCCCCATCCCATCCCCGTCAACCCAATAGAAAACCACCTCCTGAAGCTGGTGAGCCCAAGAACTGCCTGGGATCCAGGAAAACTTGATAGTGTGCAGATGCTGTTCTGTCTCTCGGTAATATTTACTTTTCAGATGGATCTTAAGTAAGCGTGAGGCTAGGAGACACTGGAGTGTTTCTCAGCATGATGAAACGGTCATCACCTCGTCCAGCTGGAGGTGGGAAGCCCTTCCCTAAATTTTCTCACCCTCCTTGGCCTTGCTTGGGGAGCGGGTGGAGCTGGACCAGCACCCCTGTTCCCTGATCCCTGACTCACTCAGTGACCTGGGTGTGGAGGAGAAAAAAAATCTGCTTCTCCTCTCCAGCCCCCCCTCCCCAAACACAGTCTGGGATTTGTTCAGGCACTGTGAGACTGGGATTGACTTTTCTCCATCTCCTTTTCAGCCTGTGTCCCACAGGCAATGCTGAGGGCATGGAAATGCCTGTCTGCTGCTGGAGTGAGCAGAGGGGGATGCCCTCCCTGTGGAGGACACCAAGGGGATGTGTTTGGGGGGATGAGGAAGCAAAGGGCTGCCTGAGCCTGTGCTTCCCAGGCCTGGCTCTGGGGATGTACCCAGCCCTTGCCGTGCAAAGGCATGTCCTGGGGCCCCGGCGAGCTCTTTGGGGATTTGAGGTTTTCTCCAAGCCCATCTCTGATGTTGGGATCTGACTGGAACACATGCGGCAAGCTAATCGCGTGCATCTGTGCCTTTTAAAAGCGCGGTCGCCTGCTGATTGGGTTTAATTCTTTATCTTATTCCTGCTAATCCGTTTTCCAATCTGGTTCCCATTTGGAGACAAATTCCCCCAAACCCCAGCCACTGGTGGGATGGATGTGTGGCAGCAGAGGCAAGGGGGGGAGAGAGCAGAGAGGTGCTTTCTGTGGGGCAGTTACAGGCCGAGGAAAGGACACAGTGCCCCGTTAGATGCTGGATAACAAAACCCCACCCGACTTGTGCCACAAATATATAACAGCCTCATAACTGTCTCCGCTTGGGATCCCACCTCCCGCGGGCTGCTATTGCCATGAAAACGTGACAGCAGCGCTCTGCCAAGCATCCGAGGAATAACGGCCTCAAGATTTTATTGCGTGGAAAGATTCTCTTCAAACACACCCTGGAGCTGGCCCGGTGGTCCGGCAGCAGTGTAACGACCTGGGCTGCTGTGGGTTTTACACACAGCTGGAAGGTGGCAGTGCCCCTGAGTTTGCTGTAGGGCTGATGAGTCCCTGGAGGCTGTGCTGGCCCCTTGGCAGCAGCCAGTGTTTCCCAGCCAGGGAAAGATGTGCTGGATGTATCAGCTGTCCTCCTTCCTCCCCTCGCTCCCTCTACTTGCCCTGACCTCCAGTGTTTTCATGCTCAGAAGCTGCCAACAAGGGGGAAAAGGGCAGTTTTCCTCTGCCAAGGGAGACAGGGGAGATCTGCGATCTTAGGGCTGGGAAACCCTGACCCTGCCACTCCTCTGGTCTTTGAAAAATCGTTAACTGTTGCACCTTTCTTTCTCTTCCTTTTTTCCTCTTGATTAACCTCTATTCCACCTCAGATCTCTGTGGTATTGCTGCAGATCCTGGTTCTACTCAATTGCAAGTTTTCTGGGGGCAGAAGCTCCTGTGATGTGCTGCTGTCATGGAATATTTCTCAGGACCCACAGGGCTGGTTTTCCCTAGGGAAAAGTGCATGTTGTTAATGTGACTGACCTAGCACCAGGTGAAATCCATGCGACCAGGTGTGTTTTGGTATGAGATAACCGTGAGTCCCTGTGCCTCCAGATCTTCAGCTTGTCCTGCTACTTTGATCACAACTCAGTTTTCTATGCTTTCAACCCAGATGTGTAAGCTCCAGGGCTGTCGTCTAGTACAGCTCAAACCCAACCAATAAATAAAGCCCTTCCAATTTCTCATTATTAAAAATCGGCAGCAAAAATTTAAATCCACAAAGAAAAAAAAATCAAATTGTGCAATCAAGGAATTGATGCCTGATACAGAGTATTTTGGAGGCTGTGTTTCCTGAGGTGCATGTACTAGCTCTGATTCCTTGCTTTGAGTCCAAGTACGGGCTCTATTCTCCCAGCATCCTTAACCATCCATGGTGTAAGCAGCATATTTTTTTTTGTCTTGAAAAATACACCCCCCTGTAAGAATACCTTGCAATTTGCAGAAAGGTAGAAGGGTTATGGTTGGGAAGTAACAGGAAAGTACAGGAGGCAAATGAGAAATGGCTGATTTATTCTGCTGTAATAAAGGCCCAGAAGATGTGGCTCTTGTTCCCAGATTTATCACTGGTTTGCTCTGTGGCCTTGAACGAGCCATTTCACTTCCTTCTGTCTGCTTCTCCTCCTGCTCTTTGGCCCTCGAGCTTACGAGCTCTCCAAGGCGAGCGGGCTCTGCCTGGTGCTCGTTCAGCAGGATCAGCTCCCACAGCCCTCAACTCCTGTTTGGGAGTTGTTGGGACCTATGTGTTGGTACAGCAACCCACGTGCTGAGAGCTGGGACCCTCTGGAGCTGGGTAATAAATAAGGGATTTTTAAAAAAAATGCAGAAATGTAGCTAAAACAGAGGAATGGAAGGAAATAACCATTTCAGACCTCTCAGAGGAATAACAGAAGAAATAGCGAGCATATATTTTTTTTTCTTGATCCTGCAGCCCTAGCAAATTGTGGGATCGATGGGTGATGAGTTTGAAAGAACTGTGTATTTTTAATCTGTTTCCAAGTGTACGTGTGTGCACATGCATAAAATCCACAGTGCATTTTATAGGCTGGGCAAAAGGCACATGAGTGGAACAGCACGTGACGTGGCCGTCGAAAGAACCCGTCACCCAGCTCAGGAAAAAAATTATGGCTGTGGCTCTAAGCATTTTTTATCATTTCCATCTCTATTGACTGACATGTGTTTTCTTCCTTCCCTGACCCAGAACACCAGGACTCTGAAACTACTGAAATGTTTGCACAATCTTGAAGCATTTATTTAAAAGTTGCTTTTCCCTGAAGGGTAGGTACTACAGCCAGATTCAAAGTCAGATCAAAAAAACCAAACAAATACTATCTTTACAAGCCCTTCATATCGGTATGTACCAGAGGACCTATCAGCTTCCTTTTCTTTTTGGCATGCTGACAACAGCCCAGTGCCTCAGGCAGAGAGCTGGAGTATGTGTTTACAACCCTTTCAAATTCACAGGCCAAACAGGAAAAGAAGGAAAATGTCAAAAATTACAAATAAAACAGTTGATCTTCAAAAGCAACGAGGCCTGCAAATGAATAATTTTTAGGCATGCTGTATCAGATTTCTTAAATATTTGTCACAGCTGTGAGTTGCATAGTGCAGTGTTTGTTAACCTTAGAACTTGTCTTAAGTGCTCTCACGAATAAATTTATTTATACTGAAAAATCCAAGTGTCTTAATAACTAAAACGTTTTTCAGAGGAGCTTTTCCTCTTTTTTTTTTTTTTAAATGCTGCTGCAGAGAATCCTTCCCCATATGATCAACATATTGCAGCTTTTCTTCAGCAGAGAGCAGGAGTGATGATAGAGATAATGAGAAGAGGAAAAAAAAACAATGGGAAAGAAAGAGGTGGCAAAATGATGGGACTTGCCCATTTCTTGGGTTTTTGGCACGGACCCACTGCAGTGTGACATCCTTTGGGTTCCAGGTACATCATGGCCTTGGGTGTGTTGATTTTCTAGACCTTTCTGGTCTTTGTGGAGATCTTGCCTGAGGAACTGAGGCACAGAAAGGTTTGCAGTGGGAATGGTCTTGCTTACTTTAGAGACATCTCAGTTGGAGGCATCTGGCCCTGGTTAGTGTAGATTTCCCCTACAGTCAGTGGGGAGAGACTGCAGTTCCACAAGGTGATCCTTCTTATCCTAAGTCCTGAAGTTGCTCCGAGGAACATATTTCCCCCCCCCGGCTGTTGTGGGATCCCGAATGACTAGTTTGGATTAGACACCTCTGGAGTCACTGGAGATGAATCTCACTTTTCCCAGTTTCTTGGGGAAAGTGATGAGAAGCAGACAGTTCTTGGTCCAAGTGCTTGGTCAGGTACTGAAGGCAGTGTATGTGAGTGGTTTGGGTTTACCCAAACTCCCTGAAGACTGACTGCAGAGATATTATTTGGCAACCTGCTCCGTGCAAAAGAGAGCGCTGATGCTTTCTGCTCAGCCTGGGCAGGCAGATGTGATTTGAACAAGCCACTTTTTAGCTCCAAGTTATGTCATTTTGAAGGGAGAAAGAAAATGTTACAGCCTACACAGCCTATCAGATATGGTTTGGAAAACCAGCACAGCTCCTTTGCCCAAGAAACTGGAAAGAGGCTGAAAGCAGAGTACAACCAGTACCTGTCAGAATAGCTGGGGAGGAGATGGAGTGGTCTCCACTGGAAGTCTTCAAGAATTAAATAAGGGTTTTCTCACTCCACCTTTTGATAGTGAAACCTCCTAAAATATCTTCTTTTATGTACTCTGTGGATCTGTAGGTCTCCGTGTACACTACAGATGACAATTTCAGGTCCAGCTAAAGGGTGCAATTCCAAAGTGGGATCTCCATCAGGCAGTTGCTGCTGTGGTCTAGCCCAGCTGCCAGGGTATCTGTGCAAGCCAGCATGGTATTGATTAAGAAATCCCTACTGTGATGCACAGAGTAAAAAGAGATGTATTTAAAACCGCTCTTTTGGCAGTACTTGCAAACTTTTTTGTTTTGTTTTGTTGAGAAAAGCAATCCAATGTGAATAATCTTTTCCTGTAAACGCGTAGAAAACCTTTAATCAAATACAAATTAGTCCTAGGCATGAGAAATCAATGTTTGATGAAAACGTATCTTAGTCATGGCACATAAATAGCTCTTCACAGTCAATATATAATCTTGCATCATTATGAAAGGAAGTGATCATTAAAAATATAATTTGGAGAGCAATATTTTACCTCCTAGTTGTCACAATTCACCTCCCCCCACTTTCTGCACACAGTTCTGGACGGGGTTAATCCCCAAATGACTTGCAGCACTCTAAATCAGGAGTAACAAACCCTGACTTTAAGCAAAGGTTCTTGGTGTAAAACACAGGAGGGTCTAATCCTGTTGCCTGAGAAAAAAAATGAAAATGTCTTAGGAAAATACAACTGCATTGGCACTGCAGAGAGAAAAAATAAAGCAAAATACTTTAAACTTCTAAAGTAATATTTCTTTTCAGCTTCACCTGTGCTTTTAGTCCTCTAAATCAGTAAGCTGTTATAAAGGAAAATTATATGTTCCAATCTCCTGATGAATTGTGCACTGAGATTTTGCATTAGTAACCATGAGCATTTACACTTTCCTAAGATTAAAGGCAGTTTTTCCAAAGCTCTGTCTGCTTATTAATTAGTGTCTGATGAAGACAGATTGCAGACAGAAATAGTGGTTAGAAAATGGAGCTAACCTTTAAGACTAAATTAATCTCAGTTTTAATGGGTTTTAGTATGATTTACAGGTTTTGTACATTTTCTGGTAAGTTTCCAATAGAAATGAAAGTGGGTACTAGCACAAAAAAAGGCGGCCGAGTAAACATGGTGAGAGCAGATCCTTAAGAGTGACAGATCCATAACAATCTGCTAGAATGGTCTTGTAAATCTTTTCAAGTGCTCAATGAGGCCAGAGGTTTTGAAGGATCAGATCTTCAGTCCAGCACCACTTGGAGAGGGTCTGCTGCACTTCCAGGGCAGTCCCAACTGGTACTACTATGGACCAACCTCCCTCATGGCAACATCCTCCAAGAAGATGGGAGCAGGACCAAGGCTGAATAGAGGTATCCTCAGGGATATCTTTATAAGGGGAGATTTCTTCCTAAAAAAATGACTTCTTTTAGGGGGTTTTGCTGCCTTACCCCTTGGAGCAATTGAGTAGATTATCTGTGCCTGGGAGAAAGTGAAAGCTGAGTTAACAGCAGTGTGACCCCACTGCTGTGTCTTAAACAGAGGCCATGAAATTTTTTCAGAGTTCTCCTAAAATCAGCAGCTGTTTTATTTTCTAGCATTTAATTTTTATATTGTGCTGTCAGGCAACATGTGACGTTAAAAGCAATGATAACAAAGCATGAGGGAGAGTTGGCTTTGGGGAAAAACCTGTTCTTGTACAACTAGTTAACATGTGTTTCCATAAATCTGCAAATCTACTTCAGTGGGCTTTGAACATAATCTGGGCCTAGTGAAATGCAGTCAATTATACATCTATTTTAATAGTAAACCAAGTTTCAGAATGCTTGTATTGTTACGTAAGTGCTTAGAATTCTCCTACTTCTATCATATTTCCTTGGCACCTCATTTGAATTTACATGTATCTGAGGTCATAACTGGAATGGAGGTTCTGCTTTTGGTTAACTTTGGAGCATAGATCAGCTATCATGAGTTTCATGGAAACATGGTCATTTTAGCAGCTTGCAACAAAAAAAATCATGAGAGTTCCCTTCTGTCAGTGCAGGATTGTTGTGTCATAACATACCATGGAACAACTGCCACTGCAGATAAGCTTCTCTGTTACCCTGAATCAGTGTGATTTCATGGGTCTGTGCCATGGTGGTCTTGTTTTTGCTCCTTGAGGGTCTGATCCAGCAGGGATGGGCAGGTGGAGTTTGCTTGGAGATGAAAGAAAAAGCAGGTGAAATTGCAATAAGGAGTGAGATCAGAAATGTGCACCAGCTTTGGGGCACCCAGATTCATGAACCCTTTTGCACTTAGGATTTTGACACTCTTCTAGTTCCATCATAATAGTTTTAGGTTTTTTTATTTCTAGTGAAGTCAGTCTAAGCTCTGTATCAGGACAGTGGGTAAAGTCAACTCCAAATATCTCCACAGGTGATGGTTAGAAGTATGGTTTTCAGTCCATGCTTTCCCAGCCTCTGGCACCTCCAGTGATTGCGTAGACAGCACAAACTGCAAATAAGGGCTCCAAAATGCACTCTATTTCCAGCTCTGGAAACGCACTGAAAGGCAAATAGCTCTGGTCTTTTCCTTCACCTTGACTGATTTGATGTTGCTGCCAGGGGGAAAAAAGCAAGCTTTTTTTTTTTTAATTTATTAAAATAAAATCTCCTTTAAATAATTTTAGAGTTCCGAGATAACAAACAGCAAGACAAAGATCACAGCTGAAGGCTTTTATACCATCAGAATTGTTAGTCATTGTCTTTGAGCTTTGTATAAATAAATGATTGATGCCTCAAAACAAGACCCTTGAAGGTGTTTTTATAAGGCCACAAATGTGTCAAGCAGACTTATTAGATGTGAAGGGAATGATTATTTGTACAAAGTGAAATGAACATGTGCAATAATATTGTAAAATGTTTATTAGTCTAGAGTGTGCTGAATTTTCCTAAAATATATCAGGTTCTCAGTTTGCACTTAATGTAGTGTTAGGTATGACGCTATATCCTTCCTAGGCTATTTTCAGTGAGCGTTATGCTTTTTGCAGAGTAAATCATGGGTTTGTGTCCTTTAGAACAAGGGTATTATCAAACGTGAGGCAATGCTACCTGTCTAGAAATCCAGCGTGAAGGAAAACATGTACTGATCAAAGGGTGGTTGATCAGATTGTGTCTATTGAGCAAATCTTTGTAGAGCAAGTGGGATTCAAAGCCCTGGGAATGCTGGAGCATCTTGCCCCTTTGGTGGCTGTCGTTGCAGCTGGGCTTCAAAGGATGAGCTCCCTTGCTGGTAACTCTGTCCCCACATGTTACATTTCCACTCAAAAGAGGGGATTCTGCCCAGTGATGCTTTTGAGGTGAGCAGAGCTACAAAGGGGTGTTTAGTTACACGTTTCTGAGTCCCCTTCTTTGCACTTGTGTTCAACCATCAAGGCTTGACCTGTTAGTGGAGGGTAAGAGCAGCAAGGCAATGACTTTGTCCAATCAGTTCTCCACTTTCTTTCCCTCTTTCTCTGTGTCTGCAGAGATGATGGGGCACCTGCAAGTTTTGTGTAGGTAGGAATTAACCTCTGAGGACCTGGCTTAAATACTCAGTGATGCTCTGGGACTCTCTGTGCTGCAACTAGAAAACTTGTGGGGGCATTGAATGTGGGGCCTTGGTGGTCTGTTGCACCATTCTTAGGATGGATAAATTGTGCTGGGTTTTATTGTCTCCTTTTTCAATCAGGGTATTGGCTCTGCAGTTGAGTTCTTCATTGGTTCAGTGCTCTGTCCCCTGACTCTTTGAGGTGTTTAATGACACATTTGTGGGGGGGTGGCAAGTTAGGTCATGCAGATCCATTTTGCCTTCTCTTCAGACATATACCCTGTTAATGGGCTTCAACTGGACAGGACCTGTCAGTCCTTCTTCAGGAAGGACATTTAGGGAGTCTTTGCTAACAGACAACCTGAAACAGAGATTCCCACTTTAATGACACAAAGCCTACCCCAGATTTGGGGTTTTCTACAAAAGCCCTTCTGCAGACCATCACTGTCCTAGTGGGATTAGCTTCAAGATGATTGATGGTTGTACTACGTTTTTCTTCTCTTACTGTACCCTGCTCAAGGATGCTACTTAGAAGTGCTATTGGTTGCAGAAACTTTTACATGCAAGCCTAGCACAATTGTTATCCTTTTAATATTTTCTTTAAGGCACACAGTATTGAAAGGACATGTCTTGGAAATTCCTTGGGGAACTCCATGGAAGTCATCCATTTGGAGCTCGTATACTTACTCAAATTTTAATGCATTTCAGATAATTGTTAAAAGGCTGCTTTTTGGTTCTGTCAGTTCAAAGAACTGGTTGGATTTAACAAAGAAATTAGGGGATCACACCTGGAAATAAAGCTTGCTGTGAAAAGTTTCAAAGAACTGGTTGGATTTAACAAAGAAATTAGGGGATCACACCTAGGGAATAAAGCTTGCTGTAAAATGTTTTCTGTGAAAGCCAGAACCAGGTGAAAATCACTTAGTTTCAGGTTTCATTACAAATTTGAAAACCATATCTCAGGTTCACTGAAAGGTTGGTTAAGGGTCATGCTGCAGGGCCTGGTTTGGAATGAATGTGGCTGATTTATGTCGTTTGCAGCAGAACTTGGTTTCATTCATTACTTTGACCCAGGTTCAGGGGTCTGCTCCTCTAAGCTCTCCTTGTGTGTTGAAGTCAATGGGAATTCCCTCTGCAGAGGCCTTGGAGGATCCATCTCCATGAGAAACTCAAGGTTTTGATTGCTTTAAATGCTGGCTTTATTTCAACCCCTCACCACCTTCTCTGGTGGAAGTCAGCCTGATTCCATGCTTGCCAGATGAACTGCTCTGTTGCCCCCAGGTGCAGATCCAACCTGAACTGCAGAACCCAGGAGCCAAGTAATCTCACCAGAAATTTGCACAAATCCATCTGTGCTGAAATCCCTGACTCCCACACAGCCCTGCCAGAGAGTCCCACTGCCAGTCTGCAGGCAGTCAGACCCACAGGTTAAAAGCTAGACCAGTGTGGTGTTGGTTGAATATCAACCACATCCCTGACTAATGAGCATCTGGTTCCCCTTACCATTAAGGATATCCATGTGACTCACAGACAAGGTCTTGCAGACCTGGCTGTTGATACAGAAGGATCAGTCACTTCATTTCCATTCCCCAGGGTTGCTGATCTTTCCCACTCATGCTTCCAGGCAGTTCTTCATGTCCATGTACTGGAAAGGCAAGAAAAGAGTGAGAAGACTGAATATCTTCTTGACACCCCAGAAGCATCCACTGGAGCCTCATCACCAACTGGAACCTTTTTGTCTTGCTCTTTTCTAGTTATTAATCTCTTGCAGATGCTCCCACAGCAGCATTCCTGTGGGAGACAATCGACGTCAGTATGGATTCCTTGCCTCAGTGTTACCAGAGTAAGAAAAAAAGCTGCCCCAAAGTTCTGATTAATCCCTCAAAAGCAAGAACATTTACTCATGTGGCAAACCTGGAAGGCTAGGCTAGCAATTAGCCCTTGAGAAGCTGCAGCAATACTGAGCATTCATCTTGAAATCAGAGACTGGGCTTGCTAAACTTGGTGCCTGAGCTGGGATCTGTAAACATTAAACACAAAATTAATCTGGAAATCGGATTGGTTTGCCTAGCCAACAAGGCAAAACTGAATTTCTTCACTTGATTTCTGCTTTTGTCTCCCTGGTAAAGTCTTTGCTTCCCAAACCAGTGATGTAGACAAGACATGAACCAGTCAGAATCTTCTCAGCATTGGCTGGGGTATCTGTATGATTTCTTGGCTGGGAGGTGCACCCCAAAGATGAGATTATGGCTGAAACATTGTCACTAGGGTGGGATCTGTGGGAAGCTCAAAGAGACAGAAAAGTCTTGTCCTGTGGGGCTGAGGTGAACCCTGTAACACACATTCAGTGGTCCCTGCCACAGGACTCAGCAGAACCTTGGCTCCTGGTGATTACCTGTCAGATAACTTTGTGCATATGTATTTTGGCCACTGGCAAGCATGAGACAGTTCAGCCTAGCTTAAACCTCCTTCTGGGTGGGTAAAATTAATCCAAATTACCTCATGTTTGCTGCAGGCTGGGAACACACACGGGCTGTTGCTGTGGTGGTTCACAAAATGTCAGGTTGGTTGTGCTAGGTAGTGCCAAAGACCTCTCTAATGTGGTAACTCTGCCACTGGTGGTGGTCAACAGGGCACTCCAAAGAAAAACTGCAGCAACAGGGCAAGCGTCTGGTGACATTTTTCCAATATCACTCTTTTGACCTTCAGCATTTTAAGGCTCAAACACAGACAAAAGTTGTGTTTTGTATTTAAGGGAGTGGGATTTTTTCTCTGAGGAATTTGGCTGATCACTTTTTGAACCCACATACATTTTGCAGCATCCCATGCAAGGAATTCTTTAGCTTCACCAAGAGCTGTGGGAAGAGCTGTTTGCTTTCATTTCTTCTCGGTCTCCTCTTTGTTGTTTTCTCCACTGTTTCCCAGGATGTGCTGGAAAGGAGAGTAAACAATTCATCCCTACTCATTGTGGCCAGGATCCCACTGATATCTGTCACATGCCATCTCAGTCATATCTTCTAATTTGAGAAGTGCTTCTCTATTGAATCATGCCTCATGCAGCAGCCATCCAAGACCTTACATCGTGCTTGTCATGTTGTTGGTCTAAATGTGGATGCATGTAAAAGTCATGTGATTCAGGGGCTTTTATTCAGGTCTCTTTCCACTCATAACTTTGAAGAACAAATCGTGTGAAAAAATAAAGCAGTCTGTAATAAGTTAATAATACTATAATAAATAAAGACATTTAAGCCCAACAGAATCTGATTGGTTCATGCTGGTGCCCTCCCCACCTCTTTCTTTCTCATGAGTCAGAGCACCATCAGCAATGCTCCTTTTTACTGATATTCTCCATTCTCCATGTATGTGAGCCTTGGGAATGAAGGATGGGATGACAAAATGTGGTATTAAGAATTTCTCTACAAGGTTAATGGAGGAAATGGGATTGTTTGTTCTTTTAGAAAATGTGGTAGGTTTCTGCCTTTTATCAGAGGTTATTCCTGTTAATTTGCTTAAAAGGCTTGGCCTATTTGGCACGTGAAGGTTCCAGGGTGGAGTAGGGAAGATGTTCAGAATGTCTGTGCTGTGTTATTGAGACACATTGAGCAGTAACCCAACGCCCAACCTCTGTGTGGCCTTTCTGTTTTACATGCTATGGACAAGCACATCACTGTTTTAACAGTCGACTTCCTGTGAAAGGGAGAGCTGGATTTTTATTGATCTTGTGCTGTTTCAAATCCACCTACTCTCAGCTGCATGGTGTTCACTTGGAAAGCATCTGAGGGGATGTTCCTGGAAAAACCTCACTCCTCAGTACAATACAATGCTTTGTTTGTCGTCTTCTTGCTGAGGCCAGTCAGCCCTACTGAATGAACCTCAGATGTTTTGATTTGTTCTTTGGTGAAAGTTTATATGACTTAAGCTATCTTTTTAGCCTTCCCGCCTTCCCCTTTGGGTTTCCTCTAAAGAACAAAGCCATTTGAATTAAATTGCTCTGTATTGGGATTTCAAACATTAATGAATGTTGTTTCAAAGTGTTATCTCATTTGGGGCCTGAAATGACGACGGGCCACCATTCTTGTGCCAGTAGAAGAATCTCTGTGGCTTTGGGATTGTTTGCTATTTCTTTAAACAGATCGGCACTTTGAAAGGGTCATTTGTTTCCATACATTTCTTATTACAAAAGCAAAAATAATGAACAGCTAGAAGGCCAACATAACGCAGCTGTATTATATGTGCTGGGAGACGCAATGTATAGTCTAGCTATTGAAACAGTAGACTGAGGATTATTAAAAAAAGAACCCTTGCTACTATTTCTGACACCCACAGGCGTTGCAATTGTTTATTTTATGTAGGTAAGAAGCCAAATTCTTTGCAGTGGAGCACCTCCTCTTCCCTGGAATCACAGAGATGAAGATGGCCTTCCGACATGGTGCATTAAAGTCCTTAATTTAAATAATGTGTTCCTAGATAAAAACCTTGAAATAAGCCTTTCAGGCTTCCTCTGAAATCACTGTGCAAAGGCTGTATGTAAAAACTGATGTTTGCAGTATATATATTTTCAGTGGAGTTCAATGGCAACAAATATTATGCTAAAAAAGGAATTTTTCTTTTTCTTTTTTTTTTTTTCTAATTTTTTTTTATTTTGTTAAAAGAAGAAGCTGTTGAGTAGCATTCATGGTAATGGATGACTATGGTCAAGTCAGGTCCTTTATTGATAGTAATCCCTGGTCCCTGTGTCATTGAGAACAGTTTCTATAGGTACAAATGAGTCAGTATAAAGGAAGCCAGTATAATACATCAGGCTGGGTGGGAGATTACTTCATTTAACTTCCGCCTCCCTTTCTTTGAGGTCCTATTAAGCTAAATAATGGCAGTCTATGAAATGAAGGAATGATTGAAGTGTGCTTGCAAACCAATTATATCATTCTGGACATGGTCTCCAGCACTCTTTGTCTATGTATGTGTACATGCATGTGTGTCTTGTCTCTCTTGGCTGGGATTCTGACTCTCTTGAAACTGCTGTTTTATGTGCACCAGTTAATTGTGAGAGTCGTTGGTTTTCAGAATTGCTGCTTTTATTCTTTCCCCCCTCCGTAACTGCCAGTTGCATTTTGTGTCACAAAGGGTTTTCTGAAGGGCTGTGCTCCGACTGTCAAGTTTAGAACTGCAACTTGCATTTTGGTCCTCCAGCAAAATCCCTGTTAGCTCCATCTGAAAAGGTGGGGGGAAAAAAAATAGATGAAAAAGATGTTTTGATGAACGTATGCCTTACTTCAATTGCCTCTCTGGGAAAGTCATGGGTGAAAGGGATGTCCGAGGTCAGGCCTGGTAGGGAAAACATGAAAAGATACTTCACACCAAAGCCAAATATTGATTTCTTGCACGAGAGAGGGCAGGTTGGTGAGACCCATCATATCAGGTCATAACACATTTAGTCCTTTGTTTGACTGAGACCAATAATAGAGTTCAAAAATCCATAGCAGATAGTTTTGTATCAAGACATGAGAGAAATAAATTTTGTGCTCACATATAATAAATATTGCTTTATAGAAGACCGAAGGGATTGTATCTGTCATGGAGGAGTTACTTAACATTTCCATCAGATGTCATCCTTTCTCATATCTAGTGGGACTCTTGGATCAGGTGATGTCACGGCAGAGGAAATCCCATGGGTCAGTGGAGCAAGGAGTCAAGAAATAAAACACCTTGCAGATTTGCACACTCATCAATTACCCTTCTTTTAAGATGTGGTGGAAGAAAGGAAACACAAAGCCAGCTTGTGTTTTCCTTGTTCTGTGAAGTGACTGCAAATTTAAAAGTGTGCAAATTTGATGGGGGGAAACCCAGGGGAAAAATGGACCTCCACCAAAAAACTTGTAAACTCTTCTGTAAAGTCTGTATGTCATTCCTGGTGAGATTGAAATGAAATAAATCTATCTCTGGCCATTCATGAAGCACGAAATAATCACAGGATTATGCCATTTCTAGCCATCTAAATGCAAACAATATATATAACAGATCAAGTGACACCAATGGGGCTGTGTAAATCATTAGCGGTTTAGTGCAATAAGACCAAAATGGAAAAGAAAATATCCAAATAGGTGTACTGTGGCACCCATGATCAAATGTGATCAAATAAAAAAATGGGGCTATGTAACATGGAGTTTGGCTCCTTGCTTGCTTTACACTACCATTGATGATTTTGTCTCACACAAAATCCCAAGATTATGAGTGTATGTTGCTTTTTATGAAAAATCCACTTAGAGTGTTTGCTAAGGATTACAGGGTGATTAATAGATGTTTTAAAAAACATCATAAACTGTTAAGGAAGCCAAGAAATTGTGTAGAATCACAGCTTAGAGCTGACTTTTCTAAGGGCTTTGTACTGGTCCGTGCCTCACGGTAATTGTGTTCATCACCACATTACTACACGTTTTAATAATCTCTTGGCTCCTCTTAAAAAGCTTCCAAGTATAACCTTTGCAGGAAGTGAGATAGACATGTCTGTGTATTTGTCTGTTTTATAATGGGAATATTGCTGTAGTTGTGCTGATACAAAAATATATTAGAGTTAAACCCACCCTTTTGTAGTTTATGGTATTATATTATGGGAGAAGAGAGATTGTCACTGAGATGAAGTGGGAACTTACATTTAAACCTCTCTTTTGGTTCATTAAAAACTTGAGTTCAAAATGGTCTTTGGAGGCCATATTTTTGTCTAATATATCTATATATATTTCTTTTAACATCTAAGATGATCCCATGTCCAGACATTCCTTTGGGCACATGGAGGGTCAAGTCAGTTATTTGTAGTCTTGTCACTTGGGAAAAATCTAGTGGCAAAGGTAATTTTGGGATGTGAACATCCACCATTTTAAAGTTATTGCTGTAAGGGTCTGTAGGCACTGTCAGTCTGCTGGAATAGGATGCACAGGTCTCTCTTCCTTTCTCACATCTCCTTCCCCATGAGAGGTTATTCCACCTTTGTACGTATAAAAATGCACTTTATGTGCTCAGCCTTCCAGTGTCTTTATTAACACCAAAGCATTTTGTACTCGTCAGCTGGTCTGTTAAGGTGGAACTTTTCCTGATCATCTGCAGCCAGCCCCTTGAAGAAACAGATTGGTGAGCTTTTAGTTCCTGAAGCAGCTGGGATTGATTGTTTTTTTATAATTTGTTTTTAACTGTCTAAACTTACTGCAAAACCGTAGTGACAGTAGAGTGCTCTGGGACAGTTTAACAGGTCATGGAGAAATTACTGTATTTCCATGTTTATCCCTGGCTTGTTTGTCTTCAAAATATCCTGCAAATGATTGCTCTCAGCAAGTTTTGTGTGCTGGAACATCCTCAGTCTCATCATCCCCATGGTCCTGCACCTGCCTTGCTTTCTTCCCTGATGCCATATGGCCTTGCTCCTAGGTCACCCCATCTGACATGTGTCCAAGTTAAGTGTTATCTCTGCTTAGTGGCATTTTAAGATTCTCTGGAAGACAAGTGGGGGAAAATCAGACTTGCACTCCCTCTGGGATGCAGAGTTTGGGAAACATGTTGTAAAGGAGGCTTGGGCCAAGCATCTTCCCTCAGCTTTTTTCCCCCTAAAATTAGATTAAAGAATCCCAGTACCCTCGGCTGTTTCTCGTGGGACTAATGTCCAGACCATCCGTTCTGGACAGTGACTGAAGCAGGAATTGTGTGACAAAAAACCCTGATAGAGTATGGTGTATTTCAAGACTTTTATAATATAGACAGGAAAAATGCAAAAGTTAAACAGCCATTCTCAACTCCACCATTGCCTGACTTCAGATCACTTGACCTGTGCAGGTTTAATGTTCTCTCTATATAAGTTATTTCTGAGTGCAATAGGTGCTTATATTCTTGATTGATGTATAACTCATAAAAATTTCCATGCCAGTATCAGTATTTATATACAAAGATAACTGTTGCTATGGTTATGTTGTGTCCTGAAAATGCTCGGTCTTTTTTTTTTTCCTATTTATGTTTCAAACAGGGCTTGGTCAAGTAAAGTAAATATCTTGCCTTAATTTAGGTTTTATGTTTGCTGTAAAACTTGTTTAAAAAAAAGAAAAGAAAAGAAACATTAGCATTTCACAGCAGAAACGCAAAAATTTTACATTACCAGGCAAGTCGACTTTGGCATTTTTCCTTTCAGTCAGTTTGTTTTTCTAATATAAAACTAATATGACATAATGTATAATCTAATTTGGAAATTACAATTTACTTGGAAGGATTATGCTGCCAGCCAATACCAACAAAGAAAGAAATTATTCGAGAATGTTTCTTTCCTTCTTAACTTGGTCGATAATTTATTTTTCCTTCAGAAGATTACTTTTTTTCTTTACGACATTTCCTGCTGGTGTGATTTGCATTAGGATTAAATAATATGTTCCATGCTTAACTTATGCACCAAAAAAAGTGAATTATTCTTCTAATTTAAAAAAAAAAAAGGTGCAAATTACTATCTTGTTATGGACTTCACTTTGCTTACTTCACAGCGAAGAGTGTTGATCATTTTCAGATGGCTTGGCAGTAATTACTTTATTTGTCCTGACAGTATTTACATGAAGGGGCAATTTGAAATGGGTAGATCTGTGTCTTTTATGAATAAAGGCCACTAAGATGGCTTAGGAACAGGAGAAGTTGAAAAATGGGTAATCCAACCGTGGTAATTCTGACTAACACTGAATTATCTTGTTGACTCTCGTTAACCACAGAAGTTTAAGCGTTCATCCAACATGTTGTGTTACAATGCTGTGGCATTTCTTCAGGAGCTTCCCATTCACAGCAACGTGCTGGGAGTGTATTAAGTTGTATTAAATGTTCCCATATCTCCTGTGGATGCTTCAGAGGGAGCAGCTTTGTTAGCCTTGAGCATGTAAAGGAGCATTAGGAAAAAGTTCTACCGACTTCTGCTGGAACAAGTTTGTGCCTGGCACAGCAACTAAAAGTGCAGGCTCTAGGTTAAGTGGAGAAAATTAGACACAATGGAGCCATTTAATGAAGAATTCACAGTCCTGAGCAAAATGTGCTGTGGACAAAATAAGAGTGCTCCTAAAAAAACTAAGTATGTACCCACTTCTGATTTCTACAGTTCAATTACAAGTAAGATCCAACTGTAACATTAAGACTAATTTAAAGGGAAGTCTTCTACTGGATTTGGGTGGTATTGGAGTGGGATTTGGAAAATCTGCACTCAGTTATGGCTCTGCCACAGACTTTTAATTTTAGCCTCTGGCAAGTCACTTATCCTTGGCATTCCTCAGTTTCCCATCTGTAAAAGCAGGGTCATGTAATTTCTCCCCATTCTTTCCCTCTTGCCTATTTAGTCTTGCATTTCTTTAGGGGGTTCTTTCTTGCAGTGCATTTCTAGTTGTTTTTTACAAGTGTCCTGCACAATGAGACCTTAGTCTCAGTTGGCATCTCTGCTGTAATACAGATAATATTATTGTTGACAGCTGTTGTTGTATCTGTGTAATGTAGTAGCATAAAGCAATAAAGCTTCCTCCCCTCCTGGTATTTAAAACTTAGAGAACAGTTTTGTTGACTCTTCTTCTTGTTTGTTCTTCAATAAAGTTAGCTCAAAGCTTTTTTCTGGAAGGCTATCTGAGTACTCATGGTAGTAAACTAGGACTTTGAATGAACTCAGGGTACTGCCATCCTGCTGTAAAGATCTGCCTTGTGTTGTAGTTCCTTATCTTGAAACCTTGGAGATATGCTGATATCATAGCAGGTCATCTACAGAGTAGGTAATTGGGATCATCATTTTAAGCAGCTTGTTTGAGTTTTTAAAACGTTTTTTTCCTGCTGTAAGTTATTCTGTTCTTCTGAAGCTGAAAATTAAACTGTGTGAATTTTCAGTTTGTTTAATTTATTCCAGAATGTGGTCTGTATCTTTGTCCTTATTTCCACTGACCCGCTGGATTTGGTGGAAAAACTGACACCTAGCTGAAGGTCTTAAAAATACGTTAAAAAACCTGCTTTATCCAGATTCATGAAAACCTGAAGCTGGGTGAAGAAGGCTCTTAACTTCCCCTGCAAGACCTTCAGCTTGAGCTCAGCCTGAGGACTAGACACTGGAGAATCTAGAGTACAAACATCTCAGGACAATGAATTTCACAGGCTCTGCTGCTCATGAAACATCCTAACATGGCAGGGTTTGCTGTACGTAGAGCAAGACCTGGGGTATCTTCCCAAACACAAATGGTTCTGTGTCTAAGGTGCCTTCCCTGTTTAACCCAGCCCTTCCTCCTCCTGCCCCTCTGTTTTAGGACAGGCAACAGAGTGTTCAGCCAGCATCAGGGCTTGGCAGTGACAGACACCACGCAAACCTGCCCCTTCCCCAAGGGATCTGGTGTGTAAATAGGTGCAGGAACCACAAACCATCTTGGAATAACTTGAATTCCAGCCAGAATAAGCACAGAAAAACCCTTTTGTTTGGACATAAATATCATCGACCTTCTGCTGTGGTTGCTGGTGTCAAGTTTAGTGCCGAAGTCCAAGGGCAGTTGATATGGCAGCAGCAGACAGCAAGTTCAGGGCAGGCTGTAAAGATCTGTGTGTTGTTGCTGCTGTTTCCAGCCTTCATTACCAGACTTGAAGATAGAAAACAACACAGAGATAAGGCAAATGATCTCATTTTTATTGAGTGAGTTTGGCCTTGAGGATTGTCCACTCCACAGCTTCACCTAAAAGTCAATCTTTGAGAGATTCGGGAAGGCTTAACAAGACTGTGAAATGCATTTGGAAAATGAGTATGGACGCGCTGAAACACCCTCCAGTATATCCCACCGTAAAAGATGCGTATCAGGTTCCTTGTGTGGCATTTGAAGACTATAAACATGTTGCCATGATTTGCTGCGTTTCCTGAGGGTTTACAAAAAAAAGTGGCCCTTTTAGGGGATTGCCATATTGAGATTGACAATTTGATGTAAACCATGGCCCGACGTCGAATGTTCTGTTTAATGCAATTCTGTGTTTGTCAGCTGTAACCAATTACGCTTTTCATTGTGCTCAGTGACACCGACAAGGCTCCTTTTTACCCACTTATTGCTAATACCATTTTATACACCTTCCATGGCCAAGCCCTGTTGGAAGCTGTGTTATGTGTATAACCTGCTGCTCCTCTCCCTGTGTGCCGGCAAAGTGTGAGACACCCAGAGCAGCTTTGAGTTCTAGGGAGCCTTTTGTGTGGCTTGGAGAATGGGGTCTTGAGGAAAGCACCAGGACCTGGAGCTGAGTAGCAATGGGATAATAATTTGTAGCTCAAAACTGCAGCTGAGATGTTTGTGGAGGATTGTGCCTGTATACTCGGGCTGCTAATCCTGGTTTGTGACCGCAGTAGGAAGCTAAACTGGAAACAAGTCAAAACTTTAATATCATCCGGTTTTGCCTCCAACCCATGAACACAAAGGCCATGAAAACCTTAATCCTTATGGTCTCCAGTGTAGTCCTGCATGGTTTTGCAGTGAAGTCCAGGACTGGAAAGGACCCTGGAGAGGCAGGGATGTGCATTCCTGTGGAGAGAGTTTTCTGGCACAGAGTGCTCCTATGGGATGAGTGTCTTTATATGCAGGGCTATTTTCTTGCTGTCCTTTTCCCCAGAAAAGGTACTTCTACTATAGGAAAAATTCAATACTTGATGTGGTTGATTTTAAATGGCTTGTTGTTTGTGTAGCTATCAGTCAGGAATCTGGTGGCTGGCTCTGTGCAGGTCCAGGTCTGGTAGAGTTAGGGCATGGGGCAGCTCTACATCTTCAACACATTAACTCCCATTTCCCTTCCTTTGAAGTTGGGCAGCTTCTCTGGATGTGGTGGGAGGATCTCCAGGTGTGAGGGCAGCTGAGGCCTGGGCATGCTTTCACAGAGCATTTCAGGACTTTGATCTCACACCTAGAGGTGGCCACCCTGAGTGCTCATCTAATAAAGAATCATTGTCTCTGGCTGAGGGTGCAAGTGGGTATGAACTGAGGAGGAAGAGTGCAGGGCAAACATGCAGGACACTTTCAAATACTGTGCATCCCCCAAGGACCTCCTGGATTAGAGGTGTGTTAAGCTTTTTTAACAAATCTCAGGGTTTTTTTTTGGTTTTTTTTTTCCTTGAACTTGCACCAGTCTCCATTTAAGCTGTATTATCTGTTAATGGAACATCCTAGGACAGAGCCCCACAGCTTAACTCTAAGCTGCATTTGAACCACCCAACCTATTTCTTTGTGTTTGCTTTTCACCTGCCACCTTTGAACCTTTGAAAGTTTAATTTGATGTTCCTGCTCTAAGAACTCCAGTTTTGGTGTTAGAAGAGATTGTGAACAACTGCTTTGTGCCCAACCCAGGATTTTGTACAAACAATTCATATTTCCTCTTATGTATATTTTATCCAGCCAGAGGCCTGCTTAGTCATTCTTTGTATCAAGACCATTGGCTATTTAGCTTTCTTGTCCTTGGGCAGAACAGGCAGCAGGACCTCAGATTGAGTGCCTGAGGCTCAGAAGCTTTGCATGAAGCAGCAAACTGTCTCACCCAGATAAATGGAAATGTTTTAGGTCTCTCTCCTCCATTTTCTTTTCCCAGTGTCAGCCAGCAGCCATGGTATAAACTTGATTACATTGCAACCAGAGTTGGAATTACTCCACTTACAGGAGGTCTTGTTGCAGATCCCCATTGTCTGCTTGCAAGTTTTATGAGGCATTGGGTTTGGAGGTGCTGCAACTGGAAAAGGGATACAATTTGGAAAATGTTATTAATTCTTGACCTCCAGTTCTACCTGGACAGTGTGTGTGGATTTACCCAGGGAGCTCGGATGGGTGTCTTCACCCTGACATTGCCACAGGGAGTCTGGGACTATGGGACAAAGCTGCTACCAGTCCACCCAAGCAATCCTTGGAAGAGTTGGGAAGAAACCAGGTTGCCTTCACACTGCAGCCAGGGCTTTGCTTGTCCTTATAATAAATGAAAGTACTTCACTCCCTCATATTGTAAATAAATCATTAAATCCAAGCTTGGAGGGAGGAAGCAGAATAGCACTTTACAAAAGTGGTGTTGTTTCCTCTGAGATTGTCTATCAGCTGGCTTCAAACCCAGGATTTAGCTGCAGCTTGTTTAAAAACAGTGTCAGGCCTGCTGCACTGCCATAAACTTTCAGAAAATTGGAAAGACCCCTCATAGTATGAGTGAGATTTTTATATCTGCTGAGTTTACAGCAAACTCATGAGAAGTCTGGATGAGTGACTCAACAATTGGTTTTAATTTTAATCACTTTCCCAGTAGAAAGTAATTTTTTAGCAAAGTAAATAGCAGGGGAAAAATTGTATTTAAAATTTTCATTTTTCCCCCATGAGGCTTTGGTTTTAAAAAGCTGTAAAAACATCCTTTGCTTCCTTTGCTTTTGGCAAGCAAGAACTTAAAATGGCTGGTTTCTAGAAACATGACATAACATTTTGGCCAGTATGGCATAAAATGACAAAAATATTAAAATGAAGAACTATTTTCTTTTAATTCAGGCAAAAAAACCCAAACCAAACCCCACACATTTTCCCTTTTATCCATATTTTTCCACCATGAAAGATTCTTCAGCTAAGACCCAGACCCACGTGGCTGGGGCATGGAGGTTCCCACTTTCCCATCATGAACTGTGCTCTTTGAGCCATGCAGTGCTGGCTGTGAAATGATATTTGAAAGCCATTAATGCCAAAACATCAAGGCTGGCTCTACACCCCTACAAATGAGCCAGTTGTTTCAGCCAGGCTGTTTCCCAGGGCAGCAAGCAGCCCTGGATGATGGCAGAGCCTGGCAGGAGCATGGCCGTGTCCCCCAGCACAGCCAGCTCAGCCCTCAGGGCTCTTGGGCTCCTCAGCCTGCTGCTGCCTCTGCTCAGTAAAGGCACAGCCTCAAAGCTGTAAAATAGTAATAGTCATCTTTGGTCCTCTTTTCTCCTTTTATTTGCTGCTGAGTTTGGCTCTCTTCTCTCTGAGTAGCACCAGTAGGATTTCTTGGCTTTGCACACTGCTGTCAGTGAATTAGCTCTTTGTTCTTCCAGAAGAAGGGATGCATCTCCAGGACTCATAGGGAGACCACCATCTGACTTAGGCTCTGGTGCTCCCTCCATGGGGGTGGCCACTGCCAGTGGTCCCTTGTCAGTGTTTGGTGGGCACAAAGCACAGGCGTCTTTGTGTGATGTGGGGAAGGTTCTTCCGGTCCCTCTGTGTGCCCTGAGAGACAGAGAAGGTGGCAACAGCAAGGAGTGGGCTTCCCTGGAGAAAAGACTCTGTGAAGTAGGGCATTTCCAGGTGAATGGGGAGAGGGGCTGCTCCCCACAGAGGTTCAGCAGCTGGGCGGGAGGTGGGTGCTGAACTGCTCAGGCTGAAGGGAGATTCGGTGCTTTTGGCTCCCATTTGAAGTTCTCGTGGTTTTCACAGAGTTCCTCACCTGGGAGAGCAGTGACAAGACAAGCAATAAATGCTTCGAGGGGCCTGGCTAGGTGAGGTTTCATCCCCCACTCTGGGCACTTTGGCTTATGCAGTTCTTCAGGGAGTCTTAAGTGAAAGAAATGCATTTAGGAGAGCACCACCTCCTGCTTTTTGATGCCCAAATGTCCTGGTAAGGAGGTGTCTAAGACCCTTATCTCCAACCAGAGCCCTACTACAGAGTGCCTGGCCCCAGCAAACCCTGCAGGGGTTTCTCTTATTTTGTCCACAGGTGAGGTGTGGCTGGGTGAGATCTCTGCCCTGTGAAGGCATCTTGAGGGGTTTGTGGTGTGCAGGCTGGAGGTGTGTGATGGGAGCACGCCCCTCCTCATCTCTCCATGTCACTGTGTGCCATCAGCCAGCCAGGCTCTGCTGCTCCCCTCAGGCAGCTGTCACGGGATTTCCAAGTGCTTTTAAGAGAAAAAGGAAGAAAATGTGTGTGGAGTTTTACCAAGTGTGACCTGTAACAGACCATTAGCTGAAAGCTAATTTTCCAGATAATGGATGTTGCTTTAAAGATTACTGCTGGAATCTTATGCTTGCCCATAAAAAACATCAAGATTACATTTTATGATGATAATGCTTTGTCTCTCTGAGAGTGCTCTTCATCTCATTTCTACTAGAGCTCTTCAAATGCTCATTTAAGCTTTGAACAATCCTGTGAAGCAGATTTTTTTTTTTTAGCAGCAGATTGACCCAAACTGAGGCAATCTGAAGTACGGACACTCCTTTTCAAGATCTGCAAGTGAGCTTGTGGCAGAGTTGGGAGTTGAACTACCCCTTCTTCTGCCCTCAGCTGTTAACAGTGCCAGTACAGCCTTTGGATGGCATAATTTGTAGGAGGAAGGCAGTTGGTTGTCCCCCATAAACATGTCCTGTGTTTCTTTCCCATCATGGTTTATATTTCTCCTTTTCCTTTCCCATATACTTCTTTATTCCTTTCTTACTATCTTGAAAGAAAAATGAAGAAAACAGCATGTAGGTAGCAGGTTATCCCACTGGGCAAGGAAATTGTGCTCTCTGCAGTCTAGCAGCACAGCAGAGGGCATGGGGAGCCTGGATCATTTCTGGAGAGACAGGGGAGAAAAGCTTTATCTTGGGAGGGGGAGTGAAACTATGGCTTCTATTCCCATAGGAGGATCCTGAAAGCAGATCTATCAGATATCTGTCACCTGCTGTTTACCTGCACTTAGAGGGATGGAACAGAAAATCCAGCAAAATCCTGAATTTTTTTGTTTGCATGTGTCCAGAAGTGATCAGGTACAACCATATGGGGGAGGTGAGGCTGTATAAAATGTTACCTCTCTTCTCTGCCAGCAGGGGATGCATTTAAAGGCTGGTAGGCTGTTTTTTGAGTGGAGGAAAAAAAAAAATTGATACAGCAGTTTCTAGGGTACCTTTGCTTATTTGATGTGCCACAAAGCAACTGAACACAGAAGTGATTGAAACCAGCAGTGAGGGAGAAAAACCAGCAACAAAGAACAAACTTCCTCCCGAATCTTACCTTGGTTTCTGGCTCCTGGGAAGCAGTTCTGCTCTACAAGGGATGGTAAGGATTCATGGACTCCTATCCCAGGCTCTGCCCTCCCTGCATGGGGTAAATGTCTCTCCAGGAGGGAAATGCCTGATTATTTGTTTGCCTAATGGGAATTGCTCTGAAGCACCAGATTATAGGGACAAATTCAATTAAAGTGGCTGGGTTCATCTGAAATAAACTCATACTGCCTCTGAAAAGTGGTGGTTCTACTTTTTTTCTACCCTGGGTATCTGCTCTAGTCCTCTGCCCTTTAAGTGAAATCTTCTGTTATCCAGGTGAGGAAGCTGACACAGCTAAAACCAAATCCCACAGAAAAGAAAAGCTAGCTTGAACTGTCTTCAATTCTTGTAGCATCCCATCTTCTCTCTGGCTTCTGTTTTCTTCTAGCAGCCCTGTCTGGGCTCCAATGCTCAGTGCCAGGTGTTTGAGCAAAACACAGCTCTGGTGTGCTCATGAAGATCCCAAAACATTTGGCCAGCAAAATGCCACCCTCTCCACCTGTCTGTCACCTTCTCAGCACTGTGAATCTCAGCTGGCAAAAGGATTCAGGTGATGTGATCGCTGCTCAGAGCTTGGATGGCTGGGCTGAAATGTCGATATTTACCTAACACACTGGGCTTTCTGATTCCTATTCCAACAATTTAATCACTAAGCTACACTTAACACAGTTTTGGCCCAGCCTCACACAGCTTAAATCCCATCTGAATCCTTCTGCCAGCTGGTGTGACCCCTCTGAAGAACCAGAAGCTGCCTGTGAGGAACCTCAAGGTGCAGGAAAATCAGTAGAGTTTAGGCTTTATCAATCCAGGCCATTTATTCTTAGACAAACAGACAGGGAAAACATAGGAAAAAAAATATGACTGCATCTACAACTCCTCAGTGACTTGTAAGAGGAAATGGAAAAGCCTCAGCTCTACTTTCAGATTGGCTTCACCCCATTCCTGCTTGAGCTCAGGAGAGCACTGAACTTGGGGAGCAAAGAGGTGACATTGTTCTCTGAGCAATTTCCAATGTGTCTGGGGCCTGGGTTGGTTTGTTCATAGCAGGGTAAATGTCTGCTTGATACAACTAAAATGTCCCATGCTGGCTATTAGTAATTTGAGCTGATGGCCTGGAAAAATCCACTGCGAGTGACTGGGCATGGCCATTACACAAAGACTTACGTAACTGGGTTGGTTGGGACACTCCTGCCATCGGCATCTTGTCCTCACCATTCCAGTGTATCCAGTGTTTTCTTCTGGTTTCCTTCTCAAATCAGCCTTCAAAAGGCTATCCTGTGGCAAGGCAGTGTTGTGAAACACTCTCTTTGTCCTTCTTTGGCAAATGCATTTTGGGTTTGAGTTGTGCCTTAGCTTTACAGAGCCTCACCTAGTACAAGTGAATGTTGGGCAGTGCAGTTTGTGGGACTCATGAAGGAATGCGACCTCATCCTCATTCCCTGCTTCTAATCCTTGTACAGCAGGAGGCAGAAAGTGTGTGTGTGTAATATGCTCTTATGAGCATAAATAATAGACATGAAGGAATCTTTTACATTTTTGCCATATTTTGGTGGCTTATAGGGATTGAATAAGCATTGGTTTCCTTTTTCCTTATTTTCTGTTCCATCTCCTAGCAGTGGTTATATTCTTGAGAAAGTGTTTTCCATTTCCTTGATGTCTTTTATCGCCCACAGTGCGCATGTAAGCAAAATAGCACTAATCAGAGGAATAGCCAGAGAACAGTGTAAGTCAGGCAATTGAGAAGAAACTTTGCTTATTTGTCAAAGAAGTCACTTCTGTGCCTGTAAAGCTGGAGCACTGTTGGAGACCGTCTGAAAATAATATATGTTAATGAAGCACGGAAATACATGGCAAAGTCTATGTTTCTCTGCAGCACCTGTGATCTATAGAGTGCATAGAACAATCTTTGTTAGCCTCTTAAAACAAACTCCTTATTTGAGAGAAACTCTTCTTTGTTTTTACTAGGTGAGATAAATGCGTTTCTTGTTCAGACACATGGTAGAAATGATTCTTAGCAATCTTCTTTTCCCCCTTTTTTTTTCTAAAAATAAGCTGTGACGCTCAAATCATCTGCCCCCAATTTACTCCTGGGTGACCCTAAGACCCTGATCTGTCAGATCTGTCCACATCTGTGCCCACCACCGAAGAATGTGGCAGATTCAACACAACATATGGCTGAAGCAGTGCATATGATATTCATGGGAAATGGAAGAAGCACCACCATTTCCTTCGTACCAAACACCTCCTTGAGCTATTTGTGCCCTGCACTCACAGAGATTCCAGGGTTTCGCTCTGCCGTGAATTACACTCAGCAATTGAAATTTCAGTGCAACTGTTTGCAGATGCCTTTCTAGGGATTTCTTTAAGACATACTAGTGGCTGAGTTTTCCTAGCAAATAAATGAGCCTAGAAACAAGGCATGTTTTCAAGCCGTGACACCATTCCGAGGATGTGGCAAGACCCTTCTGGTTAGGGAATTCAATTTTGCATGCTATGAGGTTTAACTTATTTCCCTTTAAATCCTCACTTTCTCTTCTCCACTTCTTTGGATGAGGGGTGGGAAATCCTAGAGAATCAGGCTTTTCCAAAATGATAGTGCAAGCCAGGATTGAAAAATAACTTCGTGTTGTGTGTTTCAAGCTCAGGGTTACCTGACCCCCAACACCAGCTGTGATTTTCAGAGTTTGGCATCACAAAAATGTCAACAGACTTTGAAACTTGTCGGGGCTGCTCTGCTCCTCAGTGTTACCCTCTTTAGGGTATCGGAGCACAGTCTGAGCTATGACAGCCTTAAGCTAGCACTGTTTGGGGTAAGCTGTATGGCAGGGCAGTTCATTGTCACACCTTCCCACCCTCTGCTGCGCCAGGTAATTGCTACAGGGTCTGAGCCTACCTCAGACACAAGCCAGATCACAGCCTCAGCCTCTGTGCAAAGAGCCAGGGGCAACTCGTTTTGGCTCTTGCTCCTCTCCTTTGAAGGACACCCACATTGCTGTTTATTGTCATTCCATTGACACATGGTAGTCTGTTAAAATGCAGGAATTCAAGTGTGTTTTTAAACTTGGGGCACAAGGAAGCTGCTTGCCAGTTTCCCAAGAAGAGCTGTCATAGTGCAGTGTAACCATACCCACACTAAGGATTGGCACAAGTGGAAAGGTGTTGGCTAAAAACCCCTTTACCTCCAATGGAAATCAGTTTATGCTACAAAAGTCATGTAGCCTAAACTCTACAAGGAAGGGTCATGAGTCATCAACTCCGTAATCCCAGGACGGAGAATTGTTTTGCACTTTCCTTAGGTAAGTTTGGTGTGATTCATGGTTCTCATTTATTCTCCCAGTGGGAAAAAAGCCTTGTATAGTTACAACAAATGCCTTAAAATAGAAAAGCATGACTTAACAATTTATTTTTTCAGCTTTTTTTTTTTTCTTTTAGTAAAGGAAGAGAAAGGTAATGCTGCCAGGAGAAGTGGAATGAAACAGTGTCAAATCATTTTTCAGTTCTGCAGGCAGCCTCTTACCCAGGAAGAATGCAAATTGCTGCTTAATTGTTCACAAAACAAATGTTTTTGTGGATTTTCAGGCGGGAGGGAGTCTGAGAGTGTTACTCTTTTGGTCTCCTTTGGAATGATAAGAGCTCACAGGGACACTTGTGTCCTGTGAAACATGTGAATGTGCTCAGTGTTGGAGTGTGCAAACTGATGGTGTTTGACAGATAAAAGCAGACTCGGCCTGTGAGGTGGATAATTTACACAATTGAAGTCTGGATGTAGGTCTGGCTCTGGATGTTTTGTAGGGCCGATACCATCCCTGAGCAGAGAAATCTGGATGTCTGCTCCTGAGCAGGGCAACTCCCCACAGGAGTGGGGGCTGAGAGCTGTGATCACAGGCAGCTCCCAAGGCTAATCCCTTCCTGGGAGGGCTCTGGATGGATTTTTCAAGGAAGGTTCAGATGCACCTCCCTACTTCTTTTTTCCTCAGATGAGATGGGCCACTGGGCATGGGCTTACAGTGCCCCAGTCCTTGCTGCTTTGTTTGTACACTGCTCTCGGGGCAGAGATAATGGGACTGATCCAAAGCCAGCCCCAAAGCAATCACCAGTCTTTCCTTTGTCTTCAGTGGGGTTTGGATCAGGCCCAAAGCTCATAAGCAGTTTTCCACCAAGAGTTCCCGGCACTTATGTCAGTCACTGGCAACAAGGGAAGGGATAAATCCAGCATCGGCTGCTTCAGATGCCAGGCACATTCTGTGTGTGTGTGTGTGTGTGTCACAGGGGTGGATATAAACTCACACAGTCCGCCTGGGCTCCTGCTAAACTGCATGACAGCTTACAAAGGGCAGGCAGCTACGGGGCTGCTTCCAGGACTCGAAAGATTTCAGTTTGAACAGAGCTGGGATGTTCTGTGCAGTGCCCAAGAAATCCTTTCTCGGGAGCAGCTGCCTGGGCATGGAGAAGGAGCCAGGATGGCTGCCCAGTGAGGATCTCCTCAGCATCCCACAAGGCAAGGCAGGGGGAAGGTAAGCACGGGAGAGACGCTTCTGCTCCCACGGGGCTCCCTGTGCTCTCCCAAACCTGTTTGTTTTCTCTCCAGGGCATTAAAGCTGCTCTTGGCCCGAGAGTGGGTGGTCAGTGGGGGGCACACGAGCTCGCCCACACCAGTGGGAATCTCTCGACAGCCTCTGGTAGCCTTTGGACGCCATCCCGGGTGTGTTTTAGGACTGGGTGTTCATTTAACATGAACCTTAGCCAGCCCCAACTGTGTGCGGGAGGAAGAGCCATGGGGGACATGAGCAGGGAGAGGGGGAGGTGTTTTTCTTAGGAAAAAGGCAAGCAGAAATAGACACCCCTTGTCATTTTTTTTGGCAGGCGAGGGGAGTTTTGGGAGGGCTGGAGGTCAGAGGAGCTAGATCTTCGCCTGGGTCTTTAATTGTTTTTTTGGCAACCCAATTGTTTGAATCCCCTCCTTTCAGGGGGGGCAGGGGAGCCCTCCTGCCCCCTTCCTGTGCTGGAAGCAGGGCAGGAGCTCCTCTGTCACCTGCAGAGCAGTTTTCAGGGCAAGGTGCGGGCTGCTGGGATTTCCTGATGCAAAATGCAGCAGGAAAGCTGGGCTCTCCGGGCCAAGGAATTAATGACACTGTGAGGGGGGAATTTGAGTTTCCACATCACTAAGAAAAGGAACTGGATACCCGAGGCAACAGACCAAAGTCAAGCTATAAAGTAATTACATTTCTCCCTGCGTTTCATGTGTTTGTTTAATTTTAGTGTTTAAAGGGAAAGGTTTCCTGAAAGCACTGTGCCAGCAACTCTAAAAAATAATTGTGTGTCTTTCTTTAACGTATATTCTGGCAGGAGTGTCATGCCTATATTTTTTGGCAGAGGCTTTTGCTTTATCATTAGTCTTTTGACTATGGTTTTAAGTTAGACTTAGGTTGGTAAGATGGCAAAAATCACCGTTTCTGGATTGTCACCTCCATCTCTCATCCTTTACCTGTCAGATTCTGGGGCACTTTGCTATCCTGTGCTGTGTTAATCCCAGTTCCTCCATACAGCAGGCAAGAGGAGTTTGAACAGCCATCTTTTGGCATTACTGCCTGCCTGGCTGGATTGAGGTGTGAACAATTGCAGACCTTTAAAACAAATCTTGTGAAGACACCAGGCCAGCACTTTGCTCTGCACTCTGACCCCATTTCTGGGCTGAGCCAGTGCTGCACCTGCAGCTGGCTCAGGATGCTGTGGGATGGTCCCTCCTGCAGACCCTCCCTGTGCCTGAAACACAGTGCTGGGTGTGAAGTGGGGGTACCCCTAATCCCACACAGGAGTCCCTTCAAAGGAGGCAGAGGTTTTCTCTAAGACTTGTATATTTTTGGCGTTCCTTTCTATGAACGGCTTTTCAGTTTTAATGGTCTCTGAGGGGGTGTAGTGCCAGGAGAGAAACCTGGACCTCACCCTGCCGAAGTGACAGCTTTGTAAGGGCATTTTGCAGTGACACAACTTTCTGCCTTGCCCTGGTGAAGCAGGCCTGGCTGTGGTTCATGTGCCACTTCTGGGAGTTCTTTTCTGGTAGGTATTTTATAAATCCTGTCCCTCTGCCTTTTGGCAGAGCTGATCTTCACAGGGTCAAGACAACTGCAGCCTGATCCTAGGCTTGGAAACATCAGGTGAACCACCCCAAATTGCCATTTGGTACCTGTGAAAGAAGCCCCAGCCCCTGGCAGAAGGAGGGAATGTGTGCCTGGAGCACCCTGCAGCTGGTGACAGGGCAGGCTGTGTCTCACCCTGTCATAATGAGAAGCATGGCATCCACATAGCTTGCAAGGCGAGCAATTCCTACTCTCATTCCTAAATCTCAACCCGTGGAAATACTCTGACATGCTGTGCATGTTAACACACACCCTTCAGTGACCTGGTAGCACAGAGGAGAGGTCAATAAATGGGGAAAATAAAAGGAATATGCTAGAACATGCTCATATGTTCATTCAAGAGTCACTTGTTTCAGGACTTTTCTGTTTTTTTAGATTAGAAGTATCTTCTATTTGATGCAACAGAGGAACAGGAGAAAGCACATTCAGGCATATAATGAAATTGAACCATTTCAAAAGCACGTGGCTGAGTGGAATGACATGGAAAAATGGCACAGCTGTTTTCATACACTCACTGTTAGTGTGTATACGTTGAGGATGTGAGCAACAGTGCAGAGCCCTGTGCAGAGTCAGATTCAGCCCAAGCCTTATTTACAGTAGCCTAATTCTTTGTACTTCAGGAGAGAGTGAGCTTTTTTATTTCATGGTCAATTCAGTGTGAGTGGAAAGGCTCACCCCAGCATGTCTAAAGATGGAAATCCAGTACTCCTAGAGCTGCATGGCTAATTGGGGGTGTTTGGGGATATAAGGAAGCTGCTTAATTAATGCAATTGAAATAATTTGATAAGATTTAAAGCCAGTCACTTCTCACAGCTAAAACCACACACCAACAGCTATGTAGAATCTCTGTGCAGCTGAGAGATGGGTAAAAGTCCCCTTCAAGAATGAAGTGTGATCATCTAAAACACCAGAAGTGCTTTGTAATGTAGAGTTTGCTGTCATGCCTGCTTTTGTGTAGAATGCAGATCATCCTAAACTGTTGTTGACATAAGTGGGGTAGACTAAACCAGAGTGTAGTTAAAAGTATATCTTTATATTTCTGGAGTAGCTGCAGATTTGGATGCTACATCCATAACATCCAAATGTTTGAGTATTCACCACTGTGCTAGTTTTCCCCACAAAGCTACTCAGTCTGTTCTCTTGGAAAGTCCATGGTGTAGTTGTTTTTCTGTGATTATTCAGTAGAAGTTGGCTCCGCTGTCATCCCTGGCTTGATAAGGTTAGAGAAAAACAGTTTTCTGAAGCTGTTGAGAGAATGCAATAACATTTTGATGCCTGTCATATTTTAAGATTTGCAGTTCCCTTCAATCATGTGTTCATTCATGCCTCGTGCATGCAGACACAAAGCAGGTGTCCTGTGCAGTAACAAATCTGTCTCCTTTGAGAAGCTTTGGCACTAGGACTGTACACGATAAAACACATGGGCTTTCCATGACAGGAAAGTGCAGAACTAGGAACAAAACTTGCTGCAGTCATCCTTTAGCAGCACTGACAGTGAAATCAGTGAAATACCCCTTATTGGTATGACGTACACAAAAAGAGTCAGTCCTTCTGTCAATAAAAGCTTTCTCCTTTTTCCTTCCCCTTCTTCTTGGTCAATTATCACTGCTTGAAATTTAAGATAATTCCTGATCTCTTGTCTAGACAGTGGGTTTTAATTTTCTGACATGTAAGGAGTTTTCTGGCCCTTCCTCATGCTGTTTTTCCTACAGTCACAAGCTTTGTTGTACTGGTAGGGGAGGTGCATTGATTTGCAGCCAAATTCTCTGAGGCTCTATCTGTGCTGGGTGATGCTGCAGAGAGCATGGGGGCTGTGTCAAATACATCCCCAAACCAGAGCAGCCAAGATGGGACTACTTCAGGGAAGGCAGTGGCTGTTCCTCCCTCGCAGGCAGGACAGTCTTTGCGTGACCCTTGGTGATTCCCAAGAGCCAAGACTGGTCATCCCAGATCCAGGCTGTGACAAAGAGCCCAGCTGTGGGCAGCCCCTCTAGAGAGTAGAAAAACTGCCCTGATGGAGAAGTCCTGAACTCATTTACTAGCAATAGTCCTCCAGCATCCTCCACCAATAGCACATGATGTAATTTGTGCTTAGACATCAGTGTTTACTAGCTGCAGATAGAGCTGTCCTTTCCAAATGTGTCCTATTATATTTATTCATGTATCCTGAACATATTTATACTCCCAGGCTCCACTGCAGGCTTAAGAATGGATACTGCCACTTTACAAAGCATTGGTGATGCTAGCAGGAGTTTCTCCAACTGGGATTTCTTTTCTGAAAGCCTCAGCCTCTGAGGTGTGCAATGCAATGGGCAGGTACAGATTTCAGCAACAGAAAGCTAGAATTTCTGCTGCTCCAGGTTGCAAGGAACAGTGATTCTTAAGGGTTAAAAACTTCCTAGATATTGTAGTTAAAATCACATGAATATTTATGTCATACTCGTGATTTTGTGGGGAAATGATTTCCAGCCAGAGGGTCTCTGGATAGCAGCCGTGTGAGAGTTTGGAGTGCAGACTTTGATTTACTGCAGCAGTTCACTGCACCTCATGCATACCATCAGCATACTCAAAATTATGGCGTTTTCTAATCTGACTATCTCTGCCCTCTCATTACATCTTCCTGCCATTCTTTTTAGCCTGTCAGCTGTTTCAGTGGGTGTTAGGTGCAGCAGTGAGATGCTTTGCCGTTTGGTTTCCTGGTCTGCTTGGTGGAGAGCTTGGGGTACTCCAGAAATTATAACAGACACAAACCGCTTTACATAAGAAATTAAAGCTGAAATTCAGATGTCTTGAAACATGAGAATTAAGGCCTTATCTGTGGCCTTCATCACCTTCCTTGTGCATATGTTTTATCTGTGCTTTTATTACATATCATTGCCAGACTGTCCTGGCTCATTTTTCTGCCTCATCCCAGTTCCCTGATGTCATATCAAATGTCCCTGTGAGATCAGTCTCTCCACCCAGGTGTTTGTTCCTGACTTCTCCCTGGTCCTTTCTCCTGCTTTGCAGTTCTGTTGCTTTCTTCTTTGCTTGGTTTGGGCAGTGAGGGACTTGGTGGGAGCCTGGGGGCTGAGATGACAGGGATGGCTTTCTTGCTCTCTCTTCTGGTGCCCAGAGCCACAGTCATGTCCAGCAGCCAAGAAGGGAATTATAGCAAGGAAAGTCCTGAGCAATCCCCAGAAGAGGCAAGCCCTAGAAGCCCCAAAATGGAGAGAGATCAAGGCAGACAGAATCTGTAGAGGTTTTTCTCCCAAAGGCTCATAAATCTTCAGTGGGATCTATTCAAAGGCCTTTCACTTTGCCAAATCTGGATGTCAAAGGCACATCCATGTTCCCAGGGTGACACCAAATTTCCAGTCTTCTTTCCAGAAGATGGAGGCGTGAGAGCAACTCCAAAAAAATAATTGTTAGAATTTTTATATCGACTAAGCACTTTACTCTAATCTTGTGTTGGAAAACTGCCAGGCCTCCCCCTCTTCCACCCTCCTTGTGATTTCCTAGAAACCTCTTCTGGAGGCAGACACCTGGCAAAGGAGAATTTCAGCCCCAAAAGGTTTAATATGGTGAAGCAGGGGCTCCTGATGGCACATGCTTAGGGTATCTCTACTAACACCCTTCTGGCATCCTAGTGCTGTGCTGCACCACATCTCCCACCAGCTCAAACTCAGGGCCTCGTACTGGAAAATTCACTCCTTGTCATTTTGAGCAGGGTAAATGGGAGATGTAAAAGCACTTTGCAGTGTTCAGGGAGTATCAAGCATAAGTGCAAATGGGAAGCCCATGGCAAGTGCTCCCTGCCTGTGCTTCAAGGTAACCCCTGCCAGCGTGCGCCGCCTCCTTGCAAATGCCATACAACGTTTTTCACTCTCTGCTGGAGGAAAAAGCTGCCCTAAGAAAAGCAGAATGAGGGCTGATGTTTTGAAAGGTGTCCAAGAGTAACAAAACTCAACTCTCCAGGGCTGAGTTTTGCCTCTTGTGTTTCTCAACTAGGGTGGTTGAATGTGTTACAGACCTATCAGAAATTTTGCTACAAATGCACAAATATTAATCTACAGCCATTTCCTTTGCTTTCTTAAACATGAATGAGGATTTTTGTCTCTTTCTCCCTCCATAAATTGTTCATGGTCAGAGGGGGCATGTTCCGTGTCAAAGTCTTGACCGCCAGGATCAAACAAAAAACCCTTGAGAACTCAGAAGTGGAGACAAATAAATGACTATTACTTTTTTTTTTCCTTTTGCCTGGAGTTAAACCTTTTCTCTGTCAACAATATTGACTTTGTTCACTTGGAAGGAAACAGAGGGAGAGAGAGAGAGGGAGATTTCTCTAGATGCTGCACAGAAAAAAAAACATTTTGGAAGGAGGAATGAAAAAAGACAGAGGTTACAGGAAATGGTAGACATTTTTTGTTGAATTAAACCATTAGGAGTGACCCAAAAACCAACGGGAAAGAAAGGAAACAACTGGATACATTTAGGTCACAAGAACCAGCCAAACGGGGAGCTGAAACCAATTATCATAAATGAATGTTTCTCTTTTATTCATGACCACCGTGCATGCTCCCATGATGCTCTTTGTCTTATTATAAAAACAGATGAAACTATTTCGTTTTGTTCTTATACTTATTAGCTAATGCAACTTTTGGGCAATTTATCAAACACTAACACATGTTGTGATTAATAAGCTCAGAGAATTAATCACAGCTAAAGCCCCTTAAAAAACAGAGGATGTCGGGTTCCTCTTAAATATATGTTTGTGCAGGATTATGTAACTTAAGCAGTGACATCTAGTTTTGATGCATATTCATGCATTTTACATGCGGAAAGATCCCTGAAACCATATGTTCAGGCAAGCTATAATTACAGTAACTTCCATTTCTGTGGGACTTTGCCCTGCAGCATGGGCAGAGCAAGCCCTGCTTGCCCTGGACGTGGGTGCTGGGGGTGGTGCACAGAGCCCACCTCTCGCTGCCATCGGGAGAGGGGAGCAGCATTTGGGGTTTAGATTGGGCTGGGCCTCAAAGGGGAGATGTCACAGAAAAAACCCTCTCTGCTCCTTTTTAGATTCTTTCCCAGAGGTCGTGCAGCCCCCTTGAACCCACATTTCCTCACAAATTTTTTCTCAAACTGGGACAAAAGGGGAGGAAAATGCCACTAAACCTGGCCTTAGCAGCTCTCAGCATCTTCCTCCCTCCCACTAACCCAGCTCAGCCTCTAATGAGCCATAACTGGCTCTTAAGTGCCCCTAACCACTTCACTGAGGTTAGAATAAATTTCTAAATGGGGAAGAGGAAAGGCAGAGGCAGCCAGCTTGTCCTGCAGCCTTGCTGAGGTGTGGAGAAGCCGATTCTGTGCTGTAAGATGAGCTCCAGGGCCAGGGGAGCCTCCTTGGGAGCAGCAAGGCAAAGAGCTGGAGCTTTACTTTAGGGTGATCTTCTTGATAGGGAGGCAATCACCAGACATAGAGGGAACCAGGGGGATGACTTTTCAGTGGAGAACTTGGTGTTGTGTAGATGTTGTGGGAGTTTGTATGTTCTTTTCCATAGGCAGATCTGAGTGTCTGCAGGGAGGAGGGATGTGGGGAAGTGGTCACCTGGGCACTGGAAGAGGCTGAGTTGCTCATAAATATCTCCCAACAGAAGCATTGAAAAGGCTTGCTGTGGCCTGGCTCAGGGACACTGTCAAAAGAGTGACATGAAGCTTTTGAGAATATTTGTTCTTCACTGAAATGCATATGCATATACATATTTTTGATTTTGCACCCCGGCTCCAGGCAAGACCAAATCTTAACATCCTTGAGCATCACAATGGATGCAAAGTCTATTGTTTAGTTGCTATAAAAATGAAGAAGTGCATCTCTGTTTCCAAGCTCCAAAGTACAGTAATGCAGCTCCCTGAGGCTCCCTGTTAGCAGCCTGCTCTGCTCAGCGAGGCACTTGCTGTGTCAACATCCAGTTGACTTCAGCAGGAACAGAGTATTTGTTTAAGTGCTTTTATTGACTAGGGAGGGACTTAAGCATGTGTTTAAATGCTTTCTAGAACTAAGGCATAAATGCTTGATTCTCATAGCTCAGCAAAATAATGGGGCTGGTCTTCAGTCGAGCATAAATTCCAGACTGTGCTAGAGGAGTAGCTGAGTGAAATTCTGTAGTATGTGTCAGACAAGATTTTCATAATGATCCTAAAATATCTGTATCTCTCCATAGACTGCAATGAGATTTAGATCTCAGTCTTAAAAAAAAAAAAAAAGGAGAAAGGAAAGTGAGGTTATTATCCTCTGTGGTCAAGGCATCTGAATAAACTCTTTCTTGCTCATTAATGGCTGCGAAATGGAACTTATGCAAGTTTATGCAGCTGATTTGTCAGGCATTCAACAAAACATGCAAAAGGATGCTGCCAGGCCTGCTTGTGTGGAAATACTCTGGCATTTAAGAAGAAAGAAACATCCCTACACAACACCTGCTGGCATTTTCCACAAGGAAAAGATCTTTTTCTGTGCCTCTCACGTGTCAGCAAATTAAATTTTTTCTCTCCCAGCTTAATCCCTGTGAAGTGTATTTATTTTTTTTTTTCAAAAATAGACGCATGCCACCAAAAAGTTTTTGGTGTGTGTTAACAGCATGTTGGCCCTATGGGCTACATTTCTTTCTGGGGAAGATAGACGACCTTCTTTTACTTCAAGTTTCCAACCGAGATCGCCAGCAAAAGAAAATTAAAAAGCAGGCTTTTCGTTTTCGTCTTTCGGCAACCCTGATGTGGTTGCCGAGGCATTGCTTAGAAACACAAACATTACAGCACATATGGAAGTCTACTGTCGAGTGGAACCGAGTCCTAAAGCAACATGTTAAGTCGGAAAAATTTATGTTCATGCTAAAGCGGCAGTGTGGTAATCGGTTTCAATGGAAGTAAAAGGAATGCATCAGAGATGAAAATGGCTCGCTCCCTTGGATGCAAGTGCAGGAATTCAGACCCATGCTCTGGGAAGATTGCGTGAAGAGGAAGTTGCTTTTGTTAGTCAGGGCAAATCGGGCTTGTGGTGACTGTTCTTCTCTCCCTACACGTGCATCAGTCTGCATAGAATCGGCTTCATTTTGTACAATTGTTTAGGATTAAAAGACCTTTAAGCCCATCAAGTCACATATGCCCATTTATGTACACTCAAAATACCAATTTTTCCCCTTTATTTGGATGTAAATGAGGTAGTTTCAGGCTTGCTGAGGGCGATGGAGGCACAAGTCCAAATTCTTGCTTTGCCAAGTCAAGCCATTCAACTCTTTCCAGGGGCCTTATCAGGGTTGCTTCTTTAGGTACCCTTGCATTAAGGAAAAGGGAGACAGGAATGTCCAGGCAGAGATTCATCCTGATTATTTTAGGATAGTCTGAATAATCTCATATTGATTCCTTCTTCAATTGATTCAAGAGAGCCTGGAAAACTTGCTTTGACAAGATGAGATACCTTAAAGTGAATAAATCATATTAAATGCTTCCTCTCTGGAACCAATGGTTTGCACTCCTGTCCACAAAAAGCTTTTGGCATCTTTACTGCATGTCTGGTTCAATATCTAAATATCTTCAAAAAGCCCAAATATCCCTAGTTTCTCATAATTATATGCCTCAGTTTCTTGCTTGTGAACTTGAACCTTTTTATCTAATGAGAACAGCATAATGCTAAATAATGATGTCTGAGAATTTTTCAGATATTGAGAAGATTCATGGTTATAAAAGATTTCAGAGACAGAGATTCTAATGCTATCAGGGGAAAAAAAGAGGACAGTGTTTATTGCTGCTTGAGTTGTGTACTTCCAGTCCCAGCATTTTCTAGTCAACAGGCTAAAGCATTTTTGCAGATATAATTGCCTTGAAAATTTAGTGTTTGCCTTTCTCCATCCCCAGGGAGGCTGCCTGCCTAGACACTCCTGTGTTTTGGAGTCTAGACGTGGACCAAGCATGGTGGGGGTGGTCAAACATGATTTTGAAGATGAAAAGTGTTGGGAAAGGGTACCTGCCCTGCCCTTCACCTGGTCCCACCCTTGAAGCACCATCACAACCACGGCAGTACCAAGGGCAGCATAAACTGCTGAGCTCCAGCTGCTTCTTTTCCCCATGGATATCACACCCCAGGCCTCAGCATGCCTGAAAGCCTGTGGTACCTGAGTTAGGCATGCAAGTAACCCAGGGCTGGGCTAAGCCCAACTCAGAGGAGCTGCTGGGGCAAAGGCACCAACTGTCTTGTAGGACAGAATGAGGGTTTGAGGACCTAGCACACAAATCCTTTGTATCCCAGTTTTATCAGCTTGCCTGCCGAGGGAATAGCTTGCTTTTTAAGTTGCTTATTGTTTCAGGCCTACAGCTAATCCTCTAAGAAAGTAATTTCTGTTGCTCATGGCTAATACCCCATCCTGCATTGAGAGTTATATCAGAGCAGAATTGCTGCTTAGTCACTGGCTGCTTTTCAGCCAAAGAAACATCATGGGTTCTGGATTATTGTGATTTTTTACTTTTTTTTCTCTCTCTTTTTTTTTTTTTCTTTAATCCAGATGAATATTTAGATGTCATTTTCGATGTTCAATTCCTTGACTTTGCCCAGTTGAAAAAGCCACCTATTTATTTGAAAAATATTTTTGGAAGCCTGAAGATAACCACGTTGCTCCCATGGTTAAAGTGTTTTATATAAAACTTGTTATTACCATAGATCAATGGGATATGTACAGAATATGTTACAATGGGGCCTGTGTTAAGGATTTGTCAAGATTTCCATTATAAACCACTATTTTCGAGGGTTTATAACTCAGTCATAAAAATTCATTCCAAGCTAAAACTTGGCAAACAAAATGTCAACCCAGGAGAGATTTTCTTTTACCAGATTTACTTTAATGCTTTAAACTGATTTGTCTATTTTAAAATTATACGAGTGCCCTGTTTTATAGACTTTCTGCGTATACAGGGTGCGTGTGTGCTAATGTAACACACATACCAAGGAAAAAACAACGTTAAAAGCACATTAGCACAGCAAATCAGGGCTCCAAAAAACCCACAAGGTTAAAAATGAGGTTGGATTTGCAGTTTGTGGGATCTTAAGCATTGGGATGCCAACTTTGAGCTAAATCTTCAACTGGTGGATTCAGCTGGTCGGTGCTGATTTACACCAGCTGAGCTGCTGTCCTGTCCTGATGCCACCCAATGTGTGACATCTCCAGGCATCTGAAAAAGCAGCTGTTGAAAATTCGGAGTCATGACACTACGGTGAGGGGTGGCTAAAGAGGACTGAGGACCTTCTCAGGGCAGTTGGTGTGACAGGGAGCAGATGTTCAGCTGGATCCTGGATCCTGGCTGCTCTTGGTGGTCACAGGGAAGAGGTGGGTGTGACAATGAGGTGCCAAAATCAGAGGATTAAAGCACAGCTCTCAAGTCTCTTCCCCGTGGTTAAGAAGCCAGAATCTGGCATCACCGTGTAGTAGGTGGCCTGAGCTGTTCATCACTCTTAAACACAAATGTCATTGTCAACAACTACACGTGTCCTAGGTTCCATGGTGCCTGGTCCAAGTATTCCTTTCCCAGTGCTCTGTCTTTGGCTGTGATAGATGCAGAGTGGCTCATCCCACTCACAGCCCAAAGCCCTGCCTTGCAGCAGGGCCTGGTGCAGAGGAGGACATGCAGCTGGGCTTGCAAAAACCCAGTCTGAGCCCCTGAGGTTGGACAGGCAGCTGAGAAGCACAAAAGCCTCCAACAGATGTTGGAGGGGAGTTCTAAGGCCTGAGGGAGCTGATTTCTGTCCTTAGACCACAGCAGGGGTCTCAGGTAACCCTGCTCCCAGCTTGTGGGCCTCAGCTCACCAAAACCTTGAGGTGAATCCAAGCCTTGGTTCTTTGCAGGACTGAGCTTTAGATACAGGGGGTCAGACCAGCTTTTCCCTCTCTAGAAGGAGATGTAAAAGATGTGAGTCTGGCATCCTTCCCTGGTGCACTGCCTTCCTTTCTCCTGAAATCTTGGGCTGTGAACTCTTTTTTGCTGATAAAACCTGGGTGTTTGTCATCTCCAAGTATCACTGGGCTGTGTTACACTCTGCTCCAGCAACCCCTTCCTGGGATCTTTTATGGAGCTTGGTGTTGAGTCCCTCTTGCTTGTGGGTTTTGTTAATTGAGGGCAGAAGTAGGTTCCCCTCTCTGCCATAAATCCAGCACACGCACACATGCACTTGTAAGATATTTAGAAAAGCTCTACTCTGCGTATCTTAAATGTGTGTGGGGGGGTGGGGAGTAAAGAAAAGCAATAAAGAGCCTGCATTATACCACATGTGTGAGCAAAGAGCTGTGGTTAACTCCCTTCAGATAGGTTTCAACCAGGGCCCCTTTGTAACAGCCCCCAGAAGACTACTGGGAAGTCAGCATCTATAGTTTTAAACAGGTTAATTTAAAAAATAAATTGTATTAGAAACTTTTCCTCCCCTCACCTCTGCAAACCAAATACACAAGTGGCACAAACAGGGGAAAGTGCAGCTGGTTGTGGCTTGCATGGGGTAGGCAGCTTCTCCTGGCATGCTGAGGACACTGGCAGTGGACAGGAGGGAAGAGCACCATGAGTGCCTCTACCTGGCAGTCCTTCTGTGCTGGGAGAAATGGATGGTGATTTTGTGGTCAATGCTCTGGAGGGGGATGATGTTGAAAAGGTTGGTGAGCATTTCTTGATACACATGGCACAAAGAAAGCCTTGACATAAACAAGTGAGAGGGGAGTACTACAACCCCTATATCCTTTTTCCTCCCTGCCCTGCCTCACCTTCCTTTCTCTTAGGAGTGGTGACAAGCTACTGCTTTTTCTGCTGCTTATACTGCTGCTGATTATGGGGTTCTCTGCCTGTCCTGATGTGCCTGTGCTGCCCCCAGCCCCACCTATCCCCATGGTGTGCCCACAGCCAGCTGTGACACAGTGACACACAGCACTGCGACATGTCCCGTGCTGGCTGAGCTCACAGGAGATTAAGGGACTTTAATAGGAATCAGATTGAGAATAAAGTGAGTTGACAACTGGGCTTTGATTTTCCAAAGTGCTTTTTGGATGAAAAATGTCTCTCTCTCTCTCTCTCTTTCTTTTTTTTTTTTTTTTCTGGATGTTGTTTGGCACCAAGGATGACATTATTTGCATTGGCACCTTTTCCAGATCAGCTCCCAAAATGCTTCCAATCTAGGATTGCTGATTTTTCACTTGTCAAGAAAACAAAACAAACCAGAGTAGAAATCATGGGTTTGGCTTTCGCTTTGTGTGTTGTGAAAAACAAATAAACAAAACAAATATTTTTCCAAGTTTTTAATGGAAAATCAAATTCCCATGCTTACCAGAGTTGCTAATTAAGCAAACCAGAAGGAGGACACTACACCCAGGGACATGCAGTGTTTCCTCACAGCTGGTCAAACTGTTTATAAGAAATGTACCTCAAACATGTCTCTGCATAATTTTATTTATCATTGCTGCTAAAAATTAAACTATTGGATCAGTGGAAGCGTGATCTCACTTTTCAACTGAACTCTAAGTCAGAAATAAAACAGCTTCTCACAGAACAATATAGCCACAGTGGAGGGAGCTGGGTCACCTTTTGCTGAATTTAAATGAGTTCTTAATGAAAAGGGGAATAAATTTTTCACACATTCCTCTGCATTAAAGAGGGGTCAGAGTCTAGCATCAAGGTGAGCCTAAACTCAGAGAAAGACACAAAGGGAATTCCTGAGCTGCCGACAGAAATGTCTCTCCAGTCTGCCAGGAGCCAAAATGCTACTGCTGGAAAAACAGCAGGCAGGGTGGAAATCTGGGTCCAATGAAGGAGCAGCCAGGGAAGCTGTGGAGTGGGGTCACAGAGGGGGGAAGATAAACAGCATCCCCTCACCACAGAGGTCAAGCTTATTACAGAGATGAGGCTGGTGGTGGGTGTGAAAAGGTTCAGCCAGATGGCAGGGACCAGCAGTTCTGTCCCCCATTAATGAAACTTTGCAGCATCCAGTCCTTATTGTAAAGATGTGATACATTTGAACATGGGCTGTCAGGATTTATTAAAAATGTGTGACCTCAGGCAGGTTACCAAGCTCTCCATGTCTGTAAAATGGGGAGTCCAAGTGAATTACTGTAAGGATTAGCAATGGAGGTGGATAGGGCAATTTTTTTCCCTGAGAGTTAGTTTATATTTATCTGTCTGAGGGAAACCTTAAATGCCAATGCAATTGACTTTTTTTTAATATATGGGTCATCTGTAAAGCAGTAATCCTGAGCTGTTGTTTGTATAGTGCTTTCCTGCTCTGAGGTGTTCCTCAAAGATGCTGTCAGTCAGACTTAAGAACGACCTTGCAAAAATGGATTTCACTCAAGTGACTTCCACTTTACTCAGGTGGAAAGGCTGTGAGAGGTCCACAGGCAGGGATCTGCTGGGCTGTCCTGGGATTTCTGACAGCACTTCAGTCACAGCTGCAGTGCCCAGATTCTCTGCTGTGAAGAGTGGTGCCTTTGCTGGGTGTTCCTGGTATCTCTGCTCCTCTCCATGAGTGAAGGAATGAATTGGAGTTCCATGAGCAGCCAGGAGCTGAAACACTCCTGTCAGTAGCCCCATGCAGACCTGAGCTGGATTGTGGCACGATGATGTCCCTTCTCAGCTGGACCTGTTATAGCTCTGACCCTGCAGTGGGAAGCTCAGCCCTACTGCATGGGGACAGGGGGTGGCAGAGCTGTGGGCACAGTGGGATGGGCAGCCAGCACTCCTGGGCCTCCAGCAGGGAGGGGTGGTGGATTCTGGGGAGGGAAACATCTCCAGGCGTAGGGCCTGGCTTTGTTTTGCATCTCATTCCTAAATTAGACCCATAATTACTCGAGTCTTTCCAGCATTAATAAGGGACAGGCATCTCCAGAGGGCAATTGGGACCTGAGTTGTGGGAAGCCCTCCTCGATAGGGGAAGGGGCCCAGTTAGGTTCTTAATTTAGGCCTCTTGGTTGAGAACTTCACATTTGGTGCAAAGACTCTAAGTCTTTGGAGTTAAGTCTTTGGGATAAGCATAAGAAAACATGCTAAATCCTGCAAATATCCCCTATTGCTGATAGTGCCCAGGAGAGTTCTCCCCTCTGGGAATGGCAACCATCCTCCTTCCCTGCATCTTCTGGGGGGAAATCAGGGGTCCATTGGAGGTGGATGGTGCTGAGCTGCCTTCCCTGTCTGAGTATCCAGTTCTTTTTCTATTATAACTTTATTTAAAAGGAGGGGCAGGGAGCAGTGGGGAGACAAGGAAAATATTTGTGTAAGAAAACTCCACTTTAAAAGACAGCTTAAAACTGGGATTAATAAGTCTGCTTTTATGGAAGCATTTCTACATGTTGTAAAACATTTTTAAAAACATTGTAAAAACTACAGAGTTTCACGTTAAATATGGCTGATTTTCTTTATAGAGCTGACCTGCTTCCCAGAGGTGATGTATACACAGCATATGACACAGGGGTTGCTAGGGTAGGCAGTGTTTTTACATTGATTACTGTAGTAAATAATAATGTAAAACTGAGTATAAATAGGGAGTTCAATCCAGAGCTACCCCTGGGGTCTGCAGTTCTTTACACATGGCCCATTTTTCATCACTTCTGTGATTATTTTATTTTTTGGAGGAAGAAGGAAAAGGGGGAGGGAATATGCTGGGTTATTTTTTTTCTTACCTTTTTTTTTTTTTTTTTCTTTTTTTTTTCTCTGTCTCAGAAGAATATCTCCTCTTGGGTCAGCTGTTGTGCAGATGCCAAAAAACACTGGTCAATGCTATGAGGAATTTGTTCCTTTGGCAATTCAGGAGTTCCAAAGAAAAACAACAAGGAGCTGAGGTGGCCAAAGTGCATGCTGTAGTTTAGAGACTAGGGAAGACATGAGAATATTATCCAGATATCCCACAGGAGCAGCAGCCAAGTGAATAACCTCTGCTCCCTGCCTGGAGTGGTGGGTTTAGACTGCAAAAAGGTGGCTTCGTATCCCTCGGAAAAACTTGATAACTGGATGGATGGAGAAGTGCTGGGAGCAGGTCTTTGGGTGTCTGCTCAGGGATGAGCCCCACTGCTGGGATATACCCATTGCCATGAGCAGCTCTGGGCAGACAGATTTCAGCTCCCCTTTGATGGCGACACGATTAATCACCCCTTAAATACATGCTTTGATGACATTGCCCCTTAGACAGGGCTTGTCCCAGATGGAGGAGAGTGGAGAGGGAAACGAGGACCTTCCAGGCTGGTCTAATAGCCCTGGTGGCCCTGGTGAAATTATTGGCCACCACTTAAGGCAATTTGTTTCATTTTGCAATTATTCTTCAGGGGGATTTTATAAGCTCCCATAATAAGTCACTTCTGCTGGGATCTGGAGAGGAAGTGACCTGCATTAGAGGCAGAGGCATTAGCCCAGCCTCCCCTCCACACTGCCTTGGGATCCCAGCTCAGTGCTTTCCATAGTCCTGTGTGTGTGCACGTGGAAGTCTGTGTAGGTGTGTGCGTGTGTCGATACATGAAGAATTCTATATATGACTTTTTATGTCGAAATATGTGTGTGTGCTACATATGAAAGCAGAAATCTTCAGGTTTTAGGGGCTGAGAAGCACAAAAACCAGCTGAGCTCTCTGATGTTTCTGCTGCAGAGAGATGTGGCAGTAGAAAACAGTTGCCTGTTGGTTTTCCTTGGCCAGGATTGGAGGTGCTTAAGCACAGGTGCTCATGGTCTCAAATCCAGGGTCATGGCTGAGCTCCCACTCTCCAGTCTGTTTTCCCTTCAAGGTGTGCTGTGATCTGGCTTTCCCAGGGGAGGCTTTCAGGTTGTGGTGGTGGAGCTGGGCGATACTTCAGTCAGCTGCTCTCCTGGACTTTTCCCGCATGGAGAGAAACGTCAAATTGGGCAGCTTCCCACGGATGTAAGGCAGGCACAGGCCACAAACAATTTGCCATTTCCACTTGAGCAGAAGTCCCACGCGTGCACTCTCACCATAAATGTGTCACCCTGTCCCATCCACCCACAATGAGCGCCCATATAACCCCACACGCAGAGATGCACACACACTTCTCTTCCAGATTCCAGCGGGGCTACGAGTTTTAACTACCTAAATTAAAAACAGATTCCACCCTCCAGTGGGGAGCTGCCAGGAACTTGTCTTTTCCCCCTCCCTGACTTTTGTCTCCCAAATGCATTGGGGAAAAAATACATGCAGCTCTCCAAAGGGGCAAATGGCTTCTCAGCATGCAGAGAGGCTGAGGGTGGGGGCAGGGGGATGCAGGGAGGAGGAAAAAGGGAATGCACAGAATTACTTTCTAGTGGTAGAAGAATAAACAGCTTAAGTTAATAAAGTTGAGGCTGAGGAGAACTATTTGGAGAGTGTGGAGGAAGTCAGGGATTAGTGAGAAAATAGGAGCACAACAGCAGGAAATAGTGTGGCAGCGCAGTGGACCTGAAGGGAGAGTGGAGGATGGAGGGATGGAGAGACTTGGCCAGCACAGCAGGGATGAGAGTGGGAAACTGAAGGGCTGGCAGCTCTAAGTCACAGCACTGCTGAAGACACATCACCTTGTGTTCATCAAAATCTGCCTTGGGAGCCAAAATCTCTACCGAAAATGATGCAACTTATTTTTAGGAGTGGGTTTACTGATGGAGAGGCCTTCTTTGTTGTGAGGCACGTGTAGCAGAAATTTAAAGGCAAAAAACTAAGAGGAGAAAGGGGAGCTCTGGGGTGAAATGACAGTGCCAGACCTATGGGAGGACACCAAAGCTCCCAGCCCTTCCTATCCCAAGCCCCCCCTGACAGTGCTGCTGTCCCAGCACAGGCAGCCCCTTTGAGTGACAGCCCCGGGCGCCAGGCGCGTTGCTGACTCGATGGCTTTTTGCAACTGTCGGAGAAGCTTAGCAGATAAGCACACAACAGTTTTTATTATTCCAAGAGGCAGAAGACTCGCCTTAGTGAGCGGTAACAAATACGGACATTCACAACCAGGATTAGAACAAACTGCACTGGTGGGCAAGGGCCAAAGGCAGCACGGAGCTGCAGTGTAACCCAAAACCTCCACAGCTGTTTTCATTTTCCTCCCTTCAACACAGTCCCTGTGTGGTACTTCAGGGAGAATTATGAAAGTGGCGTGTAATTCAGAGAAGTAATGTCTTTCTTTTTTTTTTTCCCCTCCCTTCTCTCTCGCTCTCTTTTTCTTGGAGTAATGAAAATTGCTGTGGTAGATCGTTTTGGATTCAAGGGAAATATCGGACTCTATTTTCTGCAGCATCTCACTCATCCCTCAGCAGTCAAAACCATAAATTTAATTTAAAAAAAAGAATTAAAAAGAAAAAGGTGAACAGCTTAGAAGTGCTGGACATTGTGCAAATGAATGCAGTGACTTCAGGGACCTTGGTGGCCTGAGAGAGACTTGCTGCTTTCATTCCAGCACAAAGCCTGATCTCTACAAATCCCCACTCTGGAGAAGGGGATTCTGCTGCCATGAAGTCCCGCTGGCTCCCGCCGGCATTTTGATGGGAATTGGTTAAAAAGCGTGAGGCCACATCCTCTGCCGTATCCTGGTGATTCACACCAGCCTGGAGGATGCTCTACCTCTAAGAAAAAAAAATAATTTTCTTTCTGGAGGATAAATCCTCACCTGATCTAATGCTCTTTGCTCTGCTGGGCCTAGGCCTGCAGAGAATTTTGCCTTCTTGTTTTTAAACAGAAATGATTGCATTGAGGTTCCTCTGTCCTGTTGCTGGCACAGTGTTCCAAGAGGTTTTGCATTTTCTCATTAAAATCTTTAATTCTTGCGTGTACAAAAAATCTGAAAAAATTTCTTCCTTTTGGTCAACTGAAATATTCTGTTTAAAGCATTTTGAGGCCTTCCCTTCCAATTTTGCTGCTTAAAATAAAAAAAAGGAGAAAATTTCAACATATTTAAGTCAGAAAAAATACGTATCTTAATTGTCTAAATGTTTAAATCCAGCTTTATCAAAGACCTTACAGTAAAAAAAAGAATTTTTTTCATCTCCCCTTGATGTTATTCTTTAAAAAAAATCAACAACGAACCAAGCTAATATAGTAGCATTAAAAAAAACACCAAACCAAACACAACAACAAACTAAACCCCCCAAAGCCCTCAGTTGCACTCCAGGAAATACTTCACCTCTTGTGAATATTAGGAAGAAGTGCTGAAAAGTTATATTTCTTGCCTGAAATTGTTGGGATTGTTCAAAAACCTTAGATAGCTGTTGCATCTTGTTATCAAATTCTGTTGGTCTTTCCTTTAATGGGTTTCACATGATTTTTATTCAACAATAAAATAACTCAGAGAGCGACTGGAAACACTTAACGTGTGTACTCTGACACATCTGCACATACCATAATAGACACATGAATTTAATGCTCAGTTGATTCAATGCAGGGAGTGGAATTTAGTGTCAAGTCAATTAAAATATCCTGTTCCCACCCCCCCCAACCCCCTCCCTTTTTTTTCCCTCCTCCTGAAGTATTTATCAGGGTTGCTGCATGGGAGGTATGTGGTGTGGAAGTTGTGGGAGTGCAGCACAGCAGTGAACGTCCTCACTCTGCTGCGGTAACTCCTGCTAAAGTCACCACAACCACGCCAATGCAGAGCTCTGCTGTGCCACGGAGAAGAGGGGCAGGGATGGCAAAAGGCTGCCCACTTGCAGTGGTCACCACACTGTCCTGACCGGGCAGCGAAGCAGCGAATTTGGCCACATGAGCGCGGCAGACACAAACCCTGTCCTCGCTGCCCTGTGCGAGTCTGGAAGGCTACTGGAGCTAAACAAGCGTTATAAAACAAACTGTTATGAGCAGCAGATAAATACAGCGTGAAAAAGATTAATGGTTAGGCAGCTGGGGTGTAGAAATGTACTGCTTTCCATCTAGACATGAGTTGTTTTGGTTTTGCTAGAAGCTTATCCGTAGGTCTGTTGCGTCCTGTCTGGGATTTCATACCCGCGATCCAAAGAGCCCAGGATGAGGGCTGTGTACTGTGCTGTCCATGGAGTGTGTGGCACTGGGAGGCACTGGGCAGTGTGGGGAATATGCAGAACACACAAATCCTTTATTTGCCAGCGATAATGCCAGAGATGCTACAAAAGCAACACCATCTCTGCTGTGATTTTAGAATCAGTTTTGGTTTCAGTTTGGAAGATCGGCAGAGCTGGATTCCTGGGCTGCTACAACGTCTCCTTTAAGGGTTTTCCTCCACTGATGTGTGTGAATTTTGGGTACAGAAATTTACGACTAACAACTGCACCTTGTACATCAGAAAAAACATGGGGCAAAGCCTAAGTATATCTAAAGATGAGTGTACTTGGATGCACACATAATTTTTTTAACCAAGGGGATAAACAATTGTCCTGTTTTCTATTGTTTTAGTATTTCTTCCGGTGTAGACAACCTTTGCAGAACAAAGCTGTCTTTGTAAAACAAAGTCCTTCAGCATGTGAATACTTACACATGTCCTTCACTGTTTAACTGGAGGCAGAAGGAGCTTAAACCTTGGAGATAAAGCTTGTATGTGAGTCTTTGTAGAACTGGAAGTGATCCTGCACTGTGCCAGTGCAGTGATCCCAGCACACCAAACCGTGTCTGGTTCACGTTTGGGGCCAGTCCTGATGTATAATTCATACACAACATTTTATTAACTGGCAAATTTCCCCCTGAACCCGCCCCCACAAATTCTCCAGACTGTAAGGAAGGAATTTGTTGTGCGGTGGCCTCTTCCCCCTCTCCTTGCCCATTTTTTTATGACTGAGGAAACCCTTTTATTGTATGCGAAATAAAAGCTTGATGTGGTCTGCCATTTTTTAATTTACCGTGGTATTAAATACAAAATGTATCCGCTTACAGAAGGTGGTTCATGGCTTGTGGTCTGGGGTTGATCCAGTGCTTGTTGTGACTGGTTGTAGGGGGACAGGGAGAAGGTAAAATCTTCTCCAAGATCTGAGCAGAAATCAGTGGGGTGAAGGCACGAGAGCCTCATCCCTTCTCGCAGAGTTTATCACCCATGTAATTTTTCTTGTGTTGTGCAATGACGGCCTCACAGTTCTGCAGGATTAATGTCATTCCCCTGGGCTGATTAATGTCATTCCCCTGGGTCACACAAAGTGACCTTGAGTACCAGCAAGAAGTGAAACCACCAGGTCAAATTCTGCTCTTCCAGTAGAGCAAAGCGCAAAAACCCAGCTCAGCTGCAGCGGTGGGTGGTAAGAAGATGCTGTGGGTGACTGCACAGAGATAGCAGAGCCAGCCTCTGGTAAATAACGAATCTGTGGTTCCTCAGAGGGAGGAAGGCTACACGAGTGGCCAGGATGCTCGTGTGAGGTTTGGGAAGGCACAGGCTCGTTTTGAGGCAGCTCTGTTGTGCCTCCTTGTCTTGGTTTTGCATTTGCTAAACGTCGTGGGCTTGCGGTACAGTACTAACAAAAATCGGATGAAGAGGTCTGGGCAGCCTGGGTGCTGATGGCTCTGTCTCCATAAAGTGCTATAAATAATATTTGGGGCTTTGAATACAAAGATCTCTGACTCCAGCAGGCAGAATAAAAGACATGAAAGCATCTGAAATACAAAATATTAGGGCTTTTGCTTTTGAACGATCTTCCTTTATAATGCTCCATTGTCATGAAACCCCTTTCTGACCATGGGTAGACAATGTTAGAGATGGCGAAACTGCCTTTTCTGGGAAAGGGGAGTTTTAATGAAGACAGATTGGGGCTCTTTCTGCTACTGTTATTGCTGGATTCCAGTTTTCTTTTTGGAAGGAGAAAGCAAAACTCAGTCCCAAAGAAAAGCACATATGAAAAGGAAAGAGAAAAGAAGAGCAATGCCAGAAAACAGCTTCTGAAGCTGAGTCATGGTGAGATCTCCATGTGGGAGAGGGGCAGCTCTCTGCCTTGGCAGCACCAGGCAAGCTCCACCATGGACAAGCTACTCAAGGCATTGCTCTTTGTTGCCTTTTTTGGTTGCAGGCTCACAGAAACACAGCTACATAAAAAAATAGAAATAGTAATGTAATCTTGGCTGACTAGATCAGGTAGATGCATTTATATGTTCATATATATGTATTTTAATATATAGCAGGCTAGGGACAGAGAGGAGGATTAAATTAGAGAAGGAACAGGAGACACAGGAGAGAAAAGGAGATCAGGAATGGGAATCAAGGCAGCATGTGGCATGGACCCAGAGCTGATGGAGCAGGACATATTATCTGATCTTTCCCAGGGTGGGTCTGGTCAGCTTTCAGGATGCTGTTGCTGACACAGTGGGATCTGAGGGGAAGACTTCAGGAAGCTGTAGCACTTACTCAGGACAGACTGGGGTGTTGTCTTCAAATTGCTCTGGAGTGATGGGTTTTGCAAGGGGAAGAATGAACAAATCAGATTCTTTACATTTTTCAACACGTAATCCTGATTACATTTATTTTTATCCAGCTCTGAAAATGGTTATTTATTTATGGATCAGAGACTCACACTCTGAAGCTTACATTGACATAATTACTCTGTGTAACTAGCCCACAGTCATGGTTTTCATTAAGTTCTTATGTATGGGCAACCTTCAAAATAGATATTCTGTCAAGGCTATTAATAATTAAGTGTCAAAAGAAAGAACTCAAGTGTCTTGTCTGGTTGATATAATATGTTTTGCACTAAACCATTGCTTTGTTAGTAAAAAATGTGTTTCAGGCAGTCTCTACTCTCTGCCCAGTGAATGTGCTCCAAAACTTTCACCAAGACATTGAGATAAGTAGGGAGTGCTGAGGCCATCTTCTCTTTGCTGAAACACTTTGAAGCAACAATCAGGTAAAGATCAAGAGTTGATGGGAAATAATTAGAAGCTGTTAAGCTGGCTGTTACCTGGGTCCATGGATGCTCTGCTGTTCATATCATTTCACTTTGGAAGGTTAGACTCACCAAAATAATTGCAAGCCAATCTCAGGGCAATTATTGTTGTAACAAAGTATCAGGAGAGTAATTTTCTTCATGAAGGTAAAGCGAAAAACACCATTTTCACTTTTTGCTGGTAACAGCATTTAATGGCACACAGGCAGTTTTTGAGGCAGTTTCTCCCTCCCTTTCCAGTATTTCCCCACTCAGTTTCACAGACCATGAGGTCTTCAGGACTTATCCTCAGCCAGTTGACATTTGGGCAGGAGCCAGCCCAAATCCAGAATTTCTGGTCATGGACATAAGTGTGGCCCTTGCTGACCTAGGGTGAGATGGTCCAAACTAGATGAAGATGCTCCCCTAGATGAAGGTTTAAATGTCTGTCATCCATGTTCCCTGATCATGCTGTGGAGTTTACTCCCCCCATGTTGTGGACTTCCTCATATGGGAGGAGGTTCTGGTGCTGCCAGTGCCCAGCAGCTCATGGACCAGCCCACCCCAGGCTGGGAAATGGGATCACAGGTTTCTTCATAGAGGGTTTGTGGTGCCCTTGTGGCCCCTCCTTAAGCCCCCAGTCCTGCCATCCTGAGTGTCTTCCTTGGGGACAGCCCTTGTTTGGGGATGGCTTGTCCCCTGGAGGTGATATGGGTGAGCTCAGGTCATGGAAACAACTGCTCCATCCATGTAACTATTGTTGTATCCCATTACCCACATCACAGGGAAAGTTTTCAAAGCTGAGCATACCCAGTACATGTGCAGGAGCTGTTTCTGAAACATAAATAGTGTGGCCATTAACTGAGGCTTTTCCTTTTTTTGTTGTTGTTGTTGCTTAAAGACAGTTCATATTATGTACTCAGTGTTTTTCAAATTAAACCATTATTTATCCAGAGGTAGCCAAAAATGTAGCCAAAAAACCACCTCTGATTATTTTTGACCTCTCTAAGGCTAATAATCTGCTAAAACGTCTTTAAACCATCTTAAAGAAAACAGAAACACCACTGCTGACAACTCACATACCTACTTTTTAATGCAGTGTTATTTTAAATGGCTGCGTTTATAAACCTCTAAAGACTGAGGTTTGTAATAGAAATGCTGACAGATCCTTAACACTCCATCCCATAATAACAAAGTTTTGAGAAAGAATGGGAATGTGGACACCACTGTCCCTGTTATGGAGCTGGGAATTTATTCCCCTTTTATTGATTTAACTCACGTAGCCAGAAAATTGTTTTTCCTGTGGATTTGGGGTGAGGACGGAATCGGGATGGCAGCACCCAGATGCTGTTGTGGGGTGGCTGAGAAGCTCAGCTCTGCCTCCACCATGGACTGGGCCCACCAGAATTTTCTCTTCTACTTTTCTGTCACAAAAAACCTCACAGGAATAAGTCTCAGTGGCAGGGGGGTGGTTTGAGGGGCTCTGCACAAAAAGGACCACATTCCCAGGTGGTGCACATCAACCTCCCCAGTCCCTGCCTGTAGCCTGGCACAGGGAATTTAGGGAAAGGTATTAATTACACAGGACTGCAGCATTTCTCAGGAATAGGTGCTTTGCAGAATCACTGCCCACATAAGAAGCTCCCTGTAAGCATCCAGGTGGATATCTTTATCCTGCCCTCTGGCCTGTAAAACTGCCCAAAGGGGAAGAAATGCTAAATGAGATTTATGTCTTCAGAAAGCAACAGGATAATTTGTGCTGTGCAGTGGAGAGGGGATGCTGCCATATCATCATTAAATTAAGATGCATAGGCCAGATGTGAAATCTTGATAAGGAGCTTTATAGGGCAATGTGGTTCAGCTTGTGATTGGCTTTATCAGCAGAGCAAGGTGAGCTGCAGGCAGCACAAAATGCCTGCATGTCCTCAGGTCATTATCTGGCTCTGATCGTGGGCTTATTTGATCTCTGCAGCCCGTGATCTCACCCTAGCTCACCCAGGGCTCCCATAAAGAGCACCCATGTGCTGTGGAACGTCCAGGCTGCTTAGAAACACAGATGGTGTGGTTTTGTCCATCCCACCACTGCCAGGCTCTGTTTCCGAGGGCGTTCCTTGGGAAAGAGGGCTTTTTGAATATTATTTTTCTTTCATTTTATTTTTAAATCTGGCCATCTGGTTCTGTCTCTTTTTTCTCTGCTGAACTGATGGATGTACACTGAATTTTTGTTGGCTTTATTGTTGGACTTCTGGTGTCATAAAAAATAAAGGCAAAGCATAATGAATTAACTTTTCCCCCAAAAGTGAGGGAGAAAAGAGACACGGAAAGAGTTCATCCGATATTAACCTGAGTTATTCTCTACCTGCCAGGAAAGCATAGCACCCTCAGACCTTCTTATGGAAACCACAACATTAGGCCAAACCAGGAGCACATCTATACATCACCAGTATTTAAATGCAAGTTTTTCCTTTTCCATAAACCTTTAAGCACCAAAGATCAGGGAGCTGCTTTTAACTTTTAACTTGTTTTCGTGTAAACACTGTTAGCATTTCTGTTGCTGGTGTGGGATGCCAAGCTATAATATTAAGGGTCTTGTTTATAATTTTGCAAAGATTTCAGCAGCAGGGCTGTGTTTTTGCCTATGTCTTTGGCTTGGCTTGCCACAGTCAGACAGCTGGGATCACTGTATGTGTGTGTGGTCAAATTTACTGTGAACCGATTAGAATATTAAACAAAATGAAATAAACATGTAAATCTCAAAAACCATCTTGGAGTTGAGGTTTACTTCTATGGAAAAACTACAGATGGAAAAAGTAACATAAAATTAAAGACATTCCTAATGGTAGGCTTTTTGTTTTTCCTTTTTTTCCTGTTGCCACTATTTTATTTTCAAGGAAAATAAATAGAAGGAAAATAATTTCAAGGAAAAGAAATGGAAATTACACTTTTTATAGAAAAGGTCCCGCATCTCTAAGGAAAATGTTGCAGAGTAGAAAAGTTTGTTTTAAATAATTATATTGCTGTATGCATTCGTGTACTCTTCCATGTGACTGAATATATTTAGGCAGGAAAAGAAAGAGAAGGAAGCTTTTATTGATTTGGTTTTTTCATCTTTTTGTTACCAGAAGTCATCAGCTACAGTCTTGGCTGGCCAAAAGCGATTTCAGCAGACTGACAGGGATCTGATATGATCTAATCTAATCGATCTATGGATGAGAAAAGCTTTTCTTTTCATGCCAGTTTGTTTGCTTAGCAAAAATGAGACTCCAAGAATGGCAGGGACCACCAGGAATAAAGGAAATATCCTTGAAAAGTCAAATCCAGGTTTTTTTTTTTCTTTTTTTGGGTGGCCTGTTAATGATTCAGATATAATGAAGGGATTGGATTTTTAGTAGCACAGCTTAATCAGAATATTAATTATTTGTGACTCCTGCTGTTCTGTAGAGGACAGATCTTCTGCCTGGCAAAAATTTCAAACTCAGTGTCTGGCTTTATTCTGTTTCTGAAAAAGAAGTTCTCAACTTTCAAATTTACCACTAAAGGAGGTTTCTAAATCCCTTTTGATCTGACTTGACATTTTTTAACTCAAGCTTCTTTATAAAAAAGGAAATTAAATGTGGAGTGGGGTTTTGCATTTTTGTTTTTCATTTATTTGGTGTTGGGCATATTACCTAATGAGTAAATATATTTTAAAATGACAAATAGAGTTTCTTCCAAAAGAAAAATCAAAGCGTTTTATTAAAAATTGCTGACATTAAGGTTTTTAATTTTCTCACAACTTTTTCTGTTTTGGTTTCTCCAAAATAAAATTCCAGCTAGTTTGGAAGCAGGCAGGTACTCTCCTCCTTGCAATTTCTGTATCCGTGGATTAAAATTTCTGGAAATTGATAAAGATCAAAACTTTTTCCTTTGGTAGCATCTTTTTCTCTGTTATGCACCTCAGGGATCTCAAAATTCTTCCAAGATGTGGCTTTTCAAAGCAAGCCCAGTCCTTTCTCTTCTGCCTTGACAGTTTTCTGGGGTGTAGATTTTCCCAGATTTTTTTGTTTTACAAATTTCTGCCTTAACTCTTCTCCCTGCTTCTCTTGCCAGATCTTGTACTTGCATCAGTGTTGTATTTTTTGTGAAGTAAGTTTCTTGGGGTATTTTGGATTAGAAATGACCATGATGGGCTGAGAATTTTAGATCTAGTCTACTGCTTTTTTCTTTTCATCTTCATGGAAAGTCCTCCTTTACTTGTTGCCACCCAACAAGAGAAGGGACACCTTTAGTAATATGAAAATATGATGGAATTAAAAAAGACTAAACTGTTTTCCCCATAAATGGAATAACGCATTAAAACTTCCTAGAGAATTTTTTTTAGAAAAAAAGGAAAAGATTAAATTTCTTCATTTTAAACCCATTGTTAATGTTGGATCATAACATGCCTCTAAGAGAAGCGTAGAAAATAGGTATTAAATTTCATCTTACTGGATATGGGCTTGTTTATATGAGTTACTTTCCACAAATCCTTTGAACGGAATCTACAAAACTCCAGCTTCTACTCTGTCTCCTTTATGTTCTTGCTATGTTCTATCTCATATAGATGGGTTTGGTCAAAAGGTCAATGATTCTGACAAATACTTGCTACCAAATAAGTTTTCTAATTTTCTAGATTTTCTGATGCAAGAAAATATGCAGCCTAAACTTTTATCACAATTTCAATACAGATTTTTAAGACAAATACTTAAAAAAAAGGCAGAAGATAAAATTTCTCTTGCTATTTTGGTCTGGTGGAAAATTGCCTGGCGTGTCAAATATGTGTGTGAATTCTCTTGGAGTTATCTTGGACCTCGTACCCAGCCTTTGGTGGTTCTTTTGCCTTTCTCATTTTCTTTAAAAAAATATTTTAACACCTGACATATCTGTTGCTTCACCACTGAGACAGGGGTAACTTTTGAACTTTTCGATGTGCCAGACAGAGGGAATTCCTTAAATTTCTTCAGTCTTCAAGTCATTTCATCGCTACTGTCTGCCCATCTCAGAAAGATTTTAGGTCGCAGCTCTGGCAGTCAGAGTCCAGGAAAAGAAAAGAGGGGAAAGCCTGAACACTGGGCTTGAGGCACACCAATGTCTTAATAGGTCTGAATCCCACTTTCCCTCTGGTATTGATCCAGCCTCATTTCCATAATGTCCCTTTCACCTCTGCTTTTTCAAGAGGAATATTTTGAATATGAATATTTACATGTGTATGCAGTCTTCAGTAACAGTTCTAAATGAAAAATTCAAACTTACATAATAGAAAGAAAGGACAACATCTTTTTTTTCTGGAGAAAATTAGCTCCCCCTTTCTTCAGCCTCGTACATGAATTTTGTGATCTTGTGACAATTTGGGAGTTATTTAAAACGGTCTCATTCAGCTATTTGGCTTTGTTTTCTTTCCTTCTTTTTCCTAACGCCTGTGCTGCTTTGTTCTCCGAGAACCAATTGCACTGCAGTGACTTTTTTTTGGAAAAATCAAGCGCAGGCTTTAACGGGAAAAAATGATAAAACATATTTTAACAACCGAGGGAATCTCTTGGGGAACCTGATCTCTTGAAATGTCTGGGTTAAACTGGTCTGGATAAGTGCCCATCCATCTCTCCAAGGAGATGCATCCCTGGGGGGAGTCTCAGGGAGTGTAGCATGTCTGTGCAAGCCATTTTTGCCAGAACCTGAAGCTCATTGGTGCTAGTTTGGGATTTTGTTACAAACTCCAATGCAGGTGCACAGGTCAGCAGATGCCGACAAATGGATTGACTTTGCTTCACTCAATGTCAGGTTTTTTCAAGGGAGCACAACAAGAAGAGCTCCAATGCCTGTGTGTGGACTGGGGGTAAGACATGAAGATCAAGGGTATTATGTCTAAAATCAGGCTTCATGTTTAGCTTGTTGGAAGCTAAAATTTATGCTGATATCCTAGCTGATTCAGGGCCACATAAATCAAAAAAGAATATTTCTTCCTCAGGGGCTGGGTTTATGATCTGTGAATACCCCAAATTTGTGCTGTTCTGTCATGGGTTCCTCCCTTACCAGGTCTGCTCTAGGAAAGAGGTTTAAAAATAAGATCTCTGAAATCATAAGCATCAAGGTTATTATTTTCTGGAATAAACCAAGTGTTGTTCCCATTCTGATTATGTTGATTAACTATGTATTCAGTATTGTCCATTACATATTCAATATCTAGTGAACCAACCACTGGACTAGTCAAAATTAAATATGAGAAGGCTTCCAATGAAATGTATTAGATATTTAAACAATATTGCATAGTAATAATTTCATGTAGAGGCATGCTGGTCATTTAGTTCCACATCCAAGCCGATAATTTATTTTATTTTGTTCTTAATCCTCTGTCCTCCCATCTTCCAGATTTGTGTTCCTGTAGACAATAATCCTGTGATAAAAACAAGGCCTTTTTATACATAAATAAATATATCCTTACCCCTAGAGAGGTCAGGCTATCTCTAGTCTCATACAAATCTCTGTTTCCTCTTTCTCTCTCCAAATATCCAATGTAAGGGTAAGAAAGAACTTAAAAAGAATTAATTGTTATGCAGGAATTACTGAGAATTGTGAAAAACACCTTCCTTGTTAAAAAAATAATGTGTTTTTTTCAGCCTTTTGTGTTATAAGCATATGAACATGTGTGTCAGTTTATTCCAGGAAAAGCCTAACTGGATGAACCAACATGGAGAATACAAACTGCCACTTCTGCAAATCCAGAATCACTCTTGTGCGGTGTTTCTCAGATCCAGGATAGACTTGGTCCTCATCTATTTAAAAAGTCATTAAAAAGAATAGTGACAGGTAAAACCAGGAGCACAAGCAAGACCCGATCTCTGCTTTCCCAGTTGTTTCCTGATACTTTTAATCCAGGAGGGTGCCATGCCATTGTCTCCTGCAGCAGAGAAGCCAGGCAGATGCACAGCAGAGGAAAAGGCACTCTGGAAATATCTGCTCTGCTCCTGTGCTCTGTACCTTGTGACCCTGCCATGGCCCAGCCTCCCGTGGTCCCCATTGTCCCCTGCCCTGCTCCCCATTGTTCCCTTGCAATCGGAGATGGTGCACACAGCATGGGCTGGTAGTGTTCACTGCATGACATAATTTAGGTCAATCAGCATCAGTTACACCATCTGGGAAGGGAATGGCTTCTTAGTGCTTCATCACTGGAGGTCAGTGGTCTTCCTCCAGTGGGGTATAACAGGGGTAGCAAACATCCAGCAGGGAGTGGTAGTCGTGCTCCAGGGTTGGTTTTGTGGTGTTGAAAGCCCCAAAGAGCCACTTTCCTAATGCCCATCCTCGTTTCCTGGACTTTACATTTTTAGTGTGCTCCCCCTGCCCTGACTCTCTAAGCTCAAACCTTTCTTTCCTCTCCCACAACCCCCTTGTAGAATTTATTTGACAGTCTTTGTGTCACTTAATTTTGTTAGTAGATTGGGATGGAAAGTTTATAAGACAGCAATAAAAACAAGGAGATTATTCCTTTCAGGCAGAACAGGGCTTTAAGTGATTTAACCGAGGAGGGATCCAGGCCCTGGCTCGTGTGCCTTATGCAGATGCTAAAATCATTACCTCCATGTAAAAATATATCTATAAGTTTCCACTTTTGCATTTCCTCGCTGCAGTGGACTGTGGGCTGTGATGCCATTTTCCACCTATTTCTAAGCCCAGCAGCTGTTTCATCTCACCCCCCACTCCCTCCCTAGGCCTTTCCACAGCTTTTTTGCTGACATTTTGCTGTGCTGGGTGTCTGCAGGAGGCCGGGCTGGACTTTCCTCTCCAGCTCTGTCAGCAATTCATCATCCTGCTGAGGAGCGAGTTATCCCAAGTGAGAGTAATGCTGCTCATCTCTGCTTTCTTCTCGCTGTCTTCATGGTGGCTTCTTAGCAGCATTGCTGAACCAGCAGACTGATTTAAGGAGAGCTGTGCAGTGCAGGCAGTGGTAATCACTGATTATTGCTCTCATGATGTGAAAATGGCACGTGGAGAGGAGAGGGCTACTCTGCCAACCAGAGTAGGCAGAGCTGAGGGACCTGTGGGTCTAATGAAACCTTGAATAACTGGTTGGAAAATGAAGATGCTTTGCAGATAAGTGTTTGCTTAGGGTTGCTTTGGTTATTTTTTGGATGGGAGAATTGAAGAAACTGCTCTCTCTCCCTTGATTTTCTGTTCATTCTTTATTCTTAAAATATAGGAAATTCCGAAAATATAGGAAAATATAGGAAAATATATAAAATTTATGTCTCTTTATTCCTAAAATCCATATGAGACAGGAGACAAAAAAGCATCTTTAGTCTGCTTCCCCCCTCTGGTTTTTTTCTTGAAAAAGTAAACAGAGAAAATACAAGAGAGTATTAAAAGAGGGAAGGGGACATTCAGAGAATAAAGAATTGGAATAAGAAATTCAAGCAGCTTAGTAGTAATTGCTGGAACAGTAACATTAACTGTGTCTCTGTAGTATCCCTTAGCTCTGGACTCATAATTCTGGGTAGGAAACAAAAGGTGTAACTGCAGCCAATGGATTTTCTTTTCTATAGCTAAGATCACTGCAAGGAAGTTCAGTTTTTCAATAACACGGCTCCTGTTTTACCTATAAATACCTATATATGCTCTTGGCCTTGTAAGATGCTTAGATCAGGAGCAAGCCAGTGGTCCCCCTGAGGAACCAAAATGTGTTTTGAATTGGAAAGGATGACAGTACTCTAAAAAACTTTTGTAAAAAAAATAGAAAAAAGAAAAAAAAAAAAGGGAAAAAAGGCAGTATTGCTTGGCGTAATTTCATTGCCTTGGAAAACTCTTATTTTGTAGCTCTCCAATGGATCCTCCTACCATAGCCCATCAAAATCTATGGCAAAAAAACCCCCAAACACACAGAGTTTATCTCTCCAAAGACAGAAGTGATGTCTGGAAAGAAATTCTTCCATTGTGATTTTAAAGATGCTTTTAATTACTTGGGCAAACATCCATTCCAAGGTAGCTGGTTTATCACCCAAGAGTATCACTGAGGGAAATGCTGTCACACATCTGCAAAGTTGCTGGTGAACCATCTTGCTAATCACAGATTTGTGCTTTGTGCACATGCATGATGTGCAGGGATATTCTTTTATGAATACATGAAGGAAAACAAAAGTAATGCCTTGTCACACACATTTGTGGCACACGTATGATTCACCTCTTTGCCACACCTAACAGAGTACCTTAGGAGTTACTAAAATCAGGTCAACTTTTATTTTTCATTTACCAACCCTGTATTTCATTGAACAGAAGCTTTCTGTTAAACTGAAACAGATGATGTTTTAAACTAATACTAATTGATTCCATTCCTGGAGTTCACAGTGGTAGCAAGTAAAATAGCTCCCTGACCCTGCCGGTGAATTCAGATCTCAGACTGTGCCACGCATTTTGACTTCTCTTTTCCTTCTGCAAAGTCCATATGGCCCTGTGTTGGCTCCCAGCATCACTCCCCAAAACACCATGCTGCTTAAGGGAGAGGGTTGTACTGGGATGAATGAGATGTAGGCAGGTTCCCAGCACCACTGGGGACACCCTGGGGGAGTTACTTCATCCTTGCTAGAGTTCCCCCTTGGTGCAGTAAGGATAAATATGCACTGCTTTATATAAAGGTGGGATGAAATCCACCAGTGATTATGAGGAGCTTTGTTACAATGAGGCTTGTATGAGAGTCACCTCATATATCTCATTAATAACTGAGGTTTTCTGTTCCACAAGGAAAAGAATCAGGTGCTATTTCTTCTTTTCTTTGCTGCCGGTAGCATAAACTATACTCAGCAGTCCAAAAAACACTACCTAAGCTCTCTCAAAAATAAAAATATTGGGGATGCTTGCCTTGGTCTGCAGAAAGGACCTCTAATTCTTTCAGCCAACCACGTCATAAAAACATGAACACTAATGCTGGGAACAAAATCTCCTTGTGTTACTGAGGTAGGGAAAGTTGAATGTCTCATGCTGAGTCCAAGGGCTTTGCACACTCTAAGGACTGTGCACTTACAGTCTTTAAATCAGCATCTCTCCAAAAGCCCCTGTGCTGGCGTTGGGTTGGGCAGTCTCCCACCGACCCCTCACTCCCAGCCTGGCTGTGGACTAACAGGGGAGGAGCAGCCCAGTCACTCTGCAGTGCATTGAGGAAGTCTCCAGGACAGCCTGTATTGAACACCTTCTCTTTTAAGGGAGGTTAGTCATGATCTGGGACAACAGGAGATAATACAGAACTTCCCACTGCAGAAGCTGATGGTTTACTGGGAGCTGTCTGGCTGGCTGTCCGTGCATCCCTGAATCTTTCCATTGACATCCAAACCTGCAGTAACATCTGCTTCTGTTGCAAGGCAAATGCTCTCCAAGCTGTCAGCATGTCCAGCTCCCCAAGCAGGGCTCTTAATGGAAATGTTGACAGCTTATTAGGAGCTCTGATGTCAAAACATGGGGCTCTGGAATTGTGCTGACTATTTTTAAAACTATGTAAATGAAAACAGTTAAATGCTGGAATGAGCACCATTGGTTCTTTGTGGTAAATACCATGCAGATCTTAGCCAGGGAGATCTCTTTGAAAAGGCTTGGTTTTATTACTGTTACAAATGAATCCCCAAATTATTCATCACTCCAAAAAGGGGCAAAAACATTTTTCCTTCATGTCTCCACTTCCACACACACTTTTTAACTCACAGCCTGTGGAACTACTTGAATCGGTTTCTGTAGCAAAGATTGAAAGTTTCAATTTGAGATGTTTGACAGAAGAGGCATCAGGCCTGGCTTTTATTTAAGACAGGTTTGAAAGAGAGGCATGGAAATGTGGGTTCCACAACAGGAGCATCTGTTGTTGGATATGTATGTGTGGGTTGAGTTCCTCTGCTTGAGGAATTTGTGGAGGCAAGAAAACACATTGTCTCTTCAGAGTGGCTCGTTTTTGGCAGTGAAGGATTTGTGTTCTGTTCATTAGAGGAACCGAGCGCTCTTTCCCAGGGAAATGAGTGAATTCTGCTGGCCAAGGGACTGACTTTCCTAAGGGACTGAATTGGATATTCCATCCCTGTGGGTTCACAGGAATGGGATACCACTGGGCAAGGCTTGGAGGAAAGCACCATGAGGATCAGGCAAGGAAGCATCAGGACATGCTGTGACAGCACAACATGGCTTAGTTTTGTGCTGCCCAACAGCAGCCCCAGCACTCAGAGACCCCCCTTGCTCTTGAGGATGCCTGAGCTCCCCCCACAGAGAAGGGGAAGAGCCTCTCTGCTGGATAATGAGGGAGCTTGGGTGATTACAGCCTTGCCAGTTGTGTCCACGGCTGGGTGGCATAAATCCCATTGAAAGTGTCTTAATTATATTATAAACTTACAGGCAATTAACTTCTCCTCTTTGACACACAGAGATTTAATTGACAAGCCATTACTATTTTTTTTAATGCTCCCTTGGTGTTTGCTTTTGTTCTCTTTCCAGAATGAGGCCCAGATCAGGCCCTTTGGTATTAAATATGTCTGGCTAGAAAGTCCTCAAATGGATCAAAACAATTTTGATCAGTGGAAAGTTTTTGACATGGAGCTGGATTTTACAGTGACCATGTGTGCCTGAAGTGTTTCTTCTGCAATGTTCAAATAGAGGGTTCATTTCACTTTAAGACCATAAAAAATGGAGTTATTTAATAGGACCCTTGGTTGGGTAATTACGAAGGAAAGGAAAAGCAGACAATCCACCCAGGGGGTGTGTGTGTTTTTTCTTCAGTGGTGTTAAATACTATTTGGATTATTCACTGAATAAACATTAAATAATGTAATTTGGAAACCAGGTCCCATTAGGGATTTAAATGTGTAGTCTGTCACTGGTAAAGGATTAAGATATTAGTGTATTAATGTAATATCAAAAGCTGTGGATTCCTTCTGTGTTGCTTAAGTGCTTTCTGATCAAACATGTTTGAACAGTTTGTTGGTTTCTTTTTTTTTAAATTGCTTGTTTCATGGTGTAATGAAAGTGAGGATGGATATAGCACAGTGTTTGAGTTTGCCTGCTTAACCTGAAACTCTACAAAAAAAGAGCCTGTGGCTCTAATCCACCATAGCCTGGGACTGGAGAAACTTGGCAGACCCAAACCTTCACCTTTGTTTGCAAAGAGCCCATCATGCTTTGGCATTGTAAAAACTCCCTTTCACTGCATCCCCCCTCCACTCCTGCTCTTTTCCCCAGTGCCACACAAATAATGCTTTATGCTTTGGACATTTCTGCTGGGGTTAATCTTAGAGGTTTCTTGGGACAAGGTGCTTCTACAAGGCATGAACAAGGATGAGTAGATATGACTTTTCAGAGATCCTGGGGCTCTTGGGTCTGACTCAGTCCCATATTGAGGCCAAGTCTGGAACAAGTTGAGAGGCCCTGGATGACCCTTTGGAGTTTCAGGAACTTTTCCACCTACAGTCCCTTTTGGAAATGGGTCTTGTATGAGTTCAATGTGTGAGGCTGTTTTCATCCCCATGCAGAAGCATTCAGCAGGTTAACTGTGTTTATGCTGTTAGGGATGGAGAGTACAGCTTGATTTTGCACTAAGCACTAACATTTACACCTTGGAGAGTTTGCAGATGTTGGTTTCCACTGAGCAGCAAGTCCTAGGTGTCTACAACAGCACCACCAGAAGCATACTCTGCTAAAATGAGCTCCTGGGTTTAAAAGTGCTTCCTTCTATTGTGTGTTTATGAAGTTCACCTGAAATGGCCATTGTTGTCGCTAGGAAAACCTCAACATCATATATTTTGGAGATGAGTCCAGAGGCAGGAGCATATCAAGGCTTTCTTAAGCAATCCCTTAAAGATTTGAGTGCTTTGGATTCCTTTTCAAGTGACAGACACTTTGCTGCTGAAGGAGGATGAAACTGTGGGTTTGGCAAGTTGGATTGGCTTTTATCCACTCAGGATCCAGGCTGAAGAGTGTATTACCAGGGCAAATATGAAAAAATAAAATTGCTTTTGTTCTGAGCTGAGCACATCCTATTGGCTTCTGAAGGAACACAAGGCTTAAAATGAAATGTATGTGTTTGTTTAAGCTGTGTCAGTGGTGAATCTAAATCAACAGCTCATCCAAGTCAAAAATTGTGTACTCCAAATCTGTAGACAATCAAGCATTTTATTTTTGATAACCAGTCACTGTTTATTGTAGTATACAGCAATGTTTTAAAAAGAACAAGAGTGTTCCTGCTCACTGGGTCAATTCCAAGTACTGCATTTCAGCAAATGAAGCAGGAACTCAAGTTGATGAAATTTGCAAACAAATCCCCATGGAACTCCATCCATTAAAAATTAGCACTAAATTAGATATTACAAACAACACTGGAAAATGGTCTCTGTAGCTATTGTCTTGAAAATCCTTGGTGTAATAAAAATTTCCCATTTTCTGCAAACGAGGGAAAAAACTAGAGTTGCTGGAAAACACTTCAGTTCACCTAATTGGAAAATATAATTCAAATATTCATAACGATTCCTCTTAAAAATGGACGAAAAGAACATTCTTGAACATTATTTTGGAAGCAAGTCAAAATATGCACTTGTCGTTACTATGGCAATAAGCAAAAAGCAGAGAAAAACCCCCAACAACAGTAGAAAAACCCTCAGGTTTGAAAGGGACTTGCCATGTATGATTATTTTTATGATCACATACCCCTTGCAGCAACCAATTTGCTGAGTATAAGTGATCTAATTGAGGGCAATCGTTGTCAGAGGGACCAAAAATATACTAGGCCTCCATTTTCATATTAAAATGCCATGCCTTGGTTTAACATTTCCAAGTGGTTATTTTAGTCCTTTTTTAAAAAACAAAAGCCTGTTGAGGATAGGGTAACTCTGTTGACCAGTATATTATTGAACTTGTTTATCTCTGGGAAATGGGACCACCTGATCTCAATAGAGTTTTGTTGGGTTTTTTTTCCCCTCTCTCTTTCCCCATCCCCCTTAGCCCCCCCTTTCCCACCTCCCACCCCCCCTCCAATTGCTTGAAACATTTCACAATTAAAGCAGAAGAGGCTTGTTCTGCGGTTCTCACCTTTTGTCCTGAATAGCCTGGAAACAGAGGGACACTTTCCCCGTTGAAGTCTGGTGTAATTTCCCCTTGAATGGGCTCTCATGATAAGAACAGGGGTCACTGGATGGGATGGTATGCAATAAAGCTTGTGATTGCATGGTTCTTCATCGTCACAAAACAGCCCAACACTCTGCTTTATGATAGCACAATTGGTGCACACAATGGCTTGGGTAGAAAGCTAGAGAAACAGAGAGACGGGTATAGATACTGAGATGGAGATATCAGTCAAGCGATTGTCCCTCTTGGTGTGTTTCAAGTGCTGAAGTGTACAAGTGGCTGAGAACAGGGTCCCCAAACATTATGCTGAAAAGCGGTGAATGAATAAAAAGGGATGGCAGGAGTGGATGAATCTTGCCTATAGAATGCACCTTTGTGGTCAAATGTATAAGATAATATATAGCAGCTGTGTTATAAGCCAGCAAAGGGAATTGAACTTACAAAGCACAGGCTTTCAATAGCTTCCCTTGTGGGAACACCAAAAGTTTAAGAGGTGGAGGAGGGCTTATTGCTGACTAACGCCCACACTTAATAAGAGTTGCCTTGCATGCTGTGGAACTTATCCTTTGGGCCAGTTGCTAAAGTCCTTATTTACTGCCCCTGAGCGAGAGCTTCGATTCAGTAAAGGCTGAGTAAAACCTGGATAAAGGCTCAGGAATTGGCTGGATGTAAAGTTGGTTGCCACAAGCCAGCATTTGGAGTGTCCAGATCTGGAAGGGCTGGCAGTTCCCGTGGACTTAATCGGGAGCTGCAAAGGCTTAGTGTTAGAGGAGGTTTTAACAAATACTGGAACTTTTTTAATGATAATACCAAAACCCGGAAACGTTTGCTGCCGCTTCTTCTTTCCAAAAGTTTTATTAAAAGCAAACCCAAGCATCATAAAACAGGCCCTCAGTTTTTCAGGAGAAAGCTCTCCTTTCCTTCTTCTCCCCTCAGTTCCATAAATCAGTGAGAAATTGTTTTTTATGAGTTCAGTCGGTGCTGTGTGCGTTTTGGCCCTACTAACAGTTAGAAATTGCCTTCTAGTGAGGCAGGATGAAAATCATACACCATTTTTGTTTTTCAAATCCCCATTCCAGCCTGTCTGTAAACCTTCTGTGGATGGTGAGGGTGGGAGTGAGGTCAAGGGAAGCGTCGGTTAGAAGAGGAGTTACAAAACTCTTAAAGGGAGCTAAAATACTCAGTCTTTCAGTCAAATAGTGGGATTTTCATAAAGGACCAGCTGCTTTTCAACATAAACAATACGGAAGAAAAATAGTAATGGAGCATACTGCTTTCCCAGCAAGGTCATGGACAAAAAGAGCTTTTAAAGTGAGTATAGGGTACTGAGCAAATTTGATTGCAATAGATTTCTGCAAAGATTAGCTGAAAACTCTTTCGTTTCAGAAGTGAGCTGATAGAATAGGTTTGTCCTGGACTAATCTCAAGACCAAAGACAAGGTCTTACACATTAGAATAGAATGATGAAATTGTTACATCCTCCTAACAGCTGTACATAAAAAGATATTGCAAATGTTTAAAGATGTCTCCTTTGTGTAAAATCTGATTGTATTGTAGTAAAGATGCTCTGTGTTCAGTGATCCAACAAGCCACCAATATCCGGTTAAAACTCCCAGTCTGTCTCACAGCACAGTAGCTTTTCTACATATCTACAAATGGACACAACTGTAACTATATCTTTCTAGTTCTTAATCCTCTTTTCTGGCCTTTAGGAGAAAATATCTTGCCAGGTACACAAACTGTGGGCCACTGTTTTGCTATTATCATTTTTGATTGAGTGAAGGTTTCATGGATGCACAGAAATTTTTGCAGGATGATCAGTTTGAAGAGATTGATTTCTCATATGGTTCTGTGGGTGCTGAGGCTCTCTGGTAATTCTTCATCCTTGGGGAGAGGATTTTCATGGTCTAGATATGGCTTCTAAGAGAGGTGGATGTGGAGTCAGGAGAGTGCAAGGTTCATCAAACTCAGGATTTGTCTTTCTCTGGAATACCAGGGAGAACATGGCAATGGATTTTTTAAGAGATGGCCATGTGATCAAGGATTTTGGCAATGTATTAATGCTTTGTACTTTCTAATCATAAAGGGACATATAAATTGCAACAATCATGCAGTGTGTTCTTGGATTAATGTAACTGTAGGTGAATGTGAATATGTATGTGGTAGATATATGCTGTAGTCTTTAGGAATAAATATCCCTGTCTGAAATTGGATAGGGAAATCCTTAAACAATACAAAGGCAGATCACTGCTCTGGTTTCTGTTGCCTTCTTCTAGCAACAACTATATGACTACTATAAATCAAGTAAGGAATCAAATATACATAGTATCCATCATTCTCACTTTTTTTGGAAAGATTTCAAATTAAGGGAATCCTCTGTGACGTAATGGTTTGTGCAACATGCTCTTGGAAATCCTTTTTTGTGGTTATCAATTTAAATGCAGTTTTTCAAGGAAAGAATCCATTAATCTCAATTGAGTATACTCTTAAAAACCCACCTTGATTTCCCTTGGTTGAGGAGGGATTTTTTAAACTGGTCATTGTTTATGGGCTGTTTTGTAACTGGAGAAAAATAATTTGTTCTTCTGGGAAAAAAATAAAATAAAAGATATCTTTTAGTCTCAGTGAAAAGTGCTGCAGAACACAGTTTTTAGACGAGGGAAAAATTTTGTATGATACAAAATTGACGATCTTTGCACACATTGAGAAATGGTCATTCATGCTTTTTGCAGTCAGAGTAGCTGAAAATAGATTTCTGAAAACAAACTTAGCTACAAAGGAACCATAATGTCCCAGAGCACGTGTAGTGTCTTAGGCTTTGAAAAATCCTGAGGCCTGGAGAACTTGTGTTTTCACCTCTTTCCATAAATTTATTCTCTGTGGATCTGGTCCAGAGCTGAGCGGGCAAAGTTGACTCCCACTGCACGGGTTGTGTTCACAGCATCGTGTGCAGTCAGGGCACATTACACTGATCCCTGTGCCTCACAGGGGTGTTGTCAAAGCGAATTTTTACCCGTGCAACATTCTGAAAATGAACAGTTCTGAAAATTTTGTTTTCCCAGGCAGTCTGTGGCCAGCCTAAGCCAGAAAGCTTCGTACATTCTCAAAACACAGAAGTACTTTGGACCTGACTCTGACTGTGATGCAGTGGAGAAATTACTACTGGACATGAGTTGCTGCTCATTTGTGTTTTTTAGAGACAAGTTTGACCTGTAGAAGTAGGCTTCAGACTTCAAATTTTCCAAAAAAGGAGAACATTTATATCCATTCCAAATCAGTATCTGATAATTCTTTAGTTTTGCATCATTTTAATCACAGTGGAATTTAATTAATATAGGAGGACTTTGATCTTGCAGAAGACAATCCTTAAAACAACATCAGTGTGAGGACACATCTAATTAACTGCCCTGCTGCAAAGTGATAGAATAAATACAGATGCACATATATACACACAAACAGCATATTTTGTTTCATGCACCATATATATTTTGTACTCAGAATATATCTCAACTTGATTTTTAAGTAGTACAAAAAGCTAGAAAAATAAGTTACCCAAAAATATTCCGTTTCAATAGAGCCATTTGTCCCAGAGGATTAAGACAAGCAATGAAAAAAAGTACTTTGACCTTGAGGGGCTGAAGGCAAGAGGAACCATTGCTGGAGAAAGCAATTTGAATGGAAGATTTGGGGGGACGATATAAAATAAGAGCAGAGGAATAAAATATGGAACAAACCAAATGAAAACGTCCGCTCGGGAGAGCAGAGTGCTTCCAGCCAGACCACACTGCTGGCCAGACATCATCTTAAATAGATTATTCAAACAAATATTAATTTGAGTTGCTAGGATGGAATATCTGGTTTAACTGTTATAAAGCACTGTATTAATGTGCAAGCCAGTGATTAATAACAAATGTACTCCCAGAGAACAAAATGTAAGATTAAGGAATGTTGTACAAAACTCTTGCAAGGAGTGGGATGTGCTTGCTCCAAAGATTTTCAAAGCCAGCCCAGGACTCACTGACTGTGTGGTCACACTGGGTTTGCCTCAGTGCTGGCAACATATGCAAAGCTGGGATCGTCACCAAAATAGCCATTTTAACTGGCTCAGTGATGAGGAAATCCAGTCTTCTGCCTTCCTGCCTTGCCAGCAGCTCAGCATGAAAGGAAAGAAAGGAAAGCAAGAGATAAAGACATGTGGAAAGGTTGAGGTGGGGGAGGATGGAGGGGAGAAAGTTCTGTCATGATAGAAGGTGAGAGTGAAGGATAAAGACAGTGCCCTTTTGGGAAGATATTGGTTTTTCACTAAATTTCCAGGCGCTGGCTCTTGAAGAACAGCTTAAGCCAAGAGACAGGCTTTGGTTGTTGGTAGCAGCAGAGGCTTCACTCAGCCCTTGCTCTCTAGGCATTGAAATTTTCTGCTAACACAACTAGAGGTGACTCCTTTAGTCCTTGTGAGTGATGCGGCCTACTCATCAGTTCCTATGGCATATCTGCTTTTGGCTCTTTACTCCAAATTCACAGAATTACAGAGTGGAATGTTTTGGATTCAAAGGGACCTTAAAGATTATCTTATTCCAGCACCATCAAACAGGCTGATGAGAAAAAATGAAGCACTGCCAAAATGACCAAATCTGTGTGTGCAACAAAAAAGAAAACCCTCTTTCCAAACAGAAACCCCCTTTCAAAGCCAAATCCCTCAGCTGAGGCATTCAGTATGAAAAGAGCATTTTAGTGGGTAAAAAAGTGTCTGGTTTAAAGTTGTGCATCCCCCCAGCATTACCTGATGCTTCCAATTTTTCTGCCTCCCAATAAAAGATCTGAGCAGCTTCACGTGTCAGCTTAAAAGAAGGGAGCTGATGGAATAAGCTCAAGAGACACCATGGGTTTTTTTCTGTGTGATGTTTTATCTGAAGTGTCCAACAAAGATATCCAAGTATTTTTTTCTCTTTTTTTTTTTTTAAGCTGGAAAAAACCCCTTGATTGTATTTCAGTTCCTTTAATTGTTTTGTCTAGCAGTGAGATCAAAGGCCTAGGTCTCAAAAGGAATCAATCCTGGGCCAAGCACTCCAAAGTGGGTCCTCCAAGTTCATAAAAAAATACCATATTTAGTCATCTAACTTAGTCTGCTATTCAGAAATGTTTGGGCCTGCTGTTCTCTAGCCAGACATGGTAAGCTGCCCCAAGATTATCAGATGACTTGTGCTGAATGAGCACCAAGTACTTATGAGCCTGTTTTCTGTGGGTTTATTTGGGGTAGTCCCAGATAATCCAGAGGGGTGGCTATTTCCTGTTTTTTGGTATCAACTCAGTCTCTTTCTGGTCAGGCCTCTGTTGGGGTGGCTGTGAGTGAAGGACTGGAGGGAGTTGGGGGAAGCAACAATTGCCTCTGCCCCCATTGATACAGCTTCACTTGCCCAAGTGGTGATGCAGTTTTCAGAGAATGCTTTTACCTGGCTCCCTTTCCATCCCTCTGTCCCTGCATTTGTTATTCTTTGTGCTCATGAAGAAACGGAGCCTCTGGAAGGACCTTGTGGAAGGTTAACACCTTGTGGAAGGATAGCGACAGTTTAGGAAATGGAGGCTCACAGAATTGGGAACAACTTCCCTATTTACAAAGCAGGCCTTGTAGGTTGTAGGAGGGGTTCCCTACAGCCAGCTCTGGGGCTGACCATGAATCTGTGCACTGAACTTCAGGCTGCCATGCTTGGAAGATGGGTCTGTACAACTCACTGAGGTTATTCAGAAAATCCACAGCAGAGTCAAGAAACAAGAATCCAGGTCTCCAGACTCTCAATCCTGTAAAACAAGCTATAAATCTAATGCCCAAATCACCAACATCCATCTCAAAGAGCTTATCTCTTGAATTGTAAGTTACAGGGACGACTGCCCTAGAAACGAAGTAAAGGAGCTGAACTCCTCTTATTTGGGATCCAGTATTCCTACCTATTCCACATCCCAGATCTCTTCTAACTGGGCAGGGTATTTCCCAGATTACTATTCTTTCTGTGGCCATCACCATCCTCAGTAATTACTATTTCATATCTGTCTATTGAGGATGCCATGGCTTCTGCAGCCTGTACTGCTCCTTCATCACATATTTCATGCCAAGCTCCTTCTGGAAACCCCATGGGTTTTGCAATACTTCAGCGTCAGCTGTCAGACCACAGTGTAATGAGTCTCCTGCAGCACTTCCTTCCCTAAGCAGCTGTTTACAAATCCATCATATTTGCTCCATATTTTAAGACTTAATTTAAAGTGGAGACAGGAGGGCTGTAGTCTGTGTGCCATGATTGACACTGGTAATGCCCAATAGAGGCTGGAAGGAATCTCTCTGCATGTCCTCTGTGGGCTTGTGTGGGCTGGATGAAACCTAAGTGATGAGTGTGATTGTACAAAAGCTCTCCCCCAGGAATGCTTGTTTGGCTGTGGAGAGAGGAACCATCTTCTTTTGTCACCTGCAGAGCTGAAGTTACAGAATAAGAGGGGAAACACGACTACATAAATTCAAAACTTTCCTCAGCTTCTTCCTTGTGTGCCTCAAAAAATACCAGGGTATGAGCATGACCTCCAGCATGTGGGAGATTGTGTTCTCCAACATCCATGGCAGCACAAGGAGCTGCCAGCTGCCCCAGAGCCTCCAGAGGAGCTGTGGGCAGAATTTAGGACTGATTTGGGCTGCAGAAAACCCTTCCCCAGAGGCATCCTACAGCAAGTCTGTTCTGCTGCAGCTCCCAGCTTGATGTATTAATTGCAATCAATACTGTAACATTACAATGCCAAGTGGGGAGTGCTGGAGGTGTAAAAGCAAACAGACCTCCTGTCAGTCGAGCTCTGCTGGAAGGAGCTCAGCTTCCAGGGAAGGGCTGGGGTCAGAGCTTGGGTCTGGGTACCTGGACAGGTACCAAAGCCCTCAGCCTGCTCTAGTAGCAGGAAGGCTTGGCACAGGCCCCAAGGAAGGTAGTTTTTGTAGGTGTAAAACTGCCCAGTTTCAGTAAGAACAGCCATATAATCAGTGACCATGGCCTAGAGGGGTGCTGGTAGCACCTTGAGCCATGCTAGTTGATCGTAGAATCACAGAATACTTGGGGCTGGAAGGGACCTTAAAGATTATCATCCCAAAGCCCCTGCCAAGGGCAGGGATGCCACTCTCTCCATCTGTTTGCTCAAAGTCCCAACCAGCCTGGCTTTGAACACTTTCAGGAACATGGCACCCACAATATCTCTGAGCAACCTATGCCAGTGCCTCACCACCCTCTGAGCAAAGAATTTCTTCTTGACAGCAAATCTGAATCTCTCCCTTTTTAGTTTGAAACCGTCCCCCCTTGTCCCATCACTCTGTGCCTGTGTAAGCACTGTACCAACCCGTATGAGCTACTTGACACCATAATAACTCCCTTGGAGCTCTTTTTTCTCAGACTCCCTCCCTGCCACTTGTTTTGCTATCTGCAAATAATGTCCTTGGGGTTTTAATACCAGGGTGGGAAACAGGGAGCTGCTGTATCTGTATGACTTTGGGAAACTCTTCCACCATGCCATGCTTTGCTAGCCCAGTGTAGAAGTTTCTTACTTCCTGATTTGTAAGACTGAATCAATATTTTCCTGTCTCTTTTCTTCTCCTCTCAGCCATTTCTGCATCTGTTTAATCTGTAGGCTCTTCAGGTCAGGTCTAGTGCTCACTAAGCCACAGTGGCATTTTGATCTTGCCTGGGTCACCTCAGGTCTCCTGTGTTACCCTTCATGATGATGGACTGGGGTTTGATGTATCTCTGGACATTGGGATAATCCAGCTCCTGTGCTAAGCAACTCTTTCTCTTCTCTGTTCCCCAGGGTGCAACAGTAAATTAGAAGTTTTTTGAGGCAAGGACAGTATTTCAAATAAACATCAGTAAAATACCCAGCATATGGGTCTCTAATAGACATTCTTAGGCTTTAGTGGATAGAAGTATTTTATTAATACTGGCAATAACAAGAGCATAATAATAATAGCATAATAATAACAATAGCCACAATCTAATACAAACCCACTTTCTGTCACTTTGAAGTCAAATGAAAAAATCCCCGTCTAATGTTTATTTGAAATATCTTTCACTTTTGTTCATCTGCAGTTTATTTACATTTCAAGATTCTCAGGTTTTTATTTCCAAATTTTGTAGATTGATAGTTTAAAAAGAAGAAAGTGGAGAAATGTGAATACTTTATTTTCAAAATCTAGAATTTCACTAAAATCTGAAAAGAGGATGTCCAGCTGTTCTGTGCTTGAACTTTCTTATGTGTAGGATTTGAGTGCCATGTGTTTAGTGTGAGAACTAACATTTTAAATGCTAAAAAATTTCTCTTTATTACAGAATGTACATTCTCAGTCCATTTCTTTCTACAGTAACTGCACCCCAGGGTTTCTTGAAGAAAAGCTAAGACCCCCAATGCACACAAATTTCACTTACTAGCAGGAGGAGAGCACGGTCATGTGCATTTGACTTTTTCAGGATGGCTGTGATTGAGTAAGTGTGTTAGAACACATTAAGTGATGCAAGAGTCAGCGCCGGTGCAATTGCTTTTCTTCAGGCACTGGGGTTGTGCTCTGTATCTCAATTTTTAGAGCATGGTGGCTTGTGTTATTGCTGTGCTGTTTTATCCCGAGCTGTAAGTCATGCTTAAACTTCCCAGATGGCCCTGGGCCAGACCTCTGCTTCTTGGGTGTTTCAACCAAAGTTTGCACAACAGGGACCCAGGCTATGACTGAATCCTCTCATCACGTAAAGAAATATTGTTGTAGTTAACAAAAGAGGAAGGAGCTATCCCAGAGAGATTTGGAACATTTACAGCAACCTATGACACTGAATGACAAATTGTGTGGAAGTGTTGCTGCTCTGGTTGGGTACTGGTACCCTCTGGACCACTGGCATAAGTACCACTGAAGAGTTAAAACTTAGTAAAGAGATGTTGCTCTAGTGCTCATTGCTACAATAACAACTGAACCTTCAACATCTTCCCCAAAACATTCTTTTCCCATGTTGCTTAATTATGAACATACAAAGCTGAGGCTTCATGTTAACACATGTGTAAGCGTTGTGCTTCCACATTTGAGGATCTTTCACTCCGTTCTGTTCCATTCTTGAGGGCACTGTAATAATTTATTCTCTCTGCCTTCTTCTTCTTTTTGGGTAATTATTACTCTTTAAGTTAATCACTTGCTGAAAGTAAATAAATTCCTCTCAAGGTCCTGAGCTGCAATTTTCTCATGTGGAGGGCAATGGGTTTCCACATTACTCACTCAGAGTGAGAGTACTTCTAATTCAAATCTGTGACACTGCATGTTCATTTTCCTTCAGCACCCTTTGACTAAAACTTGTTGAAATTAATTGTGCTGCACTGATTTCATGTCACGGAAGTATGAAGGAGAAATATTAATCAGTTTATTAAAAATCCAGCAAATGTCAGGGTATTACCAGCCCTAATTAATATGTGTTTAAATTCTCTGCCCTGGGCCCTCCAGTCTTTTATTTTGTTTAAACTGAAGCTTGACATTTTCAGTCAGCGCATTATTGTCTAACAGCAGGAGAGTGAAAGCTATACCCCTTTCCTTAAACACACCAGGCTGTGGAATGTGCTCTGTTTCTCTCCCATTCCCCTTCCAATTGTTAGGTACTGGACACGAGACCCGCACTCTGTTTGAGAGGTTGCTTTCCTTTGGACTAAAAGGAAAGAGTAAAGCATCAAACCACCCCTGTAGCCAGTGCCCAAAAGCTTTATTTCAGGGCTTCAGGAGCTGCAGTGGGTAAAATCTTTTAGTGCTGTCAGGAAGGATTTTTTTTTTCTGTACCAAACCAACAATACTATGTATTTATTGATTCAGAGTTTTTTAAACTCGCACCGTAAATTGTAGCTAAACAAGCTGAACAAAAATTCCCAGGTGGTGGCAACTGATGTTTCTATCAATAGAAATGGACAAAAGCCAGAAGGAATATTTTCATGCCACCCACAAAATATTTCTGCTGGGAGCAATTCGACTTTCTCACTGTGGTGCCATCCTGACATCATGTCTCTATTATCATGTGCTTTCTCCTTCATGTCAGTTCTTTCAATTAGTCCCCAAACCATGGAGCAGTGGCCCCAGGGCCGGCATCAGGCATCAGTTACCCATGTGGACATACATTTCTATCCTAAACCTCTCAGATAGTTTAGCTTAACCCTGCTTTGGACATGGGTTGGTGACGGAATTTTTACGAGGGTATTTAGTGACAGAGTAAAGGGTAATGGCTTCAAACTGAAAGAGGGCAAAGGGTTTAGATTAGATATTAAGAAGAAATTCTTTACTGTGAGGATGATGAGGAACTGGAACAGGTTGCCCAGAAAAGTTGGGAATGATGCATCCCAGGAAGTGTTCAAGACCAGGCTGGATGGGGCTATAAGCATCCTGGTCTAGTGGAATGTGTTCTTGCCCATGACTGGAGGAATTGGAACTAAATGGTCTTTGAGGTCCCTTCCAATTCACACTATTCCATGATTCTGTATTTCTAAACCAGGATAGGGAACATCCCACCTGAGGCACTGATGAGGAGTTGCTGCTGAGCCTGCAGTCCTACTCTAACTCTACTCTGTGCAGTTATATGTATGTGTCATTTGCCAGGGTGAAATACGAGACACATACTGAATATAGGAAATATACTGAAAATAGAACACAGGCAAATGGGCACATTATGTCTGTTACTTAATAGACTTCTCATTTGGCCAGTCCTTATTTGCATGAGCTACTTTATTTACTCTCACCTCTTTGTCAACCTACATTTTACCTTGGGGAATCATGGATTAATCCTGCCAAGCACTCCAAGGCAGCATCCTGTAGGTCACCTCCCCCAGTCCCATTCTTCAGTTGTTCAGGCTTGTTCCAGCTGGGCTAAGCCATTACAGAGGATGTATATATGGATAGTTTCTTGTGATCCTGGGTCTGTGAATGAAAGTAGTTTGGTCCTTTCTGGTAGGATGGGCCATGAGAATTCCATCTGTCTCTTCAGGCATTGGTTGAACCTTTCTCCCAACCTCCCTACAGCAGGAAAACCTGGATTTAGTTTGGCAAGTGTCCTCCCACCTGCACATTCTTTGCCCTGCAAGACTCATGATCTGGGCTGTTCTCTGCCTTCCAAGTCTGGTTTTCCTTGGCTTCTCTTCATGCGCTGGAAAATGTGGAAAGAAATCTCCGGTGATTCCATGTAGCTGGAGATGGTGTTCATAACCAAAACGTATTCAAGTGCCTTTCCCTTCTGAGATGGACACCTTCGATCCACTGTTACTAAACCTCCTGAAATATTTCCCAGCTTTTCTGTAGCTTTCTATAATCCATTCTTTTTTTTTTTTTTTTTTTGTCAAACCTGGGTCTAACACAGTGGTCAGATTGTCACTGTCCTCTTTCTGTGTGCCTGTCTGGATCCCCATGGATCCCAGCTATCCAGCTTCCACCAGCTCAGCACCAAGCTGCCTCCTGCTCTCGGAGCCTTACAGCCACATGAAAAGCCTTGCTTCCAACAAAGCAAAAATGTCATGGTGGAGACTGATTTTCTTGGCCGTGGGCGAACCACATAACCACAAACCCATCCTTCCTGACACTCTGCTGTGCCTCTCTTATCACTCCACAGGCCTGTGGGGATCACATCCACTGTGGCCTCGGGTGGCTCTTCCTATGTGCTCCACCCCACATCAAGGGTTCTGAGGGCAGGGGGTGGCAGCGGATGGAAAGGAAGTCCAGAACATGTAGCATCAGCTTGCTCAGTGAGCCCTGGGGCCTCAGGAGTCATATATCCTGCAGCTTTTTGTCTCGTGGTTGGACTTGCCGTTCTCCAAGGTTGGAGCACTGTGGGCTGCTTCTGTGCCACAGTTTCTCTAAGAAATTTTGTTTTTCAGGGGATCACACGGGTTGAAAGTCTTATTCTGTCTGTCAAGTCATTTCATGTTTTGGAACTGGTGGATGTGTCAGATCTCAACACTTAACAGTGTTCAGATAATTGGCAACTAAAAGGTTCACTGCTGGTTTAAAGACCTCTTCGATTTCTTTGTGTATTTCTTGTTTCAGAGGAAAGGATTATTTTTCCTATGCTAATGGTCTCATCTACATATTGGGCTTGTACTTTGTGATTCCTGGAAGTATCATACTTGGTTATGTCTCCTGAATGATACAAAGTACTGAATAAAAAACCCCCGTGAATCCAAAAGCTTAAAATTTTAGGGTGCTCAAAATTCAAATATTAATTGATCACCTTGTACTGTTTTCTAGGCATAAACCTCAAGTGCAGAAAATTACCTTCATTTAAGTCATCCCCTCTATCCATTCCGCCTTTGCGCATTGCTTCCTTGGATGGCAGGCTCTTGGAGCGCTACAAGAAATCAGCTTCTTTATTTGTGCTCAGCAGTGCTCAGCAAAACAAGGCTTCTCACCTGAAAGCAGCCTTTAAGACCATTAAAAAACAGAAATACAGTTTAAATATTCCTCTTTTCTAGAGGGTTTGACTCAGTCAGCTCTGGGAAAACCCACCTTGTTTCCTTCTCTCTGCTGATGTTGGATTGGGTTGTTTCCCTTCCCTCCCTCTTCACTTGGATGAGGAGTGATCTCCCTTCCCCCAGAGCCTGGAATGTCTCAAGTCTTGCTTTCCCATTCTACATGAAGCCCATGATACCAGAAAAGTGCTGCTTCTTGCACAGGGACAGAAAGAGAAAATAAAGTATCCACCTGTCAATCCCACCTTCTCTGTCAGCCTGTACACAGGCTAAAAAATGCTTTCAGGAAACACAGCGTCCTTGTCCAGATCTGTTGCTACTCTGAGTAATTAAACTGGGGCTTGTAAACAAACATCACCAATGGTTTCACTGCAAAAACCCTCTTGAGAAACACACTTAACATTTGGTCAACATGGCAGAGAGAAACTCTCCCCCAAGCTTTGTAAAGGAGATGAGTCATTTCCACCACTGCCTGGGACAGAAGGAGAGTTTACTTAGCATAGCCCCATTTGATGGCTTTGTGAGTCATCAGGGCTTTCTTTTCAGCTGGTCACCAACAGAGAGTGGCTTTGCTGACAAGTGGGCTGTGTACAAGGGAGACACGGCTCTGGCCATGGGCAGACTTTCTCCTCTGCCCCACTGGAGCAGGGGAGCCCAAGCTAGAAAGCCCTGTGCAAGGGTCTTGTCACACATCTGGTGGTAGATGTGGGATTTATGGAGGGATGGCAACTTGCTTATTTAAGTTAACCATGGTTTTAAGACATGTAATCCCTCTGCGCCGTGATTGGTGTCCCTCCAGCTCCATCTGGCTCTACAGCACGCGGACCTGAGTGGCACATGGGAATAGCCTGCAAGCCAGATGCTTAACATTTATTTTTAGTGATGAATAAACTTTGTAAGCATCTCATTATATGGTCGCCTGCCCTAATTAGTAACATTCAGACAAGTATTAATCTGCAAAAACGCTTAGTGGTGCTGAGAGTTCTCAGTGGAGCTCTGAGGAGACATCTTCTTTGTGGAGGGATGGAGGGGAGGGCTTTACTAGAAACAAATGAATGCCTGGGGTTTTGGTGTGATCTAGTTAGGTGTTCCAGGAGTTTTCAATGAATTGGGTTCTCCTGAGTGAGTTAAGTGCAACTTTTTGATGAACTGCATTGCACATCCAATGGGTTCACTTACAAAAAGGGAATTTGATTTTGGCCTTGTGATTTGCATCATCCTCCTGAAAAGAACAGTCCATCAAATGATCTTGTATTAATCTGCAGTGATGTTTGCCCTCCCTCTGCTGCCTTCATCCTGCTGCTTTGAAAGTGTGAACAGATGGTGAAGGTAGGACAGAATGGCCTGATCTTTGGGTTCTTGGTCCTCTCCCAAGCACAGCAGTCCCAAACGCCTGGGTCTGACTGCATCCTGTCTTGTGTCTGTGAATGAAACCTGGGCCCTGTGAGGAGCTCCATGCTGACAAAGGCCTGGTGCCACCACAAAACCCCTCTTTCAGGAGGACGTTCCTCCTGAACATCCATCAAACCAAAAGTTTCCTGTGCTGTTGGATAAAAGATGAACAGCCTGTTAACTCTTGCTGGAGGAAAGCCTGTACAGTAGATATAGAGTCCCCCAATGTACACACACAGTCATCCTGAGTGGTAAAACAATAACTCTAACACAAGATGACATAACAAGCAAGTGGAAATTTTTACATAAAAGAAAATATCTGAGACTACTACAGATATTAATGAACTGAGAAAACAGACAGATGCACGTTAGGGATTTGAGTGATACCTGGGAGCATATTTTATTTTATTTTGTTCATATTTTTACATCTGGCACTTTAACCATATTAATGATTTAAGGAATAATTATTGTAAGGTTGAGTTTCCTTTTAAAAACTTTCGGTGTTCCATCCTGGAATTTGTTCCAGATGCTGGTAACTAAAACTGAAGAAACATGCTTCAAAATGATAGTCTTCTCCAAGTCAGGATGACAGCAAAATATGTAAACGACCAATGGCTCTTCTAGCTGCTTGGTTCTTTATGAGCTATCTGATTCCCTTCCAGTTTGTTTAAAATTTTTACCATGCAGATGTTCCTTTGGGTGACCAATTTTTATAGTTTTGAAAAGATTATATCAGTTTTCCATGGTATTGTGTTACTGTATTTCTTGGATTTTTTATAGCACTTGAAAGGCTAATTTCTTAATCAGACATTACTAGTGGAATGTAGAAAGAGAGGTTAAAAAGCCAAACTGGCACTGAGAATTAAACACAGGTTCCTAATAATATGAAAGGAAAACAAAAAGCATCAACTTGAGGATGTTGTTATTGAATGAAAGTTGAGAAAACTGCTAGGAACATGCATTTTTTATTATTATCAAAGGTGTTAAAATATATACATAGCATATGTTTGGCACTGAATTGTTGTTACACAGTTCTGTAGTATTCAGCTGTCTTGGATAAAAACTATCACTTTGATACTGGAAAATTATTATGAAAATGTTAGTTTTGGGCCTACTAGTAAAAAGCAAAGATTGTCTTGCATGCCAGTGAGGTTTCAGTGAGGGGTTTGCACTGCTTCCAGAAACCATCTTTGGCAGCCACCAACTTTCACCTCCGTCAACAAGCCTGCATAACATTTTGTCCTTCTTTATCCTTGTCAGGAGAGCTGATGGGGAGACAAGAGATTCGACTTGGCTTCACACCCCAAAATTCAGAGACAGATTTCAAACACCACTTTAGGATTATAAGTAGCAACTGAAATGGGATTTAAGGAATGCTGGTACAAACATTAAGAAATACTCAGAAAGAAGGGAAAAAACCACTTCCCACTATAGGGTTATTCTGTTTTGTTTCAAAGTAAACATCAATGCTGTTATATTGACACACGGCTTACGTAGATGCATGGTTTGGGTCCAGTCCAGTGCTACCATAATTGCAACAGCCAGACCAGGGGCAGGTTGTTTTTTTTTTATCAACCGTTCCCAAATTCCAGGATTTCTTCAGTTCAGGATCTTGAACTGGGCTCATCCCTCCAACAGGTATGGCTGTTTCCAAATTCTTTAGAGAGTATCTTATTTCTGGAAGCCTGGGATTCAGAATGGGCCGCCTATTTCCCGCAGAGTAGTTTCCATTGAATCATATCATGTTCATGGGAACAAAAAAACAAACCAGAGCTGTGTTAGTTTATAACGTTGTGTAAATGTTACGTAACTTGGCTTCTGAAAGTTTTCTTTACCTTCTTCTGGAGCGCTGGAAGTTGGCCCCAGCCAGCGGCGGGACGCAGAGCTGGTTGTGTTGGCGCTCCAGCTGGTGTTAGCATTTTCTCTGGAGCCTGTTCAGGGAGTCCTGCTCACACAACCAGCACTAAATCATCAAGCTCAGGGTCAGGCATAAGTTTTTCATCAGATGACAGAGTCAGGGACCTGTCACCTTTTCTTTGCCTCCAGCCACAACATGGAGCTCAACTCTTTGCTGAGGATCACCCAGGAATTAGTGCCTAACAAATTCCCTTGCTGCTTGCAGGAGCCTACAGCATCTCTCTGCCTGTTAGCTTTCCTGCTCTGCTCCTGTTTTATGTTGTAGTTTGTGGCTTTGGGTGTTTTCTGCAGCTTGTTTTAAGCTTGTTACAAGTTTGGGGGAGATGTTTTGCAACTTCCTCTGTGTATGAGCAGGGAAACAGAAGCAGAAATGTTCTATAACTTACATTTCTGTCACTTTTGCAATTGCAGGGGACTTGGTCTCATTGTGGTCCTCCATTCCTGGGTAGAGGCGTACTTTGCAGCAGGAAATGTATAGGTGTGATAGAGAAACACTGATTTTCTCTGTGTTGGGGTTTTTGTGCCTGTTGTGTGTGAAAAACCAACCACACGCTCAGCTCATTGGATTAGAGATGAGTACAAGTCCTCAGACATGGTGATATTTCTGAGTCATTGGGAAACAACTTCACCAACTTATTTCTGTCCCCTGCTTTTCTAAACACTCCCTAGTGCTGAATAGTTGTGCTGTTGCCCAAAGATCTCTGCCTGCAATACCATGCAAAGGATTTTGGCGAAGAGGTGCTGGTTGGGCCTGCGAGGAGATGTGAGATTTCCTGGGGGAGAGCTGCCCAGAGCAGGCCAGCACTAGCCAAGGTTCCTAAGTGCCTCATTTCCACTGCTATGAAATCCATGCACACACAACACTGTGAGCCAAACCACAGGTCGCAAATCAGATTTTCTTCTGAAAATCACCAGCAACCCAAGCTGGCGTTTTCTTTTTGGTGCATTTTATTTTTCAAGCTCTCAAGGAAGTGGGTGGCTATCTTTTGCCTTCTGCTCAGTAGCCTTTGGAGTCAGAGCCTCAGACACACATCCCAAAGGCTGTGCCTGCTTAGACCTTGTACTGAGTGAGAGCAGTGCTGAGAAGGCCATTGAGAGCTGAATTCTATCCAGTACAATTAGAAATAAGTCAAGCATTTCTAAGCCTTCCAGCAAACATGATCAAAACATAACAAATCTCTTTCCTCAGCTGTTGTCTTTCACCCATTTTCCTCCCACTTCAGCCCAAATTAAGTGAAGCTATCCATGGATTCACATGAGAGGGCCTGTGCAGTTTCCATACCAGTCACATGGACTCTCACTAGATTTACCTGGAACTGACTTGTTTGGGATGAAAAGCTATAAATATTTTGATCAGGTTTAAGTAAAACAAATAGACTTTAAAGAACCAAAACCTGGGACCTCTGCAGCTGGAGGAAGAGAATGTTACAACCAGTTGTGCTGTAGGAAAAGGACAGCAAGAGCATATTTCCTCTGACCTCTGTAAATTTGAGGGGTGATGGCTCAATAAATTAGGGATAAGTCTAACTCTCTGAAAAGTGTTTACAGATACCAGAATGGTATTTCTGGTTGCTGGGACTACATCTTAGACCTGGCACTTTTGTTCTCCTGGCTGCTATTAAGACTCCCATGCATTTATGCCAGGGTAGAATTGACCTTATGGGTGCTCATCTCTATTCCAAGCATGCTGTTCTCTGAGGGAAGAGAAATGGAGACACTTAAGGTGGCATTTTGATTCCTTCACTCTGGCCACCTAAGTAAGAAATCAAGGAGTTGACTTAAGAAAATACAGTAAAGAGAAATATACATATTTTATATGAATGTGATGTATGTTGCAAGAAAAAATTTAGTTGGGAATTAATATAATTTTCTCAAAAATGCAAAATAATTTGGATTGTGAAAGGGTTATTAGGGTTGAGAAAATAAACATTTCCTGTTGTGGTTTCTGCAAAATATCTCCGGTGGCAGTTTTAGAGTCATCTATAATTTGTGTTCTCTGGGGAAATATTTCTGTGATTACATATAGGTCTGAAAGTTACAGTAAGTATGTCTCTCCTGGATCAATGAGCCCTGGAAATCTTTATCTTCATTAGTTATAGCCTCTGTCATTCCAGGGCTCTGAAGGATACATTTAAAGTATCAAGCGTAGTCATTATAATGCAATAGGAAATAGTCTAATAAATTATCTGTCCTGTTATTGTTTCTAGGACAAATATTGGATGTAGGAAAGATTTATTAGACGGATATATTTGTGAATTTATCTTATAAATTAAACTTTTTGGAAACTGGGTCTGTTATTAACACCAAGACCCCACAAGGTTTTAATTAAAGGCCTATTAGTCAAACTAATTCCTGACATGACATAGGTTTGTATTACACAAACATATTTGACTTTCCAAACATGCTTGTGAGATTTGGCATTTTGCTGAGAGATACTTATTGATAAACATAACTGGGGGAAATTACTGTAAAGAAATTCTGGCTTCCACTGGACGTATAAATTACTTCCTATTACTGCTGCCTGGGAAAAAAATGAACATATTGTAGAATAATCCATGGTTATAAAATCACTTCTAGTAAGACAGATTCAGAATATTGGACACAACCCTATATTTAGAGAGCAAAAGGATAAGGGCCACACACACTTCCAAACCAGACTCGAATTTTCAAGATATGAGCATGAAAACTTGGTCTGTGCTGTAACAGAGTTAGAGCAAAATGTCAAGAGGAGCTCAGCACCACTGGCAGCAACACAGACCTGGGAGTTGGGACATCTGAGCTCCCTCCCATCTCCATCACAGACTGGATCATAAAACCACAGAATGGTTTGGGTTGGAAGGGACCTTAAAGATCATCTGGTTCCAACCCTCTGCCCTGGCCAGGGACACCTTCCACCAGACCAGGTTGCTCCTTTCCATATGATGTTGGGATTTAAGCCAGAGTCCTGTTTGGATCATGCTCGGGACCTTGTGATTGCATGTTTCCAGGGCTGTAGAGAAACCAGGCATGGTCTGAATCTTTCATCACTCTTTTAAATGCAGAAAGCATTGGCCATGATATCTCCATGGGGCAATTGCTGGGGTAATTGTGCCGTTTCACGCTCACCTGTAGAATAGATATAACAGCATTTCCAGGTGCTTCTCTCTATGGATTGTAGAGCAGAGACTGGGAAAGGTGAAGTCATAATGGAGCTCTGGTCCCTGCTTTGCTTCTGTACCAATCCCAGCATCACTGGCTGTAGTCAGGGATGTAAATGGGGGCTGTGCATGAGGCCATTGGTGGAAGTCAGACCTGGCAGAAGTTAATAGGAACAAAAGTAATTACAGCTCTTCTTTCAGTCAGGGGGTTTGTACAGTGTGAGTGAACACTGCTTAGCCTGGTTTAGGTTTAGGCACAGCTGGTCTGCCTTGAGGTCTCTTCCAGTGCTGGTTTCTTTGACTCTATTAGATGTTTTCACACAGAGGCTTTACAGTCACTGCTGATACATCATATCTCAGCTAATTCAGCAGACACCTTGGTACAATTAGTAAGAAGATATTCCCCTATCGCATCTAAAATGAGGCTTATTTTACAGCTTCTTGGCACAGAAAGTGTTTTGCTAACCTCTTACACCAGAGCCATAGAGGTAGAATTCATCAGATTAACATTTTAGCATTGTGGCTTCATCAGAAGGGGCTGTTGTGGTCTGCATCTCCTGACAGGGCAGTGATCCCCTTCAGACACCCGTGTATTGGTTCAGGAGCACATCAGCCAGATTTCAAAGTCAGCCTTGCTCTTACCAGAGAATAAATAAGGAAGGATTTTCACACCAGTTCCAATCTGTAATCCTGTGGGGTTAAGTCATGGTGTCTCAGTTTTGGTGATTATGACAGTAGCAGAAGAAACAACCTTGTCATCCCAGTGCTGGTGCATGGGTTGTGCTGATAGTGGCCGAAGGTGCCACACGTCACCCGTGGTGTGGTTCGGGCCCCACCCTGGTGACAAACTGCTCATGGAGGAGAATGGGAGCCAGCACACTGGGCTGGGGGATTTTCAGTGAAAATGTAATCAATGAGAAAGCTTTCTGCAGCCATCGTCAGTGTTCAGTACAAGCATGGCTTGATGTTTTAAAAATTTATCCAAAGATGTTTTAAAAATATCCTGCATGTTTATTCAAACCATTTCTTTACCAAAATCTATATGAAAAAAAGGTGTTTAGAGATCTTTTAGTGGACAAAGTCCTGCTCTTACCCTGTGCCCCCAAAAACCTCAATGCAATATCTGTGGGATTTTGTATTTAATTTGGGGGTTTTTTTCACATCAGTCAGAACAGGACTGACTTCACAAACAAACAAACAAAAATTGTAGTCTGAATTATTGTTTGTGCTGCAGCAAGACCTGTTGGTGAGACTTCAGTATGGAAAATGTAGGGGAAGCAGAGTAGAAACTGCGGAAAAATTATCCCCACTTTGGAGAGCTACAGAGATGAATAAAGTCATTGTCCATCATCTTGGCTCTTCCCTGGACAAAATAATCCCAGTTAACTACCCCCATCAGACAAAGATTAGCCTCATCTCTTTCAACCAGGGCCAAGTGGATGGAGGCAACTCCATATGCTTTGAAAAAGGTGAGCACTGGAACATGACTATGATGAGTAGCCTGGATAGATGTGAAGACATCAAAGGAGAAATAATTGCACAGAAACTGGGGACTCAGTGGGTTTTTTGGGCCTGATTTAAGGCAGAAGAGGGAAGCAGATGATGTTGGCTCTAGTCCTGGCAGTGGTGGTGAAAGTGGAGGCTGTTTCAAGCCCTGCAATCCTCTGTGAGAAACTAAAGGAAATTTCTCTGCAGACTTTAATGGAAAATGTTCTCTGCTTTTCAGTCTCATTATTGTTGAAAGTGGAAAAATTTTCTAGAAATTAAACTTCAATGGAAAACAGGGGTTTTGAAACTTTGAACTTGTCTGTTTTCCAGGAAACCCTTCATTAATAGCCAACATTATTAGAGAGGACACATGAGTCATGAAAACCTCAAGAAATTTTGAGTATGAATTAGCAAATAATGAAAAAGAAACAAATTGCCTAAGAATGTGATAGAACATTATGGGGTTTTTATCTTCTCTCTAAATGGCAATGATATGGAAGATTTGAGCCAATATTTATCACCTCTCCCAGCTCAGAAAATAAGACTGAATTCTGCTGCCAGCCCACTGGGTGACACTGCTTTAAAGTCACCAGCACTGAGCCAGTTCACACCAGCCTGCCATTTGGCCCTGGATCTCCTGCTCGTGTGGTATTTGAATACCATCTCTCCCTGTACCCTGATCAAATTAAGAGCAGGACTTTAAGGGATTATAGTCATCACAAAATGAAGGCAGAATTCATACTACGCGTTTGCATTGCACTGGAAAGAAAATTAGTAATGCTAATAAAAGCAAAAGGTCTTATTAATTTCTTTATTTTCTCCTGGCTTCAGCTCAGGGACTAGAATTAACTTGTGGCAAATGCATATAAATCTCAGGCTTAACTATTCATCCTCCTGATCTCCTTTCTTAAGGATTACAGAACCCTCAATGAAAAGCCTCAGAAGATCACTAAATATCATTGCTAGTGCAGTTCTAGGTGCTACTCTCATGTCCATCAGTTGACAGTTCTTCATCTCAAGACTTGAAGAGATCAAGGTGCTGAGGCAAAATGGGAGAGGTCTTTGCACCAGCAGTCCTGGTGACTCAAAATGCTGAGGGAAATGCACTGATTGCAGAAGGTACTCGAGCACCTTTAAGTTCACAGTAATTTTTCACTTTTAATGATCATCATCCCTTCTTAGGGGTGAAATCGTGGGATTAAAATACCTCTTTGTCCTTTGCAAGATAGTTGTGTCATAATTATTTTTTCCCCCTGGATCTGCTGAATCCAAAGGCTGTGTAGTGATTTCCACTTTCCCTCCTTATTTTGACTGCCATAGATATTGTCAAAGAATTGGCTTTTCCTGCCACAGCCTAGAGTCTTGAGAGCAGCAGTAATGCAAGTCAGTGTTGAAGACCGATCCGTGTATCCCAGAGAAAGATTGCTCCTCCCAAACTCCTCTAGAAATACCAATCAATGTTGCCATCTGGAGGACACACGGCTTTACAGTAGACCCTGTTTCCATTTTATGCTGCTGCTGTGATACCCCCATCATGAAAGCCCAGCTCACCACAAACAGTTGTTACTCTGCTTTTCATGTCCCAGATTTTCTTCAGTTCCTTCTGCAACTGATTATATCTGTTAGTCTTTTTTTGTATGTTCCATGAAGCCTATCATTATTGTATTACTTTTACATCTGAGAAATTGTTGCTATTATCATTATTAAATAATAACAACCATATCTGATATCTTGATTTGTCAGAAACGCAAAAAACCCAACCAAACCCCGTGTTTCCTTTACAAATGATTTCTGATGTCTTGGAAAAGCGTTTTTCCTCAAAGCAAGGGCTGTGCAGCATGGCAGACTCAGAGCAGGCAGAGCTCTGGCTTGCTCTCTTTAGGAAAGTCAAAGAGCAAATTTCTCATGAAACTGAATCATGGATATAAAGTGCAGAGGTAGAAAGGGCTTTTACATGGATCAATTTAACCCCTTCATTTGAAATATTCCTAAAGGTAGGATATCATCTGACAGAGATATAGATAAGAGATGTCTAATATCAAATAGGCTTCTATAACCTGTATGGTGAGAGTGGTGTCTCCATGGGATGGTTCATCTGCCTTACCCAGACATTTGCTGCAGGGGGAGTGAAGAACTCTCCTTTTCCCACTGACTTTAGAGGGGGTTCTGTCAAATGGATGTTCAGTTTTTATATAGCTGCCAAATCTGAGTTAAAACACTTAGATATCTTGAGACACTGACCTCACTAACCTAAACCAAGGCAGGTTCTCCCTGTTCTGGTCTAAGACAGTGAATCCTTTGTGATATAAAGATAATATTAACCTTTATAAATCTAGAACCTCTATAATTGGTTTTGTAATGATTTTTTAAACAGTCACAAGGATGAAAGAGGTAATCCAGGCACGTCTGTGTTTCATACCAGGTACTCCAAAGAAATTCACTACTGTGGTTCACCAGTAATTATATTGACCTGTATCACAGAAGTGATTCTGCAGCTGTGCCCCAACATGCACCTGATATTCCAATTTATGTTGAAACCTAACACAACTAAAAATAAACCCTCTGGATTTTCTTCTTCTGAACTGCTTTCTTATCACTCAGGTATTTTATATTTGATATGAAGTCCATTGCTCTAAGAAAAGACTTCTTCTGACCTTCATGAACTCTGGATGTGGTTCCATTTCTTGTGCTTTAGTTGAGATTATGTGGAGCAGCTGTGGTTGGTGTGGCCATTCCATCTCCTTGGGTCTGAATTAATTAGTTCTGGGCAGCAGCTGAAGTCAGCACCTTCTAAGGAAGACACTCAACCTAAAGCACCACAGGTTATTGAACCTTACTAGGAACAGAAATAGTGGTGGATATGACCACTTTGCCCATTTCTGTACCAAGCTCTGCCTGAGCCTTTTGGTCAGAAGTTTGTTTAACCTGTCCTTAATGGCCCTAACTTCCAGAGATCCAACCACCTCCTCTCCAGACAGCCCCTTCCAGGGTTTCGCTACTCTTCCTGTTTAAAAGATTTGTTCTTTTTCCCCGATATTTTATCCAAACTTTCCCTGCAGTGTCACACTATCACTCCCCGCCTTATCCTCCACTGGCACAAAGTTAGAAATTGCAGAGCCAAGGAAACAGAACAGTGATTTTTTATTTACCAGTTGAGACAGAGACATCAAACACAGTTGTCAACGTCAATTTGGGCAGCACAGATGGCCCCTCTTCGAACATCAGTCAGATCAGAAAGTGATTTCTGATTCTCAGTGGAAACAACATCCCCAAGTTGTCGGATCCTGTGAGCTCCCTGGGATAATAGCTTCCAGCAACATCCACCATGCACAAACTTTGGTGTGCCAAAGCTCCTGTGACCTGAGGGCAATAACTCCAGCAGACAGTGGCAGAGGATGGATATTGCAAGGTTCAGCGGGAGTGGTCCCTGTAAAAATTAATTGATTTTTAGGACAAATTGCATCCCAGAAGATCTTGACAGTAGGATCCCAGGAGGAAATGGGCAGCCATCTATTCTGTAACCTCCACAGCTTTTGTCAGCTTGCGAGTTAGGTTCCCTGCTCCATAGGGTGTTTATAAATTGAATGTGGGAGCCTGTATGGACACATACAGAGACATATGGAGACCTCGTGTTCTCAGGCCCAGGCTCTCCTATACTTCTTCTAATTTAAAGGAATCCCTCTGCTCCTAGCTGGACTTTTAGTGGTTCATGGAGTACTCCTTCAGTATTCCTGTTTTAAAATTGGAATGCAAGTTTAGCCAGGACAGTTTTGTAAGCAGAATGATGTGAACTTCATAGAAATGAATTTATGAATTTATTTTAAAAGCAATATGATTTCTTGCTTGATGTCCTGCCAAGTGGCCTTGTAAATAATTATATTGTCTACTTGGTATGGTAGAGTTGTGTAGAGTCCTAATTAGGTACTTTATGGTAGAGTTGTGTAGAGTCCTAATTAGGTACTTAATTTTCTACTTTGCCTTCTTTCTACTTTAGCCTTCTTGGTAATACCTGTTTGTAACCAGTGTGAAGTTGGAAACCAGGGTGTGCTCATGTATTTTCAGCAGCGTTGTGATACTGCATCCCTTGTAAATCTCCAAACAGGCTATAAAAGGGATTTCCTGTGGCTTGCACCAGAGCACTGATGGAAACTGAGGCACAGAGTGCAGTGATGGGATTTGGTCCAACAGGACTCTTCAAGCCCTCCTGTGCCCCTCTCTGTGCTCGTGTCCATATCAAAGGTGCTCTGGGGTTTAAAGATGCCTATGCCAGTTTTGTGCCTTTGTCTCCAGCACTGAATTGTGTGATAAATTCAATTAAAACTTCCAAATGGCCTGGAAGGGCATGGAGAGGACCTTTGCGTGTATCTCCAGATAGATGTCTGGACAAGCTGGTGCACTTTGACCACATTAACAAAACCCTTGGTGGAACCACTTTCTGCTGTCTTGGAAACTGCTGTGTTTAAGGGAATAATTTTGCTATCGCCACTGTTTTCTTTTGTATCCCTCCCCAAAAATCGAGCAATATTTCAGCCCAAATTAAATGGGCTGTCGCTTTCAGAGCAGCACATGTGACTCCTGTGTGTGACTTTGCCATTTTTGTCTTGCTGAATACTCTCTGTTGGACTATGATGAATGATTGCAGAGCGAAGTAAAAAAAATGGGCTGAAATCAAAATGTTTCAGCTTTGTTGAAAAAACACATTCCAATTGAGCCAAAGTGGGTTTTTCAAGGAAGTTTCCTAATGGGGAAATTGTAATTGTGAGCAGGGGGAATTGTAAGCTGCTCCAGGGATTTAGTAAAAATATTTATTTTTGCAAAGGATCTTGCAGGAACCTTTTCCAAAAGCGACCCCCAACAGAGATGCACTAACCCTTCTCCTCATCCTTGTGAGGATCAGAATGTTTCTTGAGACTTTGGGGGTTGGAACTGGGTTTGGGACCCTTCAGAGAGGAGCATGCAGTTCTCGCTATGCTCTACCACAATATTTTGCATTTATCCCTCTTCAATGTGAAAAGTGTGTCTTTAATTTCCAGTGAACAAAGATTTGGTTTCTAGTTCTGCCTTGTTTTCACCATGTATTTTCCAAAACCACTTTTTTTCCCATTAATGTTCACCTTTAACCTATTGATTTGCTATAAAAACAAGCCCTTTTATAAAGGAAAGGTAAAAGGAAATGAGGGAAAACATAAACACATTGCAAAAGCAAGGATTTCCCAGAATAAACCCACATTTAACACAAATATATGATGTAGCTTCTTTTATTAGCACTGTAAAAAAGAGGGCAGGGAAAAATGTGAAAATACATTAGGGATTTTAAAGGCAAGCAAATCAATTAGTCATTACTGACATAAATTTCCCTTTCTTGGGGACGTTCAACCTTCTCATATCCCGTGGATGAACTCTAAAGCACCTGTAGTAGATCTGTTTTCAGTAAAGAGATTTAAACTACTGTAGATGTTTTTCCAAGGAAAATACAATGTTGACAGAATAATGCGTGGAAGAAGAGGCTACTAAGGCAGCTGCTATAAATTGCCAGCCTTGTAATCCCTCTTGCAACACGCCCAGCTTCACAGGATGTGCATTTGTTGATGCTCTACATATGGTTTTGAGCAAAAGTAATTCCCCCCCGCAACATGACGAAAACTAAGCATGCCCTGCAATTGCAAAGGAAAGGTCCTCCCCTCACTTCCCTCCCCGAGCCCTGGGATAATGATGCTCCTTTTGGAAAGCAGCATTGTGTTTTCACATATATCTCCATCACCTGGATAGATGCCTGTGGCACTGGCAGGGGTTGGGACAGGAGTGTTCCCAGCTGCCCCCACAGCCCCTGGCTGTGTGCTGGGGGCTTGGATGGTCCCCTCAAGATGCCCAACTTGGCTTGTGCTGCCAGTGGAGGTGGGTCTCTGGTAGTGTCCCCCACCATGGCTACATTCTTTCTGTAAGCCCCCCACATCTGCCAAGGCAGGAGAGCATCTGGGAGAGATGGTGGAAACCTCTTCCACCATCTTGGTGTAGTTTGACTGTTCACCCTTTCCCCTCCAACATCCTTTTCCACAAAGCAATTTTAGCATTTTAGCTTTGGACACAATAGGGTGCTTATAGACGCTTCTTATAGTCAAAGCTTATTCTGTACTATTACAGGCTTTTATTTTTTCTCTGCCCAAACATTGCAATTTAAGCATTCCCAGCCCTTTTTCTTGGTAACCCCACTCTGTAACTGGATTCGTTTTCTGACAGATGGTTTTCCTTGTCTTCCCTGTGTGACCATAGAAAGAGCTTCTTGTTGCTGGTTGAGACCAACTGCTGCTGCTCAGGAAAACCCTGCCCAGGGCTTCCTGATCTGGGATGGGTTTTGGATCCTTCAGGGATGAAATGTGCATGCTCATGCATAAGTGCTCTGGATCCCTGAGCTCACAAAAATATCCCTGGAGCAGAACTGTAAAACAGACAGGGGAAAGGATTTTGTGGAGGAGCCCACACCACAGGAGTTCCTGATGCTGAGAGAGGATGAGTAGGAGCATGAGGTGGCAATAACTACTCTCCCTCAACTGCTATCCTTTGCAGAGGCCTTGCACTGTCTCCTTCTCAGCTAATCTGGTCTCAGCACCAAGAACAGTTTTGACGATGTCTTGTAATCCAGTAACTTTTCCATGTAAAATGCTTTAGCAGCTGCAGCAGTGATCAGCACCCAGGATCCCTCTGCAGCACCCGTGAGCAGATGCAGTGAAGCCAAACTCCCTCGTTCAATTCCTTCTTCCCAGCAGCTTTTGAGGGACCACATGGAGAAGGCTCAGGATGCTCCCACCCTGTCCCTGCTCCTGTGCCTTTGGGGGGCCATGAATCTGAGCCTCTCCTGGATGAGGTGTGAACTGCAAACGCCATCTCCCTTCTCCAATGCCCAAAACCGAGGCTGGGGTGAGAGATCTGGGCTGTGCCATTTGTGGGAGCAGTTCAGAAGCAACTCCTACACTGGTGCTGCTGCACGTAAGAAACTGAATCCCTTGCATGGCAGTAAGTGAGCAGCCAGGGCTGTGTGTCAGCATGGCACTGCTGAGCCCCAGGAGAGAGGTGAGAATAGGAGGGTAAATAAACTGCCACTAGCATCCAGCATCGGGAGAGTTTCACTGCTTGGCAGGGGAATTTGCATTTTTTTCGTCAGGCAAACTTGTTTTCTGTTTGTGTTTTTTGGTTTCTTGGGGTTTTTTTAATTCATTCTAAATAAAAAGGAATGTTTCCTATAGAAACTGATTTCTATAGAAAAAAAAAATAGATGTGTTTCACACACACACACAGAGACACAAACCATGCAGTTAGTGGGAATCCCATTGTCTGTGGAAAAATTAACATAGATGGATGTTTCTGGCTGTTTGCAATGAGCCCCCAGGCCAATGGCTCTGGTCTGACCCTCCCCAGCATGAAAGTTGCAGAAGGAAAAGGTCTCCTCACATTCTTCCACTTTGAGTTCTGCTGTCTTTTGGGGAGTTCCTGGGGACTGTGGGATGCCCATGGGGAGGGACAAAAAGCTGGTGGGACCTGGGTGTGGGAGTTAGAGAATCAAATACACTTTAGGCTGGGAAACTGTGGATGGCCACAGGGCTCCTGGGCGATGCCTTTTGGCCCAGGGTTTGATATTTACCGGTTCGCACTTGCTCTATGGGTCCGTGACCTCTTTTTGAAACTTTTTCTTTACGAGTTTATCTTGGCTGGGCTCAGGCATTCATAAAATTCCTAGGGAACGGGAGGCTTGAAGCATGGCTTGTAAAAGGAGGAGTGGGGAGGTGGGAGAATGGATTGAGGAGGAGAGTTTTCCATTACCCTGTCATAGCCTCCCTAGCGTAGGTCTTGCGCCTCTGAGTTCCTTTGCAAAGCTGCAGGCTCCTGAAAAGAGGAGAGAGAAAGGGAGGAGAGAGGGGGGAAAGCTTCCTTCCCCGTTTGGGAGGCAGGATCCATCCCTAAGCATATAGGTCTTTCTCCAGTTTCCCTTGTCAGTCATCCTTCTACAGCTTTTGGTCTTCGCAGCAGGTCAGCAGAGTTGGTGAATAGCTCGGCAAGCACAAGGCATCTGAAACAAATTAGATCTCTTATAGCCACCCAGAGACTGATGATGGATGGAGGTCTGTATTTACAGCAAAACTAATTGGCAACATACACAGACATCCAAAAAAGTATATTATTTTGCCAGACTTTGGAGTCGCTAGGCCCTTTATTTTTTATTGCAGAACATTATACAGCTAGAGATAAAAAAGAACAGTGAAAGTTTTAAATCTAATAAAAGCATTTGACTGCAGAGTAAAAATAACATACACAGAGAAGTTTGATTTGGAATCGAATTTTATTAATGGTCTTTTCTCTGCAAAATGTTTCCAATTAAAAAACAATTCTGAAGTGATGCATTAATAAACTGCTCCCCCCTCTCCTTTGGAGGGACTAAGAGTTTTAAAGGCTGAGGTGGATAAAAAAATCCAGTGGATGTTATTAAAACATAATTTAATATAACCTAAATATAGTGCTTGCATACCACAGAGAGAGAACCGGCTGTATAATTGAATTCGAAACAATGATAGTATGTTGACTTTTCAAAGAGAAATATTATCAGATTGTAAGCTGCTGTTCAAAAGAGGGGTCTTCTTTAAACACCAAGGCATGCAAGAAGCAATAAAGAGCAAAATCAGCCACGTTTCCCTGGACAGCATATGGCAGATTTAGATTTCTCAAAGGCACGAATATATGTGAAATTCAGAGCATGAGGTAGATGAAGAGTCTGGATTCCAACAAGTCGTTTGTTTGATTTTTAGATGAATGATCTCTTTGCTTAGAAAAGAGGAGAGAAGGGAAAATACAGAGAGAGACAGATAAATGGATGTTGCAGATCTGGTCTCCCAAAAGCATTTGAGAAAACTGTGTATTTCTATCGGTCCATATCATTGGGCAGAGCCTGGCTATGACTGATGAAAGCTCTGTAAAGTGTTTTCCCTGGGCTGGGAGCATTGTTCCCTAATAGACATATTTGCATGAGAAATAGGTGAGCTCTAGAGAAGGTCAAACACATGCATGATGAGGGGGCTTTGGGCTGGGGAGGGGATTTTGGTTCCCCTGACCACCTACACTTCTGTAGCTTTCCTTAATTCTGTTCCAAAGTGGGGATGAGCGGAGAGTGACCAGATGATCTGCATTACCATCTTTCTTTGCTAAAAATGCAACTTTCTCTTTGCTCATGCAGAAGATAGAAGAACAAGTTCCCTGCCCTACCCCAAACATCAAAATCTCCATTATCAGGAATCCTCCTCCTCAAGCCAGAGCTGCCACAGACACGGTGGGAGCAGGGAGCACCTGCACCCTGTGGCACCTCAGCTGGCACAGAGCCAGGGTAAAGGGGTCCTCCTCGTCTCACCAGGCAGGGTGAAGACCTCTCTACACCCAACCATATCATTTGCATCCACTTCAACGCCCCTTTTCCCAGCAGCACTGTGTGAAGGGATCTAAGTGCAAATAAGAATTAAACCCATGATCTTCCTCCGAAGGATTATCCCTGATCGCCCATTATTACTGTTATTACCGTGTTTGCCAGGGCGGGTTTTCTTATTCTAAGCTCTTTTTTCTCTCTCTCTTTTTTTTTTTTTTTTTTTTTTTTTGACTGCATCTGGGAAGCCGTCCTTTGTGTAAACAGCTATCAGAGTGAGCAGGAGTATGTGATCCATTAGCCCCGCTGAAAACACAATCATTGTGTTATTCCAAGCTGATGAAAACGTCCTCTGTAGTTTTCTCTCCCAATGTCCACATGCCAATCAGCGTTTGTCAGTGATATAATTTTCTCGCATAAACACATCCGTTGTGCAACTTCCACCCCGAGTAAATAGACATAATTCCAAAACCAAATAACACACTTGGAGGGGGACGGGAGATTAGACAGACAAGGAGGTGGAGGGGGAGCGGAGGGGAGTGAAACTGCAAGGAGAGATCAGCTTTAATTGCGAAGGGAGAAGATGGAAAATTCTCAGGAGCAGGCAACACGACTGGTTTATTTCTTCACAGAGCAAAGAAGGCTGGGAAGGCAAATAGTTGGGGCTATTTTTTTAATGAACATTTGTGAACGAGGACCACCATGAATTGCTGAAAGAAGGATGGCTGTTGTTTATGGAATTGGGAAAACAATTTTTTTTTCCCAATTTGAAACAGAATAGACAATATGCTATAAGTGGGGAGGTGCCATTTCCCCGTTTTCACCAGAAGGCCTGCTCAGACATGCTACATTTTTCCCCTCCTTGTTCAAAGCTTACATAACCTCCGGGTAATTGTATCTTTGAATCCAATATTGCAGACTTATGCAAAAGAATGTTTTCCATCCCATATGTTTCCAGTGTGTTTGGTGTGTCTGTGTTTGTGTGTAAGGAAATTTGTAAAATAAATCCTTTATTTACATGAGTCCCCAGACTTGGCAGACCATGGTTGTGCCATGTGCGTTCGTACAGGATTGGTCTGTGGCTGTATGCAGTGTTTATTTAAATGTATCCTCTGCCTACACACTGTACAAAAGGCATATGTGTACATCAGAAAATATTGTATGGCAGTAGAAAATATGTCTGTTCTTTAGAGGACTGTCTATGTGTGATCCTGTGGGAGAATTAGACAAGAAAATAGGCTGGTGCAGGAGGAGGGGGTAAAAAGTATGAATACGTGTGTCTGTGTGCTTATATGTACATTTTGTGTATGTGTACATGCACCCTTGTGTATCTCTTCAGATCACAGTCCTTACGAAATTGATGTCTGAGAGGGCTCCTACATGAAACAGGATCTACATCTTGTCCTGAGGCAGAATTAAACCTATTAACCATTTTCCAAACCGATTCAAACTGCCTAAAACACTGTTCTCTGCTCGTATTTGCGTGAGCGCTTCTCTACGAAGACACGAACTTTAAATTCTGCTCTGCCTTAGAGAATGATCTGGGTTGGTTTCAGGGCCACCCTGAGCACGGAGGGCCAGCAGAACAGTCCCATGCCTCCCTCCCCGGGCAGGCAGCCGCCTGTACGCCCAAACCACGCTGGCCGGAGATGCTTTCCATCCCTTTTCCATCTGCACGCCGGCCGCTCCTCCGGCCGGGGCCATGCCGTGGGTGTCAGCCCGTGCAGCTGGGGATGCGCTGCGGGACAGCTGTGCCGCATTCACGGGCTGAGCGAGCATCTCCCCGCGTGGGAGGGCGAGAGGGGCTCAATCGGGGTCCCCGCTAGGTTTTACAAAGCTCCTGCACTCACCGGGAGGCGGCAACATCCCGAAATGCCTCCCAGCTGCGGTGCTCTCAGCCGTCGCTGGCCCTGCCAGGAGCGATCTCGGCTGTCGCCCTTCCCGTCCGGAGCACCGGCTGTCCCAAAGCCACTCCTGTCCCCCACTGCCCTGCCTGGCTGCTCTGCACAGGGACCACGACACAAACTTTCATGTGATCCCATGGGAACCGATCTGGTTTCAAACACAAGCGCTGGATCACCTGATTTGCATTTTTCCCCATTCGAGGGTCCCAGGCTAGGGGAGGGGAGAGCTGAAACCCTAAACCCCTTTGTGCTTATTTGCTTTATGATCCTGTTGGGTGCAGTGTTTACTCAAATCCGGCAAGCATCTGGATTAGATAATTTGTTGGAAATTAGCAGTGTTTGATGGTTATCGGCCCTTGCGTGATTAAAACCCGGCTGTCAGCGTCGTGTTTGGGTTTCAGGAAGGCAGGGACAGCAGCTGCAGGAATCCCCATGCTCAGAGCTGTGGGGAGCAGCGGGGCTCACACCACCCTGGAAGGGATCCATCCCAGAGCCCGCTGCACTGGTGGGGGACTTTCCAGGAGAGACAGAGGGGCAAAAGTGCTGCAAAAAATTCTGTTCGGCTCTTATTGACACATAGATGAGAAGGGAGGCAAGGGGTGCAGGGGACTGAGGGCTGTGTCTTCTGTCTTACAAATATCTCAGCTGCTTCTGTCAGGTCTGTGCTTTGCCCTTCATATTTACACCAAAGGTGGACACAGCATGAATGCAGAAGACCTTTGCTCACTTTCTACTCTTCATTTTCTATTTTTCCTATCTAGGGTAGTATTTGTGCGTCCCTTCCCTTCCCTGCACTCCCACATCCAAGGACATTCACCCTCTTTCCTCCTGTTTCCCCCTCCTTCCTCTGCCCTTCCCTTTGGGGTTGAATCTTCTCCCTTTCAGTGAACTGGGGTTTTAAGGCTGGGTTAAGTGGTGACAAACCCAAACCCTGCTGAAGGGGTTTTGTCATCATTATATTAATATGCGCATTTTTCCACAAGGCTTCATGGGGCATTTCAGCAAAACACTCGTGGCATAGCAGCTGTTTTGCTGATCACAGGGAGAGGAAAGTATTAAAGACATTGCTTCATTCACTTGGGGCCAGTGGGGCTCAGTGAGTGCAGTGCTCAAGTGATTTTTGTAGCAGAGGATCAGATATGTCAGTACCCCGTGCTGGGGCAGAATCTGGACTGCCAGACAGGAGCTATGTGCATGCTCTTCCTGGTGGGATATTCACCAGCAGGAAAAGCTAAGAGAATGCTTAGGAAGTTGAATAATTACAATCCCTTTCTCAGAAGTATTAGGAAGATAAATGATTAAGAGCAAACTGTATGAATACTTTGAAGGATGGTGAGAGATGTGCATGTATAAACATATTTTAAATATAATATATAGGCTTTTAAAGTATGCTTTGTCCTACAGTGACTCTCAAGAATTAATATTTTCAGCTGTGCATGTATAGATATATTCATTGTATAGTATGAACCACTTAAGATTGACTCAGTCATAGCAAATGAGCAGAGTTGAAATATCAAGGACTTGTTGGTTCTATTTTTTTAATCCAGTGTAATATGCTGTTTTAAGAAAGGGTACCAAATGATAAATAATCTCTACAATTACATTCTGAAACTGGCCCCTTCGCTTGCTCCCAACAGTGTTTGCTGCAGCACTGCCTGCCAGCTCCCCTTTGCACAAGAGGGGTGGGAGGTTATTTGGTCATCTTTGCATCAGCACAGCAGCACTGCCAGGACTGTGCCAGTGCCATGGTGGGGAACCTGCACTGGAGAACCTCATGCAGACCTTCAGGCTGGTCCCACCTGGGCTGCCAGCCTCATCCAAGCAGGATCCAGGCATTGTAAATTTATGAAGGCAAGCCCAGAAGGAGTTGTGGTATCATACAGCAATGGGTGTTGTCTTTCAACCCCTCATTTTCAAACTGCTGTTACACATTTAAAAGCTATTTCTCTAGTTTTCAGTAGTCAGCTGTGGGACGTGGGTCTGTCTGCAGGTGTCCCTGCCCAGGATGCCCCTAGGTTGGTCCATTCCATGTCAGAATATCCATGGACCAATGCATGGTCCCACAGTACCTGCATCCAGGGCAGTTGGGATGTGGGGCACCTCTAGACCAGACTCTGTATGTGTGTGTTCTCTGCAGGCTTCTGGACTAGGGAAATCATCAAATCATCACCCTTTAAACCTTTCCAATCACTTCCCGCCCACAGCTTGATTTCTGGGGCCTTCAGATCTGCAGGCAAGTTTGCTGCCTCTCACTAATGAATACCGCGCGCTGAGTGAAAACTCTATCTGCACATCTTTAAATTAAACCAAACCACACACATGCACACACTCACAAACCATTCCAGCCTACCCAGTGGGTTTTTGCCCTGCTGCATGTGCAGGATTTCTTATTGATGTGGGAACCGTGCAGCAGAAGAAACTCCTTAAATATGCATCAGGAGTAGTAATTTCTCCCTGTTGCCTGCAGCATGGGTTCAGACAATATGATCATGAAAAAGGGAATGATTTCCTGCCCTGTAGAATTTAATTTTATGAATGGAGCCATGTAATGCAGCATAGTAGCTTTAAAAAAAAACCACCATAAAATACATGAGAGGAGAAAACAAGTTATACACCACTCTGTCATATGGAAAACAAAGCTGACTTACATGGATTGACTTCCTTGTTTGCCCTTTCATTGTTCCTTGATGGTAAAACTCTTGCGTTATGATTTTCAGAAGCACATAGCACTGAATGGTTTATGGTGTTTACTTAGCATATAGGACAATAGATGGAAAAGCGCCATAATTTGTGACGCTGACTGCAAAATAAACCTACCATCATTCACACAGAGTGCTGTTCCTCTGGATAAACAGCCACGTTGCTGCTTGGCAGGAACAGACCGTCGTCTCCCGGGTCCTCCTTGCTGGAGCTGCACATCTTTGGGCCTGGAGCCATTGGTGTTTGAACAGAGATGCCTTTTGACTCCAGTGGGGCAGTGCTGGCACTGCACAAGCTCTTTGTCCCTATTTAGATAAAATAAAGAACCCTGAAAGGCCTCCCGGCTCAAAAAACCCCCATGTGTTGCTCCACAATAGCTGCTGACATGGTAAAGTTGCAGAGAGGCCCCCAGCCAACAGCTGACATAATATCTTGGGGCCAGGAGCAGTTTCGATGTGGAGCAGGGTCCACGTTGTAGCCCTGGGCCCAACTCTGTATTTGATTTACTAGGATAAGAAATCTCCTCATCCCCACTTTGATTTATGAAACCATCTCCAGTGCATCAAGGTGGGTTGGACTCCAAAGTGACTGAACTTTGGTGCTTTTTCTGTGAGACTTCGAGTAAGGCCTTATCCCAAGAGCAGAGGCTGGATCACGAGTGTGTCTGAGCAAGTGTCTCCAGTGAATTTTATATAAGCTTGAATTAACAAATCCTAGAAGGCAGAGCGGGAAAGGACCCCGAGAAGGTATTGATTCTTCCTTGTCATCCAGGACCTAAACAGCCAGCCCTAACCCATCAGGCACATCAAACCTCTTCTTAAAACTCCCTAATGATGGAGGTACCATAAACTCCATCAGCAAACTCTTCCAGTGCTCCCTTGTCTTTTGAAAAACTTTCAAAATTCTTTCCACTTCTTTCAAAGCTCAAGGACAAGACTCTTCCTGTCCTTCCCATAGGAGACACAATGGTCTATAACCTCTTCTCACTCAGGACTTTATGGACTGTCATACTTGGTCCTCTTTGCACTTCTTAGACTTAGCAAAACCCACTCATTTTCAACCATTTCTCATCTTAAGTTTTCTAGATTTCTGATCCACTTTTTCTGGCTGTTCTGCTCTGAATTCAAGCTGCTCTGTGCCTTACTTAAGAACCTCACCCGAGGTCTGACTATCCCTGGATTTGATCAGCTCTGATCTAAAGTTGGTTAAGGACCATCTTTATGGTTTTGACCTGAACTGGATCCAAAGCAAACGAATCCCACTTTTTCCAATTGATCTCTTGGGACGTGGCAGTTTTAAAGGAGTTGCAGAAGATAAACACAAGGAAGACCTTCCTGGTAGTGAGCAGTGGGACAGGCTTAGCTCATGTGTCTTGCATAAGATGCCCTGGGTTATTAATTTCAGTGTGAGGCTGAGTTTTTCTCTTTGGCTTGTCACACCAGCTTTTGATCAGCCAGGAGCAGTGGCATAGAGGGGAGGGAGGAACTGTACAGGTGCTGAACTTTGCCCACAGCCTCACTGAAATAAGAGCCCTCCTGGTTTGCTTTGTCATGCATTATCCAGCTCACCCACAGCAATCTGCCAGACTCCAGGCAGGCTCTGTAAAACCCCATTCGATATGTCCTGTTCCACATTGGTATCCAGTCTGGAAATGTTTTTTAGCTGATTTTAGCTTAAATAGTGTAACAGGTTATCAGCCAGACTGCTTGCATGCACGTGGTTGATAAAGAACAGACAGCATGGATTGATCTGATCTCATGTCGCATCAGTCTAGACTTTTCTCCTGACAGATCAATAAGTTCTTGAGGGCAGGGATGCTGCAGTTGGGGGTATTTTATCCTGACTTCAGCATCAGTGATATTCCCATAAACATAACAGTCCAGTCAATACTAGTCAAGCTGTTCTGTTGTGTTGGGTGTGGAAAGAAGTATAGCTAAGGTGACTGCTTTATACAAACCATTCTGAGAAAAACAGGCATTGTTTGCCTTTTGCATCCTGCTATTATTATTATTATTATTACTAGTAGTAGTAGTAGTAGTAGTAGTAGTAGTAGTAGTATTCAAAGAACCTATCTTCTCAGGGAGGGAACTTCCTAGTTGCACTTCAGAAAAAAAAAAATTATAACCCCTCTAATAAAATAACCAGGAAAGTTTCCTCTGAGAGCAAGTCATTATGTCAACTCTGTTCAGCAGAGAAGCATTGCATTCAGTAAATATATATTCGGGAGCTACTTGGTGATCATTGACATTTGACACTGTTCTTACATCTCTCCCTATTAGCATGTTTATGTTTGGAGTGTACTTGACCTATTTCAGAAATATTCCTCATCTTTTCCCATTATTTACTGAGCAGCAATAACCCCAGATAGAACTGCTGCATTTCACAGGCGGCGAAGTTTCACAGAAACAAGACGCCCCTCTTGTGTTGCTTAAGTAGCTCATCTGTAAAGGTAAATATATTCCTGGATTTAATTAGGAGTTGCAGCATTAATATTTATGCAGATGAAGCTAGTTGAGCAGGGAGGCGAAAGAAGAGGGAGAAATGGTGTGTTTGTCATTGCTGAAATGAACTGACTGTTCTTCATGAGGGGTCACAGACAAATGTCTGAGATCTCTTGCATGAAAATAACTGTTTCACTCCTCACTCCTAACTGAGGGCTGGGACCATGTCAGAGATCCAAAGGCAAAGCTTGCACCAAAACCATATTTTGTTTCCTATTTAAATGCTATTTTTCATGCCAAGACAAATTTGAAGGCCAAATGACAGTGTTTTGAAAACAGATCCTCCAGGGAGTATGGAGAAGGAAATTTCAGAAGCTGGAGCAACAGGAGAGATCTGATGTATTCTGTCTCATGTTGGATGTGATTTTCACGTGTTGCAATACTTTTCTGGATATTAGTGTGTTCCGAGGCATGAAATGAAAATTCAAAATCTACCACTACTTTGTGACTGATAGTGGAAGATTCAGCCATAATGCTTGGCATTCATATTTTGAAACGGTATGATTTTAAAGCATCTCCTCATTATAGTTTTCAACTGTGTTTTCATTTGCAAAGTGCTGAGCTGGAAAATATTCTCCATTTTCTAATTCTCACACACAAGACAAATATTTGAGTCCTCACTGACCCTTGAAACTCAGAGATAATTCAGGTCTTTCTGATCTTGCCCTTTCAAACCAAATGAAATAGCAGAAACCTCCTGGCTTGGACCTGACCTGCTTTTTTCACTCTTTCTCTGACCTTGCACCCCTTACAAAACTTGGTTGGAAGAAGTTTGGAGGTACATAAAACAAGGGAACTGGGGATTCATCCTTAATGAGTGGTGTCACCGTGAGCTTAAATACGAGCATGAATTGTTCAAAGTTGGCATCATGTGATGGAGAGTCTGGGCACATCATAAGTTGTAAATCACTTGGGAACACAAAGCTGTCAAAGGCAACAGGGAAAAGATGTTTTTTCTTGCTTAAAGAGCAGTTCACCTCTTTGCTCTCCCTTTTGTACCCAAGCTGCACCTGCCCTCTTTGATTTTAATTATCAGGTACTGGGGAAGCGCATGGATGACTGTGTTAGAAAGCATCACCTTCCCTTCAGGCACAGCTTCAGCTCTTTGTTCTGCTCTTATAAGGTAATTGGATGCTAATAAATCAGCCCTTTGCTTCTGCTTTTTGCTCTGCTGTGGAAGTCACTTACATCCAGCATGGTGCCACAAGTCTTCACGACTACAAAGCATTACGTGGCACATGTAGAAAGCTGGAGACAGCCACCAGCTCTGCACAAGCCTGAAAGCAGTCCCAAGCCCCACGTCTGCCCAGGGACAAGGGGTGTCCTTCCCTCACAAGGCAGGACATGCTGCAGAGTCGTTCTCCACCTCCTAGGGACTGGAGTCTTCCCGTTGCAATAGACCATAATGTCACCCTACCACCCTGCAAATTCTGCAATAGACTTACCTGCCTCAGGCAGAGGCTGTTACTATGACTGGGAAATGAAGTTGTGTCCATCCTTAAAAATAGCCCAAGTCAGGATGATCCAGATCTCAGAGGGGGCAGCCTTGACTCCACAGGAATGGCAGAATCTGGCCATAAATAGTGTGCACCACAAAGACATGCAGGGAAAAAAAACCACTTAGCAACAACAGCAACAGTTGCCACTGCAATTATTCCAGCAAATGACAATAATTTGTGCTGACCACGCTGTGGTCTGCCTATACCTTGCCAACTTGTTCCTGCTCCAGCCATTAATATCAGTTTATTTTGCACACAAAGAAAATAACTCTCATTTAATGCTCCCCGTGCACTTTGTGAGTCGTTAATGAAGTCTCATGATATCTATGGCCTAAAAAGAGCACTGTGAGCTACTTTTTCTTGAGCAAGAATCATGATCTGCTGGTTGTCAGAGGAATTCATTTGTCACTTTTTGTCCCTCATTTTTGTGGCCCCGTTCTTTGGAATAATAAGAGCTTGGCTTGAGGAATGGGCATGAAATGTGGTTGTGTTTAAAATTTGTTTATTTTCATTGTTTTTCTTTAGCTTTGTTCTTGGAGCTTGTACAATAAAGGCAAATAATTTAAAGGACACAGAGGGCTGGAGTTTGGTTTTGCGCAGAGTGTGGGAGGCTGACAGAAAAGCCATACCCAAGTGAAGGGACTGCATTCAGGGAAGCCAAGGTGAGCTGAAGTATTTAAAGACTCTGGAGGACTTGGACTTGGAGTAACTTCCATCTTCCCTCTCAGCTTGTAACTCACACCAGACTCACACCCAGGCTGAACTCACACCCAGCTGCTGCCAGGGAAATTACACCTCTGAAGTCATTGGCTGCAAAACTGGCTCAAGAGGCCGAGAGGAGCTCAGTGTGGGCAAACTCACCTGTTGAATCACATAGCCAGGAAGCAACAAGGAAGAGACACTAAGCCACTATGAATCAACACTAATTACTCTCTCAAGCTAATTGACGCATTCCTAAAATTCCTCTCGAGGTTCTTGGCACTCTGAGCTCCTCATAGGTGCGTGAGAAAGTACTTTTTTTTTGTAAATAAACAGACACCACTGCTGTGTGTGAGGGCTCCAGGACTGGAGCCTTAACCCAGAAGGATTTATGGGAATTGAGGGTGATCCTCCACTCCTCACAGCTGCTCCTTCCCAACCTGCTTGTCTCAGAAGTGGTACAGTACCTCCACCACAGGCTGTTTCCAAGCTGCTTTTTAACATGTACTTTGTACCCTGACTGGCATTCAGATCGGCCCAGCTCATCCGTAGAGCTGGTTAATGGGAAGATGACAACTGGAGAGTATGAGGAGTGTCCTTGTCTTAGGGTATGCAGTGAGAAACATCTGGCTGCTGGGCAAGGAATCCTATTTCTCCTGTGGTTCTCAACCCACAGCATGAAGATCCCACAGGCTACTTTGAGGTGCTTTTTAATGCCATCTGAGAGAGGCTGATCCATCCTCAGGAGGCTTGACATTATTGCTCTGATAATCTGTGAGTTCAAAATGTGTCAGAAACTGCTGGAGTAATGTCAGGTAGTTTGACTCCCTCTAAAGTCAGTGTAGACAGAGGTGTCTCCTCCAGACAGAGAGAGACAAATTGAGTTTGGAGATGAAGACTTAGGCACTCATTCCCATGGCAAAGTTCCAGTTAGATGTCACAATCTCCTCTGCAAATGCTAAAGACATCCTCAGATAAAGTTCAGTGTTGCCTTTCTGTGAGGCCTGATGTGTACGACTGTAAGCACACAGGCAAAAATAGTTGCTACTAACAGCTTTAGGTTGGTGTTTTTCCTTCCCTTCTCCTATCACAGATGCTCCCCACACATGTATGTGTAGATTGATCCTTTTCAGTCTTTACTGGTGTATCTCTATATAAATTCACATTGGTTATTTTATTAAGATTAATTAGGAGATATAGGAGATGGTCTACGTGAGTTTTTAAGATACTGCCAATTAAGTTCTATCTAGATTTACTGCATGGGATTCACACCAATAAGCTGAAAAATTGGGTTACATCAGGCATCCTCCTTCTAAAGCAATGGACAAATTAAAGCTGCTATATTCCCTCAGTTTTTCTAACAACATATTTCTCTCAATGAAACAATTGCTATGGCTACATTTCAGCTGAATGAGTTCCGTATTGTCCTTTCTAAAAAGCGCTGAGCTCAGCACAGGGCACTGCAAAGTTGCTGGGTTTGTTTTTGTCTCGTTTCAGTTTAGACATATGGCTAATCATGCTTGAAAACCACGTAATCTTATCCAGGGCAAAATTCATATCATTATGTAGGAAGAGTTTAAGTGCTTCCCCCTTATTTTAAAATAATGTTAAACTGGGATTACGCTGTATTATATTCCTTTTGGACTTTAGATGTCCATGTGCATTCATATCAGCCGTCTGGCTGTCACATCCGTGCTTGCTGCCTCAGTGAGTAACAGTGAAGGAAACCAGCATATTAGCTCCTGGAACAAATGAGGCCTTTTCTTTGTAAGAAGATAGCTTGGACATAACTTAATATAACTGCTCCCTGTTCTTCTTAATGGAAAGCTCAGTGACATGACAGATGTCATGTCAGGTGACAGATAAATCAGTATTAATGGTCTCCCTGGCTGCTGAAGTTTTAGAGTATAAAAACACATCCCACCCTCTTAAGAAAATTCTCGTTTGTGCATTTTTGAGGAAAAAGATAGTATTTTGAGAAGCATGATTTTTTATTAGATGCAAAAGTGCCCTGTATCCCACAATAATAAACACACAGCTTTCTGTGCCTGCTACACCCAGGATCAATTCTGTATTTTTGCAATTTGCACAGATCTATGTGCACAGACAACACAAACATCTAAACACATATTTTTTTTTGTTAGATATGCTGAACTGTATGTGATGTACACACACATATTTTGTGTATGCAGCACCATTCCTGAGCCCAAAAATACACATCTCTGCAGGCACCTGTGGATAAAGCTGTATAATTATCCACACTGGGGTCTTAAGGCAGAGCTCTGAGGGTTTTTTTATCTAATTCTCCATGGGCAGAATTACTTGCAGGGATCTATTTAAAGCTTATGTGGTGTGGCAGATTTCTCTGCTGTACTTTGCCCACACACACACCTGTGTGTGCCAGGGCCAGTAGGGCAGGTAGGGGAATATCTACATAATATACATATCAGTGCATTATGAGCAGCTCATTGAGTTCAGCACAGTCCTCCTTCTGCTGCTTTTGTGCAGTTCATTATAGAAACATACTTGAGTTTGCTCAGTTGCTTATCCCAATGGCCAACTTTTGATCTTCTCTTGGGAACCTGTCGCACCGCCTTGGTCTCTAGGTACCACAGCCAATGTGTTTACCAACTCTTTTTCTCCTTCTCGCCCTTTCTATTATGTGCCCCCTTTTCTCTGTCGCACAAAAGCGCTGCGCTGTGCTTGTGTGTGGTCCCCGAGAGATGCGGGCGCTGCGAGGAGCCGGGCTCGGGCTCGGCGCTGGGCTGGAGGATCTGTGAACCCGTGCAATTAGCAGTTTAGATCCGGGACCCCACGTGTGGGAGCGGGGCCCGTGGCTGTGCCCCGCGATGGGGACAGCCGCCCTCGGGGCGAGTGCACCGACCCCTGGCAGAAGGGTCACGCCGAGCCACAGGCAGCCCCCGAGCTCAGGAAAAACCCCGGCATCAGAGCCGCAATCTGTACAGGGGTGTCCTCCCCCTCCTGCACAACACATGGGTTCAGAAAGGGATCATTTGGAAAGCATTTGCAAACATATGGGTCGTTTTTAAGTCAAGATTTCTTTAATTCGCTGTGTTTCCTAGTTTTTTTGGAGGGAGGAGTTCGGTGGGGGGTTTGAGGGGGGGTGTTTTGTTTTGTTTGTGGGGCGGAGGGGGATGTAGGCTCTTGCTGCAAAAAGCCTGACTGGGGAAAAAAACAAAAAGAGGAGGGCCGAGTGGTGGAATAAAGAGCACAGCAAAGCAGCTTGTTCCCAACTCATGTCCCTTACAGAGAGATTAAAAGAACAAACACTCTGCTCTTCTTAATGATGGCATTACCAAGTATAATTAATTAGAAGGATAGCAAAAGGAATCAGATCCCTGATGCTAATTACTTTCCTAAAAGGATAATATGCTCTTATGTTACCAGTCTAGATCTGACAGAAATATGTCTATTATTGCTGCTGCTGCTGCTAATCAAGTAGTAAAATAAAATCCCCAAGGGACACTCATGCCTGGGTTTATTTATATGTGTGTATGCATGCATATAATGATACACTATATTATATATATTCAATGTTCTGTTATAAATATAGCATGATGTGTACAAATACACATGTTACCAGTTCATGGACTCACAGAACCATTCAGGGTGGAAAAGGCCTTTAAGATCATCGAGTCCAACTGCTAACCAGCACTGCCAAGTCCAGGCTAAGCCATGTTTATATATTTATAGTTAGAGTGGATTTTAGACATGTGTATTGACAGACAGCCAGGCAGAAAGACAAATATTTATGACACCACTTCTCTGCAGTGCTACCACCAAAGGAGGGGAGTGATAAACAAAAGCTCCCCCACCTTTGCCAACCTTGGCCTGTGCACTCAGGTCTGGGAAGGAGCAGGGCTGTGTTTTCCTTTTCTTGGATGGAGATGTGATGGCCCATTAGGCTGGGTTGTGAAGAGCTGATGACTGGATGGCATTGATTTGCAGAGGAATTTTAGCTGCAGAAAATGATCGATGCCTTTCAGTGAAAGATTTCTCTCAGCAGGCTGGACATATTTTGGGTAGCCTGCTCTGGTTACTGTGAAGGATTGCTAAATAAATGGTGTGTTAGCAGCTGAAAATCACAGGCTTTGGGTATTCAGTGGGAGACTGGGTAGTGGACTTGTTATTATCATCACTTCAAGAAGCTGGGAGGGATGTCTAACACAGCCCACGAAAAATGCTGGCTCTAAAATGACTTTACCATATCCGTGTACAGTGCAGGGGTTGTTACTGCAAGTTTTATTACCTGTTTATCTGCATCCTTCCCCCACATCCTTGTGTGGATGAGTCCAGAGGTGTGATGGACCTGTGGATATACACATGTGGATGTGAACACACCTATGCACATCCCTCTGGGACTGTGTATGATACCTGTGTGCATACTTGTGCCTCAGTCCATGAGTGTATTTTGGCTATTTTTTGGCCAGAATTTACACATTTGTGTGCATATATATACGTGTGTGTAGGTGCATTTTGCCAGCAGGAGAAAAACCAGATATGTAGAACTGCATGTGTGCATGCAGGTGTGTGCCACATGCATAAGCACAGACTTCATAGGTTGGTTTTGGTTGTTTACCATCCTTCCAAACAACTTCCCAAAATATCACTCTCTCTTCCATCTCCTGCCTCCCCAATCTTGCTATTGCCCTAGACTGTGAATTTTCTTCAGGATTTGAGGCCTTTGCCCAGTGCTCCTCAGTGAGCAGAAAGCAGTAAGTGCAATTTAATGTATTATTTATGAGTGGTGGGAAAGTCTAAGGGGGTTTTAATCTCTGCTTCTCCACTTCCTTCCCAGATGAAAACCATTTCACCTCCCTTCCCAGATATTCAGCTCCAGTGTGCTCCCCCACCCCACTCCCATCTGCGCCTTATTTGTACAAATGTTCCCGTGTCTTTAGAAATCATCTTCAAAAAAAAAAAAAAAAAAGAAAAAAAAAAAGAAAAAGAAAAGAAAACCCCTTGGCAAACCCATATTGTACTTAAACATTTGTGAAGATTTTGTTTCTCTCAATATGGAAGCGAGAGGGGGCTCTGGGAGGGGCTTTCGTGGAGAAATGTCTCATTCAGTCTGCTGAGCCCCCTCCTTGAAGTTTCTTTTCAAGGCTGTTGGAAAGTTGGGCAAACTGAAAAGCAAAACAATAATTAGAGATAATTGCTTGTGTCCAAACACAGGCATCAAAGCCTCGGGGGTCTCATTTGTGATGGGCCTTAGTGTGTGATCCAAAAAAAAAAAAATAAAAAAAAAAAAAGGTGACCCTTATTTTATTTATTGAGTGGGGGAACAGAGAGAAAGTGCCAGATGGAAGGACCTCAGAGCAATCTCCAACGGCTCAGCCCTGCCTGCTTGGGCGAACAGGCACTGAGGCCAGGATAAAAGGGATAGAAAGCAGGGTCAGGAGAGGTTGCATAATTACTAGGGTGGAGGTAAAAGGGGTGAGGGGGGAGACAAGGGTCTCTCCGGCCCCACTGTGGGGACCTGTGCAGTCCCCCAGCTCTGTGTGGCTGGTGACATCCCTTGTACTCAGGGTAGGTACCAGGGAGGCTGCAGGATGCCACACCGGGGGTGACACAGGAGTTCTGGTTGTCAGGGGGCTGAGTCACCCCCTTTCCCTCCCTCCAAGCTGAATCCCTAGTGTGGATCCAAATGGATGCAGACCCAAGGGACTCTGCCCCAAATTCCTCCCTGGTGGGATGCATTGCCAGCAAGAACACGGCAGCCCCTGGGTTACCCACGGCACAGGTAGCCCTGGATCTCTGGTGTTCTTATGGAAAACCATGAGTCAGTGAGAGGGATTGGGAGTAGAAATAAGTGGGAAAAGTCGGGAAAAGGAGAGGTGGTATTAAAAAAAAAATAAAACAAGTGAAAAGTTCTCAATCCCTTCTGCCTTACTGGGAAGATGCGTTGCCCTGGCAGCAAATGATGTAGGGGGAGCTTCAGGTAAGGAAGGAGGTGTCAGATTTAGGGGTACTGAACCCCTTTCGAGGGGACCACAGGAGTCTGAAGGAAAGCAGTGAGAGAAATGTCCAGAGGACATCCCTGTAGGAGAGGGATAACGAGGGGCTCTCTGGGGAACCCTTGTTTCATTCCCTGGTTTTCAGAAGCTGTGATAAGACGTGGCCAAGGTTTGTCCTCACCCCGCCTGTCCCTCGGTAATGGGCTTGTAATGATCTAAACGATTTGCTGATTAGGGACAATAAATCTGCTTTTCCGTGCGGGATGTCCCTCGCCGCGGGGCGGGGGGAGGCAGCGGGGACAGCCGGAGCCCGGGACACTCGCCCGTCCCCTGGCAGGAGGATGACAGTGTTTGTTTATTTAGCCTGTTGGGAATTCCGCCGCAGAGCTGAAGTTATTTATCCCAGCATCTGCCCCCCACCTTTCCAGACGGGCAATTCCGGGACTCAGACGGAGGAAGGAGAGGCTTGCGGGGGTGGGTCCCGGTTCCTTTGAGGGGGAGTGGGGGAAAGCAGGCGGCGGCTTTGCTCGGCTCGCTCCTCCGGGGACAGGTGAAGAAGAAAAAGGTGTGTGTGTGTGTAATAGTAAAAAAAAAAAAAAAAAACCAAAAACGCGAAAGGAAGCCCCGGCGGCTCATCCTCTGCCCCGGTCCGTCCCGCGGCGCCGCGCGGTCCCGCGGCACCCCCTGCGCCTCGCCGAGGGAAGTGCACCGGCCACGCAGATAAAAGAAATCATTGGTAAAATTAAAAAAACAAAAGCAAAAAACCCCAGCTGGAGGGAAAACAAACATCTCACTGCATTAGCTCAAAAGAACCGGATCCTGCGGGACTTGCTCAAGCGCATCGCTCGGTTGGTGAGCGCAGTGCCAGGAGGTAGCTGCAGGTATTGGAAGGAGGGCAGGAAGGGGGCATGGGGGGGGGGGGTGGTGTTTGCCGTGTCCCCCCCGCCCCCGTGCAGGTGGCACCTCGAGGTGCCCCAGACGGGGTGGTCCCCGGCGGAGCGGGTGGCCGTGCCCTCCCGGCGGAGCGCTCCGGCGCCGGCATCGCCAGGCACTTCTAATTAGCAAAAAAAGATGTTGATCATTAGCGAGCAACAAACCTCCGAGCCAGGCGGGCTGTCCCCGGAACCGGGCTGCGGGGCCGAGGGCTGCGTCCTGCCGCCATCCCGAGCCGCTTCCCGGCCGCCGGGCGCTCCGGCCTCATCACCTGGCGCACAGCTGCGGCTCTCCTACATTGCTTTCTTGCTTTAGAGTTCTTTTTTCTCTCCCCGCGTAGTGCTGTTGTAGTGGAGGGGAAATCCGCCTCATCCCGAAGTCCCCCTCAACATCCCGACCCTTCCCACCGCTAACTGTCGTTCTCGTGATTTCTTTTTTTCTCCCCCGCTCGTTCTTTTTTAGCATCTCTCGGTCTTCCTCCGTCTTTCGATTCAGCAACATCCCCGCATGCCGCTTGTAGCTTCTCCATCCTCCCTCCAGCGACCCCTCCTCTCTCGCTCCCGTGGGAGCGCAGAGCCGCGCAGCCTTTCGCGGGCTGCACCCCGAGGGGCTTTTTACACAATCACGGCGGCCGATGCAAAATCAGCTTAGAAAAATGTCGGAAAACGCTTGTCCCGAACCAAACCAAACCAGCTTTGTCCCCCTTCCCCCCATTGATTTTTTGCTAAAAACAACGAGCTGCTTTGGATCGAGCTGGCTCCGCCTGGAGAGGCTGTTTGGGTCCGTTTCGCTGCGATTTTAAATTTACTTTCCTTATTATTTTGTTTTGTTCTGTTGTCGTTACATCTTTATTTAAATTTCTCTGCAGAGATTTCTATGTCGATACCGGCTCCTCCTTCTGAGAACAAGCGGGTGAAAACACAGGGTTTTTATTCCCGCAGTCATCATCACCTGCGCCGGGCGCGATTGCACCAGGGGCTGGCGGGGACCCTGGGCGGTCCCGGGACCCTCCTGCTCCGCCGGCAGGACCAGCCCGGCTGGCCCTGCTTTCGATTTGACATTTCTCCTGGTGAGCCGAGCCAGGCTCCGAAACAAAATCAGCGTGTTTATATCCCCCGGGATGGTTTTTTTTTTCTGATATATGGCTGCCCGGGGCTTCTGCCTCCTGCTTCGTCCGCTGACAGTTTAAAAGTTCAGTACTCTTATACTTGTATATATATAGGTGCCACATACGACAGTGTAATAATTAATTTCATGATACCATTGTAAGACACGCCATGAAATACGCCTCACAGTCATGAGGTCCGTTATAGACACATCACTCGTAAGTCGAAATTGTGTATACGGTTCTACATACTGCAGAACGTGTTTCGAAGTAAATTTATGTACATCTTTAATGTAAACATACCTTTTCAACTAAATTTGACTCATATATTGAGGCGAATCACGTTCTTAAATGAGAATTGGAATTATAAGAGTGGCATATTCATATGACAATTACAGGTATCTTTGACAGAGTAGGTGAATACATAAATACATGGTATTTGCAGGAAGACTTTATCAAATATTCTGCTGTTTACACGTGTGTGTCCATACAGAGAGAAATGGCCTCTAAATGCATATTTATGTATAATTTTTACCTCTAAACGACCTTTGAGCTGTACCTAATACCGAAACGACCATTCAGATCCAGACACGCACATCCTTAAGTGAACCGTGCTCAGGCGGATGCGCACACACGGGCACGCACCGTGGGCAGAGGAGGGAGGTGAGGGGTGGGGCTGGGGAGGAGAGGACGGGACCCCGACACCCTCCCGCCGTGATTTCAAAACCGGCTCGCACCCAAATACTCCTCTTCCTCCTCCTCCTCCTCCTCCTTTTCATTGTCTCCGCCCGCCGGGGTGCGCAGGGTGTGCTCCCCGCTGCTCCGGACTCCCGATGCTCCCCATCCCCGGTGCTTCCCCTTCCTCGAGGCACAGCCCGGCCCTCTCCCAGCCGCGGGGAGGTACCGCTGTGAGCCCCCCTTAGTGCCCCCTGAGCCCGGCTGGTGAGTGCCCCCCCCCGCCCGGGGCCCCGGGCAGGGCAGAGGAAGAGGAAAACGCGAGTAAAGCGAAATTTCCAGGCTAAAAACAGCGGCGTTCGGTTATTTTAGGGACGGGGGTGGGTTCTGAACCCTGAGGCACCAGATCCCCTTGTGCTTGTCACCCAAAATGTGAGAGCACGCGGGAGGGAGGGGACGAGGGGCGGGCTGCACCCCATCACCCGGCCTCGCTGCTCTCTGGGTTTGGGCAATCTGTGTCCCTCCTACAGACTCGCAATCCCTTTGGAGCAGAGGAGATATGAAAGCCACTTGACGGTTTTGTTTTAGTACATTGATGGGTGAAATACAGAAAATGTGAAGTGTGACCTGTGTGTAGCCAAGAGACTTAGCCAGAAACCCTCCTTTTTACCCTGCTTTCTCCTCTGCAGACAGGGAAAATGATTCTGACTCCACTCAGCAGCATCGTGCCCCCCACGGGCTGCAGTGCCAGCTGTGCCTGCCCCACTGCTGGGTTTTTGCTGTGAACAGATATTGTCTGTATGTCTCCAGTGTGGGTTTGCACACGGTCCTGGCTTATGTACAAATTTACACAATCTATAATATAATGTAAAATACATCCCACTCGATATGTAATACATGTATAAGAAACACTACACAGCATAAACCACGTACAATATTCTGTATAATATTGAATTTGCAACAACAGGAGATACATAGTAACGCAGGGGATTTTGTAAAATGCTGTGTCTTGCACGTGTCTTGTATGCAAAGCTCATATTACAAGCCATTAGTTAGGTTGTTTGGTGATCTTAAGATCATTCATAGTCAATTAACCCATGGGACTAAATTATCCCACACTTCTCCTGCCTCAGGTCGATATCTACATAATCTTTCAGCTCTAATACATCAGCTGCTTCTGGGTCTGAGTCACACAAAAACGCTGTATCTTATTCCTAATTTTACATAATTGTGTGTGTGTAGTCACAATATGTAATGAGTGTTCCTTTGCAAAGCTGTGTTGTAATCATTGCATATATGTATGGACACTATTTCTTGGTAAAACTGTAAAATTTTAAGGCTGTGAAGGTCTCTTTTTTAGGAGCATGCATTATTTTGATAGATACCCGAAGCTGCCCAATCTAAAAGCTGGGAAGGAAAGGAAAATCATTATGGTGCTGAGCCTGAGGAATGATGGTTTGCTGGGTGTCCTTCTGGGCTGTGATGCCCGTGCTAGGACTGGACAAAAAAAGCTGAAGGGTTCATTTTGCAGCTGCTTTAGTGGCCCAGCCCACATGGAGGAGCCAGCTGTGGGAGCAGAGCCAGAGAAGGGAAGAGCTGGCGTGTCTTTTGATATGTGGCTAAAGCAACTGTGATCTGGGATGCACATTACCACTGTCCTCAGGAGCTGGCTTTTCTCTGTTGTGTTGTTCAGGGCTGTGGGGAAAATAGACTTTTAACCATCAGCACTAGAGTGCTGCTTTAGAGAACGATTTTCTTCTCTGCTACCGTTTCTTATGTGATTTTTGAAGAAATCACTAAAACTTAGGGTTTCCAGCAGGAACAATACCAAGTGCATATGAGCCTGCATGTGCGTGTTTAGAAGTCACGAACACCCACAGGAATCCCACAGCTGCCAATAGGAAACACGTGTATGTCCACAGAAAATCAGCTTATGTTTTGTGGAGGATATCTGTGTCAAATACAGATAAATAGAGGAAGGGTAGACACAGGCGCATCAACTGCTCACAGCTTTCAAAAAATAATTTGGGAAGAGAGTGAGATCTTTCTCAAATGATAATCCATGCAAATGAACAGAATAAAACTATTAATATTTATGGAGTAGAAAGCTGTAAAAGCACATGCAGAGTGGAGTTTATATTCTCTGATAATTACATGGTATAGTATTTTGATCTCAAACTCTAATTATTTGGTCACTAAAGAACTCTGCTGCTGGGTCATGACTCAGAGATTCTATTTTGATCTCTGATATTGGAAACTTATAGTTGTCTTCTACTCACCCTTACTATTGCCTAATTTAAAAAATGCATTAATTATTTTAGGAACTTTTTTTTCTGCCTTCTCCTCTAAATTTAAAACCAGATTTTTTTTTGTGGTTAGTTTGTACTGAAAATGACTCATACTCATCAGGCCAGGCCTATTAATTTACTTGAATTGTTGTTTTTAAAAGGAAAGAAAAGATGTTCCTTTAAAGTACCATCAAGTGTGTTTCTTTTCCCCTCCCTAGTGAAACAAGACACTTTTTTCCTCCTTGTGATCTCTGTGCAAAATAATTAGAAACAAACTGGTGAGGGGAGAGGGAAGAGTTGTTCCAACCTTTGACTTGTCTCACAGAGGGGTTTTATGAGGGGGTTTGTGCAGCACCTTGCCCATAGCTTCACGAACATTTTGGGTGATTTTCTGCCAGGTAGTGATCCCCCAAGGGGCTCAGTTCAGCTACACACAGTAAAGAATTCCATGCTTGTCTATCTGATGGGCTACTTGTTGGATTGACACTTTCCAGCCAATAAAGGGCTTAAAGAGTAGGATCAGGAAACCTGATTTATCCTACAGACTGTTGCATTTATCTGCATTGAGATCTCTATGCCAAGTACAAGCTGTCAGTCTCAGCTCTGTAGATTCCTGTTTCTCTTTTCTAGCACCATGTAGTGAAGAAACTGATGCTTTGACCTTGAGGGAAATGTGCTTATCTATTCTGTGTTAATTACCTCTCATCACTGCTCCCATCCTCTTTTTAAGGGTAAAACACCCAGGGCCATGGAGCAGCCAGAATTGAAGAACATTCACTTGCATTCAGCCTGGGGTGCTGGGGCTCAACTCTGCCTGGAGAGGCTCCAGGCTTTGCTCTGCAAGGGTGGGGAACGTCTATGGAGGCAAGAGGATGTAGTGGCCATATTAGAATGACATCGTTAATATTTCAGCACGATAAAGCCTCATCTGAGCCTGAATTATTGCTTTAACCATCTAACCATCAGACATTATGTTGCAGGTTAGTGACCCTGTTGGAAAGCAGAGATCTGACACCGTTCAGTTGCCCTTGGTCTTGACTTACTGATCATCAGATCAGAGAGGGCACATCGGGTTGGGCTGGAGTCTGATTTGGACACCAGAAATGCAGTTCATGGCTCTACCCAACAACATTAATCACTGCAAAGGGCCAGTGCATTATCACAAAAATGTCCTCAGGGACAGGGTCTTTCTCTAGGGTGGTGGCACTTCCCCTGGTTGGAATTTGGCCCCTGCCTTCCTCCAGCCCTAGCAGCACTTCTCCTGAGCTGTATCTGACATTGGAATAGCACTGGCCAATCCCTCAGGCAGTTACTAATCCCAGGGAAATGTCCTGCTCCTCTGCCCTGGCTATTTAATCCTAGTCTCTGCTGGTTTATTTCCAAGCTCCCATCTGAGCAGTGTGGCTGGATAAATCAGCAGTTACTCACCCGGCTGGGAGCTGTGCAGAGCCCTGGGAAAGCCAAGAATGTGTTAGTGAGGTCTGGACTTCTGGGCTTTGCTGCTCTTTCTCAGGGAAGTGACTTTTATTTCTGCATCTTGGGCATGGATTTCCTCAACCTTTTCTTCCTTCGTGGGCATTGCCACTGGTGAAAGCACAGCTGGCAAATGGACCTCCTGGCTTTAGCAGCCCCTGGTTCTTTTTTGGACTAAATGACCCCTTGTAACCTACTGCAAAGGGGGTGTGTGCACCCCAGACTGGAATGTCCCTGCTTAAACCCTCCCCAGGCTTCCAGCAGAGGCACAGCAAAGCATCCCACTGATTTCAGTGACAGCATGGGACCAGTCTCCAGGAAATTTAGGGATCCTGCATTGCCTTGTGGCTTCTGGGAGGGATTTGAACCAATGACTGAAATTAGAATGCTGCCTGGAGTGAGTTGGTTTCAATCCCACCCCATCCCAATTTTAGATTTTCATCTCAAATCTCCTTTTCATTGTGATTATATATAATACATAATCATCATCTGTTTGACAAGCTAGGGTTCTGACTCCAAGCTCTGCTGCCAAAGAGCCATGGATGGAAATAACCAAAAAACCGTATGTACTTTGAGCACAATGCAGTGTGCAAATACAGCACAAACACCCCAAATCTGTTGCTCTGTCTCTGATTTTGATTGACTTAGAAGAATCGTTAAGAATAATAATGAGAAGCTGATGACATCTCAACCCAAGGAATGCACCACTGCTAGAGAACAGATGGTGCAAAGACTTTTTTTAAATTTTTTAAAAATTAACTTGGCACCTTGGCCTTTCTTAGGTTAAATTCTCAAACCTGGAGCAACCACAGCACTTGGCAGTTGGGATCCTTTGAAAACCATTGATTTTGCTGCAGAAGGATGCAAATTTAGCAAGCTACAGTTTTCTTTCTCAGTGATCAATAGTATTTCTTCTTTCATGTTTGAGAGGGCTCATCTCTTTTTTCTCTGTTATAACTGGAAGAATTTCATTTCACAGCTCTATAAATGTTCTGATTTTATGGATAACTGACTGGGCTTTGAAGTAAATAAATAATTGTGAAGAGAAGGGTTCATTAGTCTGTCCTTCAGCTCTGTGTTTTATCAAGTTCAGTGCTTTCTGCTCTAATTTTTTACTTAGCAGTCCCATAAGCATTTTCAAGTGGAAGATAAATCAATCTGTAGTAAATTTAGTCCTATTCATAGTACAGTGGCTTTTTTCAACCTTAATTCACTGGCTCCTTATAAATAGTCACAGCCTCTTAGAAAACATCAAGTTCAACAGCTGATGTTGTTACTGCTGTATTGAACTCACCAAGTTATCCTAGACAAAAGAATTTTGTGAAGAAAAGCATCTGACCTCAGTGTGAAATTTTTAATGGTAGAGTCCACTTTATCCTTTGATCGATGATTCCATGTTAAACCTATCTATTCTTTATTATGCATTCAAATTTGCCTGGCATTTATTTCCAAGCAATGAATCTTGTGTGGCATTTCTCAGCTGGAATAAAGCACTATTCCATACTGGGTATTTCCTTTTTCCATCCCTACTTGGACATCCTAGTGAAGCCACCTCTTAATCTTCTTTGTGATACAATAATCAGATTGAGCTGCATAAGTCTCTCACTAGAAGGCTTGGTTGGCTGTTGGGTTTTTTTACAGCCCTCAAATCATATGGATTTCCATATGGCTTGACATCAGCAGAGATTTATGCTAGCTTGGAATTTGGCTGTATATTTCAATTACTGTGAACATTTTGTGGCCTGGGGTGGAACGCGCCTCAGAGCATGACAAATTATTTTTAACATGCATATCTGTTGAACTCGGTCTAGCAATCAAATGGAGTAAAATTCAGTTGCATACAGATGATCAGCAGAAAGCCCATGTCCCATTAAGCTGTTTTCATGGGTTTATGTTCATCTTAAGTGCAATTGAGGCCATGGGAGCAAAGATAAACATCAGCCATTGAGACAGATGCTTAACTTATGCACCTCATTTTTCATGGCCTCGGTGGAGCTGGGCTGATTTACACCAGCTGAAGACCTTGGCCCACAGTAAGCAGCACAAACTGATAAAGGAGTCCAATCCTCAGCTGGCTGCTTATATGAGAGCTTGAATGCAACCTCAGTGCTTGGTAACATCTCATTAGAGCCTGAGTCAATATGGCAAGGGGACAGAGCTGTAAGAGAGCAAAACTGCAGCAGCTTCACAGAATCCTAATTGCTGTAGGGCTTCTGAGGGGGAAACTGCTCCATCATTTTGGTTATTAGCTCCAGGCAGGAGTTTTACCCCTAAAATAGATAAAAAGACAGAGGTAAGTGAAATCTGAATATTTTGCTGATTGAAGTTTTTTGCATCCCATCCAAATTCTTTCCCTGGGCTGCAGAAACCATACAGCAAGGTCCTGAGCAGCCATGGGAATCAGTGGCACGTGTTAGTGCCCTTTGCAGTCCCAGTTTTCCACATATGTGCATTTTCATATGTGTATCTTGTATAACAAGCTGCACTCATAAATCACGGACATTAATGTTCATCTATGTTTTATAATGCAGGAATGTGTATATAATGCATTTATATTTCCTGCAAAGGGCTATAGATAGGGATGGTGGCATGGATGGGGATGCTGTGTGGTTGTGCTGAGCTGCTGTCTGGTTGTGTACAGCAGTGGGATCAAGGGAATGTGGATAGAAGCGTGTGTGTTTATGTGTGCATGTGTGGGGAAGGGCCACTGGGAAATACATGATATGAAACGTCTGTACATTCCAGGGAAATGTTCGGATCCCTGAGGTTAAGGGATATGCTCTAGTCATAAAAATAAACACATTGGTATAGCATGCCATTGATATGTGGATAAACTCACCAAGGGTAAAGTTTCAGCTTTCACCTCCTCCTGATGGTGAGCTTGCTGCTTCCCTCCCTGCCTCTTTTGACAGTTCAAAGTAAAATGACATTTTAAATAAGAGGTTAAAGAGCAGAGGAAAACAGAGGTTTTCTGCTTGAACCAGGGGAAATTTGATAAACCAGTCTTCCAGAGATGCCAGCAATTTCAAAAGGCTCCATTTCCTTTTGATAAGGTTTTGAGAGAGTAATTCAGAGTCGGATCTGTTAGCCAGAGCTTTTAGCTGCTAAAATGTCAGATCAGAGGCTGAGCTATTTCCCCAAGACTAATGGTTAGTTATTGCAATCTATAGCCTATTGTGCTGAGCCCTTTACAAAATCTTTGCACCACTTCTAACCTGCCTTTAAAATCGCACTCAGATTTGCAATGCTCAGAGGGCTTTAATTAGGCAAAACCTGAAGAAAGGCTCATGTGCTTTAAAGCTTAGCCTACTTTTTCCAACCCACTGTGTTCTAATAAAAGATGCTACCTCCTCTTGCACTCAGTGCCTTGTTCCTCCCTCCAGACTACGACAGCGTCACCAAGAGTCCCTCAAGAAGAGCAGGAAGCACAGAAGCACCCAGAACCGTAGAGGGTGGAAGTTCTAAACTGCCACCATCAGTTGTGCTGGGAGTTAAACCCATTGTTTTTCAAGTTTCCATTGTGGCTAATCAGTGTAGAGAGATGCTACACTTCTGTTCAGATGTGAGTGAAGTGTTTCATCAGTGGTTATAATCACCTTAATAGGAATGGATGTAGATTGCTAAATATGTAAAAAGGGAATCAAACCCATCCTACTGATATGTATGAACCAAGACCATTCCATGCTTATCCTGGCTCACATTAGTGGTTATCAGCTTAAATTCTGCCTTAAAAAGATTTGGCAGCATGGGACTGACTCAGATTTGAATTCAGGTCTAATGTGATGTAGGCACAAATGATTCAAGCCGTTTTCAGCTCCAACCCCATGCTGGCAGTGTGAACAGAACTTGTGTTTCCAAATCAGCCATGGGCAAATCCTGATCTGTGTTCAGCTGCACCCTGGCTGAAAAACAACCTCCCCAAATCACTGAGAAACTCGTCAGCTCCTGGGAACTGATTAGCCTGATCTAAGTCACAAAGCCAAGTTCTCCAACTGAACAAAACAAAATCTAGATTATTTTCCTTGATTAGAAGAAGATTCAGTGAGGGCTTTGCAGACATCTTTGCTTTAAAACCTGGGATAGATTTTCTCTTTTAGTGGTAACTCTGCAGCTTCATGGGGCTCAGGAAACTCTTCTGTATTTCTCATGGGAGTTTCTGGTTATATATGGATATTCCACAGGATAAAGTATGAATATTTTTGCCATAAGATATTTAATGCACCAATCTTTGAGTGTAGGTCTAGGCACAGAGGAGCAAATCTCCCCATGTAGTCAACCCTGTGGACAATGGCAGTGGAAGAACAAATGTGTTGGAAGCTACTTTCACTGAACTTTTTATCTTTAGAAATAAAAGAGGACAGCAGTGGTATTTTGAGCAGAATTTTACTCGCTGTAGGGTTGGAGAAAGAAATCTGATGTTTCTCATGCTGTGATACTGGCTGACTTGAGGCCACTGTTTTGTCAGTGTACAAAGGAGTGGCAAGTTACATCACTGAATGCTTTAATGCACTTTCCCTGGGATCAGAGGGTAATAACTGGGTTAAAAAACACCAGTGGGTTGGTCTGAGTGATGGAACAGTTACGGCATGGCTTTGAGAGCCAGATTTTTGACCAGAATTTTCCAGCCCACTTCATTTGAACACCACGTGCAAGAAGATATACTCATCTTTGCTCTATCAGGTGCATGAGAATTTGACCAAATATCCAAGCAAACTTCAGGTGAGCAGACTTCAGGTATCCCCATCATCTGATGGGACTTGAGAGGTCCCCAGCAGATTGTTCTGCACTTTGTGCCATTTCTCAGCTCCTGCCTGGGTTCCCGTGTGACCCACTGTTTTATCCATTGCTGAAGGAGAGAGTGCAGGACCCCCAGGAGGGGCAGCAGTGGGGAGAGATTGCTGAAGATTACATGGAATGGTAGATCCAGCCTTGGCCATAGCTGAGGACCCTCCTTGGAAGTCAGGATCATGGCCCAACACATTGCTCTGGTGCAGCACACCTGGGCTGAGGGGCAGAATCTGGACAACGTTGCTGACAGGTAAAGAGCTTGGTTTGGAGGACAGAAAATGCATGTCCCATGTGCTGCTGTCCCCCAGGTTTCCTGCATTATACAAGCCAATGGCCTCACATCTCTCTGACCCAGTTTCTCCCAGTACACACACAACTTTACTAAGCCACTGGGTGCTCCAGTGGTGTCTGAAAAACTTGAATGCATGGAAAAGCTGAAAAAACAGAACATCCAAAATGCTGTCATGAAAGAATCAATCACATACAGAGGTACAAACCCACCACCCTGTAACCCCCCAGTCTAAGTTTGGCCTGTGTGACTTGCCAGAAATATGAATAGGACTGTGCTGATTCACATCAGCTGTAAATCTGGCCCAACACTCACTTGCAGGAACAGTGAGTAAGAGATATGAAGGCTGTATAAACATGTATCCTGCAGATGTGCAAGTGTGCAAATAGTGTAGATCAAAGATAGAGACAGGTACCTGTCTAGGGAAAAAATGTAGTTATCTTTCTGGAACAAACTGGAGTGTGACACACTCAAGATTCCTCTTATGGGTGTCCTGTACAGCAAAACCCCTGATTTTCATTCAGGCTTTCACAATCACTGCTATCTTAACTCCAAAACCTCGTTAAATCAACCCTGTCTGAACTGTGGTACAATGTTACAGTGCAGATCCTCCCGTTCCCCAGTGGGAAACTAACTTGGACTCAGGAGCCATCATTTAACCTTGGAGTCTCTGAATCAACAAGGCAGTTTCTGCAGAGACACCTGGCAGCACATGCATTTTATGCTTTAACATGGCTGGTAAATCCTGGGTGGTTAAGTAAACTTAACCTTCATTTATGAAACTTGCGAACCAAAGGGTAAAATGTGCCTTGTGCAAGTAATTACGTAAAGGTCTTAGAGAGTGGAGTTATCACTTAAAGATGCCGGGCATTGCTAATGAGTTGACTGAGAATTGATCTCTCTGTAATTTAGTTATTTATATGCAGTTCCTGTTTTCCATGCTCAGCTATAGGTCAAGCCCACTTTGAACTGCTCAGAGACCCCCAAGTTTGTCAAGCAAAGTCCCAAAGCCGTGGCACAATGATATTTTAGAAAAGTAAATATTGTCCTGAGGGGCTTTACAAAGGAGGCAAAGCTGTTTGCTTTCTAGCTGGTTCTTTAAACTGGACAACTGCTTCCTGTTACTAAGGGGTCTCTCAGCAACGTGACTTTGCTTCTGTTAAATAGAAAAGAGCTTCAGGAAAAATGTCAGTACCACCTTCCAGGTATTTTCATATCCCAGTGAGCTGGGCAAAACAGCCTTGGCTTTCTGAACAGAAATACATTTGCATTATTATGCAAAAAATGCAGCATGGAGATAATGAATCTGGGGCTGGAGGAAGCAATGAAAAACTCAGGCTGCTAAATATCACCCTCAGACTGATTTTATGCCAAAGGGCTGTGAGCAATGTTCAAAAACCCATTTGCTGCCTTACCTATTCATGTCTGGGCATATATCAACACATCATTACTTGTGTGTGTTATCCCATATTTGTAAACTCAGGTGGGAACTTACTGGTGCTGCTGCCTGGAGGTTAATGTAGATGGGCTTTTATTTCCATGAGGATGTCTCACAGGGAGGAATAGGGGATGCTCCATTGTGTGAAGGGACATTTTGGATGCCTGAGCTGGCATCTGTGTGCCATGACCAGCACACTCACACTGGGGCAGCTGGGACAGCACACACACCCAGTGCTGCTTTCTGCAGCTTCAGCCACAGGTTCACACTGGGCTGGGCAGACAGGGAAGGTGCAAGTTGGAGTCCACCTGGGATGAAGTTGCCAGCATCACTGAGAAGGAGATATTTACAAATAGCTGAGGCTGTGTAAGGGAATCTGGCTAAAAGTTGCAGAACTTGCCTTGTAAACACTGATGACTTGCAGGAGCAGGACATTCCTGGGATCCAGTTGCTGCAAAAACGTGGCTGAAATTACTCTCCTCTAACTCACTGCCATAGCTGCTGCCTTGGTTTATGACTCACTAATGCAGTTGAACAGTTTCAGAACAGTCCTTCTTGGCTCACAGCTTTGGCACACTTGTGGTTTTTTAATTTATGTGTTTGTTTGGGGGTTTTGTTTTGTTTTGTTTGAGAGTGACATATTTGCTTATAGCCAAGCACCCTTGATAGAACATTGTCCTTCCTCTTGCTTCCTTGGTTGTGGTTGAGAGACTGAAGGTACCTGGGGCAGCCAAGTCTCCAGCCTGGCAAATCATGAGCTTTACTCACGTCAAACACAGCCTCTGTGGAAGGATTTAAATCTGTCTCTGACACAGTTCTACCCCTGCTGTTACAAGCCTGCATCCGCTGAGCACCCTTGGGACAGCAGAAGAATGGTGCTGTGGAGGTGACACACAGCTTTGGCAGCTGTGGCCTCGCCTACAGGTTTGTTTCAAATCAAGGGGAGAGGGAGATTCTCAAACATGCGGCACCATCTCTTCAAGGAGAACCTCCTCAACCTTAATAACTCATCCTCCCTTCTCCTGTGACTTTAGCAGGCTCCAGATGTCTCGTCTGCGTTTCCCCTCACTGATCCAAGCCCTTTCCTCCATCCCTCCGTGCTGCTGGAGGAGCTTCGCAGGGAGGAAGGCGTCCTTCGCCATCTAGTGAGCAACACTCACCATCACCGGCTCCTGCCGCTGCGGGAAGGGCTGGTCCACGGCTCTGGTGGAAAATCCTTTTCCTCATCGCTGACAAACCGAGCTAGAACCTGCATTGTACTCTCCCACCCACGGCCAGTAGTATCTTGCTGACAAACTTTTGCGGGCAGAAAATTACTCTTACCTGAAGTTTAAGCATGTCAGCTCCTGGGAGGACCACTGCTGCTAAAACTTGTATTTCCTCTCCTGCTCCGCTGGGGATTGCAGTCAGAGCAGTGGGAGCACCAAGGGGATGGGGAGACAGATCGGTGCAACATGGTCATCTGGCTACAGATGGATTACAAAATCCACAGTTGGTGTGTGGCTGTATTAGAAACAGAAACTTTCTGTGAGTTACAATACATGCACTGAGAAGGAGTTTTATTCCTTAGAGTTGTCATTTTTCTTTTTTTTTTTTTTTTTTTTTTTTCTCCTTCTGGGATACCCATAATTGTACAGGGTCCAAATTCCCTTTATCTCAATTTAAGAAATGTCTGATAAATGACTGCTGCTTTAGGGAGTTTCTAAAGGTTGCCCGACATCTGCTGAGAGATGCTAACGAGCAGGAAGCAGGGTAGGAGTTATTGATAGATCCATCCCTGCCTTCCTGTCTCGTTTTCTACTGCCTGTCCCCTATTTTTAGCCAGGTTTCCAAAGGATATGGGGAGTTGTGTGATTGCTCTGCACACATTGGTCTATCAGTCCCTGCCTAATCACTCAAAACAGGCAGGTTTCAGCCAGGTGTGTGTGTGGAGTAGACTCCTATTAGAACCCTCAGTGTTTTGTGGAAATAAATAACCAAGGCAGAGAGAAGAATCCCAGGTCACTGCTCTAGCTGAAGGGAAGGTTGTTAAATAAGCCCAGCACTTGATAAAGTCCGAGTGAAGCCACATAAAAATTGCATTCATATAATGAGGTTTAATGCCTTCAACTAGAAAGTTACTTGTTATTATCATGGCTAATTAGTAGATTAAATATATAAAGTATGTTATATAATGTTACGTTATTACAACAGCATCTTAAAACCCCTGATTAGGAAGGAGAATTCAGTGTGTCAAGTGTTGTACAAGCTCATAACCCACAGATGATCCCAGCCCCTCCACTGTGGTGTTTATTCAGTCATCCCATGCCACAGCCACTGCACAGTGTTAAGGATATTGTGAAATTCAGGAGTTTAGAAGGCCTGTTTTAGAAAAATAGGGAAGGATTTTCTCTATTTGTTATCAAAACCAGGGACATCATGAATTGGAGGTTTGGCAGGGCTAGAGAAAAGCTCATTTCAGGAGAGGATGATGCTGCAACACTAATCCAAATGCCTGTCACTCAGTGTCACTGAGACTCCCCAAAATGAGCTATTGCAAAGCAGACATCATGAGCTGGGCTTATGCCTCCAACTGCTGCAAACCAGCTTTTATCACTGTGACTCTTTCCTGCATTTATTCTGTGTGTTTCAGGGCTCAGGGGAGAGGTCAAGGGCTATCTTGAAGGTGAGGAGATGTGCTCACAGCCGAGGGCCATTCCTGAGCAGTGTCAATATTTGGTCTTACACAGAAGATATGAGCAGGAGATAAGAGGGCACTGAGACACATCCGCTGGGAAGGTGAGGCCAGGCATCTGATGAGGAGGATGAAGGTGAGGACAGTGTGGCAGAGGATTTTGCATAGCCCCACATGGCAATGGTGGCACTACATTGCAGCTTTCTGATATTTCTCTTTGTTGTGTGTAGATGGAAGAGCCTTATCACCCCTTAGAGGAAGGAATTAACAGCTTGGCCAAGGTCAGAGAATAAATCCTTGCTAAAACCCAGAGCAACAAACATCAAACATCAAACCCAAGTGCAACCCTTTTCCTCCCAGTGTTAAGAATGTGGCCCCATGTGTCCAGCTGCACAGCACAGAGTTCTTTGGGTGCACTGTGACAGCTGGTTGCCCATGCACCTTGAAAAGCAGAGATATGTGATGGTTTGGGACCTAATCAATCCTGTATTCAGTGGTCACTGTAGGATGAGGGCAGTAGTTTGAGCAATCTCAGGACTGCTGCACTGGGAGCTGAAAGGAGAGCTCAGAGGCCATGGAGGAGGGGATGTAATCTTGAGTGTTAATACGGGGTTAAAATCCTGATCATTTTTAACTCACAGGGAAAAATCTATCTTGGCTTTTCCTTTATCCCCAGGAGACTCACCCTGATGTCTATTAAATAGCTATTAGGTAATTATGGTATATATTGCCTACTTGAATGCCTTCTGTCATCTGATTCACATGATTGGGCTATTCATTCTTCCCTTTTCCACCTGTTTCTTTGTGCTCCATAGCTGCAGTAAATAGCCTGTGAGCTTCACCAGAGGAATGACTGCAGCCCACAGCAAAACAACCCCGCGGGGGCTGCAAATGGCAAAGGGTTTCAGGGTGCCCTGTGGTTTGCAGTGAAACCTGGGCTTGGGGAGACCAGCTCCTCCTGAAGGCAAAGTTCAACAGCCTGGAAAACTTTGCTGAGGTTTGTTGACAAAGGAATCCTGTCCCTGCACCTTGGCTGTGGCTCAGGGGGTGCTGAAGTCTGATGGGCAATGGCTTGGTCTCTGCACAAAGAAGGAAGGGGGCTGGAAAGCTTTTCTTACAGTTCAAACGGATGTTTCCCCAGGCTCGTAAAATACACAGTTTAAGTAGTAGCTATATTTCTAAGGCTGGTCCCACACCTGCAACAACCTTGTAAATGGTGCTGGGATATATGGCTTTAAGACTCCTTGTAAAAAGTAAGATCAACACAAGATTTACACGGTTTTATGGAATTGTTTTATAAGCTATTTTGACAATGAATCCTGCTATCAATGTCACCTCTGGTGTTAATAACGGAGGAAGCATTTAGCAGGAGCCAACAAAGATTAATTTAAACCCCTTTCCTAGCTAGCTGTGGGGCTGAGCTGGTTATCTCTCGAGTTCTGGGACATCACTCGTGCAGGTTTCATGCCTGCTTCTCTTTGCCAGGGATAGCCTTGTCACTCCTTTAAGGAAGGAAAAAGGAGCCTGGAGAAGGTAAATGAACAAATCTTTGCTAAAATCCAGAGGGTCTGGGTGGTAGGCCAAGTCTTCCAACCCTGGAAAGTGAAAGTGTTTTGGGATATTTCACCCCACACAGAAGGGAATGGGGGTTGGTCAAGGAATACAGGAGGTACAGCCAGACCTCAGCCTCCTGTCCTCCCCTGCCCAGAGATGAGGGACTGCAGGATGAAGTCCAAGGGAGCAGGAGGGGATGCTTCATGACAAGCCAAGACTAAGCAATGCTTTTGGGGTAGGTGGGGATGGTGCAGCAGTTTGTAACAGGAGTATTTCCCTTGAGAAACTCTTCTCCCAGTTCACCCAAAAACCCCCATGCCGAGCCTGACCTTGGGGTAACTGAGGCTCATCAAACTGAGAGCTGAGGCTCCCCACTGCTGATGTGCTCTCACTGCTCACCTTCCACGTGGCTCTCAAAGGCAGGAAGTCAGGATCAAACTGGCACTTGCTCCATGCTCCTAGGATGCTCCCAGTTTCCTCTGGAACTGTAGCTGTGAGTGTAGAACCCACAGTGCTGGATCACACCTGGGCCTGCCCTGCAGTGTGTAGGACTCCTGTGGGAGCCATGGGCAGATGCCTTGGAGAAAGCAAAACAAGGAAAGGGCATTGTATTCCCCTGAGTGCTTCCCCAGAACTGCAGCACAGGGGATTTCCAGCACTATTTTTCTACTCATCTCCAGTGGAGCTCTGTTTTCCTGATGTTTGTGCAATTTTTCCTTTGATCCTGGTGGACTTTCCCAGCTTTTATACATTCCCAGCTCCTTCAGCAAGGATCCCCCCTTGAATCCTCTGCTGCCCAAGAGGGAATCCCCTCCTCCTCTTCCTGCTTCAGCATGGTTCTCAAAACCTTCACCTGGTGACTGAGTCCTGTGCTGGAAGAGAGTGAACAGCTGCTCCCTTTCTGGTTTCTCCCAGTGGTTCAGTTGTAGCTCCCTGCCATCCCCTGCCAAGCTGTTTCTTTTTTATGTACTTACAAATCTGAACAAAAAGCATAGAGATAGACTATGTCTGTATTTCAAATTTCCTCATGCTTTGAAGGCACCCAGGGAGAATGTCTGGGGGCTGAATCAGGTGCAGGGTGTTTTGGCATCCTCTGCTGTTTGGCCCCATGGAGTCACAGCACTGGTCATCACAGGCAGCTCTTGGCCCTCTGCATGCAAGGGATGTTCCATGCACAAAATAACTCCTTTGCAGTATAAGCTGTGGCCACGAGATGTCTCTTTGACTCCAGCCTGGGAAAAAGGAGCCCCAGCTGTGCAGAAACTTCTGGGGCCAGGGGTTGGCACCATCCTGGTGAGCACCCCCCCTGCTGCAGTTTACAGGATTGGAGAGCAAAGCCATTTGTGTAGGCAGAGGTGATACCTGTTATCAGGCTTGCAGGTGTAGGTGGGAGAGAAAAAAACCCCATGAGCCCAAACAGCTAAGCTTTCAAACAGAAAAGGTGTTTTTCACTCCAAAATAAGAATTACCGTCTTCAAACTGAATCTTGGCTTAGAACAATCACTCTCAGTGTAACTGAGTTTTGTTGGTTATTCAAATTTGTAGAGAAGAAAAGTGTGATTGATACCTGTAGAGAAAAGGCAATGGCCTTAGCAGGGAGAGATTGTTGGCCAAAGGGAGAGAGAGAGGAGAAAAAGGATGGGTGGTTACTGGCTGTGGGATAATGAAGGCCTTGCTGGTTTTAGGGAAATAATGTGCAATAGTAACTAGTGAGTCTGTGAGCTCTAATATGCAGCAGATCTGGGGATTTAACCCTATCTTTCAACTGTGTCTTGCATGTTTCCCATGAGACTCTGGACCAAAAAGCCAGCAATAGTGTGATTGTTTTCTGAACACATTCTCCAGTTGGCAGCTGCGTATCTCAGATGAGGAGTAATACAATGTAATTTCTAAATAATAATCTTTGCTAGATTATCTCTAGCATCATAAATTGGCACCAAATTCCCAACACAAAATAGACCCTGACCCTTGTCCCTATCAAATGACCATTTTCCAGATGAGAAGGTGCTGATGGCCATGCTGGGAAAAGTTACCCATCAGCCAGTTTACAGCTGGTTACCATCCCAGCTTGGGACCAGAACCATTTCTGCAAATAAGTGGCAAAATGTTTGTTTGATCTGGTAGCTGGAACCCTTTGTTGGGAACTCACAATGTGTGAAATAAAAAAAAAAAAAAAAGAAGAGAAGAAAAGCTCAGGCTGTAATGCAGCTGGAATGAATGCTTTCCTTGCCTGCCGATGAGAGCAGATTATAGCTCACCTGCTGTGAACTAATCTCTCCGGGAGAGGGTCAGTTGTTTGGATAGTGTTGCTAATGGAAGGCAAAACCTTTCTCCACATTCCCTCCTTCAGTGCTGGGTCTGTTTAGGAGCTGAGTCAGTCCTGCGTTATTCATCAGCTTCGTTAGGAGCCATCCACCCAAGTTCACAAGTACCTCTAAAGCGCTTTACAATTACAGGAAATTATACTTAGGAGCTAATGTTAAAACACAGCTCTCTGCTCACTTCTCCAGCACGAGAGGCAGAGTGGCAGATCCGTGGCCTGCATTAGTTCCTTGTGCTGGAGAAATTACGTGGCAGGAATTTATTCCTTGCCTCGCTCCTCTTTGTGGCTCTGAGTGCCTGTAGTGCTGGGGGGATGTTTTCCAGGGGGAGCAGGGCAGTGGGTGAGGCAGAGCCTTTCCGAGGGCTGCAGCAGGTCCTTGCCTTGCTGCAGAAGGTGTGAGAGCAGTGCAGTGGGCAGGGGGCCCTGGCAGCCCCCCTGGTCACCAGGGACAGTGTGAGAGCTCTCACTGCCAGGGCTCAGACTCCCCCTCTGACTGTGCTGTGCTTTCGCTCCCTCCAGGTCCCTTGTCTTCAACCCTGGGCTCTTCATCCCAGAGGATTTGATGGGCAAGGACATTTTGCTTGTTTTATCCATAGCCCTGCTCTTGTGGCACTGGTGAATAGCAGAGAATCATAGAATGGTTTGGGTCAGAAGGCACTCCTGAAGGTCACCTCATCCAAGGCCCCTGCAATGAGTAGGAACATCTTCAACCAGATCAGGTGGCTCAAAGCCCTATCCAGCCTGACCATGGATGTTTGCAGGGACAGGGCATCCACCACCTCTCTGGGCAATTTGTGCCAGTGTGCCACCACTCTCATTGTAAAAAACTTCATCCTTGTACCAAACATGCAGGATTTAACCCAAGAAGTCCCTGTGTCAAGGCAGGAGGCTCTCTCTATGCCCTGTCAGTCCCTCTGACCCACCTCTGGGTCATGCCCTGTATCTTCCTTGAGGGTCTCCAGCTCCTCTTCAGTTTAGGGTAGATTCAGCAGCAGCATATGCTCTGTAGCTTTGTTGCTACTTAGGAATTCTTCTCTGTGGATCACCTGTCTGCACATGGGGAAGTATTGTTTGGTTGATTTCTTACTTTTGTATCATTTGCAGTGTGGGTTTTGGAATAAAGTCAACACATGAACACATGGAGGTCAATAACTCACATTTCTGTCTAAGAGACAGACCAGACCCTCTGTTTAGACAATGACTTTTAACCACACTTTAACCCCCATAGTCCTAAGAAAATGATAATTTAAAGTCTTCTTCATCGTCTTTGTTGCTGCTTTATAGATAGTTTGCACTATTGGATTTTAGCAAGAGCTGTTTCAAAAATGAGTCCTTGTTCACGATGGCTTGCAAGATGGGAGTTAAAACAACAAAAATGTTGAAAAGCAAAATATTCAACACTGTTCCTTTTAGCCTTTTGTTGCTTTACTGCTGGACTCTGCAACACCAGCATTACCAGCCAACTTCAGCTGCCCAGCTTTGAATGTCCAAGATGCTCATCTACAGCAGAGTCCACCCATGTGAGCCTCACAAGCTCAAAAATCACATCTCCAGGTGTTTAGACCACGTTCCCACATACTCTGACCTACAGAGATGCACAGAGATGCTTAATTGTGGACCTCTTCTTGTAAGACAGGACACCAGTTTTAGAATAACAAAGCTCTCCCTCTTCCTTAGCAAAACCAGCCCATCAGTGGGATTTTGATCATAATGTTACTGTCCTTTCTTTCCAAGTGACCAAAAAGATATTCTCCATTCAAACCCCTGTAAATTTCCCTACTGTAGGGAAATTTATAACCACAGGTCATGATAAATCTTTTAGGGATGTACAAAAGATGCATATTTTGCTCTCAGGCAGCCATTGAGCAAGGTCTGTATTTCATTGCCTTCTGTTTAATCCAGCTTTCTCCTGGGGACATCCAGCTGTAGTGGAATATAGATATCTTGCCATCAGAGGCCACTTGCCTTATGATTAAGAAGAGGTTTTTCAGTGCTAGCAAGATGATCATCAATTTTATATCCTGTAATTTCTCTGTCCTTAGCTTTACAACATTTTAATAATTTGCCTTTGATTTAGTGGCTTAAATTTGTCTGTAAATCTGTTCTCCAGGGAGTATAAGAAAACATCTTTGAATAATTCTTATGTGGAGAGACACTTGCAGTATTTTTTTATTAATATTATTCATTACTTTTATGACAAGTGAAAGCCATGGCTGAGGTACTGAGCAGCCACACAGAGATCTGAAAAGAAAGAAATAAAATAAGAGAGATAAGGAGAGAGTGGAGGAGCCACTGTTGGTTTTCTGTACACCCCAGGTCCAGCAGTGTCCATGATACAGATGGAAATCTGGATTTAAACCTGTATCTTCCTTACCAGGCCAGTGCTTTAATTGTCAGCATGTTATTTTTCCCTCCTATGTGACTAAACTTTTAATCTTCACTTTGGTGAAACCCCATTTTTCACTCTTTCAAAGTACTTAGAATCATAGAACCATAGATTCTTGCTTTTATTCAGGTTATCACAGGGACATGGGGATGCTGAAATACCAGAACAAGTGTTGGTGTTCTCTATCTCTGCCTACACTGGCTTTTAAGGAAAAGACAGGAGTAATTCCAACAGTGCAATGTTGATTTGCTGGTCCAGGCACCTGGAGTCACACACACATTAGTGTCCTGAGCTATTTGCTCTGCTGGATGCTCTGTTAGTACTTTTATGTTAATAAAGAGCTAATCATGACTAAATCCTCCTCCTCCAGGGGAAGTGGGACAAGATAAATCCTGACTGCACTGGACCCAGCAGAAGCCTTTGCTCTGGGCTCCGTGGGGTTTGGTGTTGGAGCCCAAAGTTATCATTCAGGGCTGCTGGAATAGCAAGCAATAATCATAACCCCACAAACCCTCAAACAATGCTAAAAGGTTTAGGAACAAACCCTCTTTAATTTCTGTAGCTGTCTGTAGATGGCACTCTGGCAGTAGGAGTTCTGCAAGGAGATTTGAAGGGAACGAGGCAGGAGCCAGGAGGCTGCGGGCTCCTGCCCTCTGCCAGGATGTTCCTCTGCTGCAGGGGAATGAGATCGTATCAATTTTTTTTAGTGCCCCACAAGACATCAATCAAAACAAGTTATTTCTTTCTCAGGGCTTAAAACTGGTTTTATGATCCAGAGGAGATTAATTTCTTACAGCATCTCTAAGTGCTTCGTAGGTAGGAGTACAGAAATGAATCCATTTCACCTTCATCATCCTGTACAAATTTTCCATAAACTATTGTCCACAGGGAAAGATTCATTTTTGTATACTTCTCACCTTACCTCAGGTTTTCAGGTGTTATTTTTCTGTTGGTATCAGGTGCTTCTCTGTGACATTCCCGCTTAAACTGTCAAGAGCATGGAAATATCACTGAAGCCTGAATTTCCTACATTAAAAATTGGCTTAATTAGAGTCCTGGTGGGAGAAAATATTCTTCTTTAAGACAAAAAGATTGCTGGCAAATCATGCTAATGAAGTATTTAAAAGGCTAAGAGAGACAATACTTAAAGGGCTAACAATAAGAGGATGACAGTGGAACACAGGGTGTACAAATAGCAGGGTGGCACTGCATTTTCAGTTTACATATTGTTTCATGTAATTGCAGTGTTTTTATTGCATCTATCAGGGAATCACTTGTGTTCCTGCCAAGGCAATTCTAATGCTCTGTGAGTTCAAGCTAGCCTTATTGTCTTGCTTTTCAAATGCTGTTTGATTTTTCAGTAGTTAGACTCTAGGGATATTCTCCCCAGAACAATGAATTGTTTTACTTCCTTCTTAATAATTAAAATTTAAAAGAAAGGAAGTAGTCTTACTTCACAGCTGCTGACTTCAGTGCTGGATAAAGAGAGAAGTTGAAGCAGAGCCCTGTCTTTGGGCAAATGAGCAGACCTCTCCCAGGATATTTGCTGCCTTGGGCCCTTTAGCTTCAGGGGAGGAAGCAGCTTCATTTGACAGCAGCGAGGCTGGCTTTAGTTTCAGCATCCTGTGATGAGCTTTGGGATGTTGAACTTTTCCCAAGGTGTTCAGCTCAGTTTTAGGAATCCAGTTGAAGTATGGCCATCACTGTGCACAGGCAGGTGCTTCCAGATAGTGGGTGGAAGGACATAAATTCAGTGGGTTTAGGTAGAAATGGCTTATCCTCCTCATGGAGATCCAAAAGTTATTTCGGTGCCTCCTACCCCTTGTACTTCAGTGGGAGGTATGGACCTGGATCTACCTGAGGAGGTGAGCCTTGCTCAGGGGAGGGTTGTGCCCATAAATTCAGTTTCAGCTGAGCCATCAGTCTGCCTGAAGAAGTCAACAGCCAAATGCTGAAGCTGGCATGAAACCCATGATTACTGGAGGAAAGCAGCAGGAGCATTTCTTTATAGGGAACAGTAATGGAAGATACAGACTCAGCTAACTTCCAGGAATTACCTTTCCACCAATTTCTTGATTTTAGATTTTAAAAGGCATTTTCTTTCCGTAATGAAACACATGCAGTAAGCAGCTTCTCTTTCCAGATGTGTTACTTGAATTTTCCACGGAAAATGCATTTCTCTATCCCCCCCTTTCAGTGGTGTTGCACTTCCAGTGTTCAGTTGCCCGTTCAGAGCAAGGAGGCTTCTGCTACAATGGGGACAGCTGAAGAAAATTAAGAAGACAGCCCTGAGCAATTGAAGAGCATGTGCAGAGCATGTGTGGAAGTGGCTGATGCTCTGGGATGTGTGTCCTTGTAAGCCCCCAGTCTGTCCCCACCAGCGCCCTGCTGTGTGCCCTGCCGTGTGCCAGTCCCTGGGAGCTGCACTGCTGCACTACAGGTTGTCCCTATAGCATCTTTTTGTGTACATGAGTTAAGGTTTGGGGTTCTGTTCTCATGGGGATGTCCCAGAGCACCCAAATCCTCTGCTTCCCCCCACTTTACATTCATACCCTGCTGCTGCTGCTCCTCAGCCTTTGGAGGTCATCACCAGGGCAGAGCTCAGCCCCAGTCAGGGTCTCTGCTGCTCTTCTCCCTTGCTGTGACCTCAGTGCACCAATGTGCTCCATGCCTAAAGCCACACACAATTTTCTTGGAAGAATCAGTCTTCTAGGAGCCATCATTCAGGTCCTGGGTGCCACAAGTGCCTCATGCAAAGCAAGAAGGGAGTGATCAAAAGGTTACATGGCACCTTTGGGGTAGAGTGGCTTTGCTCATGTGTCACCTGCAGCAATGCTGCTGCCCAGTGCAATGGGAATTACTGGTCTGGAGCTAAACCCTGGGGAGCTGGGACACTGTTTCCTCCTGTCAGCAAAATGTGAGGAGGGGTGAAACACACATTGTGCAAGGACTGATGGTGCCTTCCAGCCACTGCACGTTGGAACTGCCTGTCCCATGTGAGCCTGCAGCAGCTTCAGGCACCCAGCCAGCTGCAGTGAAACCATAATAATAATAAAATAGCAACAACAATAATAATAACAACAATAATTATGGTTATTGTTATTATTGCTATTATTGTTATTATTATTTAAAAATATAACTGCTGGGCTATAAGACAACATGTTCTTCACTTCTGCTGAGCAGCCACTCTTCGGGATGTAACCAGAATGTTCTGGGGCCTTTCCATTAAGTGATGAGCAAAACCAAAAGAGAAAATTATGCTTTGTACTAAAAATCCATTTAGCCATTAGATCACAGTATTGAAAGCATAAAGGAAGGGTTATGCTAGCTTTCAGCTGGCCAGAAAATGCCAGTTGGAAGACAACAGGAGGCTCCCTTTCACAATGTAAGAGCCCTTTCTTCCCTGGATGAAGGGAGTGTTTCTGGCTGTGGCATCATGCTGCTTGTGTGTGTTTCGTTCTCACTCTGGGCTGAAATGCTCCTGTCAAAAGGTGGAAAACAAATCTAATTGCACATGACATAAATAAAGTCTTGCTGTACATCAGCACTGTATTTTTTTGGGCTAATTTTGGAGTTATTTTACTGTTTTTGCTGTAACCTAAAGCAATTCCTTTGCAACAGCCATGCCCCATCCTTGCACAAAGCACAGGACTTTTAAGGAGAATTAAAATCATACCAATCACTGATAGCCTAAAGGATAAATAACCTGTCACAGGCCATGCTACAGGGGGCCTGACCTGCTGCAGCCCTGGTGCCAGAGCATGTGGGAATGCAGAGGCTGATATCTCTGCTGGAGTGCTGCTGCTGCTTGCACTGCTATAGCACAAGTGAAAAATGAGAGATGCAGAGGTTAAAGGCTGCCCTCAGGGCAGAGCACTGGGGTTTCAACCTGATTACCTGGGCTGGGGATCCGTGTGCTTTGCTGTCCCCATCAGCTCTCACAGCTCACTCTGTGCCTCAAGCACCCAAATTCCCTGGCAGCCCCTGGGGCAGCGCCTCTGCTGCTGCAGTGCCACAGCCCCTCCCAGCAGCAGTTCTTGACCTGCCTTTGAGCAGCAGGCTTAAAGAGCAGCATTTTGGCTGCCCTGGGGAATTAGGCTTGAGGAACGCTGTGGTTTTGGGGTGGGGAATGATCAATTTTCTGTTATTTTTGCAAAGGACAATGGGTGTTTGGGATAGCTTTTCTCACAGTGTTTGGCTCTGGACTTAGGTGAATTTCTGTCAAAGCCACCCACCTACAGAAATCTCTGATGCCAGAATGCATTTATGAGAGGATATTTAGTCTACAGGACAGAGCTGCTCAGTGTAACCCTTAATCTAGAGGCCGGATGATTTAACTGAGGACTATTGCATTTATTCTGGAGTTGCAATACCTGACAGCAATTATGGACCCAGAGGAAGACTTCCAAGCAAATTCTTTCAGCGCTGAGGAAATATTTCCCAGTGTGGTGAAACGTGCCATTCCTGAAGACTGTGTTGGTTGGGTGAGGTTTTTTTCACTTGCTCATCTGGTAACAGGGCTCTGGATGCCTGACTCATGAGTCTGCCCTTAAAAATCTGAGCTCTGATCAGTGCCAGCACCGGGATTTCAGCAGGCGCTGAGATGACTCACATCAGAGTCTTCTCTCAAGCTCTCTCAGCCACTAGTGTGGTTCCTAACATAAAGATTTTACATGCTAAGTGTTAAATACATGCTGGCACCCCCAATTCTTGGTTTAAACTGTCTCCATCTATACCCAGCATATTGCACCATCTGGAACCACCACCACTTCCCTCCACTGACCGTGCTTTTGGCAGTTGGGAGACTTTTCTTTGTTTTGAAACATAGCACCTCCTTTTCTTCCTCCTACCTCTCTTCCATGGCCGTGTTCTAGCTGCCAACATCAATAAGTTAAACTTCTAAATTTAAAGTTAATCTTAAGTCATCCATTTAAGTCAGAGAGCTGTTTGCAAGAAGAAGCTTTCAGTCATCATTCATGGGAACAGAAGGATTCCCCTGGCAGTGAAAAACTTGGGGTCTGGCAGACCGATGATGTAGTTCCAGACAGGAATCTGCTTGCTTGCTTGTTTGTTAATTTTTAATATAATCCCTTCCCTTTTCCCTTGCAGATATCAGAAGGACAATAATCAGGTTTTGCAGCAAAACATTTCCATCTTTTTTTTGGCCAGAATTTTGTGTGCAGCTCCAATGTCACTGAGCATCTTGTGACCTGTTGCCTCACAGTTGTCTGAAAATCTGGGCATTCTGTGCATTTTGTAAGATATCCACCCCTCCAAGCCTGCTCTGTATGATTTTTGCACTCTCTCAGCTTGTCCCACCTGGCATCAGAAAGATTTCCCAGGAATAGGAGGTAGCATGAAACAGAGTTGAGTTGTATCTGGTCATGCTTGAAATGCACTTACCCCACAAAAATTCTAATCCACATTGGGTTTGCATAGCACCCTACTTTTTAAAGGAATCTTTTACTAATGAGTTCATTCATCTCACTGGAAACTACTCTGCAGAGCTGGGCACTGGCTTTTATCTGTCCTCTGAGCCCACCAGCAAAGTACACAATCTCCCCCAAAGCAAACACATTCCAGTGTGAGTACCAGCAGATGGAATAACAGGCTCTGTTGGCATGGATAAGGTTATTGCTTGAGAAAAAATGGCAAGATTGGACCCCTAAGGAGCAAAAGTCAGCAGAAGACGGGGCTGACGGGGTGTTGTGTGTGCTCTGCAGTTTCACTGCATCCACTCCCGGCTCCATGGTCTGCTAACATCTCACCCTTGCTTTTATGAAGCAATCCCTATGTTTTCAGCTCAGAAATAGAACTCTTTTGAAGTTTAAAAGCAGTTATGTCATAGCTGAAACAGCTGCTCAGCAACCACCCAAGCAAGCAGCAGTTCCCTGTGCTGCCTTTCCAGAGATGAGCTGGCTCTGTGCATCCGTGTGTCCCAGCACAGAGGGGGAGCATGGGGAAGCACAACTGGCTCAAAAAGTATTTCAGGAGATGCCTGTGGATGGGTTTAAGCTCCACACCAAGGCACTGCCTGAGAGCTGGTGCCCAGTGCACTCTGCCTGCCTGTCTTTCCAGGTGGGAAGAACTGGCACGATTGACCATTCCACGGATTGCAGGACATTGTTTTAACACAAGCACACAACCCTCAAACCTCTGCACCTGGGAATGCAGGGAATTCAGGGTGAAGTTTCAGCCATTTCTCCCCAGCTGCTGGCCCAGGGCTTGTGCCTTGCTGGTGTCAGCCATGGAATGAGGACAGCAGGACAGTGTGGCCACCTTCACACGGCTCGTCAAAAAGCTCAGTGTCAGTGCAGAGACCTCAGAGTGAAACAAGAGAGATGTTCTACAGGTTACAGATCCCCGTCACTGCTCACCCACCCACTGGTGTCTCCTTCAGAGAGGTACCTGTGCTGCCACTGCACCAGCCAGGCACTCTGTTCTGGACCTGCAGCACATATTGGCAGCACTTTGTAATTTCACCCAGTTTGGTGCTCTAGGTGAGACCTCAGAGCTCTGTCATGAAGAAATGGGTAAAAAGAGAGTACAATTTAGAGATGAGAGTGGACATGGTGCCTCATTTCCCTCAATAACGAGAACAGAGGATGCAGAAAACTTCTGTTCAAATACTGGATCCCCCTTGTTAACCCATTTTTTCAGAGCATGTGGTGTGCACACCACACAATGTGAATGAGAGCATAAGTACATTCCTGTCAGCCTCCTTATGGCCATTTCTCATAATGCCTCAGAGCAGCACAGCAGACCACACTGAATATGAAGTTTCCATGATTAACCAGTGGATTTCAGCGCTGTGATTATGGTTTGACCAAAGATTATTGCTTTGGTTCAGTACTTCAGCGTCATCATCATCAAATTATCACATTGCAATGACATTTTTCTTCACACAATGGTTTCATTCAAAGCAATGTTTCCTGAGAGAGGGAACTGAGTTGAGGTCTTCAGCACTTCTGAAGTATGGGAGGATTGCAAGAAGTTTGATTTAGATAGAGTCCATACATTATTTTTAGTTAAAGTCCTTATAAACTCAGAATGAAGGAGTACTCAATAAGCCCTTGTTATAGAGACCCATGCAAAAGCATGGACCTCAAACTCTGTTTGGACTAATCAAAATCCAGTTCCTGACCTCAAAATCAGGATGAGGAGTGATGCTGCTAGGAGAGAGGAGAGGTGCAGGTCAACAATGAAACTATAGTTTCAACTATCAACACTGTAAGCAACACTTTCATTTAGAGCAGAAATATTGATTTTTTCCATTCATTGACATTTAAACATTACTGCTGTTTATCACTGACATGTATTATTATTACTTGGGAACATAAAAGAAATTGAAAATTTGGCTGTTTCATGTTTTGTACAAACCACATGATTTTTTAAAAAAATTTTGAACTTGCAATATTAAATCACATTGTAACAAGAAGTCATTTCAAGTTGAAGCTAAAAACTCCACATTTCTGTCTCAAAGTGGACTATTTAGTGTTTACCTGAGATATAGCTAGCAGCTAGATACAAAAAATAGGAATGCCAGCCAAGGTTTAGGACATAATCTCAATGTCACAGCATCACTCAGTCCTGCAATTTTGACTAAAATATATTATGCAGATGATGATGATGGTGGCCTGCAATATGAAATTATTATTTTTGAAGTGGTCAAGCAGTGGAGGCATTTTGATGGAGATTGCAGCTCATTTTGTACCTTGTCCAGTTCACAGCTTGCCTGGCAAGCATCCTGCCCCATCCCTGCAGCAGCAGAGATATTTTATGTGCTCACAGCAAACAGTATATATGAGTCAGTTGTTGAGTTTTGGCTTTGTTTTAAAATTATTTTGAAGCTGGTCATTGTTTATAGAAGAAAAACTGAAAAACCTTTGCAAACATTACACATATAACTGCATTCTGAGGGCAGGAGCTGGCTGGAACCAAGCACAAGAGCCTCTGTTAAAATAGCTGGCAAGTCACATCAGCTGGAAATGTTTCTCTAAGGGCTGAGTCAGTCTGGGTGGCACCACTGAAGGAGGCAAGTTTGGGTGATGGCTTTCAGACAGTGTGTGGTACTTGAACTGAATCCCACCTGTGTGTTTTTGAGGAGAGAAAATGGGGAGGCAGTGGGCTGCAGGCATCAGCTTTGCGCTTCTTAAAGGATTTCATCTCGTGGTTGGAGAAGCCCCTAATCCTGCAACACTTGAGTGAATGTTGTGACAGGAACCAGGCCTGGTTGAACCACTTGACTGGTGTTACACAGAAAGACCACTCCAGAGCTGAGCTGTCAGGTCAGGCTTGTCTAAGAAGAGATTTTTAAGACATCTATTTTTCTAATCCTTTATGTTATTCCTAAGTTTACTCTTTTGGGCAAATTCCACACAGTCTGCTTTTATGGAAACAGCTTCTTTAAACACTAAAAGAAAATGATGCCCTTTGGTGCATTTAATTCACTGTCTTTGCAGTAATTCATGCCAAAAAAGGTGGCAGGGGAGCCCTTATAAAGCTCTATTAATTGAAATAAATGAGCCATACTTCGGAGAACAGTGTACCATAGAGGAAGGGCTGCCTTCTGAATCCTGCTCCCATGGATGTCCCTCGTGATTTCAGGCATGTCATAAAATCCACTGTCCACCTCATTTTCCCACCTTATTAAGAGGGGGCTGAGGTTGTTCTTTACCTGAAACCTCTGGGTGTTGTGAAGCCCAACTCAGTGCTTCAGAAGTACTTGGAGGACCTGGAATTTTATTTTGAAAACCACAGCAAGTGCTAGTCTTTCCCAGGGAATGGTGTTTATGAGCATGCTTTCATTGGTCCCTTAGCCTTTTCTTTTTCATTTGAGTCTGGAAAAATGTGTGGAAAATAATTTCGTGGGGGCCCTTGGGAGAAATGAAGCTTCTTGCAGAGTGGGAGCTCTAGGGGATCCTGTAGTGGCAAAGTCAGCTCCCTGAATCTACCAGACAGAAATAGAAAAACCCCCCTGGCCTGAGGATGGACCTACAGCCCTTACTGGCTTTAGGCTGGACCCAAACTCTTGACTTTTTCACAGCTCTTTCATTTGTATGTTCAGTCTCAGAGAAAGGGGAAGGTGAGCAAGGCAGACAGAGAAGTAAATGTCCGCTCCCTTTCTCCTCTCATTCTTCCAGAAGATCATTTCCATCCACCTGACTTCTTTCCCAGATATGGTATCATTTGCTTCTCTGAGTAATCTCTGGGTGGGAGAGAAAATTATTTTGAAAGTTGAAGAGAAACATAAGCCTGCACATTTATGAGTGTTTTTCTCCTCTTCCCTGCCTCTGAATGACCAGAGTTTTATTATTCCTCTTGACTGCATGCTGAGATCGGTACTTTCCTTTCCAGCAGGGCCTGCTGCTGGCAGCAGGCAACAGAGGCTCCAAACCTGGGATACTCTTTAATGTCTGAGTCTTCTATTAACACCAATACTTTAACCTTCCCCTCACCTCCCACCCCTTCTTGGTGTTAATGCTTTCAGATAAAGATGGCCCAGGAAGGGTGTGCTTCCAGGGAAAGTTTGGTATTTTTAAGAGAAACCAACCAGGGCTCAGAATTCCACTCTCTTCCCATGCATCATGATCTCACTTCACGTGTCTTTTTGCAGGCCTGCTCAGCCACAGGAGGGCCCCAGGTGTTGGTGTGTCATCACTAAACCCTCAGTGATGGGAGCCAAGCTTCACCTCCAGCCCCAGGCTCTGCAGTGAGATGTCTCCCGGGGACTCAGCAGTGGCAAATCAGACTCGGTGCCACAAACAGGGTCAAGAACAAATGTCTGGATGTCCATGAACTGCTCCGAGGAAAAGGCAGCAGTAGTATAGGTATTATGTGGGTTGGATCCTGCCCTCAGGGCCACAGTTGGCCCAGGCACAGCCAGAGAACACAGCCAGCATTGTCCATCCTTCAGTCCACCACCACCATGCAGAGCACACACGGAACTAATGTGTCTTCATAGGATCCTTCTGGTTGAGAGATGATATCACAGATTGTATCTGTGTCCACTTTAGGTCTGGACCATTGCTAAGAGAAGCACAATTCTTGGCAAATTTCTCGAAGTGCTTGCCTCCTACACTTTGGATGGAGACAGTTTGTTCAAGAAAGATGGGTAGGTGTGAGTTTCTGTCTCTTTGCCTTCCGAGAATTGTTTTTGCCAGTGCAAAACTGAAGATGATAATGCTCCCATTAAAAATGAGGTGAATGCTCAGGCTAACATGAGTGGGTGGAAAGGACTTCAAACAGGATGAATCTGGGGACAAACCTACCCTTGCCAAGACAAACAGCTGCAGAGATCTCTGGAAAGAAAAAGGGCGCTGCTGTTCAAAATGATTCAGTCACGTAGGGCTGATTGAGGCTGTGTATCCATCAATTTATAACGAAAACCAGTGGCTTTCATATGAAGAAAGAAAAGATACATCATGCATCACACAGGAGGACTGGAGAACTGATATCATTAGGACAACAAACTGATATTCCATAGGACAATAGAGATATGGGATGAGCACAAAACAGAAAGCTCTCACTCTCCTTCCTACATCTGTCTTTCATTTGCTTTGCCTCTTTCTGCCTGTTGTTGATGTTTTCTCACATTATCTTGGTCCCTTCGTTCAAGCTGTGTTTCATTCCAAGCAGGCAGGGAGTTCCAGGTGTGAATGAGGGCTGTGAGCATGAACTCACTGTTGCAGATATTATTATTATCATTCCTCTGAAAACCAGCCTGGTGGAGGTTTGGCTCTGTGGAATTTGTTCTGCTGTTTTAACTGTATCCTTGTTAGATGTGGAAAATGGAATGAGAGTGGAATGAAAATGTGGAAAATGGAATGAAGTGCAGTGCTCTGCACCATGGCTTGCACCCAAAGGTGCAGCCTTAGCTAATGAAGTGCTGGCATGCTGTGGAGCAAGGTGTTTGAGATCGCAGGACTGGGACCTGCTGCTCAGATGAATCAGGTGTTCAGGACCTGCTGCTCTTCTTTGTAATTGGAGAAACTGAGTGTTTAAAAAACCAATACAGAATTTGCAATGCTCAGTAAAGTTTCAATGTTTTTTATTTTAAGACCCCAGTGATACTCAGTAATTGTATTCCCACAATTCAGCTATTTAGCAATCTAAACACATGCTATTTTCCCCATTACTATTGTTTCCATTACTGGCAGTAGATTTGTGGATGTCTGGTTATTTTTGTCTTTGGACATCCCCTGTGTCCATCTAACTGGGCACAGATATTTTAATATCTTTTTCAGTGGTTCCGTCTGCTCAAGTTGAGCCCCTGGAGATGTTATGGAGCCCTTTTGTGTGTGTTGGATGAACACATCTCTGGGATGAGTCTGGACCAGACAAATGCCATAAGGTTAAGCTGAACTCCAGCTTTCCCCCAGTCTGGCATGATGTGTTCAATCCCTCCACAAATCAGGTGCAGCCCAGCCCTTATTCAGTGGGGATTGAGTGCACAAGCAATGTTGTGTTTTCCCTCAGATGTGCTGCCTCAAACACATTTGCTAGGGCCAGGGATAGCCCATGGCTGGACCACACAGACTCTCCCGATGGACTGAGACTCCAAAGATAGGATGGCAAGCAGCTTTGGCAGTCTGGTTGGTATTTCAATAGATGGACTCTTTTTAGCTTTGTTTTTCTAGAGTTTCCCTTCTATTTTGCAACAGGCCCTTCCTGTGCCATGTTTAGCTCATTCAAACCAGCTCCAGTGTTTTTACCTCCCACTGCATTTCCTACAGTGGATATTTCTAAACCAGCTTTGCTGGTGGAGTCGTCTCCAAATGGTGTGTTAAAGACCAAATGATTTAGCACATAATTAAGGAGTAAACAATGATCAGCAAGAAGTCTGCAGTGCCAGCTACACGGCATGGCTTGGATGCAAGAAAAGCAATATGCCAAGAAAAATCTCTGTATCTCTGTATTTTGATGGGGAGAGGCAGCTTCTGCTCCATCCCCAATGGAGACACAGTTTAATGGGTATTTTTCTTTTTTTGTTTTGCCACAGCAACAACAGTGGTTCAAAGGACACCAATGGGAGAAAAGAGCTTCCTGCAGCCACCAGGAGTGAGCATGGATGCTCCACCTGGGCTTTTCCACACACTCCAGATGGTTGGTGTAGAAGGGTTCATCTCCTGGCCCTACTGTCCCTTGCCCCACACGAGAGATGGTTTTGTGCTTCCCAGCACCAGTGCTTGAGGTCTCACACCAAGTGACAGGAGCTGGTGCTGCTGGTGTAGCTCCAAGGCTTGCAGTGCTCTTTTGCACTACCTAGGCAAATTGATTTAGTAGTGAGGGAAGGGAAGAGTTAAAAGGAAAGAGCTTGGTTGTGCTTTCTCCATGTTTCATCCCATGTTGGTGTTGGGCATTGAAGAAGCAGCATGCCTAAGCCCCACAAACAGAATGTTCCTTTTTTTCAGTGATTCTCTAGCTTTTAGTACAAATTATCAAGACACACGAGATTATTGTGCTATGGATTTATAATAACATTTTATTAATATATTATGCTACAAAAATATTTTGATAAAATAATATTAGAAAGCATCTTTTTATTACACTCTTCAAAACAGTTCACAAAAGCAGGAGGCGGAACATGAAAAAAAATATCTGAAATACATTTGAATTGAAAACTGACAAATATGCAAATTGAATTTCAGTGTGAGCATGAATCTGCAGGATGGTTCATCAGTTCTGTAGAAGGAAAGTCTTGACTACTTATTGCAAAGACCTCTCTGCCTTTAGTTAGATTAAGGTGCCTCCTGAAATGTTAGTCACAGGAAAGGCTGGATTTGGGTTGGGACAGAACACACACAACACACACACATCAATGAACACACACACACATCAATGTACACACACCCATACACCCCCATGATCTCAAACTTGAGCAAATTATCCTTCTGCTCCAGTTAAGCTGAAACATGCTTAAATTGAAGCTGAGTTTCAGCACACTCCATGGAACATTGATCACTTCAGAGATATGACAAGACCATATAACTTTTGGATATAATACAGAAATACGGTACTGAGCAAAGTTTGGCGTGGTAATGTTTATGCTGAGATAATAACTTTGGCACTTTGGTTTCTCTAACATAAATATATGATGGGAAATTCCTCCCTAACAGTGGTACATGGTAATGACTGAGTCATATCATTTGACTAATCAATGCACTAAACATAGATTAAATTCTCCCTCTTTCCATCTCTCTTTCTCCACAACTGTATACTGAAGAACTTAGATAAATATACAACTCTGTACCTTGGGTGTTCCTAAATTACAGTGGAGCTTGGAGGAATGGGAAGGGAAGTTCAACAAAGCAGATTTTTGACACCTGTACAAAGCGTAGTTATCATAAATCATGTTCATCATTTATTGCCAGAAGATGTATTGCATTATTCAACAGCTCGAGGGATTGAAGAGAAACTACATCAGTCATAAAATATAAAATACCTTCTGTCCCAGCTTCCTGACTGGTTCTCCAAGTGGCAGTGCATGTTAATATAGTATCTGAAGTTAAGCAAGGAAAGTATTAAAACACTGAAAGAGGAGAAATCAGATTTGTTGCTGATGATATGGGATTATTTATTCCAACAGGGCAAGACCTTGGCAGATATTCAGTATTTGTTTATAATGCTACAGTTACATTTAATGTGAATTGTGTTATTATCAGTTGTATCTGAGTTGAGAAGATGAATCATGCAACCATTGAGCTTTGGGCTCATCCAAAGTCGTGTCCCAGACTGCCAGACACTGAGTGACTCTCTTGATTGTGCTTCTTAGAGATAAACAGTATCACCAGCATTTGCTATTATATGTAGTGAGCATGAATATTTTTTGTTAAATCTTCTGCTCTTGGAATCTTGTGATTACATGGGAATCTGAGCTTTCCTTTGGAAGAAAGAAAAACACTTTTTAGTTTTCTGAGAAACCCACAGAGGAAACTGAAGCCCCCTGAAGCTGGTAGTCATTGTTGCTTCATCAGAGCATGTATCAAATCTGGTCCAGTTTTTAAACTCATGGTTTAGGAAACCATTAGAAATTCAAAAATCATGTTCCATTGCAACAGGTGTGCACAGGTCTGTGCTAATCAGTACTACTGTGGTTTAATTAATGCTGGGCTGCCATAGCTGATTAGTAAACAACCCAATTTATCAACCACAGTGAGGGTTCATTATCCAGCAGTGCTCTGCATACAGGTCAGGTATTGAGGAAAGTGACCCTAAGTCGTATTTTAGGGTAAGACAAGAGAATAAAAGAAGTGTTTGGTTAGAGAGCTGTGCTGAAGCCATTCATGTGGGGCTCCTGAGCTGAGATCTACAGAAAGCTACTTAACCTTTAAGTCACATCTCCTCCCTGAGCCAGGGAGAGCTCAGATGACCGAGGGAGCTGCTTCTAGGTTGCAAAAATGAGGTGTGTAGATCCCAAATCCAAGAGACACCTTGCTCTGACACCTGCACTGCACAAATGTGGGGCACCAGCACAAGGGTTCCAGTAAAATCCATTAATTTCCCAGAATTACAGACAAAACTCCAGGAAATGCAAAGATGTTAAAACATACTTTGACATCCAAGCCATTTGCATCCTGTGATAGCCAAACACACCACAGTATCTGAGCTAATGAATATTGAATATTGCTGTCCAGTGCAGGAGGCACTCAGAAAACCTCACTGGTGACAAAAGAGTGACAATTCTGTGCAGCACGATGACAGCTGGGAGTGTGGAGAGATTTGTGTGCTCCTAATACTAAAAAAAAAGCCCCAGAGGTCCATGGAGAAAGCCACAGATTGGGAAACTTCAGAATTGCAATTTCTAGTCTTGGTTCTGTTGTTGGTTTTCCTTACAGTCTTGGACAAGTTTTTCCTGTTTTCTGCTCTTTTCTCTCCCTTATCTTTACAAGGTCTTGTCTATTTATACTGTAGGTTTTTCAACACCTGGAATTATTCCTGGGATAGTACCACGGAATAATTTCTGGATATGATCTGGTTACAACAAATAAAATTCAATGGGTTTTGGTTTGTTGGCTGTTCACTTTTACTACATAACTTATCATCACCCTTAAGTTTTGCCTACCTTATTTCCAGTTACATTCCTGTAAATAAGACATTGTAATTCAGTTTTCATCTCTGCCTTGAACATATCAGGAGAACCAATCATCTTTTGAAAATGCATTAATGTTGAATTTGAAGGTCTGTTAAACCATTAGATTCAAATGAAGGCATTTCTAGAGTAATAGCTCAAATAAAACCAAAATGAAAGTTCTCAAAATATGTTTCCAATATCCATCTCTGTGCAATAAATATTATGCAAGGTGAATGGCTTCTGTCCAAAACTAACATCTCTAATCTTTTGCTAGCCAAAATACACGATATGCAAGCAAGCATGAGGTCTGTTTGAATCTCACATTTGGGGCAAAGCTCAAAGTTTTCCATTCAGCCTTATCAATTGTTGTACCTGAAAAAAAAATAAATGGGGAAGCTTATAGCACCCTATGCTGTACCCACTTAAGCTGACCAGAAACCTACACAACCTGAAGTCAAAAACAGAGCAAAGGCTGGAGGTCATGGTGTCCAGTAAATTAAAAAGATATTACCTGTATTGTCCCTGGCCTTTGCAAGGCAATGGGCTGGGATGCATGATGGAAATGCTCAGTATTTCAACATTAAACTATGTGATTTTTGTAGTCTAGTTCTAACTGACTTTCCTGAAATAACTGGTATGACAACAAGCACACTGTGAATTCTGGACTCTCTCTCACTGAAGAGTCTTGCAGACTGCATGGAATCATCTGCAGCTCTGGAGACAAAACTGAAGGATGGTTTTCAGTCGGAATTTTACTAGTATTGTCATTATAATTATCATCATTATCTTTTTTCCAAGGTGAAGAAGGACTGCTTTTCCATAAAGAAAAGCTTGTATTGTATTTTTCTGATTTGGAGACTTCTTTTCTAAATGTTTTCATCACATAGTTTTGAATTTTGGTTTGTAGATGACTTAGGAAAAAAAAACCACTATTTCAACCAAAACTAATTTTCTAAACTCTTGTATCCTAAGACATTTTTCATCATGTTCTGGTGATGAAAAAACAGCTACATATATTTTTAAACATAATAATTTTAAAGATGGCACGGGGCTTTTTTCCCCCATAGATGTTGTAAATCTCACTCATGAACAACAGCTGCTTGGGTAGGGAGCACATTTTTCAGTGAGTATGAAGTGTCATAAATTTTCCATCTAAGTCAGGTACCCGAGTCTAAAAATGGAAGAATGTTCTGTATATCTCCATAACATGGGGGTTAGTTTGATTCCTGTGGTGTTGAGCAGATTTTGGACTAGACATAATTATTTCAGCACAGAGATTTCAGCTCTACCAGCTCATGGTAGCAAGAGAAAGAGGAATTTGTAGATGTTTTTTGCCTCTAGGTTGCCCATGGGCATTAATACAACTGATACAAAGAAGTCCTATAGATTAACAGGACACTACATCTTTATAATCTATAGACAGACCAAGTCCTCTTCTCATTTATGCTGGAAAAGTTGTTTATATAAAATGAGGGAGAGAAGAAAATAATTCCAAGTAGGATTATTCCAGACTTAAAAAGCAATTTTTTATTACGAAGGTGTCTTAATTTGTGTTAGCTGATGAATTAATCCCAGGGCAAAGAGGGAAATTGGTAATTTCCAAAGAAGTTAAATAGTTTAGTTAAAGAAAACAGGGGGAATGCAGAGGATTAACCTGACTAATGACTTCCTAAGTCATGTAAAAATAACTGGTATTTTAGACTGTGGCAGCTAATGAGTTAAGAATGCACCTATTTTGCTAATGGGCACAGGCCCCAGAGAGCAGGACCTGCTTTATTCAGTGTAAGCTATGCTAATGAGATTAAAGAAGTAAAATAAAGAAGTCCATCAGAAATGTACTTATTGGACAGTTGCTGTAAAATGTAATGGTTAAAGAAACAAAGAAGGCATTCATGTGGTGTCAGTTCAGACATTTGCAGAGTTGTCAGAAAACAAATATAGAAAATATTAATTTATCTGTTTCACCATCGCTACTGATTAATAGGGATGTTATTAACATATACAACAAGAAAAATAAGTTTACCAGTCGAATAAATACATTTTTTCTTTTTCTGTTTTTTTCTTTATATGAACATGTATATTTTACAAAACCCCATAGCACTATGGGAAATAAAGATCCTTCTACAAAAAGAAGATGTAAGTCAGTGTTACAATAAAGCTTTAGAGTTTCAAAATGTATCTGGGCAAAGAGACAAAAATCAGCTAGAAGGCACTACTGAGTCACTGAGAAGGTCCAGTTTGTTGTCTTAAACTCCAATTCATTCATAAATTATCTCTCTTCTCTATTCCAAGGGATTGCACGTAATACTGATGTGGTCAGGAGGGCTGCAGCAGGCTCAGGAGGAAGGAAGCTATGGCCATGCAGAGAGGAAATGTTATTGATGGCCAGGGAAGGCTGGCTGGGGCTGAGCTCGTGGGCTGGGGCTGGGATGGGCGCTCAGGACGTGGCCTCTGATCCAGCTGGTTGGAAATCCAGATGGGAGGCTTGACTGTGATGTAGCCATTGGTTATCCTGATGTAGGAAGGCAACGTGGTGGTGCTAGGAGAAAACACAGGAGAAGGAAATTAAACGTGAGAACCCTTATCTCTGCTCTGTGAGCTGACATTCCAAGTGGTAGCAGCCACAATTATTATTATTATTGTTACTATTGTTATGATTATTATTATTTATTATTGTTTGCACTCATTAGACACCAGGGAGAGAGACAGAGATTGATAACTGTGATGATGTGGAGACAGCTCTGATCCAGAATGTCCCTCAGCTTCTGGCTGCTGATGAAATACAGCCAAAGGAGGGACTGCTCTTAATGTATCTGGCTAATTGCACTCCATTTTTAAGCATCCATTACTGGCCAGCATCAGAGACTGTGCTAAATGTATCCTCGTGCTGACCCAGGATGACCTTGTTCTTATGTCCTTTCTTCCCACCAAAGGTCTCAAAATTTGTCATGTCTTACTCACCATGGATCACATACTGAGTCCAGGAGGGTCCAGAGTCCATCCCTTCCCTGTTTCACAAGCCTTAGAGAACTGCCCAGGATCTCCTCACACAACTGATAACCTTGAGCACAGGAGACTGAGCAGGTTCATTTCTTTCCCTGGCTTTAAGCCATTTTGGATCAAATCACAAAGCCAAAACCAGGCTCAGTCACTGTTAGGTTTCCCTGACTGTGGATTTGCCTCAATAGCAGTGTGATTGCTTATTGATTGTAGCTTGAGTTAGTACTTTGATTTGAATTTGCAGGTTGGAATTCATCACGACTCCTGTGACACTGGAGGTCAAAAAGGTCCATTTACGATTGATTTGGAAGTTTAAGTTGTAATCTCCATTTCATAAAATGCCCCCACTGCATCCATTACCGGATGATCCATAATCCACCAGTTGTCAGGGAGCAGCACAACCGAGCATGCAAACTCCACAGGGTGCATTTTAGACTTAAACCCAAGACATTCTGCTGAGGAGTGAGGAGAAAAAAGGAAAGCTCCCCTGAAAAAAAGAGACGTGACACTAATACCTGCAGATTCTCTAAATCCTCCATAAAGGGGATTTGGAGGCACTGAAAATGACCCTCAAATAATTTTTTTAATGGGGTAAGAAGCTATGCAGTCCTATAAATATTTAGCTACAGTATCCAAGATCTTGACCTTGGAAGAAAAAGGTTTTGTCTTGCATAATATCAGATAAAAGGAATAACATCTTATTTCAGATTCATGCACAGAAACAGAATTTAGAAGGACTGAAGACTTTTGTCTTTTTCTGTCTAAGCAATACCAAGATAGATTTTAGCTGAGATGCTTCTAATGTGCTGAGTCAATCACAAACAGAGAAGATCAGAGCCCACCCTGAAAAGGGCACTGGTCAACATCAAATTCCATGGACAATCCCTAAACATTACACTTCACCCCGAATTTTGGGAGAAGTCACTTCATTTCTTCCCTCATCCTTTATGCTGTCACCACAGCTTCTGGGTGGGATAGTTATTCTGGAGCTAGAAGTGATTTTAACTAATGTGCAATAAATCAGAGTAAAAAGAAAAGGCAGTCTTCAATTAAAGACACAGGAATTGCTTAATGGGAGCAGATAATCCATCTAACCAGTATTAGGATTCTGACACTGAGGAGGCAGTGCTTGTTCCAGAGCAACAAACTGCTGTGAGCAGAGAACTCTGAAATCGAGGCTTGTTGGAGAAATTTCTCAGAATTCCTATGGTGAGTGGTTGGTTTATGTCTTGAATATTGATGATTTAAGACACCCAGCTTTAGACTTTCTGCTGTATTGCATCAAAACTGCTGCAGTCACTTAACACAAAGAGCTGATCTGCGACAAACTAAAGCTGTTGTTTCCCATGTGCCTGGAAGGAGTGGCACTGGATTAGGCACTGTGTGGCCAAGCTTCTGTAACATCAGTAACATCAGCATGAGCAGCCTTCCCACACTGAACACAAAGCACCATTAAAGCGAACTTCTGACAAAAAGAGGCACTACATGCTCTGAGTAATCCAGCACAAATGCAGCCATGCCTCAGTTTCTGACCCAGATCTCATTGATCCTGCTGAGTGATGATGTGGTGCACAGATCTGGAAGCACTGACAGTGGGATCATGACTCAGGTTTTTCCCCTATACCAGCTTTCCCTACGGTAAGCATGGGTAGGTGTTTGTCCTCATCTTTTGGTACTGATTGTCACATTACAGAACTACAAAATTTTGCCCTAAATTAAGTTTTAAACTACAAGGAGGATCTGATTTTAAATTCCAGTTTAAAAAAAGCCACCAAAATGCCATTCAGGCTTCCAACTTGTGTGTATCCTGCTCTTGACACATTCTACGGGCTTAATCCTCCAGTGAGAATAAAATCTCTCTTGCACAAAGTGTCCTTCTGCTCCTCGGGGATGTTCTGTGCACACAGGGAACCTGTAAAAGCATCACAAGCCCACTTTATCAGCCAACTACATCTAAGGGATTCCTAAAGCAGGCTTAAATTAACATTTTATGTTCCTGTATGATGTTTCTGTGTTCTAGTTAACTTCCATTAAGTGTTTTGGTTTTGTTTTTTTGGGGACGGGGTGTTTTTGTTGTTGGTGGTTGATTGTTTTCTGTTGATTTTCTTCTCTCCCTTGTTCAAAGATCTGAGAATTGTTGACCACTTCTCCTTAGTTAATGAGGTTATTTTCTGTTTTCAAGACATTACATTTGTATAAGAGCATTCTTGTTAAGATAAATATTGTTAGGTGGGGTTGTTTGTTTTCAAAAACTCCTTAAGTGCTTTACAAGAGCAGAACAATGTGTTTCCACTAACATGTACAAAGCATTTGCTAATAGCAAATGAATCACAGTTTATCCATACAAAACATTTTCTTAATGTACTTTTAGCAGACTGCCAAGGTGGTTTCAAGATACTTAAAGAGAATGATCCCTTTTACCAAATGCTAGAAGTCCTTGTGAAACCTCTGGTCCCAGTTTGTAACCAGGCTGTTTCTACAGTGAATGGGGAAAGAAACCTTTCCAGAAGCTTGTCCACATCATTCCAGTGCAGGTCTCTAGGGGGTCTTACTCTTGCTCGGGGTCTTTCACCTCCTAGAGGTTCCAGAGGGGCCCTGGACAGCCAGGTTGGATTATATCCTAATCTTAGAGGTGGCCTTGGTGTCAGGAGATGACTTCTGCAAACTCCCTCTGAGCACATCTGCAGGTGCATGTAGGATCTCACTGACCCTCAGAGATTCCCTAAGGATGAAGCAGAGTCCCCTGAACTCAACCAGAAACCTTCCTTGGGGATGATTTGAGCATTCCTGAAACGAACTTAGAGAATAATAAAAATGAATCACAGATCTGTGGGATAATAATCTAAATTATTATCACGTCTTCTCTTGCCAGCCCAGGATATTCTGCATTTCAGCCTTTTGTGCCTGATAAAAATATCTTTAATAAAACATTCCACATGATCTGTGGTTAACAGGCAACCACTGGCTCTGCTGTTCATACCTCTCTTTTTTGCTTCTGTGTATGGGATTGTTTTAAAAACTTGGAAGACTCCAGGTACATTTTAGCCAAATGACCTGCGGTATCATATTCATGAGCTTGTTCTTTTGATCAGATAATAGGGCAGTTTTTCAAATCAGTGCATTACTCATACATTGTCTTACCATCATTAGAATGTGTAAAACTTTCGCCAAAAAATGGGGCCTCAGGCGTAGGCTTTGTGCACAGTTTCTACTGAATGCAATTACATGATCCAAGTCCTCTAAGCTGGGGGTGTGCTGAAGCACCTTGATGATTTGGGAGCATTTTAAAGCTGAAAAATAAAACAAACACACATGCAACCCATTGAGGGAATTTCTGCTCTGGCTTGTCTTGTGAGGACTTTGAAGGGAGCTCCCAAACTGATTTTTAGCATGACTCAGTTCATCCATGTAAGCAGGGTTCATCTGACCACATGGGACACCACAGCAGAAAGACACAGGTTAGGAACAGGAGAGTTTTTCTGGCCCATCTGCCCCAGCCACAGCAAGATCTAAACCCCTCCTGACATTATGTCTAATCCAGTCTCAAAAAACCAGTGATAATGATAGCAATTCCAGAGTCCGTCCAGACATCCATTCCAGCATTTCACCGTTTCTGACACCCAGAATTACTGCTTAATGTTTCACCAAATCTCCTTTGCTCCAGTGTAAGGTCATGACTTGTCCAGTCCCCATGGACAGGTTTATTCCTTTCCTCTTCTCAGTAGCCTTTCACATATTTGAAGAATTAACCATGTTTCACTTCAGCCTTCTCTTTATTAAATAAACAATTCCCTCCACCTTTCTTTGCAATTCCTCAAGTGCTTTCCCTCCATCCTTTGCTCTGCTCTGCCCTGGCTCTGATCCATGTCTTCTCCAGAATGAGATTGTCCCAAACTGGAAACAGTAAGCCTAGGTGAGACACCACCAGCCCTGAGCTTGGTGCAGTGGGTACCACTGCTTCTATACCTGCAAAGTGCATGAAAAACAGGCAGTCTCCAAGAGGACAGACAGTATTGGCACTACTTTTTGCCCCCAGAGTCCAAACCACCATTATGGTTCCAGGAGCTGTTCTGAAGCTCATGGAAAACTGATGTTTCTCTGAGGGGGTGAGAACTAACCCAATTACGGTGATATTTCTATCCATTTTTAATCTGCTGCTGTGCCTTGGTCCCAACGTGGTTCTGTTCAGGGTGGAGGAAGCAACCCTTTCAAGTATAACTTACAAAGTGTTTGGGGATTTTTCTGGATCAAAGGAGCTATGTAAACACAAGACAACTATTTTTAATAAATGTAAGCAAATGTTGACTCAGACAGCCTTTTCTTACAATAGCATCTGATGAAAGAAGCTAGATTGAAACCTGAAAAGTGCATGTTTCAATTGAAAACCTAAAAAGCTAGTAAAGTGAAAGAAAATTTTTGAGTAAATACAATAATGACTGTTTTGCATTTGTGATTTGATGTTAACCTTATGATGGCTAGGGGTTTTCTTAAGTGATATTAAGCATATGCTTCCTGTTTCTTTTCAAACAAAATCTGCCCTACTTTTTTCCCTCCTTTTTTATTTAATGAACAGATGTGAAAGGACTGATCACATTATTTTTCTGGTGATCAGAAATAATGTTCTGCAAGTGAAGACAATTATTCTTGGAACTAACCAGGCCTATTTATGTCACCAAAATTTATTCATCAAGATTTGAAAAATACATCTGCTTAAAGCGCTGGGACCAACCCGTTGCAGTCTGTAAATGAGCTGGCTGGCAAGAAATCTGACCACACATTTGAAGGAAAAGAATAGGTGCTCAACCAAGAGTTAAAAAGAGTATGCTGGGGGTAAAAAATCCACTAGAAAAATGTCACATGAATTTATCTTTAAAGACCACTAGAGTAGCCTCTTAAAGGGAACATGAAGCCCCCATCTCCAGAAATTTTCATATTAATATTTCATGTTTTTCTGGAAGGGATTCTTTAAATCAACACAGGCTCTGTTCTCCCATCTATCTCTTCATCATTACCTTCCTTACAGACATAGTTCTTGCAGCCTGGGGGATAAATCCTGCAGGATGCTGAGTCTGGTGGTCCCAGATGAGCAGGACTGTGATCCCACAAGTGCTTCCAGCACTAGTATCCACATACCTACAACTCAGCACATCCTAAAGCCCTTTGTGGGACCAACGCCAAGAGGCTCATGCTTTCACAAGGTTCAGTTCATTAAAAAAAAAATAAAATCCAACCTGGATCTGATTAGGGAATCCAGTTTTTGGTCCAGAGGAGGCCACTGCTTTTTTGCAGTAGTGTAGGGAACTGCCTTAGCATGTCTGAGTGAGTAAGCACTGTCACACACTGGTTTGAGGCCATCAGAGAAGACCTGGCATGAGCCAAAGAAGAGCCTTCTCCCTGCTGTTTTTGGTTATCCCAGGGTCACTGGGAGCCTGAATCTCTGGCCATGTCCCCCGGTGCAAGCACCCACTCTCCCTGTCAGCAGCACAGCCTCAGGCATGTGATGGACAGAGGGGTCAGCAACAGCACCAGGAGCATTTCCACAGCCCTTCACTGTCCATCCAAGCTCTCCTGACAGGACTCAAATGGGAACCATCTCCATCTGAGAGCAGTGTCACGTTCTGATCCTGCCTTGTTTCAGTGCCCCAGCTCCTCTGGAGACTGACACTGAGCAATTCCCCTCCTTGCAGTGGGCACCTGTGAGCCTCCCCCCTGTGCAGAGGCAAAGGGCCATGCAAATACCCTGGCAGAGATCTAAAACGCCATCCTGCTCTTTGTCAGGACATCTGCCATGGCTCATCTCTAGGAGAAATAGGATACTGAGGAAAAAGAGGGAAATGGAAACATAATTTTCACCAGAGAGTGGCTGAAAGCTGTGAGCAGCATGCCATGACCAGGAGCCACACGGTCACCAGCTACTGAAGTGCAGCTGGGGAGCAGGACACTGCACACAAGGATGGGATACTTAAATGTGCCATTAAAGAGAATCACAGGCCTGGCCTTTAGAAGGATTTAAAGGGTGGCATTCATTGTGGCTATGCCATGCAGGCTCGTAGCTAGAGCTATTCAGTCTTCCTGCTACAGTTTATAGGGAACAGGACATCTCCAGAGGACAATCCTTTCCCCCCAAAGGCATGTCTCCAAGGCAGGTGAGACGAGCTGCTTCTAAAGATCTCTGTCTCTGGAATTCAGGTCTCCTGAATCCCAGCCAAGCTCTGGCCCCACTGGGGGCTCTGACTGGTAGGGATGGGTTCCCAAATTGGGTTGGGACAGCAGGGTGGGGAAGAGGAAAACTGCTGATTCTGCAGTGCAAAAAGCAACAGCTGGTGGGACACAGATCCCCTCTGCAGTCCCCAACACCAGGCACAGCAGGGCTGCAGCTGCTGTCCCTTCCAGGGTTCTTGGCTCTGGAGTTTGGCACGAAGGAGGAGAAGGTGGCTCACTTGGATCAGGGGCTTCATGGGGGCCATTATGGTGTAAGCAGGAGGAGGCTCAATGCTGAAATGCAGCTGAGATTCCTCTGGTGCAGTTTTGGGCCCCTCTCAGGATGGGCTGTGGGCTGGAAGCCAGGAGATTTGGTTTTTATCCCCGAGTCACCACCGAGGAGCCATCAAAACCTCGTTAAATCACTTTACTGCTACGACTCCCCTGACTCTGCTCTGAGTCAGGACCTTGGAGCGTTAGTGTGACACCACCAGCATTAACCCAACCTGAAGTGTTTTGCAGGCTCTCACTCAGATTCCCATGGCTCAGGCCACCTGCAAAACATCTTTGTGATGACAAATTCAGCCCTGGGGAGACACTGACCTGCAGGGAGGCTGAGCAGGGCCATCCTAAAGCCACAGGTGGGTCAGGTTGTTAAGGCAAAGTGGGGCCAGAGAAGGGGACAGGGATGGGACAGGAGTGGATGGGGCAGTGGGGACTGCTGTGTCTGAGACAGGGAAAGGGGAGTTTGCTGTCACAGCAATTTCCAGAGGGCTGGGGAACACAGTGAGGCAAAGGTGAACAGGAGGATGCATCCAGCAAGTAGGGAAGGAGCAGGTGAGAAACAACTCCAGCACAGCCTGAGGGCTCTTTTCTGAGGTGAACTTCAATCTGTGGGAAGAATTCCTGCACCTCATGGTCAGATTTAGCTTTCCCCACCCCCAGAGGAGACTGTGCATGGCCCTTCTCAAGGTCCTGCCCCAAAGTCCTTTAGGAAAACCCAGTGAATACAAATCCTGCACTCACACCTGTGGCTGTGGCAGAATCAGGCCTGCTGCTCCTTCCCAGACAACTGCAGAATGGTGTAAAAACACAGAGTGTTGTAAAAACCAATAACCTTTGAAGAACACCCTCTGAGTAATTACTCCATTCCCATCTAATGACTAAAAGATGTTATATTCCTCTCTGATTTGGCAACAACAAAGATTTTGACCTTATTAAAACCAGCCCATCAGGAAACTACATGTCATCCTTCAGAAAAAAAAAAGCCAAAAAAGAGGTAAAAAAAGAAATTAAATTCTTTAAAATCCCTGTGAACAGCAATTCAAGATACTGTAGCTGAAGACCCATGATTTGTAGTAGTGTCTGGGTGGTCCTGAGACAGGAGATGACAACATTAGCCCTTTCCTTTGCCCTTGTAAGAAATGCTTTGATGATTCTCTAATATCCTAACAATATCCCCTGTGATTCTGCAGTGGGACGAGGCAATCACAGAGCTGGGATAATGCATCCCAGTTTCACCCTGGCCCTTGCTAAGAGGGGAGAGCTCAGAGCCCTTTGTTCCACCAGCTCTGCACTGACATCTGAGCCAGGATGAAGACTAAATAGTGAAGTGGGCTCCAAACCATCCCCAAACTTGCCCCCACCCACTGCACACATCTGGCTGTGTACCTGATTTGTGTGTGCAATTAAGGCACTCAAATAACCATGGACTTGTTCCACTGCTCCTTGGACAGATAATGACTGCATTATTGCAGCCAAAGTAAGCAAGAACATCAAGGGCACAAACACAGATGGGCTCAGTATTGGAAAAACCCTGCCAGTGATGATTTTTGGGCAACCTGCTGATACACAACACGTAAGGAGTTAATTTAATGGAGCTGCAACCAGGTGGTTTTGAACCAAATCCCAAGCATGAGCAGAATATCTGTTTTTTGCCTGTATTTTGCAAACTTCCTGCTCTCACCAATACAGCCCCACATGCAAAAGAATTTATATTTTTGGGGTGGTCAAAACTGTAATCCATATTTTACATCTCAGGCTCAACCTTTCAATTAATTAGAAGCAGAGTGACTCACTCTGCCCTTTCCTCTGTGTACTCAAGTGTTTGTTTGGCATTGTGTGGGCTCTGTGGCTCAAATATTTTTTGCAGATGCACAGAATTAAGCATGCATGTTTAGATGTGCTTGGGGAACACATACATTCATAGAGATGTATATACTTGACCCTGTCACTTTTTTGTTAAACACTGTAAAAGATATCGACTTTCCCCTCCAGATTTTAAAAAGATTTAGAATAGGTGGTAGTGAGGAAATACCTAAGACATCCTGTCAAATTAAGCATTTTCTCTGAGACTGTTCTATAAGATAAAATTATTTCAGCTATAGAGATGTCTGTGCAATGTATTAAGGAACAGAATGAACAACCAAAATATAAACTAGCTTAAATGGATGTCCAATATACTGCATTTTTCCACTTGATTTTAATTTTCTTTTTCCTTCTCCCTGTTCTTTTTCCATCTCCACATAAGAGTTTTTCTCTTTGCTTAGTCTGTATCACATTTTTCTTTCTAATTCACTGGGCTCACTTTCTTGCTCACTGCTTGTATTTTTCCAGTGTCTCTCTTAGTAAGAATAATTAAAGTTGGGTCAGATCTTTGAACCTGTTATTTGGAGCAGTATTGAATTTGAGCTTGTACCACTGAATAAAAGCACTGGCCTCTTTTTCTTGCCAACAGACTCACTTATAAATTAAAAAAAAGGTCACAGAGCACATCTACCAGGCAGAAATGCCATGGACATTAAAGTGCTGCATTGGCCACAAAGTTTGGGTTCCTCCTGCTGCTGGCAAAGCAAATACAGTGACAGTGGCCACAGCACAAACTCCTTCTCCAGACTTTCAAACCCTCTGAAAGCCTGAAGATGCCATCAGTGGCTCATAAAAAGCTGCTTGCTGGCCTTCAGGGCTGAACCTTTCCCTGCCAGGTGTCAAAGGCCAGACCCTGAAGTGTCTCAGCAGATCTGAGCTGCTGAGAGTGTGGTCTGCAGCACATCTCTCCATGGTTCTGCACATGAAGCATCCCTGGCACCCAGCAGCTCCCAGACACTAAGCCTGGCTCTTCCAGCCTGGGCTCGGGCCCCAGGTATAAAGCTCACTTTGTTCAGTTAAGTTATTCAGGAATTGTGAAGAGGTGATCTGAGTGAAATCTGAATTTGGCCTGGCATTTTCATAATTGCAGGAACCCGGCTTTTACAGCATTAAAACCATATGAATTCAAATAAATCCTACTTCTCCTTCATCCCAGTGAGTAACTGGACTTAGACCAAAGCTGCCCTTTGGGATCCTGCTGGGTTTCCAGCCCTCAGTGCACCCCACGCTCCTGGGAGTGTAAGGGAATCCAATTTCCTCCTGATTCACTCTACAATGAATCTGTCTTATTAGATACCACAATATAACTGTGGTTAAACCCCTCCTATAAAGCAGCTGCCCACCACAATAGTAATGTGGCCTTACTCCCTGTCATACTTTTCCTCACTTCATTTTCCAGGGCATGAAACTCACTAGTCAGAAGGGGAATAGCAGAACCAGAAATAAATTCCATATCCCTTACCTTTTTCCTCTGGGCTAGCACTGACAGTGCTGTGTGTTTGCACTTCCACAGAATTTTAAAGACATTTCTCTTTCCTTATGGTAACTCACTGGAAAATGAAATTTTTTATATTTTATGGATTTTATATAACTTTGCTAAGAGGAACAGCAGATTTGCAGTTTTTGGGGATTAGATACTGCTACATATGTAGGTCACTCAAATAAAAAATTCCAACTTGGGGTTGTGGCGTTTCAGCAGGTTTATTCTGGCATTTTTTTGCCCTGCCAAAGGAAAAACCTCTGTATCCAGAACAGCAATACAGGGACTGCAGGTGCTTTACAACCCATTGATGTGTTTGAGGAATCCAACTCAGCCTGGGCATGAGCCCATTCAGCACTTTCGAGTGTCTTCAATGGCAGTCAGCCTTGTGAGTTAACACAAACCATGCTCCTCACCCACCCCAAACTGCAGGGTAAATGTGCTCCTGGGTATTGAATTTTCCCTGCCTGTTAAACCAGACACCTTATTTTTCAGCCCAGTGAACATAAGGAGTTCTGTAGAGTTGTGTTAAAATGCAGTTCAGGTTTAGAGGAATTACCTGAGGGTACTCAGTGCATTTTCCCATTTTATCTGGTTGATAAGAGCCAGATTAACTTCTATTTTGTGTGTGTGTGTGTGTGTGCAATAGATAATATGCCATGAGGAGTCATTGTTAAAGACTCCAAGAAGCCAATGCTCAGAACATCTGGCTGCTGAAAGCCCTGGACATGGAAAATATAAATGTCAAGGCTCATATTTTTAAATTGGAAGGGCCATGACGACATCTGCTAACAAGCTTTCTTCCCTTTGCTGTGCATGGTTATTCACAGGCAACAACAAAAACGTGCATGGATCACATGCTTGGCCTGCCCTTCCCTTCAGGAACACACGCTCCAATAACACAAATGCTCTGTTCTCACAACACAGAAATACAAGTGTTTGCAAACCTCACAGCAGAGCTCTTGCAGACCAGACCACAGTGGGACACACACTGCTGGAACAGACTAAAAATAGCTGGGGAAAAGGCCTTGCATTAACACAGAAGACAGTCAAACTCACTTAGTGTTAACTCTTTCAGTGAAATAAGCACCCTCCTTTTCTGCCTCGCTCCACAGGAGACACTTTGTACAGTAAATCTAATCCTGAAGCCTTTTTTTAAAGACCTGAGTGGTTGTGGATGGGAATCTCAAGACTTTAAACCAAGTTTCACCTATTCGACCATGGTAGCTCAATACTAACATTAAAACAAGCTACAGGTAAAAGAAATGTGATCCTATGTTTGTAACCACAGGCACCTTTTCTTCAGCTTAGAGCCAAATAAGTGCATTTCTGTCACCCGAGAAATATAAAACTGATGCAATGCATGAGCATAAAGGTCTTGTTAATGACCACAGTTCACCCCAACACTCTTGGCACTGGCCATTACCACAGAGGCTGCCCAGAAGGCTGCCAAGCTGTCAAGAGAAGGAAAGGCATCAGCTGAAAGAGCCTGGACTGCTTTATGATATCCATGAATTCAGCAAAGAAAGGATTCTATGCTATTTGTCCAGTCTGCAGTACAGCTGGACACACATACACCTGTGTGAAAATGGTAGGAAAAGCAAAGATGATGAAATGACACAGAGGAGGATGCACCTCCTGGCCAAAAAATGAAGGAGAAGGATGCCTAGCTCTGCTTCCCACTCACTGCAGTCTGCATTAATGCCAGGTGACAAGGACGTATGAGATATAAGTGAGACATGTTCCCATTTCAAAGAGATTCTGCTGAAGGCTGCACGCTCCAAAATACCCCACTTTAATTAGCATGGATGGACTGCAAAGTGAAGTGCAGCATTTGTGTGATCACGGCCTCCTGCACAGTGAGCTCAGAGAGGTGGAGGTGAGTGCAGCAGATGGAGATGTGGGAGGGGTCCCTTCCTAATCCTTTCTCCAGGTCCCATACAAGCATGTGCAGCCAGAGTTTATACAGACAGGTAGAAAGAGCACTGGAGAAAGAGAATATTTAAGCAGAAAATGGAGAAAGATGGAACTGAACAGTTTGTAGGAGTCCTGGCAGGGGATGAGGAAATGAGCTGCACTGGCTGAGAAACAGTGCAACAAGTAGAGATCACAGAGGAAGAGATCATCTAAACTCAGCTGCTGCTGCTTCTTTATACTGTATCCTAAGCAAACATTTTGTTTGTGCTACATCAGACAGATCTTAGGCAGCTTAGCAAAGCTAGCAGTGGTAGGGCTGTGTCCAGCCACAGTCAGAAATACACCAAGCTGGGACAGATATAAATAGAGATTATAGACTATCTTTACTCAACACATCTCAAATGAGAAGTAGGAAACAGGAAAGGAAAAGAAAGCTCTTCAGGGTCTCCATAAAACATCTTGCATTGTATTTTCAATCTTAATCAGCGTTGAGGAGGAAAGAGCAGAAAGTGCTCTTGGATATCCAGTGCTGAAAAATACCTCATTGTTCAAAAATCATAACTTGTGTGCTCCAATTTTGTTACTCGTTTGCCTTCAGAAATATGGATTTAATATTCATGATGGATTTAAATTTCACTAAAATAAAATACCTAATGTATTACCAATAGAGAATTTAGTTTAATGAAACAAAACTGAAATCTATACACAAATTACAGTTTCCAAAAGACTTCTGTGTTCTTTAATGATTTTACTTTCAGGTATTTATAGCTTTCATTAAAACAGTGTTTGCATACTGCTTCACATGGATTGGTCATAGTGGTGCTGAGACACTTAAGAAATAGTGAAAGTAAATATGCAAAGCTTTTGCTTGTTTTTCTCTAAGTTTATCTGCATTTGTTTCATCCCACAGTGGCAGCACATTATTAAGAACAACAGAACGAAGTAAAACACATGGATCTTTTCGTGTGTTTAGCAGGCTGCACATCTTTTCAGCCCCATCTGGAGGATAACAAATTAACTCTTTGACTTTACAAGGGGAAAGAAGTTATCAGTCAGGGCCAGCTGACAGGGAAGTTCTATTAACATGGAGATGCTACAGGTTTGGACATGAATGTCAGGACTTCCCGTCGTTACTGAGATGCATTAGAGAGCTGAGTGCTGAGGCCAGGTTCCACAGCTTTAATTAATATATTCTGTGCACTCTGACCAACCTGATAATCCAAGAAGCCTCAATAAAAACCATCTAGGGAGGGGGGATATGTCATCACCATATCATATGTTGCAGTCAGGAGATTTACCTCTTGTTTTTACTGTGCTGAGCTACACCGTGCTCTGATTTTACTTTCACTGGAGGGCTCGTGTACCTGGGGCTGTGCAAAGGGCACGATGACAAAACAGCCAGAGCCAGGGCTCTTTTAAAGGAGGCATTGAGCCATCTGATCACCTTAAAGTGGGATCAAATGGAAACATGAAGAAACTAAGGAGGGGAACATGCAGTATTCCCTACACTTGGCTCTCTGCTCAGGAGGAGCTGAGGATGCCTTCACAGAAGCAAGATTTCATATCTGAGAGAGGCAGGCAGTGCTGGGAGAAAGAAGGACCAACCGATGCCCTGCTAAACTGCCCAAAATGTCTTCTTCTGGACACTGTATATCCACCAGGGTTCAAAAAAATTGGGCAGACTAAGAGCAGAATTTAGGCAAGTTCAAGATATAAAGGTTCTCCTTCCACCAAGAAACCAGGTGAAAGCATTTGTCCAGGAGGTGTTTTGGGACACTCCGTGTCACAGAAAGGTCTTGCACCCACGCTGACAAACCCCGAGGTTCTTCTGATGACTGTGGATATTTGTGTGCCACGCCCTGGAGCCTGGGGGCACTCACTGATAGGGACTGTGATCAGCAAATATTCCTGAGAAGGAAATCCTGCCGGGAGAACAGTGAAGGAGATGGCAGCCAGAAGTGCTGGAGGAAAGCCAAGGGGTCACACAAACCAGAGAAGCCCCAGCCAGCAATGAGAGGTGACAAGGAAGGGAAGGTGGGACTTCCAACACACCCACACTCCTGGCTGCTGGAAAATCCCACAGGGAGACGGGTTCACTACAACACAGAGAGCTCCTGAAGCTGTGTCCTCATCCCTGGCTGAACACAGGGCAAATGAATGCCAAGGTGACACTGCTTCCTTGGTTGCACAGGCTGGAGGAGGCAGTGATGCCCTCCCCACGAGCGTCAGGAGGCACTCCTGTCCTGACCAGGGAGGCAGACAGGGTAATTTAAACAAACAAGGCCCCAGTGATGGAAATTTCAAGCTCAAAGCTACCATATGGAGGGAAATCATCTGACCACAATTTACCTGTTAGACTTCAAAGGTGTCTAGGTCTCCTCTAAATAAAAGCAGTCTTTTCTTTAATGAAGTTAAGTACTGTATTTCAGCACCATGTGTTGTGAAAAGGAAGCAATTTGGATTAATTTACTGAAATTTACCTTTCAGATGCAGTTAAGTGGAATTAAAAGTTTGTCTGAGTTGACAGAGTTCTGCTTTCCATCACTGCATTGTCTTGAAAGAAAGGATAACAGGCTAAGTGCTTAAATTCCATCCAAACTGATAAGGTTCACTCTGTACAGGCAAACTCAGTGTAGTTTATTACATATTGTCTGCCTTCATCCATCACTGGTACACATTTTCTCCCCCTAAAACAACTGCTTCTTCCAAAATAAATTGATATTTGTGATATTATTGCATTCATCTGGGGTTGAATAGTCTGCACTGGGCTATCAGAGAGCTGCCATTTCTACTTACAGGGAGAATTCATTTCATTTCCCACTAATGGCAGCTTTTGCAGGGCTGAGCTTTCATCTGGGACAAGAATTTCTTTTTTTCTCTTCCGAGAACAATTATTTTCCCTTAATTTCCTTGCTGTGGAAGCGTGTGTGTCCTTAGCCTCTTTCCAAACACCATCTTCACTCAGATCTCTTCCTTGGCAGTGGGAATTAACTTGCCCATTACATCCTTTCTACTTTTTTTTCTTCCCACCCCTGTATTTCTCTTTCCCATCCCCTAGCTGCCATTGCTCCTTCCAAACCTCACCCCTCCTGCAACACCCTCCCAGTTAATAACTCCCCTCCCTCCTTGCCTTAGGTCCCAGGGTAACTCCCCCAAGCAGCTGGGAGAGTTTCTCTGTTCTCTGGGCTGGTTTTGTTGGTGGCCTTGAACCATTTGCCTGCCACAAAAAAGCTGCGATCCTGACCTGCCCTTCACTGACCAGTCTGAAACCTCACAGGCATTTCTCTATTCTTTCAATTAACTGAGCATCTTGTAATGAGAAGCCAGTGAATGATCTGTAATTAATTATTTATATTACATGGGGAAGCCTGGCTAACACAGTGTCAACAGGAACAATGCTACTCTGTATGCCAAACTGCAGCCTTGCAGCCTGAGGGTTTTGCCTCCCCTCCCTGCTGCCCCAGCTGGATTTGGCTATAGGAGATAGCCAGGGTTTGAGTTTTGTCTAAGTTCAAACTTCTCCCAAGGACAGACTTCAGATCTGCAAATTTCTGCAAAATGAAGTAGCTAAAGAAAAAAATCTTGCTACTTGAAATTTCCATTAAATTTCGATTCTTGACAAGCCATTTCAAACAGAAACTGCAGTCAGGCAGGACTTCTTCAGTTTGTTTAGATTTTGGGGGAAGGAGGCAGAAGGGAGAGGAAACCACACATTTCATCAGCATTTTTTATTTTTTAATAGCCTTCAGTGCAGCCAATTACCCAGGAGATCAGCAAATCTTAGCTCTGTCAAAGACAGGGAGGAGACAGAGCAGAAGCTTCCTCATCTTCCACCGCAGTACTTAACCCTCCAACACACAGATCTAAACACTGTCCACCCAGGGGTGCCAACTCAAATGCCTCAACTGTTAAGGCAGAACAAAAAGAAAAGGACAATCTCCAAGCTATAACTGAAAGTTAATACTAATAATGATGTGTGGCATTAAATGATGACTCATTTTTCACAAGGCCATTTCAGATTGCAGCCATAACTTTGGATCAGACCCGAATGACTGTGAGAGCTGAAGTCTTAGTGGAACCATTAATTATGGATTTCCTGGCTTTTATAGGTTGCAGTCAGACCTTTGATGTTCCTTTAAGATTGTTCTCCTGTGTTCATTTCCTTTGTTTCTGTGTTGGTAGCTTAAGAAAACACCCTAAGATTTCCATGGAAGTGTATGAGATCGCCTAGAAATGCACAGTCCATAAAAGCCCTGCAATTCATGGCTCATAAAGTCCTCTAATCCATGGTCAATAAAGCTTTGGGAAAGAGCTGTATGAACCACAGTCATTTCACAGTTCAATGAGGTTCATACAGGAATCAATAACCTGGTTTACATTCGCCTGGATTTGTCCTCCACCTGTATATTTCTCTTTGACTTTTCAGGTTGAAAGGCAGCTCCAGCGGCTGAATTCTGGAGACCTCGCATGCAAACAATGAGCTTTATGCAGCTTTCCCCCAAAAGCCATGACAAAGACATAAATCACTCTACTTTGTGTCAAAGGTGAACAATTCAAGTTCCAGGTGACACTGGTGAGTTAGGGAACTGGAAGAAGAACCATTTGGAAACATGGGGCCATAGCTCAAGTTAATACTAAATACAGAGACCTCAGTCCATACAGAACACGGGGGACTCCAAAAGAAATGTATGCAAATGCACAATGGAGTTTTGGGACAGGCCAGAGCGAGAACTTCCTAGTACAACAATTACCCTTCAAAAATGAGTGCTAAGTTTCACTGTTGAAACATTATTGAGGAATTGCAAAGAAGTCCACATGTTTCTCTCCTGCACAGGTAACACTCCATTGCCCATATGATCAGCCATCCTGCTTGTTTCCTCCCAAAAATGATCCCCATACAAAGTCTGGTCACAGACACACATTTCTGCTCTTTTCTTGCCAATCAGAAAGGAACCAGTTAGAGAGAGTCACTGTTTATTGCGTTGTGCAGGGTCCAGCTTGCAATTAATGCTGATGAAACCCAACTGCTAAAAGCACAATATGCAGCAGCTGGTTTATGAAAGTTGAGACCCCATCCAATTTATGGGGAAACCAGAGCTGGTTGTGAGTCTCTGATTTAGTGAACTTGTACTTTTTGTGTTTTGTATTTTTTGCCTTGCTTTGTTTCCAGGAAAACACCAGAAATTACTCCAGAACCGTAGAAGCACTAAAACCATCTGAAAGCACTAAGGCAGGCTTCCCTTCTTGCAGCCTTTCCTCATTTCTAGGCCTGTGATCTCCCACTAATATCTCCCTGGGATCTTTCAGCAAGGCAGGCAACACGCAGTGTCTGGTTCATCACCAGCGTGGTGGGAGCGGAAACTTGTGTTTCCTCATCCCAATCTCCATCCTTATGAAATGGAAATAAAGGGATAAAAGGCTTTGATTCAGATGAAATCTCACAGGAGCACAGAGCAAATAATTTAACTCTAACCTTCGGAACTACCTCTTGAATACCTTTCCTAGGAACATTTAATAAAACCAGCAAAAGGTGCAAAAATCCATAAGCACCACTTTAAGCTCCCAACTGCACCTTTCCACTGCCAATATCCAATATCCTTTCTGGATAGATAGGATAGGGGTAGGAGGATTGTGCCCAAGTGCCAGGCTCCCACCAGATCTATTTAAGCTTCCCACTTGTACAACACATGAGGAACTGGACCACAGACCCTTGTGAATTGCTGGGACATTATGGGACGCCACAAATCAGCAGTCCCCAATGCAGAAGGAAAAGAAAAGTCACTTGTATTTGAGGCAATCAGCTATGGTCAACCAAACCACTTAGTTCATGCTTAAACATCCTCTGTGGAGAGAATCCAACCACTGAACACACTTTGAAAAGAAAACACATGAATCCTCCTTACAAGGCTGGCACTGACCTCAGAAACAGCCTTATTACATTAAGATTAATATGCACCACCTTAATAGCAACCCTTACATCATTCACCCTGAGAAAACAATAAACTACAAAAAATGAGGTAACTGCTCCATTAAAAAGAATGAATAAAAATAATAGTAATAATAATAAAACTCTGAAAACACAAATATGTGAAGCTTTTTTCCTTAGCAAAGGGAGAAACCTCTGAGAGACCTGCAAGGAATTTAGGTGCTATGAAAATGGGAATACGTAATGCTCAAAGACAATCATTATATGTGTAGGTGAGCAGCCAGTTCTCAACATATTACTTAATTCCTTTTACTTGTTAGAAGATCAATAAACATTGTGGCTGTTTATCTGCCCATGACTTGGCCTGGATAAAGGCACTAAGAGCTTTAGAGGTGGGAGAATAAATTGCCCAGGAATCCTAAAAGCACACATTGAGAAGCCCTGGTCAAACATGAAGGCTCTTATTCAAACACTGAATGGAGTTTTTAACCTCAGACTAAGATTGGAATAGCCATGGAAAACTGCCTACCTCCATTCTCTTCACATAGAGGATTTAGTTAAGTACTTCATTTTGCTTCAGTTTGCTATTTTCAATACAGTCTGAGATGTTAAAGCATTTCAGCCCCAGAACACAGTTGAGAAGGCTGAAGTCAGATTTTTTAGAATCCTAAAAACTCCCTGGAATATTCTGCATCATTGGAAAATGGGCAAGCCTTTGGGCTGAAAACTGACGGCACAGAAAGGAAAACAATTATTGGAAGAAAAAGGACAAACACAAACTATTTTCTATTGTCATTCCTTTCCTGTTTTTTTACTCTGACAAGTCTTTGTTTCTGTGCATTTTAAACATTGTAAGCATTAGCTTTTTTTTTTTTTTTTTTCACTTTACTTTTAGATCAAAAATGCCTATGAGCTTTCCTCCTAGCTCTTCATTAGGCTACAAAAACATCATCTCACTGCCTGTATCTCCCAGTTAGCCTTTGTCCAACCCTCCTTATGGTCCAATCAACAAGAGCTGGGACCTTCAAAGGGCATGGAGTTAGCAGCCAGCAGGAAGAGGACAGGGACCACACCAGCCATGACTCACCTGTCTTCTATCCGGACCCAGAGGTCATTGAACTGCCTCTGGCGATGGTGTTTGTGCTGCTTCTTGTGCCATTTCTTCTGCCTGCCAAACTCTTCCAGCTGGCTGATGCTGTCAGGCAGCAGGAGGTGAGGAGACAAGCTGTCATCTTCATCCATGTGCTGGGGTTTCAGGGAAGGAGATGCCAGTGGGACCTGCTCAGAGAGCTGGACAGGGGGCAGGGCTGTCACTGAGGGTCCCTCCAAGGCTGGGCTTGTCTTTGTCGTCCTTGAACTGCAAAACACAACGTTTAAATATGAGCAAAGGAGGAATGGTGCCAAAACAAAGGTGAAAGCACAGGACTGCACTGCTTGGTGGTGCTTCTGGCTGCCGAGAAGGTGCACAAGGCTTTTGCTCTGGGGCAGCAAATAAAGACAGCACTGGCACTTCCTAGGAAGGTTTCAAGTAAACACTTAACTGAAAAATGAGGAAAAGGCAACAGACAGACTATTGCTGTGTTCTGGCATTTTAGTAGCTTCTTAGAGGCCTTAGAGTCTGTGGCAGGGGTCAATGCTGCCTCCCCTGCTGGGCTGAAGGTCAAATGACAAAACTCTCTAAGCTGGCAAATGACTCTCTTTGAGGAAAACAGATACCTGAAGGGAAGCTGATCTTAAATTAATGACAGAACACAAGTTATCTCATTATCTCTTCTTTTTCTAATTTTTGTTTCCCAGCTTTGGATATCATCTGTAGAAAACAAGTCATTGTTTTAACAGCAACAAGAATTATGCCTCCTCACCCAGTCAGGACTGGGGGGGATGGACAAGGAAGCCTCCACTGATGACAGAAGCATGGAAGCCGGGCTGCTGGGACGGGACATGTGAGACCTGAACTCCAGCAGGCAGTGAAGAAAAAATGGGGTAAATGACCTGTCCTTGAAAGCCTCCTTGAAACAATTCTGCCAGAGCTCTTCAATCCTGTCTGAAATATTACCACCTCTTGTACATGACTGGAATGACGCAGAAAAAGACCTTTTATTTTCATCTTCTAGAGTTGCACTGATTTTAGAAGAAAGTCAATATAAACTCTCTCCTTTGGTATGCAGCCATGTGAACTTATTGTGAGCTAAGATAGCTGAAACAAAAATCTAATAAACCAGGACTGACATAAAGTTATTTTTCCCCCCTAACTTCAGTCGAAGTTCATATTCAGTCTTAATTGCAAGAACCTTTCCTGTCCCTGGGATGGGCCAATGAGTTGTAGGTACAGAAAATGAGAGAGAATTAATAGGCAATATGAAGCTGTGGTCTGCAAAACTATTTCTATTACATGGATGCTATGACTTTTATGACAGAAACAATTAAAGCCACGTGAAAAATTTTGCCTCCTGAGTGAAACCAGTAAGACATTTTAATGAAAAAGTAATAAAAAATCCTAAACTTCATTGGTGACAATGTACAAAATGTGCCGCAAGTGAAACCACATGTTTCATTTATGGAACATTTTGTTCTCTTCCAAAAAAGTCACATCTACTACTAATGGAAGCTTTTCTTCTTTTTCACTTTCTTGAAGTCAGTTACAACACCAGCTATGATGGTCACCTCTATTTTCACTGCATTGTATTTCATTCATCCAAAGGTCCTTCCAATACCTAGTGATAAATAATTATTGCTACTATGAGACTCACTGGCAAATAACTTTGTCACGTGCAGCCAACGTTCATGAAGGACTTTAGAGATCATACAGCAGAGAGAAAAAGAAAGTTTTAAAAATCTAATTCTAAAATTCTTCATGGTTGGTTTTATTGATGAAACACACAAGAAAATCCCTTTTTATTCTGCTTTTCCCAAGTATTCAGACTCTCAGTGAGTCCTTTCCAAACTCATTCATACTCACTCCATGTTCTATTTTATATCACAAATGGATCTGCCAGTTATGAATTTTTTTCCCCATTAAGACTTTCTTTCATGTTTCATGTTGAGGGTGAATTTTCCCCAGTGCAGCAATTTCCTTTGAGAGCTCTTGGTGCTCTCCAAAGCCTTTAAGAATTCCTCGGCTGTGGCCCAGGCTCATGGCTGAAGCAAAGCCATCTCCAGACTCACATAAATGGAAAGGCACTCACAGGTTTGCACTGGGGGGGTCTCTCAGGCCACAGTGGAGAGTTCTTTATTTTCATCCAACCATGATGTTGGATTAGTGAAATATCAACATCCACATGCAGCCATTTAGCAGCTTGGAGGATAACGCAGTGTGAACTTGGACAGGAGAGCTGAGGCAGGTAGGAAGGACGTGGACCAAGCACCTACAGACACCACATGGGTCCTGAGATGGCAGCAGCCACCAATGGGAAGCCACTGGAACTGAGCTGCAGCCAGGATTTCTGTTTCCATTGAGTTCCTTCTCCGTGCCTCATGCTCTGAGCAGCCAGTAGCTCCCTGAGGTGCTGCAGGCAGGAGCAGCCCCCCATGTGCCAGCTCAAGGCTGGGGCTGCCCTTTGATTCCTTGAGTGGTCTTAGGGATATCTGAACACGCACTTTCCACCTTTTAACACCTACTATTTTCTTACATGTGTTTACCTTGCTCTGAGCTCCCCGTAAACTGGAACCAGTAGAGAGGTGTTTTTATGGGTTGAGATTTTACAAACCACTTAAGACGACTGGCAGCTCCCTTCTTATTAAAATTAATGACTTTGGGCATCAAAATCCCAGTGGTGGCTTTGAAAGTTTCTGGCTTAATTGTTTCCACTACCATCACATGAGCCACAGGTTGTAAACTTGATATTTCAGAACATTCTTTGGGAAGAGAATAAATAAACACTGGAGAAACATTAAAATGCTGTAACCTAAAGAGGGTTATAAACTAACCACCAGCATGTTAGAGTTGAGTCAGGGGGAATAGCTCCACTGTGGCAACTGCATATTACATTTGGTTGATATTTGTTCCGTTATTCCTGCAATAATATTTTAATTATTAGTAACTGCTAATAATTGCACCAAGACCTAAGAGGGACTGTTGAAGGTTATATGTTGATGCATGCTTGCTCCTCTTAAAAAAATAAAGTTAGTTTTAAACTGATTTAATAAATAATTTACAATAATTGTGCTACATTATATATAAAAAATAATAATTACAATAAAAATAAACAACAAATATTATAAAAATACAATTAATTCGTGATCAACATGGTTCTTTTCAAATATGACTATCATCCTACAGACATTCTACCAGAAGGAAAATGAAAACAGAATATGGATATTTCATCCAAATATATTGTAAGAACACTTAAAGATGTTAATTTAATGTAAGATAGATTTCCTGTAAGATGATAATTTCCCCGTTGATGTCAGTAAAAATTTTATTAATACAAAGGGCTCAGATTTATTAATATTCTGGATTTTTTCCCCCTAAAAAATGAAGGCAAAAACCTGCCATCTGCAATGGGATACCTGGACAATCGATGTCTGCATTACATGAAGTTTTGCTGCTAAATTCAGCTGCTCATTTCATGGACTATTTCGTGCCTTTCCCCTGGTCCCAGTCTCTGTGCACTCTGTTAGCACAGCTGCACTGTATGAAACCATGGGGATATAATGGACTTTTTTTTCCATTCCTTCACTACTGCTGAGACAGCTTTTCAAGATACTCAGTTATTTTTAAAGTCGGGGAAAAAGCAAGGCTAGTTTTCAGTTTGTGAGGCCACAGCGCCTTTTCTGAAGAAAGAGTGAGAAAGTACCACCCAAATATCTTGGTCCACACAAAGATCTCAGAGATTTTCATGAATAACTTGATACAATTCCAGGATTAGAGGTTCCACCCATTTTTAAATGTATCATTCCCACACAGGGTGGTCTTGGAGAAGCTAAAATTATTTCAGGCCCTTAGGTGGGCTTTTCTCATCTCTGACCTTCATTTCCTTCCCTGGGATGTGCAGTTCTGCAAAACAAGTTCTCTAAGACAACCAAGTCCGAATCAGAAAACTTTGGATTCTCAGCAAATATCCTAAAGGCTAAGGTACAGAAAACAGTGAAAACAGGAAAACATTTATTCCTGATAGTTCTTGAAAACACTTTATCCACAGACAAAGACCTCTGTGGTTTTCTTTCACTTCTGGTGAAATTTGCCATCTTTTTCTAATTCTTTTCAAGAATTAAAAGAACTAAACAAAACATGTAAGTTGTTTGGACTGAGCTGGATGCTCCATTAGGCTGTCTCAGCATTACTCTCTCTGCCTTGTGGTCTGCAGTGTCCCTCTGTGCTGGTGCTGACCATTGCAAACTGACTCATCATTGGGAATTTTTAGGGTCATTGAGTGGATCTGGTCAGAAAAATGACATTAGCACCATGATGTCCTGCAATATATTATTTTCATAATTCTCAGGCTTAAAACTGCACAGGTCAGGCAGGGCAGACCCCAGTAACGTCTTTGCTCCTGATCTGCCAGAGCAACACCAGCAACGTTTGGATTGAGTCCATCCAGCCTCCCCTGGGCTTCCACAAGGCCAGGGACTTGCCCTTGCTCTGTGCCTTTGCTGATGATACACATCTTCCAGACAACTAAATCATCCATCTAATATTCTTCAGCAATCCTGCGGTAACATCTCTGTTCCCTCAGATATGTGCAGAATCCTCCGAAACCCCAGCCTGCCAATTTGTTATTTGCATCCTGACTTTGCAGCACGAGTGATGGAAAAGTTTTGCTCAGAAGACTGCCATGCTTTGCAGGGGCTTCCAAGCACAGCAACATCTCTAAATTCTTGTTTCAATTCTCAGAACTGTCAGACAAGGGGAGATTCTGTTTCATCAAGAGAGAAGCTGTGGTGATAGCAAGGAATGTGTGATGTGGCAGCTTCATCCTCGTGCCACCATTCCTGGGATGCAGCCAGATGATGGCCAGACAGTGAGTTAAAAGCGTTTTATTGTGGATGGATTCTCATAAATTCCAGTTGGGGTGTCTTTGTGAAGGCAGGAATCTGTCAGCCCCTTGCATGCACCCTCGCTCCCCTCGCCACAGAGACATCTGCTCCTGGCTTTGCTTTCCCTACACATCTCTCTGAGACAGTCATGCACACCCACAAGATGGGCACCACAATGTCGTGTCCCACAAAGGGTTTTGCTTTTTTTTCCCCCCTCTCCCATGCTAGGATGAAGCTCAGCCTTCCAAAGCTCTTGGGAGAGAAGCAAACAAAAGAACAGAGAAGCAGGCAGAAATCCTAACCCACCCCAGCACAGCTTCTAGGGCTGGGAAGTGTGGATTGAGAGCACAGACTCACATAACCAGGTGACAACATGGACATAACCTCCTTCAAGATGAAAATTATAAATATATTTTACTGCAAAAGAGAGTAACTGCAAAGCAGAGATCAGAGAATTGCATTCTCCCTATACTTAAACTTTATCTGAGCTGCTTCAGGATAAGTGCTGTAAATTACTCAGGATGATTTTGGGCTCAAGAGACAGCAAAAGAGAAATCCCTTATTACTCCTGTGAAATCCCTGATTATTCACTCACCTGATCAACCTAATTATAATGAGGTTATTTTATTTAGGATGTAGTTGCCTTAGGCCTGTACACTAAAGTTAAAACTTCTTAACAGAATTTGGAAACAAAGTTGTTTTTTCATTTTTCTGCACCATAGTCAACTACATCTCATGAGCAGTTAAATTAGGTTAAGTAGTTAAATTAGATTACAGTCCACCCCAAACTTGGATGGTATCTCTGTGCTCTGAATCCATGTCAGAGTATTTCTCTGGGAATAAGCACTGTTGCTCAAGAACTGTAACCTTAGTTTGAAAGTGAATTTAGTCCTCAGTAGACACACATGTATATGTATAACTCTGTGCATAAATGAAATGAAAAGTTTGTGATGTGAAGATATTCACATGGATCTCCTTCCCAATTTGAGAAACTATAAAGTAAGAGGAACAAGTTAAACTTTTGTTATCTGTTCTGTTTCATTAGAAATGGAGTGGTCTAAGGCACAAAAAATGAGAAAAAATGAAAGCTTTCTGCACTTGAGAGACTGAATTTGCTGAGAAAAGAGAGGGCAGCTGTAACATTTGTAACGTGTCATTTCCATATTTTCATGAGAATTCTTTCAGAAAACTCAAAATGTTTCATTTCAGCATTTTCTGAACAAAGCTTTAATTTTTTTTTAGTCTTCTGTTTTCAAAGACTTACATGCTACAAAGTGCCCTTTTTTGTTCAGAAATTGATCTCAATTAAAAAGAAAAACCCAACTAATATATAAAAATGACAAAACCCAACAAAACCCAATTCCTGTGTTCAAAAGCATCCTCAAAACGTTTCATTTCAAATTGCTCTGAACTTATTTTCCCTTCTCAGTTTTTTGGTTCAGTTCTTGAACTGAATAATCCTTTGTTTATGCATCTTTCATGAAAACTCTGAGAGCTGCACACTCCAGCCCCAGAGGATGGGCTGTGCCCCCAGAGGAAGGATGGGTTGACCCTTCTTGTTTCCATTTTCCACATTAATAGCAAATAAGAACCCTCTCTGCTCATGGTACACAAGCCTCACCTCAGGCTCTATTCCCATGCAGCACCCAAAGGCTTGGCACATAAAGTTAACTAAAATGTTTTAGTATCTTATAATAAAATTTTGAGTGCTGAGTTTGCAATGAATTTTAAGAAGTTGACTGACAAAAAAACACCCCAAACTTGCTGCTTGATTTGATTCCATGGTAAAATTACATCTAATACACAACTGTTTGTATCTTCATAATTTACAATCCAAATTGAGTTCTGCTCCCAGATTGTCTCCACAGGGAATTAGTTTCACCTCTTTGCCGGATCCTCCAGAGAAGATACATCTGCAGGAGTCCATATTCTCTACCACACCTTAAAAATAAAAACTCTACAGAGACACAGCTGAACAAGGCACCAAATGCTTAGTTTGAAGGACTACGACATTTTCACTGACTTCAGACTCAAAATAAGAGCAGGTTATTCACTGTTTGCCTGGTGCTGTTTCCTGCACTTCCCTCTGATGCTCTGGAAGTTGGGTGCTGGCAGAAGTGAGGTACTGGGTGGACCACAGATCTGTACAAGCACAGCAACTTGTCTTCCTGAAGTACCTTGTTCAGTCAAGGCTCTTACAATTGCAAGACACAGATAATGTGGGCTCATAAGTAGCTGCTATCACCAGGAGGAGAGAGACACAGACCACTTAAATCCAGCAGCAGGCACAAGTGTGGAACCAAAGAGCCATAAGAAGACCATGTCTGCAAGAGACTACACATCTTTGTGACACTAAATCCACTTTTCTTCTCTGTAGCCAGCACTGCAAAACATCTGATCTGCTCAGCCATTGATGGCTGCTCAGCTAAAAAAAGGAACACAGAGACACTCTGACTTGCTCCAAAATATTGTTAGAGCCCATTGGCCTTGCCCATATCACAGTGCCTGAGTGTTTCCAAGAAAAGAACAAGACAGTTGTCAGAATCCCTATTCAGGCAGCACTTCAGCCTGTCTGTGGGCATTTTCACTGCACTGGACAGAGCCCTCAAAATGTGATGAAGGCAGAAGAGTTCTCCCTCCAAACCCCACTTGCTTTAATGTCTAATGCTGTTCAGTCAACTCTAATGCTAATGGACTTCATACATAATGTCTCTCTGTGTATCAGCCTGGTGTCACAGAGGGTTCCTTCTCTGCACCAAGTCATGCTGATGAATCTGCCTGTATCAAATGCTCACTTCTGCCTGACAAAGCCATCCTTCACTAAAATTCTTCCTTAACAAGGCATGCACATTGCTGCTGAAACTGAAAGGAAGAAAATAAGGTTTTATATTAACTTGTTTGGTTGCTAATTGAAACTTATAAGACCAAACCTTGAATATCCAGGAGGCATTTGAGGCCATAGGAGAGACTGAATTCTAAAGAACTCAGGCAAACCTCACTGTCTAGTTATAAAGAACAGGCTGCAGGTCTTCCCTCGTTAAAACTTGCACTGACCCCAGAAAATATCTCTCCTTCACTGAAATGTCTATGATTATTATTTTTATTGGTGCACTTAAGAATCCCAGAATTAAATTATGCATGCCTATTATTTTTATTGGTACACTTAAGAATCCCAGAATTAAATTATGCATTCATTAAAGAGCTCCATCTCAGCAAGCTGACAGGCAAAGGGTGTGAGACAATGACAGACAGCACAAAGGTGACAGCCCCTTCAGCCTCCCTCCCTAACTCTCCTGGAGACCTCATTGCACAGGAGCTCTAGGGGCTCACCCACCTCCATTGTATGTGCATATCTGTTTATTTGTTTGCCTTGAAATGCTTTATCTAAGTGCCATTTGTCTGAGAGGGTATCACAGCTGAGTACTCGTAGCACTGCCTAGCTATGGAAAAACATGAAATATCCCAAGCGTAACAGACGTCAGAGACTCCTCAGAACTATGCCTGGCATCTGGCACAGGTTCCAGCAGCCACGTTAGCTTCTTATCAGCACACAGAGCTGAACACTGACAGTGACCAAACTAGGACTTCTCATGAGGCAGTGCTGTAACACAGCTCAAACTGCAGGAAAACCAATGCTGTTGAAATGCTGTCCACGTGAGATGTTTTAATTAAAACTGCAGGACAACTCATCTGACTCTCTCTCTACAATGAGACTGAGTGCTTGGGGCTGCCCCACCAGCCTGTTAACTCTGAGCACAAGGGGAGGCCACTCTGTTTCTCTGTCTCCTTCCTTTTCTAGTAAGAATTCTGACAGCCAGCTGGAACTGAATTATCCCAAGTAGCACACAGATCAAAAAAGAGTGTATGTCCTTATTTAACTGAAGATAAGCATGATGGAGTCAGGCTTCATGAGGAAAGGTTCAGCCCTTTTCTGCACACCACAGTCCAACAACTGGGGAACCCACAGGACTCCTAGACCTCATCAGGTTTGTTGTTCACAGACTGATCAGGGCTTCTTGGAAAGGCAGGAGAGATAAAGAAGGAGGCAAGTGGGACAGTGCACTCCAGTAGTGAAAGAAGAAAAAAAATCAGTCCCCAGCTCCATCACCTCATTGAAACCACTTTTGGTTGCCTGTGGATTTCATTTGCTGTCTTTCACTGACATGAGTGGGAATTGCTGACCATTCAGCAATGACTGCAATCAGTATGAATGCTTGAATACATAGAAATTGCCCTAAATTCATGGCTGCATTTGTAAAACAAACAAATGAAACCGTTGTTACCTCTGCTTTCTTTCAAGTCTATGTCCTTTCTCCTTAAGGGGAATGTTTCTAAAATTGCCTCAGCGATTTAAAACCTCAGTGCCTGCTAAATGTCAACAGAAGGTGTGATTCCCACCTCAAACCTAATCTACATACGAATTTGATACAAGTGCAAAATTATTATTTAACATTAGCAAGAAACCCCATGTCTCTAGGGAAGAAAGATGATTCCTTTGTCACAAACTCAAAGCAATGTCTGTTTTGACAAAATGGTGGCAAAAAGTGAATCTGTATCTACTGCATCCACTGACTGTAGGTCAACAAGTGGAATCACACACTGCTTTTGGGAAGGGGTGTTCTGCCTGGGAGGCACCATGGAGGAAGGATGGAGGCACCCAGCAAAATCAAACTGGAGTCAAAGGTGAGGACACAATGAGGTCCTTCAGACCTGCACCTGGACCAAACCACCACCAGTATTACCCAGGTGTTACACAGTCTTGGTTCTTAGCATTGATGATTTAAAAAATCAGTTTTTTCTCTCTGAAGTTCAAGGAAGAACTTCTGGATCTTCCTTGTGATGGAATGTGGTGCCTTGACTCTGTGGGTGTTAGGAATAATTCCTTTAAATTACTTTAAATGCCACAAATGCAGGCATTGTTACAACCTAAACTCACTACAGCAGCAGAGATTTACTGTTCTCTTTGTAGAATCACAGAATTGTTTAGGTTGGAAAAGTCCTTTACATCACCAACAGCCATATTCACCACTACACCATGCCCCTAAATGCCACATCTACACACCCTTTAAATCCCTTTAGGGATGGAGACTCCACTGCTTCCTTGGGTAGCCTGTTCCAATGTGTGGCAACCCTTTCCGTGAAGAAATTTTTCCTAATATCCAATCTAAACCTCCCTGGCACAACTTGAGGTCCTTTCTTGTTCTCCTACTGCTTTTTATTTGGGATAAGAGACCAACTCCCACCTCAGTACAACCCTTTCAGATAGCTATAGAAAGCAATTAGGCTCCCCCTGAGCCTCCTGTTCTCTGGGCTAAACAACCCCAGTGAGTTTATTTCTAGCAATGTTTTCTTTGTCTTTCAGAAATCAGGAGGAGACAATACCACAAAACTATTTGAGATCCATGTGAACCTTGTTTATCCACTGTGGATTGGGATTTACATTCCAGGGGTATAATGAACCCAGAGATGCAAAGATGTGGGCGCACAACGTTATAAAACCCTTGAAGATTATCCCAGTCTCACTCAATAATGGAGCCTTTCCTTAATGACTCTGGCATGGATATGAGCTGTAGCCTTTAACAGAGCTCAATGCCAACAGAAACCAGCAACTCTGCCGAGGCTTTATCGTTTTCCTTCAGTGGAGGGGAAAGTGTTTATCTGGGAAGCGTTTCACATCACAGACAATAGGAAACTGTTCAGCTTTCCAGAAATAGGCTGGTGTGCAACTTCCAAGCTTCTCCAAGGAAAACCTTGGAACACTGGCCACGTATTTCCAGCAGGGATTTAATGTAAAGCAGGTAATGCCCCACATCCTTCATCCTGATTTATTCCTGTTTCACCCTCGTTTCAAAGTGCTGTGCTCAGCTCAAACACAACACGGGGCTCATCTCTGAACGTGCACTTTGATCACTGGGGACTCCAGATTGGTATCAGCCCTTCAAACATAAACGGGGATGTGCTGTCCTGACAGAGGAATTTCTGGGACTGCCTTTATTTTTGCAGGAGTAATTTGGAAATGTGAAGCTGGGATCATATGACAGGAGATGCAAATCTTGTTGCCAGACAGGGCACTGGGTACTAAAGCACTTGGAGCCTGTCTAAGACTTTGCTGCTGAAGTGCTACAGGTTAGCAGAAAAATCTTTCTACTCCTGACTTGCCTGGAAATCAATGGAAAAAGACTTCAGTGTGCACCTTCCCACAAATGAGAGCACCAAATTAGGTCTCTGCAAGCTGTCACCAGCAGAGAGGGGCACTATGGAAATGTGAACTGCTCTGATGTCCCATAAAGCAGTGGGAAGGGGAAATATCCCAAATTGAGTTCTTTTTTCAACTCTGTCTCCCTGTAGGATCAAATGTTTTCTTGCTTAAGTGACAAGTTACGAAGTTGGTGACTGTAAATTTACACTTAATTCTTGATGCTAATGAAAAATTCTGTACGATGGTGGGGCTACATGAGGCAGACAGATAGGAATAGTCAGGCCCACAGTGGCCACGAGAGGCTGAATGCTCCAGGTGCTTCTGCTGACCAACAGGAGCCCCAGACAGTGGCAGAAGATCCAGTTTTCACAAGCAGAACAACTCCATTCCATGTAGCTGCCTGCCTAAGCAAGAGGTCAATGGGGAGGCCCAGACAATTCAGTTTCTGCCAGACACTCCCTGTGCCCCAAACTTTCCAAATTTGCACCTATGAATCCCAAAACTGGATTACTGTGGTGGTGTGTTTTTAGCAATCACGATTGCAAGAAACTGTCTTTTCAGGAAGTTCTTCCATCGTATCACTTGACAGCCACAGTATCTACATCCTTCTACAGCACTGATCCATTTTTCTTCCCTCCTGTTTCTGTTCACAGGTCCATTTTTCATTCTCCCTGGAATGAAAAGCATTTGGGAGTGTAGGTAGAAAACCAAAATCTTTCAACACCCACTAATAGAAATTTGTTTTATTAATTAACTTTGTGGGAAGAAAAAAAAGAAGCAAAAGAGGGAGTTGATCCTCTGCTCTGAAATCATGAATCACTGTGGAAGAGAAACCATGTCCTCTGAGGCACCTGAGGCCACTTCAGACAGAATGAGTGACTGAGCTGCTTCCTTGCAAAGTCCTGAGTCATCAAACATGGCAGTTTAATCCCCAGGAAATGGGAAACACATTGGCATGATGTTCACTTGCATGGAGCATGAGGTCCAGAGAAGGGTGAAACTCCAAAGATTCTGGAGATCAGTTTAGCTTGTGGAAGGATTTTAAAACATAAATGTTTCTCTGAAGTATATCTGATCTGGATCTGGGTACTGTATTCCCAACACATGATTTCCTGGATGAATTAAACTCTTTAAAAACTTCACAGATTGCATATGAATTTACTCTGACTTCTCATAAAAATGATTCAATGATCATGACACAAAAATGCATTCTGGCTTCTAAGGTATTTACTGTGACAAGTGCTTCATAAATTCACCATCCTTAATTTACTGTTGTAAGAACTTGCTCTTTTGGGCATTCCTGCTCCTTCTACTAGCACCTAACTAGGAGGAGAGGTTGATATACATGGATCTCAGCCTGACTCTTCACCATGTTCTCCTAAAAGGACACCCACACAGTCATTTCAGAACCAAAGCTGGGCTGTGGCCAGCATGAAGTCACCTGGCTGAGATACCATAGATTGTTAAAAGTGAAACTATTTTGCACCGAAGTGGGCAAGAAATGACACAAAATCACACCCCATTTGTACATTAGAGCAACTTTCTACCTGTGGGGCCAATTTATAAAGGTTTCCGTAAATTCCACAGCTTGCCACAACAAGACCCACCCACAGAAGTCATTTGGCCATGCCACCAGTCACATAACAGTGTTCTGGAGGGTTTCTAACCCCCATTTAAACTCCAAAGAATGTCCTTATGAACACCTGATCACTCATGAAAGATGACACATGTACTTCTCAGCAAAATCCTCCGTAGAACACTGTATTCTTGATTGTTTTTTTCTGAGAGACTGTTATTGAAGGAACTTCTAGGGAAAGTGTCAGTGAGAAAAGTAATTCACTTCTTGTCTCTGTATTCCTTTTTTAGGAACTTGTGCATTGTAAAGAGCTCCCTGAAAGCTAAATTACTACACTCATGAAGCTCTATTGATTGCAGCACAGCCCACAGACCTCCTGCTGAAGGAGAAGAAGCCAGCTCTAGATGTGGAAAAGCTCTCTGTCCTAATGTGTGAGGTCTCTTTGCCTGACAACGTGATAGTGAAGGTAAGGGAAGTCGGCACTGCAAAGACAGAGTGACAGCAAACAGACCACAAACTTCCTTAGATAAACGACATCTTTCCAAGCACACAACACCACTTGATACCTTTGTGCCCCTGGAGCTGTTACAAAGTGCAGCTGCACTTCAGCCCAGATCGGTATCGCCCGGGGTGGAGGCCATCAATCCCCAGGACAAGAGCAGGCTGAATACACAAACAAAACCACACAACCTCACTGTTTCAGTACAATGCTGGGCAGGGGATGGGGCAGTTTTATCAAAGGTTTAAATGAGCCTGGTGATACATCTCACAAAATGACTACTCATCTAAAACTTGATTAGCCACTAAAACCAGCCAGACACCTCCTGCAAGCAAGCTGGGCCGGTTGTCTAAGACACCCATGAGCACTGCTCTGGAAGAATCAGTCTTTTCACTTTGACTATAGAAAGCATCTGCTCAACTGTGTGAACATACTCTGAGTGTTCCACCAGTTCCCTCATGGCTCCACACAACCAGAGATGGGAGAGGATCTGCAACCATCTCATATTAATGGTGACCCCTAAAAGCTACTGGCACTGATGGAAGCCAATGACTTCAGTGCAAGTTGGATCAGCTTTATCTCTAATAACTATAAACCAAAATTTTCATCTCATACTCACGACCTAAGGTGAAAAGATCTGTGTTAGAGTTGGCTGGAAGCAGAAAGAGGATGAAAAATCAGCTTCTCCTGTGGAAACAAGAACTCTGAAATTTGGCTAGGAAATAAGGTAAGAACTAGCTCTGAACTTCTGAAGTCTCCAAGGCTCTGTAAGTTTACTATTAGAGAGTTTATGGAGTATGAGATACAGATCTCCTAAAACTGATAGACTGCAGATCAGCAAAACTCTAGAAACCTTAGCACTGGCTTCAGGACAGCTCAGAGAGCAAGCTGCCCTTGAGCAAAAAGAAGCAAGCCCAGCTTTCCCCAGTGGCCCCATTCCCAAGGAACAGAATTGTATGGAATATGAAACAATTTTTTCAAAAGAAACCAGAATTTTTGCCAAGGATAAAATCTGATTATAGAGAAAGTGAATGTCCCACTGGGAGAACTAGTCAAGCATGAAATTCCTGAGAAGTTCTGTTCTGTATTCTTACTCCAACACCATGAATTATCTTGTTCTTTCCCAGATTTTTTTTGTAGCAAGTTGCTAAATTCCATTCTCTCAGAAGGTGTTCAGTGTCTAAAGGTGGCCTAAAGAACATGCAGATACACTGTCCCTAAGTAATGTGTTGCTCAGGAAGTGACAGGATAATTAAATTTCTATGGCTGAGAATTTGCAAGTTGACTTTGCTTCTCTACCATGTTTTGGAGACATTCTTCCACATTTTTCCCCCTAAGAGTTACTTTGGCTGGCTCAGACTTTGTGGCTGTAAGGTAGACACAGAGACAATTAAATTGCAAAGGGGGTATTTTGAAAGTCCATGGGAACATGAAAATGTAATGTGTATATTTTCACAGCTAAGTATTTGAAGCATTGAGTAGTCATATTCTCCAGTGTTAGATGAGGCAATAAATTTGCCAGTACATGCAGATGAACCCCATTTAATCCCTATATGCATCTTACTGTAAATGATGCTGTCAGAGAACTCCCCTAAATAATGGATATGCTATTCTTCTCAGAGAAGGGAGCTAGTGATGGGAGTATGATCCTCAGGCTCAGATCAAGTGGAAGATCTGAAGGTTTACAAGAGGTTTAAGAAGAACTGCTGCATCCCAATGGGAAGATTATTCCACCCACATAAAAAAAGAGTGCAGTTTCCCCTGTCTCAGAAGAAATGGGATTCAGAACCCACCTTTCTCAGTTTTTTCCTCAATTAACTCAGTTGTTTTCAATTAAATTGTCACAACTCTCGCAATACTTTTTTTTTCACTTGTGTATTTTCCAAATAAACTTTTACTTAGTTCACAACAACTTTAACACTCTCCCTAACACATCCCAAAAATTAACAGCTATGCAGAGTGGAGCAACCCTGACCAGCAGGCACCAGAAAGCTGAAGCTGTGTAGGCATCCCAAGGAAGTTGGCAACTGCTGGGAGATTCCTGAGGGCTCTGAGGGCATCCGTAATTTTCTGGTATCTACTGAACTGGGTTTACCAAACTGGAGCTGTGGGGAACGTTATGTCAAACATTTTCCCATTTCTCTCCATTCCTTTGAGAGGGTTAGGGATTCTGATGGAGTGAAATGGCTGCATCACTGTGTGGATGGAGAGAGCTTTCATCCCATGGGGAAGGAGAGAGCACTCCCAGGGGAGGAAAGACTTCCACCCTGAAACAACGAGCAGCAGATCCAGGGTCACACCTGTAGGGTGCTGTAGGAGAAGGGAGGGATGAAGCTCTTTGCTTCAGACAGAAGGATAGGAGTAAGTTACAACAGCAAAGACACGTTGCTTCAACTGGACCAGGAAGCTGCTAACATAAGGAGCAAGGGTAATTAATTTCTCCAGTACAGCTTTGAGAGTTTACAATAAACTCTCAAACTCTCAGACAAGCAGACATAAAAACTTGTGCTGAATTCTTTGATTAGTCCTGAATTCCCTGATCCTGAAGGAAGGCAGCACTGATCACATCCTCATAGAGAGCAGCCTGATGGAAATGAGCACTGCTGCAAGTTCTTCTGGCCAAGAGGACGGTGTGCAGCACGAAAGGGTTTGGCACGTGGCAGAAGGTCAGAGCTGATTCTGAGAACCCAGCAGCAATAGAGTCATCACGGACACAGGTGCTTCCTGGCTTGATCTTGCAGTTTGGCTGTTTCCAGTTAAATGTGAAGCAGCTGTGGCCCTTTATCTGCTCAAGTCACTGGAATCCATCTAAGGGGAAACTTTCTCCCATCCCCTCCTCTCTCCCAACCCCAAGCATGCAGCTCTGTTTTCTGAAGACAGAGAAGAGCACAGACAGCCAGTTGGCAGAACTCCAGAAAAAAAAAAGTTGCCTTTCTTATCTCAGGGCAAAGCAATGAGATATTGATTCAGCCACTAATTTTCCAATGCCTTTATCTGGGGACAAGGATGACAGCCAGCAAAATAAGAACCAAATATGAGCGCTGCTGTCACGCAAACAGATTCAGGACACTTTCCCTCAGGCAACAAAATGAACAAATTAAGCCAATGTGAGCATAAGTTCTCAAGTGTTTATGGCATTGTTCTGCACAATGAATACAACAGGGCTTCTTTTACAGAAAGGGATTGAGCTTTAAAGAAGGTGTTTTCAATAGTCAGCTGGTGGAATTCTGGAAGAGGCAAAGGAAGGTCAACACTAGGCCACCAGTCAGATCAACAGGAGGAGCCAGGAGATTTCAAAAAAACAGTCATTAAAGTTCCCAAATAACTCCACACCAGCTAAAAGTACTTTATATAAACTTTTCTTTGCCAGTTCACTTGTTCCGGAGCCATCAGACCCCTCCATGCATTGGCTATCTCTTCTAGCCAGACAAGATCTCACTTTATTTTTCCCCAGTACCTTTGGAAAGGGAGGATTTGGCTCAAATTTGTGCTTGTCACTAGACAACAGAAATGTGAGACTCTAGGTATTCAGTTTGGTTGGCTTAAAGAGCAGCCATTTCACAACCCATGCTTAGCATTTTGAGGAAGCCAACAATCTTCTGGCTTTACCCAGTCTGTATGGAACTGAAAAAATAAACAGCTTTGGTCTTTGTCCTGTTCCACTCTTCCCAAGGTTTTTCTTTTTTTTTATACATAGGAACAGTGCTACTTATTTTCTACAAAAGGAATTCTCTTATCCTTTCTAAAACTGAAATGGATGACAGAGTTCAAACATCATACCAGACTATACTCCACCTATTAATGGTAATGCTGCTGAATTATTGTTGAACAATAAGGATTAGACTATTAATCATGTCAATAATAGCAATAATCACAGTGTTCTAGGAAGAGAGATTAAAGAAAATAACTGTTTTCTGTTTTGGCAAGGCAGCCCTGGTAGTAAATAGGACATAGCATAAGTGTTTTGCTGAAGTTACTTTCATATAATGGGGCTTCTTACTTAACCTGAGAAAAATTGTCTGCAAATCACTGTCAAGGAATCATTGATATTCACCCAAAACCACCCTCAATTTTAATCTGATATACTTTCAAACATTCCTGTGTGCCAGCTCAAAGTGTTCCTCTTCATTCTTCTGCATACAGTCTGTCCACAACACTCCTCTTTTTGAATTCCCTTGGCCAAAACATAAGCATGCAGCTGCTTCGGTTTTTTTTCCAACCCTTGCATTTTTTCCATGTGCTGTCCACCCCCCTAAACTCTACATTAGAATCCAGCTGATCTTCCCTGAGCACTGTCCAATTTTTCAATTGTCAATGCCAGAATGCAACGCAGTGGATTTGATTCCCTTATACAACTTATTTGGAAGTAAAGCAGAAATGTCCCTTCTGGGCTTGAGCACAGGAGAGAAATATCTCTTCATGTATGGCTCCACAAGAATCAAGATGAAAACACCTGCACCTCTGTAACCAAAACAATTTGTGCTTTGCAAGCAGCTCAAAATTTATTGAGCTTCTATTTGTTTATTCTATGTATATATTTTGTTACTAGAGTCACTACAGCAAAATGGTTCCTCTTCTGGGCCTTCCAAACTGTTTTTATTTCATCTTTTAAAAAGAAAAGAGTAAAAAAAGGAAGGCTAGACAAAAATGAAAGGTTCCTTAAGACTCTCAATTACAGCAATGTGACAACACAACCTAAATATAAACAAAACAACTATTAAGTTGTTGTGCTATCAAGTTTTGTCATACTTTGTTTGGCTAGACTGCCTTTTGCAGCTTGCCCAGAAATCATAAAATGCAAGCTATTCTATAAAAAAGAGACAAAATGGTTTGAAGCAGCCTCCTCATTTCTAAGGGGGAGCCCCCAGCACTTCTGATAGCTACAGCCTCAGTTAGAGGACAAAGACATTACAGTCCCTGGTGTGGAGTTCTGAGAGGCTTTATTTCTTCTTAAGGCAGAAAGCTGTTTCCTGTGAATATATTTAAATGCTCTTTATTCACAATTTCTATAGTTTTCTGCTGTTTCTGCACTTTGAGTAGTTCAGTCTAGTGGCAACTCCGTACTTTTTTACCATGCAATTTATCTTTCTTTCTTTCTTCTCATCTAGAACTGGCAGATGTACCTTATCATCAGACCATAGGAAACTCACAGAGCATCCAATCCTTATGAGGTGCAACCACGTTGTCTCTCTTGACTCCACCCAGTATTCCTGTACAGTAGTTTACCCCTTAATAAAGTTTTGTACGTTCAATGTTCAGAGCAGAGCCCACTGAAATCAGAGTTCTAGTCCAGGCAAACCGGCCCAACACGATGCTCTGGAGCTGGGATCAGAAGTTACCCAGTGTGGGACCATTCAGCTGAGGACACACACATCCATCTAGGCAGAGTCCAAGCCCTCTTGCTTTCAGGTACGCTTCCCCCAGGGACTGAGAATTTTAGGGAAGACATCATGAACAGGAGACACTGCTGCCAAGGTAGGGGAATGTGCACACAGAGGTGCCCTGCTCTGCAAATAAGTCAACATTGAGCACTGGCTTTGATTCAAGGTTCCTGCCCAATCCTTTATTTCGAGTCTGTGATGATATATACAGACAAAGCCCAACACCAGAGAGCAGAGACTATTCTTGGACTTCCCTCACATGACTGCATCTTTAGTTCTTCTCAACGGCTTGCAACAGCCAATAAATTAATAGTTTCACAATTTCCAGTTGAAACACTTTTCATGGGAAGATGATACTTTCAGCTAAATGAAAATTGCTGAAGAAAGTGTCTGCCTCCCTGAGTGGAAAGTTTCTTCGTAAGAAACATAGGAATGGTACACCTCAGCTGTTTTCCTACAATTTGCTTGGTTTTTCTGTTTTTCTATTTTTTCTTTGGTTGGTTTTAGTCAAAAATTTCCAGCTCCAGCCTGTTACAGTGTTTACTGCTCTTGCCTGCACCATGTTGACTTTTCTCCTCCTGCCAAAGTGCTTCTTAAATCTCCTCTGAATATATGCTTTTCCTGGTGGTGTTTAACAGCCTTTTCTTCCTCTTTCCCCCATTGTTATTTAAGACGATGCTTTTATTGCTCAACAGATTCCAAGAAGCATTTAGGATAAATGCTCTGTCAAAGAACACTTATGTACAGTTGAGTCATATTATATTCTATATGAATCACTGCGGATGTTTCCCAAACAAGGTTAGATCAGCCAGATTTTCCAACTAGATTACACACAGCTTTTTCAGACATGGTCTACTACCTCTGCCATTAATCCTCCTCATTGAGACTCACCTGGGTTTTGGACCATGTCATGTCTGCCCACCAGGGACAGGAGCATGCTGCTAACACTTTCTCCTAATGAGGATAACAATCCTATGACAGAGTAGCCTTGGCTGAGTTTTATCTGCAGAATGTAGGGGAAAGGCTGATTTTGCAAAGCTGGATGGTCTCTCACCAGCCCTCATGGTTTTATTGTCTGTGATTTCTTCATACAGAGACCTCATTTAAATGGCCAGGAAAAAGAAAAGTCTACTGGACGAAGGAAGTCTGTTTCACCAGCTAAGGACAATTTTGTGCCATATTTTATTTAATACTAATGAAGATCGCCAAGAGCCTGTTGATCAGTCCCTTCTTGCCTGCTTCACTTGACCAGATAGATGGAGAAGCTCAGGGAATACTGAATTGCTCTCTACCTGCCCAAAACTCTTTCAAAGGTGCATCTGCTACATTAAATGTGGTCCTTCAGGAAAAACTGAAATCCCATCTGAAGAACAGCAGCCTGACAGAGAGGTCTGCAATGGAGAAGCAACAAAAACCCCATGGTGAGCAAAAGGAAAAACAGCTCTGGGGGGAAAAAATGGGCTGAATGAGATGTTTCTTTGAAGAAACCATAGCACTTCTGAGCTGGTATAATGAAGCAGCTGTGATATAAATGATGTCCCCAAGTGGAAAAAACCCACAAAAACACCAGCCATTCAGGCTCCATATGTTTCCAAACTCACACAATGGATGCTTTACAATGAACTTTTTGTCTGGAAATTGGGTGGGAAAGGGAGGTTCCTCACCCACCTCCTATACTAATGCAATAATCTTGCTTAGTCACAGAAAAAGGGAGAGAAAAAAGGAGAGAAAGTGATTAATAATCTGTGGGCAGCTGCTTACTTTCCAATTGGTTGTCCAGGAGGGGTGTGCTCCACTTCAAATCCTGCTTGTCTCAGTACATCAATCACAGTGTTGTTACCCAGGAAGTGACCTAAAATACAGGTAGAAAATAGCACTGTCAATCAAACTACTACTCTCACTCACTTGAGTTTCTCCTGTTGGAACAGCAGCTTTGGGAGGCAAGGGTACCAAAAACTAGACCAGAGGAAGGGACAGCATACAGCCCAAACACTTTCTTCTTCCATATTATTTATCCCTCCCTCCCCTCACAAGGCCAAGGGACTGGCTGGGTAATAGGAAACCTAGATGTGTTGCTAGTCTTGCCTCCCAATGTGGCCATTTTTAGTATGTACACTGATTAAATAAATTTCCAACATGAAGATCAGAATGATCCTGCAGTGGCAAAAGGGAATTACTAAGGCTTTGACTCATGAAACGGAACAACTTACAACCCTGACCATCACTGCTCATGGACATCAGCTAATGAAGAGACTCTGATGCTGCTGTACTGCATGTTCAGCACTTGTCTGATTAAAACCACAGTGATTCAGGAATTGCCTCATCAGCCATTCAGCCACCTGCACAGCAGGGCTGGGAGGAGCTGGGATGGTAACCTTATCTCTCCCAAAACATGAAGATTTAGTCCTGTAATTCAGGGCTCTTTGTTAGAAGTGTAAAGGTCACATTCCTATTCACAGAAGTAACAAAGAGCCCAGTAAGAATTGCAGTGTGTACAGGCCTTGAAAGAGTTTACTTAAGGGAGTCCCATATACTTGAAGTCTGAACCAAATCCCACCGGAGTCAATGGGAGCCCTCAATGGGCTTTGGGCACAGACTCAATAAGGCAGTGTAATCCAGCCAAAGCTTTCAACTTATTGTCAGAGACCCACACTGTTTGCAGGATGGGTTGGATATATAAAGTAAGGAAGCAAGAAGTCCATGAACAGGTTTATTAAAAACCACATAGCACTGCAAACTGTCTGCAACTGCAGCCATGACTGACACTGAGGAAGGACAGAACAATTCTCTTCTGTTACATCCATCAGCTTCCAGCTCTGTCAGGCTGGATGACCCCCATTTACACCCAGGTGACTGCATCTCACTGCCAGCCCTGAACAGACCGATTCACCAGGAATGTGCTCAAGCCTCCATGTGCTCTGTGCCCTGTGGCATCTTGGACCATGGAGCTCCACCACAGTGCTGGGTGTGAGAACTCACTCTCCTCTGGTTTGCTGCTGCTGCTTGGAGAGTGTGTGCTTGCCTCAAGCACAGTGAAAGTGTTTGCAGGAGATGTTTCTGACTGCCTGGCTCCCCAGCAGAGCCAAATGCTCTGCACTGAAAAAACCAAGGCAGGCAAGATGTGCCTGAGTCCCTCTGCACAGACACCGCTGTGTGAGGAGCTGGCGCAGCCACCAGCAGAGCCACCCCCGGGATTCCTCGCCCACACTGCACAAAGTCCTGGTGAATTTGAGAGCATTCAGCCCCCAGGATTTGCTCAGCCTGCATCCCTCTGCTCCCGCTGCCAACAAGGGTGCTAACTCGCCTCAGTTGTTGGAACGATGTAGCTGCATGGCTTTGAGTGCAACTTGCAAGTGCTGGTAAGAGCTTTTAGCCAAAAGACATTTCTTTAAATGATTAAATGTACATTTGCAGAGCCTTAGTGTGTTCCAGGATTCCTCCACTTCCTTTTAAGAAAACTCAAAATTTGATTTTCCCCTCACTAACTTACTTATAACAAAAGCCAAAGCAGCAAAGAACAGTCCCAAAAATGTGTTATACACCCTCACAGATTCAAGAAATGAGACATTTGTGAATGATTAACTAGATTTGATCATATCCTGTTTTTTTATGCAGTGGCCAAGGCAAACAAAGGTCCCCATTCTGTCACTGGCAAAGTGACACTGAGGAACCAAAGTCAAAGGTATCAGAGTCTGAGAGGTTTCCGAGTCCACTCTATTTTCCCTGAGCCAGAGTCTTAAATGCCAAAAGATTTCTTAATGTAAATAATTGTCCTGAATCCAGCAAATCTTTGACAACATGACAGCGCAAGAGAAACCAATTTTAACTCTTTCAAAGCCAGGGAAAAAAGTAACCGTGCAAAAGCTGTGACTCCTCATCCACACACAGCAGGTCCGTCAACAATGTCAGCTCCTCAGCAGAGCCTGCAAGTCCCTTCAGGTGGTGGATGAAGACCAAAAGGTGACACTTCCTGGACTTCCCATCCCTGCCCTCTGTGTGGATACCATGCTGAAAGCTGCCAACCCCTGGGACTGGTGATCTGCTGTACAGCATAGCAATAAAGCTTGTTCTTTTAATTTTGCCTTTTCTAACTGGAGGGGAGACCAGCTTCCATTAAAAATCCCTCAACTTCAAGTTCCCAAATAAATTAAAATCTTCATTACAAATTTCCATATGAACATCATGGTTATTTCATTGTATGTCTACAATCCAACACATACTAAAATATTTTCAATGCTCCAGTTCAACCAAGAGAACAGAAATAAAAAATCAAACCAAAATCCAACTTTGAGCAGACCCCCAAATAATTCTCCATTCCACATACATCAACAGAGCCTGAAACCCTAACAACTGCTAGGAAATGGCATGAGCAAGTCTTTGCAAAACTTAACCTTTAGACTCTGCTTAAAATTTACCCGTTTGTATTATCCCACATACATCTGGCTACAATACCACCCATATCACCACCAGCTTGCCCTGTTAGTACATCCTCTCCACCTGATTGAAGATTTCTAACTTCTACTTGTCTTAACTTCTCTGTCCAGTCAGAATTCACATATTGAGGTTGGTTTTGTATCCATCTGTTTATTTTACATCATAGTAACGCTGTTGTAGCCAACTCATGCACACAACAAGCAACTTGAAATCATGTTCTACTTTAGTGATTGAAAACATCAATTATGCATGCTCAGACCAGCAGTCTTTTCCACCCAGCACAGACATCTCCCAGCAGTGATCCATGTTATCCCATGGCAAGGAGTTCCTCAGGATCAGAGATGTGGAAGAGGAAGGTTTAAGGAAAAAGGTGGCAGTTGAGAGGTCCAGTGTAGGTAGGTAAGTGAAAAGCCAAAATATCTTTATGTCATTGCTGTGCTTCCAGGGTTAAAGAATTCCTGGAAGAATTCTCTTGGCCTGCCTCCTGCTATGAAGTCCATCATAATTATCCTTTCCAGTTTTAAAATCCAGCAAAATCTTCAATGTGAGAAATATCTTACATAAAATAACTCTCCCCTAGTCACCCACAACTTGAGATAAGGACTCACTTGTTAGATATTGACAACAACAAAATACTTTGACAGCTTATGGCATGTGATGGAAACAAAACAACCTGCATATTAAGAGACAGTTAAGCTCAGCATCAGTGAAAAAAACATCAAATCCCTGCCTCTGGCTGCTCATATGTGCAGAGTATGTAGTAACTGTCGTATATTTTATAACATTAGTGGATGTAATTTATATTTATAGATATAAAATAAATGAGCTTTATATATATATGCATGTGTGCATGTATGCTTCTGCTAAAATATTTTAAAATTTCTCTTCCTGGCCTAGGAAAAACCTCAAGAAAGTATAACTACTGAAAACTTAGTCCATCTAGAGACATATCAGACAGGTTTGAGAGGCAGGGGAATGATCTTGCATTTCCATCACTATTCCCTCTTCAGTCTAAACCTGAATAAACCATTCCTGGAGTATTAACCAAATTTATCTTGACAGCTGATGAAAACTGGATCCGAGAGGTCAGAACATCAGCTGCCTTGGGAAATCCGTGGAAGTGGAAAAGGAGAGAAAGCAGACATACAAGATTTTTTAGATAGGGACCTGAAGAGAAAGTCTGTACTTGGGAATGGAGATATGCAGAGCAGCCACCCCTAACAGTTTAAGATTTAAAAAACCCAGGTGTGGATGCAATCCTTCCACCCTCTGTGGGTAAGGAGATGCTCATGGGATTTGCTCGGGGACAAGACCCAGTGCTAAACACAGTGATTTTGTAGTTTGAACACAAACACAAACACAGTGGAGTGGTCAGTGTGGCTGCTGCACTTTAGAGGGGGTTTCTTACTAAATTTGATGAGGCCAAGATTATTCTCCTCTCACTCATGTCTTGTTTTTTTGAGACAAGGATATGGAGACAGTGGAGGAACACATTATACAGCATGGTTGCTAACATTAATCATAGACCTTCCATCCCTGGTTTGCATTTTATTTTTAATTAAGAGCTGTGCTCTGGACTACACAAAGCAGATCCATGGAATGTGTTTCCTTATCTCCCCAAGGTTTCATTTTTCACTAGAAGAAAGAAAGAAAGAATAAACCATCAATTAGGGTTTTTTAACTGAAAAATACGTAAAAAAATACGTGAAATATACGTGGTTTCCTTAAAGCACGCCCATGCACAAACACACTGCTGAAAGAATGCATTTTCTTCCCTTCTTAGTGGAATATCCTGAGGCAGAGAGAAAGACACTTCTCAGCCAGCTCTTGACAGCCATGTATTTTCTAATTGCCCACATAAACTAAAGCTCTCCTTTCCCATTTCAGACATCCTAGTGACCCTCATCAATAACCTAAGCATCAGGTTGCATCCTTCAAAAGTGAGATGAACTTGGGTGTTCCTACACAGAAAAATTATAACCATGTTTTGGTGACAGAAGCAGAAAAAATGTTTTAAAGCAAATGTTATGTACTTTATCTAGGTTTAGAGATCTACTACAAATTACTTTGTCTATTCCTTTCGAAATTCTTTGTTCCATGGCTTAGAAGGATAACAGGGTACAAAGGAGCAGGAGATAATTCCCTCACAAAGGACCTCCATTGCCAGAGCCTTTGAAGTTGTGCTAAAAAAGCCTTGCTAGCCCATTAGCTGACACACAGCAGAAATCTGAACTGTTTCCATGCACACTACAAGCAGAGCTATTTTCTGCACAATTAGTCATAAAAAGGGCCAATGTAAACTGTGTCGGGAGGTCTCAATTCTTTACATTCTCCACACAGTGAATCAGACATTATGTATAAGGTTTTGTTGCCATTTAGACCTTGGGCTGCTCTGCAATCAGGAGGCGGCAGCCTCTATTCCTCCTTCTCCCTCGATGCTGATTCTCAAGCCCCTTGGCAGCACCACAGTGTTTATGGTAGGAAGGCTTCACAGGAATTAGTGTAGGGAAAAATGCAAAGGGCTGAGAGCTGCCCCTTCACAGTCAGGGCAAATACTTCGTGGTTCCTTTGCTTGCTGCCTCCAAAACTGCATCTCCATTTCTCTTATTCTCACAATGGTCAAACTGAGTATTTTGGAAGCTGAATGGTGAATTTGTCAGGATGAGGCTGCAGTAAGGAGCTACAGCAAACACTCCAGGCAACGACTTCTATTTGAATTTGCTGATTTCTCCACTGTAGCATTCCAGTCTGACCCAGCAGTCTCTGGGTAACAGCAGGAATTCACTGTGAACCACATGCCATCCCCACATTACTCTCTCCTGACATGACAGATGTCCCAGACCCATGATGGGGAATTAGTTTTGTGGACAAATCCTCCAAATTTTTAATTCCCTTTCGCTCCTTGTCCAGCATCTTTCTTTGCTAATAAATAACATGCTCTAAAAACTGGAGGCTCTTCAGCCTTCCTCATGATGAGCCAGGTTTCAACCATTATCACTGCCAGACAATTGCTCCTCTTTGTTCTTGAACCACTTTCTTTCTTGAAATCTCACACTGGTGTTGAAGATGGTCTTGAGTAAGTATCCTGAAAGTACTTTGACAAGGAGCCAGTGCTGGATTTGTGCAGATCTTGCTTTTGCAAGTTGGGTCTAGAGTTATCTGTAAGATTCCCCCAGCCTGAGTACCCCTCTGATGTGAAATGTCTTATCAAGGAAGGAAATCAGGTAATGGATGAGGTGGGTGTTATGCAGCACCTAGACATGAGTAGGATGTTAGGACTGCCTGAATATTTTCAGTTTAATTTTACTGATAACAGGAACAAAATCCATGCTTGTGGGGATCCAACAGGGGAATTTTCTGGAAATGGCTTGAAGGACCCCAGTATACCCCAGTTAGTATGAAATAATGTGAGCCACACCATGCCAGAAGATGAGACATGCAGCCCTATCACACCAGACCAGATGTAACAAAAGCTTCCTAGAGGCTGCTATTCAGGTTTGAAATGAGCTCTGTGGGCTTTCCAAAGAGAAACGGTCTATCAAAGACCCCACCTTCCAGAAAAGTCTGTCACTCCAGGTTGCTGGCTTTTGCTCTGCTTCAGGACACGGTTTTGCACTTGAACATTGCAGCATTATGCAAAAAGCTGTGAAGGAGAGCTGGAGATGCAGGGAATGAGCTTTCCTCCTTCCCTGTTTGGCAGGAGTGTCCAAGCCCAAAGCATGCCTTAAAAAATACTTTGCACAAGCCACGTGCAATGGTCTTGTAAAGCAGGCTTTCATCACAGACTCCTTACATCATGCCACCCCTTCTCCAAGCAGATGGAGAAATCATTTTCCCTCTCGTTTGATGTTGTTATTCTGTGCAGTTGTGAGGAACTGACTCATAGCCACTTTTGGACAGTCACGGGAACCAGAGCAGTAACACATAAAAAGCCAAAGCGTGCAGCATTCCCAACGTCCAGCAATGCTCCCATGGCTCCCCTTCATTCTTTTCTTGCATGTAATCACCTCTCTCCCCTCTCACCCGAGTGCACTCACAGAACAGGCTCTGGAGAAAGGCCACACCGTAGCCAGAGGGAGAACAGAGCAATGAGGGGCCAAAAGTTGAGGGGGTTATTCCAGATTGACGCCAGGCTAATAGAGCACAGATTTGTGCTTCCCTGGGGTGTCTCTGAGATCTGCAGTGCAATTCTATACTTGGAGCATCTCAATCTGAAGGACAGACAGATTCCCACAGACTTGTATTTCCTTGCTGCCCCCAAGTATAATAAACTCCCCCCATGTCTCTTCGTCTCTGATCTTCCTTTCTGAGCAGCCCTCCTGTTAAGGATAAGGAGCTATTGTTGAGGCACTCAAATGTCACACCACGGAAATCCTTCTCCAGAAGCAGCCTGGAGTGCAATGCACAGTCCTCAACAGGCTCAGCATGAGGTGGGACAGAGTTTGCTAGTTTGGAACTGGCTCCTTGCTGGTTCCAGCCCTCTGTTTCCAGACTCAGTGCAGTGCCATAATGTGAGCTCAGCAACTCAGTTCTCTGCTGTCTTCGAAGTCTTGGAGCACTTTCCCTAGCAGACTTGCCCATAACATATGTGGTAAACAATAAAATGATTTTTTGGGGGGGGACAAGGAGGAATAAAAAAGCTCCACTTTCTTCCAAGTCTAAACCAGCTGTTTCACTTGGGTTAAGGAAAACAACACAAGCAAGAGCTGAAGTGAGGTCACCTCCCAAGCATCTCCTCTGGCCTCTGTCAGTTTGTAGCTGCCTCAGACAATTCCAAATGCAGTGACTGTTCTGTGCTAGTGCGTCTCACTGGAGAGGATGGCCCCTCCACAGACAAATTCATTCCAACATCTCAAATACCAGGTTTGGGAAGAACACGAGCCCTCTGTGCAAGTCTCTTTCCATCAACCATGTGAGCTCAAGGAGCTCCTTTAGCCTCAGTGTCTATCAGACACGGCATGGTGGCCCACCAAGCCACCCTGCTACTGCCCAGAAGCTCCTGAGCACTGCACACAGCCCATCCTTCTTCCCCATCATTCCCTTTTCTGCCCTATCCCCCACCTTTCTTGTCATGCCAGAGTTTGCACAGGACAGGGAGCTGTGTTGATCAGGGCTTTGGTTGGTTATGGGGCCATTTGGGCTACTTCATGTTCTTGCTTTACTTATGTGGCAATAGAGGAATTTTTCACAGAGAGAAGGTCCAACACAGGATGACTCTTTCAGTACATATTCTTAAGGAAAACATAGGATCCCCTGAGAGTCAAACAACAAAGCCTGAAGATTTGAAGTGTTCATTCTGTAAATGTTCTGATTGTGTGTGCTGGTATAAGCTGCACCAACTTACCAGGGCAAAAAATATGTAGGAGGAACACTATGTGAGTAGGACTGAAGGAGAAGTTTGATTTACTTTGTCCCCAGGTTTTAGTGTGAGTAAAGGAAAGACTTGCTGAGATACTGCATTTTCCCCTCTAGCAGAATGCCATGACTAGATTTTCTTTTTTCATTGTTTTTGTTTATTTTTTTTTTTAAGATGCACGGCCCCACTGAACCTTATTGTTGGGATTATACCTTTCTACACAAGGGTGGGACTGGAGGTGTGAGCAAATCATGCAGCTGTGGGACAGGGAACATGTCTCTGTGTCCCTCATGGGATCCTCTCCGATGGACAGGGTCAATGCACAAAATCTTGGGAACTTCATTATCCTTAACAATGCAGCAGAAGAAAAGGAGATGAGTCTGGGGAAAATCTAGAGAAAACCCAGCATCTCTAAAAGTCTTCCCAGGGTGCTGGAAGCATCTTTGGGACCATCAGATTCCCCAGGTGCAGACAGTCTGGTGTGAAATGTGCTTGTCTGAAGTCTCTTTGCCAGTTGTCCTCAACGCTTCAAGCAGTGAGGAAATTGGTGAGGAAATGCAGCCTCTTTTTTTACCAGGTGCCTTATTAGTGCATGCACAGCCTTGCTGAAGCAGACGACCCTCTCCCACCTGAAGCACACTTATCAGCTCTTTCCACGGAAGCTGCTGCTGGCCCCCTGGACAGCCAGCACAGGGCAAGCAGCCTCCGAGAGAAGTGTTTCATATCCCACCACAAATCCCCTGAGCCATCCCCAACCAGTCTGGAATGCACATGGACCTGCTTGCCAAAGCCAGGCAAAGGCCGGGGTAGGGGGAGAAATGGGATTCCCTAACTCCTGCCTTCTTTGTAAAGGAGGTAACTGTGAACACGGAACTAAAACACCTCTAGGACTTGGTGGAGTCTGAGCTCAGGGCCTTGGAAAGCTCCTCAGTCAGGAAAACAGCTTTCTGCAAGCAGAGTATCTCACTGAACTTGTGGAGGCATCTCTGAGGCCCAGAAAGGACCAGATCTTGTGGGACCTCAGCCATTCTCAGCACACAGCCAGTGTTATAAAATGCAGCACCTTTGTTTGACTTTGACAAAGGCTTCTGGCAGGTAATAAGGATGTACTTAATGGGTTCTTATAGGAAATAAATAGGGGTGAGGGCCATGGCCTATCATTGCAGGCTCAGTAGTGAGCTGGACTGTTCAGTCTGTCCTTTTTTGGCCTCACGGATGCATTTGGCTCCTACAATATACTGTGTCCACAATGTAATCAAGCCTGGTGTGAAACAGCACTTCACTGTGTTTGCTTTGAACCTGCTTCCCCCAGTTCCTCTAGTTTGCACAAGACAGCTCTAAACTGAACTAAACAAAACTGTAATCTTGCTCCAGTGTGAGATCAAACCATTCCAGGGAAGTTAGTTGGGGGCAATGTCTGTAGAATCTGTGAAATAACTTCAAAAGACTACAAGATGAGCTGTCATTTTCTGTTTGAAAAGCAGTTTGAAAACCACAAATCAAAGCTCCCAGTTGGCAGGACACGGATCCTTGCTTGTTCTTTCTGGTTTTGACCTCTCAGTCAATTATTCTACAGACTACACTGCTTTCTTCATCTATTCCAGGAGCCACTTTCTGGTGGTTTATTTGGATTGTGGATATCTCATAAGTGAAAAACGCGGTGATGCCTTAGCACAAAACACAGTGATTCCTCAGCAAATTGCCAGCCCCCTGGAGTTTATGGACACAGGACAAACTCTGTGCTGGAGCAGAGAGCACTGATGCTTTCCACCCCGTGGATACAGAAAAACAGAAACCATTTCACCAGACGTTTTTTAAAAAGGGAACTCGTAAAGGAAACCAAAACTGAGCCTCCTTAGTCAGGACTTTTTTTATCTATTAGAAAACTTCACATTGTTAAGACTCTCTGTGGTTTGTGCTTTTCCCAGGAAAATCCAGCTGGCCACTGGATGTCACTGTTGTTGCAGAAAAACACCGCCAGAAGTTCACAAATGAGGCTGTGAATAAGGTGGGTGTCACCCCAATCTGGAAATGGCCTTTTCTTCAGTGCTGGTAGCCCCTGGAGGCTGCCCAGCCACTGCAACACCTGGAGGCAGGGCACCCTCGATGGTCTCCATCAGCAGCTGAGGGCAAGTCCTCCAGGAAGCTCATGGACCCTGATTAATTCACCTGTGCCCAGGTGCGTGTCTCCTCCTCTTGCTGGATCCCCTCTGGTTTTGCTCAGCCTTGTCCCTGCTGAGCACAACAAACCCGACCTGGTCTCCAGTTTGGACTCAACCCTTTCTTTTCTGCCATACAGAGGAGCACACTGCAGCAGGCACGATTCCAAGCTTGTCCTTGATCACGGATTAAAAGCAATTACATGTAGGGCTGCTCTGTGGTTTTAGCTGGCGCTGCTCTAAAGGCAGCTCGGCACAGCTGCACCACTTGCAAGGTCTGAGCTAATTGCTCCATCGAAAACTGCTTTGTGCTACGTAGATCATTTGCCACCCCAAAAGCTACACCAGGCATCTCCAAATCCATTCAACCACACAGAGGAAACCTGCCCTAAAAGACCATCCTCAGCCTCATAATTCAGCTAAGGATTCCTCTGCAGCATCATAGTGAGCCTCGCCAGTGCAGGCAAGGGGCTTTTTCAAGGAGTGCTTTGAGGCCCTAGGCTGAGATCCTTCCCACAGAGGGAAAGCAGGAGAAATAAGCCCCAGGAGCCCACAAAACACTCTCAGATTGGAGTCAGATGCTGCTGTGGCATTCCAGGAGGTGCAAACTGGTACTTGCTTCCCACCTTACACTCCAAGTCCAAGGCTTGCTGCTTGATTCATGCCTGTCCTGACCTCGGGAAGCAAATCCCCAGAACAGGGCAGATCAAACCAACAAACGCTTGCCCCTGAGGAGAAAAGGAAGGCAGGAACACACTACAGACATTTGTGAAGCTGCTGAATATGGTATTACAAGACCCTGAGATACATGTGGTGTGGGAAGAGATCTGGAGCACCTACATCTGGAGCTCTGTCTCCTTTGAAATGCAAAGCCTGCCAAAGATGTGGAATAATAAAAAACTGGGTTAGAAAGTACCCATTTTAGTGCATCTAAATGTCATAAACCAGGATCAGCTGTGCCAGGGCATGACAGATCTGATCAGCTTTGACACTAAGGTGTTGGTATAAATAAGAAAAAGGACCTCCAGAGGACACTGAGGAGATTCCACGGCTGTGTATTTTCTTAATTATTTTTCTTTCTTTAAAAGCAAAACAGAAGAAAGAAATTCTTTGTGAAGGACAGAAAGTCCTTTGGCTAAAGGTCCTGTGGTGGAAGGACAGGGAGTTTCCAGCCAGCAATGGCAAATGCTCTACCAGAAAGGTCAGTAAATCTTACCTGTCAGAGAGACCATCTGTGTAGTGGGAAAAGAACAGAACATAGTCCTGCAGTATTTAGAGATTCTCAGCTGCAAAGGTGCTGTATAAATGCCTATCACAACCCAGCAGTGATGAGCTTCACCCTGCAAATACTTCCATTTGTAAGCTACTCTGGGTATGCAAAGGGTTGTATCAAGCCCCCACATCCCGATGGACAAAGGGTACCTTGCTCACAAATTTAAAATTTAATTGACTAAAAGTCTTGGAAAGCTGTATTCCTCAAGTACTAACTCGTATATGCTATGTCTATGGAGAAGTTCTTATTACAAATTTATTCCCTATTTGACTATCAAATGTGTCTCTACATTCCACTCATTACTAGTTATTTTTGTGAGTTTCACCCACACAGATCTATTCTCAGCCACATGGCCAAACATCCTGACTAATTTCAATTTAGGGTTTTTTTCTGTATAAATACACAGAATTTCTATATACACCCATGTTTTGAGCAAGGAGAAATATTTGATTTGAGTCCCCACTGCAGCACTCTGGTTTTACACTGGTATAAACAGCAGTGGTTTCCACTGTTATCTCCCGCTGCCCAGCTGTTAACACTGGGGAAAAGGAGCAACAATGAAAGCAAGCACAATTTATCTGAACATCCCCTCATAATACTGGCCCAGGGAGCAGACTTCTAGTGAAACCAAAAAGAGGGAGATACAATGCTCCTGTGAAGTTTTCCTGACACAGCTGTCCACTCTGACACATGGTCACATTCAAAAGCTGAGTAAGTTATTATGGAAGTTCAGAAACCTCAAATATACACAACAGATTTTGAAAAACATTGTGGTTGTGTGGGTTTGAGCGTGCTTGAGGAACATGTCAAAATCCAAACAAACAATCCCCGCCTTCACCCCTTTCTGTTAACACACGAGTGTGTGAGCACATCACCAAGCTTGCAATTTGTAGCTCTGTTATTCACAGCCTTCATTAAAGAATAACAGCCCCTGTTTGAGTATCACGAGGCAAAATTGTTCGCACATGTGGACCAAACAGACACACCAAGGCTGCACCCTTATGGTTTCTGAGTGACAAGCTTAATAAGATTACGCTTGATCATTCTCTTAATAAAGCTGGATGACATTCAAGCAAAGCCTGGGGTTTTTTTTTAATGGTACATTAAGGGAACCCAGAGTTTGGCACAGCTGGAGGCCTGAACCATCGAACAAAACTTGGCACTGCCAGCATTCCCTTACGATCTCAGACCTCACATAATGAATATTTATATCTATATATACAGACACACACATATATTAAATACCTATCATTAGCTGGTCAAGGTCAGTGCTCTGGGTAACAGAGCTGGATGTAATATCAAGAATGATGATGGCTCATTTTTTTTTCCTTGTGTTATGAATCACACAAATTAAGCAACCCACAGTTTATGGAGTCTGCAAGATGATGGACTGCTTTTAAACCACACATACCGAAGGGAAGGAGAACAACTCCAAGAAATTACAAAAGCAAAAGAGAAGTGTCATCGCCTTACTGTTTAAACCTGAACACAGCAGAACACGGAGACTCCTGCTTAACTTTAATAACACCAGCAGCCTCAGCCAGCTCCAGGGAAGCAGTCATTTGCTTGAGATAAGTCAGGGCTCGTGCGTTTTGACGCTTTATGGGTTAGAAGCTAAATAGTGTTAGCTGAGTCACACTGATTTAAACCATCACTGCAACTGGCCTGAAGATTACAAAAGACAGTTCATGAAGGAATCACTCAGAGGAAGAGGAATTACTGAATTTTCATTGGGGAAATATATATATATATAAAAGAAAAATAATCCCTCCCCAACTAAGACTTTACTTTTGAAAAAGGAAAACTTCCTTAAGGACAAACTGAACATTCCCATCTTCTCTTTCCCTCATCTCTGTTGGCCCTCAAAGCTGAGTGTCTGTGTATTAAGTACCAGCTCTACAGAGAAATCAGTGGGCCTCAGGATTAAACAGAGAGTTCATGGTGGAGCTGGTATCTAGATGTACATGGGTGGTGGATGATTTAGACTCTGTAATTTATCTGCCAAAAGAAATCGGTTTTTTGATAGCCAAAATAGTTCCCAAATTACATAAACTGAGGAATGCTGATGAGGAATTTAAGAGTGCTGGAATACTGTCCTTTGCTGTTTCCAAAACAACAAAAAAAAAAATTTTAAAAATCAGTTTTATTTCAAAGCGTGCAGCAATGATTTACTGAAATGGAATATGCGTACATTTAATTTCAAAAAGAACACAAACATGGACATTAAATTAAACACTTTGCAGAGCCTGAATTTTCTTCCAGGCTTTTGTTTTGGTGAGAAAATAAAAACGTTTTTGTTCGGCATTTACCCAATACAACTTTTCCTTCAATCATCTGGTTCAGCCGACAAAACAAGACATAAATCATTACCACTGCTCTAGACTGAGTCCAGGTCTTGTTAATGTGGATGTATTCCTGATCCTCAGCATCCCTCTTTTTCTTGAGATCTACGTGCAGTACCTTAAAGCCTGAACATGGTGGTGGGACCTTCCCTGGCTGTTAAAGTTATATCCACAGACAAGAGGTTCAGAGCCAAAATACCTTTTTGCAGAGTCCCATCTTCTTCCCTTAAGGTCTGTAATGAGACTCCCACTGAATCCAAGGGAGCTGATTAGAAATTTATGTTACAGAAAAGTACGTGAGGAAACTGTGCTTCCTTCTGTCTTCAACTCATGGCATTCAGTGTACTCCTGGGCCTGCAAACCTGTCCAGTCTAGCTCTTTACTTTCATTTACAAAGCTTAAAAGTTTCTCTTTGTGTGCCACCTGATCAGAAGCTCACTGAAATCAATGAAAAGTGCCTAGGAGGCATCTCCTGTGCAATCTGGGATCCTTACTTCCAGTTGGTTTGAAGACACCAGAGCACTGAGCACACACAATTACAGGGGAGCAGAATGTGAACAGCAGACAGGATCCTCTTGACTAAAGAGAGGCCCATGTTAATAAGTACAAGCACCAAGAGAATGTGCCTTCTTGAAGGAATCCAGCCCATAATTATCCAGTTAAATAATTATCTGCTCCTTTCACTGGATGAAATTGAGATAACCCTGACAGAATTAAAAATGCATTGTTGGCCCTATTGGCATTTTTGTGCCCAAACCCTGCAGAACTTTTTATTCTACTGAACTCCACCTATGAAGCTCTCACACTATATTTTGGCTGACTGTTCTGGGCTATTATATAAGCCCTTTGGCACTGGCCTATCCCAGATTTCTCCCAACCTCCACAGTTTTTGTCACAGCCAAGTTTCTGCAGGAAACAAACCACTTTTCATTGAGGCCAATTAGCTCAAGAACGTCAAAAGAAAAAAAAAAATCAAAAGGCTTTGGGTCAGTGACAAGAGCAATAGACAGGCCAAAAAAATGAAAGGGACTCGTTCTGAAAATGTTTTTGACTATGTCAGAGCCAATTCCCAATGGAGTGAAACAAGAAAAACATTCCTTGAGAGATTCGAGATCTGTCATGAATTCCCGAGGCACATTAAGAAGTCTCACTCTCCCCTCTCTCTCTCATTCCTTTTTGAGGTACATCATGGGGCTCCAGAAGGAGGATGATAAGTCTGTACATTACCTACCCATTATCATACAGAGGATGATACGAGATCTGTACAGTGGTCCCAGACATTTGAAGTCATAATGAACCAAGGGTTAGGGAATCCTACAATAATGTTCCACAGTTTCTCATATTTTTTGGGGAAAAAACAATAGAAATCAATATTCTATTTCATAACATTTTCTTTGTGGATGAGATACTGGAACTCTTTTTCTCAATAAACACTCACTTGGATTCCTTGCAAAGTGACTGGTTTGTGCCCCTGCTGCTCCATCCTTAAAAGAAGCATAATCCATTTTCCTCCCAGAAGGACATATTTGTCCCATTATGTGCCTACATGTTGATAAATTTGGTGATGTCTGAACTTTGGAATGAACTTCAGAATACTGCAACCTCTGTCTTTCCCACCATCACCACAATGCTCATCACTTACTCCACATCCAGGGTGAGGAGCCCCACCAGAGCAGCAGACATCTCTTTTTCCCAGACTTGGAGACATCAGACTCACAGACTTGTCAGTATTAGAACCTAGGCTCACCTTTCAAGTTGTTTGAAGTATGAATTCAAAGGATTACTGAATATCAGTCTTAGAAGGCATAAGGCTTCTATAGGGGGGAAAAACATCACTGGTTTCCAGCTGAGCTTTATTTAATGACAGACTTTGCACTTCCTAATCTGTTTGGAAAATAAATGCCACATGGCATCTTAATATACTGAGCAAAGGACAGTCACACTCTCAGCAAATAATTCACAATAACATCTTTTGGGTTAGATTTTATGACGCTCTTTGTAGGACAATGCCACAAGTTGGTCTTGAGTATTTCACCATGAGAACAAAATATTCCTCCTGACATCTAGCTCTGTGTTCATGGATTCATTTTTTCTGATGATTAATTCTGAGTTCATGTAGAGTGTGTTCAAGATTACACGGATTCATATTCAGTTGACCATATCTGAGAGGATTATTTTAGTGTGCCCCATTTTATGGCCCATGAAACATGATCCCTCTTGTCTCTCCATGTCTCTCACTCTGCCAGCAGTATTATTCTAACAACCAGTGCTGGGAACTTGTATTATCAGCATAAAAGCAGAAAACAGCTATTTTTCTCTATGAAAATCAGCTCTCCTTCAGCCCCTTACACTTGTTCTGCTCTCCGTGCTGAGAGCCAAGCAGAAGACATCAAAATATCAAAATGTTTTGAAGAAAACGCCCTTAAGAATTAATCTACATTTTCAGGTTTGATCAGTTTTGGTGCATCTAGCACATATTCCTGCTGTTACCAAGGACACTAACCTGAACAAGATGAAGCACAGTGGGAATGCCCTGATGCCACCTGAAGCCACTGCTTGTGCCTCTGGAAAGCTGTGACACACATGGATTACACTGGAAGGTGTTTCCATCTCTACCCAAGAGACTGGTGCTGGCAGCTCAGTGCTGATCCTGGCAGCCAGCAGGCAGATGTGCTGTCTAATAGTTTTGGCAACTTGTGACTGTCTTTCCTATCGTGGCATCATTATCTTGAGCTGACTGCCAGCTGGCCTGAGCGGTGCTGGATACATGAAACACAGAGAAGCTTTCAACTGACAACACCCTGTAAATTATACATAGCACTGTTGTTTCATGTGCAACCCCCAAAGATCTCAGAGCAATTTAAGGACAGAAATCAGGTCCAAAGCTGTGACCCTTACTTAACAAGTGTGAGCTAATTAGAAAGCTGTCCCATCGAAATAAGCAGAGTTCCTCGAAGAAGTCTGCTTAATGCGCAGCTGCACAATTTAAAAAATGAAAATAAAAGGATTACTTAACTGGGGTTGTTTCTCAAAGCCACAGTTCTACTATATCCCCTTGGTGCTGTACCAAAGCAACAGAAACATGGAACATTCCTATTCAAGAAAACCCCATTCTTGGTCAGTAACACAGTTACTTTGGGACTGACAAATAATCGTTTCTCCAGATCTTCAGGCAACCTACAACGCACTTATGTTTTGGTAAGTGGCCTAAGTTCCCACAACTCAATAGCTGAACCAGAACTTCTGCTGCACACAACCTCGCCTGAACCACCAGGCAACACAACTTGCTCATCAGAAAGAGAAGGATTTGAACTAAAACCTTTTAAGTAAAATCCCTGCAGCAATGAGCTGTAGTAAGCTACTGTAGTTCAGTATCATTACTGCTGTGACCAGAGCTGCGGGGATTTTCTGTTGGTATTATCACGCATCCCTTCCCTCACGTGTCACTGAGCCTGCTCGCAGAAAGCAGAGGTTACATACACCGTTCTATTGGAACACAGAGTGCCTTTCACAGCCCCTCAGTAGTTTTATTTTCCTTTGACTGATGCTGTCAGCACGTTATCTGAAGTCTGCCTCGAGAGCAAGGGCTCGGTGAGAGTGTTTGCATTGCACTTGTGCGTTACGCTACACCCTGCTCGGGCACCCTCTGCCCATCACTCACCGAGCCCACTTTCTGATCACTTGACTGCCATTTGGACAAAGCCCAATCCCAGCCCTCTCCGAGCACACAACACAGTCAAAGAAGGAAAGATGTTTTTTTTCAGTTCAGTTTTCAGCTAAAAGTCAATGAGTTGTGTGATTATTGCTCTTTTTTTCTGAAAATAGAGTTTTTCTGTAAATACTATGCTTGCGGGAAAGACCAGAACTCACTTTTCTTTCTCACTGTTTTCAGGGAACTGCAATATCCAGCCCGCAGAATGCTTCTTTTGCAGATGAAGATAGGAGTGAGACTATCTTCCAGCAACTAATAAATACAACACATACCCTTTTATCAAAAGATCCTGAGTACAGTATTGCTGTGCAGTAGCAAATCAAGCTTCCTTTTTGTTCTTGTCACTGAACATTATTCCTATAGTTGATATATTCAAGGAATTCCTTAGCTGATCACAGAAAACAAAGCACACCTTAACGTTGACTAGCTGACAGTCCATGGCAGTGAGCAGCAAGGAGTACTCTGTGCATCTGGAATCACACTGGAAATGCATCTCATCCAGTTTTCCAGGAAAGAATTTGGCCAGGACATCAGAGTACAGAGAACATCTTTGCTAAGTGTGCTACTGGAGCATTACTCACAGCAGCTCCTGCCCAAGGCTTGTGAGTCACCACCAGAGAGAGGAGGGACCTCACCGTCCCCTGACAGCACACGGGGGGACAGCCAGTGCAGATGTACAAGGTAAAGAATTACTCCTGAGCTGCCAAAAGCTCCACCAGCACTTGATTTTCCCTGCCATGGCTTGCTTCCATCTGTGGCTTCTGCCAACTGAGAGCAGTTAATGAACAGCATGAAAGAGATTTGCCAGTCCATGGCACTGGAGTGGCAGAAGTGAGACCTAAGGACAGGACTGCCACAACAAGGCTTGGTCTCCTATCCATTGCTGAGCTCTTTTTCTGTAACACTGCTTTGCTTTGTTCAGCAACCAATACTCGGGTCCTGAAAACGAATAATACTAACAATTCCACATCCACACAAATGCAGATGTACTGTACACACAGATACTAAAAGCATGTATATATTTTCCTGTAGAGGAAATATGGTATTTATGCTTTATAAGATGAACAAGGAGAAGAGAAAACCAAGAATTCTGGGCTATTGCCCAAACCACACAGCTTTGAAATCAGCGGTGCATTGAAAAAAAAAAACCACAACAAAAAACCCTACGCTTCCTTCCAAGGAAAGTGTCTAAGTTTTCCAATTTGTTTACGACTGATGTCTACCCACAGGAGACTAAATTCCGGGCTGGATGAGACTGGACTGGCATACAACACCAAAAACCTCTCCTTCCTGAACTGGGGAACAATATCTTAAGTGTTTCTACATGGAGGCAGACCTGGTGTTGCAGAACATTTTCTTCAAACTGCTCTATCTGCTTTTAATTTCCAATGAATCAGCAAACACATCTGTAGGCTACTACTCTTCCAGACCAATGCTCTTTATTTTTTTATTCTCAGAACTCATCTCTCTTTTCCTGACACCTGCTTACTGCTCCCTCTGAAATACAGTCCAGAAGTACTGAAGTACTCAGAAGTATTCAAGTTTCTTTCTCTGGAAGTCTCTTCTTAGCGCTGACTTTAATTAAATTGTATTATATGTGATGTAGAAACAAGTGAAGTTAAAAATCTAGTAATTAAGGTAACTTGACTCTCTAACAGGGAAAGACAGGATCTACAGCAATCTCCAAATGCTGAATGTAGGTGAAGAATGTGATACAGTTCTGCACAGAAACAACATCCAGATGATGCAAATACAACTGCAATATATCTCTAATTGCCCCACTCTTGAAGTAGTATCTAACTCTAAGAGTCTGTACTAGTATTTAGTGTCATTTCTCTGGAAAGCTCAGTTATTGTCTACCACAATGGAAAAAATCCTTAGTATCAGCTACATCTTTGCTCAGCTTTGAGCCAAGGAATCACTTTGGTGAATCCTCCCTAAGTCCCAGATCTGTCGAGGTATTGAGAATAGACCTAAATTGCAAACACTATCAATTCCCACTTCCAGACTCCAGGCGCCTACCCAGAGGCTGGGTTTGGAAAAAAGCCTGGTCTGTACCCCAGGAGCTCTGAGGGAACATCACCTATTTCTCACATCCCACTGCTGGTTTCAACTTAAACGCATCAGGGAGTTGTTTTTCCTCTGAGCCAACACCACAGGTGTGCTGGGGTGTCAGGGCAGACACCAACACCTGCTAATGGCTTGTTCTTTCACCTGGGTTTGGCTGATGATGCTACTGCAAACTCTTCTTTGGTCTGGATGCCATGGCCAGGCTGCATCTGAAGAAATGACCTGGCCTTTCACTGGCCAGTCCTTGCTGGGGTCATTGCCCAAGGCCTTGCAACCCCTCAGATCAGAGTTGGGACTTGCTGATGGGGAGGTCTCCATAGCAGGACAGCAGCATTGTAGCTCCCTGCCACCCTCCTTAATGCAGTCTCCAAACATTACTGTGTCATTCATGTTATTTTTTTTTTTTTACAGCAGAAGAGGGAATTGAACAATCCCCATTTACCCAAAGCATAAAGAAGCTAAAAACTTGGCCCAGGACCAACAGGTGGCCAGTAGCAGAGCAGGAGTAGGAATACAGCTCTCCTGAGACTGATGTCCTGAGCTCTCAGAGGATGCTCTGCACGTTCAGATGAAGCATGGCCTGATAACATTATGTATGACCATTTCCCTGCTTAGGTTGGGGCCTTTCATCTCCGAGACTTCACAGCTCTCGCTGTCCTGTGTTTAACCTTGAGCTAAGCAGATAATTTATGACCACACCAATTCCAAAAAAGAAAAGGAAAAGCTGCAGTACTATATTTGAAGTGAAGTCTGGCAAGGCGTCCTGCTCTCTCTCCACAAGTACTTTATGGCAAAGCCTGAAACGGTTTCCCGGGATGTCGTATATCTGGCATGAATCCCTGCCAGGCAAAAATCTTGTCTTGTTTAATTAGCTCTCACAAATTTTCACCATCCAGCTTTCTCACTGAGGTCTGAACCACAGCTCCTGCTGTCCAGACACCATGGGGAGCGAGACACCACGTCCAAGGCCACTGCTGGTGGCCCGGCTGTGAAAACGCCTGATGGAAACTCATCTCATTAAACTTTCGAAAGATGGATGCTCTGGCATTGGACCAGCTCCGAGCTCTCAGCTGGAGTTTCTGCTGGCCTCCAACTCTCTCTTTGTAATATTTTAGGGTTTGCCTGCTGGAAAATGACTTGTAAGAATGTTCTCTAGTGCCAGTGTTTGGAAGCAGAGCTGTTTCCAGCATTCCCGAATCCTGGGATGCTCAGAGCTGATGTGCTGACTCAGATCACTCGAGACAAGCAAGTTAGTGAAAAGTTCAATCCAGTGGTAATGAGATCTGGTGGAATTAGACATGTGTATGATTTATTCTGTGTTTTGTAATCAGTGTAGAGTGTTAATGTCATCCATTTGCTCCCAAACCTCGGCTTGGAAAAGAGCAAGGCTAGTCAAAGCAAATGGCTCCAAACCTTCTAATGTCAGCCTCTTTTCTTTCTGAAATGAGTGGTTCCAGATCTCTGCAGAGTTGCCTGGCAATTTAATCCTATCCTCTCAATTAGTATTTCTTATTCATATTGATTATTAATTGGTTCAGTCACATGATGCTTCCCAGCTCCCTGCTAGAGAGACTGACATCCTTTATCGGGCATATCAGCCAAACTTAACCCAACAGATGTTGAGATGAAAGCCATGATCAGGAAATATGGACATCTTGTGAAAAATTCACCAAGTTCCAAGGGTTTTGAAGATTCACTGACAGTAAATGATAGGATTTGGTGGATCCAAAAATCATCAGGGTTTTCCAGGGCCCCCTGCCTTCTCAGTTGCCTTCTGCACATCGCAGAATTTTCCCCAGTAATACCTGGAAAACACGTTCTTGTCTCCTGAGCTCTGTGGTCTCCATTACATAGCTTTTTCAAGGCCCAATCTGTCATATTTATAACCCAGAGAGAATATGTGATGGAGCAAGAAAGCTTATGGCTGTGGTAAGCTGGAAAGCCCTCTGGCACACAGCAAAACACCGGAGGAGTAACACAACACCAGGGCTTGCCACAAGCGTACAAGGAGCTGGATGTGACTGTGCATCAGGGAGTGGAGACTTTGTTTTGTTTCCTGCAACTCAATTGGAACAAGAGATCTTCAAAAGACATCTTCTTTCCCTTCAGTTTTCACAGCAAGGCAAAGTTAACGCTGAATGACAATCTCTCCAACTACTCAACAGGCTTGTCTTCTCCATCAAGGCAAAGATTTGGGGCTTCTGAGGTGATTTATCTTATTTCTTTAACCAAATGCTACATATTATGCCCCAGTTTTTGATACAAACACTTATTTTTCCCCCATACTGCTTGAGATCAAGCAGGAATCTTGCCTTGCTCCTGCCTGTACTGTTAGATATTTCCCTTGGATTTTTTTTTTTTCAAACCATGTCCAGCACTTTCATAGGAAAAGAACGACTGCAAAAAATCCATTAGCATGGTTTGGCCAGAGTCCAAAATTTCAGCTACCAAGAATGTTAAATCCTCCATCTGTTTGCTAGTTAGATAATGTTACCTTTGAGCTTTCCTTTGGCTGCTAAAGACACTTTATCTGCCTTAAATGTTGCAGAAAATTACACTTCAGGTCAAAGCCTGTGTGCCATTAAATAAGGTGGGGGAGGGAAAGGTTCTTGCTATAAATTTCCACCTTTAGTTCCTCCTAGCTCTTGGTACACTCAGACACAGAGGAGTCCCGAGCTGAGCATAATCATACTAATGACCTGGGTAATTGATGGTGAATGATGGATATGTTGAGCTAGACTCTAATCCACTCTTAAATATTTGCTTGACTTTTTAAAAATCAAGGGAATACCCCAAAGGGAAGGAAGTCCTTTCACACAGGAGAAGCTAAGCAGCCACGGTGTGCTCAAGCGAACATTTGGCTAAGACATTACCTTGTGCCTCAGCTGGGGATGCAGCCTGGGCAGCCAGGCCCAGCTTGCTCCTCAGTGCCAAGTCCTGGCTGTAACATCCATCAGACACCTCCAGGGAGAGGTGACTCAACTGCTTTCACTGACGTGATCCCACCGAGGCCAGGCCAGGAGGTGAGCTTGCACAATCCCTGCCTCCACCATTTATCTTCTCATTATGGCTGATGGGACACACAGCCAGCCACCTCCTCCCTGAGGAGCGTGCTGGATGTGGAGCTTGCACGACTGACACGCATAGGAGTTTTCCTTATGGCTTCAACCACAACCTCTTTCCACCCACTATTTCACCAGAGAGCAGAGGTTGCTCCCAAATCACATCATAACTTTCCATCTGTCCGTGACCCTGCTCTGGCTCTCTGACCTGGAGCATCAGGTGCCTTCCAGATGAGCACTGGAGATTGTCCAAGCTGCCTCCTGTGCTCCCCAAAGAGGCAGCAGCCCCTGCTGAGGAAAGCTAACAAGGAACCACCAAGCACAACTGCATGGGACACTGACTTATCAGGAAGGATTAAAACATGACCCCAAAGCCACAGAAATTCAGGCACTGCCTGTAGCAGATCCAGTGCACATCTGCCTCTGCTTAGGTCTCCATACTCTCCAGGGGTGGGTGGCTGGACAGGGTTGGGCAAAACCAGGAATAAACGACTGACCAGAACATAAAAACCTGAGATGCAATCGGTAAAGACCAGAGGCAACTTGTTTTAGGTCAGCATGGTGCTCCTTGCATTCCACGGTTGGGAGGACAGCAGTGTGAGGCTGGTCTTGCCAGTCAGTAACTCCTCCTGGGTAGCAAGACGAGCAGGGATGGGACTCCATCCCTGAAATGGGAGGTACAGACCAGCCTGCTGCCTCTCTGCAGCTGGGAGAAAGGTTTCCATCCAGCCCTGACATGAGTTTTCCACCATCCAGCCAAGTTTCCTTTGCAGCAGCTGTGGGACTTAACTTCTAGGGCTAGAAAGAGATTTCTAGGCACAGAGCCCCATCTGCAGCAAAGTCAAAGTGACCCTGACAGCCACTGTGGGAGGTCAAGAGAAAAATGCCTGGAATACATGGAGTTGTCACTCCATCTTCCCCATCAAAGAACGAGCTGGCAGGGAAGAAGACTGGCCTGGCTAACAGAGAGCTTTGGCTGCAATTCAGGAAAAAAAGAAGAGTTTATGACCTTTGGAAGAAGGGACAGGCAACTCAGGAGAACTACAAGAATATTGTGAGGTTATGCAGAGAGAAAATTAGAAGTGCCGCAGCCTAACTAGAAATTAATCTGGCTACTGCAATAAAAGACAACAAAAAAAATCCTTTTCATAAATACATTTGCAGCAACAGGAGGGCTAAGGAGAATCTCCAGCCTTTATTGGATGTGAAATGTAGGGACTAAGGAAAAAGCTGAGGTACCCATTGACTTCTTTGCCTCAGTCTTTAATGGCAAGGCCAATTGTTCTGTAGGTACCCAGACCCCTGAGCTGGAAGACTCAGAGGATGGGGAGTAGAATGACACCTCCTTAATGCAAGGTCAATGACCTGCTGCACCACTTTAACACACAAAAGAGTTAAAATGACCTTATCACTCTCTACAGCTCCCTGGAAGAAGATTGAAGACTGGTGAAGATCAAGCCCTTCTCCCAAGTAGTAAGGGATAGAACAAAAAAAAATGGCCTCAAATTGGGGGAGGTTTAGATTGGATATTGGAAAAAATTTCTTCACCAAAAGAATTGTCAAGCCTTGGCACAGGCTTCCCAGGGCAGTGATGGAGTCACCATCCTGAAGGTATTTAAAAGAAGTGTAGATGTGGCCCTTGGGGATGAGGTTTAGTGGTGGACTTGGCAGTGCTGCATTAACAGCTGTACTGGTTGATCTCAAAGGTCTTTTCCAACCTAAACAATTCTACGATTCATTAAGGACCAGAGAAAGCACCAATATAAGCACTAAAGGTATAGAGGTGGGAGGACTGGAGAGAGACTTAAAAGGTCATCCTGCAGCTCAAAGTCACAGCTCCAAATTTGGCCTTATACAAAGCAACAGAATTCGTTAGCCATTGCTGCAGTTGTGCCTGCTTTAGGGGAAAGTCCCTGAATAATCTGTAATGGAGAAACATCTGCAGAACAGTTGTGCAATAAAGGCAGCTCCCTAGCCTGCACGATTTCCAGGTACACACAGGGTCTCAGGGAACACCAGTCCTCTTGAGCATATCAAATGCATGAAAAGAGCAGCAAAGATAACATGTGCCTGGATTGTGCAAATCCTTTCCTCAGTAATAGACCAGCATTGTGCAAATGACCACGACCAGTCTTGCTGCTTCCACAGAGAAACCAAGGCTGGTTGCTACCACTGACCTAGGAAGTGTGAATGAACCGTTTGTTTGGAGAGAGATGAAAGGAGGCGTGCAAATGAAGCTTGTCTCCATCACCACGACAGATTTACTTCTTCAAGTGGCCTCAAGTAGCCTTGGAAAGGAAATCTGGAATGTTGTAACATTCATAAACATTTGACTGTTCTGTCTTACCTTGAAAACAGGCAGAAACTCTATCCTAAAGAAAGCACTCCTGGATTGAACAGTCATTTTGTTAAGCAGGCCATGACCTGGGGAACTAGGTACTGGTGACATTTAATCTGTATCTATATCTATGCACATGTACAAACACACACAATAAAATGCAGTGGTTGTCCCAAGGAAAGCCTGGCAAGCATTTGAAAACAGAGCTAAATCTAAGCTTGGCTACTTAGACTTACAAATGAAGTCTTGTAAGTTTTAGAAGCAAATCAGAAATATTTTAAACATGTTAGAAGCAATAAATCATTATTTCTCTTTTATTTTAGTTACCCCCAGAAATCTAAAATATTTTATTACTTTCATTAGAGCACAATATCCAGTGTTTTAGGTGTCCTCTATCTGATCTAACACCAATCAGTTATGGCAAACTCCCACCTTTCATTCAGACTTCCCACCTCGTCACCACGATTGAATTCAAGAAGAAACAAACAAGAAGTGCTTGTGGAGAGAATAGTGAATGGGTATTTTAAGATGCACCATGTAAAGCGATCTACAATTTAAAATTTGCACCACTGAGCAGATCCAACACAAACTGCTCCTGCTCCTGTTGAGATGGAGTAATTCAGTACCTGTGGTGCTGCTGGCAGCTACAGAAAAGGAGAAAAATATAAATAAACTCAAGGAGTTTCCTTCTTGAGCTACTAAAGAATCTGAACACACTCACCCAATACAAAACCCCCTACTTTCAATGAGCATGAACTGTATTTAAAACTCTCACAGTTTCGTTGCTCAGTTAATGAAAGATGCTGATTTTTAACTGAAAAAGACGTAATTTGGATCCACAGGAGATTTCCCTACCAGCTGGTTTAAATGCTGTGGTACTCTCTCCTCTGGGTATAATTAGATTGCTGTAACCTAAACAGCCCTTCCACTCCCATCACTTTAATGTCCCCCAAGATGATAAACAGCATTTAAGGCCTCATTTCTGCAGCCTCTAGATCAAGAAATGTGTATGATTATATGTATATCTTAAATGCTTTTCCTTGTGACCACAGAATGAGCAACAATTATTTCACTGAAATGAATTGCAAAATCTGACACACTCTGCTTTAAGTCTTTCAAAACCATATTAACACAGGAGCCACATCTTATTCAGCATAGTGTGATACCAAGCTCAGTGGAGCCAGGAACCAGTCTAGCCTTCATGTCAATCAATGAGAATAATAAAGAGGAATGCCAAAATGGAAAAGCATTTGTCGTATTCCAATTGCTTCTTTTACGAGAAAATACACAGTGCATTGAGTATCCTGACAGATGTGCACAGATTTGATTCTGCTTTTTCCAGTTCACAAACTATTTCAGTAAATCAATTAAAAAAAGAAACCAAACAAGCAAATAATTAAAAAAGGAAATAAAACAGAAACCTGGTTTTGTTTGTCCAGGACAAACGTTTTGAAATGCATCTGCAAAATTATTTTTCAGCAGTCAAATAATGAAGTAGATATTTTGTTCTTGGGTTTCTATACTCTTCTGTAATATACTCAGAAATTTTCTTTTGTAAAATAATAAAAATCAAAGTCCCTCGCTTTTAATAGTTCCTAAGGTATATTTCAATTTTCTGAGATACAGAAAACACTGGAGAAGGAAGATACTTCCATGATTTTTTTCCAAACTTGACCCAAATTACTATGGCATTGCAAAACAATATTTTTAGGCATGAGAACTACTTCTACTTTTAGCATAATTATGTTGATTGAGTAGCACTGGAATTGAATCTGGTTACTTTCAGGAATTCTCTCCGGAACAAAGGGAAAATAAAAGCCACCTAAAATAATGACATTGTGTATCAAGAACAAAACATAATGAGCACCTTAAATCTGTAACTGATGGGAATCGTTTAAAGACACTATGAAACAAAACCCCCAACATATTAAAAACTGAACAAGCACACTATTACATTAGGAACTTCAACAGGGTTCCCTGAAAATTTTAGGATTATGTTTTGCTGTTATGTAGAAAAACTTTGCTATTGCTTTCTGTCTGAAAGACAGGCAGCACAGATGCTTTTAAAAAGGAACAAAATAGCAAAGGAGTAGTAAGAGCAGGAAATAAGAACTGTTCTTGTGGACTTTTGTGGGGTGAGATAATTGACAAGGTCAAAATATATGAATGTGGGAAGATGTATGTTCTACAACTGGTTTTACATGGACATATTTTACACAAACTATTTATAGATGGGTATAGACACATGTATATTTTATATACATGCATGTGCACATTCAGAGTTTACAGAAAAGGTCAAGCAAAGTGAAGACTGTGTCTCTGAATTTTAACATCTATTTTTTCAGTTCTTTTCCTTTGCTACAATTTCACTAAGGAAAGAGAAAACAAGCTGCTCTTTTCTGTTATCTCTAAGATATGCAGGCATCAAAGGCAGGGGAGGAGACTGAAGAAGAGGTTGAAAAACTTCAGATGAAGATTAGAGAACACTATATGATTCGTCCATCTGAGCAGGAAAACCTTCAATAAATGGGCTTAATTTCAAGGGAAAATAGCCTTTCAGATTAGCAAATCCACTTTTTTTACCACCAAAGAATTGCTTTAGAGGTCTTTTAGGTCTTCAGAGTGCTATCCATCAGAACATGCTCTTGGACTGAGTGTTTGAACCCTTCACAAACACTGGACATGCAGCACAGGCTACACTGCAGAGCTGCAGAGATGAAGTGCAAGTTCTCCACCAAGCTGCAAAGATTATTCTGAGAAAGGGCAAAGACAGATGAAGATGGAAATTTGCCCCAGCCAGAGCTCCAGCCCATCACGGAGATGATGTTTCTTATTAGCTACAGGGGAACACAAGATTTATGAATAATGCTATTGATGAGACATACAGTAAATTTCACATGAGATTAAAGAAAGGTGGTTCATTAAGTAGATTTAGGTAGAGGGAGAACCAAAATGATTGATCAATGGAAGACGAAAAGGAAATCACATTTAGCCCAGGAAACATGTACATATCCTGAAGGCATATGCTTGCTCACTTAAGAAATTTTGCTAAACACTTAAAAAATTTAATTGAACAAGTGAGAGATTCTGCAATAAATTAGGCATGGAATCAGAAATAAAGATTAAATCTGGAGCTGAGAAAAGGAAATGCATTTAAGTTTCAGTTTCCTTCTGCTGTTAAAGTACTTGGCATTGCACTCTTTTTTTTTCCCCCCCTTTTTTCCAGTGCCACCCACAGCATTATAGAGCACTCAGGATACAGGGGAAACATAGTAAAAATTCAAGTTTAAGTCAGTATTTTTATCAGTTTAGGTGACTTTGGTTAGAAGAGCTAGAATAGAGCCTCAAAGAAGAACAGGACATGCTACAGAGTACTCACTGAGTAGAGAAGATCCTTAGGAAAGGAGTAAGATCATCTGTGGTGGTCAATATGACATTAGAGAAAATAACCATATCAAAAAAAGAGTTGTTTCCTTTCTGACATTATTCAGCATTAGTTGGTAAAATGGCTATTTACAGTGGTAAGCCAAGGGAGATTAAGTTTCTGTTTATAGAACCAGAAATATGTAATACTAATAGAAAACACCTCAAACAGTTTGAAAATTGACTATACTGGAAGATGTGAAAAAGTAGCTGTAAAAATGGAGAACCATCTGTGATGGGAGTTTTTCTAGCAAAAAAAAAATTATAGGGATTGGTAACAAGCCCAACACCAGTCAGCATTTTCATCCATGATTTGGAAGTTCTCAAAATGCTGCCAATAAAATCCACATGCACGAGACAGACTGTCAGCATGACAAATTCTGAAGACATGGAGCCATCTGAACAGATTTGCCTCTTGAAATGAAGCAGGCAAGAACACACCAACAGGCAGAGAGACTTCTGCAGATGGGGGATACTGGGTAGAGCTCTTGGAAGGTGAACCTGGATGCTCATTGCTGACCACTGACCCTGCTCTCATCGCAATGCCCTGCTGGGCTGAATGTACAAGGTACCTGGCTCAGTATCTGAGCATGGTGAGACTCAACTGTGACCATCAGGCACAGCTCCAGGGATGTGCCTTCAAAAGAAGCATCTGCAGGAGCAACGGGACTCAAGAAAACTTGTTGTGGCAGGTTGCTCCAGGGTGGATTTTTTGATGTCTAATAGCAACTGAGCACACATTAGGGCACTACCAGGATTTCTCTCCTCTTCCTGGCTGTGTGTCTTCAGGTAAAGTGCAGCTTAAAGATCTTTAAGATTCTTCCTGCCTTATGAAATTAATGGGGAGGGAGGGGAGAGGGACAGGCAGACACACAAATCCACTTTCAGTAAATCCACATAAGCCTTGTTTTCTTAAGAAACCATAAACAGAAAGAAGCTCAACAGGATAATTCAAGGACGAGGAAACAAGCCTTGCAGTAGGAGATTTATGTAGCTTGGTCAAGGTAGTGTGAGATGGAGATGGACTGACTGCAGTTATACACATCTTTGCTAGGAAAACTTGTGGAAATGGACAGATTCCTAAGTTTATAGCAGAGAAAGGCACAACTCAGTCAGAAGTGAGATGAGACACATGCCAAACAGAAATCTATTAATTTCATCTATTTATTTATTTAGACAGTTGCAAGTAAAAACTAATGGAAGAGCTCATCAAAAGGGAAGCGGAGAGAGAACCCTCCATGTCCTTAAGATGACTCCAGATGCCACGAGGATAGATTTTAATGGACTCCACATTACTGGTTATCTGCAGGGCAGGAGGAGGTGACACTGCCCCACCTGGTTCTGATATTTTTTGTGACATTTGTTCCCCTTAGGGCCACACTGACTCCCACAGGATGAAACTCCACAGGGGATTCTCATTGACTCTTACAGGTCTCCTGGTTGTGGACTGGGACAGGAGGGTGAAGAAAGGGGGACAACCCCTACAGTGCCTCTCTGAGCACAGCAGTTCAGGGTAGGTCAACAGGAGAGCTGGATCTTCTGTGGACCTGAAGGCACCCAGCAACCTCCAGCATTTGGTCTTTGACACCTTCCTAAATCTTTCCATCCTTCCTCCTTCATCCTCAAGACAACCTGACCAGTGAAGCTTCAGCCTGGGGATGGAAGGCAGCTGGGAAACATCCTCACTGCCATACACAAAGCCCTGCTAATGCTCAGTGCTGCTCCTGTCAATACCATTACCTCTTTTTCCGATGTTTCAGAGGGAGGAAGATCAAATCTACATTATTTTTCCAGAGTAAAACTGCAGAAACACCACTCTGCTAAAGAATGGCTTTGATTTGTTGCAGAAAAGGCCTCACAAACTGACAGTTTTTGTCTGATTTTCTCTGGGCAGTGGGGGAAGGAACGTATTTTCTCCTCCAAAAGCATTCAGCAAATTTGTACTGCGGTCAGCTAATTTTATTACTTCTCATAAATGTCTGTTCCTGTAATGCTCTCAAGGTATTTTCATAATTCTACCCTGGGAATTACAAATCAACTTTCTCTTTGATAAAGTAACCTGCAGTATTTTATTTTATTTTTTATGTTATGAACAGCTGAAAATGTATGACATCCCATAAAATGTCTGGGCTAGGCCTTTGAATATTGCTTCTTTTAAGGAGTCTTTTAGCATTGAAGCAGAGAAATACAATCCTAGGATTGGAGTCTATTAAGCAAAAAGAGGAAAGGAAATCCTTAAAGCCCATGTCTAGAGTGTCTTTAAAGTTGCTTTTCTGTATTCCAAAGGGATCTAACTTCCATTTAATTAAATTCTTGTTTAAGAAAAAGGAACCTGGATTATTTTATTTATTTATACATTTTTGCAGAAGTTTATGATGAAGTATATTAGGGAGGGGAGAGGAGAGACGTGCTCCCCAAAGACAATACATATTTAAGTAATGAAGTATTTTACTAGAGAGCCTAAAAACTGGCCTCATGGCCTCAGAGGCAGAGCCACAGCGTCTCTCACATAGCAACAACTGCAAGCAGAGGAAAGAGCCCTCTACACTTAAACAAGCCAGGCTGCATTTTCATTTAATCACCTCTGAAATCACAGGCTGGGGAGCATTGCTGAGCTACTCGGCCAGTTTTCTGTCATGCAATTGTTATGAGAATTTTACAAGACTAATTTTGACCATTTTTGATCATTTTATATCAAATTCTGACTTCAGGCAGTACCACATCTGTTTGTAAACAGGAGAGGCTGTATACAGAGACAGCCAGCATTTCTTTCACTACATTTAGGGATATAAATGGCACCCAAAGGATTTTATCTTTTAAATTCAACAAGCAATCCATTTTCCCCAGTAGTAACTCTGGCTCAGGATTGACTCAGTATCTCTGCACTTAGAGAAATAATAGAAAAAAGACATATGTCCCAGAGGAGCATTTCTCAGCATATCCTGCCACTCTCCCTGCTTCAGGGAATTGCTGAACCAGGGGTTACACCTCAATCTTAAGTTTAATGAGCCACTGGTGAACTTATCTTCTATGCATGTGTCAGAACTTTCTGTGCAACCACTAGAAAGAGCAATTAACAGCAGAGAGTTCACCAGCTCCCTCCTTTCTTGACACAACTGTCCCAAAGCAGCAATGGTCTTTGACTGCGTGTTCTCTTCTTTTGCTGAGGTTTGCATAAACAGTGCAAGAGGTAAGACTTCTTCAAATCCCCTTAAAAGATTATTCTCCTCTGTTTAAGACTCAAGATGTTTCCTGATACCTGATCTAGCAATAGCTCCCTCTGTCAGCTACATTTAGGGGGACAGTGATCACCTGGCTCCTTACAAAACAGTCCCACAACTACAACAAAGTCCAAGGATGTTTCACCACCCACGAGCTCTTGCCCAACCCTAATGAATGTACTATAGACACAGTTTATCAAATATAAATACCTTAATCATATAATTTCTGCTGCAGGACCTACTTAAAGGTTCACAACTCCATGAGAACTATTTCCTTTAAAAAAGGCCACCGATCCAATCAAGCCTCCTTGGTTTGGCATCATCACCATCAGTAGCATTGACCGTATCAGAAGAGAAAAAAATGCCCGTTTGTTAAATGCTGGGTGTGGAGACACTCTGCCATCAAGTAAACCTTTGATTGAGGGATGACTGGAAAATTTCTGAAAGCCTTTGGACTAAAAGGAAAACTGAGGATACACACACATTGAGTTTGAGAAAAGGCAGGGAATGCTTTCAACACCCCTGTTCGGAGGCTTCCTCTCGGAGGCTGCAGACACGCCTGCACATGCCAGGCAGGTTAACAGGGCAGTTAACAGGACATCAGGTACTCAGCACCACCACGTGCTCAGGGAGACCGGGGAGCCAGCACACTCTCCACTGCTCTCAGCTTGCTTTTTAAGAGTGATGTAGACATTTCCTATAAATCTGAGTTAACCCTATAAGCCTGGGGAGCCAGAGTCCCAGGCTCGGCTCAGGACTAAGAAGGTCTTTGCAGCATTAGCTCATTCTAAACAATCAAACCTGTTTCTTGAAACATTTGTGTAGATTTATGAGGCTCTGGTGGGTGGGAACCTGAAATAGATACCGTGCTCTTCTCTTCAGTGCAAGGATGATTTATGCTGCCAGGCAGCTCCTCGGCACAGAGCCAGAACAGATCTATCAGATGGGACTAACAAATGTTGTAAAACTGAGTAAACCAACTGCAACGTGAGCATCAGCTCCCCGAGCACGTGGGCCCCGATGGGGAACAACAGGTGCACAACATAATTACAAGCAAGGAGGAAAACAAGAGGTATGTACACAGACAAACCTCCCAAAGTTGCATTCATTCCCATAAATCACTGTGACAACTACAATACCAACCAGGAAAAAGAAAAAAAAAAAGGAAAGGAAAAAGGAAAAAAAAGAGGGAGATACACGCATGGAAAAAATGTCATAGCAGATCGAACAACAGAACAACAGAATTGGAAGCAGCCGTGTTAATCCCTCATGGACTATCTCACCATAATGATTATTTATTCCTTACAAATGGGAATTCTAATCTGCTGATTTTGTGGTTGCATTTTTGTGGCTTAACATTCCACATGTCAGAAGAAACATCGGCCTCCCCACCCTGCCTAAATCCTCCCCTGGTTAAATTGATCACATGTGTGGCACACAAACTGAATGGCCACATGCAAACATCTCATCTCTGATGGGCTGAATCCTGTTTATCCTTAAAATAAAAGAGAGTATAATCATCCTATCCTCACTTCTGCAATGTGAATTTCTTCCTAAAATGCCACTGGAATAATACTGTCCACAAAAAAAATCCCACAGAAAAAAACCCAAAGAAAACACCATAACATTACCCTGGATCCCAGCAGCTATTTACTAAACATTCCTTTATCTAACCAAACAAAAAACCCCAACTACCACTCCCTCCCTGAACACACACATGTAAGAGATTTGGATGTGATTGGAGCTGGACTGATGTTCTACTGCCCATTGGTTTGCAGCCAGGACGGCACCCTGGAGCTCAATCCCTCAATGAATCCAGAATTTGCCTGACTACAATTAGACAACTGGCTTATTGATTCCAAAATGATGGGAACCAGAGTATCTCAGCACCATTCAAAACCTTTTTTGCAACTCAGGATACCAAGCTACAAGTCCCACCAACCTCACCAAGCCTGCAACACCACAGATTATTAATTCCATGGTAATTTCTTCTACTAGGAGTAGTCAGGCTTGTCTCAGCATAGGCTGGAGGATGCTCAGTGCCCTGAGAGGGACCTTACAGACAAATTAACTTTCTGCAGAGCTTGTTTGGATGGGGAAGGCTTCCATACACTTTGCTGTCGATGATGCAGAGCAAATTTCACTGAGATATCCCACCTGGAGAGTGGCTTGCCCTTCTGGGATGAGCAGTGCAATGCCTGGCTCTGCTTTCTCACACCCTCTGAAGCGTGAAAGAAAAAAATATCTCTATTGCTCTCAGGTTTGGCAATGTAGCATAATAAAAACCATTTTAATAGAAAGCAGCCTCCCAAGAATCACAGAAGATCCATGTACTGACTTCCCCACACATGCTGCTTACACTTCTGGTCTTTACCACACAGTCTGGTGGCTTTCCCTGAGCTGTGAGCCACATCAACTGCACAAAAGCCACAGAAAAGCTCCAGCTCTGTGCTTCTCTGGTGTCATCTCATGAACCTACCTTCCCTGAAACAAAAAGCTGCCAAACTGATGGAGAGGTCTGACAAAATTGACACCAGATGCCTCCTCCACCCAGGTCAGCCAGGACAGGCTGATGGGACTGCTGTCCCACAAGGTCTTACAGCTGGAGGCTCCATCAGCATGTGATATTAAAGTACATCTGATGGTAGAGAAGGGTGTGCCAAACAGCTGAACTGTAGCCTTCCTCTAACATACCAAGTAACAAGGCAAACTCAAACTAAATTAGAAGGCAAACGGTGGATTAAGTAATATAACAATCGTCATATGTATTAAATTTGGTATTTTACTACACCAGGATGTTAGTAATGAAAACAATCCTTTCACTGCTCTGCCTCGTAAAGCCACAAGAGAAAGTGTGTTCATCAGATCCCTCTGTCCTGTCATCCAGGGGATGGTTTGTAGCAGGAGGCCACATGAGAATGAGAGCAAAGATAAAGACAAGTACAAAGTAGGTTAAAACACTCCCAAATTAGCTGTCTGCATCCAGTTACATCAATGAGAGCATTTGCAGCCCAGCTGGTACTCAGCTGCTGGAGGATGTGGAGAAAGATGGTGAACCAGAATCACAGTAATTTATTGATTAGAAGTTGCACTTCATTACAACATTTTGCTATTAAATTCCACATCGCTTTTCTCTTGCAGACCTAAACGGCTATTAATTTTCATAATGCACATTCAATCTGCCTAATTAAGTAATTTTGAAAGTGATATTTTTCTTCTGGGAAATGCTGTCACAGCTCCAAAACATTTTGCACATGATGTTGGTTTTGATAAAAATTATGGAAAGGGAAAATTCCATTTCAATCAGCTGGACGCCATGATGTCACTGTCAGAATTACCATAATTTCTAATAGTATTTGTTTACTTTTTGAATAGCACTCACTTTTGACTGACATGTTATTTTAAAATATTAATATCAATGTTGAAATTACTCCAGAGATCATACTCTTGCACGAGGGCCAATCTGCTGTCTTCAGTGCTTGGCAGTGTTTGGTCATCCTCAAGAGGGAAACAAAGTCAGGTTTCCACTGAGGTTCATTTTGGAGCAGGCTGGAATTTCTGTTCCAAAACCTTTGAAACATTGCTTTTTTGATTCATGTTAGAGTACAAACACATTTCTTTCCCTGGAAGAGAAACTCTGCTTTTCAACATCCTGTGTGTGTGGTGATGATAACAGCATTCACTTCCATTGATTTGCAACCACTGTTTTGGAAGAAGTTGAAAAAATCCGACGAGGAGAGCTCTCCTCTGGTGCCACAGCCATGGAGATTCCTGCAGAATGCCCAGCACAGTAATGGACACCTGCAGTTTTACCTCCTGGGGGTTTGCCCAAAACACAGGAACCCTTCCTGTATCTCCTGTTGACTAAACCATCTCTCCACGGAGGAGGAGCCCCTTCAGGCCATGCTTCTGCAGCTGGGCACTGGGATCCCAGCAGCAGGCATGTGGGAATTATGGCTGCTTGTCCACATTAAATTTTTGCATCATATCTTAGATGTTTCAAAGTGAGATTCCTCAGGCTTTGCAGCCCCTGAAGGAGAGTTCAACCATGGGCAGCCCTGGCAGACAAGTCCAGCTCCAGGCAGCAAAGAACCAACAAAATAATGAGGCTTTGCCTCTCAATGAAGCTGTTTCCCTTCATGTCCTACTGATAGCCACCAGGTTGTGAAGTCTCTCTACCTTCAAGGCAGAGAAAAGCACAGTGACCATCTCAAAGCTGGGGACAGTATAGAATAAATGAACATGGGCAGCACTCACTCTTAATTCAGTCAACAAAGAAACTACACAACTATCCAAGCAAGAGAGAGTTTACCAACTTCTTTATTTGCCCTGACATTCTCTCCTACCACTTCACGTGGTAGAGCTGCTTCCTAAAAGCAAATAAGGGGTCTGTGAGTGAATCTGAAAGCTGCTATGCTGAATGTCAGAAGATGAGTAAACTCCAGGGCAGCTCCAAGAAAACTTCCTGTAAATGTTACCTTCATCCTGGAAATGCATCAATCATAGTAATTATGCTGTGACATGTCATCCACTTTATTCTCTTAATAGTGATTATCTTTTCATATTGCTTCTCTTTTCAATAATTTGTATCATTGGAGGGAAAGAAACACCCCTGAACAACCTACCCACTGTAAAAATCACACTGCTTGACTATGCAGGAGGAAAATACCTGTGGTGAATACAGCAAAAGTAAGGACCCATTTGCAGATGGCCCCTTTGAGAGGTAAAAGGGTGATAAAATTTATTATCAGCCATAGCACCACAGGAAAAACTCAGTATAATGCCTGTGTTTCAAAATGGGATCGTGGAAGGGGAACTGGTGCAGGATCAGTACTGAGCAAATTATGAGGCTGGGTTGCAAATGAAGACTAGATACTTGCAGAGGGTAATTTAATACAGCTACAGACAGCTATATGCCAGAGACTCAAAGCTCAATAAACAACCCTATCTGGTTTATTGTTAACTCATTTTCCTTTTTTTTTCCCCCAGGTGTTTTTGTTCATCCATTCAGCCTCTAGCAATCAGGCAAGAAAACACTTTAAAAAAGCCTAGACACAATCCCATCTAAAATTGTTAAAAAAAAAATAAAATCCAGGGAGTTCACTGGGTTCGTGGGAAAAAGGTGAAACACATGCAGAGGCACCGTGGAGATCTGCAGGAGTAAACTGGCCATCACCCTACAAAATTAGATCCAGGCAGCTCCCACTGCAGGCCCTTTTGTCAGAGTGTGGAGCAGATGTTGGGAGGAACTCAAATGGTGTGGTGCAGCAGTGAGGGAGAAGTTGAAGAAAGGAAAATAAGTCTACAGCAAAGAAACAACAAGGCTATGAGGAAAAAACCACAAACAACTAAACCCCAAATCCCAACCTTTAATCTGTAGCTGGCCTGAAAATGATTTTTCCAAGCATTCTTTAAACGAATGAATATTCGTTTTTAGTTCCAGGTGTTGCAGAGTGGGCCATTTTTTAGGAAAAGATTCTAAAGATATTCCCTCTCCCCTCATGACAGTTTTCCCAAGAATGTCCCCCCAGGTTTCTGTTTAATGAGTTATTGGACTTTCCATTTTCAGAAAGGGGAGTGGGGGGAAAATCTAGATCATTTGTAAAAAGAGGTTTTTGTTACTAATTTAGAAAAGAATATTTTTATTAAAAAAAAAGAAAAAAAAAAGAAAAAAGCAAGCCTCTTTCTCTTCTCCTTCCCTGAGATTATAGGTACAAAACATCAACTGACAGGGTAGAAAAGCTGCTGTATGATTTCCAGAGAAAGCTTTGGTTTTATACTAATGGGGCCACAGGATCTGGTCGAGCAGAAGCAGGAATCCCAGAGCAAGACAAGGTATCTGCTCAGTGTCTCACATTCCCATGATGAGCTGCCTGGCAGGTGTGGCTTTTCTAAGCAAATCATGCACAAACACCTGTTAGCAAGAAAATAAAAACAACCACAGCAAAAGGATTGTTATGAGGCTGAAAAAAAATGCTTTAAAGCTCTTATTTTCTAAGAATTCCAAGCACTTACCTATTGTATATTGGACTGTGAGAGGCTGGAGTCGCTCATGGCATGCCCCATTAAGGCCATCAAGGCAGAATAACTGGTTTGGGCCAGTGACTGCCAGTGCAAGGGCAGTAACACAGCACTGGATTTTTGTGGCGAAGTCATAAAACGTGAAATGTAATCACTGTTCAGGATGTGATCCTGTGCCTGACCCAGCCGTCAGCGCGGTGACGGGAATTTGGAGGCTTTGGGAAACCCTGCCAAGCCCAGAGGATACTGCTGCACATCACTGCAGGGCTTCCCATTCCCTTTGGGAGGAGGTTCCAAACATGTCCCAAGAAGCCCCTGTGGCCCTGGGATGCCTGTGTCCAACAGAGCTGTGGTTAGCCCCCCAGCACACCACAGCCTGCTGAAAAGGGAGCCCTCAACTGCTGCCAGAGATAAGAACATAATCCATGTTCAAGTGTGGTTAAGACATTTCTTCCTGGCAGGATTTGCTCCTTGATTTTCACACAGCAGGACAGACCAACTCAGAGCGGTTTGGGGCACCGGCGATGTGCACAATGAAGGCAAAAAATCCAAATGCAATGAACACATGTCCTTACAATGACATTGGGACATCTTCCCCTCTGGCAAAGGCTCATACAGTGGGGCCTGCTCCTGGGGGAGAGAAAACACCTTCCTGCATCACTACACCTGGGCTCAGGGTCCACAAACAGAACATAGCACAGCAGGTCTGAAATGAAGCCTAGAAGTTTTCAGCCCCACAGCCTAAAGCCCTGATTTTCACCAAACTCTTATTTGCAATGGTAAGGAAGGAAGGAAGGGAGGATTAAAAGCAAGCAAGAACTCTATTAACACATGCAAATGTCGGTAAACTAATGAGATTCCAAAACTACCTCTCTCCCAGAAAGAAATTACCCAAATCAGGTCAATCTGAATAATAATGAGATGACATTTTCTCCTCATGGGAGGCCAAGCCTACGCACGTGAAGCCGCTTACAGCCCTCTTGTCTGAATGACCACATCAACCTAATAAACTTCTGTTACATCAATATTGTTCCTGTCACTGCACTTAGCATAATTAATGCAGATGCAATCAGGATGGAGAGCAAAACACTCTCTGCAAGCGCCCCCCTCAGTGCTAGAGTCAGGCTGGCATTTTAAAAGTGGATTTAATCAAATGTTAATCAGGAGAGAAAAAGTTCAGGCAGGTGCAGCCGCAAATAATCCAACAGGATTAAGGATGTCTGGGTGGCTGATTACCCTGCAGCACAGGAAATGCACATCGTGAGGAGGATGACAATATATTTCCCTCTCCTCCTTTAACAAGGGGCATTGTAATTGCTTGAATATTTATTTTTCCAACTGGAAGCATCTGAAACATTTTGCAACATGTGACCTACCACCTCTCTTCTCCTTGTCTGTGCAAAACAACCTGAAGTTGGAATGACCCGGTCAAAATGAATTTGTATGAGTATTTTCTCCTGCAGTCACCTGTTTGCAGTATCATTTAATGAAATTCTATTATTAAATGTATGTTATTTTCCCCTTCACTAACTTACTATGAGTAATGTTAAGGTACAGCCACATTCAACAGTTTCCCTGCAAGTCTTGTTCTCCAGGGAACATCGTGGATGCTGCCATAGTTTTGTTGGCACCCAGGGAGGAGTTTTTAACAAGTCTGAGCTCCTGCAGAGACCAGGGCGAGTGGAATGATAGGTGCAAAGCCCAGCATGCAGGTCTGGGGCAGCCCCTGGGTCCCTGCCCTGTTTGTCTCCTACACAAGACAGGGCTTGGGGACCTTTTAGCTCCTGGACACCACTGGGGCTGGTCTATGTCACCAGCTTTACAGGCTGCTCCTTCAGCTTGTTATCAGTCCAGGAGGGAAATGCCAATGGAATAACCCTGGACGGAGCTGAAACTGAGCAAGAAAAGCTCATTTAGCAAAAGTGCTGAGGGAGGGAGCGGGGCTGGTTGGGGGCACACAGACAAGTGTTCCCATTCAGATACCAAAACACATGTGAACAGACAATTTATTTACATTAGCCATTTTTTGGAAGAAGGGGGAGAGGCTGGCTCCACTGTGCATTCTCATGTTCTGTCTCAGCACATGGAAGCTGCTGGGCCCTGTGCTGTATCCCCCTGGCACCACACCACTGCCTGATGGCGAGGGGCCAGAGCATCCTGAATGAAACATCACAGCTCCATGGAGCTCTTCCCAGGCCACTTTGCTGTTGATCCACCCAGTCCCATCCATCTCCTTTCACTCCAAGTCCCACCACTGGCCCTTCCATGACCAAGGAGGCTGCTGCTGGATGACCAGCACCCCCTTCAGCTCAGGTGGAGCTTGGCTTGCAGCCTCTGGTTGCAGAGCTACCAGGCTTCATCCCAGAGAGCTTTTAGATGCTTTCAGTGCATCTCTCCAGATCATGGACAAGGGGAGCAGATGAAAGAAGGCCCTGCAACTGGAGGGTGCGGCACTTATTGAATGGGAAGTCACAGAGGGTGTCAGCAACTCCCCCAGCCTCACACCCTGCACCTGAATGAGCACCTGCAAATGGCCCCAAAATCACACCTGGACCTCAGTTCCAGACACTTCTCCCAGGGCAAGGAGGCATGCAACAGTGCAGTTATGACCTGGATAACTCACTGCATCCCTCAAGGACTTCCTATGAAAATAGGAGCTGGCTCTAGAGCTCAGCTTCAAGCTCCTCTCAGCTTGAGGGTGCTCAAGTTTGCAGCTCCAAGCTAAGGACTATCTAGGCTAACAAAAGCAAAGGTAAAACACAGCTCACCCTATTAGAGATCATATAAGTGGGATGCAAATTAAGCTTTCAGAGGGAAAAAAGAGCCAGAAAGCTCTCGGTGTGATCTGGATAAACATGCAGTACATTTATGGTAAACAGGGTACATTTATGGAAAAGCTCCTTACACAAACTTTGAGGACACTGCTCAGAAGACCCAAGACAAGTTCAGCCTAAAAGAACAAGCTGCATTTCAAAGATGGTGGGAATTCATGCAATTTCACCTCTCCAAGGCACGAGCTTATCTTGGATGTATCACAGAAGGGAACAGCTGACTAAACAATGGCATGTGACTGATAATGAAGAGCCAAGAAACCAGACCCATGTCTGGATGCCAAGCATCTCACAGGCCCAAAACGATGAAAAATTGCTTTTCATGTGGACTCATGAACTAATTTTTATATGTGATATTGTAAAATTTAGGATAAAAACCATCATTATACAATTATAAACTAGGCCTGCTCATGTTGGTATTCCACTAAAGGAATGTAAAACTTTTAACTGAACTTCCTTCACAAAATAATTTTTTTACCTATAAATAATTCTAATTTTAAACAAATAAAATTTTGTGAGAGAAAATTATTACCTGAAATTTTATGCATCAGGTCTTGTTTTCAGTTTGCAAAAAAAAAAAAAAATTCAGATGAATAAAACAACCAAAAACTCCCAAGCTCCCCATTAGACTTTAAATTTAGTATCTGAAACCAATTCAGGACTTACTGCTCCCTGTCTGATCTCACAAACTGCTGAACTCAGCTCCATAAAAACCAGGATGTCTACTCCTGGGAGAGCTCCTTGTAAATCCTTAAACCTACTGGGGACTGGACAGGTGAGGTAAGTAATGAGCATGGGTTTTTTTTCATGTAATTTTTCTCCATGTTTCCCAAACTCAAAATACCTCAGGGCTCCCAATTTTCATAGTTAGCTCAAGACACACACAAAGGTGCAGAAACAGATGACTGGAGAGAATGGGAACCAGAACAAATTGAACTGGAAACCAATTCCATGAAGAGCCCCATGATCCACGGCTGTGGTGAGCCCTGTGAGCATCCCCTGGACCAAAACTGGCTCACACCAAGCTGCCCAGCAGAGCCCACAGCACAGGGACTGGCTCAGAACCTGCTCCCTGGCAATAATGCACATCAGAAATGGGAAATATTTACTAGGAGGACCAGGCTGAGAAGGGGCTAGGCTTCCAGCACACTCAGCCCCTTGTAAGATATGGGCGTATCAAGATCAGCAAGTCTGATAGCAGCAGTTCTCTCACCAATCTTACAGGAAACCATTTAAAATTGCAATTTAAGGAAGTTTTAGGCACACACCTACGTCCATCCCTGGAAGTGGTCAAGGCCAGGTTGGATGGGGTTCTGAGCAACCATGGCAGGGAAGCTTGGGATGAGATGATGTTCAAGGTCCCTTTCAACCTAAACCAGCCTGTGATTCTATGATCCATCTCATCCAGCAAAGCCCATGAGCACATGTTAAACTTTAAGCAATGTTTATGTCAAAACAAAGCCAAGTTGAAGGTAAGCATTTGTCTAAAGTGCAGCAGGTGTTGGGGAGAGTCAGCAAAGGAGAAAGGACATCCGTCCTGGGAGGGGAATGTTTCTCATTTTATAGTCCCTCCCAACATCCAGAGTTGTAGGTCTTGCCTCTGATTTTAGCTACTCCTCTGCTACAGTTTATAAATGAGTAATTGCTACTAAAATAGAACCGCTGATTTTTAAATTTTTTTTTTTTTTTGCCACAGCTGCATCTATTACCCAAGTGTACAAACATTGTGCTAACAAGATCACCTGACTCAGGTCTGTTTTTTATCACAGCAAACATGTTACAGATCTATAATCACAACCATGCCTCTCAACATGATTTGTGGGAACTCTGTTAACTGTTCATGCTAAAAATAGTCTTATTCTTTTAAATTTAGCAGCATCACAATATCCCATGAGATTGTCAGTGTTGGATTCTTGAGCATTTATGGCACTGCAGTTACTGGGAAGTTGAATAGGAGTTTGGGTTCATGTCCCTTGATGCACTGTAAGAGCCCACCCAAGCTCTTCTCCCTCTTTCAGGGATATGTTGTGTCATCAGCTTGTAGCTGATTTTGGGTACATGGGAAGGGCCCATCAGGAACAGGCTGAGCCCACCAGACAAACACCAGGGCAGCTCTGTAGGGATCCTTCCCCTGATTCTCCCAGCCTCCAGCCTTTTGCAGCTCAGGGGCTTCCTGAGCCAAGTGAGATCCTTGGATCCAGTAATTCTCAGTGGATTTATTTCCAATCCAACACCAGCTAAAGCTGGGTTGGACCTCACAGCCTCTTCTTTTTTTTTTTTTTTTGTGAGAAATTGTACACTTCAATAACAGCTGGTAACTGTGGCATTAAGAAATGCAGGTGTATCTTAATTTTTATGTAGATATATATGCGTAGAGAGAAATATTCTAACAATACATTAGAAATATGTGTTTTATTAGGAGGGATGCAAAACCTCAGCTGGGAGCAGCAGCAATGGCACAGAAACAGTTAAGGCCATAACTGGACATCAGAACAGCCATGATCAGTTCTTAAATCTCCCACAGACTTTCTGGTTTGCTCTGGGCATATTAGTTGAGTCTCTTATCTGTCAACCAGGGAAAAATTATGCTGGTTTGTTCCCTTCATCAGGGATGTACCAATTCCCAGCCCAGATTTTGCCTAACTTTAGGTATTTAACCACAGTACTTTACCTAAGGCTCCATTAAGTCAATGCAGAGAGACAGATGCTGTGAGAGTGAGACCAATCTCCTAAGAGAGCTGTAGTTTTCTCTGGAGAGGTTTACTTCCTACTTGACATATTCAGGAGACATCCTATAATGTCTGAATACCTAATATAATTACTTTGCTGAAGTACCTGGAGTCAGCTACCATGAATATCCAGGTCTCAGCATTTAAAACAATGAGCTGATATAAAGAATATTTCCAATAACAGCATGGAACAACTGCATCCCAGCTGCTGAGTCACAGCCCAGGGTAACTATCGCTTGGACACGCATTTATGGCAGTGCCTGAGGACAGCAGATGTGAAACTCAGAGGCCAAATGCATCCAGGTGCAAAGCATTGGCCTTTCCAGCATCACACTGACTTTCCCACTGACAGTCCCATCAAACTTTTGCCCTGCATGGAGGTTATAACCTGCAGCTTCCACATCAGTTATATTTATATTACTGTAACTCGACTTCTGAAAGGTTTTTGTTGGTTTAATAATCCTTATAAATAAGCACTTTAGTGCAGCTTAGGTTCATTCCAGCTTATGTATACAGTCAAATCCTATACATACAGTCTGTTTTGTTTAAATTCTCTTACACACTCACACACATCCTTGCACACCTGTACACACTTTTACACACTCTTGCTCCAGCAAGATTCCAGCTACTTTATCTAAAGCCCACGGCTAAGGCACAGATTGATGCTACATTCTCTGCTCTGCTGTTCATCTGTAGCACAGCTTGTTTATCTCCCAGAGTATGTTTTGCTACAGCCCTAAACCTCACCTCAGCAAGAAGCATCTGAGCAATGCCTGGATGGGGAATTGTAAGCAGCCATGGCAAACAGCAGCCACCTGGCTCACGTCCCAGCGCTCTTCCATTCGAGCAGCTCAGTTCTTTGGTGGCCACTTAGAGTTGTATTTTATTTATATAGTGCTGCTAAACCTCATCTTTATTTGTTCATGTAAATTGCCTGAGTAGCCCTGGACTTGGAAGGGAAACACATTTTCTTCCCTGACAAAGAAACAGATGATCTCACTGGCAAATGGGACACATACGGCATTGTGTTTGCTTTGGAGTAAGCTCGCTTACCAATCAAGCCACTTGACTTATCAAGCTTTTCCTCCCCCCTTCTCTATTAAGGGTGAAGTCTCCCATCAATGAGAAGAGGATGTCCCTTCTCCACCTCGTGCCATTTCCCATTCCCCAGCCTTAGGGTTGCTGCCCTGGTTGCCATGGCAGAGCTTTTAAGTGTGGTGCTGACAGGTCGCACACTGGAGAGGTCTGATCCTACCACAATGCACATGGAAATCAATGGGATTCAGCTCCTCCTAATGAAGGCATGAACTTACAAGACAGACTGTCCCTTTGTGCTCAACGAACATATAAAATCCTCTCTAAAGCCAGGCTTGCACTGAAATTCAGCCAGGTTTTCAAAACTGCTGTCTAAGGGCTCAGGCCTTTTGAAAATCCAGCCCTCAGAACAGCCTCTGGTTACAGAGCACTTAATCTCTATTTTACCAAAGAGTCAAATTTGATCTCAAGATTTTGGGTACATGGAAATCTATCCCTTGGTACTGCATGCACTGAATCCTAAGAGCAAAGTCCTCCAATTAAATCTGCTGCAATAGATAATGCACAGAAATCTGCTATTGGAGAATGCTTCTGGAATAACTCTTCCTGGGCATGCTCCAGCCATCACCATCCTCCTGCAGAAACTACTCCAAAAGCAAGGCAAAAACTCCATTCCCTGTGTGTTAACCGAGGAATCAGAAATGGACATGAACTTCTGTTTTCTACATCCCAAACAAATCTAGCCACCAGCAAGCAAATAACTATTTGCAAAGAAAAAAGTGTAGTCTCATGGCACAAAATACTGATGCTACTGTGTTGTGCTTGGCAGTGGAACAGTGCTGGGAGGTTCTGTCTCTGAAAGGTGCTGAAGGAAAGACTGGATGTGGCACTCAGTGCCATGGTCTGGTCGACAAGATGGTGTTAGGCCATACCTTGGACTTGATGATATCAAAGTTCTTTTCCAACCTATTTAGTTCTGTGATTTTGCATTTCTTCTTTCCCCCTGTCCCTTATATTCCTACAAAAAGACATCATGGATTGGCATTCTGGCATGAAGGACCATCTTGTCACAAGGCTGTCTTTCAGCTCCTCCCAGGAAACTCTGGTCCTAAATGGACAAGTAGCCACCCATGACTTCCCAAACCATGGAAAGACCATCCTGCCATTTAACTCCACAACTTTTCCCAGCAACTCTTTTAAAGTTTGGGCAATCTTTTCAGTGCACAAAACATAACCTTTCAAGTCCTCTTTGCTGAATTTTTCTCTGCAGCTGATATCTATCTGACTTAAAAAGGACTGTAAGTCAATCAAATGACAGAGTGCAAGAAATCATGGAACCATCACTAGCCTGAGCCCTGATTATCCAAAATGCATGACCACACTTACACAGGGAATCATTTCAAATACAGTTCTCTGCTTACAGAACACGTGACCACAACTGCTCCTCTCCTAATTCATGACCTGTTGCTGTGACACTCCACACAACCTCTGTTCCTTGCTGTTATTAATTAGCAGGACAGTTTTCAGCCCGGGGAGTGCTGCCATGAGTGTTACCACAGCTATGAGCTAACACATTTGGAGACTCACAGTTAAATGAATTGCACATGCTACCTGGTAGTGCCATTAGAGTCCAGGGCTTTTTACAGCTTTTTTTCCCCTTTTATTTCCTCTTCCCAAGAACAGATTTTCTGGCAGTTGTAGACCTGTTGATAAAACCATGTGAAATCTGTTCATGTGGAGGAGTGAAGAAAGGCACCTTTTGTAAGAGCTTGCACAGTTGAGTACACACTGTTATCTCTACCCATGTGCTGATTCACTTGTTTATCTGGGTTATCCCAGCCATAAAAATATCTGTGAACACACAGGAATCTTGTGCTTGTTTGAATGACAGCATGAAAAACCTACTAAAGAGGGGACAGGACCCACAGGACCCCAAAGCACACAGTGTGTGCCAGCTCTCCTGAAGGTACTGAAAGTAATTCTGCAGATCTAAACAAACCCCAGCACGAAATCTCCACTGCAGCTGTTCTTCTGCAACACTGGGAAGGATCACCCCCAAATATCTTTCTGACAGGAAATGTTACGGTCCCTGAAATTCATCCTGCTGTCCTTTACTGTGCTGCAGTATTCAACAGCAAAGGTAAAGAGCAAAACTCCCCACTCCTCTGCACATGAGTTATTGTGCAATGTCTCGGAGGCAGAGCTCATAACATTCCTTTTATACATCCACCTCAGCTTAAACCTGTTCCTGGGGTTATCTGTGCAATGCAGGGAGGAGCAGTGTGAAAACAGCTGTGGGATATGGCTGGATGCAGAGGGATGGAGGGTTTCCTTCCCTGGCATCGCAACCAGCTGTGCTGTACACGCACACGAGCCCTGGACAGAGCCAACTGAAGCCAACAGCCAGGTCTCACCACACAGTTCACCCATGATATCAAAAAAGCAATCGACTGGGAACACATTCTGCTGCACTATTTCTGCTGCATGCTTCAGCAATCCTGACTGATCTTCCACCCAGAGGAAAAGGAAGGAAAAAAATGGAGTAAGAAATTCCTACAACATCTGAACTGAATATATAGCTGTTGGCAGCTTTTGGTTTTGTGTTTTACCCCGAGCTTTCACTGGCAAGAGACAGTAAATTCACGAGCTTTTTCCAAGGAACCCAAGAGAGGAGGGAGTCTGCTTGACAGAGTTATATCTCTGGCAAGGAGCCACTTGATAATCACTTTCACTGGAGATGCTGTAAAGTGGCTCATAACTCATTTCTTTTGTACAATAAATGCAGGACAATTAAATCCAGCACTCTTCGATACTGTGCACAGAACTGTGGGACAATCCATCACTGCCTGCTTATACACAAGAGCATAGAATGAACCCACCCAAAACAAAGAAGAAAAAAAGCAAATGTGCTTGGGTAAACCGTCTCATCACATTTTCCCACAGTTACAGTGATCCAAGGCTGTAACTAGACTGCACTTAGCTCCTTCCCTTTTAAGACTCAGATTTTATTTTCCTGTGTTCATTTCCCTTTCTCACCCAGCAGGAAGAGATTTTGAACACAACTGTGTTTCTATTTCATTAATACAAGACCTGTGCCATACTGGACTGGTACCCAGCCTCCTCCTCGCTGGCCCCCTGATGAGACCCAATCAGAAATCTTCTTCGTTTCAGCCAAATTTTGGCAAAGCCTCCTTATCATTTCATCTTCCATGTCCAGTGGAAACAGATGAGGAGCTGAGAGCCTGCCTGGCCTGAGAATCCTAAAAACTTAATTTTAGTAGAAAACATCATTAAAATCCAAGTCTTTTTTTCCTGATCAGTGGAACCAGTGAAGTGTGTTTTCCTGCAGATCCATGCTTGGAGAACGAGCTCCTTTTCCAATACCTAGGAAAGAGTGAGTTTGAGTTTATATCACAGTATTTTCCTGAATGGCAACATTACCAGAAGTTTCCTTCTCTTGCCAAAGCCACCTCTTTCCAAGTAGGAGCATAACCACAGGAACTTCCACCTTCCATCAAAATTCCAGGGAAACCAGCCTATGGTTTGCAGAGTTCCTAGCAGAGATGAGCAGAGCTAGGCTAGTGCCTCTGATGGAAACTGGAACCAAGTTTCCTCCCTGACTACACCAAGTTTGAGACCTCTCATCCCCCTGCTGTTCCACTTCCCAGCCTGTCATCACTGACCTCCCCTGAAGCTGCCCAGGGCACTTTGGTATCCAGATCTGTGCAAGAAAGCTCCCAATATTAACACACAGGCCTTAACAGCTTTTTGAGGAAATAATGTATTTTAACAAAAAGTCAGTCTAAAGCAGCAGTCTTTGTCCAGGATAAGAGCTTGTCGAGACCTCAGCCAACACTGCCACTGGCCGTGGTCTTCAAACAGATCTCAAGCCTGACCTTTTCAAGTGAGACGTTTTTGTCAGATCCAAAGAGGAGAAATAAATGATTCAGGGCCATGCAAGGCTCTGTCACACAGGTCTGAAACCAGGCTGACAGGACACGATAAACTGGGGATGAAAAACAGTAACGGGAAACTCAGAGCATTCCTGTTTGCAAGCATTTAAAAAAACAGAAAAAAAAGTTTCTGCAAACATATTTCAGTCTGACTTGTTTGCAAGCTGTTGGCTCTGTGCTGTTTGCCATTCTTGGGATGCAGTTAGACATCAGCATCCCTTGGCTTGTTCATACAGTGACTAAGATAGAGAACAAAATCAAAAAGAATAACAAATAGGACAGCAACTAATGAGCAATAAAAGCACATCCACAAGCCAGGATCTTTGTGTTCATCAGAACACTGATATTGAAGAATAATTGCTTTCCGCCAAAGTGACATAATCACGCTCTCTTTATGGATGGCAAGGACTAAAAGAAGAAAAAAAAATATTTTTTAATGTTATTTCTTACACAAAAGAAATTCTTCAAGATGTGTTTTCATGTCTAATCTATAAAAATGGAAAAAAACCCCAAAAACAAAACATTTGAGAAAGTCAGACTTGTTTAATTAAATATTCTACAGGAAGAAATCACTAAAGAAATGATCAAAACCATTTGGTATCCTCAAGTTGTGCAATATTTACACTGCATAAATATGGCAATTTCATTTTAACCTTGCTTCCAAAAAAACACGATGCTTACAGGATCCTGCTGTCTCTTTGTGTCTATGTTTTTGTTTTTATGATCTCCCTTGAAATATTCTGAACCCACGGGTAAATTTCAAATCTATTAGACAGAAGAGCAGCTGTCTCCAAGAGAGGCCTTTCTTACGTATTTTATGAATACAGATGGCTGGATAGAGGCTCACTGATCTCTCCCATGGAAAGAAAAGTTGCAGAGTGAGACTTTTTAGGGACATCAGAGACCCATAAAGATAATACAAATGCCCTAATTAATAGAAATGACTCAGCTACAGTTCAAACCTTATTAGACTGCTGGGAATCCAAGCAAATGACCTAAATCCATAGGAAACCAGGCTTCATTAATGTTGCTCCTCACAGTAAGTGTTTGAGGATCAGAGGTTTAAGTCCAAGTGGCTCCATGTGCACCAAAGTTTAAGTAGTTAATGCCCTCAGCCTGGAATCTCAATCTGTGCATCCAACTCAGCTAAGTCCTACCTGGGGGTCCCTCTTGGGGCTTCTCCACCTGATGTGTGTCACCACCCTAACGAAGAGCAACCTTGGGTGAGTTGCGTGAGAGTTCTGAGTCCCCATGGGCAGTACAGCAGCATTTATTTCATGTGATTTATTAGGACTGTCCTGCAAACTGAGCTTTAAAATTAATGCTCAAGTGAAAACTGGGGGTTTTCCTGCAAAGGGAAAAACTGGATTCCTCTGGCCATCTTCAGCCTTCACTAAAATCCAGCTTATACAAATAAAAGCTACTCTTTCATTATTTAACTTTTTACTATTTTATGTTCTGGTTCTTTATTTCTCATGCCCACACTCAATACTGAAGGAGTTAAAAATTAGTACTTGTGGCCCATGGTTTGAAGTTCAGAATTAAACGCATGGTGTTGGAGTCCACAAAAGAACAGGATGAAATTCCAGGAGACCAAACCAATTAATCTCACAGTCTCTTTTGGCATTAAAAGTTTTGAGGCTATCTCTTGAGGTTTTTTAATTGATTGTTTCAATTTCTCAAAAACTTATAACCATCTAAAATATTGTTCATTTTTCTCCTTTTTCTTAAATAAAAAAAGCAAGTGAATATAGGAGTAAGGAAATTAATCCTGGATTCTACTAAAATATCACAAGGAATTTTACCAAATGTCAGTCTCCTCAAGCTGCGTGTATTTATTTAAACCATTTTGGTTAACAGCAGACTGAGGGGGCAACTTTCAGGCGAGGAGTTTTGCAAATATTTTAAGTAGAGTTTTAATTGACCCAGTTTGACATTAAAAGCACTTTTTAAACTCTTGATATTGTTAGCCATTTAAGATAAGTGGCAATAAATACAGATTAATTGTAGCGCATGAAATGAAATCTTGGGGCTGCGGTGGGGCTGTGAAAAGGCCCTTTGTGAGGCAGGGAGGTGCAGGATCGTGTGCTGGGCTTAGGCTGACAGAATCCCCCGTCAGGCTCAGCCAGGCTTTTGGTAGCTCACGCTGGGACCAACTGCAAAGACAACAAACTTTGGGCAAAGGCAAGCGGGGTGATTGGCAGGTCTGAAGAAAAACAAAAGCACCACGACCAAGGGCTCCCTTTTGAGCAGAGCAGGACTCAAAGGGGAGCCAACACTGGGGCTTTTATTGTGTGGGAGATGATTGAACTGGGAATGTAAATTCAGGAAGACAACTTCTAAGATGCTGGTGTTTCAGAGAAATGCTGAGTAAACACTACAGACCTGGTGAGTGACCCTACAGGGGAGACTGTATGGTGAGTCTCTCCATAATGCTAAACAAACAAAACAGAAAACCCACCCACACACCTTCTTATTTGCCTCTAAGTCTCGCATGTAAAAAACCAAGAGATATCAGAAGGCTTTTTCAAAGGGTCTCCAGGTCCAAATCACTCCTCACTGACACCACTTGCATGGATTTGGCCTGGCTCTAAGAGAACAGTGAAAAATCAGACACATGGGATGTCAAATTTTTTTTTTTGTTTTGTTTTGTTTTTGTTTTGACTGCTTGTTTCTTCCCTTGCAAAAGGGATAACCATGTCTGATGAACAGAAACGTCTGCAGCTCTGTCTCCAGGCAGACCAGGCTATGAATGACTGTGCAGGCACTGAAGTGACATTTGTTCCCTCAAGCCAAGACGAGAGGAAAGATGGAAGCACTTTACACCTCTGCATGTCCAAATCCACCTCTTCCATGCAATCACAGAGATGGAGAGTTTGGTCTGAGCACTGGGACTCACAGGGACTTCTGAACAGTGGACAAAATATTTGGCCAACCTTGGGCTTCAACCGTATCACACGACAGGATGCGAAAGTTGTGCATCGTCAGGAGGGTTACAGCTCCTTCTCCCACCCCAAAGAAACGCAGGCCTGCATGAGTTTTCCAGAACTGGTGGCAGAGGGCTTTCTTCTCCCTTTGAGACCACACCAAGATGCTGTCCAAGGCATGATGGAAAGCAATCCTGTGTCAGTCCTCTGCTTGCAAATTTGCCTCAGGACTGACAACATTCTGCCATTGGCAGCAATGCAAAATGCTGCTCAGGGAGCTCTCAGTGCTTTCAGTTCAAGGTCAGGTAGAGGTAAGGACAGAACACCCTGAATTCTTGACTCCTGCTCTCAGGGTTCAATAAATCCCACTCATCTGAAAGTCAGGCATCTGTTGGAGTCCAGTTTTTTAGGTTTCCTCTGCGGTCAGTGGAAAGATATCTCCAGAGGGCAATTCCTTCCATCTCAAAATATGCATCTGAGATAAGTGGGAGGGTTTGTCCTCTGAGGGTTTCAAAGGAACTGATGGTCTTATACAGAACACACACACTGAACTTTCAGACACCTAGAGTTCAAGAGGGAGAGTCCCACCCCAACAGCTGTCACTGTTACCAAGACACCAGATACATAATTTTCAATCTCAAGTAAAAAAAGAGTAAAATTAAGAACTAATCCTGGCTTGGCTTTCTGATTCCCATCTGTATTTTTCTTTGGAAAGGTTTCAAGTACTCTCCTCATCACAATGTTTTCTGAGCATCTCCAACTGCTATGTGACAACCATCTCCTTGTCTGATAAGCTAAAGTTGAAAACCCCTTTCCTCCAGGTCATGCTTTACTCTTTCCTTTGTTTCTCAGTTTTGTTCCCCACTGCCAGTGAGCTGCTTCAGCTCTCAAGGGAATGACCTTGGTTCTGGGGAAGGTGTTCCTCAACTCTGCACACAGGAATGCTGCCCCAGGCTGCCTCCTGGACTCACAGGAGTTTCTGATGCTCTTTTCACCCCTTGTCCACTTAAGAACATTTTTGGGCATGGTTGATGGCACACTTGGCCAATTAGCAGCAGTGAGGCTGCACAGTTTGAGTGCCCACGACTCATTAGGTTTATAGAGTCCTGGAGCCATGCCTCGGTCACATTTATTAACCTGCTCCCTGCTATTGCTCTGGCCTTGAGAATGAGCACCTCATTAGAGGGCAGCCCAGAGGTAGTGTGCCTCCTCAGATACTCTAAATAATAACTATTTGCTGTAAACATCATCATTACATTTAAACCATGCCATGTTTGATCTATTTACCACACACCAAACCCTCCCACATGCAGAGGAACCAGAAAAATGCTGTTGTCTCCAGGGATGTGTCTCACCTCCCTCTCCCATTGGGATTTTCTGAGCTCTAATAAAAGTTGAGCTCACGCTGTGCCCTTTCAGTGGATGCACACTATGAATGTCTTTTTCTTCTATCCAATCACTTATTTTCATGAAGCATGCAAGAACTTATTATCTTGAAGACTCAGCCATCTGTCAGGTTTGGTTATAATCAGCCAACAGATGAAAAATTTACGAGGGTGAAAGACATAGTCCCACACACCTATATATACACACACACATACTCACAAACACTGCCATTGCCTAAGCCTCATTTCCTTAGGAAACCAGATTAAAAATAGCATTGATGCCAATAATGAAGTCTTTATTTCTTTGGCAGATCTCTGTTCCTTTTAAACCAATCCTCCCAGTGAGAGGTACTGCAGAATTTTCAACTGGAACCAGACCAGATTGCTAAGTGATAAGAACCTCACAGCAGTTTCACTGTACCTCAAACACCTCAAGGAAAAACACAAAGTGAATGTGAATTCTGTATAAATACTGAAAACTGGTGCTGAATTTCATACCGAGTTAACCCAGTGGTGGCATTTGATTTTTCTCTCCATTTACCTTCAGTGTATAAATACTATTCTAAAAAAGTTTGCAAACCTCAGTATTCAAGGTATTTCCCATAATAAAGTCCAGAAAAATACTAAAAAAGCCTTCAGTTATTAATTTAAATACAAGTCACATAGGTTTCACTCCTGAAACATTACTGCAGAAAAATGATGGGAGAATTCAGTTTTCTGACAGAGAGTTCTAAAGCTGAACTCCACCAAAATGCTGTGTTTAGATTAAAAAGTTGTTTGGAAGTTCTCTGGCAGAGTAATTGTCAGGTGATGAGCAAAATTTTATCTAAATCTAAGCATTTGGTAGGTCTCACTGATTATCTCTTGTGAACTAGAAGTTCCAAGGTGGATTTTTCTGGCTTTTTGTTTATTCACCTGCCTCTTCATTCCCACTGCCTGCCTGGAGGTTGACCAGGAGCAAAGCCTGGTAGTTTTGAAATCCTATTTTGCCGTATTTCAGTTCACAACTCTTTAGCAAACTTTTCTAGCAAGAAGGGCTTGTCTATCTCCAAATCAGCCCATTTTTGCCAAGAATTACCATATTTTCCAGCTTTGTGAGTAATCTTTTCAAAAACCAATTTGAAACAGCAACACTTTTCCACAGAGTGAAGTTTCTTCTCACTCCCCATCAGTCCAGCCCAGATTCAGGGTTTCTACTGAAGAGAGCATAGAGGGAGCTGAGATTCAGGCACGAACTCGAACGTTTTCCAGTTTCAGATGGCAGCTCAGCTATTGGACTTGGGCTTGAGCCCAGTTTCAGTTGCCACCAGAGAAATTTTGTCCAAGAGACCTCTGTTGCTTTCTGCAGGCCTCTATAAAATGCCTGAACGGTGGCAGAGTTTGTGTTTTGAATGTCTGAGAGAGGTGAATAACTGAAGTTTATGACATCTCGTCTTGCCGGCTGGAGCTTTAATTATTTCCCTTCTGCCCCTCTAAGTAATTCTACCTTCACTTTACATTTCTGATGTTTAAATATTGTTTTTGGGCAGAGGTATACTGCGCATACATTTTCTTTTCCTTGACACATCTCTTCTGATCTACCAGAGAAAATAACAATGGAACTGGGATTTGATAGGCTTATAAAGAGGGTATTGATGTGAAAGTAGCAGCCTGGACTAAAGACCTGGAATGACAAATAAATAATGTCTCATACAGGTGCACATGCCAGTCACCTTGATGTCAGTTGCAGAGCTACCATTAATTCAGTGAGAATAGGATCTGATCCCAAATCCATAAATCCTTTCTCAGCAAGTTTTCTCTGATGATATTCCTGGCACAACCATGACTAAGAAAACCTGAAACTCTCACAAGAACGCCCAGTTTAATGAGATTTCCAGTCCCAGTTTCCATACCAGTAAAAATCCGCAAGAAATCCACATAAATTACAGCCAGGCTTTCTAAAGCTTTCAGTTTCAAATGCACTTTTGCAAAACAACTGGCTCCAGCCAACAGTTGTGCCCTGCCTTCCCAGGGCACCAAGACTACCACTAGTTCTTCTCCATATGCAATCCTCCTGCATCTTGGCTCTAAAACTGGTCAGAAATGGCTTGAATCTCTAAGAGACCAACACCACAAGCAGTACAAACTGGTTCCTAAATATCTGGCTTTACTAAATTCCCTTTCCGGCTTCTGCTCCAACAGCTGGAGGCTCCGAGAGTGGAGCTGCAGGGGATTCAGCTATGGTGGTCCAGGATGCCTTGGGACACCCCTGCTCCTCCTCCGGAGAACGTGCCCAGGCAGGAGGGGCAGAAGAAAGGAACGTGAACTCCGGCCAACCCCATCAACTTGCATTAATTTGAAACACCACTGAAGGATCTCTTGCACTGCAGGCTTGCACTGCAGGCTCTGAATTCAAGGAAATGGAGTTACCAGATTTCCTTCTGTGCTGGGACAACACCAGACAGCAGGGGGACTAAAAGTACCCTTGGGTGCAGAGACACTTGAATCACAGCAGGCAGCCCACAAAGGTACCCCAGCTGGGACAAGATCTTTGGATCCTTTGTAATCTGCTCGCCTTTCACAGGAGCATCCCACAGAAACCTCAGTGTCAGAGGAAGGTTGCCAGTCCTTGGGTTCACCTCACTGCTCTTTCAAAATCTTTCCAACAGCACTCTTACGGCTGGATGGGAATTTTCAGCTGAGTTTTGGGATGGGAAGTGATGAATTGTCTGGCATCCATATATTGATTTCAACACTCCCATTATGAAATCTAGAGTTATATGGGGGCTCTGCCTGGTCTCCTGAGAGCTTTCAGGGTGGCCTGTGGATCCACAGCAAGCTCTTGTGTGTGTGTGTGTGGGTGAAAAAGTATTTCATCCTTAATTCATGCTTAAGCCCATTCCTGTTCAGCAGAATGATTAAGCCTCTCATGCTTCTTCAGTTCTGAAGAGAAAATTTCCCAAATTATGTCTATATTTTTTACATCTCAAATGTTGAAGAGAAATACAGTAAGGGCATAGCCAAAATCCCTACAATATAGGACAGGAGGGGCCAATAGAGTTTTCTTTCCTTTGAGAACAGAGGCAGAATTAGACTTATACAGTAGAACTTGGCACAGGCATAATAATAAATATGATATGAAAATGTCAGTGACCCAGAGGAGCTGACATTAATGTATGTGCTTCTTTAAACCCAAATCCTACAGAGCACAGGCAACTTTCCCCATTCATCACAGGCAGAATTACACCAGAGATGAATGTACACACTGCAGTTTGCAAGGCCCATTTTAGTTGCTTTCAGCATTTATTTGAATGACTGCAACTGGCAAACAACGACCTGGATTTGGGGTTGCACCCACCTTCAATGGAGCAACAATGAAAGCAAAGGTGGGCAGTGGTCAGGTAGGACTCCTTGTTGAGCACAGTGAATTCTCCACCAGACCACCAAACACAGCCCAGAGCTTGTCCAGCTTCCTTCAGCAGTTTAGGTGATGACATACCAGGAGAAAAAACAAATTGCAACCTCAAATATTGGAGTCTGTTCTTTTGCCTGCTACGTGTGTTGCCTTCCTTGGTTGGTATAGGTGACAGAGGCCTCAAGACAGCTCTCACCATTGCATAGGCTATGCTGTGTTTCTACTATTAATATCTTGTTATACAACAGGAGTTTCTCAAATCAGAATTACAGGAATCAGCCTTGAGAACACAAGCTCCCTTTTCACAAAAGGGTGGTGCAGGCAGGTTTATTTTGGCCTCCTTAACTGAGGTGCTCTTTGCCGATTTAAGCTCCAGGTGAAAAGCAAATATTCAGGGACTTCCAAACCCCCGTATTATACAAGATCAATGTACATAAAAAAAGTTCCCTTGAATTTTTAAATTTTTTTTAAAGGCTGCAGGCTGGATTTGCACTTGGAACAAGCTTTTCCCCAGTGGAGTATCCCCTGATTTACAACAGAGTGTCTGAAAAGAGAATCAGGCATTGCCTGTTTAATAAAGACTTTTAAATGAATCAGTTGCATGGTTTTGGTCAAAATTAGCATGCAAGTCTATTTCTAAAAGCAAAGTGATACTTTGCCTTAAAAACTAATAGTAAAAGAAGTCCATACACAAAAACAGGCTGACCTCACTACAAGCATCTGGATGCCCAAATAAACATGAGCAGAGGGAATTCTAGCATCTGCAAACTGTTAATTCACCCTTTTCTTCTCTTTTGTAGGCTGGCCAAGTTCAATCTCCTGGTCGCCAACTTCTTGCTCCACTGAGACAACCCCATTGATGAACCGTGCTGGTGATGTCAGTAGCACCACTAATCAGCGTTGGATCAGGACGCCTGACCCAGGGGATAAAGTCTCTTTATATTCCAGCCTGCAAGTGCTTGCTTTTTTCTTTTTTTCATCTTACTTTTTTTCCTTTTGTGTTCCACACAGGATCTGAGACGATGAGTAAAAATCGTAAAGAGCTCCATAGTCCTGGTGGAGAGAGGAATGGACTTCCAATGAGTTGATTCCACAACAGTGGTGCAACTTGGTGCCTGATTTGCACTCAATAGTGCCTCAGTTGGGAGTGCAAAGCAGCTATTTGCATATTCAGCATCTGTAAATCCCTGTTCCCCAGTGTGCAGTTGGACAGCAGCCTCCAGGCACTTCCCTCCTGAAAAAAAACACTTCCAAGTAACACATGTGAACCCCAGTGCCAGATCCCGTGGCAGGTGCTAATGGCTTTCACAAAGGCTCCCAGGATTTTAATTAGTTGAGTTTAAGTTGCTCATAGTATCCAACACTTCCTTCCCTTTTCCAAACTACTGAGTAGAAATATGGTTCTCCAGCAAAGTACCACTGCCACCTGTCCTTTGGCCTCTCCCCACCCCTCATTCAACATCCATCATGTTCCAGTCAGATGTGTCACCTTTTTAACCATCAGTGAAGCATGTTCAAGACAGCTACATCCTCTGGGTATCTTTCAGAGAAAAATAAGAACATCTCAGTGGAGATAGAGACTGAGATGTTCTTATCTTCTTATCCCACTTCTGGGCCCCATCGTGAAGAGCCACCAGAGAACATTTACTTTGGAAGTAAGTAACGTTCCTGTTTGAGAGCTTGGATTAGATGATCTTTAAAGGTTTCTTTCAACCCAAACTATTCTATGATTACTGTTAGCAGTTAATTTAAGATGATCAGAATCATTCCTGATGATGCTGCCTGTCCAGTGATGACTGAGAGAACTCTGCACGATGGGCAGGGAATTCCTCTGTTCTGAGCATGGGAATGATCAAATTCTACTTCTGCTATTCCTCCTCTGGGATGGATTCTTCTGCTTTTATGGCAGCACACAGACATCTACAGCAGACCCTGTATTTATTTTCTTGCAGAACATCTCAGAAATTTAAATCTAATCCATCAACAAATATGTACCTAAACTCAGCCACCTAAGCCTGCAGATGAGCGAGAGTGCTCGGACTCTCACACGAACAGATTTCTGTTATCACTCTGAGCTGTGGGCAATCTGGCTTCCACCACACCACAGACAACATCTGGGTTCTCTGACCTCTCAGATGCTGTGGGGCTGCTGGGGTGGTTTCACATGTGCTTTCCTCCATCCCAGAACCATGGTCCAGAGACAACTTGCTTCCCCTCTTGCTGTGGGAGATGCTATGGCACTTGCATTTAAACTCTGACTCAGTAAAAGAATATTCTCCATGATATATTTATTATTTTAAGAAACAAAACCCATTGCCTTAAAGCCTACTGATTTGGCTGCTAATAAACATTGTGAACTGGAGCAGCATCTGAATTTCTGAAGCAGTAAATCCAGCTCTCAGCTACAAAACTGACAGCTCTCATAAAAGAAAGAAAGAAAAAAAAACGCAAGTAAAACATCCTAAGGAAATTATCGTTCAAATTAACTGCAGACATAAATTTATCCATCTGTTATCATAAGTGTTACTTGAAAATTATTTGCCCATAAAAATGAAATAAACCAGAGTGGTTTTTTTCTTAAACATTGACTTAATGTGTATGGTCTTAGTTGCCAAAATATTAACTCTTTTTAACAGCCTGTGTGCTCTTGGCTGTGTGTCTCTATCCTGACTGTAAATGGACCTTTATACATTGTCTGTATAAACGAGGTCTAAGGCACTTCACTGTTATTACAGATCAATAATTCCAAGCAAACCATCATGATTTTCAATACAGAAAACCCAAGCAAATGCCCAAATTTTACTTGGAATTACCCTATTTAATTTACTCTTATTCATTCAAAGGGAAATGTTACCCTGCCCATTAAATAGAAAATATCATTTAACTGCACAAACAATAACTGCTGTTTCATTCCTAGGGTACAGTTACTGTGAATACAGATGAGATTTTCACATTAAACCTGAACATGGTAAACTCTGGCAGGAGAGGAAAAAAGTCCATAGAACTGGGTAAAGAGCTGGGTCTCTTTTACCCAGAGCCTGTATTTTTCTTGGAGAAGAGAAAGAAATGAAAGTAGAAAGAATAAATGGCTATTTTCACTTCTACGTGTTTTATAAAGGAATAAATTAAAAGTCTGAATTACTCCAAGACATTTAAATAGTGAGTAAAATCATGGAAGGCAGAAAAGAGGGAAATCTATTGAAAAGTCTATTTTTTATTTTAAAGAATGACAGAAAACTGAAAAGTTCCTTTTAGAATTGTATAATTTTGTTTTTGGTTTTAATACTTCTGACTGGAAAAAATCCCCCCATCTTTCAACAGAATAAAAAAGCTTTGCTTCACTTTATGAAAAACTGTTTTATTTCAGCTTGCTTGGATATTCAAATGCCTGTCCCCTGCCCACTCCTTTGTCCCCAGGATTTGCCTGTTGGATGTTTCACAGCCCTGTGCTGTTACAGGCCAGGCTCTGAACCAGCTCTTCTGTGATGCACCACAAGGTCTTTGCAGCACAGCTCTAAGTGGCACATAGTGAAACCTTTAGTGGGAATCCCAGTTTACAGGATTTTGATTGACATCTGCAAAAAGTGGACTTGTTTTTCCAGAAGAAAACAGATTCTATTTTCCACAAATGCCCCATTTTTTACCAAAACACTATCAGCTGGAAGATTTTGATCAGCCTTCTTTTTAACAGGAAGGAAGGATGAAGAAGTTAGAAAATCTATGTATAAAATAGGAAATAACCAGTCCATAAGCATGCAGAGTTGCCCAAGCAACTGAATTAAATTGCCTGCTCTATTCCAATCAGTTCAATGGCCACATCTTCCATCTGGGAGCTGAGCAGGTTTTTCCCAGTGGTGACCTGACCTCCAGATCTGCTGGGACCAGGATGTGGAATCTGTCCCTAGGTGAAGATTATTTAGATCTGGTCAGGGGGGTTGCCACATCTCCCTCCACCTGGGTGAGCTATGTTTTACTCTGATGGTAAAGTGCATGTTTTTGTAATGGGGACAGAGCTTTACACTCTGCCACATTTCAGCCCAGGAGGGATTTCTGACCACACACTTTATGCTGGCAGACACCAGCATTCTCCTGCACCACCAGGCTGCCAGGATATCATCATCTTGTTTTACATTTGAAGCCACTCACTGGATTTCTGTGGGGTTTTTTGGTTCTACAGTCATGGAGCAGGATACACGGAACCAAACCTGACTGCAATTTGCAAAGACACCTGCATGGTGCCATCTGCCTTAGCCAAGCTCACTATACCAATTCATCATTAGATGCTACAGAACTACCCATCCATGGCACTGGGATCCTAAAGTAAGCTGAGGATGATGCCTCAGGAGAGCAACAGAGCCTCAGTTGCTGCATGCAGCTGTGCAAAAGCCAGGTAAAACTTCACCACAGCAGCATCCACGAGATGCAGATCCCTGCAGGGAGGAACAGGCAGGGCTCTGCCTCAGGAGGGTTTTCTGGGAGAGATCCTATTTCTGAGCCCCTTGGCTGCCGTTATACCCAGGAGTTACAGGATACCTCTGAGTCCGTATGAATCATCCTGCAGGGCTTGGGGCTCCCTCCTAGAGCAGCCCTGGTCTGTAAAACTGCATTTGTTGAAGTGTTTCCAAGGTGCTTTTCTCATAACAGGCTTATTTTCTTACTTAAGAAAATACTTATTTTCCTAATTTTATTTGGCAGCACAGTTTTATCCGATTCTTCCTTTCCCAGAAACGATGATGGAGATTATGAAATTCAGAAAACAATTCATAATGCACATATATAATTTAATTACTATTCATTCATTGGTTCCAATAACCTCAAAATTAAGGGATTAATGCAGAGATCACAGTTGGCATAAAGGGAAATATCTTCTGAAGTACATTGTCCAGAATTTTTTTTTCAAACTATTTCCCCTTCATCATGTTAGTCTAAGAGATGGAGAATCTTAAACTGCACTGTTCTGGGAGCAAATAAACTCCCACAGACTCTATCATGCCTATACTAACTGAAAGTGCATTCCTAAAATTTTGCACTTCAGAATTCGTGGGAATATGAGAAAACCTCAGCTTTCATCAAAAACATCCTTTACTTTTATAAAAGGCAAAACCAAACCCTCAAGGTTTTATAGAACAACTTTAATTCATGACCCAAGCACATACCAAAGAAACCCCTCAAAATTCAAGAACTAGATATAAGGATGCAAAATAAAAGATTTATCAATAAAACCACTCTTTTAATTCAGTGCATGGGGGAAAAGAGGAAACAAAAGTCCTTCAGGAAAAACACCTTGCATTTGAATCATAAGAGGAAATGAACTTGCCTGCACTTTGGTCACATAAAAGTTTTGGCATTGAAAAAATTAATAATTTTCTTAGCATTCACTGCATGAAGAAAAAAAAAACACCCTAGAGAAGAAAGCAGGAATTAATTGTACTTAAAGTAGGATAGCCTGCAGGGATGGCCCAGTTTGGTGAGAAAGGCCAAAGGGATGCTGGAACAAAGAAGCCAAAACAAAAAGCTTTCCTCAGCATCTCCAGCATCCCAGTTTTCAATAAATCCGGCTGCGTGTGTCTGTTCTGTCCTGCCACAGTCAGTGCTGGGGAAACAAAACAACCCAGCAACAAAGGCAGTTTTCAACATCACCAGAAATGGGCCTAAAAGACAAAATGAGACTTGCTCTTTATGAGCCAGCTTTCCCAAGGGATACTCCCTGGGAGTTGCAGGTAGGCACTCTCTGATGGGGACAGGGAAAGGAAGCTCAAACCTCCCAGAAGTTAAAAGTGCCTCTCTATAGAATGTAACGTGGAATTGGCATCCATTGGCTTAATTTCCCTTCCATTATTAGCACAAACAAATATCACAAACAAAATCCATGACCCACCTAGTCCAAGATCCTGTCTCAAGCCATGATCTGTAGCTGATGCCCTGGAAAAACGTGTAGAGCTGGACAAGAGGGCAGTGATGCCCAGTTTATCCTCTCAGTTTCATTTATATACTGGTTAAGGGATTTTCAAAACTGCAGACTACATCTAAGCCATCATGTTCAATAATCTCCGATAAACCTCACTCCTTGGGTTAGACAAGCTGGTTTTTATGAATGTCTGTCCAATTATGAGCCATCATGATGTATTTTCCTACTGTAAAAACAGTTAAGCAAAACTCCTTGGCCAGAAATATCAGCCAAGCCTGAGATTAAATAAGCTTGGGAAAATTCAGTCCGGATACACTCAAAAAATAAATACATCAAAATGCACGTGTCTCTGCTAAAACCCACAGTCTTTAATCAAAATTCCCACTGAAGTGAGTAGCGAAAGGTGAGTTGTTGCCAAAGTTCATAGTGAGAGCCTTGGGATGAGAAGCAAAGTTCTGTCAAAATGAGAAATTGCCAAGGAGAGGGAGCAGGAGGAGCAGATTGGTTCTCGACACAGCAATCTCAGGCTGCCTTGAAGTCGAGGGAGCTCAAAGGGACACTGAAGCTGGTGCTCAGGATTCTGCTGAGCTGGGGCCTGAACGCTTATTATTTATACTCTTATCACACAGAAAAGTGAATCCCATTGGAAAATGGAAAAGAAATTTAAAAAAAAGGGAGAGAAAGGACAGTAGCACATACTTTTGCAGGCTCACAGAAGTACTGCAGACATCTTTGCTCTGCAGATTTCAGGGAGAGCACTTAAACAGGCAGAGTGACACATTGGATTTTTACTTAATGGTTTAAAATGCTGGTTTTTAGCTACACACAAAACTGTGCAAAGCCCCAAACCAGTCAGTCTGTACAGACAAACCACCAAAGCAGCTCAGTCACCCTTTGAGAAAGTCCAACTGCAGCAGCCTCAGAAGGTTTGAAACCCTGGGCCAGCACCTGGAGACACACACAGATGGCCTGTGCCACCAAAGGGTTTGTGCTGTGCCACTCACTGCCATCAGCACCTGGGCTTGCAAATTCAAAAACACTTGAACCACCTCCTGCACCTGTGGCCAAGCAGCCCACAGGTCTGGGAACAGAACAAATCCAACACTATGAAAAGTGTTTACAGCTTCACATTTCTCTAGTCAGATACAAATCAAAGTGAGTGCAGCCTGTGAGCAGCCTGGCTGGACCTAGACTCACCTCCTACAACAACTCATTCTATTTTACAAGTGGGTCTGGACAAACAAAAGTCCTTCTGCTTCAAAGAAGCCTCCTAAGAAATCTTCTCTCAGGCACAGAGACCTGAAGCATTCCAAACACTTTACTTCCAATTGTGGTAACTGAATAAAACAGAAAAAAATCAAACCATACCTGCTCCAAATGCAAAGAAGAAGCTCTTGTCTCTGTTCTCCCTTAGAAGAGACATCACTCTTCTCCCCATCCTCTCATTCCTCTTGTAGATGAGCTCCTGTCTGAAGTAGCTGTCTATTTCCTGAGCCGTCACCTGCTCGTGGGGTGGGAGGGTTGTGTTGATGAAATTTGGGACCTGAAACAGAGAGAGAGGCCATAGCTCAGGTGGCAATGGTTAAGGAACTCACAAAACAGTGCATGCTTTAAACCAGCCTTCTTTAAGCCACCTGAGCATCACTAGCACACAAAAAACCACTAGAGGATCAGACCATGGGAGGTTGTTAGGAACTCTGAAAAAAAAAAAAGAAAGAAAAAAGAAAATTCCCAATGAATATTCTTTCTTTTAAAAAGTGAAACTAGAATTTTACTAAAGGAAACTTCACTTAATTTTGATTTTTCTCTGTCCCTTCATCAAAATGTAGTTTCAGGCATTACATTTGGGTGAGTTACTTGGACCTTTATTCTCTGCTTGCTCAAAAAAAATCATTGGCTGTTTAATACCAAATTCCTGTGATCTGTTCCCAGCTGAGATCACCATGAACTAAATAAGGACTGTATGATTTGGCTTGTATATGAGCAAATGCAGACACAGGAAGATGCACTCAGGGTAATCTCCCTTCCCCTTACATGCTATTAGGTCTCACCAGAGAAAACCATGCATTGCAACACATAAATCCCTGGAACATTCCTGATATATCCGAGGAAAAGATTTTCACAAGAACTGTTCCTTTGGTCCCTGCTTTTGTGAGATGTTCACAGACACAGCAGAAAGGATGAAACCCCAAGGACTTTGATCGGGGAAGCAGACCCAGGAATGAGCCCAGATCCAAGCTGTAATCGACAGATAAGCCAAAAAGCTCTGATTTTTAAGACAACAACTTGTTTTGACACAGTGAATGTCCCAGGTCTACCTTGTGCCTTGCAGAGAGAAAAGCTGTAAGGGGGCAGTGTTTGATGACTGCTAACAGGACCCAGGCACATTCTGGTGATTTTCTGGGCCTCACCACTGGAAAGCAGCTTAAGCTGCAAACCCCAGATTCGGGTTTCTGAGTCCCCAGGTACATTTAAAGCTGCCAGGATTTCCAGTGTTAATCTGAGTCAGTGGTAATGACATTGCATGCACAGCCCTTGAGGGGACCATCCCTCACTCGCTGTGCTGAAATACTTGCTGCAGTGACTCTGTTACTTGGGTTAATTCTATCTCTGGTTTTCTACTATACCAAATTCCTGTACTCATTTTCTAAAACTTGCCTTTAGTTTTTGTTTTTCAGCCCACCTCTTCTCGTTCCACTTGGCCACATGGTTTTATCACTACAGTTTTTGTCTCTTCCCACCCTCTTCACTCATAATGCCTCTCCAAAAGTTTTCAGTGAGTCTTAGGGAAAAAACTGATTACCATCTTCCCAGAGATTCTCCTTGAAGTTTTTTCATTGCAGCCCCATCTGCATCACTCCTGATACATGTGAGGGACCAAGCAGCAGATTTCTCACCATACACTATGCAGGATGAGTCTACACTGGATTCACACCAAAGGCTGTTCCCAATTGACTGAGACAGAAAAGGGGACCACATCACCTGAACCAGGGGATCCCAAGGGGATGGAACTAACACTCCATCTCAGGGATGCTGCCCCAGCCTGCTGGGTCTCACAGATCAGCTGCACCTTTGATTTTCCAAACTGCTTCTCAAGCTGCTTTGCCAAATAACCATGCTCCTCACAGCATGTCCTTCTTTAAGGGTTCAGTTGCATTACCCTGAGTCATTCCTTCCTCCAGGCTTTCCAGCACGGCTTGGCATCACCATTGTAGCTTGTGAACTCCTCAGAGCATGCAAGTACTTTGCACCTTGTTCTCAGTTTAGCCCTGAGCCAGCACTCAACAAGTAATAAGTCCCATTAAGTCAGACCTACTGGAGACACCAGTTTCCTGTGAAAACCCAAGGAAGCTGCCTCCATGTCTGGCAAGAAAACGTGTTTGTCTCAAAGGGATGCAGGAGCAGACTGACAGTGTAAAAGAGATAAAATGCTGCTGGCTACAGCAGCACAGGACGTAGTGGCTTCCATTCCTGGTGAAAAACAGGGAGAGATTTATATTGTAGGACTAAAGTCTGAGGAATGAGTAGCCATTTTACACTTGCAGTAACCTCTGTAATGCAAAGCTGTAAATCCATTGGTCCATGCAGGTACCACAAGCCTTTGCATCTCCTCTATACTGGGGCTCTCAGGCAGGAGTCAGGGAAGACTTTAGGCACTGAACTGGAAGGTGACATTTTCTGGAAGCATCTGAAGGCTCAACACCCTCATAAGAGAAGCTGTCTTCCCTGCTTCTGGCTGAAGGGAAGGCTGGGACCTGGTTTTGAATCACTTGACATGCTTTGGGGAAAGCAAAGTACAGCCCTGCCTGTGAGCACAACATGCTCCTGCACAAAGCAGGAGCAGCAATGCTGGGGGACCAAGCAGCTTTGTGCATCCCACTGCTGATGGAGGTCTAGACTGCCCAAAAACAGATGTTGTATTTAGACCTACACCAACAAGGTCTTTGCTAAGAAGAGAAGCACCTTTCACCTCCTTGTACAACTCCATCACTTGCAGTCCTACGCCCACATTTAACCTATAGTTTGTTCCTTCTCTTTATCTAACCTAAAATACAGTACACAAAACAGAGACATTTACTTGCCTTTCTTCCCCCCACCTTCTTTCCATTTCTTCAGTGGGAAAAAGTTTGCCAATGGCAGAGATGTAAACTTAAAACCAAGGACTGGGTTTTGTCAATGTTTCTCTTGCTTGCCCAAGGAACAGGACAAAGGAAGGCATCACCTAGAGAGGCACAGCATCAGCTCCAGGTCCTGCTGCACTGTGTGCATTCTGCATTTGTAATCCCCGGCAAAAATAAAATCTGCACGTGTGTTTCTGCATGTGTGTGGCAGAGGACAGAAGATAAATGACTGCAGTAAGTATGCCCCTACACAGTAGTGCAACCACACTCTGAGCTGTGACACTCGCCCCATTAATCACCCCCACTCCTCCCTGCATCCAGGTCCTTTTCACAGTCAGTGACACACACCATGCCTGGCTTCAGGGAGACAGCTGCTCCTGTTGATTTAAGAAACCCTTAAACCAGACAGGGATCAGGAAGTCAAGAAACAGTCACACACAATTAGGAAACCGTTAACTGGAGTGAGAATTTAAGTTTTGGGGTTTTTTTTAAAAGAGAAGATCTGTTATTTTTAAAGGATGGGCCTTATGCGCCAAAAGGATGCACCTTCCCTCTTATACTTTTATTTTGTTTCCATTCTGTGAAAAATTAATTTTAACATTTTAATAATACGTATTTGCTGGTTTTGAGCTGAGAGTGAATGGATGAGACATTTGCTGTGCCATTGGGTGAGGGATTGATCTCTTAATAACAGCTGAACACTGCTACCAGTATTTAAATGTACAGTGGAGTGGATGATGTGACTTTTGAAAAATCCAGACTTCTAATTTTGTTGTTTGTTAGGACAGTAACAGCTGGATCAGCAGAAAATCACCTAAGGTGTGCTCACTTGTGGTGGATACACATGACAAGAGAGTCTTTATGTCCAGTCTCTGCAAGCTGGGCAGTTTTCTGAGAAGCCAACCAACTCATATTTACATATAATTCTAGTGGAAACTCTCATTGTTGTGTTCAAAATAAAGAATATTTTGTTTTACTTAATAAATATTTTATACTTATTATTATACCTTTCTCTATTCCTGTTTTCTTTGGGTTACAGCTCTCTCATGGACAGTACAGACAGATCCCAAACTCAGTCATTAGATACACCCTGGATTTCTCAGTTAAACTTTTGAGGTTAAAGAAATGGACTATGAGAATAAAAAAGAAATCCCAGCCTTGCAAAAACTTCTTCCCCTTCTCACTGCCTGTGTAGTTTTAGTTGAGTCAGTATCCCTGATGGAATATATGTGTGGATAAAGCTCTGAACACACATCTGAGCTCACAGTGCTGTGGGATGCAGGCCATAATTCTTCACCTTTGAAGTCAGTGGGAGCTTTAGGGAGAAGAAAGAGGAAGGATTGTGGAGTGGTTATGACACTACCCTGAAAAAATGGTTCTGCTCCCATGGGTGATACAAATCTCTTACATGATCACAAGCATGTCATTTGGGTTTAAACCTTCAAAGGAAACTCAGCACTTAACCTCCACTAAGTGTCTTTGAAGCATTTGGCTTTATTCCTCCTGTCTCTCAAAAGTCCATCTGTAAAACGGGGACAGCAAGACTTTCCACCTTGATGTTACATACAAGGTACTGGCTCAGCCTAGCTCTGGAGGGACCCAAAGGAAGATCCAAAGTCCAAGATGATGCTCAGCAGTAACCTCTCTTCCCATAAATTTCCACAGAGGCTTGGATTCTGCTGCAATCATTAGCATAAGAGCTAACAAGATACTTTAGCTTAGAAAAATGCATGAGCCATAACTCAAGGTCTATGCTTTGCTTTCAGCTTTGTCTGTAGAGACAGAGAGAAAGAAAAGATAAAAAAAAAGAAAAAAAAAAAAAAGAAAAGCAGAATATATTGGTGCAGAGTCTTTTATCACATTTAGGGCTTACTGCCAAAGTTCAGCTGAAAATTCATGGACACGGGACTACATTAAAAGTACATTTTTTTATTTACTATTTTTTAATATTTGGACAAATATTCTGGGCAGAGGCACAATGCCAGAGTTGTGAATATCTATCTGCAAATAATTTTTTGGACACACATAAGCACCATCAATTTTGATTATGGTTTTTTTTTTCCTACTTTGGATTTATTGGCTACAGTGGAACTGCTCTAGACTCAGTCCAGTATCAAATCACTATCACATGTGGAGTAACAGTGTTATCATTCCTACTCCTGTGCTCTACATTTCCCAGTCCTCTGATAACCTTGGTTAGCCTCGCTCTGTTCCAGTGATGAGAGTGTATTTCTGGAATGTGCATTCAAATTGCAATACTATGTCAATCAAAACCCAACACTACCAACACTGGAATAAGGGGCTGTGTGCCTTTCCTCACCTGCTTGTGGGCAGAGGTGACCTTCAACCATAATTCTACTTGCAGATGAAGACGAGGAAGCTCAGATAGGGAAATGGGAAGCCAACTTCTGCCAGGAAATAGAAAGTGATCCTAAAACCTTTCTGGCTATTATCTTCCTATATTTTAGTCAATCTTCTTGGCTCTCTCTCACTGTCCTAATCAGCAGATGACTCAAGGATTTCCAGCCTCATGTCCTGTGAAATCCAAACTTCAGACTGCTGCAAGTACAGCATCATCACCAACAGTTGCAGGGGAATCTCTTAATAATGCAAATACCTTATTTCCTTATTTCTCCTTCTCTCCCCAGAGGGTTCACAGGCTAAATAGAAAAAACAGAAGGCAGCACACCCAGGGTCAAAAGGGACAACTATGGCAAGGCAGAGCGCTGGCCATCAGCTTGCAGAGTTCCAGTCCAGCACCTCAATACAAACCCCATCCATCCCTCCCTGACAAGAGCGCTCTGCCTCCATACTCGTAATCCTTATCTCCAGTTGTGAGCAGGGAGCTGTTCCCAGACCACAACAACCACATTAATTTTTTTAAAGCATGATAAAGATTGGGTTCTCTTTATTAGACTTCTGGTTTATGAGCTTTACGTGGGCAGAGGCCAGGAGACAAGTAAGGGATCGTGCTTTGAAAGATTTTCCCTGCACCATGCAGGTCAGGAACCTTTACACAGTTGACAGCACTACGCCAGATAAGGATCTCAAGAGCTGACAGGCAGCTTATGGGGGCTGCCAGGGAGCCAGAGCAGCATCCCAAAACCTGCTGGCTCCTCCAGCAAACCGAACAGCCCTAAATTCACACCAGCCCTTCCTGGGTCACAGGCTGACATCTGAGCTCGAGTTATCATTCCTTTATGAAGGGAGGACACTCTCCTGCTAACCAGCCTTGACAAGGCACTGTGGCTTTTACTGCAGGGCTGCAAAATATACTGCTCTGGACCTGGAAGACACCTGTTTTCCTCTGATTTATTGACCCTTCTGGCATCTGGGAGAGCAGTATCCTCTTACTGCAGCCTCTGATAGGAAGGACTGAAATAGTGCAGAGTGAATGTGCTGTGAGAACAACTATCTCCACAAGGAGGACGTGGCTGCCACAAAAGAGAAAGATGTTGCCAACTCAACTGATATTCCTCCAGCACTCCCAAGTTTCCATCAAGAGAGAGACAAGCAATGGCCAAGGAGGGAGTGTCGGGTTAAACTGATTTAACCCAAAGCCTGAAGTTGGCAGCTGCCAAGAAGAAAAGCTTTCAGCTTGCTATGGAAAAGGGAAACCAGGAAGGAGCAGTCTCCAGTTTGAGCATGTGATTAACCCATTACAGCTTTCTTTTAAGCACCAAAATTTGAAGTAATGTATTAGAAGTCTGAGTGGACTGTAAAAGGAGTCTTTCATCTTTGGAGTAAAGTTCAGTTCCTTCACTCCTTTCCCTTTCCTAGAGTTGGAGAGTGGAAAAAAGGCAAAAATACTTTTTGCTTGAAGGGAAGTGGAGAACTCAATCAAGAACATTTCTTGGGACCAACTCTGGGGAGCCAGTTCTGGCCATGAGCTAATCCCTGCCCACCATCCATCAATGCTCAAGGTCCATAGATACTGCAGTTCATGTTACTGAGATTTCTGTAACTGGCCTCTCTGATTTAAAGCTAGTGGGATACCCCACAGCACAGGATGGCAACCTGAGTGTGAAAACAGAGGTCTTTGAGTTCCAAACTGGATACCTCAGATCTAGGAGCCACTGGAGCATCTAGACTTGTAAATACAGGCAAATTACAAAGAGGAGAAGATGTGGAGGAGAAAAGCAGGCTGAATGCCAGTGAAGTCTCTATGGACAGTGCTCGATACTTTTAAAAACCAGCTCTGCAGGTGACAAAAAAGCTGCAGGAATCATTGCTGGCCAGAGTGTGAAGTTGCCTGCAGGTAGGGTGGGCTGCAGCCCTTGGACACTCCTGTATCTGCAGTTTCAGCCCCCGCTGCACCTGCATGGAGACCCTCCCTGGGAGTACCAAACCCGTGCTGCCAGGGCTGTTCTTCCAGGTGGCACCTGGCCAAACAACAGCTGTGTGTCCTGCCTAGTTCTACCTTCTCTGTCCATTTAGGCCAAAAGAAAACATGCTTTTAAAAAAAAAAACAAACTAAAAGGCAGAAAGGCCACAGGGATGGGCAGTGTATCTCACACACTCACACACAGCTTGGGGGGTGATACTTCCATCCCTGTTAAAAAAGACTTTCAACAAAACCCTGAGAAGTCATGACCTCCATGTATGTTTTCTATTTGTTTTTCCACACCAGTTAAATAGCTGCTTTCCAAGCACTTGGGAAAAAAAAGGAAAAGAAGAAGCAAGCAACACCAACCCCTCCTCCAAGGCCTCCCTCCCCACCCCAACCCTGTCCCTGCTCCCCTTGGTCGCGATGCCAAAATATGCAGCCGGCCTCTCTATCTGAATGAATGTTTTGATTAAAGAAGTCTTAACAAAACACAGTCAGAACAATGATCCCAGCCCCCTTTCTGCAAGCTTCACCCAAGTATGTGGTGTATATTTAGGACCAGATTACAGGGACCTGCTCATTAATTGACCAAGGATGACAAGCCTGCAGTGTATGCAAATAAAGGTTTGGGTTTCAGAGAGGAGGGGAGGGTAAATCTTAACAACCTAATGATACTCTCGCCACACTTAAAACCCTCTTAACATTGGGATTTTTTTGAGGCCAGCTTTCACAAGCTTGCAAACATATGGAAAAGTTCAAGTTTTTCTCTTTCCCTTCCAAATGCTTTCTTTTCTTTGACAAAGAATATTTTTTTTCTGTTCTGACACTAAAACCATCACCTATTATATTGCCATGACACCCAAGTAAAGATACTGATCAAAGGGCAAAGCAGGGCAATAAAGTGAAAAAACTGGGGCCAGAAGGTTTGGGTTTGGGGTTGGTTTATTAGAGAACTGTAATTCTTTTTCCTAAAGTATTTTTCATTTTGTCTTCTGTTACACAGTGGGAGAACAGCTGGTTAGGAGTGGGTACAAACTCCGCTTTGGTTGTCTTGAATATGTATTGTTCAGGGCTCTTCAATGAGTTTCTTTCCATCCCTGTCTAGTGAGATTCTAGGAAAAGCCTGAATACATATGTGAAGTTTGCAATATTATGTTAACCCGAGGCGAGTCTGATCCAAAATATATGATTTGCACAATATCACATAACTTAGCAAGGAGCAGAAATCTGGTTCATAACACAATAGCAGCTGGGCTGGACATGGGACCTCCGGAGCTGGCCCTCAAGGGAGTGCACTGCAGAGGTGGCTCTGCCTTCCTGTTTGGTCCTAGAAAAAGTCCAGGCTTCTCCCAGTCCAACCAGCTTTCTAGTTATGCTGGCATCTGGAACAAACTGGATGATGGCTTTTGAACTTATTTTAATTTTCTTTAAGGCTGGGTTATTTGAGAGGTCCAGTACCATATGAAAAGATGGAGAACATCTCCAAGAAAGGCTTTAGAAATGGAACAAGGACCAGTGAGGAGAAAAATAAGGAATAATTCAGCTTAAGTTATCCTTGAAATGGATTTCTTTGCATCCAAACTACTGGAACTCTACAAGCCTTTGGGTTTATCAGCATCAGCTCTCTCAGAGGACAGAAGATCCAGGTCTGAAGTCGCCATCGGAGAGCTCAACCAGTTTACACTGGAGATACCTGCTCTATGGCATTCACCATTTGGTAATGCACACTCAGTGTCACATCAGGAAATGTTGTGTCCAGAAGTACCCAAGAACAGTCCTTTCAATAATGTCTAACACTAATCCTGCCAAACCAACCAAGTTGCCCCCTTGTCCCACTTTTTTCCACCTCACTGTCATAATGAGGGGCAAATACACCTTCTAGATAAAACAAGAAGAAAGAAAAAGCACTTTGTACATTCAACCAACAAGACACTATTTAAAATACTAACAAGCCTTTTTCATTTCTCTTTAACAAGTCTTTCCAAGAAACACTTCATAAACCAGCTCTTTAAAAAGAAGGCTAAGTAAATGCTTTACAGCAAACATACAGCACTGGACAGAAAGCAGCACCTTCAGCTCCAAATATTTTTACTAATCAGTCTTTCATACTCATTTATAGTCCAATCCCTTACTAATAAATACAGATAATCAACAATCTCGAAATGATTTAATGTAAATCAGCCCTTTTCTGTAGGTGAATATGTTCTTTTTCCAGTAATGCAGCAGTCTGAAAGAAAAATCTTAGCTTTTAAATGTCTTGTTCCAATTTTTCCCTGACTCTCTCTTCTCTCACATTGCTTTCTTCATGGAAAGAGGAGAGAAAGAACTTTCAAGGCAAAACAATTCCAAATGCAAACATGTAATGAAAATTTTCAAGCAAGGACAACCTATTTTCAAAACCTGTAGCATGAAAATTATCTGGGCATGTTCCAGATTATTAATAAAAAAACAATCTCTGCAATGTTTTCCCCAGCACTGTCATCAACAAGTAGACTTCACTCTCAATCTGGATCTGCAACCAATTTTCTGAAACACATAAGCCAAAATACAATATTGCTCCAATCTGGAATCCTGTTCTGACATAATATGAAAATTAGACTCTGGAAATATTGGCTACACTTCTGTTTTTTCGTTCATTTCCAAAGGCTCAGAATGTACCAAAACACGGAGCTGTAACTCAGGTGCAAGTGGAAAGAAATTGTGATCCCACCACAGCAGAGCAGGAGCTTTTCTGAGCTGTAGGGAGGCAGCCCCTCTGCAGCAGCATCTCCAGAGAGGAGAAGGTGGGGGACAGGCTCTGCTGGCTGTGAGCACTCGTGTCACCAAGCACCCGGCTGGCATCAGGACTGCCACCGATGTCCTCCTGACAAACACTCCTGGAAGTGTGACCAACCCTGTGCCTGCACCCACAATGGGAAACTCGTGGGATGGCTCCCCTGGCACCAGAGACAGCCTTGCACTCGCTTTTCTGGAAAGCCCACAATCATTTTCCCTGGAAGCACGAGGGGCTGTGCCAGTCCGCCTGCACTTTGTTACGCCTGAGAACGATAAGATGCTTCCAGAGCGCTGCGTTACAATAGCTGTGCCTTCAGTTCATGGATTTATCTTCCTCTGCCCCAGATAAAACTCCATTCCTTGGACAAATTAGGTCTGCTTGTCATTCAACACTCTACCTAATGGTCTCAGCTGTGTGTTTCTGCAGTTACTGAAGCTGGAGCATTCCACAGATAGTTCTGATTGATTTGAGAAGTGAGCCAGAAATCCAGTTGTATTTTATCCAAAATGACAACAGGGCAAGTTAATGATGTAATTAGAATTATCAGGACCCTTAAATCTTAAAGGACAGGTATCAGTGAAGGATGATAGCATTTTTAATGGGGTACATAACACAACCTGGTGATTTATAAACAGCAAGTGTCTTGTGAAGTGAGGCACTAAACATTTTCTTCTTTAGTTCAGAGAGGCTGATACTGACATGGGCTTTACGAATCTCTGATGTCGGGTTATCAAGATCAATACATGCTTTTCAGAAGGCAACACCCACTATCTAAATCCACCTGCATTTCGAACTGCAGAGGCAACTCGAGATATGGGTGCCATCGTTTGAGTAAAGTATCCAAAAAGCTTGGTTGTTTCTGACGGACACAGCTTGAAGGAGAGGGTGAATTCACCTGAAAGGTGAATACAAAGCCTGCTGAAGGCATGGAAATATTCTCCATCACTTCAATGGGCTCTCAATACAATCTAACACACAAACCATAAAGGCTCCTGGGATGAAAGATGCTTTGGAAGTGTCAGATATGACTCTTGCCCCGTGCTGTTAACCTTAAATGGGGCAGGTAAATAACAAGTATGAAACCTGGGTAGTTGGGCCAGTAGAAATTGTCTGCAAAGTCATCAGCAAAGCTGCAAGTCTCTGACATGCCAGATCAACAATGAGAGAGGAAAAACCATCTTCTCCTGGGACAGGAGCCTCTCCTCAGGTCAGGGGAATGGCTGGGGACAGAAGATGAGAGAAAAGAGCTGGCGACTACGTGTATCATTTCTGGAAACAGCTGAAGAACAAAAATATCTGCCTTGCCTTTTCAATTTTCCTCTTAATAAAGAGCACATAGGGGTACAAGGAAACATAGAACCAGCTAATTCAATGCTGACAAAAATGAATTTGCTTTACAAAACTGTCCTTAAAAACTGAATAGTTTAATATTGACCACAAGAAGCAACTGGTGCAAAAAAACCCACATAATAATTTGTTCTGCACCCTACGTTTTCTTCATTGAGGTTTCGGGTTAGTAGGCAATTTCTCAGTTGCCACAGGTAAAAAAAAGTATCATCTGGAGAGAGATAATTTTCTAATTTTGAACTAAAAGATTTTTTGCTTTTTAACACTCCTGGACACTCTGACCTCAATTCCCTAGTGAGAGCTTCAGTCAGAATACAGAAGTTAAAACTACTGATCTAATCCAATACATTTTTGCTTTCAGGGAATATTTACAAAAGCAGAGAAAGAAACTGACTTTTTCGAACGGGAAAATAGCCTGGAGAAAGAGCAGCAAATACACCCATCCTATCTTTAGCTTAGAATACTTTCTCTTCAGTATCATTTTGACTCTTTGCCCAGAAGCCTCTTGATTGCAAAAGTCACAAGAGAATCAAGTGTTTGAGGAAGGCTATTGAAAAAAGAGAGATGTTTCCTACTGCACTTCTGGGTCATATCTAACTTAGCAAACTCAGCCCCTTAAAATTTTACTGAGTTGAAATAAGGATTTTTACATTTGGAAGAATGGTGCTTGCAAACAAAGTTTTAAAAAATGGAGAGAGGGAGAGGAATGATGAATGTAACATAACCACAGGAAAGCAGAGGTGTTTCCTCTTTCACTGTTCTTAATTAAAATAAAACTAAAAAATCCCACTGAAACCCAAATCCTGAGAAGGATTTGTTTACTCCTCCGCTCTCATCAGGGCTGACGGCTCCGGGAAAGGAAAGAGCCAGGGGGCCCTGCTCATACCCCTTCATTTTAGGCACCCTGGCTAAGCTGCTCTTCCCAACCCCAAGGCAAGCAGCAACTCCCTGGGGTGGTCCTGTCCCTACTCATGGGTGACAAAGGAGCTGTTCTCTGACCCCAAACCTGCTTTGGACTAGGAAGTGCCTTTCCCTGCTCTTCTCCTCCCAGCACCATCCTGTCTGAGCACTCCCCTGGCACAGACTTGGTCCCAGAAGGATTCTGCTTTCTCCTCCCAAATGCTGCAGGACTCAGGAATGAGCAGGAAACTGCACACGTCCCAAACTCTCTTGGGGAGGCTGAAAAGGCTCGAGGAACTAATCTGTAACATCTCAGGTCAACAGAGCTGGTATTTCCTCTTCTGGTCCTTTCTGCTCCAGGATGATTTTTGCTCTAAAGGCACCTCAGCATCTTGCAGACAGCTACTGAAGCTGCTTCATCTCTAAAGAGTCACACTGGTGGCATTTAGGAACTCATTGCCTTCCCATAAATACCCTCCCTCTCCTTGACACTGTCCCCACAGCAACCTTAGATTTTGTCACATCCTTCCCAGTCCATTACAGCAACCTCAACCATCAGCTCTGAACTGAGCCAGCTGATAGACAGCTTTACCTTTATTCTGCAGCTCCTGATAACCTTCAAGGGACAAGCAGGCATGAATAACCTTAAACAGCCCCCTGAAACAATCCTCAAAGAGTGCAAGTCACAGCCTTCTTCTGCACTGGATAGAGTTGAATTCCCTGGCCTCCAGCATTCACATAGGTGTCAATTCTTACAACTCTGTTCCTGATCTTCTGTTCTGCTCTATGTGCTATTTCAAGGCTGTCAGACCTTTAAAGAGCTAGGCCAGCAGCTGGAAGAATGGACACACCTTCTAAAAATCACTGTGGCACTCTTGTCTCCCAGGACTGGCATGGGTACCTGCCCTGAACCGCAACAGCCTCAGCACATGATAAATCCCTGTGCCTCCATTTGATGTCTCCAGAGATCCCACGGGGGATCTGTCATGTGTAATATCTGAGCCAGGCTAATCTAATTTGGTAACCAAATGGCAAAAACTCTCCATGACAGACAGAGTCTTTCACCCTTGCAAAAAACCACACAGAACAAACTTTGGAATGACCCCAACTGGCAAAACCTGACTTGAACGGGGAGTTTATTTTATGTTTTAATTTTCTATTTTGTTCTGCTTGCAGTTAAAATAAATGGCATAGAGCTGGTTTATAAAAACACTACCAAACAAAAAACTCTTTACCCAACAGTACTGCACAATATTTAGAGTTCTGCAGGGACCAGTATTCATAGAGGGATTTTAATTTTCCATGGCCTGTAAGTGTTATAATCTCCATCAACTGCGTGCACTCTGGGACCATGACTAACACCAGTGCTTGAACTCTGACTGGCTGTTGGCTTCTTTTTTCTGTCTTTAACACTGTTTTGAAACTCACATTTGATCCAATAATTTACAGGGATAAAGAAGTTTTTACAGCAAACAGTTCCTCTCAAGTCTAACCCACACGTCTGTTACAGGACAATGTGACAATAAATCAGAGGTGTCTGGGAGTTCATGCAACTGCTATGAATGACCACAACTCATCTTTAGGGACAAAGGCTTTACTTATGCCTGGAGAAAATACACTGGTGGAGATTAAAAGGTGACACAGGACATTCAGACACCAGGACTGCCTTCATGTGTTTGACTACCAGCAGTCCTTTCATAGGATCCATGGCAAATATTCTGCTACATCTTGCTTGTTTATTCCTTCTTTATCACATGTGCTGAGCCTCAACATTGCAGGAACAGTTACAACCACTGACTTCTCCAGGAGTCCCTAAAGTCATGAATGAGCTCTCTACCTTTTCCAACTCATACTCCCCATTTTTAGAGAAGTGTTCCTACCCAAGCTGCTTTCTCCCCTTCTCCCCTTACTTTCCAGTGCAAGGCTGACCAGAATGAACAGCTCTGGCAGCTTTGGTACCACACACTCTTGTGTTTCAGTGAGTGCTGCCATGTTAACCACCCTGGTACGTCCTGCTCAGACACACTAAAACAATGCTCAATTTTCTAGGACTGAGTTAACTGAGACAGCAAAGAGGTTTTATCCCACTTGCTTGCCCAGCTGTTCTGCTGAGAACCAAGTGACCCGCAGAGCCCTGTGCAACCCAAGATAGTGATGGCAAGATAAAATATCTCAGAGACCTCTGCCCAAAATCCACAGCCTGAGCTGACCCCATCTCAGTTCTTTCTTGAAGTCACACAGTTCTCCTTGATTTGCATTTGCTAATGCTAAACTGCTATCATGATTTAATTCTTTCACTGGCAAGACAGATACAATTCTGTGGCTTTCAAATTTACACAGGTTTGCCCCAAGTGAGTCACTGCACCTGAGACAGGAACCTGGAAATATTTATCAAAAAAGGAGATGTCAGAGATGACATCCAAAGATCAAGTTTTCACAGAATTTGCTGTAAAGGAGAAAGAGGAATCTAGGTATTAAACGAGAATCTCAGTCTTCCATGAAGCATCAAACTGGTCTGGAAAGCAGATTTCTGCTCCCTTGGGAGTTTTTAATAGCTTTGGATAACTAAGATAAACAGAGACTGAAGGGCTGCCTGAAACACATGTTTGAGAGGTTATTTACTTTATAGAGTATTTACATAAGGTCCACTTCCTCTTCATATATAAGCTCAAACATTACAAAGATTCTCCCTCCCCATAAAGAGGGGTCTGCATTCAACAGCCCCAAACATCCAGAATTAACTTTTTTTCAAGAACATCCCTTGGAAAGTTTTCCAGGCAGTCCATTCCTTGTTCCTAGTAACCAGCAATAAGACAAGAGGAAACAGCCTCAAGTGGCACTAGGGGAGGTTTGGATTGGACATTAGGAAAAATTTATTCATCAAAAGGGCTGTCAAGCATTGGAACAGGCTGCTCAGGGAAGTGCTGGAGTCACCATCCCTGGAGGTATTTAAAAGACGTGTGGATGTGGTGCTTGGGCACACAGTTTAGCTGTGGCTTGGCAGTGCTGGCTTAGCAGTTAACTTGATGATCTTGGAGGACTTTTTGAACTTAAACCATTCTATGATTCCCCAGAGCATGAGCAAAACCAGGGAAATTCCACTCTCTCACCAGGCAAATGAGGCAGGTGTGGAAAGAAAACACAGGGCATTAAAAGGAAGAGGGGGAAGAGGAGTCAGAATATGAAGTGATGACTGGGATATTGCTATGAAAGCAGCTGATTTTTCCTTAATTCTCTGGCTCATCTGGAACAATTGTGCTCACCTGAGAAGTGTCATGGTTGAATATCACAGCATTCAGGTCTCCACAGTTGTAGTGCTTGATGAGATCCTCAGTGGTGTAAGGGGCCTGCAAACTCCCTGCTCGAAGGCTTTCGTGTTGGAGCAGAGTTTGGTTCAGAGCAAACAGCACCTGCAGAAACACAGGCAGGAAAAGACAGAAAACGTTAAAGACAGTAGGAATCAAAACCAGCTAAGTCTAAAGGATAGAACTTTGAAAGACTTTCCTGCACCTGAAGTCTATTTTTGATCCATTCTGGCCCACAGTAACAAGGGATGGTCTTTAGGCATTCCCAAATAGAAAAGCATTCAGGAGCAAGACCCTATTCTATTCTCCAGAGAGCTGAACTTCACAACAGGTACAGATTGCTCAGAGGTCACAGCCTGAGAACTCCTGGGCTCTCTGTGCTGCTTAATTTCCTTCATGAAACACACTGGAATGGAAATGCCCCTAAATGAGGAAACTTCTATTGCCTCTGTCTCCTGCTCCCCAACTTAAATCCAAAGCCCAAACTCAGCTGAAAGGTTTTTGAGAAAAAAAATCAAAATCTTCTGAACTTCTGAAGTCACAGATGTTGCATCAGGACTTTGTGCCTGCTTGCAGTAACAAAACTTTAGGGAATTCATTATCAGTCTCCCTCCTTCACTCACCCATTTGCAAAGTGAGAACAGAGACCCAAATTTGTAACACTGTCCCAGCAGACTGGTCCAGTATCCCCATCCCAAACCCAAAACAACCCCAAAAAGCAGAAGCATTTTTACTGCTTAATGTTGGGTAACCAAAAAAATGAATGTCCTTAAATATTGGCATTTTTTCCTTGAATTACGAAACAAACCCCCCAAAAATGCAAAAAAACAAACAAAAAGCCACCACCACAAAAAAAACTCCACAGCCCCCCAACAAACAAACAAATAAAACCAACCAAACAAAAAAAAGACCACTAAATTTCACATGAACTACCAAAAATCTTTTTAGTTTGTCACAGACTGTGGGAGTAATTTGTACCAGTTTTTGAACCACCAAGTCTGGAGTTTACATGTTCTGCTTTCCAAGAACCTTCCAAAGAAACTTGATAAAAAGTAGATGAATAAATCAGAAGAACAGCAGTGAAGGCTTTTGTCATGAACTATATAAATAAACAAACACACTTTTCCTAAAATAAAGTGCTATGTGGTGACTGTGAATTCAGAGTTCTGAAAAATTATATTGGTGTGTCATTTTTCATGAAAAGACTCCTGCACCCCTCAGTCTCATATTTCACTATTTTTTGAGCTTTTCTCATTTATAACAGCAGAGCTCTGTCCTTCCCAGAGAATAATAATAATAATTTCAAAATCTGGGCAAGGTAATCCCTGCTGAGCTGCAGTCTGGGACCTGAATTTTTACCTTCTTAAATTTTAACAACTGAACCCACTTCAAGGAGTGAACCCAAGAGGAGTTTAAAATCAGCAATTTACATATGTATTTGCCAGGATGGAAGTTTCTTCTTAGTTTAAAATTATGATTCCCATTGAAGTTTATCTGAAGATGAAGGAAAGGAAGTTGCAAAATCTCATGTATATAATGAAGAGTATCGGATATTTAATGATTAATAAGAACACTGATAATGTTAATAACATTAATAATAAAGGATCTTCAAGGCACTAACAGCCTCAATAAAAAACTGTTGCATGCTAACTAACATACACAAGTTGGGTTGAGAAAAAGCAAATGCTATTTTTTAATTTACTTAGAAAAAAAAAGGTCTTTCAACTGAACCTGTTTTACCTCAATTCAGCAATCGGTTCCCCATTAAGAGCCAAGCCTAAAAGATTTCCTTGCCCAGATCTAAGGGTCTCTTCAGGCTTTTCTACAAAGAGATCAAGCTTTCCCAGGACCACAGCCTGAAGTTAAGCATCTTCCTAACTTAGTTTTCCTCTAATTTAAAAAATATGCAAAAAACACAGTTTGAAAAATTTCTAACGTTTGAAAGGATCTGAGCTTTTTCTTTTCCCCCTAAGGGCTACAGCTCCAAGAGGAAATGGTTCATCCCAGGATTTCCTGGGGATTCTAAACATTTTGACTAATAAAAATAAAAGCTTAGAAAAACATTGACAGGAAAAACGAGAGCAGAGGTTTTCCCAAAATGCTTTTAGCAAAATCCTTCTCATTTTTGATTTTTTAAACAATGGATGTTACTGGATTTTTATATACAAAAATATGTATACACACAGGCACACACATATACAAACCACCAACAAGCCCTGAGGGTAAGACCGTGTGTTTTATGATAAAATATTAAAAAGGCAATAAAGAAATCCTTACTTACTTTACTCCCAATGCCTTTTTTCCCCCTTTTTCCTTTTTTTTTTTTTTTTTGTTTTTTTTTGTTATTCTGGGGAAACCAGTCCTGTGCATTAATGCTCTGCGTCTTTCTCCTCTAAGTAAGTTTGGAACCTATTATATTATTTCAATCACATTTGCAGGGAGTTGGAGATCTTGAAGAAAATTGTCTATGTGTTCCTCAAAAATCACCCTGCAGAGAAGTTCACAGTACGAGTTCACTTCTTATAAGACACCACAGACTGCAAATGAGAGAGAATGAGTTATTTTGCAGTTTTTGGCAGGTGGCCCCTCATGATTTCATTAGTGCCAGGATGTTCATGTCTCTGCTCTCTGCCTTAGAGCAGCTTTGGGACCTAGAGGTGATGCTGGCCACCAGCTGAACCCACCCAGCACGCTGCTGTCACTGCAGGGAGCTCAGCAGTGCGTTCAAACTGCTGCCCCAAAAGCTACTCCAGAGATTTTATTTTAGGAGGAAAGCTAAAATCAGAAACTCAAATACTTGAATATGCTAAAGGAAAACTGTAATTAACCAATTTCTAGAGAAGTCTTGCTTAATCAAGCTATATCCATCATGGATTTTGTTTAGGTGGCTCAAAAGGGAAGCAGGGTCCTGTCACAGCCTGCTTGCTGGCTGGATTTGTAGACCATTTCCTTCAGAGTCAGGTTAAAGCCAGCTTAAAACCCAAATTTATTTTTCCTTACTGTTCAGATAATGCCACAAAAACAACACTGTTTCCTTCCCTTCTCTCTATCTTAATATCAGTGACCCCACGACCCCCAGCCTAATCCTCTATCGGAGTTAAATCTCCCAGAGGTGCCTGAGATTACTGAACAATTGATGACTTCAAAATAAACACTCTTAGAGTGACTGCCTATACACAGTCCCACCTAATAAACAGAGGAGACAGGATTTGTTCTGGGAAGCAATGGGAAGTTATGACTTTGGCTCTCGGGAAGTGCATTTTTATTCACACAATTTATGGTCCTCACCCCAGTGTGCTTTGAAGACATTTTTGCATGTCTGTCTCTAGCCCAGCTGTTTGTGACTGATCAACCTTTTAATCTGGGTGGTGTCATTGCCCCAACACAGAGATTTTATTTGGGTGTTTGGAGACACCCTCAGGGCAGTCCTGTTTTACTGTCAGAGGGAGTGGGTCTCACCAGTCCTACACAGAGCCAGGGACCACTGGTCCAGATGGTTTAGGAGTTATTTTGCACAGCCTTTGGACATTTCAAGGAAAAGGGGCAGGACTAGTGAAGGCCTTCACTAACAGCTTTACTGATCACCTCGACACTCAAACAGTATTCCCCCTCTCCATGCCTCTGGATTACAGAGCCAGGAGTCACACAGAAACAGAAGGAATGGGTCACAAAAGTAAAACTCCCATATAAATCAACTTGAATGTTTATGGTGTTTAATTTTCATCTTCAAAAGGATAAATAATTATAAAACCTCCAAACCACTCATAAAGCAAGCAGACACAACTGCAGTGGGTCCTGAGGTCTTGAGGCTGGCACTGCCCAGAAGTGTTGGTATCAGCAGTTGTCCTTGGGACAGTTTGAATTTTGTTTTGCAAGCACATTGGTGAGGTTGGAGGTTTGATTTTATGTGATAATTTAATGGGAGTTGGTTTTTAGGGAAGTAAATCTAATCTACGGAAACAGATCTAGAGAACCACTGCCACCTTTTTAAAGAGGGAGGGGAAGCGAATACGTGTGTACTTGGCCTGGGCTTAGGAACACCCCAGCCTTTCCACCAGAAATCATTTTCTTCATTGAACTTGAGTTTGAGAGAAAAACTAGATGAAAATCCCATTTGCTCCAAGGTCCTCTCACAACCATTCATATACTGTGTTTTACTGTGCCAGGTCAGCAGCTTCACACTGGACATTTGAAGGCTCCTGAAGGGCAGCACCATAACACCCCAGCCTTTCCACCAGAAATCATTTTCTTCATTGAACTTGAGTTTGAGAGAAAAACTAGATGAAAATCCCATTTGCTCCAAGGTCCTCTCACAACTATTCATATACTGTGTTTTACTGTGCCAGGTCAGCAGCTTCACACTGGACATTTGAAGGCTCCTGAAGGGCAGCACCATGTCAGTGCTGTATGTGACAGCTAAGGAGGAGAAATCACAGCCTTTGTGCCAGAGAGATTTCTCATTATCTGTGTTGTGTACATTTGTCTCTAGCTGAAGAGCATAAAAAGGCCCAGAAGAAAAAAACAAAACAAGTTAACCCTCATCAAAGACATCATCATTCCTGGTTATGTCAGCTGTGGACAGGTAGATCCATCCACCTGTGGAATCAAGTGGGAAGGTTGCCAGGTCCACCTCTTCAATTTTTCTAACTAAGGCCCCAAATAATGCCACAATGGAGAAAAAAAAGAAAAAAAAAAAAAGCCTTGTGGGAGCACCTAATAAGACAAGGAAACCTTATTCACAGATAAAATGCTTGAGTGGTCCCAAACCTATCTATGAAATATATTGCTAATAAAACAGATAACAAACTGAGGAATTACAACAGAAGAAACACATTTTTTTAAGCTTAAGACAAATTGGAACTGTGTTCTTCTGGTGTATTTGCTATACAGGAGATTTGAAGATGAAAGGCAACCCTAGGAAAACTCTTAGGCCAAGTTTTGCATTCACGGGACTACAGTAGCTGGAATTACAGGATGACCCCTGCACAGACCCATGATTAATAACAATACCACAAAAACAAGTACTTAAATTTCACACTATGATGTCAGCTCTTGAGCAGGCAACTTATTGTTTTCCTTTGCGCTCTCTTTTGGACACGTGCCACCACAATGCAAACACTAAATAAGCATTACTGGAAGTGCTTGAGTGACTATATCCTGTCAGTGCCCAGACTGCAATTCCAGAAGAGAAATACCCACTTTCCTACTTGGTTCAAAACAAACTGCAACATAAACATTGAGATATACTGTTCTGCAGGGGTTCTCCTTTTCTAGTTATCCTAATCTGTAATCAAACAGAAAATCAAATACACAGTTTCAGGTCAAAATACTTACTTGGGGGGAAAAAAAAATATAAGAAAGAAAAATGCAAGTCCCTGATTTTCCAGATTAATGAAAAGCAATAAAAGTGCTTGCCCAAATCTGTTCAGTTCCATTGGTTTCCAGAAGACGGGTTTCCCCTTTCCTTGAATCTCTTGTGCTGTTGCTAGGAATTAGTGAGCTGTGAAACTCACCTAATGAGGTCAGCATCAGGAAATAGCTCTGGAAAAACAGGTCCTGGGGGATCTGCTAAAGGACTCCCCCAGCGTCCAAACGAAATCCTGGATGCATCGGCACATTGTACAGCCGGGGCTGTGGGAGGAACATGCCCAGCTTTGTTGTTGTTTTTCCTATAAAGGGACAGCTAAGGAAAGTGAAACTATTAACTCATCCACTGGAATTTCTACTCACAAACCGTGCCCCCTGTTAAAGCTTCTCATAAAAGCCTTTCAGCTAGTTAGTTCCATATGTTCCCCAAACCCGCAGTTATTGCTTCTGAAAGGCAGGAGTAGTTAACAGTCTGCGGCTTGGCACTGACCAGGGAGACCCAGGGACCTCGCTTTCCCTCCTCCCTTTCAAACTGCCAATTAACCAGTTTAATAAACCAGTTTGAATCTGACTGAGGCAATTGGAGTAACCCCAAACCACTACCCATCCTATGGCTCAGCCACGACAGTGACACAGGGGTACGGCCCAAGGCAGAGCAGTCATGCTGCTGATGTGCAGCCACAGGACTAAGACTGGTTTTCTTGATGCTGAGAAAGCTGCAGGGACATTGGGGCTCCAGTTTTCAGCCCTGAATGCCCAAAGCTCCAGCTGAAGTTGACTCTGACAGTTTGACTTCAGCCCTAGCCAGTTCCCCAAGCCAGAGGAGGAATCTCCCGGTTGGTGACAGCTCACACATTCCCTGGGCTGACCCTACTACACTATTGCTTCTGCTCCAAGTTCCCAGCTTCAGCAGGGTTGGGGCAGGCACAGGGCTCACTCAGAGCCTGGAGAGCAGTAGTTTGGGGGTTTGGTGGGTTATGTGACAGAACAGGCAAGACAGCTACAGTTTGGGCTCTTAGATGCAAATCTTCTCTTGCACAAGATTATTAAGACAACAAAGACATGGAATTAATTTCTGTCCTGAAAGCACTTTTAAAACATATACTATAATATACTATAAATACCACACCCACTCTAAATAGGTCAATAAAAATCCAAAAAAAGGTCTTAAATATGTAACTTGGAGTCAGCAGCTGTAGCAAAGGCAGTATTGGAAGGAGGGTAAGATCTGAAAACTTCTTCTAACAGCAGTGACCTCTGTTATTTGCTAAAGGCACTTAGAATCCAGATTAACATAGAAGAAAGGTTGGGGGGGAAAAGAGCTTTGATATGGAATTTCCATCCTTTCCCCCTTTGTGAACCACCACACTGATGGAAGGATGTTTTAGTTTCAATGCCCTCATCACATCATCAGCAGGGTCTCTTTTGCCAGTAACTCAGCTTGATGTCCAACCAGTCACAGTGTGAGTGAGCACTGACTCTGTAGGATAACTCTGCTTTGGTCAATGCCCACATTCAAGCTTAGGGAAATAAACTAAGAAACAACAGGAAGACAGATTTGCATTTTAATCAGGACTGAAACTCTGGAAGGGACAGAATTACTTCTGTTAAATTTGCAATCTAAATGTAGGACTTGTGTGGATTTCCTATGCAGGATTTACTCGCATCCAGTACTTCTGCACAGCTCTTGCTTCTCAGCCATGCTGAGTAGATTAACTCTGATGAGTAAACCTATCTAAAAGGCCAAATATTTTCATCAAATGAGTTACACTCTGAGCAGTCTAATTCTGCAAATGTTTTTCCAGTGAAGTTCAACCAGTTCCAGTAACCAACACCCTGCCCAGCAGTGATGGCTTGCAGGTCCAAGTGTCACTGTTTAGACTTCTGGACTGGAATCTCAGATCTTGTAAACAAAAAGGTAAACACTCAGTAAAATCAGTTCATACTTCTGGCATGAGAGAGCACTCTTGAAAGAAGGCTGATCTCAGAGTGGTTCTAAAGAAAATTCCTTCACCCTGGAACTCACCTCAGCTATTCCCCTATGTGACTTAAAGGAAGGACATACAAGAAAACACTGTGTATGAAATGCTTACCAGTAACCTAAAAATCCCATATTAGTTTTACTCAAGTCAGACATGATGGTGTAAATTGTTTCACCTTCTTTCTTTACACCCTTCATGTCAAAACAGTAACAGTTTTTCCAGGGCTGAATAGTTGGCAACTGGGTTTGATTTTAAACAATCCATAAAAGATATTGGAAAGACCATTATGAGGGAAATAGGTTGGAGGTCTCAACTGATGCGAATGGACCCAACTCCACGAAGAGAAAGGAGATGGACTGTGTGACACTGGATGTCTAAAGCAGCACCTCTGGATCATGTGAAACCCACAGGAACAGAGGAAGGCAGACACTTCTCACCCAGACAAAGCAGGCAGTGTTCCAGTAAGACAAACTGGACAGGGCCCTGCTGCCCATCTGGTGCAGCCCTGGGCTGGCTGCCAGCCTGGCTCCTGCACACCTCTAGGTGCCCACACTCTCCCCCTGTGCCTCCACCCCAGCAAGCCTTGCTTGGCCTCCAGCTCAACTTTGTCATTCCTGTCCTGGGGGTATCTCACCATTCATTAGTCAAGAGCAAACGCCTGTATTCAGAAACCCCAAATGCTGCCTCAGTGTCCCTACACACACCCCATGTAAAACAAGAGCTCTGTGGGCACTGGAAGTCTGTGAGGAGGTTTCTGGAGAAGAGCAGTGCTCCAGGAGAGGTGCCACAGTGGCTGCAGCACGTTGCTCAAAGGTGTCATTGAAACAAGAACAGTCAGTCCAGATAAGCGCAACACCCCCAAAGGTGTCTGGTAGCAGATACTTCGGGAAAGCATCTAAGAAATGAGGTGAGCAGAGCGTGAACTTTTCTCAGACAACACTTCCCATCTTCTGGAAATCTGCCAGCTGGGGACCTTGTGGATGAAAACACCTCTTCTCCTATCACTCCTTCCCACCCACCTCCCTGCTCCCCATGCCTTCACCTCAAAATTATCCCTGTACTTGGTTGCCCCACTCTTCTGAAGAGCAGCCATCTGCCTGCTCTATGCAGAGAGGAGCTGTCAGCCTGCTGCTTTGCTCAGCAATTTCATTCCCAAATGGAAGCCTGGCAGGACGCCCGAAGGGCAGCGCCCACGATCACTTTTCTCCACCTTAAATGGGCACATTGTCCCTTCACCTTCAGAGGGGGCACATGAAATCCTTCCCAAGAACCTGAAACCACGTCTGCACTCAGCTCACAAGTAAAATTGTTACCGGGTCCTTCTGGGGTTTCGATTTTTCTTTTTTTGTCTCCACTGTAACAGAAGGAATGTGGGAACATGCCCTGAGTGGAGCGGACCAGTTGGCCCCGGTGACGAGTGAGCTGCAATGAAAGGGGCACCCTCATGGAAAAAAGCAAAGCTCTGGAGCGGTTTGGGGAACTCCCACCTTTAGGCACCCAGCCTGAGACTTTTTTTTTAAGAAGTCTAGTTTCATGATATGCTAAGCATCCACCCACTGAAAAATGCAACCTGTCCTGGGTATATTTAATTTGGGGTTTATTCATGTTACTGCTTAATTTTGAACTGTTGCTTTTTAATTACCAGCTGAAGCTACATAGTAAAATGGACTAGCCCCACAGGCATGTTTTTCTTTCTATTATATTACAGTGAGGCAGCAGATTAACTCCTTCAGCCATCCCAGCTTAACACCTCTCTATGCCAGCACGATTCCTTTCCAGACTGCTGCTCCTGCAGCAGGAATGGCTGGAGGGGACATTGATCTTTATGTTCTGAATTTCCAGCTCCCAGCCCGGGGTATCAGCACAAGCAGGTGCCAATTTCAATATGTGTCTATCCTGGAGAGCAAATCACAGCCCATAGGGAAGGGAAGCACTTTCCAGGGAGCCAGATGGAGCTGCAACCTCTGGCCAAGGACAAACACTTTGGGGCAACAACTGTCTCAGTTTTCTAGTCTCCACGTGAACACCATTGAGTTGACAGCTGTAGAAAAGGGAATGTTTCCTAAGCCTGAAGGGAACTGAGTCCTCATGAGGTCCAGCAGGGAAAGGGGAAAAAAAATAGAAGTTGCAATTCAGAACAGCAGAGGAAAAGGAGAACTTCAAGAGGAAGGAGGGACATGAACTCATCAGGGATAAGCACCTGGGTCTCCCTCAGTTGGAGAAAACTCATGCCCTTAAACCAGGATGGAGGAAGGGAGCCCATCTGTGCCAGCTGTTACAGGGCACAGCGATCCCTGGGTGGCCTTACCAGGAGAGCCCCTCTTTCCTCCTGGGAATTCACAGTTATATCCTCAGGCTCAGGGTTCGAGTGCAGACCCTGTAAAGCACAGGTGATGGGGCGTGCACCCCTTGTGCTGCCTCCCTCTCCCAGAGCTGCTGCATCAAAGCAGAAAAATGGCTGGAGCTGGTGCTCCCCTTGAGAGTGTTGCAGCCCTGGTGCAGTCTACATAAAAATTACTCAAAATTCAGTTAGCCAGAGAAAGAAGGTGACCTACCCATCAAATCACAGCAGCTCAAATTTCTAATATCATCTACTTACAGCCAAGCACTTGCCTTCAAATTAAGCAGAGACCAAGAATAATTACTTACTATTCACTGAGATATTTACATCAATTATTCAGCAAATAAATTCAGCTTACAAATAGCTTCAAGGAAACTGCAATCTATTCACAGTCAAGTTGCCAAGCCAGAAGGAAATGATAAAATTAATTATTTGCAACAAACTTTTCTGTTAGCTTTCAAAGTCAGAATGATAAATTCAGACACTTTATTTTCTACTATATAATGGCTTCCTCAATCTAATGCTCCTGTTTATGAATTAAGGGAGGTTATAGCTATCTCTTGAAAGATAACTGTTATATTTTTATTATCATTAGAACTAAGAGATCTTTTTGCTTAAAACTTTTTTAAGCCTAGCCTAAACAGTGTGCACTCCAGTCAGAGAACACCTGTGAAATCAGCTACCAGTGATGATAAGCTGCTAAAGAACCAAGAAGAGTGTTCTCAGATTTTGCTCTCCTGGCTAGAGCCATGAACCAGCCACTGCTGCAAAACTTTTATTTAAATTGGCAAATTCTGAAGAAAGCACTTCATTCAAGTAACACTTTTCCTTTCTTCTTCCAAATAAGAAAGGATGTAAAAGAATACTCTTTGCACAGCTTCAAATATTACCGAGGGTGGGATATTTCCTCTCAAAAACAAATAATAAAAAGAGTAATTAATACTGTTTTCAGGCACCATTCTGGTCCATGCACATAAACAGCAGAGAGAACACCTGAAAGAGATCTGCCTCAGTTTCACTTTCTGCCCCTTCAGCTATATCTCCTCACTCCTAAGATTCACCCACAGAAGTTGAGCCAAACAAACTCCTTCTTTCCCCCTCTCATCTTTTCCTTGCGTGTGTAGGAAATGACATTCTCCACAAACCTGTGGGGGATCAGCCCAATTTGAAGATAATATCTCATCTGCATTTCTTCCCTGTTCATGGTCTTCCTACCTTCCATAAACTAGGTAGGATGGGGAGTAGGTTCAGGTGGCTTTATAGGCCAATTTCTTTGCAGATGGGAGTTGATCAGATTAACTTGCCCCAACCATCCTTTACTAATTCACTTGGCAGGGGATTTTGCCCTATATTTATATTTTGTACAAAGGCAGTTATGCTTTCCATTCAGCTGTTCTTCAAATTTGAGCTATAACTATAAAATTCTAAGAAAGTTAGCTTGGATTTTGTATAGCAAATGTTCTGGATCACTTAGAGATGAGATGAGGTGAAGCTCTGGAATTATTCAGTAAAGGCATAAACAATGAACACATCTGAGAAAAATGTCAGAGAGTTTATATGGAGAGGCAAAAATTGAATAGATTGCAAAAGAAGTTGCTTAGGAAACATGGGTTTACTGAGCTCTGGTAACTAGAAGTTACTGGATTCAAAGCATTAGGATACAAGCATTACTAAGACAAAGACTTTCTGAAGTCTTGTTTAAATTGCAAATTCTGACTCTTTTTTCTGATGGGGTGACCTCTCCTCTTTGCTTTTAGGAAGCTAAATCACACTTTAGTTTGCCTGTTTTCATCACACTTTGCTTTGGGCACAAATGACCGCGAGCTCTGCTCTTTCTATGCTGATAGAAACTGAAAAGGGATTAACGAAAAAGCAATAAACTATTCCCTCCGAATTGTTAGCCTTGCATTTTCTTATTAGTGTCTACCCACACTAACTTGATGCTTAGCAATGCTGGTTTTCTCCAAAGCTGTCAGCTGAAATAAGCTGGTTCTGTTCCTTGCAGGCTGCATTTGCCAAGGATCTTTCTGCTTTCAAAACACGCCCCCTCCACCGAACACAGCGAGACTGTTGCCCTTTTCAGAATTTCCCACAGGTACACGGCCACGTTAAAGAGGGAACAAAACCAGCGTGGCATTTTTCAAGCTATTGTCATGGGAATGCTGTGTACACAAGAATGTCAGAGTGAAGCCAAGCCCCACGCACAGCTCTGAAGGTGGATGGATGAATGCACGAGCCAGTGACTTGCAAAGATTACAGACCAGGGCCATTAAAGGCCTGAGAGAAGGGGAAGGACTCCCGATGCAAGAAGATAGTAGTTCTGTGAGAGATCCACAAAATCCCTTTCAATTACAATGGGAGTTGCTCAAGAAAAGCAATCCCATTGTCTTCTCTTTGGACTTTTCATACGAGCATTGGGAATGGCAGAGCAGATGTCCCTGTAGCACGGAATGAAGGCTACAGCCCAACCCCAGCCATACTAAGGCACTTTTGCCAGCCTCTTCTCTAACGAATTCAGAAGCTCTGGCACCTAAAAGTTTCCAGATGATACTGCAAGCGACCTATTGAGGACTGACTCAAGTGCCCTTGCCTCTGTTATACTGCCTGACCAGAAACTAGGTCCAAACTGGCACCGGCATTCTTCAGAACCAAGCCTGCTGCCTACCCTGCAGCCCTGGGCAGAGTTTGACCCTTTGTATTCACAACTAAATGCTACCAGATGGATGCATCAGTTCAAAGGCTGGTGGAAACAATTAAAATTACAGGAAGCCACGTTTATCCTTCCACCTATAGCACTGAATTAATCACGGCTGATAGGGATCTAAGCAGAGCCCACTCAAGGCTCTGATTTATATCACTACCTGTCAGGAGATGGCAGAAGATTGCCCAGTAGCTGCTGAATGCTTTTCTCCCACCCTCTCCCTCTCCTGGGGAGACAAATATAAGCCAGGACATTCCTGCTTTGCTCAGGATGCCATGAAACCTAACCTCCTGTTGACACAAGCATTAGGCCCCAGGACTGTATAACAGGTCACTGACAGAAAGATATAAGATAGAGCTTCCAAATTTGGCTGGCCACACACAGGCAGGCACTGGGATACGCGTGTCCCTGGCTCCCAGGGCCTGCATACCTGTGAGGGAGACTCAGAGGCTGATGGACACCATGGGGCACTCACCAAGACATTTTTCAGCTGTGTCTTCTGGCAAGTCCAGTGGCTGATGTTGCCTGAGATGCCTATGAATCCTGTTTCTTTACCATGCAGCAAAGGTTGGATATCATTCTAAACACAGGAAAGAACCAGGGAGCACTGGACAGCTGTGCCCCTATAGATGCTGTTAAAAGAACGACAAAGGAGGAACGCCAGAACTCATCCATACTGGATGGGAATGGAAGTCTGAGTGCCCACATGTGAATTTGAATATTTGTGCTCAAATAAAGGACTGAGAGGGGACTCTCAGTAGCTGTGAGCTCAGTGCTTTCTTTGGAAGCAAATCTCCTGAAGTCTGGATGCTCCCTTTCCCTGGGACTCACCGATGAGCACATTTCATGTCAAGCATGAAACGGGAATGGATCTATTACCATATGCTCAGCTTCTCTCCATCCGTGGGAGGCAAAACAAAGACAAACAAGGAGGCATGAGTCAACACAAGGGTTAATTTAAGAACTGAGCTTGCTTAAAATAAAAGTTGTCACCAACCAAAAAGAACAAGTAGCCATTGAAGAGAAAACTGTTGAGATTTATGGGCCCCATTCTAGAGACATAAAAGGGGAGTCAATCATCATTTGAAGTTTATTTTTTTAATAAGAGCTCCTCAAATATTCCCCCCACTTCTCATTGCCAGAAACATAAGCTTGTGGCTGTGAAAAAGTTAAAGATTAGGGGTTTCCTAAGTGGGAGCAGAATGCATGGTCGCTCTGTATGACCCCAGCTACTCTAACAGCTACTGCTAATTCCCAGTGGAAGCATCAATAGCTTGTGAAATAGACTCCTTTCTTTTCTTGTACAAATTATTCCTTTATATTTTTGAACTTCTGAACCTCCTGGCTTAATAACAACTCCACAAGAAAGAAGGAAAATAATTGAGTGTTTATAACAGCACGCATCTTTTTTTATTATCATCCCAGGCTGTGGCACTCTCAGTTTAGTAAAGCTTTAGTCGAAGCTGCTCTGCAAAACTATTCAGAAATGGGAGGAGGAGAGGGATGGGAAGGACATCTCATCCTGCATAGGAACTGTGGTCAGTGGATGTTTTTTAAATTTCTCAGACACATATTTTCACTATCTTCCACCTACTCCCTAATTTATAACCTACCCACTTACTACCTGTTTGAGTTACAAGCAGAAATTAGAACACTGCTCCAGCCTCACAGCCTGTGAGCTGCAGCACATCAGAATGTGGGCCATAAAAATTGCAAAACAAAGCAAGACAAAAACCTTAACAATCCACCCACACATGCAAGGAAAGAAAGAAACAAATCAAGGGAAAATAACAGGAATAAACTGTCTTTAGCCTCTTTCTTTTTCCAGTTTTAAATGGAAACCAATGTGACAGTGCTGCAACAGATGACAGTCTATTTTCTCTAACAGATATACAGTTGGTGGATTCTCCTCCACCTCCCAAAAGACTTGCATGGTTTGAATTAAAAAAGGCTAACAGTAGAAAGTATGTTTACTCAATAGGAAATGGCCATGCCAGGCTCAGGAAGTGCTCATCTTCCTCCAACAGTTAGTTTAACAAGCACTAAATCACTGAGTATTACATTCTAGATAATTTGCTGCCCAGTATCATCACTTTGTTGATTAATATGCTAACTCATAATAATGATAGATTCACTTAGCAATAAGCAAATAATAATGTGCTTGGCAATTAATATTCTGAATTAGACACCCAGCCAGGGAACAATCCTGTGCCCTCCTGGGTCAGTGGTGCAGCACAACCCAATCCTTTTAAAGGAAGATTATGACAAGGTCAGATGAGCGTGGTAAGGACCTGGTGCATAAAACCCAGGAGTATTTCCTTGAAGAGGCTCAAGTAAGCAATGCCACCACCCATCCTTCAGCAGAGCCCACTGCTCAGTGGTCTCATCTTCACACATCTTCACTTTGCTGTCAGCAAGGACAATCAAAACCTGATTCACTGGAGCAGCTCCCTGTCAATAAAACTCACCTCAGACCAATACTGGCTTGGTTGACACTGAGCTGTGTAAATCAGAGCTCAGCATCCTTGAGGTTTTCAAACATTTGCCTTTACAGCAGCTATTTACAGGTGATATTTTTTTTCAGGTTCTCACTGGTATAATCCAGCAGTAACTCTCAAACTGATGGATTTGCACCAAGCTCCACCACTCAGTTGATTACACCACAAAATAACGGGCTCCTGCCTTCCTTGCCTATCTCCTACAAAGATCAAGCAAAGGGACAAATTGAGGACAATTTTAACAGTTTCTTATGGGCGATGGAGGTATTTCCCTCAGTCATGCTTACTTAGACATCTTTACTTTCTCCTTAGTGTGGGTTCTAAAATGCAGCTTTTGAGGCCAGGCTAAACCCCTACTAAATTTTCTCCATAAAATGAGGTCCCCTGCAGCTGGAACATGTGGATGGTGTAGGATTCAAGAGGCAGCCACCACCTGCCCCTCTCCCAACTACTGGCATTTCAATTGAAGTCCATCCATCACAGGCTTACGGTCAGATCTAACCGTAAATGAGCTGCTCCACAACTCTGATCTGAAATATTTATTACTTGTGAGTTAGCACGTTAAGATAGAAAATAAAAATCCAAACCCTAAACCCAAACCAAGAAACAACATTGGCATCTCAGTAAAAGGCTGAGCAGGAGGCTCTGGGCTAATGTTCACATTTGTACAGGATATGTAAAGGAGCCCTCTCACTTCCATTGCTGGGCATTTACCCTGCAGGCAGTAAGTGGATGATTTCCATCATATTTCTTTACCCATGAAAAAAAAGTGTATGAGGCAGTGGAAGTCTGAAGGGATGAGACTGCATTTGTCCCCATGTTAGTTTTGCAGTCTCCTTGTTCCTGTTTATTGCCTGCTCTTAAAACACGTGATAGACAGGGTATAGCTCTCCAAACAATTATGTTTCTACAAGTTCTGTGAAAAAGCTGATGGGGCAGAGATGATGAGAAGGAAAGTCTCAGGGAATCCATATAGGACTTCATCCTTGAGATGCAAACCCCGGGGAGACCATGCTCTTCCTTGCTCTTCCTTGCACAGAAGAGTTGTTTGGGCTTCAGCTGGATTGGGGATGAATTAGAAGCATGGTCAGGCAGGTTTCCAGCACAACCAGCCCTACAACTGCTCTGCTGTTCAGCCCAAATTCACATGAGAGCTCTGTCAATGTGTCTCAGGAGTGACTTGCAATGGAGCTAGAAAGAAAGACAGAAAGTTTGTGCCCAGTGGTAGACACTAACTTGTGTTTAGAAAATGTGGATCAGCTTTCCTGCTGTGGGTTTGGATAAATCCCCTGGGATAAGAGGAGAGTGAGACTTGATGGGTTTCCCTCTTTGAAGAGGTGACAGGAAGGCAGAGATGAGTCACATGCTACAGCCACATGAACCCACATCCCAAAGGACTGTAATGCACAGGGATGGGAAGGGCCTGTCACAGAAAGGAGTTGTCTTCAATTAGAATGGCATTTTCTGCCATGGCATTGCTGCTTTCTGGGCTAAAACCTCACACACTGCACAGGAAAGGGTCTTCAAATGGTGGACATCTCAATTCTCCCAACTACTCAAATGGAGCAACCTTCACACCAACCTTTCTGCTTTCAAGCTCAATGAGAAAACTTCCTTTAGCAAATATTTGAATCACTTTTCCTCCTCATGACACACTAAAACAACAAAAAAAGTCACAGCCATGCTTTCTTTGTCAGTAACAGTAAGGGAAGAAAATTAAGCAAAAAAAAAAAATACAAGCACAAATAAAAACACAACAAAAGTGGCTTGTTCCTCATGATATATTCTTTTAAATTGAATGGGCTAAAATCCACATCAATAGGACAGAGCAATAGGAAACTTCTGCATTTTGGTCAAACTTCTGTTTAAGTATATGGCAATCCTAAGATTGATTTCTACAGATCTTGGATCAAGCCCACACGGAATTCAGCACTCTCCAGGTTAGAACAGAAGCTCTACAAAAATACTTTCCCATAGTTCATACCAGGTTTAGGTTTCAGAAATGTGATTGAGAAGGTTTCAAGCAATGCTGAAATTCCCTTCCTAAAGTCCAACGGGGAAAACCAAACTATTCCAAGTGAAAAAGCCAGCAAAGCTGCTGAATCAGCTCCCTACAGACCTCTCCTATGCTCCAGCCTAGATCTATATGGGAGTTATGTCCATAAAATCAAACTATTTCCTACAGCCCACAACAGAAATTGAGATCCTTTATTTATTTTCAGTATTGCCTTCTCTCCTGGGTTTATTCCCCTTAGACACTGTCTTTCTCTCTGACTCTTTTTTCCAGCTCCCTTTGGGCAACTAAATAAAAACCTCACTTTTGTGATGCAAGGACATCTCCTGCCTACTGAGGTTTTGTTCTTGGAGAGCTCCCATTCTTTCTGAGCTCACGTCTGTGCAAGTTTTTATTCCTCCTCTGTGCTGGTTTTGGGGCTATGACTGAACATATCAAAAGAGTGACCCACAGGCTGTGAGACATTGACTTCTGTCTCTTTGGGTGGGAGTTTTGAGCAGCACTCAGAGCTGGCCTCACAAAGCTGAAATCATCCGGAGTTTGGTTGAGAAGAAGCTGTTTCGATAAAACCCCAGAGACATCTTTGGGACACTCTACTCACCCTGTTTCTCAATTATAAGACACATTTGTATAGAGGACACTACCAAAACCCCCGACCCACATAAACCCCACAACCAGCTGGGATTACCACTACAACCACTCTTGAATAATACAAAGATGAAACTTTGAAGACAGCTTCCAAAAAAACTTGTCAGCTTTTTGCTGCTCTTTTCCTACTTTCAAACTCAACCCCAGAGAAGTCTCCACTCCCAGGCTCTCAAACACCAGCAGACATCTCGAACTCCTTGAGTTTCAATCTGAATTGCTGGTTAACCCTGGCTGTCACCAGAGCCACGGTGTCTGGCCACGAGCAGGGCTGAATTAATCCATCCCTGGCTACTTACAAAACCCTCCTTTGCTCCCTCCACCTCCTGCTCTTTCCAAGCACCACTTTTCCTTGACCTCATCCCAGCCAAGCCCAGTTGAGCAAGGGCATGGAGCTTGTCAGGCAGCACAGGGAGAGCAGCTCCAGCCAGCCCTACACGCCGGGCTTTTCCTGACTCCCTGACACTTCTGATCTGATGGATTTTGTAGTGCTCTTGTAAATGGGAATTAGTCATGCCTGGAGGGTCAAGGTTGTCAGACCTCATGCTGAAGTGCACATGTATTCCTCAAAGGAAAACTAACAAAAGCAGGTTCTGTGCCAGGCTAGGAGGAAAAGAAGATATCAACAAATTGACAGAAAACAGCTTCTGTGACTTTACAGCCCAGCAAGGACCAGACAGGGTTGGGAGGGAAAGGAAGAAAAGGGAAGAAAGAGAAAGTAAGGAACGGGAAATAAAAGAAGGAAAAGGAGGAAAGGGAAGGGGAAGGGGAAGGGAAAAGATAAAAGAAAGGAAAAAGCTCTACCACCACTTAATGTATCAAATAATGTCAGAGAAAGAACTCTTATTTTGGCCATGGCAACCACATTCTAGCTAATCACTCAGGATCCTTTACTAATGAGGAAGGAATTAAAAGCATTGCAAGATGTGATGAGTTCAGACAGCCTGGATAATATAATCCCTTGGCCTTACAATAATGCTGTTAGGACAAAACATACTGATAGATAAATAGGAGTGAACACAAAAATACAGCTAATGAAATTACAATAGACTTAGCTGGTACAAGTCAGCTTAGGTCAGCTAAAAACAGTCAAAAGAGTCAACAATGATAATTTTCCATAGCTCATAGTCCAACTTCCCAGCTTCTAATCAAGAGAGTAAATCCCATCCCTGTGAGTTGCACCAATTCACATGGACTACAGTGAAACTGAGTGAAAAGGGCTTCTTGTAAGGAGTGAGATGGAGGAGGGGTAGGGGGAAACTGCTAAAAAAATCAAAGTCTGAATTGGCTAAATTGGCAAGTAGTGTGGCCTGACAGGAATGGATCAGGGGAGAGGTAGGGCCTGACATAAACATTACATACATTTCAGGAGGTTTATTTTGGCTTAGTACTACGCTGGTCTCATGGACTGAATGTCTGTTGAATCCACAATAAGCACCAAGGTGCAACAGGGGTAACACTGAGGGATATATTTCAAAAGCAAGCCCCTAATCCAAACTAAATGCTGATGTGGACAACTCCAAATTTATTTTCATGTGGGGACTACATTAAATCCTGCTATCATTTATAGGCATTTTGGGGAGGAATGGGGTAGAAGTCTTGTGCTAAGCATGCAAACCACAGTTGAAATTACTGTGATGCAGCAAGTCAGATGTCAGATAAAAGTGTAAATAGCTGTCCCTTTGGCAGCCCTAGGCCTGCCACAATGGCATGGGGAGGTAACTTGACATAATCATCATTTAAGAGCACTCATGCAGCCTGTTAGGGAGCTCTGCAGGCAGGCAGGAATTCAGTGAGCTCCCAAAGGTCCCATATACCTGAACTCCTAGATGTTACTTTTGGGTGGGTTGCCAGTGCTGAAGGAAAGATTAATACAAGAGATCCTGACCCTGCAATAAACACTCAACAATACTTCTTCCTATTAGGACTTACTTAAACTTACACTGGTTTATCTGCTGAACCTCCACACTTGGAGGGTCCTCTCTGAGAAGGTCAAGTTTGATCATGACAGAAGATACAAGAAGACAGATACAAGTTTTCCAGACAGATACAAGTTTTCCAGACAGATACAAGTTATTCACTTACAGACAGCAAACTGGAGAAACTCCTAACACTGGGGAACTGCTCCACCTGGAGATCTCCTTCAGCCTTTGGGGAGGCTGCAAAGCCCTCCCTGTACAAATGGTGCAGAATCTCTGGGCTGACTCACAGCACCAAGGACACAGCAACAGGGCACAAGCTCTTATCTAGTGAAGTTACAACACAAAACCAACACTGCAGAAGCTCAGACTGTCAGCTTTGTTTGCCTTTGGTGCTTACATGACCTTCACTATCAGAGTTTCTCTCAGTGCCAGGCTGATACTGCCCTGAGGGGTTTCACTGGCTGTGCTCAGTGCACTCATTGTGATCTGCAAGAACCAGCCCACTGCCACTTCAGCTGTCCCATCCACCCTTCTGGTGACAACATGAGGCTGAAAACATGATCTGGGGTCCCTTCTCACAGAAAAGGGACATACTGCAATCCACTTACCCAGGACCACACAGGAAGTCCATGACAAGCCATAAATCCTTCAGGACAGAACTGGAAAATCTGTCTTTTCATGGTACTCAAACTACAGTCTCAATGTATCTGATTATTCATTTACTGTTGGTTTTCTTGTTCAGGAGGATCTATCAACTTCATGCTGGGAGAGGCTGCCACTTCAATGGAAGAGATGCTGCATATTATCTACAGAATGGGGGAATGGGGCCAGTTCTGGGCAGAAAGGGTTTTCAAGGAGTAGGCAAAGCTATGCAGGAGCTTGATGCCTTGATGCTTCTGTGATAACAGCAGGGTACTCAGCTGAGTTTGCTTTGAATGTCTTCCTAGTCATGAACCACCCAAAGAGCTGTCAGAAAAAAAGGCGGTGTGTCCTGAGAGAAATCCCAGTCCTCTGACACTTGCTTTCATGTTGATAGAAGCCCAAAAAGTTGAAAGAAAATTTTCAACTCCTAAGTGTGACAAAACAGAGAACACCACTTTCTTTGGTGCCAACAAAAGGGAAAAATTCAAAACAGTCTCCTGACAGCTGTCACAGATTTGCCCTGGACATGCAGCATTGCTGGGTTTCCTGGATTATTACTTTTAGTCTGGAAAAGGTTGAGCCTAATCTAAACCCAGCCCCAACAAGAAGACACAACACATTGAAAGAGGGAGACAGAGGCACACATGGTACGCCCTCAATCTGAACAATAACCAGCTGTGATCCACTACCCCAGAAAGCACCACCCTGCCCTGCTGAGCTGCCACCCTCCCCTTTGCTCACAGCCAGACAGAAAGAACTCTACAAGGCAAGCAATAATCCCAAGCAGAGAGACCTTAAATGAATTAGAGTCCACCTGTGCCTGTAAACTACACTGAGGCAGTCACTCGTGCTTTTCAGTGGTGATAGTCACAAGTGTGAGAGCTGTCCCTGAATGGCACAAGTGGCACAAAGACACCTTTGTCAGTCACAAAGACATAACTTCCCTGCATTTTGTTTTTTTTATAGGTACGCTTTTATTTGAACAGCCCTTTTTTAAGAATGTAGGCTAAGATGGCCTTGCTTCCTCAAGGGTCTCACTAAAAGCCAAACTGCACCCGACTCACCAGTGTAACTTAAAAAGTTAAGCAGTGGTTAGGGACAAGCCACCTCATTCTTTCCAGCCCTGGAATCTTAGTGCATATGAATTTTGGATACTGCTGCAAAAGTGGCACATTACAAATTAGCAACAGTTTAGTTTATTAGTCCCCAAGTGGATTTATTTATGGCACAGAATATATTGCTGTAGGTTCCCTGAGACCGAGACTGTGACGTTACTGAAATTAAAGGGGATTTCATGTGGAAGACTGTGCCAGAATGGACTTACTCCTATTGTGCTTTCAACATGTGGTATTGTTTTACCATATACTTCTTGAGCTTGATGCCTTCACACCTTACAAAGATCTCCCACTGCAGCAGCTGATGGTGCATTCTGCTGAGCTCACTGCCACAGGCATGGAGGGAGCCAAATAGAACAGGGACCTGGATCCTTCAGCTCTTGGTCCATTCTTCAGGGAACATCAGCACCATCTGCTACTCAAAGCAAGGACTCAGGACTTCTGGTGCCCTTGACTGCTCAGGCAATAGGGACACATAGGTTTGTAGTGGTGAGGCAGAGGGAAAGAGTTTTCCCTCTGGAGACGTAGCTTACGCAATACCTAAGCGAGAGTAATTCATCCCTTCTCATTAGAGCAATGACAAAAATATCTTCCCTTTTACAGCTGGGGAAAATGAGGCACAAACCTCAGACTATGCAGCTCTTATTATCTCAGTGAAACCATGATGCCTCTGATTAAGCAGGATGTTCAGAGGCCATCTCAACTAAGTTTAGTTTCCCTGAATTTTCTGAGTGTGGGAACAGCCAGATTTCAATAACATTTTCCCCAACACTGCAATGTTGTAGTATTGTACTCCAACATCCAAGGGTCCTTTACCATCACAACACACCCCCAGTACCAGAACCAGCTCTGGACAGAGTCAGGAGCCCCTCAAGCAGATTAACCTCTGAGCACAGCTCTGAGCATTGCAGAGACAGGAAGGAGAAGCCAAGTAGCTTCATCCCCTTTATTCTCACACTGTATTAATATAACTCTTTTCCACCAGTTGGACCAGCCTATGCCTACCCTGAAAGGAACATGCCAATATATGAACTTTCAGTGGCTGGTGCAATTTGATGGTATACCTTCTTTTCAAAGAACTGGCAAAGAACAACTCCATCTTTGTGCCTGGGATAGAAAGTAACCGCTGCAGGATTCACATTATTATTCACTTTATTTTAGTGTCTTCCCTCTGAGCTGCTCATGTAAGAGGTTCTACTCCTTAGCAGGATGCTACTGTTTATCCCAGCTGTGGCTTGGCAGGTGTCACTTCCCCATCCAACAGAAGGAAAAACTGCTGTGCTGCTGAGCTAAGTGCGTCTTCCAAGGCCACACACCGAGCAAACGGCAGCAGCAGGACTAGAAATCAGGAATCCCAAGTGCCCCACCACAAACACAATCCACTGAGACCACAGTTGCCTGACAGCCAATGCCCACTCTCACGGACTGGAACACCGTAAGTGAAAAAGCAGAGTTTGGTTTTAGTGCTGGCTGGCCTTGCTGGAGCAACTCCCAGGGAGGGAGTGGGGAGGACACCAGTGCTTGCAGGGGGTGGAGGGACAGTGCCATCCTTGGGTAACAGCAGTTTTCCCCACAGCCATCACTGCCTGTGCAGACTGAGCCCATGCTGTGAACCTCTGCATCAATCCAGCAGCAGGAGAAATACAGGGAGACCATCAAATATGGGTCCATTTGTAGGTTTTCCTGCAGGGGTGATATGTGTATGAGGCTGGTGAGTGTGAATTCCTGTTGCTGAAGATGTTTTGGGGCTGATTCTCTGTCCCCGTCCTCTTCAAGAAAGGAGAAGATGCTGAACAGGATGGGATGGTGGGGCTTGTACTTCTTCTTCCACTCTCTGTCCTTGGTGAGGTGAGGTTAATGTCAATCAGACTTTCCCACAAGGAAACAAAATCTCCTCAGTGCTTCCTCACCCACTGCTGAACTACAGTAGAGTTAAATGAAAGATGACTTGACCAGCAGAAGGTGGCTTGCAGTGTGTGTGTCTTGGTGGTTTGGTTCATCTCCATGGACAGATTGCAGGGACAGGATCTTAATCACAAGATGTTACTCGTAAAATTCAGGCCAAGTCATGACAAAGTTCACACAACCTGTTGCTTTCTGCCAGGGACAGCAGGTGACAAGAACTGACTGCAATGTTTGGCTTCATCCCCTCCCACAAGGCAACTGGATGCACTGAATTCAGCAGGGCTTCCTCAGCACAGTTTCTCACATCAGCCTCCCTTGGTTTAAAACAACTTTTGGCTCTATTTAGTACATCTGTTTCTAGTGCCCAAGGCTAAGATACTGATTATCAAATTGCTAATTTGAATTACTACCTGGCATGTAGAAAACAAAACCAGCTACATGTGCCATTTATCCCAAGGAGAAAAGAAAAAAAAAAAAAAAGAGTCAAAACTAACCAACAAAATACAGAACACTGCACTTGAAGAGAAATCCAACCTCCCTCTAACAAAACAGTTTCTGCGGCATTCCTCCCTTCCTGTGTTTGTGTTTCTCTTTTTCCTAAGAGCTGTAAAATTTAGCATACTAGGAATTGTGGGTTGCTTTATAGACCAAGCGGTTGGGTTTGCTAGAAGTTGGCTTGAAAGGGGTACTTCTTTCTGACGGCTACCTGGCTGCCCTAACTAGTTTGACACCTACAAATTATTCATCTTTTTCTTCCCAGAACACATGCCAGTCAAAAGCAGCAAACCTAATTCCTCTGAAAATTTGTGCCTGAACACACAGCTCTCTCTGCTGAGAGCAACATGAAAATAAAGCTCTGCAACCTTCAGCACCTGCCAAGGAACATCAACTCGACCTTTTCTGAATTGTTTTGGACCAACACTTTGTTTCTCACCCACCTCTAGATCTTGACTTCTTCGTTGCCCTGTGCTAATCCCCTTGGCATAAAGGGCAGTTTTAACTCTAGAGCTGGACTTTGACAACCCTGCAGTAACAATGCCCTACAGGACGCCCTGTCACTATTCCAGAGAGATTATGAATTAATTATTCCTCTGAACTGGAAGACATAATTAGTTACATACAAAGTAGCACCTCAGCAGTTCAAACCTTGCTGTTCTAACCAAGGTGCTGACTGAGGTTCATCACAGTGCAGTCAGTCAACACCACTGCTCATTATCTACAACACTGGGATTCGTTCCACCTCCTTTCCCAGACACGAGTTTCACCAGAGAGAGACTGGGGATGTTAGTTAAGCAGTTGTATTGAGTTGAACAGGTCTGCTTGGATGATCGAGGAATGACAGAATCAGTCACCAAACAGGCAAAATTCCCACTGGTGGCATAAAAATGTCAGGGCTATATCATACTGTAAATGTCACCCGTTTCTGCTGACAAAATTTTATTTGCATTGTTTCTGTATAAATATTATTTTCTAAAAATGTCAGTGAGAAATGCCAGTTAGTTTCTGACAATGATGACAAAGAGAAGATACATGGGAAGCTAAGTACCAGAGTTTCCCAGAAAATCGTAGGGGATTTTTCTAATGGAAAATATTGCACTTTTGTTGAAAAATCCCTAATCCTTTGGCCACCCGCCAAAGTCTCCTGGAATGAACAATATTAGGTTTCGCCAATAGACATTCAATATGGACCCACAGAAAACAGACAGATTTGGATAAAGAGAGAAAACCCCGACAAGTTTTACTGTCAAGCACTCACTCAGCTGATCACCAGAAAAGTTCTGATAGCATTTTTTGAATTAGTTGTATCGAGTATGTCACTGGTATTGACACTAAAGTCAATGAACTCACTCCACCTTAAAGCATTCAGCACAGAGAACACCAGGGATCTTTCCTGATCTATAATTCAGCCTGGCATTCTGCTGATGAGGATTTTCCAGAGAATGCTGCAACTCATACTGCTTTGCTCTAATGTTGCTGATTTCCACATATAGACACATAAATACACATATATACATACATATACTTTTATATATATCTGTCTTCATATATGTTACATTTATTTATATACTTTGAAGTGCTTGATTTCATTTATTATTTATAAAGAAGGGCTCCAGAAACTGTTTAATGTGGTTATAAATTTTCATTGAGGATTTCCCTACTTTTATATGCAACTATATATGAGATTAGCACTTTAAAGTCTAGAAGACAGCTTTATGAAGAGCTGGATCATCCCTGGTCACTGCAAAGTCTGAATTATGAAGATTCCAGTTTTTTCTCCCTGTGGTAATTCAAGATGCAAACCTATATTTACAGAACTTTAAAAAATTCTTCAAGACAAAACTTTTTCTTTTAGAAGAGATAGACAGTAAAACTGTAGAAATGAAAAAAGCTTTTAACTGCATTTATACAGTTCTTAATCTCTAAAGACCTTTCTTCCCCTTTTCCATTAAGCTGAGAGCAGCTGACAGTAATACAACCTAAAGATCAGGTGGGCAGAAGCAGAGTCAGAAGAAGCCCTTCAAGGCTACAGAAACCCCACTGAATTCACCATTACAAGTCTTGGCATCATGTAAGAAGCTATTCTGGAAACAAGGTATAAACCAAAGTGTGAATGTGTCTCAGCCCCCATGAGGAAAACAACTGCTCCTAGATTTTACCCAAGCATGGATCTAAAAGCCAACAGACAGGGATTATACTTGAAAACCCTCTCAGCTCCTCCAAAGCTCCAGTATCGTCTTTGAAAATTCTTCCATTTCTTTGGAAGAAGGCCCACAATTCTGTTCAGCTTAGTCTCAGTAGCACCTCCTAAAGTGCCCTAGCTCCTAGGAAAAGCATCCTTCACTTTTCTACTTTATTTCAGGCTCTGAATGTGGCAAAATAAGGATACCTGCACTCCCAATGGCAAAGGGGAGGCACCGCCACGCTGCCATGCATGGGGAAACCTCCAGTGCTCCAGATCACTCCCCACACTGAGGTTCCTCTGGAGCTGACCCCACAGAGCTGAATTTCCCACTGGGGAAAAGTAACTCTGACAAGGTGAGAGCTGAAATTCCCCCTCCTGGTGAAGCCGTGCTGTCCACACCTGCCGATTAGGCTGGGGGCCGGTAGCGGTGCCATATTCCCCCGACGTGCACGCCTGCCAGGCTTTGACACAACCGTGCTCCAAAACCAACTCTTCATCAAAGGTGTCTTACATTCAGCTGAAATCAAAGAGCCTCAACAGATGTCTCTAAGTATATTTCCTCCTTGTAATGATGGCAAATAAAAGCACTGTCCTCTAACATGTTCTGCACAGCATCTGTAACGCAAGTGCCGCAAAGGGAAATCAAAAGGAACGGGGTAGGATGTTATGTATGCTGTGTGCTCCAAGAGTATTTTAAACTCCCTTAGCCTCTGTAATGAAAACCACACTGTCTGAAAGTGAAACACTGCTGATTGTTAACTGTAGGTCTGTTGGAAATAAAGTGAGGGACACAGGGAAAGGGAATTTCACGTAAATCTAATTTCTTCTGTGTCAAACAGCGCTACTGTATTTCCTCCCATCTGCAAGGATACCCTGTGAAATGTGGATGAATGTTATTACAGTCTGCAATAAGCAGAGTTCAAAGCGGGGAAAATTTGGTTCAGATTTGGATTCGGCAGTTCAGAAGTTTCTTCACACTTTCTTCAAACGACCCAGAAAAAAAAGTCTCAAGCTCTGACTTGCCAATCTTATATAAAAACTTTTACATGAATCAGGTTGCTATGCAAAGTAGGTAGATTTAAGCAAATATTTATATATTTTGCTTTTTCAGCAGAACTAAACTAGATTATTTTGCGGGTAGGATGCTGACTGGGATGAAAGAGAGAGCTACATCACAGTTCCCAGTTCTGTCTGTGGCTCCCTGCATGACTTTGGGCAAGTTATTGCTTCTCTTTGTGCTTCATCCCCTTTCTCTAAAACAAAGAATCTGCTTTGCCTTCAGTCTTCCTTAACTAGATAGAGGTAGCCTGTTCTACGTGAGCAATCAGCAGGAACCAGATGGGGACGGTGGGCTGGAGGGCTCTGATGGCAGTGAGACCTCTTGGTGTCACTGGGATGGACATTAATAACAGAAGCTGTGTATGAAGAGCTCTTTGAAACAATTTCCACCCAATTCTGACTCTCTGAGGAGACGGACAACAGCTTCTGTTCACTGTGCCTAACTGAACATCCAGGTTAAAGGCTGGGCTGTTAGTTCCTGAAATACGGGCTTTCTGTGCACCTCTAGCAGACTGTGCTGCAGTTCAGATGCTGTCAGATGCTCTGGACAGCAAGGCTGCGTCCACACCCCCAGCTCTGGGCTCCTTGTCCTCCTTGGCTCATCTCCTCCCCAGATACCCAGTGGCAAAATTCAAACAAACACCCCAAAAGGTGCATTAGCAAAACAATACCAAACTCTGATGTTCCTCCTGGAGTCCCCTTCCTCTTAACATCCCCATCAGCATTCCAGAATCCTTCCAACAACACAGCTCTGGCACAGACAGTAGAATAAAATATAAAATATAAATAAAATAAAAATAAAATATAAACTGGTAGAGGTCTTGCCACCATGGAGAAACTGCTGACACCTCCATCTTCCTGAGCAAGCCTGGCTGACAGCACAGAGGGTTTTGAAGTCAGCCTCCAGTCCTTGCTCCCAGACTCACACCCTGTTGGCTGTGGCTCCTATGAGACCTCTTCTCCCCTACATCCCAAAGCCCTCACCTTGGATGTTGGACCTCCTCATCTCCCAGGTTCCCTCCAGGGACCATTAACCTTTCTTTCAGTTATTACTTTCTTTGTCAGCTGAGTAGAATAAAGGCCCCTAACACATACACAGATCTGTTCAGTCCTGAAGGGATTTGGAGCTCCCTGCTCAGTCTTGAAGGGACCAACATATCCCATTACAAAGTCCCAGACTAAATTCACTACCAACAAAATGTCATCTCCCTTTGGACGGGTAAAGTCTACCTTTTGAAATGTCCACATGTTGTCTCAGCAACTCTCCTTTATGGCTGTTTACATTGGATAAGAAGTGCAACACAAAGCAACATTCAGATGAAGAAAGTGCTCAGAAGTAGTAAAATACGGTGTTATCTATTTTTTTAGCTGAATAAATTGAGCTTGCTTTGCATTATTGCTGGCTGTCTTAGCCCAGCTCTGAAAGTGAGAAAGAGAAAGGGAATCTTGAAAGGCAGCTCCCAAGAGGACACTAATATTTTTAATAGTTTGTGGGTTATGAAACAAATCTGTGTTAGCAGTATTATATATCTCAGCCTGAACCACTGGGGTGTTTCCAGGCTCTTTAATGAAACTAAAGCACTAACACAGCATTGCCAAGAAAGTAGATTTATTCACAAAGAAATGTTTGCTAGCAGAAATGAAAGCATAGGCATGAGCAGGGCTGTAGCATACTAATGCATGGTCTTGTCACTCACATTGCCCCTTATCTCACCAGCTGAACTCTGTTGTTGCTGCTGGATCACAGGCCAAACCTTTTTCCCCTTTTTCTGCCATCCAGTCTTGCCTCTTCCCTGATTTTTGGGGCCCACAGCAAAGCAGCACATCAACATAGGCCAAAACCTGTGCTAAGAGCAAAACTTGATCTATAGCCGAGGAGAGCTGAACATAAAAAGAAAAAAACATACACAAACACTAGGGACTTTTTTTTTTTTTTCATTTTACAGTGTGAAATAGGACCCAAACTAATCAATGGAGCTCAGTGGGAGTGCATAATTATTAATAGGCCCTACATGGGGCCTCAGAAAATATGCAGTTCTCTTGGAAGTTTAAAAGGTCACTGTGAATAACTAAAACATACTTTTCTTGGTAGTTATTTTGCAGTAAAAAAATAATTCATAAGGAAATCAGTTTAGGAAAAAAAAATTCTCATGTTCTAGCAGGGTGGTTTAGGAGTCATTCCTACGTCTTCCATGTATCTTTTCTGGCAGGTTAATGGGCCATGTTTTATTCTCTGCCTCACTTCCTAAAACTCACAAAGCCCAGTCCTTTTACACTGTTTGTTATCCCAGATTTTGCCTGTGTGCTGCTTGGCCGAGAGAGGGAATGAAAAATGGAGTGCCCCTGGAGCAACCCACACTGGTGGTGAGCAGGGCCAGGTGAACATCCCTGTGTGGTGCTACTGGTCAGCCTCATTTACTAATTACACAGCAGCCTGAGGGGCTGGACATGCACGTGCTGCTGGTCAGGCTGAGTCCTGGTGGGTTCAGACCTTTGAAGCAGCTCTGCACCATGTCTGGGCATCAGCAGACATTTCAATGAGGAACACTGAGCAAACCCCCAAGTCCTCCCAACAGTGAGTGTTTAGTGCTGGCACCAGAGAAGCTGTGCTCCGTCAAGAAACCCTGGGAGGTTGCAATGAAGCAGCAGGAGTGCCTGGCAGTGGTCTTGGGACACACTTCAGGCACACCAGTGACCGGTATGAGAAATTCCCAGCACCAAAATTCCCACTGGCTGGATGGATGACACACGAGCAGAGATCCCACACTGAATGGCTTAAACTTGCAGCAAGGTAGTGACTATGGCAAGGATCCTGATGGAAGCAAGAGCTGCTGGTATGAGGCAGAGCCCAGGCAAGAATCACCTTCAGGCATCCTCCCACCATTTTTTGCATTCAATTCCAACATCTGCTTGTGTGATGTTGGAATACAGTAGCCAGAGTTCAGCACAAGTGAATTCTGAATTTGTATTCATTTCAAACAACAGCAGAAACTGCAGCAGCCCAAGGATGTGTGAGATGGACAAACCAAGTTTGCCCTTACCTCACACCAGGGAATGACAGCTGAGCTGTGTGATGTGCCAGAGGGCTGCCACCACTTGTGGACATGGAACACATGGACAGGCTGAACACAACCCTACAAAACAGTGGTGGAGCACAGTGCCAGCATGGGCTGGGAGGCTGAGAAAACAGATATCTTAACTCAGATCTCAGGAAAAACCCATCCAGCCTTATTTAATACAAACGTGGCTTTCATCTGAGGTAGCTGCACACCATCAGAGGGTGGGTGGGGATGTGGACAATGCCTTTGTATCTGCTTAGATATGAGCTTCTGGCCACTGGGAGCTGAACCAGCCAGGTCCTTGCCCAGCCCTGGTTTGATAAGTTTTATCTTGTATTCATGCTGTCATCAGCTCTGCCCAACAGCACCCAGAGGTGCACACTGCAAATGCTGTGACTTGGGGCAGGAATACCCACAAACTGGCCAAGTTTCAGTACGAGCATTTTTCTCAGCAGTGAAGTCATTTTATTGCTGTGCTCTACCCAGGCATGTGCAGCATCTGGTTAATATATTTCTGGGTAGCTCCTAGCTCTCCAAACACTCCATCCCTGCCATACTGCAAAACACACAAAAGGCAAACTTTCCAACGGTTCGCTTGGGTACCTGTTCCAGGCACTTACAGACCTGGTTAGGAAAATTTTCCAAGGAGCTAGCCTGCATTTTCCCATGCTTAATTTAGTTATTGGAATGTCTGCCATTTATATGTGTTCTCCTTGGCTCCTGCACAGGTCAGCTACTATAAATCAGCCCAGTATCACTGACTGTAATGGAGCTACAGTAACTTACAACAGCTGAGTATCTGGTTTATGAATGCAGTTCCCAGAGCTTCACGTTAAATACAGCCCAAGGCTGGGGCATTGAAAGAAAATGAAGAGGTTATGAAAGGTACGTATGCCAGTTCCAGTTCAATATTGTTTGTCCTAGATACTTACTAGGTGATGAAAGGATAAATAAACAGACCCCAGGCACGGTGATGTCAGACACTGCTTATGCCAGTGATATTTTCTCTGCAAAAGGAGTGCACATGAAACAAATGAAGAAGCAGGTGAGAGCGAATGTTTGGCTGCCAAACTTGGCCACAGATAAAACATGATGAAGATATTAAGCCTGTGGACTGGAATGTGACTGGAAGAATACCCGGGGAGGGAAAGGAAATCACCATGGCCATTGAGAGCTCTGCCTAAGTACCTGATGGCAGCTAATGAGGAGGTGTGCAAGGAAATTCACTTCTGAAGCCACATCAACCATGATCCTTAAAGCTCTGATCCCATCTGGTGAGGCAACGAATTTGCTTCACAAATTCAGTTTACTATACTCTTTCCTGATCCTGCTCTTCTCCAATCCTGTGTAGACACATCCAAGTCAGGTTGCACATTATGGGAGCTCCCTATTCTTCATTCAAACCCTTTTTCTGCCAACGGCAAAAAAAGTAAAAAGGAACAGATTATTTCCCACTGAAATGGAAAGCATGTGGAAAGCATCTCCACCTGACAGAGCTTTGGTAGTGTTTGGTTTTGCTTTGGGGGAAGGTGTGGTTTTAAAACACAGGGAACAAACATTATGGATTTCTTGCAACTGAGTAATTCTGCCCAAACTAAAACTTCTTTCTGATTTGGGCCAGGGGCTGGTTTAAGGTTCCGTTGCACATTTGTGTGCCAGCTCTGCTCCCCAGCCCAGGAAAGAACCAGGACCTCCTCCATCTGCCAGAGATCTTCACAACCTCACCAAGCCTGACCCGACACTATCATTCCAGGGAGCTTTCTCTGGAAAACAGGATAAAAGCATAAACCCCACGAGCTGTGCCAGCAGACTCTGCGATCAGCCACAGGATTTGACACAGCTAACCTGAGCCAGGAGAGACCCCAGCTGGCAGCTCTGCCCATCCTCTCACTGCAGCACAGAGCTTTCTGCTCCCTCTCCCTGGCCATGAATGAGGGAGGGGAATCAAATGAGCAGCGCAGCCCAGATGTCTCTGCAGTGAGCAGGGCAGCTCCCATGGGAACTGAAAATTCTGTGTGAACTCGCATCAAACACACCGAGGAACCATTTCTCCCTGCAGAATTTACTATATATTAATTAGAGAGCAACTTGACATATCTCTGGCTAACACACATTAAAACAGCTCCTCAAGTATTTACCAGCTGAGGTCTATGAAGACAGGGGCCAGAAAGAAATGCAGATTAAAAAGAAATTCAGCTAAGTGGGGCTATGGCAAACTGCCCTGCTGAGCTCTCTGAGAAGAAGCTCCTTCTCTCTTCTCCCCCATGCACAGCTCTCCACCACTCACAAAGGTGCAAGGGGCAACCTGTGCCAGGCTAGAATGGTGCCAAATAGGGAGAATAGACTCTTATACTTGTGATGAAGAAGGAAAATGTTGATACATGTGGCTAAAACATTTTGGTTATTCTGATACCTGACATTGTGGAAATAAAAGGGAGTGGGACAGAATTTCTCTCTGGAATCAAACAGAAATAAAATAAGCAGTCTCTTCCCTAATAAAGTGATCTCACCAGCTATTTCACTTCCTAATTTACTGCTTCTGTCACTATCATAATATATGGACAGCATTCAGCAGCTCAGAAGTTCCTCAGAAAAGAAAATGCCAAAGCCACTTTAGCAAATGTAACCACAAAGATTCTGCTATGTTTTCATATGGATAAGAATAAAAGGCTCTTTTCTAAATTTGATGATTTTGCTTCAAAAGACAAGTGCGAGCCTAATTTAAAGCTATTTTCTGGCATCAAGCAAAGCTCCTACAATAATCTTATTATTTACATTACATCATTTACATTATATTGCAGGATATTATTTGCAGTCTCCTCTCTCCCCTTTCTTGATTCCAGAAAGGACTTTAATGATGGTGAAAAAGTTAAAGTGTTTACTGACAGATGGAGTATAGGCACGACACGCACAGAAGATGCTGTCTCTGAGTTTAAGTTCTTGGCAAAGGAACTGGGTTTTAGCATGGTTTGGGCCCACTACCTAGGGATGCATTTTCTGTTGGGCTTCGCAGCCATCCTGGAGTCACCAGTCGGATTTACAGCACATCCCTAGCACAGGCAGGACAGGATGAGACAGGAACAATGCTCCCATGGCATATGTGGATAGGGTAGAGATGACAGCAGCAAGCCCATGGTCACAGCCTGGCCTCCTCCAGTGCCATTCCCAGGGTATTTAAAAGCTCTGTCCCTTGATACATTTGCACAGTTACTCATTGTTTTTGCAAAGAGGGTGATAAATTACAAAGGCTGATTGATTTACTACATCAAGGTAGCAGCAAGTGATTTCCCCCAGAGCAGCTGCTCTGCCCAAACGCCAGCAGAGTCCCAGAAAGGCACATGCCTTTGGAAGGCAGAGCACCAGAGGCTCCTTTTTCTTTTCCAGAGCTATTTCAGTCTCCTGATGGCTGTATAATAGAGGGAGAACCGAAGTCATCTGCTTTCCTATTTTACGCAAGGTGACTAACAAAGTCTTATTTGGTTTGAATAGATTTCAAAAGTGTGCACATATATTTTTACATATATATATATATATATATATATATATATACACACACACACACACACACATGAATAAGCCTCTTTCATAAGAAAGACTTCATGAATATTTCATGGCTTACCCCTTGGGTTTGTAGGTATCTGGTTTGCAGGCTTTGCTAAGTACAATTTACTGCCTTCTGGGCTCAGGAACAGAAGATTTCCACTGGATTCTGCCGTGTTCACCAGTGGCCACAATGTCAGGGGCACCTCAATTCCAACAAGGCCCAGCATCCTCTCCAATCAGAGCCACCTTCAGTTGTAATTGGAGCAATCAGATGACAAAATAACTTCCTGAAGACTTGCAGCCCAGTGAGCTACAAGCCAGTGCTGCCCAGTGGGTCTTTCTTTCCCTGGCTGGTTTTCAAATAATGTTTTCTTTAACCCTGGTGCTTGCAAGATGCTGTTCAAAGGGAAAGAAAAGTACAGGGTCACCCATGGAATTCATCTCTCATCACATCTCACCACTTTCCACATATTTTTAAAAAATGTAAGTTTGGATAGCCAGGCCAGTTTGCTGTCACGTCTCCCCCTTGCAACTGCTGACAGTCAGATGTTCTTGCTTACTTTAGGGTTTGATTTATTGTCTGCAATTAGGCTAAAAATGGATCTTTTAAAAAATACAAAGGAAATCTATGATTAGTTGCAAATTGGAAGCAAAAATAGAGACAGAAAAAATGATTTCTTTATCCAGCTTGCCAGGCATGAACTCATTTGTGTTTTCATCTCTGTAAACCTGTTGGAGTGCTCTGTCTACTCATGTGAGGGGTACTCATCTTGCTGAGCATCTCATCAAGATGAATCAATTGCAATTCAAACCATCGTGAACTGAACTTTCTGCTGACCACTGCCCTCCCTGGAAACACTCTCAACTCTAAGCACCACATTCAAAATGCTGGCACAACTTTGGTGGTTTTGACAGGGCTTGGAATCTGCAGAAATCCAGGTGTCGAGTGCGATGCTGACAAGATCAGCCCAACAAGTGTGGCATGAACCACTGTGAAAATGAAAATTCAGCATCACACAGCCATCTGCTAAGAAATGCCATGACTGAACAATGCAGCCCAGGAACACAAATCCAACCCAAAAGCTGGGATGAGGTTCCTCCAGCTTCCACCAGTTCATCAACTCTGTCTCAATCAACACCTGAGTTCTTCAGCCCATTCCACTGTTTCCCACAAGTACAGGACATCATATATTAGCCAAAAGGGTGGTTTAGTGCAAGCAGTGTCTGATTTATTTTGAGGGAGCAGATGAATCCAACACAGCCACCTTCTTTGGGCTTGTTTTGAGCACGTTCCAGCAGAGCAAAAATGAAGACAGGCACTGTCTCGTGTAAGGCAGCCCGTGGCCTTCACATGCTCCACCTGCCCAAGTGCTTGGCAAAGGCTGAGCCTCAAATGCCAAAGGGTTTCAGTGCATAAAGGCCTTCTAAAAATGAGGCTGGGTTTAAGTAGCCAGGCAAAACCTTTGCATATAATAAGGGGCATGAGAAAGGTTATGCCTACTTCACGGAGCAGATTCCAGCACACAGATCCCTTTTCTTGGCCACCAAAGATGCAGAACTCTCTGCAATTTGGTGTTTATTTATACGAAAATAGCCTTCATTTTTGTTCCATGCCTTGAGGCTATGCAAACCACGATAGTAGAGGCATGTTTCCAGCAGTGATAAGCAGCAGTACTCTGTCCAGCAACTGTTATCACATCCCTCCCAACCCAAACAGAGCACATTAAAATTAGCAAGATATTAAAGAATTAACACTACAAGCATTTATGACCACTGTCAATCATTCACTCTCTCCTGGGCCATGCAGCAGAGGGTGAACAAGCAATGCTGTGCTCCAGGGATTAATGGTACATGACTGAAGCCCTGATTGCTGTGGGCTGTTTAGTGGTGAAGCACATTTGCCCTCAGCCAGGCAAAAGGAAGTAATGAGCTGAAATAAAGAAATGGGAAATATGAGTTGGGGGGGAGGAGAAAACATCCTAACAAGCTGCCAGGGGAAGTGCTGGTTCACCGCTTGGGTCATTTCAAATTGGACTGGATAATGCACTGGAAAGCATCCTGGTTTCTGGGAGGCTGTGCACTGAATGTGAAGGATGAAGGGTACAGCACATTTCTGCCTCTTTGGCTGGGTATCTTCCATGACCTGCTCTCCAAATAGCTCACAGTTCAAATCAAGTCCAGGCTTATCTTCCACCTGCAGCACAGGGCAGTTATTGGAGGAAATAAAAATGCTCACTATGCACACCTGCATTAACCATCCACTCCTGCATTAACCTTCCTGGGCAGCCTTCACCTCCTGCCCTTGGCTGCAGCATTTCACAACCCTCCAAAGCAGTTCCTACTAACTCATTTTAATCCCCACTTACCCCAGACTGGCAGTGATTGTCACTGGCCACTGCCTCAGTCACTGGTGTCCACCAAGAACAACCATGAGACAACACAAAACACCTACTCAGAGCTTCTTCACAGGCTCAGCTGCCTCTAGGATTTTCTTCTCCTCACTGCTCAATCTATTCTTTAGGGTCAGCAATACCCAGACTAAAGCTCAGACCTCATGGGGGGTGAGCACAGTTATTAATGGCGTTATGAGCCCCACAGAAATTTAATTACTTGGACATGTATTCAAGGATCACACATATTTTCTATGTGGAGGTCGTCTGGCAATCAGAAAAAAAATGGGAGCGGGGGGGGGGGGGGGTGTCTACTATTTTATAACCCTTTTTTCCCCACAGAGAACAAGGAGGTAATATCCAGCAAGGTATGGCCCCCCAGCCTCCACAGGCAATGAGAACTCATTTATTTCTGTGCTGATAGAGGGACTGGTGGTGATTTGGGAATGAAACTCAGCCAGCTTGTTACATTACATGCCCTTTTCAAACAGGAGCGATACTGCTTTCACGTCTGACATGCATCATTAAAAAGCAATCACTTCGAGCAGGGCTCTTTTTATTTATCACGAAAAGAAACGGAATGGGAAAAAGAGAGAGATAATCATCACTCAGCCCTTTCCCTGCTGAAAAGTGAAAGCCTGTGTCCAACAAGGCAAGACCACCCATCTTGAAAGGGTTTGGTAAGATTTACATTTGGCCGGTGTTTTAAAAAGCAGTGATTCCTGTGCCTTGCACACGCATTCAGGGTGATAGTCCTGGGAGCCCCACGTACTAACCCAAAGAGAAATAAAAATCAGATGCTTCTGCATAATAGATATTGATGGAACAGTGTGTCTGCTGAGAGTGCTCTGTCCTACCTGCAGACAGCTCGGATTTGGCTCCTGTCCTGGACAAAGAGTGTTTATATCACTTACAAACGTTTACTCAATGTCATGGAAGTGAGCAGAGCTGTGTAAACCTCCAACTTTCCTCGCATTTTCCCGTGTTCCCAGAGTACACTTCTGATAGTATCCTGTGGAGGTAGCCTGGAAATGCCAAAACCATTAGCAATATTCACCTTTCTGGCAATGTTTGGCTGCTTTGGCAGAAGAGGGAAGTTTGGAGGCTGGCAATGTGGTGGCAGCTCTGGGGGGAAAAATCTTGGGTACCTCACAAAATTATCTTTATGTTAACTTGATATGTAAATTATATTTCTGCTCATGTGAAGAGGTAAGTTCATGCTGTATCAGGGAAAAAATCCCTAACTAAGAACCTGAAAATAATTTTTCCATGATCAGTTAGGAGTTTTGGTCTAATCTGCCTTTGCAGACTGAGCAAGTATTTTGACAGCAGCAATGCAAGTGTAGCAAATCTGGGTGCAGGGAATGAAAAGATACCTCCCCATTCATTTCCAGGGCTTCTCCCTCCTTTTCAATGCCTGAAGCCTGGGACCTGAGTCCTGTGAGTCCCAAGCCATCTACACCCCATGATTAGGGAAAGCAGGATAGCAGCGCCTAGAGGTGACCCAAGCAGCTTCCCAAGGACTTCAGCAATTGATTTCCGTTTGTTTCCAGATGTGAAACTAGAGATTCAATGCTGGGAAGTGATTTTCTAGGTGCTGTGTGAATGAATTTCACAAACCGGGGAACTTCTTTTTATCAAAGAGAGACAAATGAACATATTGGAAATCTTGGCAAGAGGGCTGATCTCGACTAGGAGACTGAGATCATCCTCCTTAGTACTGCTCCTACAAAAACTCCAGTCCTACCTTGCACACTGAATTAACTCTGAAGTAAGTCCAGCACCTTTGCTGCAGAGATTCCTGGTCTGAAGGTGAAAGCAAAGAGTGGGGCAGGAGGGTGACACACCCAGGTCTGGTGCTGCTCTCAGCAGGAACAGTAGCAGGGTCCTAAATTCAGTGGCTTAGTCTGACCTATTCAAACAGCATTTTCTCTGCCCAAATAACTGATCCTTAATGAAGCTATTTATGTAAGGAAATTAAATTAAAAAGGAATGTTAGTCACCTGGGTGTTGCCACATGGCTGTAATGTGTGTCTGGGAGACCTGAGACTCATAAATTGTATACAGCACACTGAATGGAGGTCTTTAGCCTGTATAATTAAGTGGCAACTAGTTTCATATTAAAGATATTACACATACACAGAGGCACAAACAAAATGTCATATTCTCCATTTCCTGTGTATAAATCTCCACTCACAGAAAAGTCAAAGAGCGTGGAGTAGGAGCAAGAGGGTTATGATATCAAAGAGAAAGGTTTCAGACTAAAAAGTGACCTACAACTTGGCACCCACAGCTTTTGGGGCAGGAGATAAGAGGCACACACCAATCCAGAGGCTGCTGTGGCCACAGTCACAGACTGAGTCTTCAAACACTCGGAATGAAGCAGAGTGCACAGGATCTCTGAAAAATGAATCATCAATTGCCCAGTGCTGAACAGTACAGGCCATCACATCACATCAACACAGAAGGCAGAGTTCAAGGCCAAGTTATGTCCTTTTTCAAATACCTGTGGCAAAGACGCAGGACAAGAGGCCAGGAGTCACTGACTGCCAAGCCATGTGTGACACTGAACTGGCTGCTCCAGCCACAGCTCAAGGCATGCAAAGCTTGCCTGGGACCCTAAAATACACAAGGTAAATCTCCATTTCAGGGCAACTCAGAAAACCTGTCTGTGTTCTACAGACCTTCACTGTGGCTCTGTAAATGCATCTTGACTGAGGACTGGGACAGCTATGAAATATATAAACCCACACAGTCAGTTCCTGAGCACTCCTACAGTGCCAGGCTGGAGGGCTTCTGAATTTCTGAACCACAGGCACACAACCCCAGTGTGGCTCTGCATAAACACAACCTGGACACACAGGATTAGCTACCCAGACCTCACCTGTGCTCAGCAAAGATCAACTGTACCCTTAAGCCTGAGCTACAGCAAGGCTTCCAGGCACCTCTGTGACCTGCAAACCTTGAGCCCAGGGCTTTCCCTCCTTCAGCACACCAGGGGATTTGCTCTTCATCCTGCAAACAGCCACAGCTATTGGTAATCCCCAGAGGATACATCCTCACTCAGCAGCCAGTCCTAAGCTTACACTGGACCCCAGTTTAGCCCCAGCAAACACAGCAGTGCTGGGCTCCAAGCATCCCAGGAAAGGTGGCTCTGGTTTGAAAGGGTTTGTAAGACACAGGACTGCACCAACCCATTCGCCTTGCAAGTGCTCTGCTGGCATGTGGAGCTAATGCTTAATTATCCTGAGTGATTTATTAACATATAAAGTCAGATTAAATGGGTATTTGAGGCTGAGTGGCTGAGAGGCTTTGAAAGGGGAAAGTGATTCATGCTATTTATCCAGCTGAGACAGAAGCCACGTGGCATGAACCTGCTATACTGATTTCTCCAGATAAAAAGAAATAAATTTCTAGGAAAAGAACCTCTTTAGCATCCAGTAGACATGTCAATTAGGAGGAATTCCTGATTTAGACAGGGACACTGTCCACACCAACCTCTAAACAGAGCAGAGAACATTACACAGGATCCTGTATTTTCTCTAAGGTAGTTGTGCTTTTACCCACCCATCACACAGGGTCTGTTGGGTCTCCAGACCTGCTCAGTCACTGTTGGAGCTCCACTGGCTCCCAGAGCACATCACCATCACTGTGTGACCACATCCATGCCCAAAAGGTGGTTCTTAGCAACATGTAATTCCTCCTCCACTGAATAAACAACCTAATAATTAAAACCTCGATTACAATCTCCCCTCTTCCAAAGGAAACTTTGGAAACAAAAAATGGAGACAGCAACAGGAAGCAATATTTACGTGTATTTGTCTGCCACAATCTTAACTGGTTTACTGTGATACTTGTTGGTGTGGGCAAAACTTGAATCATCTGATGTGTTAAATGGACAGTTTCTTAAATTCTACGTGTGACATGATCAGATTGCAGTCCTGGCAGGGTACACTTTTGATATACAGTCACCAGAACCTGAGGAGTTGTACAGACTTCAAATAACTTATAAAGAAAAATAACTTCAAACTTCTTTTTTCAGCCTAACTGTATGTAGGGATGCTTGTCAAGTAAAGAAAGAGATAAGAAAAATAAACTGTTGAGCTGACCTTGGTGGAAGATATGCAAAGATATGAAGGACAGAGATCAAAGGATATAACATCACAGTTTTATTAAACTGTTGTTTCTTAGGCCAGGTGTTCCCTATTCCCTATCTGCCTCTCCCCTCTTCCACTTAATTCCTCATCATCCTCCTGCACAAGGATGGAGAGATCAGGCAAAAGACCTGCATCAGCTAATCCAGCAGCTGCCAAGGAATTAAGACATAAGCAAAATTTTCACTGGGGTCAAACACCACTTCTTGTTCAAGCCTAAAATGAAGTACTTCGGTGCTGAAAGTTTTCTTTTTTGAAATTTGCTTAAATTAAAACTCCGCCTAAACTGGAACAAAAACTGGAAGGATTTTGTCCTGAAATGGCTGGTATGAAAATTTTGAGGCTTTCCCCTTCTTTTCTTTCCCTATTTTTTTCTCTCTGTAGACAAAAGGATGCCCTCTGACAACCAGGTGAGCTTTTATAGCTAAATTGTGTCACCTGTCTAAAACTGGTGGGCCTGTACCCACCAAGTCAAACCTGCTCACGAAGTGATGTCAAACAGAGAGAACAGGAGCAGGTCCCCTCACCTCCCTCACCTCAGCCACTTGTGCAGCACAAAAAAGGCAATCTGGCTCCTGTATTAACAGCTCCAGAGCAAACAGCATCTTCAACCCCATTTTAAGACTCAGCTGCTTTTACAGCTTATTTTTATCTGTGACAGGAGATGGAGTCCAGCTGAAGAGCGGGGCACGTAGTCTCACTTCTGGCTGCGCACTGAGCTTTCCCAGCCACTTCATCAACACGGCCTCAGATTGGCTTAAAGCAGGAGTAAATTTCTATTCCTCCCTGTTGGCCAGTGAAGGAGCAGAGGTAGCCAAGATCCCCCTTTCCTGCAGGCCCAGCAGTCCCCACGTCCCCGTGTCAGCCTGGTGTGAAGGCGGTTGGGATGCAGGTTGCCGGTTCCTGGCATGGCCCAAAATCCAAGGCACAGTCAAACCCACAGAGAGCCACTAGCAAATCACTCGAGCTGCTTTTTTATGAGACACTTTAGCCAGCCCTCTTTTCATATCCTTTACGAGGCTGCCTTCAGCCATACTCGCAGTAAAAACTCCCGAGTTATGGAAATCATAAGAAAGAAATTATGTATGGAAAAATCATTACATTATAAATTGGTTCCACTGTTCAGAACATGTAGGAAATGGGGCATATAAAACTCAGATGGTGTTGCAGGCTTTGATACAAGGTTCATTATTACACCATGACACAAGTGAAATATGTGCTAACACACTGCCAGCTAATTTGCCTTTACTCACAACGCAGACCCATCGCTGGGCAGCTTCACAAATTTCATCAACCTGGGTGATTTCTCTGATGGGATGTGGCAGCCCCCAGAGAAACACCACGGGAAAGAGCAGATATTGTGTCTTCAGAGCTGGGAATGTGTTCTCCCACCTCATTCAAAAATAACAGCCATCTCCCTGTTTTCTCCTAATCTTTTTCAGATTTCATCCCCTTACTAGACTACAGAAATGCTGTTATCCAGTTATACAGGTGTTGCTTATGTCTCTGGTTTTTAATGACCTAATCGAGGTAGGAGGCAGGAAAACTGGACAGGAATGGCTTTGACAAAATGTTCTTTGTTAGAAAATACCAATTGGTTAAAATTGGAGAATTTCCATGAAAATGCATCAGTTTTCATTAAACTTTCATCACAAAATATTCTGAGGCCAACCAGGGAATTCCAACAGTCACAGGTTGATGCCTGAAGCTCTCCCCCAGAAAAAAGGAAAACTAAGGAGATATTCCTGACTGTGGTGGATGCAGGATTCTTCCCTGTGGAAAAAAAAAAGAAGAAAGAAAAAGGAAAACCATGGAATTGCACTTAGCCATGGTTGTTAATTACATTGAATAAGAAGGGGAACAGCCTAAGAAGTCAAGAAATCCACAGAGCTGACACCAGGTATCCACTGGATTTCTAGTTTACCTCAGAAAAGCTCTTGTTTTAATAAAAGAGTTTAAAAATAAAATCATAGTCATTATGAAAATATTTCTTTACTGGAAAAATTCAGGGAAATATTTTTTTTAAGATTCAAATGGTCTGTTTCCATGCGTCCACTGAGAAGTTTGGTTTCTTCCTGCAAAATTACTTTCTTTAAAATAGACTCTACTTTCTATTACATTATAAGGGGTTGAAATCTGAATGAAGTGCTTTGAATAGATTGAAAATGTTTCAAATGACCCAAAAACAATTCTGCTTTTTTTTTTTTTTTGTTCCAACACGGAACAAAATTTCTTTTGCCTGCTTCCCAAAACCTCAACAAATTGGAAAATCCATTTGCCATGTAGCTCTACTCAGAGCAAGGATGTCAAGAGGTCCAATTTTTAATGTGTAGACGGTGTCTGAATTGAAGAAGTGCCGTCAAAATGTAAAGCATGATGAAACCCTTCAAATTTCCAGCTGGTTTTGCAGAAGGAGGGAGCCTGATTCGGATTTGGAGCCAAGATCTCAATGCTGCCATGGTCAGGGAGCGTGCCTGTGAATAAAACCTTGGATCACCCCCCAAGCATCTCTGTGCCTACCAAAGCTAACCCCTAATTTTGAAGATACCGAATTTGCCGACTCTCAGGTTACCACACTCCTGCCCGTGGGGGGTTGGTTCTTTTTTCCCTGAGGCATGCTGACAGACTGGAGGGGTTTACATCTTGCTGTGGGTATCTTCTTTCACATCTTTCACCATGGTTTTAAATGAAACCACGTACGGAGTGAGAGGGAGGAGGGGAGGCAGCGCAGGGCAGCCGAGGAAACCCTGCCAGGCCCCGGCCACGCTCGGGGTGTACGATGGGCCTGCTTGTGAAAGGCTTTTTACACTGAGGCCCCACAACCAAGGACTGACAAAACCATTACTTACAGTCTGCAAATTGGTGTGGAAAGTCTTTGAGACCCGCAGGCTCACATGGGCTAATGGCCCTCCACGTCAGATTAAAATTACAAAAAGGCCACTGGAGGTGGGTGGGATGAGAGTTTGGTGGTTTTTGCTCACTTGAGGCCCCACTCCCACTTCAAGAAGCCGAGATGCCTGGCTATTACAGAGGTAAAAATAAAGCATCTTTCATTGCGAACATGACATCAGGGATTGCCTAAAGGAAAGGTGCTTCTCACCACCTCTGTTCATCCACTTACAGTCTTGTCATGGCCAGAGGCTCGAGGCAGCTCACTCAGAGCCAGCAGCCAGCCTGTGCCTGCCTTCCATGTGGGATGGAGAGCTGGTGGTTGGCATTTACAGAGGAAAACCTGCCAGGCACAGCAGCTCCCTTGCCATTAGTGCTCAGAACAGTCCCACTGGAACCCACTCCTCTCCCAAACCCATCCTGGTACCCATCTGCTGCTGCCAGGAGTACCTCAGGTATTTTTCATGGGGCACATTTCACCAAATGGGCAATTCTCTGGGAAGAGGTGATCAATTCACTGCAGTTCAGGGAATGGTGAAGGCCTTGCAATAGAAGCAAAATGACAGCTCTGGAGCTGTTTAAGTCCAGCAAGTCTTGCACTGAGCACATACCCTGAATTAATGTGATTCCCCTTTATTTTTACCTTAAATTTTACAGCACCATTTAAATTATATTTTTTATTTTTAATAAGAAAATTGCATCTTTAACGGAAATTAATCTCCCAGTCCCCCTCAATAAACCTTATGAAGGTCTGCATGACTATGACAGGGATAGGTATTTTTAGAAGGACCGTGCAGTAATTTTCTCTGCAGCATTCAATAATTTACATTAATTCAATAATTTACAGTATCATAGCTGAAGGCAAAGATTTCCCCTAAGCACAATTTGGGATTAACCAGGCCTTCATTGCAGACAGAGCACCAGCCTAGAACACGATTTTAAGGATGCTGGGGAGCTGCCAAGCTGAATAACCCAGCCTAATGCAAATTCACAGCCAGGTAAAGGCTGGACAAAGCCCCCCATGTCACAGTGAGCCGTCACCACTGGCCAGCTCCTCTCTCCAGGAATGCCCAGGCAGCACAGGGAGATGTGAGCAAGGAAGGAAGAGCAACACCCTCACCCAGACTGGCATCATCACCAGAACCATCCTTCCTGGGAGAGGAAGGCACAGGCAGCTGGCCCACAGCACAGCAAACACAGCTGGTGGACAGAGAGCCCAAATGATCCACAATGCTCAGATTTATGAGGCTCTTCATGACAACTCCAGCTCCCTTCCCTTCTTTTCCCGTGTTAGTACCATGGATGATGTTTTGCAGCATGTTTGAGAGGGCTTAAACATAAGCACTGCAAGGCTGTGTGCTGGGTCGTGGCAAGAACAAAATGCTATATAGAGTATGAAAGAAATGCAAGGCAGAAGATGCCTGATTTACAGACTGCTCCTAAAATGTGTGTGCTGCTCATGACCCAATACTCTTCTTCACCAGAATGGCTCTCTCTGAGGCTCCTCAGTGCTTTAAGGAAAAGCCATCTGACAACACTACACCCACAAGGGAATTCCTATTTTATTATCTGGGCACTGGGTCATGGCAGTTTTTTAACAAAAACAAAGTTGAATTCAATATAGATGTACACAAGCAATGTATAGAACTATAGAATGTATGGTTTTTTTCTCTGTATCTTCCCCTGGCTACAGTATCTGGAATTTCTTATTTGAATTTTAAATAAATGGAGTTTTTTTACAAGGTAAAGAATAACTTGCTAAAGAATAGCACCAAAAAGTCTGACTAAGGGACAAAAATCAAAGAAATCTCCTTATTTAATGAACCAGTGAACATCATTGTGAAGAGAGGAGGTCAAAGCTGGCTCTTGCCACCTTATCACCTATTCCCAAGTACCCCATTAGCAGATCTGCACGCAGTGGTGGCTATCACTAGAACTGCCAGAACAGCAAATTGTGTGGGAAATGTCAACATCTCTGGGCCTGCATTCCCAGGAACCAAAATTTGTCAAGAACAGCAGTTCTGGAAGGTTTTCTTGCTACAAATGTGTATAGAATTACAGGCTGTTAAAACACACAATAAAATATTACTAGTAGAGATGTATAGAAAAAAATCTAGACAAAAAACCAGAAAATAACTTTAAAGGAATAATTTGTTAAACCTGATATTTTTCAATGATCTTTCCTCCTTCCGAACCAACAGTAACAATTGCTCTGCAATGAAAATTTCCCGACTGGCTTATTTCCTTCTGACAAATCTTGTTAAAATGAGAGTGGCTTGGAGGAAAAAAGCTTGGGTTTATAAAAAGAAAGAAAACCAGATAAACATTAAATAATAGTTAGTGTTTGGCTCCATTCGAGCTGCTGGGAGACATGCTGCTGTTTATTATGGACACACACGGATCTGCAGAGCTGGGATCCCGCGTTCCCCCCGTGCACTCAGCCCTTTCCCAACCACAGAGAGCATCTTAAACCAGCCAATATCCTCCTGCTTTCATTTTACATATGTATAACTTAATACCTGATTACATCGAGGTTTAAACTAATGACTTGTGGACCCACAAGACCTTGGATGGTGGCTGGCAAGCGTCCAGGCAGAAAACATGGAAACAGAGGGCTCCTAAACCTGTGAGAGCGGGTGCCTGTGCGGTGGAAACACTCCCAGCTCTCCTGCCCCCATCTGCTCAGGATCTCATCACAAAGACTGTCGTTATAATAACTTTATTATGGACCTTCTGGGGAAAGCCAGCTCCCAGCGAGGGGTTTGCTGCAGCAGACAGGAAACTCGTTTGCTCCCCGCTAGAGTAAAGCCCTTTATAATTAATACTGGGTAAATAAAGCGCTCATCTGTAAACACTTTTAATTAGAAATTGGTTAAAGCTAAACCCCCGTGACCACACTGGCCAGGGGGATTAGACACACGTCAAGCTTTGCCCGATCAGCAAATAAGAGGCCTTTTAGTATCCTCAATTCCTGTGCTGTGGGACCTCTTTCAGCCCCGATCACACATCACTGAGCTGCTCCAGCCTGCTCTCCAGGCTCAATAGAGGATCAATATTTGTCTGTACTTTCTGAGAAAAAGCCTCCTTGACACAGGCAGCATCTGTGTTTGAACAGTCACTTGCTAACACATAGCAGACTTTAACCAAAGACATCTCAAGCTGCTGGGACAAGCACAGCCAGGGTCACCCAGCAGTGCTGGTAGTTTCTGGGTTTGCTCAGGGCACTGCTCGGAGCACATCAGAAAGGGCTGCTGTGAGCACTGCTCAGTGCTCCCAGGGCAGAACAGGCATTGCAGAAAAACAGTACATGGGTAGAGAAAAATAAATAAAACCCCCGAACCACCTGTATTTCCATTTTTTAATCCCTGTAGGTGACCTGCGCCTGATGTCTCCAGTCTCAGAGTAATATTGAAAGTGTTCCATCAGTGGGGCTGGTAATATGTTACCAGATTTCAGGGAGAGGGGACTTTCTCTTCTGATTGCTGCCACACCTCCTAGTTCCAGATGTCACCTGTGCATAAGGACAAGAGCAAAAGCATGCAGAGATGAGGGAAGTGCTTCCAGCAGAGATGGTTCTTTCTTTGGCCAGAGGGTGCCAGCCTGGCAAAACGTGTGCATTGCAATGGTTTGTCTCCACTATGGAAAAGTGACAAGCTGACTCTGCTGGAAATTGCACCAATTTGCCCACCCCCAGACAGCCACCACAGCACTGACCAGCAGAAATGTGTCCTCTCCTTTCCACCTGCAGGGATGCTGATCACTTCTGGTGCAACCTCTTCTTCATGCTCTGTCTCCTAGGCCAAAGTAATTCCTCATGGAGGAAAACTCCCAAAAGACTCATCTTCATTCATCTGTGTTGCTCCCAATCTCTATCTGACAGTTGAACCAACGAGCGTAAGTCAACACCAACACCAAGATTTACGAGATCCTCCCCTGCCTCTGCTGCTCAGGGCCAACAGGGGACTGCAGGGGGGCTGAGGGGTCCTGAATGCCACAAAATGTGAGGCCCTGGCACAGCGTGAGTGAACATGAACACACTTGGGTGGTACTTTCAGATGGGGAAACTGAGGCACGGGAGGTCAAGGCAATGTGCCCATGCCTGGCCAGAGTCAGAACCACTTCTGCTGAGCCCCAGCCAGCGCTGCTCCGGATAATGTTCTCCCATGCCTCCCATCTTCTTTGTGCAATCTTGTCAGCCTCTTCCTAAAGAAAAGGAAGAATGTTCTGGATGAGATTTCTGCAGCAGAAGTGCCTCCCTTTTCCCTGGAGGCCCACTGACTGAAGCCATCAAGCTGTGTGTTCAAATGCAGCTGGGCATGGGCAGGCTGATCATCAGGGCAGGGCTCATGCAGAACACCATGGCCAGAACACGCCACACTGGAAAGGCAACCTCTCCAACTGGATAATTCCTGGCCCATGACTCCAAAACTCTGGTGTTTTTCTATTCCCAGCTCTCCTGTGGATTTTGTGCATGTTAACTTGACTTCTCTTTCCCCCTCTCGCATTTTCTGTCTATGCTGGAGTCCCTGGAGGGCACTGTGCACACTTACTCCCTTCCAGCTGCAGCTGCTGCAGCCCAGTCACCTCCTGGCAGATGCACAGCCACGCCGCTGGACAATGCTGGGCTGGCCAGCCCTGCCATGCCTCAGAGCACTCCCAAAGCCATTATCCTTCAAACACATGGAACCAGCACACATCCACAGCTCACCTGGCCCGCAAGGAACTCAGACACTCCTGGGAGTATGTAGAGGGGCTGTAACTTCAAAGCTGTCCCGTTCTCACTGGCAGACTGGACTACAGACCTCTGGAAACGCCTTCCAAGCTGAACTGAGCTGGGATGCAGAGGGGATTTCCACTTTTTTCTTACAGATGGATCACCTCCAGCCAACCTGGCTGCAGCCTGAGCAAAACTTCCAGCCCAAGCCTCTGCAACACCGGTAGCCGACAAGCAGCTCTTCTCCCCTGACACATTTCAGGGAGACAAGAGCTCCAAGGCCAGTCTGTCCTGAAGTAACTTCTGTCTTGCCACCATCGTCACCTGTGTTTTTCCTTTCTCCCACATCCAGCTGGAGGCAAGGTCCAGCTCTAGCACCAGGCAGACCTTTTGTTAATGATGCCTTAGAAAAGAAAGCCAAAACTACTCTATAGATCCCCAGCTGGCTCCTGATCAGAAGGCACTTGGTGGCAGCACATCAAATACACCCACATGCAGCATAGCTGTCTGGACAGATATCCCTCCTACCCAGGGACCCATCAGGAGTCGGGAAGTGGTGTTGGCTAAGGGCATCTTGTGGGATGGAAAGATTCTTGGAGACAGGGAATATGCCAGTCTTCCATCAGATACTCCATCGCAGTTCCCAAGAAATTTTTGGAAGACAAGAAGCCTGGCTACCAGTGCAAAGGAGCCTGAAATGTCAATCCCAACCCACTCCCCATCCACACTGAGGTGAGATCTCTTCCAGTGTCTAAGCCTTGTCTTTGGAACAAATGAATTTCCTGAAGCATTAATTTCAGCCATTTCCAAATTCAGCCTAACATCATCTGTCTTCCCCATGCGGCCTGGATGTAAATGGGCATGTGTGATGTTTGGCTGCTGGAGTGACCTTCATCTGGGAGGTGAATCCCATCACCATGTGCAGGAACAACAAACAATCCAAGCACAGCACCCCCAGCTTCTTATGGAGCTCCCTTAATGCAGGATTTGGGTCTTCATTTGGAAATGCCCTCAAGCAACCTCGTACGTGGGGGTGGTAGCATGGATGTGTCCTTCTCCAGGGATGGCTTCAAGTCCTCCTCCCAACCCCAAGTGAGATTTGAGGTTTTAAGAGACAACCACCCACTGCTGCAGTGAAGGGAAGGATGAGTTGCTGGGATTCTTGTGGTTTCTGCACTCCTCTTTCCTAGCAGGAAGCATTTTAATTTTCATTTCAAATGCATAAACTATCCTTCAAGTAAAAGAAAGGCAACAGAGAAATTTTCACATGGCCAAGAGCCCCACTCAAAAGGCATTCAGTCTCTTAAATCATGACATACTGTCCAGATGTGTTATTAGTATGGCTATTATTAGTTCTTTTTAAACCCTGTCCAGTAAAATAATTGAGCTTTGGCCTCCTCAGGCCTGTTGGTGAACAAAAGGGAATGGTGCCCATTTGGATTACCTGCACCCGGAGAGAAAGCTTTGATTCAACACCCCAGGCCTGAAGCTCCCAGCTGCCACTCTGCTGCCCCGGGATACGGTGTCACCACTGCTCCCTGCTAGAGGGATCAGGGGCTTAATGGGATTTAGGGTGGAAAATCCAAGCTCAGCCAGAGGTGTCTGCAACACAGGATTTTGCAGAGAAAGGGGAAGAGAGCCAGGTCTGTTCTTTCCCTTCTCACTCATCCAGGATCTGCCTCATTTCTCTCAGCCAGGCGTGGAAGGGGAGATGGCAGTGGTATAGTGTCTGTTATTAATGTCATTACTATCCTAATTGCATAATTATATATCACACATGCTTAAATGATAATAATAACAACTTAAGTAGCCATTATGAAAAAAATAATTAGTCTGCTGGCTGAAGAAAGCAGGAGTCTGGATGCAGTGATGGAGCAAATCTCTGCCAGTCCTGGATGCCATGGTCCTGCCCCAGAAAGATGAACATAGAACAGGAGGTAAAACTTCCTTCAAAAAGAGGGAGGGAGGGAGGGAGGGAGGGAGGGAGGGAGGGAGGGAGGGAGGGAGGAAGGAAGGAAGGAAGGAAGGAAGGAAGGAAGGAAGGAAGGAAGGAAGGAAGGAAGGAAGGAAGGAAGGAAGGAAGGAAAAACCATTCATTTGTACCCCATCCTTGGTTCATGAGCACAAGTGAAAACATTCCATGCACATGGGATAAAATTTGGAGGGGAGAAGCTGTTCCTTTTACTACTCATTACTCTGATGTGTCTTATTCAAGGAGCATATATTGCACAGACCACACCCCACATGTGCTCTCTTCAGCGTTCATCCAAAGGCAAAAGCAAATGCTTTTGATCTGACCATATTTTTACAGCTCTGCAAATATACAGGGGTGCTTGTATTAAAATTAACTACCATGAAAGCCCCACAAATTCACAGGATTACTCCCAGGCAAACCTCCCATATAAAACAGAGGTACAGGATGTCAGGCATCCTTCCCAAAGACACAGAAGAGAGATCTGGGTGGTAGAAAGCTGAAGCTTTAAGACCTCTGCTGGCAACACTTCCAAAATTCGGTGATTGCCCCACCTTACGAAATTCTGTTCCCATTTGTGTTATCCTAAGTAGAAACTCCATGTACATGACAGGCACATAAGTCAGGCCAAATTCTTCACAGGAGTGATTTTGGGTTATGCCATTTAAAGACAGGATGACTCATGGACTACACAGACAAACACTTTGGGAGAAAATGTCTCAGGTCTGCACTATTCATGAAACATGCAGCTAATCTGAATGGTCAGGGAGTTACTATCCTGTGTATTTAACATCAAAAAAATAAATCTGGGAGCAGATACCTTCTCAAGAAAGCACGTGTTAAACCAGCTCCAGTGCAGGGGGCTGGATGATAACATGTCCCCTTTTGCAAATGAGTGTCCCTGTTTTCCTTCTCACCTTCCATGGGGCTGAGGAAAATGGGGTTCTTTGGACTCACTCTTACATAGTCTGTCTTAATCCTGGCCCTGATTGCAGGGAATGGAAATAATAAACTCTTCTGTTTCAGAACTTCAGATGTGGTCAGGATGAGGAAGAATTTCCTCTCCTGTGCACATGCACACAAAGGTCTAGAGGTTATTTTCATTCCAGACTTCCTGCAGCAACACCAGAAGCTGTAACAGTGGCAGAGGAGAGTTTGAGCAGCCTAGATCAGTGCTGCAGGCTGAGAATTATGAAAATCTGTGTCTGACTGGTGTGCACAGTGTAAGTGCTCAGATACAGTGATCTCCCTCCACTCTGTCCCAGAGAAACCCTCCAGGATGGCAGAGAATGGTCCCTCAGGATTATTTAGGAGTGTTATCACCTGAACAGCCTCCTGCTGTTGCGGGAGCCATGCCCATGATGTGTGCTGGCAGCTGAGAGTTTGGTCTCCTGGGACCTGTAACACAGAGGTATCTTTACATCTAACATGGAAACAGAAAGAAGCCAGCTCTTGACAGATTCCTGCCTAATCTCCCCTGAAAAATCTCTCACGCTGGAAGCACCACATTTTGCCCAGGCTATTCCCATCCTGGTGCTAGAAAAGACCTCGCCAAGGTCAAACCTGGTTCTCCTTGGCTGTGCTTAAGGCATAGCCCTTCAAGTCCTGTATAGGGGACAATTTGCCTCCTGTCTTGGTTTTGTTTGTTTGTTAGGGGCTTTTGTTTGTTTGTTTGTTTGTTTGGGGTTTTGTTTGTTTGTCTGGGGTTTTTGGAGAGACTTCCACATTTGAAAATGGATATACCTGGAATGAGGTTTATAAAGAGGTTTAGCTGGGTAAAACACTCCATGAAGCGACTGCTGATTTCTCCCTGCTCTGTGCCTCTCTCCCCAGCTCAGGGCACGAATTGGAGGCTTGAAGGAGCTCATCTGTACACCACACCTACATGTCTCCATCTTCCCTCATGGCATGCTGCTCCTGACCTGAAGCATTTTTTGGTTCTCCCAAATTCCCATCCTCTTTTGCGCTCTGCTCCCTGGCCAGACCTGTGCTGCAGTATTACAGGAACAGTGTGATGAGCTGCCAAGAGCAGTAACAAGGGACTCATAAACTTTCCCTCTCAGCCAGGAATAATACCCGAGGACTAGGAGTCCATCTGAATTGCAGACAGGAGGAGGGAAGGAGTGGGGAACTTACTTGCTTGTTTTGCTGTTTAAACAAAAACGTGTTCTCCAAGCTATATCCACGCACTGCTTGGCAAGCACGGGAATGTTAACTGGCTTTGTTGGAAATGCTGACAGCACGACCCTGCAAGACATTCCTGAACACGTGAAGCATGCAAGACAGGGATCTGGAAATCTGCATGTGTGTCTGTGTCTGTAACTGAAGGGATGCCCTTTGGGAAATTTTGGGAAGACACAAGCGCAGCTTTGGATTCCCTCCCATTTCCTCCTGAGAACAGCTCAAGGTGAAAGGGGTGGCTCAGCAGCATCCAGAGAGCAAAAGAGGTTCATGCCTCTCTTTGAGCCTTGTGATATTTCCATCTTGCCTGCCCTGTTTGTGTTCACCTCCCTCCTTTGCCTGTCCCTCTCTCCACGATGGAGCATTTCGGAGGCTCTGTTCCAGCTGGAACAACGCTCATCTGAGCTCCGTGGTTTCTCAACCAGGCAGAAGCCAGGTCCAAGAGGACTTAGGGCTTTCCTCTAAGCCATTACCCAAGTGTTAATATTGCCACCCAGAAGCTCTTAGATCCATGCTCTGCTGCTGGATGCTCGTTAGGCCTGTAACCTTCTCTCTGTGGGGAAGCAATGGCTTCACACCAGCACACCAGCTGGCTGCCCCATTAACTTCAGCTTCCCCAGAGGAGAAGATGGAGGGCATCAGCATCTCCTCAGGCAGTTTAATTCATCAACATTTCATGGTGGTCATGAGAGCAGGGAATCTGCAGGATCATTACTATTCCACAGAGGGAGACATGTGGAAACAGAGAGCCATATAAATATATACAAACAAATATATACATGCTCAAACCCCAAATCTCAAGTGTCCTAGAATCTTGGCATTCCTTTAAAGAGATTTATTTCATCCATAAAATTCCCTGCAAGCCTGTGTTCTTGTAAATCTGTACTACAGACTGTCAAATCCCTTCTATGTGATTAAGGGAAGGAAATCTGCCAATGTCATCCGAGGGCAGTCATTAGAGGCAGGCAGAACCTCACCAGTCCACCTGGCTTTCTCCAAGAGGGAAAGCCTCTGGTGTGGCTGAGGATGCAATGATGCTCCTCCTGGTCCTCCTGGCCGTGGCACAACCTGTCAGCACACAAAGCTGAGAGAGGGAGAGGCATGTTTCCTTCCTGGCAATAAACCAAGGAAATCAAAATGTCCCACCCTTAGAGGAAAGTCCCAAAGTAACCAACTTCAGTCACTTTCAAGTAGAGATCTCAGCTTACTGAATAACAGAAAGGAAGAACCACCAGGCTTTTTATTAGGTGGGGAAACTGAGGCAGAAATTTGCACAAGGCTTAGAATCATAAAATTATAAAATAGTTTGGGTTAGAAGGGGCCTTAAAGATCATTCAGTTCCAAGACCCCCTACCATGGGCAGGGACAGCTTCCTCTAGACCAGGTTGCTCAAAGCCCCATCCAACCTGGCTTTGAACACTTTCAGAGATGGGCATCCACAAACTGTCTTGGCAAATCACAAGCAGTAGGAAATCCTCGCTCTCTGGCTTCACAGTCCTGGGAATTTGTGCACTGGAACACACATTGCACCATTCATCTGCTACCCATGCAAACCCCTCTGGGATGCTCTCATTAAAACCACTCTTTGTGTGTGTGTGTGACACAAAGCTGGTCTTGGCTGTTCTGCCTATGACTGGGTAGGGCTGTTGGGTTCTTACCTCTGGCTGTACCACACATTTCCTGTGTGACCAACTCTACCTACAACTGCCTGCACAGCCAGGAACGAAAATCTTCTGCGCCAGTCATGAAGGCTTAGTTTCACAAGGCAGGAAGACAGAGTGGTAAGCACAATATTCAGGAGTGGAAAGGCCTCCTGTTCTTGATCAGAGCAGGATTTGGTCCAGTAAGGGTTATTGTCCTGCTTCCAGCAGCTGCTGCTTCCAGATGCTACAGGAGAAGGTGTCAAAGCCTCCATCTGCTGTGAGTGGTTTGATTCCTTCCTGACCTCAGCTCTTCTGAACTTATGCCTGGAGCAGGGGAACTGATGGCCCATGTGATTTTATTTTCCCCAGCGTAACTGCAGATGGTATTCGCCTTGCTAAAAAATAATTGACCACAATATGAGAGATGTGTTGAAAACCAAAGGTTAGCATGGCTAAAATGTGTCAAATTCAATTACCTGGGACAGAAAGAGCTATTGCTACAGGAAGAAAAGGTGAGGTGCTTATGAAAGCTATGGATAGTGGTTTTCTGCTCTCTCTCCGTTCTTTCCTTTCGGACTTCATTGCTTTCAGGTGGTGTAATTTCACTAGCAGCTGCTGGGAAAGCCGACCTGGACTACTCAGAGACTCTTCAGGATGAAGCTGTCTAGTATTTTGTACTGCTGGGAGTGGCCTGACCCATCTGTTGCAGATGTAGCCTCCAACTCAGGAAGTTCTCACAATGCCTGTCTGCCCCAAACCAGCCAGGAACACGTGGGAAGAGGTCACTGCACTTGCACTCTGAATATTCACCACCAACCCTGTCTGATGGCTGGGTGGGATCTGAACCAGTTCTTATGGACTAACACCATGATAGTGGCAGCATTCCCATTTCTGGGAAGCAGCTGAGGGTTAATGAGGGATGTGGTTTGCCCATGGGGAAGGGTGGGTGTAGGATGAACCCATGGCTAGAGAAGATGGAGCCTGAACAGTCAATGTGTGGGACATGGCACTTGTGTTTTGTGGTAATCTCACCTGCTTCTCTCCTGGAATGTCAGAAGGGTGCTCTGAGACAGGAATACAGCAGAAAAACCATCACCCTCTCTGGTACAGGCTGCTCCATCATTCATTAACTACTTCTCACTGGGTTGGATGTTAAAAGAGGAAAATGGAAATGTTTCAGCTCACCAAGGAACCCAAGGAATTTTAGAAGGGAAAAAAGATCAGATAGAAAAACACAGTCTGTGAAAACTTCAGATTCTATAACGCACTATCTAAGCCAAATTCTGAATCTGGGCTGGTTCACTGGCATTAAGGATTTGTATGGCCCGATAACAGCGCCTGTAATCAATCTATCTCAGCATAAAATTCATCCCAAATGCTGCAAAATACCTGGTGTCATTCCCTTTGAGTTCCTTTGTCTGCCACTTCATCATTCCCCCTGCTCATGGAGGAGTAGGGTTCCCCTTCAAGCCCATTAGCCGTGTGGTGAGGGTGCCTGGCTGGGTCTGTGCTGCAGCATTTGTGTGTATATTGGCTGATGTGGAGGGGCTGCATTTCTGTTTCTTCAGCTACATGAACCATACCCAGAACCAAATGCTCAATCAAAATCTTAAATTCACTTCAAACCATTAGGAATTTCTTTCCTGGACTTGTTAGTGGTGGCCTTGTTTCAACCCAAAAAGCAGATTTTTGATGGAAACAAAGACGGCACTTATGCAACTTCAGCATTGTGGGGAGCATTCCTCAGCGAATACCAGCACTCTCTTTTTTTTTTTTCTCATTTTGTTTCCATTTCAAACATGTCCTTCTCCTACTTTCCCACTTCCTACAGGAGAGGCTCACGAGGTCTGCAGAGATGCAGCACGCTGGAAACCACTGCAGCCCTCCTGGTTACAAAACAACAATAACAATAAAAATAAAACATAGTAAAATAAACCCTGCAATGGATGTGGGTAACCAGCTGTTGAAACCTGAGGTTGTGCTTGACTGAGCCATGATAGGAGAGAGAGCCCTAGCTACTGAGCACACTAAACAGCTCCATATCCACCCCGCCCTTCCCCAGCATCCTAGTCCCACATCCCCATTCACAAAACAGGAGCAGCAGATCGTTAGCCCGAGGGCTGTTTGTTTTCACTGGGGTTTTATTTTGCTTGTAAAGCCCCAGCCCACAGCGTTAAGAGGATCTCTGCAGTGCTGTGGTTACTCCCCTCACAGCCATCTGGGGATGATGGAGCGATGCTTTCCCAGCCTGCACGCACATGCACACACAGATCGTTAGCACGTTCCCATCCTGCCTGTGGATGGTGTTCATAACCCTGGCTCTTGATGATGTTCATATTCCACTGATTTCAAGCTGAAAGAAAAGTGCTGCCTGAATGTCTGAAGGATGCACTGGATATGGACACGCCTTGTGCAAACCTCCAAAGGGCCACCCCAGTGAGTCTGTATCAGGAGGGATAAATCCCCTATAAGGAACTATGTCCCCAGTACTTTGTCTTGTGGAGTGGATTATCAATTCCTTGACTCCAGTTAAACTGCAAATAATTAAAGAACAACTATGTGTGGCCCAAAACACCACTGTGTCAGGTGAGGAAAGTCCCTTGGATTTCCAGGCTGAAGTCTCAGTTTAGGGAGGAACGGAACATCCTCACCTCCTGCAGACCCACTGCACCACCGAACTCTAAGCCCACAGAACAAGGTCCAGGGAAAGCAAATAAAACAGATGTCTCTTTGTTGGGTATGTATGGCCAAGATCTCGCAAGGTATAGGATGGGTTGGGGCTTTGTTAGAGTCACTGGCATGTGTGAGGAGAAAATCTGTCCCCAGCAGCAGCCACACTGCCCTGGCACCACTGGACTGCCCATTTCGGTTGGGTTTCATGAGCTTTTTGAACCATTTCCATGGACTATGAACATGTGCACCCATTCCAGAGAGACTTCAGCACTCCACTTTTCCCCGGCTTTAACTTTTATCACCAAGGACAGCAAAGCACTGATCCTGACAATGATGAGGTTCATCTTGAGATTCACTGCAATTCCTCCCAGCACACAGGACCCCCTCAGCACCTTTCAGTCCTCCAGACAAGTTCACCTTTACCAGGTCTGTGTTTCCACACAAGTGCCTGCAGATCCCATGGTGATCTGTTTCAGGATGAATCTCCAGCCATACCCACTCTTGCCCACATCACTGTAACTGGGGAAAAGACCACAGCAACAGCCTCTCCCTCTCTACCCAAGATGGATTTCATTAAAGTCCTTCTACTGGCCACGGGTCTTGTAAGTCCCCTTAAATTATAGAAAAGAGATGTTTCAGCAGACAGTAAGTGAAAGTGAACCAGATTTGGAGAGGGAAATGCATTCTTTGAGAATGTAATAAAATATACATTGACTGGGGATTTCGTTTATAAGGGGAACCATTGTGCCTTGGGTTGGAAGCCTTGTGAACACTCGCTACGGCCTGCAGGGCATTGCTGACATGTCATAAACCTCAGCTCTCCTCAATAAACAGCACATGCACACGTGTAACCATGTACATAACTGCACTTGGAGCTGCACAGAGTGTGGGTCACACACTTCAGCATGGCCTTGGAAGCCCTGGAACAATAGGCTGAGCCAGGTGGTGGAGCAGTCCCACAGGAGAGCCTCATGCACTAATGCAGAACTTCTGGCAGAACCAGCACAGTTCTAAGAGAAGGATAAATCTCTTACATTTAGGCATGATGCCTAGGCATTAACTTTCCTTTCTTAAGTCAATAGCCTAAGTAATATTTATTTTCTGAGGTAATCTGCTTGTTTCCTCTCACAATCGTAGGACTAGGGCTGCTATTGTCATTACATTCTCCCAGACTGCCTTCTCCAGTGTGTTGTCCTCCTTCATTTGAGAGCCCCTGGACCTGGCAGTGCCCTGCACAGCTCTGTAATCACTGTAAAATTTGCACTGCTTGGCCTCACAGAGGCTGAAGTTGCCCCTTCCATAACATGGATTTCTTGTCTTTTTGCTAACTGCTGCACGTCCCCTTCCACCCAACTTCAGATATCTCAGGAACATTTCCTTTTGCATTAAGTTGGGCCATCATAATTTCACCTTATTTATACCTTTCCTTTGATCACTTTTATGAGGGGAAAACCTCGATATGCTCCAACCACCTCAGCTGCAATAAGGGTGCACAATATGTAGTGTGCTGCCACTTCATAGTCTCTGGGCTTTCAGGGGTACATGGACTTTATTAAAGCCTATTTCACGTCATCTCTTGCATTCCTTTAGTATGGTTTCTGGTAAATAAGAAAAAAAAATTGTGCTTCCTTGTCTGCTGACTAGAAATTTGAGAAACCATAAACATGATGTATGTTGTATGGATCTCTTTATATGACCTTTGTTTAAATTATTAACACCTAAAAATCAATAAATTTAGAATATTTGCTGAGGCATTTCAAAGAAAAAAGTAAAGTATTTAAAATATTTTAATACAAAGTTTTCAGAAGAAATCGTTATACATTTTTCTTTCCTAAAATGACACAACTTCAGAACATGTTGAGTTTTCAATAACTATAACCTTGGTTAAATTCATCCACAATATGAAAAACTTTGCCTTTGGAGTTCACCCCTAAATGACTTAATTTTCTGTGCTGGTAGCAATACCAAAAGAAATTATTTGCTTTAATTCCGGCTAATTCAACCCACAAGAAGGAGTACTAAAAAGATCAAATTCTAGTTCTAAGTTTGAGACTGATAATAACTTTCTCCAGAACTTCAGAGATCCTAAGGAAAGAACGACTGTGCATTTTAAATATAAAAATTTCCCAAGATAGAGAAATAATCAAGCATTATATCTGCCATCACTTGTTTGTGCAGCTAACCAGACTCAGAGATGCTTAGAGAATCTCAGCATCTGTTAAGAGTCATAAAGCTGAAGTAAATGAAAATATCACTTTTTCTAACCCTCTTATGCATATCTGCAGCCAGGCTCTGGCCTTCAAGGCTTTTTGGCCAACACTATCCACATGGGATGCTGGTGGATCACAGACCAGTAGAGACACAGCACAATGAAGGTGTTGCACATGTATTAAAATTGCTAAACCTTTTCCCCAAAGCATTTCATGAAGCGTATCCAATGACATAATTGGTGAGGTAATAATACAACCTGTGGCAAGTTCTGGACAGTGTTTTAGACAACGAGATGTGTTTTCTCGTGCTGGCCCCACCAAGGGGATCCCTGGGATGTGATAGTGCTGCAGCCTCACCCAGCTCACTTTCTAAGGACCACAATGTCATTTTACTGGGATTCAGTGATCCCTTGCACAGACCAGGGATCAGGCTGAACTCCATAAACTTCCTCTCTGGTGCAGCTGAGTGCTACACCACGCTATGCTCAGGGAAATTACAGCCTTATTCCTTGATACACGGCTACTGGGAGGCATTTCGGCACTGGTACGGTTTGGAAACACATGTGCCCTAACAGAGTCTCTGCAGCCCCGTCCAGCAGCCACAAAGCTGCTGAATTTCACATCACGTTATTTGCAAACACGGAAAAAGGGGATCCTGCCAACCTTTCCTGTGTTCCCTGTAAAACACGTCTGATTTCCACTCACGGCATCGCAGCCTGCTGACAATAATCAACACCTCTGCCACAGTGCAAGGGAGCACTTGTGGGAATGTGCATCAGGCCCCCAGGCTTTGCTAAACTCAACCAAGGGGTTGTTCTGTCCTTCCAGACATGGTATTATCATAACTTCCCTCCCAGAAGAAAAGACTGTGCCTGGACTTATTCCAGCCCTGCCGAACGGCACAAGGCCCTTAGCTCATTCTTTGCTGCTTAAAACATCTAAACCCATTGCAATTCCTTAACCAGAATTAATTGTAGGTTTCCAGTTCTTAAAACCTTGGAACCTCCAGACTGTCCCACACCTTTTCCCAGTGCTGTACTGAGGTATGTAATAAACTAAACATATCCATGCAGAAAGAAACTGGAGGGGAAAAAAAGCTCGCAATGCAGTTGAGCTCTGGGATTTTCACTGTTCAGACTGCTTTCCCAATATTGGGTATCCCAGTAACTCCTGATGAGTCCTGGAGGTGATTCCCAGCATTGGAGAAGGGATCCACGCTACCTCTCTGCACTTGCTCCTGGGACCCCTTGTCTCCTCCTCCTTGGAACATCCTCAGTCACTGATGGCACCCACCCTGCACCAAGTTTCCAGCCAGTGTCCTCTGGGCTAGCAGAAATAAAGCTGGGGAGTTCTGCCAACCAACAGAACATCTCACCCTGCTTTGAATTCTTTAATTTCAATTGTATTTTGGAAGCACAAAGTGATTAAAAAGAAAATCAAGGATTGCAGGGTGAGCTTTGCAAGGGGATGATACACAGACCATGCCAAATCTCATACCACACAGTCACCTGAACGGCATCTTTTCACAGACAAATTTAACAATCTTTTCACAGACAAATTTAACAAGCTCTTGCCCTCAGTCTCCCTGCAGGCAAGTGCAGTTCATAATGCCCATGCACACTTCAGGCCTTCTTTAGGCTTGACATCTGCTTGCTCAAAAATAGCTTTGGCACAGACTTACTCAACAGCAAATCTACTTACACCAAGGAAAACATGTTGTTTGTTGTTATGGTGCATTACAAGTATAATTCAGAAATATTCACAGGAAAAAAGAGAATGATTTAGGTCTGGTTTTCTGGCATCAGTCTCTCTTTCCTCTTTTTTTTTCTTAAACCACAACATTTTTAAAGCAGGTTTTATCTTGATGGAAAACCATATATACACATATAGAGCCTGCAGACTGCAGACATGCAAAAGTAGTTAATAACTGCAGCATCTTTTTAAGTTTTTTTTTTTTTTCTGTAACCCCTGCACAAAAAGCATACATCAGCAAACAAGGAAAGTTAACATCAAGGAGTAAAACAAGAAAGGCCAGACAAACACTGCAGTAATTTTCTTTTGACATTTATGCTTTAATAGATTCCAGAACCTCATAATTTCTAGGAAGTCTGAAATGGCCATTTGACAGATTTTCACCCTGATGAAAAAGTCATATACTTCAGAGAAAAAATGCAAAATAAAAACAAACAACCTTCCCCACACACAACAGAGTAGCCCTGAAGCTTGCACAATAAAGACTGAATACCCCAAATCCAATTCACCACCACTCACAGCTCTCCCCAGGCTGTTATGTGAAGAGCAAAATTTGGGCAAGAGGCTGGATGCTCTGCTCTTAACAGCATGAATTCCCTGACTCCCTGTGGGTCCCATACCCACACAGGTGCAAGGACGTCACTCTGGACATCCATCCATTGCTGTTTCATTGAATTGGTGACTTAAATGACTCCTTAATAAGCACAAACCTCCCTGTTTTGGCCTTCTGCCCCTCTCCCTTAGTCCCTGCTCCTCTCAGCAGGATGGCTTGGCAGAGAGAGTGGCACAGAGAAATGCAAACACACCACTGAGTTCTGAGCACTCCAGCACTGGCCAGAACTTGTGCTCTCAAATCCCCTTGGATGAGGGCTGGGCAGGGAGCCTGGCCCTGCCAAACTGCTTGCAATGATTCCTCTGGATCTCAGGGAGGCATTCCGCGTTAATCCTGACTCTGCCACATCTGCACACTGGATTAAGAGAGGCTTTCATTTTCCAGAGCTGTCAATCTGGTATTTTTCCATGCTCAATAAATTCACTTTTTCTATAAACAAAAAAATAACAAAGGAAGAAGATGAACTACAAGGCAATTTAATCCTGAAATTTCTGGCTGCTTTTCCTTTCCTAGTGAGGGATCAAGACATACTGCTACAGCTTCATTCAGAAAGGTCTTATGGAAATCTCATTTTGATACTAAAATGATGTTTCCAAATGTATGTTTTACTCATTGAAAAATCCACCCTTATTTATCTCTCCTATTGGACAGAAAGGGAACAATAAATTATTCCAGCTCAGAAAGCAAATAGCCAGTGACAAAAAGGAAAAAAAAAAAAAAAAAAAAAAAAAAAAGAGAGAGAAGTTTGCCACTTGCTTTTCACTCATCTGCCGAAACATTTCAAAATATCTTCTTATTATGTAAAATATGTCTGGTTCAGCTTTGGATGGGGGCTTACTGTGGCTGCATCTCCATGGCAGTAGTAATTAGAGATGGCAGCCAGATCTGCACAGCCTCAAATCTTCCTTCTTTTCTTGTGATTTCACTGGTCTGCTTGCCACATGACTTGATAACAGAGTGATATTAGGTAACCTGTTCTGTTTTTCAAGTATTGGTTAAAGCTGAAGTTGCCTTTCTTTTGGCTGAAGCTGGTAACCAAGGATTCACAAGAAAATCCAGAAGTACTTCAAGACTTCACTACAAGTAAAGCTGGCACAAGCAATGCATCTGGGGCTAAAAAAGCTTTTTCAGGCTATTGGCCAGAAAATGCACTTGCAGAAAGTGATGCAATCACCACAAAAAGCCAACCCATGCCTTTTGTTTTGCAAATATTTCTTCACCAAAATACCATTCAGGTCAGAGCACCGGCTGACAAACCCTGCCAGGGGGTATGATGTGATTTGGCAGTGCAGATGAAAGAAGACACCAGCAGAAGGGAAATCAGGACAAGCGATTTGTAATGGAGACTGGCAAGTTCCAGGGACTCAATTTTTAATGACATAATTTTAAGGAAATTCCACACTGGATATCATAAGATCACAGAAATGCTGGTTGGAAGCGATTTCTTCAAGTCTCCAGTCCAACCTTCCACTCATAGCAGGACTATTGCTGACAGCAGGTCAGGCCAGCCAAGGCTTTGTCTAGCCAAGCCCTGAAAGCCTCCAAGGACAGAGATACCATGACAGCCTGGGTAACCAGAAGTGCTTCCAGTGCTGCTCCACCCTCCTCGTGAAAAGTTTTTCCTCATGTCTAATTCAAACCTCCCAAGCTGCAATTTGTTATTGCTCATGGGTCACTGCTTTGCTCTGTGGCTTTCCTCAGATTCACGCTGAAATCTTTGTGATGACCTTCAAACAGCCTTAGGAGGCAACTCTAATACCCCTGCATCTCCTCTTCCCAGTCAGGGGCAGCCTGCATCCCTCATCCCTCTCCAAAAATCATGCTCAAGGCTCTTGAGTGCCTTGGCTGCAAATGCAGAGGGCTCTGAGCAGCACCCAGTGTGACAGCCCTTGGGTACAGCCTGGTGTGGCCACACTGGTCTTTGCAACTCCCCTGGCCACCCAGCTCCTGCCATGTCCCAGGTACCCTCCTACAGCAATGGACTCTGCTGCTTAATGACAACATTTTACATGCAAAGGCAACTCCCCATTATTTTTCATTCCAGTCTTGCTTTCCCTGAATATTCCTAGGCCTTAGAGCAAAGAGACTGAGCAGACCTTCACCAGCCCTCACCCCACATACATATTTCACTGTATTTCATCATGGCTTCCCTTGCTCATCTAAGATACCTATCAGCAAACCAAACATTTATTTAAGGCCGAGGTCTGCTTTTTGGTTTTGGTTTTGGTTTTAATTCACAGCATCCTTTTGATATTATGCAGAAACAACAGATCACTCATGGCCGCAGAGGGAATGTGCCACCCCCAAAAACAGGGCTGGCTTAGTGGCTCTGCACTGACTCAGAGGGAGAAAACCCTCCTGGGGAGCCTCACCATTCCATCCTCTGGCACCCTGTGTTCTCCCTGGCAATTCCCAGTGCAGATCCTGCCTGAGCCTGATCTCCTGGTGAGATAAGGTGAGCACACACCCGAGCAGCCATGGCTCCAGGCCAGGGAGAAGTCACACGAGCTGGCAAAACCAACTCAAGGGATTTCAAGAGAAAAGAAAGAGTGGCATAATGTGTCACTCCTTACCAAAAACACACACAATGTCTACTGCAAGAACAAGTCTAAGCTGCTCCTCAAAGTTGTGTAACTATTTCAAGCCGTTATTTTAGTTTGGGTTGAAATCTCTATTCTTGACTTGTTCCGTAAGTGGCGAGAAGAGAGCAGCAAGGAGAACAGAGTGCAGGGTCCTGGTCTGGGCTCTCTCACTCACTGACACAGCAAACTTCTGCAAGTCCCTAACTTTGGTTTCTCCTCATATAAGCTCTTTATTTAGCAGTGTCCAAGTCCTTCAGTGGACATCGTTGTGTCCTCTGCTGGGTCCTGATCTCATTTCAAACTTGATACTTCTGCTAATCAAAGTAATTGTCAGGATGTCAGCACTTCCACACTATTTGTAAATGCTGAAGAATTGTCTGTGTCCAGTTCTCCTCCTTACATGTGTGGGGCTAGTTGCTTTTTGGATGAACAGAGGAAGTACTGCATTCATAATATTTTTCTATTATACTTGAAATTATTTTAACTAAAGTTCTGGTTTTGATTCCTATTATACTCTCAATGCCCTTCAAGTGCCAAGTAATTAATTTGAGTCTTTCATGCACTAAGAATGCTCTAAGTTTGCTGCACAGTGATCAAGAGAGGTGAGACTCATTTGATCTGAATGTAGCTAGTTGAATTTAGATATTTGGCTGTCTCATCACTCCAGTTCAGCTCCTTCCATCCTACTGAGCCAAAGGAGATGGGAGCTGCTCTCCAAAGGTGTCCCTGTTGTCCTCTGATAAAGAAGTGATCCTAGATGATGAGACACCAACCCTGAGATTGCAAGCACAGGATGAGTATCACCACATCAGTCTGATTCAAAGCCTGGAGAAATAAATTAGGAAATTCCTGCCGAATGCCAGGAACCAGGTTCCACCCTGTAGTAGGATTATTAACCAATACATGAAACTGTCTCTGAGTCTTCTCCAAAGCCCACTGGAGTCAACAGCACCTCACAAACCCATGTTAACAGGCAATGGATTAGGGTTTTTCTGGCAGATCAACAGCATATTAGAGCAATATCTTTTACATTTGACATGTCTGGGTTTGTTTGTTCCAAGCTCAAGATACAGTGAACAAAATAACTTTTACCCTTTAGAAAATGAACCCAAAAGCCCAGAGCCTGAGCAGGGTTTGGCTCCTTTTTTTTTTTTTTTTTTTTTTTTTCTCTTTACCAAATAGTCACTCCAAGTGCTGTGGAATGGAATTTATTTGGAAGACAATTGCTCAAAATCAAATTAATTATTCAGTCTCTCTTTACTTGCTGCTTAAATGTAATTCCAAGCAGTTTGGATTTCAGCAGTGGTGAAGAGCCACTGGAAAGTGAGGACTCTTTTCTGGTATATTGTTACATATGAAATGTGATTGATTCCTTTGCCATCATTTCTTATTTTAATGTAATAGTGTTTTCCTTGGGGAGGCATCTTTTTCTTTTCATCAACAGATAATAAAGCAAAAACCACTATCTTTAATGTGGTGTAGAACTGTTTGACTTACACAATAGACTCTTTCCCTGGTTCTACATTCAGGAAATATTTACTGGGAAAATGACAGGGAGTAAGTTACAGAGGCCATAGCTGAGGTGAAGATGAGCTGATGGCTTTTCCTACTGGCTAAAACCAAGCGGATAATGTCACTTTTGTCATCCTGTTTATCTTACACATTGGTCCCACGTTCAGAAACGAATGGGCTTTCACCGCTAAAGCAATTGTGGGCTGCCAACTGAGCTGCCATAGCAGGCTCGTGCGTGCCCTCAGCACGTGGGAAGTGGCCTGTGTTGGTTCACAACCATTTCTGGCAGTCAGACCTCCCTGGTGGTAGGGTACCACAGTTCAGAGCACTGGTGGCTCGTGGGTCCTTTTCAGCTGCATCCAGCAGTCTGCTGGGCTTCTACAGCAGAGCTCTGTAAGCCTGGAGGACAAGTCTTAGGAGAAGCAGTTGAGGGAACTGTTTATCCTGGAGAAAAGGAGGCTCAGGGGACCTTATAGTTTTCTACAATTACCTGAAAGGAGGTTGTAGTGAGGTGGGGGTAGGTCTCTTCACCTGGGTAACAAGCTATAAGATAAGTGGAAATGGCCTCAAGGTGCACCAGGGAGATTTAGATTTGATATTAGGAAAAATTCCTTCACTGAAAGAATGGAACAGGCTGTGCAGGGGAGTGGCAGGGTCACCATCCCTGGAAGTGCTCAAAAAACTTGTAGATGTGGTGCTTAGAGACATGCTTAAGTGGTAGACCTGGCAGTATCAGGTTGACTGGTGGATTCAATGATCTTGGAGGTCTTTTCACACCTTAATGATTCTCCAATTATACAATCAGACTTCAGCAGATATTCCAGTGATTCCCATTCCTTTGTCTGACATGCCTACTTACATTCCATGTCTTTCATGACTCTCAACTTTCAGTTAAAAGAGTTAAAAGAACCTGTTCAGCCCAGCAACACAAACCTGCCACGGTCCTCCCAGGCAGCAGGAACCAGGGCAGTCTGCAGTGGAGGAGAGGAGACCAACAAGCTCGAGGTCCTGCAGTGCCAGCCAGCCACCCACACCCTCCCAAATGCTCAAGGAAAACTGTCACCTCTCCCACACAGAGGGATGGGGGGAATTTAGTGGCTGTTGCTGGCTGATCAAAGGCCCTCAGTGAGACTGATTCAGTGCCCAGTGAAGTCAATGGAAAGCCCTCCCATAGACTTCAGTGGGCTGTGTATGAGACACTGTGTTCATAGACTATTATGGCTGTAATTGATTTATATGAATGCCATGTGTGCTAAAACAATACAAAAGAGCAGAGCATTCAGAAAATAAATAAATCTTAATTACGTCTCTTCCAAGTAACATGCCACAAATTTCTGTTAATCTGAAAAAACGATAGTCCAGATGTCTGTCCTCTCCCTCTGCCTGGTGTCAGTCTCATTCCATACAATATCTGGGGTGCACCCAGAGGGAAATTACTGCATTATTCACCATCCCTCTCCACAAATGTATCTTTCTCCCTTTACTTCCCTTTTCTCTCAGTGCTATTTTTTTCCCAGAATTGCTGGAATAATTCAAGCAAAGAAGCCAGATGTTTCTGTTGTAAAGACAAGCTCAGTACCTGTAAGTCATGGAGGGGGCCTAATAAACATGAAGTGCCTATTCTTTAAAACATTCCAGAGTTTTGCATTCAATTTTCATTTAGAAATCCACCAGAGCTCTTCAAAGATTTTGCTACTTTTCGACATCATGATGTTCCTATCAAAGAAGGAACTCATCAAATCTATTCAGTAACAAAGCTACTAATCCCAGTCTTTTCTTCCAAGACTTTTTTTTCCATGTAATTTCATAGCATCAGGATGTTCTGCCACAGTTTAAGGAAGCAAGCCAAAAATTCCATGGGATATAGCTTTCTCTAAGTATGCTGTGCCCCAGCTTGCCAGTTACAGAAAGATCAATTGATTTCTAGCCTTTGAAAAATAGAATAAAATTAAATTAAAAAAAAAAAAGAAACCAGAGACAACACATAATTCTAAAGCCAGTCACCTTTTGAGGGATCTGTAAGAACTTTGCCAGACCAGCATATTCATAGAATAGCAAAAACACATGGAACTTTATATGATAGAGATTAATAAATAGCAGTTTCATGACAGATACTGTTGAATGGCTCAAACCTGCTCCTGCATTACTGACCAACCAGCAGATACTGAGAATATTTTGCTTTCTGTGCTGCTTTGAATGTGCAATGCCCAACCAAAGAACCCAGCTGTTGCTTCCTAATCAGGCTGAATTTCTTAGGATAAATATCTATACTTTCATTACAGGCACTGCAAGGTCTGTACCTACCCTGATCCCACATCCTTACACACAAGATGAAGGAAAGGTGCAAAGAGAGGAAACCTTCACATTTACCTTCACACACCTGCACACTATGCATGACAAGTCAGCCTCAAGCTGAGCAGTGCCAGGAGGACATCACCAGCTTTAGTTTTCTGGCATTTATAACAGAATGGGCCCTGTACCACCACCCTCTCCAAATTCTCAAACAGCCTGAACTCTCCCTTAATCATTGAGATACCTCTCAGTGATGTTATTCAACACTCTTTTTCTCTCCCTCCCTGCCCCTCCTCCTATTTCCTTCCACCTTTCTACCTCACATTTACTGTTCAATAAAATCCATACTGCTGACTTCAGCACATGCTCTTGTTTGCACCTTGGTTCAGGCAGAGTCATCTCCTATAACAGGATCATAACAGCTATTAAAGGCTTAATTTACATTTTCAGCTGTCCCACCATGCCTTCCACACTCCTGGCTGCTTTTTCAAAGACAGTCACTCTCTCACTCTCTCCTGTCCTCTCCTTCACTACATTGCCTTTGGTGATTCTATCTTAAACTCTCCTTCACCTAAAATAAAACTGGGCAGAGGTTTGGACACCAAGGGCACGACAGTGGTGGCAAAGTCTATTTTCCTTATCCTTTTCTGCATGGACTCATCATCTCGGGATGATCTGCTGGAAGGCCTTTGGGGCAGGGACTGCCCTTCTCATTTACAAACACTTCTATGCACTTGTGATGGATGCTGCTGCACTACAAATCTGAATTTACAGCTCATTATTCTTCTATTCATCACACTTCTGTTGTCCAATCAAAAAACCCCAAAGTCAACATCAGATGATTCAGGCAACGAATTGCAAATTAATCAATAATGAAAAGCATGCCCTAGCAGTTTATAAATTAACCTGTGGCATGGCCTACAGTGCCATAAATTGTCCACTGAACAGGTATGAGGAGAATTAATGTTATTGCAAAACAGTATTTTAGTAATGAATAATTTGACCAGCTTAAGTCAGCAGTTACATGTGGGCATTTATTACATCAAATACACTCATTTAGAAAGCAGACATCCAAAACCACTTCATAATATGGAATACGGCAGAGAGGAGCTGGTGGTTCTCTATCCAAACAAATCCTTTTCTTTAACAAAGGAGGGAATTTCTTAGAAAGGAGAACTTGGAGAGCTCTTATGCATTGATAACATATATTGGCTTCATATTTCCTAAATACATAAAGTGAAAAAATACGACCATATACTGAAAAAAAAATCAGTCCTATGCAATGTATTTCAGAAAATGAGGTATCTGTTTTTTTAAAGACACATTCCGGATATTTGAGGATTTTGTTAACTTAGACTGTCAACTCCAATACTTGATTATGGACAAGACAAGGTTTGCATGACCGCTGCCTATCTGTAGATTTCAATATATTTCTTAAATTCCTTTTTGATGTGTATAAAAAAAAATCTTTAAGCATATTACAATGATTTAAGTTGATTTGAACAATAAAAGAAGAATGTTTACTGCCCGTCTGCCAACCCTACCATTGTGTCTTCAAAAGGAAAGATCCGAAAAAGCAAAAAGCATAAAGAAAATACAACTGTAGAGTGATAAAAGCCTGGTATTTCAACTTGGTTGTCTGTGAAGGGGTGACTGACCACAGCATGATAAAAGCAAGAGGGTACCAGCTGGAAGAAAGTACTGAAGTGGCAGTAGAATGAAACTGAATGATTTGGAATAGAAACAGCTTTTCTGGACTTGGTCTGAGAAACACCACATGGGCGATAAGATAAATATGCAAAAAGGCTGCCAATTTTCTAAGAAGCAGAACTAGCAAAAATGTTTAAAATATTAACATCCTGCATGTTGTTGCATTTTTTAAAAACAGGTGTTATCAGTTCTAAGAAACCAGGGTAAATATTTCTGCTGCAAAAAAAATGTTTGTTTAATCACTTCTAGGAATTTTTAAAAAACAGAATCTTGAAGAAATCTGCTAGGGAGGAAGGGAAGGGGCCATTCAACAACTCTTCTGTCAGATTTTCAGGAACCCATCCTTCTGTATTCCCAGATTGCCATAAAATGTTATGAGAAAATGTGTCCTGAATTTTTGGGTAGATCTAGATAGTAACATGAAGCTCCATCAGTGGGAATACCCACTTAGAATCCCAAGAGTGTTCATATTTTAATTACTAACCCAGATTTTCCCTGCAAGTGTTAACCACGAGGTGTTGCCAACCTCACAGTGAAACATCACGAAGGGTAAGACAGCACTCGTGGGCAACAAGGGCGGGCAAATCTTGCTCAGAGACTGCACACTCCCCAGGCAGGGCTTATTTTTCAGGTTTTAGCTTGGATGGCATCTAAACCATGGGGATCCTGGCCCATGAGTGCCTCAGGAATTTGTTAACACAAATAAACGGCAGTAGTCAGGTACACAGCCATGACTTCAATCAGCACCCTGTGAGCTTGGTAGCTGAAATCTGGTCACCACCCCAGATTTTAGAAATGGTGATGCTACTTCCTACACGATGCAATTTCCACAAGCACAGTAACCTCCCCTTCCATTCCTTCAAACTCACACCATCCTTTAACCCTTCACCCTTGTGGAGGTCTAGGGGAGTTTTTTCCCTTTATCTTGCTTCGCTTGGATTAGGCCTCAACTTGGCAAGGGAAACACTCAGAGCACACACGAAAAAATGTACATTTGGGAAGAATCTTGAGTTGTTTGCCTAAAGAAGAAAATTCTGCAGAGCACAGAACAGGAAATAATGTGCTCATGGGTGGTTTCCTCCTCCAGAGCAGCTCATATGCTGCAGCTGAGACAACACACGCGGTGGCACTGGAGTGGAGTTTGCCCAGATCCCTCAAATGGTGTTTCACAGCTCTGTAAGAGAGCTACAGATGGAGGTAAAGATGGTTTTTCAACACTTGTCTGCAGAAGGTGGAAGAATTCAGTCATCTTCATAAGCTGGAGCAGTTTTTCTCAATGGGATGTGCTAGTGCTTGCTCTCTGCTTTGAGCAGTGATAAGTCTGCCTTTCAGTAAAGTCTTTGACAGATTCCCATTCTCTGTGGTTTCCTCACAGAAACCATGATGGATAGCCCACGCCAGAAGGACATTTCAGCAGTGATGCCATACAGAGAGGAGGATGCTCGGCCCATGAAGTCAAACACAGCGCTGAAGATTGATCTCTTCTGGAATTCCTGTCTGATGCACTGACCATTAAGTTATGCAAACATGCTAATTCGCAACGCAGGATAAAGCAACTGCCTCCTGCCTTCCCAGGAATGTTTCATTTGGGGCCCAGAAGGGAGAAGACATTCTGTTAAAATGAACATTTTGTTAGTTTTAGCAACAGGGAATGTAAACTACAATGGGGAAGTAATGAATGAGTATTGAGAAAGAAGCTCAAGGTTAAAATTTTTGTCCTCCAATAAATTAAAGTGTGCCTGAGGGGTTAGAAATGCAGGCACATGGGCTTTTAGAATTATTTTATTCTTTTGCAAAAATATGAAGTGTGTCAAGAGTGTTCTTTGTGGACCACTGTAGGCTAAGCCAAATCTCTGAAGTAATTTCTCCTGTACAGAAATTTGGCACCAAAGTATCTTCTAAGATCAGAGCCTCTGCTCACAGCTTGCTGTGGCATTGTACCTATTGGCAGGTACTCTACAAACTCATATAGAAAACAATGCCTGCTCAGAAGACTTCATCATTTAAATAAAGAGTGGATGAAAGGAAGGATTAGCACTTCTTTGGGGCTGCACTCAGACCACTGAAGGTGGGCCAAGATGATGCAGAAATTTCCAGAGGTCGCATTGAGAGACCTTGGAAGAACTCCTAGATGTTTAATTACCATTTTCCTTGCAGTCATTCCTTTCCTTGACTCAGTCTGTAGTGCTCTGTCCATTTATAAAGGTCTTGTTCCTAAAACTATTGGCCATATTGTATGAACACAGCTCTTATCCTGGAACCTAATCTGAGCTCCAAGAGGAACAGGCAGAGGGAACTAAGAAAGAGAAGGGACATTGGTGTCCACATAACACAGCTGCAGGACATCCATAACACCTTCAGCTTTCAGAATTGTGAGAACATTTCACTCCCCAGCCCCTGTGCTCCTCAAATCTACTCTGCCATGAACTCTCCAGCCATACAATGATTTGCCAGCATGTCTCCAGTGCCCCTCAAATCCTGCCCTTTCCCAGAACCAAACTGCAGTCTAGAGCTCATCCTTCACACTCCCTGGATTAGCACCCCACCTTTTTCTCCATCTGCAGAGGCCAAGTGCTGATCCACGCCTGAGAAGCTGGACTCAGTCCTGCTCTTCACCTCCCTCTGCCTGCACCAGCAGCACGATGCCAGCACAACCCATGGCACTCTGCTTACACAACACAGCTGAGTTGAGAGGGATTTTCCCTGTCTTCCCTCTTCCAGAAGTGTCAAGTGCTTTCTGCTAGATCAAAGGAGAGCCAAATTAGTCAATCACACCCCTAATGCAGCAGTGGCACGTCAGCTTCCCAGAACGGCGGTGTGCGCGCTGCCAGCAAACCGCAGGTGTAACCCACTCCTACAAGCACAGCTATCCATCATCCCGGCATAAAACACCAAGACTCAGCTAAGAGGCCCCTCTAGACCAGCCCCAGGGTCTCCAAGCAGAAAAAGTGACACCTCGAGACCACAATTGTTGGCTCAGTTCCGGCTGGGAGCTGGAGCACAGGGTGGAGCACACAGCAGGTGCCCAGAGCAGTTTGGATACCTCGTGCTGCAGAAATGTGGATAGAAAGCATGGCAACCCTGCAGCGTGATGTTATCACGCAATACCCTGGCATCCTTGTCCCTTTCCCATCATATGTGGACTTCTGGCTTCACTGGGAGTGCTGGCAGCTGCTCTGGGCAGTGGTGAAGCTGGTGAGTCCCAGCACTGCTGCTGCTGCCCAAGCCCCCTGACCACATAATCAACCAGGGCAAAAATTCCACACACTTGTGTACACCTCTCTAGCCAAAAATACCTTCCTCCCTCTCCCCTTGTCTCTCTCTAAAGCCTTACAGGCTTGATGATTTGGTTTTGGTTAAACTTTATAAATAATTTTGTTGTTTCTCTAGCATGTGTGTGAAATAACGTGATGTGAGGAGCGGGAAATTCTTTTGGTTTGCATCTTCGATGTTCAGCTGGATGTGCAAAGTGGGTGAGAAGGAACTTAATCATGGTGGGTTGGAGGTTTTGAGACTATGGGGAACAGAGTAAACTGCTTCCTGAGCCTGATTTACATTTAGAGTTGAATCTAATAGAACAACTATCTCTATAATGATGAATCCCCTCTGAAGCCACACCAACCATCAATTTGGCATCATCTCCTCTCCCTTCCCCAACTGCTTTTATAGCAAGGAATCAGTAACAAAACAGACATCTTCTTTTAATAAACAGCACTTGTTACTACACGATAACCAGCCCCAGGATGTTATCAAAACAGACAACACGTCTTGCTAGCAGCAGGCACACCATCTCCAGCCCTGTGCTCCAGCACCACCAAACTCCCCTCTTTGGAGGTAGCAAAGAGCATGAAACCACCCCTGACCAGCCTGTGTCCCCAGCTCACACTGGCAAGCCTAAAAATAAACAAGTTGCAGCCTGAGGAGTAATTACATCTCATTGGCACCCAGCAGTGCTCTCACAGCGAGGGGAGGCAGGAAGCCAAGGCGAGGGGATCAGCTACCAGTCCATCCTCCTGCAGCTCCCCAGTGCAGAGATGGAAGCAGCAGTGAGGAGGGGAATCCATGATCTGCCAATGCTCAGAAATAATTCTTAGCTCTCTGCTTGTTCAGGATGAGTTTAAACAACTCTTTGTCATCTTCATTGTTGGAAGAGCTCGCTGAGGCCAAATGAGCCCCTGACATTGCACTCTGGTGCTTAAAACAGGTATGCAAGAAAAATAAATCCCTTGTGGCCCCTGGTTTCCTTACAAGCAGTTCAGGACACTGGCCCTGCATGGATGTTCAGGTGGTGGAGTTCGTGCCTCAAGAGCACAGCAGAATAAAAAATGTGAAGTCTCCTACAAACAAGCCTCTGCTGCATGACACCAACTGCTGTTGGCCAAGAGTTATTGTGAGTGGAAAGCTCAAGTGAAGTTTTGTTCAGGCTTAATGAATTATGTTCATTTTCCAGCATGTTGTTTTGGCTGATAAATCACAGCTTCATGCACCATTAGCATGTCACGATTGGAATATTTAATCAAAGGCCAGCTTTTTGTATCATTTACCTTTGAGAAACCAGATTTGCTTGCTGGAACAGTTTTGAACCATTACGCACGCTTATCAGCAAAAATCTTTGCTTTATGTCAAGTGTTGCAATATTTAAAGCCCTTGCAGGCAAGCAAGGATTGGGAAAAATGAGTGGCTCACTTAGCTTGACAAATGCAAATGGATTTGTGATGTTATTTAAAAGAATGGCAGGAAAAGAAAAGAAAAATTAGAAGGAGAACAAACAATTCTGCATTTATAATCAATTATTATAAACGCTCCTTTGTTTTGGGCTTGGATCTCCAAGCAAAATGAGGACCCTTTTGTTCTGGATGATGTAAGACATTGTTTGGAAGACAGAGCATCATTGTTTTTGCTGTTTGTTTTTCTTTCTCAGAGGATGCTTCTCTGAGAGCAAGAGTCTCCACCCAAGGGTCACTCCTGAAGTCCACACAAGGCTGTCCTTGATGCAAATAAGAGCTCCCTAGGGAACGTGTTTTGGTGCCAGATGAGAAATGCAGTCCTTGTCTGAATGATCAGCATGGTGCATCAGCAGGGACTCCAAACTCAGCCCTGCCTGTGAGTGGCAGAGGACAGAGAGCATCTTTTCATGCCCTCTTTACCTCACCACAGAGCTGCCATGAAACAGCTGGAGAAAAGGTGCTCTGCACTTCAACTTTCCTCTCATATCTATACACACTTGAAAAAGGGGAGATAAAAACCTCATGTTTCTGCCTCATGCTCTCATAACCCTGAGGAAAACTGTTGGGAAATGGTTTGTCCACAAAAGTATAGAGGTATCAAATGCTAAAAATTTAAAACGCCTCCTACAGAAGGGTAAATCAAAGGTGTGCAAAACTGAATACAAATCTGAGCTTAAACAGGGTTTCACAACTCCCTCCTGAGTACAATTTGTGCTCCTGGATGGGAATGAAGTCTTGTATTTCCACAGCAGTGGGTGCTTTTGTTTGCTTCTTGAAATGCCTGGTTGAACAGCAGTGCAGAGCTGTAAAAATAGGTTTATTTTTATGTGCTTTATGGGTCTGATTGTTAACAGAAAAGGCCCGAGGGTTGTATGAGTCTGTGCTTGTGCACTTCTGCACTAGACTTTTATGTGTGTGATCTCCCACACTGTGGAAGTGGTGTCTGTGGCCACACGAACCACTTGTGCCCCAAACAAGCTTCTGTTCAGGCACAGTGACAGCAGCCACAGTGGCAGTGTGGTGACCACCAGCTCCCATGTGCTAGAGGATCTCCACCTCGCAAATCCCAAGAACTAGGGATTAGGATCACAGGGGAGGTTGTACCCATGTGGGATATACAGGTGCAACTGGAACAACACTGGGCAAAGAAGGAGTGTGAATGTTTCTACCTGTCACTCTTCTTGTCAGTCGAATTTTCCTCGATCTTGTCTTCCCCCAGTTGCTGGTCAGCCCCTTCTCTTCAATTTTTCCATAGTTTCCAACCTATGCTGAGAACTCCAGATGTGAATTCCCAAACTTTTGGGGTTTCCAAATCCATGTGTAGATCCAGTCTGGATCCAATTAAGTCAGATCTTCTGCTGTGAGTCAGAACAAGAACGACAGTGCTCAGCTTTCTGATGACAGCAGTGCTGTTAATCTAGCCCTGGACCTGATTCCTCTGCTTCAGTCCACTCTGCTTACAAACATTTGCCTTTCAAGGCAGATGCAAAGAGATTTCTTCCCAAATGAAGAAAATTAGGTGAAGCCCACTTGAAACAGCAGAAATTGCCACACCAGACCATAGACCTTCAGCCAACACCTGTGTGTTGTAAATGTGCCACTAAAGGGCCTTTGTCACCAGTGGGTCTGTAGGTCTCCAAAGTGCCACATGTGGCTCCAGAGACACCAATAAATAGCCAAAAACCAGCATCCACCTCATGCTTTCTTGATCCTTTACATCGGCCAAACTGTGCTCAGAACAGTAAACAGATTTGTTTGAAATGAATGGTGCTTGGCACACAGAGAATAAAAATATAATTAATTTCATTTTTTTTCCATGGTGACAGTTCTCCAGCTCACCCAAGTTGCATTCTCCAGAAAGCTCAGTACTTTCTACCGTAACTGTTCTTGTTGGACTAGAAGATGGCAATGCCTTTCTTTTCTTATTCAAAGAAAAGGGAATGGAATTAGTTTGCTAAAACCTTCCAGTTCCTAGAGGGCAGGCATGCTGATATGCTTTCCAGACCTTGGAGCAGTTTCCTCATACTTTCCTTGGAAAATGTTTTCCCCTTGACAAAATCTTCTGGTTTTGCACCCTTGCAGCAAGATTTGACCAGAACCCAGAAGCCACTTACAGACCAGAGACCTCTGTGATAGTGACCTCACTTGTGCTCCATGCTCAAAGAGCCATGGAAATACACAAACATCCATGTCCTACATCTCCAGAGTTTCTGATCACAGATCTAGGAGTCATTCTGTAATTGTTTAATTGTCCTCGTGAGGGCCAGTCATCACCTTTGCCCATCTGATCAGTTTGTCCTTTCTTCCAAATCCCCTATCAAGGACACCACAGGCAGAAACTTAGGCAGAAAGGCAATGGCAACACAGCCTCACAGGTGCGATAGTCAATGACAGGTAACATGAGGGTCTCATTTTACTGAGTCTGGAAATCTCTCTGTTTATTGGTTTAGACAACAGTTTTATTCAGAAGGTTCCTCAGGGCCAGGACAAGGGTTTTCTTCCCAGTCAAAGATAGGGGAGCTTGTTCTTCAAGATCACCAGCAAACCAGAGACCTTAGTTTAAATCTGCCTGGCTCACAGGAGTATCAAAACTGCCCTACAAGTTTTGTGCTCCCCTTTGATCTTGTGCAGGATGGTCAAGTCTCTTCTTCCAACTCACCCAAAATTTTGTCCTGAACCAGAATAGTTTTTCCCAGAGCTTTATTAAAACCAATGTATTTCTCCCAAGAACTTCTCTGTCAAAGAATGAGCAATTTCCAGAAACATCAATGTGAACATTTTTCAGTGAGCTCCCTCTCATCCCTCAGGTTGTGTGCATTTCACTCCCATATTCTTATGAGAGAAGCAATGAGGTTTGTGTCTCATTTTGTGGGATGACTGGCGAGCTCAGGCAGATTGCTCTGTGACCCACTTGGTGGCAATGGCCAAGAACTCGTGTCCTCACCTCACATTACTTGCTCTGAGTCCTTAAATGGACTCGTTCCCTGGGGAATTTTAGCCTGCAATGTCTAACCACAGACCTGGAAATGATTTCAAACATCCTATAACGACTGTTGTTAATCACAGCCACTCTCTTGTTGCATGGCCTGTAAAATAAGAACAGTGAGGTCTTCCTGCTCCCCATACCCTGGCAGCAGATGCATTTCCGGTGTTCCAGAGCCATACATTTCACTGGGAAGGGATGCTCTCTAGTGGTTAGATTATGAGACAGGAAAATTAGATCCTAAAAGTTTCACTTCCTGTCTCTCCCCTCAGTATCCTGAGTGTGAACAGGCAGCTCATCCCATCCCACTGTGCCCTGGTGTGTCCCATCATGCCTGTGGGTCACAGCAATCCCTCTGCTATGTGGGAAGGCTTAAATGATGCTTCCAAATGTTTCGGAGGGGAGGTTTTAGGGTAGAGACAAGCACTGTGGCCAAGTTGCATTAGGCTGGAGTGAAGATAGGAAAAAGTGAAAACTGGTACAAAGAAAGGCAGAAAGGTCTGAAACGCCCCTGTCAGATCTTGGCCCCCCTTTTTATTTTAAGTCACAGAAACTACTCTTTAGCTTGACTGCTCCTTATCTTTACCTAAGGCATCACAGAATTTTATATAATTAAAATTTCCTTGACAATTGCCAAGGATTTACAATGTGAAATGTTTCAATTTTTCTTATATTATGTCTTGGCCTCAAAGAATCTGCACTCGTTTCCTAAGTATGGGATAAAGATGATTTCTAGTGGGAGACAAATGAATCAAGAGCTTGACACCCCTATTTTTTTTCTTTCCCTCTTCTTTTCTTTTCCTTTCCTTCTTTTTTTTTTTTTTTTAATACATCTGGTTATTATTGAACAGAGGCTTTCATGTTTTAATGATAAATTGTCTTCTCCCGCTGTAACAATGTCCCCAGACGGCTTGTCTTGGCTGAAATGTCTTCTAAGAGCATCTGCTTTTGATCTATAGGGGTTTTAAATCTTTGGATCTAATCTCTAGCCTGGCTGACTTGAAAGCTGATTTCCACAAAAGCAGAGTGTGAAACTTGTAGAAACCCTTTAGTGGAATAACTTGAAATTGTTTAAAAGACTGTATTGACAATACTCAGTACATCCTCGTGACTTTTTTTCTTCATATTTACATACATACACATGGATATAAAAATACAAGAAAGAGACATAAGAAAGGAATTTCTTTTAACAAATGCTCCAGTGGTATTTCCATGTAATCTGCATGTGTTGTGGCTTAATACTCTAATAAAGAAGGACTGGAAGCTTTCCAGAGCACAATATTTATGCCATGTATATCAATTAAGATAATTGCCAATTATAATGATATGTCAATTAAAGACAAGTGACTTTTAAGAGAGTTATGCCTGCTATTAATTTAGTTCTATGCACACACTGTGAGTGTATTTATAAGGGTTGATCTTAAAATTTCTCAATGTTGTTCCCATCCAGTACATCCAGCACATAATCCCCATGTTCAGTTTGCTCTTTCTGGTCCACTTCAGGCTGCAGGACAAAGGCAGAGAAGACAAAACCCAGCAGAGAGCTGTCTCCCTTGGTGGCACGGTGTTGGCACTCTCTCTGCTGTCAATTGAAGCATGCCAAATCGATTTTGATTTCACCCCAACACAAATGAAAATAGGAGCTGGCTTGTGAACTCATGGGATTTCTGTGGCTAAGGAGAAACCACTGTGGTCAAACTAAAGAGAACCTCATGATGCTGCAATATCTATATGGACATATACACATTTGTGTGTGTTTGTGTGATAAATACCCTCTCAGAGTTCATTTGTCTATCAAACCCCACACAGAACATTGTAACACATTAACAACAGTGACAGACAGACCCTAAAGGAATAAGAGTTTAGATTTTGCTGTGATTAAACTGAATTTAGAACAAATTCAGGAGAGTTTTGAGCAGAAAAGCTCTTCTGCATGAACTTTCTGGTTAGGATTTAATGGAAGCCAGACCCCAACCTCCCTGGTTTGAGGTTTGCAAAACCAAATCATAACAACTGATGAGGTTTTGCTAAACCAAAGCACCCTCTGTTTTCTCAGCACAAATATGAGATAAAAGAGGAATCTTTTTTCAACCATTTACTCCTTGCACCTTAGCAGCAGTGCTGAAATACAACCTATAAGATATTTTGCCATTATCTCCCACTATCTCCAAAGCAATAATTTTGCTAGTCAGCTTTTAAAGCCTCAGAATGCAGCCTCTCCCAGGCCATCCATAGATTTCCCCCAAAGTTCATGGCTGAAGATTAATTTTCGAGGCTCCACCAAAACTTCAAACTATTTCTGTGGCTGACTGGGCCAGAGACATGACGGAAACAACCATTTCATAACCTTTCAGCACTGCTGCTTCTATCCAAACCCAAACTCCAAAGCTGGGATGGGATGTGAGAAGCAATCAAAAACAACACTGGAAAAGCACGAATCCATCCTAATAGTAAGGCTCAGCTTGGCTTTGGGTTTGATCCCAGGCATGAGGAAATATTCAGGGAAAGTGGAGTTATTTCCTTAGATTCATTTGCCCATTTCTCATTAGCAAAGCATTTTGATACTCTGCAAGAAAGAAAATAGAGTGAATTATTCCTAGTTTGTTATAAAACTGGACTGATAAAATAAATATCTGGGCAAGAAGCCTCAAACTGAGCCAAGAGGCTCGTTCACCCTCAGAAATGAGCACAGAATTCTTCTCTTTCTTGCAAGATGAGCCGCGAGTGATAAGATTCTCCCTGGATTTGAGTGTTAACTGAAGCATCTTGCCTTAAGTGAATGTTTTATGGGGAACTTACTACACTGAGCCATTATCTACAAGTTCCTCTGTTGTCACAATTGTTGCTCTGACCTCAAAAATGTATGAGCTAACTGGGGAGCCAAGAGTTCAGTCCAGGCTCCCCTCCCCAGGCACACTTTCTATCAGTTTTGCTACAGCTACTGAAGGGTTTGGTTTGTGGGGTGATAAAGGAACCAATATAAAGAAACCCCAGCTACCAACCAGAAATGATGACACAGCCCAGTGTTCCTGGGCTGGTTTCTGGCAGAGGCATTAGGAACTGTTACTTGCTGTTGCTTTGCTCCAGCCAACCCTTCTCAAAGGGGAAATTCAACTGCACATGGTCCTAAACTTCCTCTAAATTCAATTTGAGCCACTGAGCTGTCGGTTTAATTGCCCTGCTGTGGATGCCGCTATTTTATCTGAGTGTAAATCTCCCTGTCACTCAGGGTATCATGTAAAGTATTTTTGATGAGGCATGCAGAGTGTGTGCTCTTAAATGCTACAGCAGGGAAGAGGCCCAAGTGTCTCAGATTACCCCGGGGACAGACAGCTCACACAGAGATAAAGAACAAGGAGACAGGATGCAGAGGGGCTCCCTGGGATGCAGGGACAGCAGAGGATGAGACACTCGGTGTTTCCCCATTGCAAGGCAATGCCTGGAAAGTCTGTCCATGGCAACAGGGAAGAGCCCAGTGCTTTCCTGACTCTGCCAGGTGAGTTTAGGACCCTCTTCCACCCTAAGGACAGGTCAGCCACGAGACACAAGAGGTGTCTGAGTGCAGCATGGGGTCAGCACAGGGCACCAGTGGCTTGATCAGGAGCATGGGGTTGAACATCTGGCCACAGCTGGCAGCAGGCTTATCCCCTCTGCGCTGCGGTATCACTCTGCAGATTTGCTAACTCTCCTGTTGAGTGCAGTTATGCATTAGAACTGCTAATATGCAGTGATTTTGCCTTAAGCTTGAAAGCACCAGAGGTTAAACAGATTTTGATATAAGAGCCTACAAGGAACACTCTATTTAAAAAGCCTATGCATCACTGGCTCCGACTGAAAGGATGATGAGTGGTAGGAGGAGATGAAAGGTGGTTCAGACATGGGTATGATGACAACAGTAAAGGGAAATTAAATATACTGCAGGGAAATAGAAGTCATAATCATCTTGGGTTTGCAGCTCATGAACAGTGAAAAGCTTATGTGATGAAACAGCAGGTAGAAGTGCCTTGAGACTCAAGTTTTAAGGCCCCAAGAGTTTAAACTTGACATTCAAGCCTTTTAAAGTTTTATGAGGGCATCCAATAATTCCTCCTGCTCGGCCCCCACCCCCTGCCTGATGTGCTGGTTGTTTGATTTACACACCTTCCTGAATGTACAATGAATTCCAGGGAAAGCATGCAGAAAGCATTGCAGGTCTGTAATTAAATAGCCTTCATGCAGCTTAACCTCTCCAATAACAAACGTCCAAACCATTGCAAAAGGTCACCACACCTTTGGCTGGTGAAAACTGACACAGTCCCACCAAAGACTCCAGGACCCAGGACAGGTTTTACCCAGGGAAGTACAGCATGGCCATTCCCAAAATGTGCTCTCTGCTGGATGCAGGCAGGAAAATCTAGCTAATCCAAACAGGGCTAATTTATACGCTTGAGCATCCTCCCATGAAAATTATTAGCCTGACAACAGACTCTCCACCAGCAAAGAATTCCCAGCAGAGAACTCCAGCTGTATCAATTCCACTGCCAAACTCTATCAGTTCCTCTGCCATGCAAGTGCATGAACCATCCACCAGAAATCACCTGAAATGCAGAGTGACAACAGCTTTACTGACCAGGACAGGTTCATCAACAGACCCTACACTTAAAATACCTTAGTGCTAATTTTATACATGTTCTAATTACACTAATGATGTTTCTAAGTACAGCATGCTAATTATACTGAAATTAGACATGATTATGCTAATTATCTAGCTCGGCACTAATGCCACTTTAATTAGATACAAATCTCTTTTGTTAGTCTTAAGTAAAACTGATGATTCCTTAAAAATTATTGAAAGCAATGAGTGCCCTTTCTTTCCTTTTTCCCACTTTAACCATTGTTTCCTTTGCTGTAACTTCAGGAAACGTCAGTGCTTTCAGCTGTGGCCATTAATTTGAGATCCTGAGTCTGACAGAGAATTCTGGAGAGTGTGTCCATGACCACAAAAGACTAAATCCACTCTCCATTGAAGACACAGGAGAGCTGCTGTATGCCTCAAATCATGGACACAGACCCAAGAGCCCATATTGTGCTGGAGGCATTATGGAAAAGATAAGTTGTCTATGTCAAAATTCCAATCATTTAGCAAAAAGTAAAAGGGAGGTTGCTTTGTTCTTGGTGTGCAAAAGGATTTTTCAGGATGAACCATCCCTTGGAGCATGTTGATGCTTGGATGGACACAAGAACAGACAGCACATCTCATCCATTATGGGTTAGGAGCACTTGGAGTTAGGGAGAGAAACGTGAGCTCCGGATGGGGACAAAGAAGGAGCATTTTGTAACAGATCATTTTTGAAAAATGGGGACATTTGAAACAGTACATATGGATTGTGAGGTAGAAAGAGAGATGAAGTGCATATTGGGCCCAAGTTCCTGACACGCTTCCACAGATGTTGCATCAGCCTACAGTCAACAGTCAACATTGTCAGACACATCCCAGCGTAAGACCTCAATCGTGTTTTGGCAACGCTCTGCCAGCTTTTAACAAATCATAATGAAATTTTTTTTGTGCAAGATTTTTTTTTTTTCCCCAGGCAACTTGAACTTTTCATTCAATGCTCTTTATAGCCCAATTTCCTCTGCCCTATCTAACTGTGCTTCCTTTGGATCTACCTGTCACAGTAGCTCTCCATTATGTTTTAACTCCCTAGGCCCATTTCCATCAAAATGATGGGAGCATAAAGCCACTAACTACTACATCTTTCATGAAGAGAAATAACCAAACACAGGACAGAAAAATCTGCTAAAAATCACTAAAGAAACAGCATGGCTACAGCATAAAATCGACCCTTACTAGCACTGAGAATCCAGCCAAAAATAACTTCCAGTAGAAGTTTGGTTCCACTGGGTCAAACCTTCAAAGAATAACAACAACTTGATACAGAACAAAAAGGGTGATAAGGATTCTGTTCATCATCTACAAACATAGTCCTGGATAGCTGTGTGTAGATATATCATGCCCAGGGGAGAATCTTAACAACTTGTAATAGCCACATGGCTCTGAGTATCAGCTCTGATTCTGTACAATCCATTGAAAATACACTTTCCTGGGTTGCTTTTTTGTTTTTGTTTTTGTTTTTTTTTTTACATGTATCCTTGTCATGGCTCCAGGTACTCAGGATGTCCCAATAAACCTATTCTGACATCTCAGCTGCCTAACAGGCTCATTGCACCCATGAGACCCAGGTTGTGCCTTACAGTGTCAACACACCCTTAGTGTGCCCGTGAGCTCAAGGGCTTCAAGCACACAAACTGGGAGAAGATCAACAAACAATATGGGCCATGCTTGTGCTCTTCAAAGTGTGAGCCAATGCTGCCTTTGATGCTACACACAAAGCTTCCTTGTTCTTGTTTTCCTAATTCCTGCACATCTGACTGCAACATATGGCCAGTTTCAGCAATTGACAAAATATTTCCTTTCTATTCTGTTTGCATCAGAGCCTTCTGGAGCCACGGATTGCCTTGACTTAGCAAATGTCAACTGAGAAACAGTGACATGCCCTCTGTGTTTGGAAACAAACCACGACAGCAGCAGCAGCAACTCAGCTTCTCTCACCCACAGACTCCCATCCCTTCAAGCTGGATGGCTGCTGTGTTGTTTTATTCTAATTTTGATGATCTCTTTTTGACTCATTATCTGTCCAAGATTTAGACAGAAATTGAGAGTATCTGAGACAGAACTGTCTGCTGCTCTACAAGAGGCTCCAGATAATTGACAGACAGGGCAGAGGAAAGGGGCTGAAGAGATAAACCACTCATTAACAGATTGAATACTCATAGGGTTATATATTTACACCACACTGTGTTAAATTTGGAATTCACTCCCCAACTGACCTACCCTAAAACTCCCCAATGAGAGGTCCAACCTAAACTCCTACTGCAATTATTATCATCACTTCCTAATAACTCTCATAATATATTTTCCTCAGTAGAACTCAGAAAGAAAGTTGATTTTTTCCCCATTGCAGAGGGGAGGTGATTTGCCCAGGGCTACCATGTGGCAGGACTGCAAACACAGCCCAGATCTACTGGGGCAGTCACTGACGTGACCTGGGGCATCTCACATAAGAATGAGACTCACCAGCTGGTTGGTGACGATAAATAGGTATGTTGTACATACAAACACACACTCACACACACACATTACACATCAGTGGGATCACCAGCAGCACTCAGAGACTCCAGCAGGACAAACTGGAAACTTGAGGGACAATTTGCAAGCACAGGATTGAAGACTCTTCCTGTTAACAAACCAGCACGTTCCCATGGACCTTAATTTCGTGTCCCTTCAAACAACAGGCCAAACGGAGTTGTACTGGCCTGGGAGTGAATCAGAGGAACAGAATGTTAATTCCATATAGAGTTAATTGGAAACAAAAAACTCTTCCTGCAAAATTAACAATGAAAAATTAAAAAAAAAAAAATCTTAGTGCAATGATTGCTTGGGCGTGTTCTGTTCCCTTTTTCTCCAGAGACTAAATTCCTTGCCTGAATCTTTCCCAAAGCACCAGGGTGGTGGTTGCTTCCTGAGGCTCCCTGGCCAGTGAGCCTGAGGAGAGGTTTCTGTAGCCGGGAGCTCGACCCACAGAGGTTAACCAAACTACAGCTCCAGAGGGGATATTATACAAATGTACCCAAATTGAAACATGACCTTTTTTTCCCTTTCCTTTTTCCTGAAACATCTTCCTTTTCAGGTTTTTGAAGACAAACAAACTTTTGTCCCCGCTTTCCAGAAGCAGACACTTTCCCACAATAAAAAAAGCAAAAGGATGTGTGTTTAGTTGTGCCATTTTTGGGATCTCTTGCTGGTTTTGGGGAGAGGGGCAGCCCCCTTGGCTGGGTCCTAGCTCACCATCTCCAGAGAGAAGAGGAGAAAGAGCCCAGGCTGGGGAAGTCAAAGCTGCTGCTCCTCTGAGCTTGCCTTCCTCTTCCCCTTCTCTTCCCTTCCAATCCAGGGCTTGGTGAGGAATGCGGCAGCTCTGCACTCTTAGTATGGGTTGCCCACATTAGTCTGGCACACTGTTTGGGCAGCATACTTGCACATGAATCCATTTTTTTTAACCTTTTTTCATTCGGGGAAAAATATAGAAAATTTTATTTGACGGAGCAGCAAGTTTTAACACTGCAGAGGCTTTCTTTTTCTTACTCCTGTAATTTTCCCCTACTGTGGCAGTACTTGGGGATGAAGGAAGAAGAAAGTTACTTTTCAAAATTGCAGCAAGATCTGTCCAGATTCCATCACTCCATTTGTTCCCTTGGCATCCTGAAAATGAGAGCCTGCGCAAAGGGTTTGCATTGCAGGAAGGACTTCAATTGGATTTGCTAATGAAAGCCATGGAAGTTTCTTAGACGGGGGGAAAAAAAGTGATTTTTCAATTGTCCTTGACTTTTTGTTTTTCTCTTCAGGCTGGAATAGAAAAACTTACTCATTCTCAAGACATTCACTGGAACTTTTTGAGATATAAAAGACTGTGACAAGCACTAGGCCTCTGATCATAAACTAGAAAAATAAATGAGCGGCAGTTTGTTGGAGAAATGTACTGGAATAATCTCATTCCAAAATCTTGGGGACTCTTCTCCCCAAGCGACAGCACCTGTGGCTTTGTTTTCTGTTTGGAGAGCACCACGTCCAGGCATTTTCCAGATCCAGTTCCAGGGAAGCAGATTTCGTCAGGGAAGTCTAGAATTCAGTGGAGTTTTAAGAGCTGCCAATGATTTCTTGCCAGAATCTTTTAAATTTCTTGTAATTTTTCTTTTGCTTGCTTTTCTATCAGATGGAATTTCCTACTTTTTCCACCCACTGTTTTTTCCTTTCCACTTAAAACATAGATGTATTTTTTCACAATATCTCATTTGAAATGCATTTCTCCCTTCCAAAGAAACACTAACAGTCTGTTTTTTCCTACCAGCTGTAATAAGGGCAGACCACATCAAACTTTCAGAGTTCAAATATCAGCTGACATTGTTGAAATCCAAAGCCATTTTTCAACTGGATAAACCTCCCTGATTTTTGATATAAAGCCATTATCACAAAACTTGCTGCCTTTAAGGTCCTGTTGCTCAAAATAGTAGTTCTACATCAGTAAAATTCAAATAAACTACTTTATCTGTGTTTTGGGGCTTTTTTTTTATTTTTCATGGTCAGCTCACAACACAGTATTACATAAACTCAGTACTCCCTTCACCTTGGATGACTTTGTGTTTTGGCTGAGGCTTGTTCCAGGTAACTATTTCTGCTGAGTATTTGGGTATTAAATCTGAGGGGGACATCTGTGTTCTTCCCAGGTTCAGTGGAGAGAGACAGACCTTGCCAGAAATAATTCAGATTAAGGGTGGTCTCAGCCTCTCATCTTTGAATGAAAGGAACTCCACCAGGATTTGTATTTTTCTCCTTTGATTACAGGAGGAAGAAAAAAAATTCTGTGACTGGAGAGACTCCACCTTTCTGCAGCTCAAGATGGGTGTTCTACATGTGTCCGTCTCTCTGAAGCTGCAGGAAATTCCCCACGGAGGAACGGACAGAGCAGTGGCCAAGTTCCTGCCCCTGGAGATTTTCAGAGCTGAACTGGGCCAGTCCCTTGCACAATCTGGCTGACTTTGAAGCCAGCCCTGCCTGGAGCGGGGTGTTGGACTGAGATCTGCAGAGCGCCCTGCCAACCTAAATCATTCCATGCATTTATGAAAGAAGCTTTACAGGAGCTGGCATTACAGAGGGAAGTGCCCCAGCAGAACGTTTTCCAAGCCACATAAAACAGCTATCATTACAGAATTCGCAGAAGAGCGCACGAGCTCCCAGATCAGGCCCTTCCAGGTAGTCAATCAAATTCATCATCCTCTTCCTGCAGTGGCCAGTGGCAGAGGCTTCAGAGAGAAGTGTGTGGAGCCCACAATAAACGGCTTTAGAACAACACAAAGCAGAAATTCCTCCCCAATCCCATGCAGCCAGTAATGGGTTGGTGCCCTGGAGCACACGGGTTATTATCCTCATTAGATTCGCACCTATGCAGCGTCACCGGGGATGTTCTCGTTGCTCATGCCAAGAACATGTTTTCTTGGCACACATCTGAGGTGATACAGAGCTTGCTCAGGCCTTTGCTGCTCAAGCTAAGCTACTGCATGCCAATAAAATCTTTGCACCACACCATCTTGCATTAGGCAATATATATTTACACAGTCTGTGTGGTAACAGTAAGAGTTGTTGTTTTTTTTTAAAGGCAGAAGTATGTAATAAATGACATCCCTTCAAACACACACAGACTTTACATTTCAGCACCTTCTGCCTTGCAGTCCTCCTACAACCTCAGCTCCTATATTTTGTTATGAAATTTATAGGTTTATGCATACCAAAATTGTGTGTGTGTGGACTGTTACTGCCAGGGTGGTCTTTGAGAAAAGAAGCAAGTAAGATGCTCAAATTTGATTACAGGATATAATAAAAGTCAAAGACTTCTTCCAGTTCATTCTTATATAGTCCCTTGAAAGAAGAAGAAGAAGGAAAAAAAAGTCTCTCCTTGTTCCCATTTTTCTATGAAGGAACTTTTTTTCTCCCCACCCAACAGAGCTAGCAGTGATAGCCAATTTTCCTGTGTTTGAACCTTTGAGTATGCACTTCAGAACCTCACGTGGTGAAAACTAACCCCAGAATACCCAGGAGACAGCTGAAAAACCCATTTCAAGGGCAATGCTTTGATTTCTTCACATGCACGAAATTGGACTTCTTTTTTTTTTTTTTCCTTTTTTTCAGTCAGGAAAACTCTCCAGTCTCTGAGTGAAGGGAAAACTGCAGTGATTACTCCTGCCTTTAGATGGCTGGATAAATATTTACCCTATAAGACCGTATATTAAGGAATGAGGTTTTTTTTTCTTTTTTTTTCCTCCCCAAAATACTGTTTCACTGTCTCAGCAACTATGAATGGTGCTGGTGTCTCTCCCAGTGTGGGCAGCCATTTTGCTGATGCATCATCTCACCTTTGCTGGAAAAGGATTAGAGACCAACACCATTAGCATCAGTGGCAGAATTCCCAGGAGTTGCTTCACTGTGCCCCACGTCTTGTGTTGTTGCTTATGTCAGGGCAAAATAAACACAGAGTGGTCTAAATGCACCAGTAGAACAAAATCAGATCTTTCTGCAGCCACCTTGCACTTATTTTTCACAGTTATAGATGACCAGCCAAGAGGCCAGGCTGTGATGGCTGAGAACAGGCCAATTTTGGTGGTGTAGGACCACCACTCTCCCTCCTGCATCGGCCTCGGAGTTAGTCCAGGAAACTTCACTCTCCATTCAAAACAACCACATTTATATAAGAAAAAAGCATTTAAAAGTTGTTATTTAGCAGATTCTCTAATTTTCTCAGTCCCTAGAGGAGTGGGCTTTTAATATCTCTGCACAGGGAGAGCCAGATAGATTGTAATAACTTCACTGATGTCATATAATATTTTACCCCACAAGAAGTCCCACTGGAAGGAGTGAGTAAGAAACCCATCTGGTATAGGGAGAACACAAACAAGAAGAATGGAGCTGCCAAATCACACTGGTTGGCTTCCCCCAAAATCTTTCCCAAACCCCAAAAAATGTCCTCCATAATGACAGAATTCCTTTACAAAAGTATTGTCTGGCTGCTGCTGAAATAAATAATGTGATAAATACAAGCAAAATGTATAAGAAAAATGCAAAGCAGTGAATTAAGCATTGTTGTCTTGGGGAAGATTGCTGTGTGGAACAAAAAAAAAGTCCAATATGCTTATGTGTTGATGACAGCTTGAACTAATTTAGATAAAAATAAAAAGTTTTGAAAAGCAAAATCCAAAGAGCAAACAAAAATTTGCAAGAGAAAATATACAGTGGATGTTGCCATTTCTGCAAGCTTTTGAAAAAAAAAACCAAAACAACAAACTGAAGTTTAATTGAAATGTTGTACAACGAGTTTTGTTGTATTTGCTTCTTCCATAAGAAATTTCCTAAAACTAGTGGATATAGCATCAAAGAGCACTGATCTGAGAGGTTATTTCCACAGCAACCTTGAAGCATAATATATGATCAATCATAGAAATTTTAAAAACCCTGAAATAAATAACATATTGTTTCATCACAGAACCATCACTACAATGCTAAAGCAGTGCCAACAACAGCATTTACTGATGATGAAATTGTTATTTGTTTTACAAGAGAAGTTATATATTGTGCATGAAAAAGCAAATTCTTCCATTTCTGGGGGATTTATCCTGAGATTAAAATTACATTTTCCTGTATTATAAGCCTTATTTATAAAGCAATATGGATTTCAGCAGAGCCTCTTTCTTTTGCATCCATTCAAGCAGCAGTGATGCTGCGTGACAGAATGGCATTATCCAGGTTACTGGAATGACAGAGAGGGAATTTTACCTAAGCTTGCTTTCAGTTTTCTCCAATACACTTTGCATTCAGCAGAAAGGCACTGAGACAGACAGAGCATTCTTCCTTCTTTGGGCCAACAAAGTCCCTGCAATACGTGTTGTTCCCAGCATAACATCTCTCACTCATTAAGGAAACCTGGGTTTTCTCAAGGTGAATTTTCCTCCTCTCCTTACTTCCACTCCTGCTGCCTGCCTCAACCCCAGCTTCATTCATCAAGTGAGGGGAAAACGAAGCAACTTTGGTTGACCATTAAGTGCCACAGGTCTCCAGTAAGAACATAGTATAGCTACTATGTTCAGCAGGAGGGAGGGAGGGAGGGAGACGACAGAGCGATCCAGCTCCTTCCAAGCACAACAAACATGACGTTGAGAAATGCGGTTGGAATAACCCTGGATAAGCCTCACCTCAGCTTGGCAGCCAGCTCTCCAGAATTTCTGGATAACAAATACAGCACTGGATGAATAGATAAGGCAGGAGGTTTCTCATCCCTTTCATTTGAGTTCTTCCCTCCAGGAGCTAAGCCAGCGTTCTGGCCTCTAGACCTTGTCTCAGAAATAGTCATCCATTAGCCCAAAGCAACATCCAAAAATAATTAAATCAAACACGCAGATTGTGCCCATCTTGGGAAGGGGCAGTCGCCCACAACATGCTGGGAACACATCTTCAAACTGAGGGAATTTAAATTTAATTTTTTTTGGCAATCAATCATGCTGGACTCCTACGTGTTTGGGACTGATGGTGCGACAAAACTGCTGAGTGAAACAAGAATTGCGGAAGACCATTAACCTGCACTGTCTTATGCCAACAGAGATGCAATTCCCATAAACTGGCCATGTGTAAGCTGGCTTTGAACCACTCACACCTTGCCTGATGCCAGTTCCCAGCATGCTCACTGCAGCTGAACACAGAGAAGGTTATGTCCGTACCTCAGGACCCTTCCCCAATTGCTATCAGCACCCTTCCACGTAATACCATGCTTCTCACTGCACTCTACGGCATTCAAAAGTAAAATAAAATTATTAGGTGGCTACAGTTATACCACAGAATTGGTTTTCAGGGAAGACATCTAAAACCCCATGCAGCATAATGCAGGTAACACAGAAAAGCTTTATAGGCCTTCCCCTGCCCCCACAGGGGCTGAGGATCTTGGAGCGTCCCTGCATCTGTCAAGTGTGATGTTTATTTCCTCCGTGGAACAAGCTATCTTTATGGAATGAAATGACTGCCCTTCATATATTAAAATAACACCTCCTTAGCAGAGGCTTCCATGGGCACTGGCTATAGCCCACTTCATAAAGGGAACATTTACACTGCAGAAAACTTAAAAGTAGCTCAGGATTGGAGCAAGACCAATTGGGAAGCATTGGGACCTGGACATTTCGTCTTTGCTATGAAATTAGGGACCAAGCAAAGGCTGGGGTTTGGTTGTTTATTGTTGGAGATTTTTTAACTGACTTTTCCATGTTTCAAAGCCTCATTGCTAGAAACAAAGAAAGCTTAAATGTGGATTTTTAATAGTACTGTTAAATTTAATAGACATTTTGTGCAGCTTTGCGCTGAAATTGTTTAATGGTTTATATACATGGCTGGCTTCATACCCTGGTGCTTTTACTTCATGCTAAACTATGTAAACCTTCAGCTGGGAACACAACTACTTTTGTATCCAGGAAGCAGGGCTTTGAAGCATAATGTGTAAAAGTGAGTGGGATTTCAACACACGATACTTAAATGCCATTCTTTGCCCCATATGGACAATGTAGTTCTTGTCAGTGCAACAAGGTCTGCAGAGAAAGCAAGCAGACAACATCTTTAGATATTAGCCAGCTAGTAAAACCTGAAATTTTGAGCTCTGCATTAGGTAATCAGCTGTATAAAACGAAATCATTTTGGTGCCTTTCTTAAACCTTCAGTTGTGCATCACAAACTCTTTCCCGAAAGCATTCCGAGTGAAATGCCCATTTTTCCATACACCCTTTCCAGCACTTGGTCTTTAAACTTGGTTTCCTACCACGGAATGCTCATTTGTCCAGTTACAGATGATTTTACCAACTCATAAACTACATTAGATTGGCCTCTTTTTTTTCAAACTGGTTATCCAAACATGGGTTAGAGCTTGAACTGAGGGGCTCCCCACCAGGATACAGGAAATTGGTTTAATTCTTGGTCTTGCCAAAATAACTCCTTGGTAACCTGAGCAACATTAGCTTCAGTGTTGAATTTGGCTTTGAAGCTGTCATTTGAGTGGGGATTTGGAGTAGAGGACCTCCAGAGATGCTTCCAACCTAAATTATTCTATCATTTTATTATTAGATGGTGTCTATTGGTCTGTAATGAGGATTACACATCCCTGCTGCCATGAACATTGCTGAGGAGGAATCATAAACTGAGAAAAAGTTGTCCTTCATGATGACGGAAACCATAGAAATAGATGTTCAAATTCCTCACTCTTCTCTTCTTGATTTCTACTGCATTTAACTGAAGCTACAAACACCCCACAGCTTTTCCAGAAGTACTTTTTACCTTTAATAAAGCAACAAAACCTGCATATCTCATAAGCAATATATGCTGACAGCAAGTAGTACCCTCTAAATATCTGGACCTTTTAAGACAGTCTCAAAACATGACCTAAAAGCACTGAGCAATTCTGAAAATGCTTGACTGACAAAAAAATGATGTTACTCAAAATTCTCCCATCCTCTTTTGCAGGCTCAATGAGCTTTGATACAACAGGGCTGACTTCTGGTCCCACAGATGTTCCTGCTTGCAGCTGGTGAGTATTTGCTAGGACAGAATTGTGGAACACATTAGGAATACAAAAGCACAGGAGAGAACTTAGAAATTCTGCAGTTCAGCATTACTAATCAGTGCATCAGTACAAGAGCACTTTCTCATAATAATGATCCATTCAAGACCTATTTTACCCCATGCATAGCATATAATCTCTTCCAAAGTATCCTTCTTTAGTGAAAAACTGGAGATTGGTACATCCCTCCACAGCTACCAGGAGGTATAAACTTGAGTTAAGGAGTCATAAGCCCCCTCAACTGAAGATGCTTACTCAAAGGTCATTTACATCTACAGACACTACAAAACAGTACAGATGGGTGGTAAAAATCCTTCTGTCTCACACCAATCACCCACTCTTGATGTGACAAGAGCTTTGTGCCTGACAGACACCGTTGGGACTTCCCAGACTATTGCTAAAATACCCATTTTAATGTCACCCTTAACACTTACTACCATGGCAGCATCTCAGAAATCTTCCCCCACTTCCACCAAGTGACAAGACAAACACTTAGCTCTGGTAAGTCACTCATTCTTTTCTTACTGAATGGGGCAGTCATTTGAGAATTTTATTTTCCTTTCTCATCTGTGGAGATACTAACAGATACACATTTACCAAGTGAATATATGCTCTTCTTAAGTATTCCTTGAGAGATTGAGAGACTAAAATCTGTATGGGAGAGCTGTTACCATGTTTGGGTTCCTCCACGTGGAAAGGAAATGCAGGCAAAGAGTCCTGCTTTCCAATCATTCCACTAAAATCATAAAGTATGCCTACCTGTGCACACTTTAGGCTTTCCCTTATAACCATGGGATCACATCCACATTATCAATAGAAGCCAAGGGTTAGGACTTGTAAAATAATTCTCCTAGTATAAAACACGGGAAAAACTAGCATTATAATGCTATAGTTTATAGGGAACACTGTATCTAAGAAATTCAGAGAGCATGGAACTTGCACACTCAAAAAATCAGGATTTTTTTAGTTCATGAATTCCTAGAAATTCCAAAAGCAAGCATAAAATAAAAAGGATATATCCAAGAAGGGGCTTTCAGGAAAGTTCACTTTGTCAGAATTTAAACAACTCTTAGGACACTCAGAAATGCTGAACAAGTCCACATCCTTCTTCTCAGGTCTCCCACTCATGATGCTCACTCTACATCTCACCTGGCCCATGATCCAGCAGGCACTCCCTTTATATTTTACTTAATGTGTAAACTTAAGGCCAAGAGTCTCCTTTTCACTGAATACTGTGAAGCCTGTGTCTTGCCTAGAAACTTCTGCATTCCCATGCCTAAAAGAATTAACCCATTCCCTTGTGATTCCTATCTTACATTCCTATCATACACCTAGATGTCTGCCTTTTTCCATCCATAGCACAGAATACACCATTCTTCTCCTAAATCATTGCTGGAAATCTGATTTCTTTCTGAAATCCATTACAGCCACTTTGGCAAGGAGAATCGAAGCAGGATTTCACAGACTGACCATGTGCATTCAAGGGTTTCAAAGCTTCAGTTTCCTGCTCACAGAAGAAACATTTTCTTTTTAACTCCCTCTCAAGAATGCTGGAGAAAGCCAGGGGTATCTGACATATTTTGGCTTGCTGTAGCTAGTACTTCATGGTCTGATGATGAACATAATAGGCCGTAAGCTGGGTATTGTGCCGAAATTGTGGGTCAGGCATTAATTTTTGGGAGCTGGAATCTAAATCAGCTGGCCCAGTTCGGACTGACATAACCCAACGGGTTGCTCTTCACACCTGAGTGACAAATAAATCAGTGTTGGCCTGAGAGCACGTGACATTGAGCTGTTTATTACAGCACCGGGGCAAACGGATTGGGAAGAAACACACACACACATGTGAGCATGCACATCCATAAATACATGGAAATTATTCAGGCTCCGTGTCGCTGCAGCAAATACGTGGAAATTATTCAGGCTCAGTGTTGCTGCAGCTGCTAAGCTTTTACATTAGGGACTATTTTAAAGCTCTTTAAAAAGAAACGTCTTGTCTCAGCTTTAATGTGACCAAGAAATTGCTCTTTCCTTGCGTGCCAATTCTCTTCTCCTTTCTCAGGATGTCTCCCAGAGTCAAGAAGAGCATTTCCAAACCCTGTTGTACAGCTCAGAGGCTTTACTAACACAACCAGAACAACACCACCCTGACAAACGCCGGAGCCTTTATGCGAGCACTTCACCAGGACAGCTGAGGAAATGAGTCCTGGCTGGAGCCAACTGGTCTGTGCACAGCTTGGGGAGGAAGGGAGCAAAAGTTACAGGACTCAAAGGCAGCAAGGAGAGAGAGAATTGTTGCTGAAAAATTATTTTTGGTAGAAACAGCATTGCTACAACAGACTTCCAGTGTTAGAAAAGGCATCATTAAGCAGAACATACTTTTCAAAGCAAAGAAACTCAGGCAATTAAGATGGTTATATTAGTTCAAATGTTGTGTGGGAGGAGGTATCATTTGATTGACATTAATTGCTTCTATTAGGGCTGTGTGTACTATACTTCAGCCAGGCACCAATAGAGACATACAATCCACAGATTAAGCAGAGGACAGTGGCTCTTTTGTAGCTCCTGGAGTGCATTTGGAGCTGAATGACAGTCCCTGAAGCATGGAGTCAGACTGCCAAGAAATCCCAGCAGAGCTTAACATCACAGGTGGAAATAGTCTCCTGAAAGGTCTTGTCACCTGCTCTAATTGCTGAGTTTAAATGTTTCAAGGCTTTTGCATCTGTAAGCAACCTCTCTCTTGATGCAGCCACAGGGAAAGGCCCATCTGAGCCCCTCTGGTCTATTGGTCACCTCAGCAAACGTCTCCCAGCCAAAAAGATTCCCAAAGACATTAACTGGAGGCTGGCTTCCCTTCCAGCACTCACAGCTCCCCAGCTTCATCTACCACACATCCACTGAAAGCAGATGGCCAGAGGAGCAGCATTTCTCACAGCTGCACCATGAATTCACATCTCCGAAGGCACTTGGAGCACTGTGCTACCACACTAGAGACAAACCAATTCCTTTCTTTTCTTCCTCCCCTGATAACATGGCTCAGAAATCTCCTAAAGGCAGAAATAGCCTTCCTGTCCACATTCCACAGTCCAGATGAGAAGATCTAACAGTGGAAGAAAATCAGCTTGGCTTTAGACAAGCAGCTTAGCCAAGATGTTTCATTTTTAGATAACTAGAATTATATGAGATAAATCAGTCTCTCATCATTTTCCCATTGAAAAAATAGAGCTATTAGCACTTCCCTGTGAGCACACCCTGATGAAAACATTGTGAAATGCTTAGATGCATTGTCATAGTAAGACATGAAAGGATCTTCAGAGATATTCTTTAGGGAACAGATCTGTAATTGCAGTTGAAGAAAGAGTGTGACAAAGATACACAACATCTCATCCAAAGGTGGGTGAATAGTTGACTTTTTTTTTTTTACTCACTGTCAGCAGTAATGAGAAATACTGCTTTAGGTTGCCTTGAGTAGAGTTTTACTTTTCTCTTTTACTTTTCTTAGTTTTAGTCAAGTAAAAGTTTTTGTTTCCAACTTCTCAAACTCACGTCTCACTTCATCTCTCAGAGATTTTCCATCCCCTAAACAAAGCCCTTTTAAAGACAAGTATGTATACACAACTTCAACAAATTTCAAAATTAATTTTGTGTTGAAATAAGAAATCTAAATGTTTCTTTCAGAAATTATCAAAACAGACCTTTGCCCAGGAGTGGAGTATGCAAGGGGAGGGCAGGGATGTCACCACTCAGCACAGATTTCCAAACACTCTCAACTAACTCAAAAATTACTTTTCCCAGGAAAGGATCCATTTATTCCCATACATCTGACCTCTGTCGGTGGGCAGGAGAAACCCAGGCCTGATCCTGCTATTCTCTGGGAGAAGAGCCCTGTGCTGGACCTATCATCAAACCATCAGAGGGATGGTTTTAACTGCCTGTCCTGTAATGCTAACAGACATAACAGCCATAAAAACGGAATTGTAATTCTTGCAATTACATTTTAGGAGTAGTTTTAATGAATATTAAACAGCTTTAAACATCAAAGTATTGACTGAAGTGGAAAAATGGTATCTTTACTAGCAGCCCTTTCCCCTTGCTCGAAGAAGAGGCAGGGAGGAAGGGAGAGCATGGGTTTTATCAGGGATGTCAGGAACAATTTATAGGAGCTCAGTGGCCTGCACTTTGAACTGGGCTCTCCACCTACAGTCTGTATCATCCTATAAAAAGATAGGCTGTTATCTCCTTTGCTGCAGCCAGCCATCCCAACAGGAAGGGGAGGCTGCCTGCAATGCCTGAGGAAACACTCGGACTATTAAAGGCAGACAAAGGTCCTCCTTTTTATTTTTTATTTTATGTGCACTGTTTGCTGCTCAGGATTTCTTTACAGTATCTCAAGAGTAGCAATTTGGGCCTTTTGAAAGTCAGCTCTGGCCATAAAAGCTATCCAGGAGAAAATCTGAACGGGATTGTCAGCACTGATGCTGTGATTTATTCTGGAGTTTGTGGATGGGAGCAGAAAGAAGCCACGGTTAAGTCTCCACAGCTGAACCCTGCCTCAAGCCTGGGGATGCCCAGAGAAATGCTGCCTCTCCTGCTGCTGAGCCAGCCTAGCAGCCACTCCTTCCCTCAGCTCTCTCAGACATGCAATACATCCTGTGGCTTATGGAGAAAATGTGGGGATCCTGCAGGAGGACTGAACACAATGGCAAATCGGTGACAGGGTCAGCAGTTCAGCTGGCAGCACGTCGTCATCGTGGCTAAACCGTGACACACCCCTGTGAGATCAAGGCTCCTTCTGCACATGATTATTATTTATGTATAGCATGTGATAAAAATTTACAGTATCACAGGGAGGCTAAAGCTGAGACCAGGATAGGAACTGTAAAAAGATTTTATCACTGAGAATAGTCAGTTGTGCATAAGGAACAGTTTTATATGAGAAAATACCAATACAAGTGCGTTTTTCAGAAGTATGCTGATATTGGCAAAAATTCTAGCAGGGAATATTACCAAAATCTTTGATTTCAGCAGAGCCAAAGTGCTTTATTTCAACTGTCTTATGGACAAGAAAAGACTGGGACACTGCAAGAAGCGAGTCAGTCCTAAACACCTTGATGCCACAGAAACAGACCTGACAAGTTCACTTCTCAATTTCCTGAACACATTCTTCCCTTTTTTCATTGAAAATTTAGCCATTTCAGTTTTCCCTGTGAGTAGCAAAGAAAAGCCTGGCTCCATGGTGCTCCCAGTGGGAGGGTGGTCAGAACCCTTGACAAGTTTCATCTGCAGTGCCCACACGTGAGTGAGACTGACAGCAGGGAGCAGATCAAACCATTTCATCCACCCAAGTCCAGCCTTTCCACCCACACAGCCCCAGCCTCCCTGCAGGGATTGGTGGCAGCCTCCAGATGAAGAAAATGTGCCAGGTGAGCTCAGCAACCAGGCTGCACCTCTCTGCAGAGGGGGTGCAGCACTGGCCATGGGCTGGATGCCCTAAACTGCATGTGTGCTCTCACCAGTGTCTCCTTGCCTACAGTAAATGTATGTTTGGCTCAAGGATGAAATCATTCAGCATGTTTCATATGGTTTCTGCTGTTTAGTTCCCCAGTCCCACTATAAAATCCATGATAAAAGGACATAAATAACCAAGCTGGAAACAGCTTCTCCAGGAATCATCCAGAATATTTCTGCGCCATAAATATTCTGCCACTGCTGATTTAATTTCTAGTAGTCAGGAAAATGCAATTACAAGAGACAAACGGTGATGAATGCTGAAACCAAGGGTATGTTTTTGACAATGGGTGACAGACTGGCTCTCTGAGAGCTGGAGTCAGAGGAATGCCAATAGCCATCCATGGTTAGCACTGCCAGCTTTTGAAATGCCTCACTCGCACTGAATCCACTACAAGACATAAATTTATGCAACTGCTTTACTCAGTCATTGCATTGCCCATTTGAAAGGGTGGATGTAAGAAGCCCAAATGCTGGGACAACATTTATAAAGAAAGTTATCAATTAAATGGGTAAGAATAAAAGTAGGCAGGGTAGCTCTGATTCACAAAAGCACCCAAGAGGGGTTTCCTTTGAATGCAGCACACCCTTAAATACCACACTGAATGAAGACAACCATCTCACACTTCCTCAACAGCTCACAGGACCCAGACTGTCATTTACATGCCCCAGCTGAGGGATCCAATACTATCCTCCTCCCTGAGGCCCAGCTCCAGTGACAGGAATGCTGTCATCCTTCATGGTGAAGGATGCTGAGCAAGAGCTTGAGGGCTTTGCTGAAGCCATTGCCATGGCACAGCACCCTCACTGCCCATCTTCTGTGTGGACCATTGCACTTGCATGACACTGTCTTTTGGGTTTTGGATCAGCAAAATCAGTCTCTAATGAAAATATGAAAGGATAGGAAATAAATGCTGACATTTCAAAGTGAGTCTTTAAGCTAAAAAGCTTCCTCTTAGCATTTCTCTCTGGGAGGTATCTCACTGAGTATTTATCATGCCATTTCTCTGCAGTCAGGTAACTTCCACTGTGCATTTAGGCCACGCAAAACACCTTGCTATGCTGACCATAATCCCAGGGCTTTGAGTTTGCCCAGACACTGTGTTCCTCTCCTCACCTCACCTGTGTAGCTCACTGAGAGCTTCCTGCACAGTAAATACTCCTTCATGGTGCATGGCACTGATAAAATCCCTCTTTCCCACAACACCTGGCTGCTGTGTGGTAGCTGCGGGGTAACGTCAGGCACTTTGGTTAGAGACTCCTCCCAGAACTGATCCATCTCCCCTTAGGGGACAACACTGCTAATTATTGAGCAAACAACCAGACTCTGCTCTTTTATGTTCCTGTGTGCTGAAATACAATACAAATCCTTCACGGGGTCTGATCCAAAACCAATCTGATTTTGTGGGCTCTGAATCAGGATTGCTGTAAGTAATTCCCCACACACCTCCAAGAAGACAACTGCATGAAAGGCAGGTAATCACAGGGAAAGCCTTCCTGCACAGCTTCAGAGAGCTGGGAACATGGAGAGAAAACCCCCATGTGCAGATTTCAAGTCTTGTGGGTGTCTTCTCTCCTGGGGCTGAGCCACTGCCATGGCTTGTCCCTTGGCAGAGGATCAGCCTGATGTACTGCCAGGAGGGACAAGGAGGGACAAGGGCTGCTCTTGCAGAATGTGACATTTGGCTGTCTGTTTCTGAGTGACGACCACCCAGAGGATGATCCTTCATCTGGCCTCCTCATTCCAGTTCTGGTGGGAAAGAGGCTGAGAAACCAGAGCTGTGTGAGAGCCAAGGAGCTTGTGAGGGGGCTTGAGGTGGGAGAGTGCTGGGAAGCGTCATGATCGTGTCCAGCTTCAGGCAGAGGAGCTGGCTGAGACTGCAGACCCAGGGCCACCCCAGGGGGATGGAGCCCACACTGTGCTCCCTCAGGAGGACTCACTCACACCGCAGATGTCATTGCTGTGTGACAGAGACTGGACCAACTACCTTGGCCTGTGCTGAAACATCCTGCAGCAAGAACCCATAAACCCCCTTTCCTTCACCCTTCACTGATGATCCACAACAGTAACCCCAGGGAGGCCAGAGGACCCCAGGAAACTTGGGGGAAAATGTTCTGCCGGGACCCCACACGCTCCATTTTCCCCTAGATTAATTCAATCTGCCTCAGCTTCCAGCCAAATCAAGACATGGGCTCATCTTGCTAAATATAGCTCTCAAGTAATTTCCTGCATATTGGGACCGAGTCACTTGGCAACTGGCAGATGATGTGTAACAAAAACACGGGGCAGCGGCGGACGCCTGTGGCTGCCCATAAACCATTAGCGGCGAGGTCAGCAGCCTCCGACCTGATTGTGTAACCCCAGGCATTACCATTCCTTGGTTTGTTTTCTCTTCCTCTCAGGAGGACGGTGGAAACTTTAGGAACAGGGAAAGGGCATCCAGCACGACTTGCCTGCCATTTCCCAGCAATCTTCTTAATCCTACTCCGTTCTACAACACCGCTCTTTTCCCAAGCCCCTCCTCAAAAGAGAGATGGAGGTGTCCCTTGAACTTAGAACGTGTTGCCTTAAAGTATCATCTTAAAGTCTTAATGTAATGTCTTTACACTGCTTGCCATTCCCCAGTAACTTATTCCATATGCTTAAATGCTCCTTGAGCATAATATGTCTGCCTTATTCCCATTTAGCTTCCCAGGGTTTTCAGACTATCCCCCAATTTCTGAACCCCTTGCCAATGTGATTCATCTGCCCTTCTGGAATTTCTAAGTCCTCTTAAGTAATAAAGCTAAAATCAAAAGAAGAATCAGAGCCTACGTCTGTCTTGTTAACTATTCTGTCTTCCAAGCTGACTGAAAAGGAAAGAGTATAAAAGAAAAGGTCACATGGAAAATGGTCATTTTTCATGGCACGTCCTCCTGGTGTCTGGAAATCATCACTTCAAGGACTGCCTGGAGGTCACACCAGGACCAGGAACTCCTCACAGACTCACCTTCCACGAACGTGTCTACTCCCCTCTCAAATCCATCTGTACTCTTGGCCTTCACAATATCCTTCAGCAATGAGCTATTTAATTACGTGGTGCATGCCACAGTTCTGCAGTCCCTCCTCACTAGGTGAGATTAACATCCTTTAAACATTCCTCATGGAGACTGTCTATCACCTCATTATCCCTGAAAACTGCCTCCAAAAGCAATAATGTTTGTCTGTGGTCCAGCGGACCCCAGTTGGAACAATGTTCCTGATGAGGACAGGACAAGAGCCAGACACCCTAAAAGCATCACCCAGGGACACTGCAGCACCTCAGCAGTCAGCCCTGTCCCCTGCTCTGTGCCTGGCTCCTGGTGATGGCAGCACTTCCAGAGAAATGCTGTGAGCAGTACACAGCTCCAGTATCCTTCTCAGAGGAACAGAGTATTAACCCTGGTGAGTCAGAGATGAATTTATGTACTGAAGCAGAACTGTATATTCTTGTTATCCATGGAAATATCTCAGGTTTGGGGGTTTAGTGTTTGTTTATTTTTAATATCTGCGAGGTACCTGATCTCAAGGCACCTTGAAGCAATGAGCCCCCCTTTTTAATTATGTACCCTGTGAAGAAGTACTCCTTTATCAGCATTTCTTTCATCACCTTTCTATTTTAATCAGATGTCCCTTTCTCCTTTCATTATGAGGCAGAGAAAATACAAGTTTCTCGTCTCCAAACTATGTATTTTCTTCTACTTACTCATTCCAGCTCTTACAATTTACCCTAGGAGGTCAGCAGCCATTTCTGTTCTGCAGTTTTGCCCTGGGCTGTTTCAACAATAATTTCCAGATTAATTTCCTGAGGACTGTTGCTTTTAGCCCACATTTCCTATGCTGGCTCCACCATGGCCTTAGCCCTGTTGCCATTGTTCTGCATGTTTGCCACCTGCAGCTTCACTTATCTCAGTGATCTGTGACACCTTGAACTTGGTCACACTTACCATGGCCTCTGTCTCCACTTGGAGATGCAGATGGGATTTTGATCCATACACAGATAATCCTATGGATATGATGCATAGAGCCAGGAGGGATCCAGTGGTGCAACACAGCATAAATCCACACTTACTGACTTCCACCATGGGCATGTCAGATCTACCCACTCTCATCAGAATCCTGAGCCGGGGAGCTCTACATGTGGGATCACCCATTCTTCTGATTTATCACTGCAACTTCCAAGGGACCTTAACTCAGTCATATTAATCAAACAGATTTGTACCAACTCAAATTGTTTCAAATGATATCAAACTGAAGCTCTGTTCTTCATTAAGGCCACTAATTCATGCCATTAAGGGTTGTTACTCCTGAACAGTGATGGATGAGCTTCAGGAAGCACTGGAAGGTGGTTTGGAGGAAGCATTCGCATCTTCAGGTGCTGATTTCAGAAGCAACAATGCTGCTGGGATTAAGGTCATATCTAGAGACATATGAAACCATCACACTTCACATGGTTTCCAGCTGGAGACATGAACTCATTCCAGGCCAGCTGCAGGTCAAGCTTATTCCAATGTTCATACATCCAAACAGATGCAGGTTTGCTGAGAGGTTCATGGGACTCTGAGGAACCTCACCTGAATTCATGTTCGCAAGACAGGATTTCCCTGCTGGAACGCACCTAAAATATCCTTATTAACTACTGAAATGAGAAGTGATTGTCTTCCCATTTCCTGACCAAGCAGATTTTTCTTTTCCTACAGTTGTCTCTTGTTTAATTTTGGACTGGGAAGCCCTGTTTGTGCAACATAAGCACCTCTCTAGTAGAAGTAAATCAAGGCTACATCTCTCTCCCACCAAGTGCCAAAATAAAGTCCAGGGAAGTTGGTCTTTGTACTTCTCAAAGTCCACATTTTTCTCATTAATTTCACAGAACTTGAGTAACAAAATTCTCTAGTAGCTTTAAAAAAATCACATCCCACTTATCTATAAAAAAATCTTGTGATCATTAAATTACACGTTAAATTAAATGGAACAAACATGGATGAGCCAAGAAGGAGATAGGCAATGTATTTTCACTGAAGAATTTCAGTGAAAAAGGGCATTTCTCACCAGAAACTCATACATTGCAAAAAAATTACTGTGACAATATCAGTAATGAAAAATGAATCTTCTAAAAAGGAGGGTCAGGTTTTCATCTTTGGAAATCAAACTATTTTAAAAGAAAAGAAAGTAGAAGGCCCTTTTTAATTGAAAAGACAAACTGAACACTAACAGAATTTAAATAGCAACACTTTAGGATAAGAAATTAGACAGCATATTCCACAATAAGTAAATGAGCATCTTTTGGTCATCTGTACTCCCACCAAAGATGGCATCAGATTTGGCACTTCAAGATTAAGTAGAGAAGTTCTCCCTTCTGCTTTCCTCTGACTGCTTCTTGACATGCACAAGATACATTTTCTCAAGTGCTGTATAACCTGGGCTTTTCCCACAATATGGGATAAAAATTTCACCCCTTCAAGAGATTATGATGCTGTTTTAAGGTAGTTTGAGATTTTTAATAGATAATAAATATCTCTGAAACCCCCTACCTAAGACCAGGCTATTTGCCACCTTCCCCTACGATGAGTTCAGTTCTCTGAGCATCCCTGTCTGATCTTGGGGAGTTGCACTGCTGCAACAACACACTGCTGGCTTTTTATTGCACATAACTACAATGTGTGAGTTACCACGAGTAACAACACAGCCCATTATGCAGTGAAAATGCAGTAAAAAATACTGTCATACCACTTTTAGGGTGAGAAACTAGGAAGGGCCTGAGAAGACTGAGTTTGCAACCCCACCCTCAAACACTTGGAACGAGCTCAGATACTACAAAGATGGGGCCAGACAGACTTTCCTTCGATATTTCAATAAACAAAATTCCCAAGCCAAATCCCTGGTCTTAAACAAATCAAAAGAGAATAAAACTTCCCCTTCAGTGTTTTGGTGGAACGTTGTTTTTCAATGAACACTGGGTTTCAGTGAATGGCAAAACTCTTCAGTAACCTTGGAGGGATTCCTCTCCAGATACACAGCCCAGACCAGACCTCAGGCTTGGCTTGAAACTACTTCTTTTACTCTTCCTGCCAGGAGGGATTTGGGAGTTGGACACTACTAATGCAGGACCACAAGGTCTGAGGAGCTTGAGGATGCGAAGACCAGAAGAATACTTTAAGCAGAAAAGGACTCTGGAAAGGTATTGCTAAACAGTTCTGGGGTGCTATAAAACTTCCCATAGGAATTGAACCAAGATTATTCACCAGGCTTTTCTGCTGAATTCCTCTTTATTGCTTAACTGAGTGTGAAGATACCAGGCACTCTTTTCCACCTCCAGCAGTACTGCAAACCTCTGCTTCTATGGCTCTTGGTAAACTCAGTCTTCAGGAACTTCTGCCACTGATGTGAAGTGCTTATTTAGCAGTTTAAGAAAGGAGATTTCAAGACACAACAGCAAAAGAAAATAAAGGGCAAGGCAAGGCAACAGCAGCAAATTTTACGCTGGCAACAAAATCATGATGGCAGAGCAGGTGAATGTCTTTCTCACAAATTATGTCCCAAGAGAGGCTATGGATCTGGGAGCTGGTCCTCCAGGTTTCCTCTGGGATGCCCAAAATAAATGCCTAGTTTGTGGAAGTGCTGGTCCAAGTCCCCCAGTGCAGGAATTACGTGACAGCCCGTCGATCCAGCCTGAATGACTGGCAGAGACCCATCGGAGGCAGCAGAAGTCAATTAAGTCTCTGCTTACACACAGCCTTTCTGAGCCAAGCTAAATTTTTATAACCCCAAACGTTCTGTTTCAAATTCTAAACTCACACTTTCACATCCCTTCCAGTAGAAAATATGTGAATTAAACACATGTGTAACAGTCAGACAGACACAGTCAGAGCACCTTAGGAGACCCTGACAGTAACTGAGGGGGGAAAGGGGGGTTGATTTTTGGGCAGGGGGAGGAAGCATATTTTGTTTTTTACAATGAGGAAGCAGGACTTGTTGTGATGGGCCTTGTTGAGCAGCTGAAAGCCCAGTAGGAAAGGAAGAAGTCACTGCCCTTTCCAAAAGCCAGAGGTGAAATCAATGCAAGGGCTCCTCACATCTCCAGGAGTTAAGCAGGGGTGGTGACTATCCCATCACAGTTCTCCAGGGTCACATCCTGAAGAGCTGCCTTTGCTCACATTTCACCTTTTTTAGGCACTGCTTCACTCTATTCCAAGTAACTCCTTGGAAGCCCCAGCACAGAAATGGGGGGATCCACCTGGTAACACCTACCTCCAGAAAAGTTCAGGCTTCAGGCTCTTTTCCATAAACAGGCAAATGTTCAAACACTTATCCAAAAATACAGGTACAATCTGGCAGTACAGCTCACAGGAAACATCCCTCACGTGGGAGTTTCAGCACTTGCTGTTTCTAGAGGTGCCAGAAGTACTAGGGGCGGAGGGAGTGCTTTTCTTATAGTATTTGGAATATTTCTCACATCATTATGAGTGTAGCTGGGAGAATAATTTATAACGAATCATTTTATTTTAATTAATTTCCCTGTTTATTCTTTGGGTGACTAACACACTCCCTCAACTGGCTTACAAGTACTTGAAATTTCTTCCTTAGTAACTAGGGTCAGGAATAATGGGGGGGGAAGACACGATTACATGTGATTTTGGGGTTCATTTTAACTTTTGAGAGCTGAGATTTTTTGATGGGTACTTCTTGTGACTTATGTACTGTGATTCTGCACTGTGATGTTTGTCACATTTTGGCTCGAATTTCAACACCAGCAGGTGCCACTTCAAATCTGGAAGTGGTTATCCACAAGCATCTTTTAGCTGTCACAAACTTTGCTGTTTTAACAAAGAGACTTGCTGGTAATCAGAGTGAACTCAAAAGTGGTTCACACATTCATAAGAGTTCATCTTCAACTTTAACAAGAGGGCACATACTATTTACAGCCTCAAAAAAACAATGCATAAAAGAAAAAATACTTCCCCATGGATGTGGTTTATTTTGCTGCATGTGTTTATGAAGGAGGCAGTTTCACACCAAGAAACAGGGACACAAAGACATCTGTGGCCAATTCTGCCTTCATGTAACTCTGAGAAAACAAGTATTTTTCAATAAGCTGAAACACCTTCCCTGTATCTATGTGATATAAGGACAAATCCTTTATGGATGAGTGGTCCAAGGCCTCTAATTACAATCTGTTTTCCTTAAAAAAAAATCAGCAGTGTCCATCTGTTGTCATGAGAGCTTGGCTCTGCTTTCTGCTGCAAGAGAACAGACTCGGCCCTGCTGCAGCCTTCTGAATGTTTCACCGGGGTGGTGACAAGCCTTTGTGCTGTTTCCTCAGAAAGAGGACCATGATACTTGAACCAGATGTCATCACTTGAAGCCCACATGAGTTGTAGGACTTCCTCTCTGTGTTAAGTGGAAGATATATTCTTTAGCAAAGTCTTTTATCTGCCTGAATGCAATTCAGCCTGCCTGAGTTTCTTCTAAATGCCTTCCATCTGCTTTTGATTTGACTTGAGCAGGCTTTCAAGGTAGATACATTCCTCTGTTTTGTTTAATTACTTCATCACAGAGATACCTTGCTGTGCCAGCTTTTCTCTGCCTGCTCTTTATTTCAGATACGAGTACCCACTTTTCTGAGTTTCATTACTTCTGAGTAGTCTCTACCCCTCTGTGTTCCACAGATGCTGCTGTGCAGTGCATGCCTTGACTCTGTAAAGCTGATTCCTGTAAGACAGCATTTCAGCAAGATGCAAAGAGCAATGTGGAGGCACCACATTCTGCCAGAAGGTAATTATTTCTGAGTCTGCACACACTGTAGGAGAGGACTGTGGTTTTTTGGTTTTTTCCTAACCTGTGGAATTGACAAGTATACCACAACAGTGGTGCCTCTAAATCCAGTATCCTGCCACCAGCAGGATCAGCTGCTTCAGGGGAAAAAAAAAGCAGGGATTTCTGTAGTGCTTAGCTAACAGAGAACTATAATCTGAATCAAAACAGTAATTCTCCAACAGTCCATTGACTGCCATACTCCAAACCCAGGTCAGAGGTGTGATGCCACAAAAGCCAAAGGTTATCTTGGTCAGATAGGAGGAGATAGAATTGTTTCCCAAAAATGTTTTAAATCAAAGTTTGATGCCTTTGATGTAACCTTTAAATTCCTATCCCAGCACTGTGGATTTAAAGGTTTTCCATGAAGCAGGATAATCTTTTTGTTCAAGTTCTCTGCACATTTCCCAAATGCAAACAAATCCATCCTCCTTTTCCATCATTATCAGTCCTACCTATGACAGTTTGCTGTGCTGGGTATTCAGCTCAATTTCTCACGTTTTCACTCACTAAATGCAATCTGCCAGCTGGTATAAATGGAAAACACACTGGAACCCTTGGATTTGTGCCCACACATACTAGTGGTTTGTTTTTTTTTTTAATTTGGGAGGAAAACGTGGTGAGACCTTGACATCATAAAGGGTGCACTGTGTGAAAGAGTTCCTCAAAACAAAGGTTTTGTAGGAAAATAGATGAGATCACTCAATGTGGAACAAAAAGGATCTCATGGTCAAGAGATGTCCTACATAACAGAAAGAATCCTGTGAGGCTGAGGCTCAAGAGAGATGGAGAACAGTTGTCATGTATGCAGAGTGATTGCTAAAGAAAAATGTGCCTTTCCCATAGGTGTTTATGGGCAACATCTGCTCATAAGCATCTGAGGAGAAGAGCTAGCCAAAGAAGATGCCCCAAAGTCAAAGATTATGACTGAACAACACAGGCATCAGAAATCCAGCCTATCAAGGGGGACTAAGAAAAAAACAAAACCAGTGTCCTAATCAACATTTTTCCCCCTGCCACAAAATGTAAGTCAATCTATTTAGTTAGAAAAACATGGCTTATTGCAATCTAAGTAATTTTTATTTCTTTATATACCACAAGATGTAAACTAATCTAGTTAAGGAAACATGGTTTCACTGCATTCTGAGTAACAGCCTCTGCTTTTCTACACTTTGATATGTTTTGTGCAGCTTTAACCACTTTCTCTGCAGGACTAATGTGTTTCACAACGTCTTGAAAACTCTTGGCCACTCCCTTCTGGAGACCACTTGGATTTCAGAGCATATGTTGGGGGTGGCATGAAAAACCCTCAATGTACTGCAGTGGAAAAACAATTTGTAACAACATTTCCTGAAGCAATAGGTTCCAACCCATTGAAAGTCTATTTACCATATGCTTGAAAGACTCCAGGAACAACAGAAAGTCGTGCATGGATGCCTCCGTGCAAACACAAGGCAAGTAAAAATAGATCCTTCTGACCACCAGCTGCACTCAAGGAAGCCACTTTTAGCTTCTCTGAGTACCTCAGCACTGCTCAATGCTCATCATTTTATACCTAGGAAACACCTGCTCTTGCCCCACGGAAAGTCAGTGGAAAACATGAGGGGAAGTTCCCGTCTGATTTCCTCGGGGTTTGCAGGCACATTTGCCAGTGAAGGAACTGCTCCAGAGAGCACAGGGCAGCTAGGTAAAATCTGCCTGAAGAAAAGACACACATGAACATGCAAACACACTGCAGTGCCACATGCCAGGAGGGTAAACATCCCCGCCCAGCAACCTCCCACATCTGTGCAAGTGCCTGGCTGCCCTGCTTGGGTTCCCCTGGCTGGGGCAATCTCACGAGTTCTGAGTGCCATACGTATTTTCCATACACAGACCCAAATGTGTGTTTGGTTTCTGCAAGTTTGTCCCCAGAAGAAGGGCAAGGTTGACCACCAATAACTCACATGTTGTTGTCATTTGTAAGACAGCATCTCAAGCAAGTTTCCCAAAACCAAAACTGTCCAACAGAGAGTTGTGGCCAATGCCTGCATGGCGGCTGACCACTAACGTTTACTAACACCTCACATCTCTGGTCAGACAGCTTTGTTTTGCAAATATTGACCTTAGAGGTCACAGCTTAAAGAGGTCAGAACTTCTGTTTGGTTAGGATGAGTATTAGGGAGCATTTAATCTTTTTTGGTTTGGAAAGTGCACTAAAAACATGAAGGAAAGGACTCATGAAAGGATTTACTATTGGGCTAACTCTGCTCTCCTGGAAATTACTGATAAAACTGCCAGTGCTGTTTAATAAGTTGTGTTTGGGTTTTGTTTTTTGTTGATTTTTTTTTAAACCAACACAAGGTGCTTCAGTCAGATTTTTAAAAATATTTCTCAGTCAAGTAGAGTAAAGGCAAAGGGAGAGAGCTAACCACTGCTTAGAAACGAGTTACAGAGAAGACAGAATTGAGCTCTTTTCAGAGGTGCCTGGAAAAAAATTACAAAAGGAAATGGACACAAAGAGCACAAGGTAGGCTGAAACTGGGTATCATGAAACAAAACTGTTCAGAGGGAGATGCACTCCCCAGCACTGAAGCCAGGATCCAGAGAGGTCCTGTCAATTATCAACTTGCAGATTTCCAAACTTCACCTGGACCAGCTTGGAGCAACCAGACCTGACTTTGAGGACTTTTCTGAAGAAAAGCAAACCAAAACACAGTTGCACTCTGCATCATTACTTTCAAGGTGTATGTCCAAGCCTCTCACATTCATGTGAATTTCAGCACATTGAAGAGCTTTCACATACTCAGAAAACTGTTTCAATGTTTTAAAAGTAAATACAGCCAAACTTGAATACCTCACAGGATCTGGACCCATTGGTTCTAGATACCATGGTCAAGTGCAGGTCACATCACTACTGCTCCAAGGTTTTTCCATCTGATGTCTGCTCAAAGAACTGCAAGAAATAATCTGCTGTGCATGCACATTCCATGATTTATACCCAGTTTGCATTTGTGCCTGGAGTCCTGACAGTACAGGTATCTGTAATGTTTTTAAGCAAAATTCGGTATTAGGAAAAGTTTCTTCATTGAAAAGGTAATCAGGCACTGAACAGACTGCCAAGGGAAGTGGTGGAGTCACCATCCCTGGAGGTATTTAAAGGACATGCAAATGTGGCATTCAGGGACAGGTTTTGTGGTGGACTTAATGGCCGGACTCAATCTTAAGAGGTCTTTTGAAGCCTGAATGATTCTGTGATTCTGTTTGATGAAAAGTGGGAGAGTTGTCAAAAATTAACACTTCATGGGATTAAAGTATTTTTTTTCATCAAAGAAGGGGGGCTAAATCAAAATATTTATTCTAAAGAAAAAGACAGGAGGAGGGTGCAGAATGGAATCCTCTTAGTACTTACAATATAATATGTATACACAGAAGACATACAACATTTTTTTACTTCTTAGTAAATAAAGCTGTATTTTTCCACGAGTATAACTACTTTTATTTTAGTTTTCTGTAAAAAAAAAAAAATTGTGTTCTTGGCCCAGTCCTCCCTAACGGAAAGGCTGAGGGAAGAGATACGTGGGCAAAGAAAGGCTTCTTTTCAGAGGTGACCTTCCAGGTAAGAACTGAAGCTTCTTATAAAGTTGCCAATGAGCTGCTTGACCCATGAATAAGGAATGAGAGAACACGAATGTCTAAGGCTGCCTGGTGAGTTAGCACCTCTGGACAGTTTGAATTCCCCATAAATATAAAGATTGAGACAGTTTTTGAAAGAAAGTGCAGTAACATTTACTTGTGTGTGCCCAAATGAATGGAGAATCCCTGGACTCAAACACAAATCTCTGGTTCATCACATGCAGCCCCTCGCAGCCAATGTATAACAACATTTATTCAGAAAGGTCCACCAAACTTGACTCCACATAACTCGACACACCACAAGCCACAGAACACTTCCACATAATCTATAACAACTTAAAATCTCTAATTTGAAAAACCAAAAGCCACCAAAAAAAAATTACAATGCACTAAAGGCAGAAGGAGGAAAACCTGATCCCTGTAAGAACAGGTAATTTGTTAGGTGATAATGCCTACTGGTCAGAGAAGAGTGGCCCATACCCAATGCTGCTTAGCAAACACAAAAAACAAAGGAAAAGAAGGCCTTCTGTCACTCCTAAGAACTTTTCCCTAAGTCAAACACTGGTTTTGCCCTGAGTGCCTGAATGAGACACAGCCACAAGACACCTGAGCATTTTTAGTACACCAAAGGGAACAATGGCTGGGGTCACACCTATTCTCTTCTCTCCAGGGTACCAAGAGAAAGAGAACCAACAAAAAGCATTTAAATTTAGAAGGGAATAATAATCAACAAATAAAAAAAATCCTGTCCTTTGCAGACAGGTAATAGAATCAAAGCACATCAGATGAGGGCAAGTGATGGCAGTGAGACCTACATGCCCTCCCCATTCTGATAGAGTCAGGGAACACCTCCCTTTGCAAGGAGCTGCCCAGCACTCCTACCTGAATTTGTGGTTTCTCAGGGAGTGACTACAATGAGAAATGAATACATAATCAGACTCATTTCTGAAAAAGGAAGAAGAAAGGTGTGGGAACCTAAAAGCCTAAGGTGTTTTACTTGTCTTCAAGTAGGTTCTTGCTCCTCCGCTGACAGTAGTGAAGAAAAAAGTGGGTGTAATCTCTGTTGCTAAGGGCAAAGTCATGTACAGTCAAGGTGGATAAATGTTGAAAGCTTTGGTTTGGATAAGTGCTTGGGAGTTGTGGAGCTTATCTACATCTCAGCTTATCTGGAGCACTTCGATCAGCAGCACTGAGTCAGGAATCATGCCACGTCTTTGGGCTCTTCCCAAAGGTTCCCAGCTCTGACTCTCACCATCCTGGTGACGTTAGGGATGTCCAGAGATGGGTCATTCTGAGAGCATCCCAAGGCTATAGCATCTCCATCCCTGTGTGAAACAAGAAGGTAGCCTGTCTGGCAGAACCAGGCTTTTATATAGGTTGGAGAGTGAAGGGGATTTTCATCAAATCCAAAAGCAGATTCTGTTCAAGTTTGGGCAGGAAATTCAGAAATGCTCAGATTTTTATCTAATTGATTTGCATGCCCCTGTTTATAAGGAGATTCCAGACGTGGAACCATACAGACTGTTTATTATTGCTTGCACAACTGTCATTTTCAGACAGCTTAAATTCCACCCAAAGTTCCCGGGGGTGAAATTCACCTCCCATACCATCGGCTGCCTAAAACTCAGGCGCCGAGTCTGAACTCCTTGGCTAAGCTCCACTGAGAGCCAGTGGAGAGGGGCTGGCACCTCCAGGGAGTGATTCCTGCCCCGTATCTCAGGCATCTTTCTCTGTGGAGATGAGTCACCCACCAGAAGGGCCTGTCCCTCCCCAGCACTGCAGAGAAGAGCTGGGTGACTTGCCAAGGCCAGCCCTGCTGTCTGGAGCCCCAGACAAATGCACTGCTGCTCCCACCAAAGCAGGAAACGTTGTGCTCCATCTCCCAACAAGCCAAGGGAAGAATGAGGTGGGAAGTGCTTTATCCTGAAGACCTTTAGATGTCTTAACTCCAAAGGGAACACAGGGCACCTAAGCAGCAATAAGAAGCTTAAATCAACTTGTGGATTTAGGCCTAAGTGACTTCCCTCAAGCTTTCACAATAATTTAAAACACTACTTTTCCAGTCATGCCTATGATTTTCCCCTGGCTGTGGTCCCCTTTGAAGATTCTCTCATGAATCCTTTACTGAAAACATCTCCAAACTCCTGGATAACCAGGAAAAAAAAAAAAAGTAAAGACAGAAACAGAAATTAGCATGAAGGAAAGTCTCCAGCAGCACTCACAAGGCATCCCGCTGCACAACGTTTTGCCAACAAAGCAAACAAAAGCTGTGAGGCCTTTTCTCAGCCCCAGGCTGGAGAAGTGAACGCTCACACCAACTTTCTGTGCACTGCCCCGAGTCTGTGAGTCCCACCAAGTGACCCCAAAAACCACCCCTGCCCTCCACGCTGATCCCCTGCCATGCTCCTCCCCATCACATCCCATTTAACTCAGCACAGTAGCCCCTAAGAATTGCTGGGTTCATTCTTACGTTCCTTGCTGAGAATGAAACATTTTTATTGACATGGAAAGATTGCGCCATGTGCATAATTGCTGCATACAACAAGATGGAAACCACAAGCAATAAAACACTCCATGGGCGATGACTCGTGTTTACAGTAAATAGGAACGATGCTGCCAGATGTCAGCAGCACCAAATCATGTGCTGCTATCCCAGGTCTCCAGAAGAAGGAAATAAAACCCCACTACGGATATTTTTATTTCTGGCGAGGGGATGACTGCTGGGTTGATTGCATCTCTGAGGCTCTGGGTAAGTGGCAAGAGACAGGATCTTATTTTTGTTTCAAGAATTCTTGTACATTGTAGTGGGAAAACAGACTGTAATAGTTTTTTGAGTCTCAAAATTTAGAAATACCATGTTCCCTTGTCTAGATCTGCTAGTGTGATGAGCCTGCATTGAAGCCCAGGGGAGCATTGAATGCAGAACATTTGTTCCATATGCCACCCCTCCCCCAGGCCACAAAACAGAATCCCAAAATCCTACAGTTTGAGCCTCTGGTGATAGACCAAATGTCACAATTGCAACTCGCCAGGAGAAGGAAATAGGGGAGATCAAATGTGTCACTGTCATCGCTGGAACCAGGGTACATCCTCCTCCTAGCAAAGTCTTTCAAATCAAGTCTTTCCAAACACTCTGCTAAATTTCAAGAAAGAAATGATGAGCTAAATTCCTGAGTAAAGCTCACCAGTTATGCAGAAGGCTGGACCAGAGAGTTCTTTGTGGATTATAAAACTATGTATTTGTGCAGCTCCAGCCACTCATTCAGCACCCACGGGATAGCTTTTAGGACTTCTTTCCTGAAAAGAGTCTAGTCATTTTGAAGTGCTCCCTTTAGGACATCTCAAAAGTTCTGACCTGAAAGAAGTGCCAGGAATCAGCCATTAAAAAAAAAAAAAAAATTAGGACTTCTCTAGAAAGGATTCAAGTTGTCTATTACAGCTGGAACAGTCAGTTCAACTCGCAGGTTTTGCTTCAACTGAGTGGAGCTTGGGCATCCAATTTTCAGTCTCCTTGCTCCTGGTATGACGAATAAATCCAAAACCTGACTTTTCAGACTGCAGTGTCACAGTCTAAAAAGCACAATTGTCTCTGGGTATTTCCAGATGGAACCTGCCACCAGATACTCTCTTGCACTTCCTTTATGCTTCCAATTGTCTAGAAATGATCCAGCTCCAGAACAAACACTGGCTGTGAGGGTAGATCTGGGTGTACCACACCAAAAGTCACCACGTGCTGCCTTGAGAGCACAGAGGAGCCTCTACAGTCTCTGTTGGTGGATGCAGACAGAGGACCACGACTGTTTGTCTTAAACGAAAAGCGTCCAATTAAACTAGCTGGATTTGATCCTTAATGTCAGTCTCAGAGATAGCCACATTTGGACATCAGGCCATTAAGGGAAGATATGGGAAATATCCCAGAAGTGGGATGTCTGTAGACCATCATTTTTAACTAGACTGATAGCCCACTGACTGCAAAATCTCTGCCTGTCCATCACAAGGTTCAAACTGTCCTCTGAGCCTTCCCTGTCAATTCACATAACTCCTGGTAATGGTCTCTTGGCAGCTTCACCCTGGAAACTAATAAGCCAGCAAATTACACAGTCTTGGACTTCTTTCAGAAATACAAGTACCTGATCTAATTCAATAATGCATGATGCTAACAGTCCTTCTTGCAGATGTGGTTATCCTGGTAATGATGTATTGTGGAGACCACAATCTGGCATATGACTTCATCCTTATCTGCAGCTGCAAAACACTACTGGATTCAAGGTTTAGGCTTCAAGTAGCCTCAATTCAAATATGTCCACGCTCTGAGGCTCTCAGTCCTAAACCCCCCCATAAGACCAGACATGACCTGTTGTCTGAGCCAAATTCTCACCTAGTGTAAGTAAGCAGGAAAAATGTACATTTCCAAACGGCTGGGGTTCTTTTTCTAATTTATTTTTCCTATCCACAGCACTGAAACTAAAATAGTTCCAAATCTGCGAGTCCCAGAAGACTGGCATGTTTCATTAGGAATTGTTGTCCGTGTAAAAGTAATGTTGTCCTGTCAAATCTAAGTGTTTTACTTAGGTTGAATACACTGAGCACTACTTTTCAAACACAAAACTCTCCTGAAATTTTCATTCCACTGCATCTTCCACCTCCTTGGCAAGTATTCTGATTTCCTGTGCTTATTAGGAGAGTTACTTAGGAATACTGATATTCCCAATGCAAGGAAAAAAAAAAGCAAACAGTTGTGAAGCTGAGCAGCATAAAGCACCCATAATTGGCTAAAATTTGTTTGGTGGGTAGGACACAGCACACTAGAAGAGTCATGACCCTGATGCTCACACCCAGAGATGAGCCTCTCAACTTTCTTGCTCTGCACCTTTTTTTCAGCTCAAGACCAGGTCTGTGTCCATTTCACAATTCCTGCACAGGTGTTCCCACTGCATGACCCCTGGACACCCTGTATAAATACCTCACATCCCATGGCTCAAACCCTTGGCTTATTCCAGTGCAGTAATCTGTTTTCCTGCTGCATCCTACAGACCTAGAAACTTGTTTGTCTTCTGTTAGTTCACAATGTGCAGATAAAAACATCCTCCCAGTTGTGGCTTCCTCTGCTCAGGTCTGAGGAGCACCTGTTATGCATCACAAAAGCTTCTCGTACCATTGGCAGCCTTTCCCTGTTTGGAAATGGCCCTCTTCATTAAAAAAAAACCTGGTCTCGGTTTCATACTGCCAGAAAACATGGATTTTTTCCCCCTAAGCACAATATTTGCCTTGTATTCCTCTGACCTTCACTGACTGTCCTGTCTAACTGTGGTTTTGGTACAATGGGGTTTTCTCCACATGTCTGTGGCTTCAGGGTGACGTTTTAGCTCCAAGTTGGTTACAGCAAAACCTCAGTCACCCCAGATCTCAAATACCTACAGCACTCTGCCACTCTAAATGGGCTTGTGTTCCCTCAAGGTCAGCAAATAACACTGAGCATTCCCTCAATTAGCCCAGACTTTGGCAGAGCAGCGTATGTATTGGTCCTAATCCACACAGCTGGAGTTCACAGGGATGGCAGCACCCGAGTTTACCTTTAGTAAAGAAACATTTCTCCTTGGAAGTCTGCTGCCTGTATTTTTCCACCTTCAAGGAAATTCTCCATGCCATTACCTGCCTCTATCTGCCTGAGGTTCCCTGAAGAAGCCATCCTATATCTGCCTGCAAAATCCAAACAGGTATCATAGGTGCAAATCTAAAAAGGAGGTTGCAATTAACCATTCAATTCCCAAGAGAAAAGGTGGATCACCTTTTTCTCTCTTCAGAGAGGCACTTTTTCTCACTTCAGACTGATACTGGAAAATATGCTTCAGCCACCCAACCACTATGGGTTTCTTCACTGGAATAATAAACTGCCCTTGTCCGTGACCTGTGATAAACAAGGGATTGGATTTGTTGATTAATGGTCCTTTGAGCTGAATGTAGAAACCTTCCCACACACAAAGACCTGTAACCAGAGCTCCTCACACCTCCAAACATCCCTGCCAAGTCAGCAGAGTAGCAATCTTAATGGCAAAACCTTTCCTACCAATTCCAGCCAATGTGCGTTTCATTCACCTGCATCCCCATCACTTCCTTTTAGTGCTAATTAATACAGACCTGAACACCAGTCAGTGCCACAGCAAGTGCTTTCTCCAGCATTTTCTCCTATTTATCTTGATTTCCTTAATTCCCCATTCTTCTCACCTCACTATATATTTTATGCCTGCTCATCCAGATGTCCTCTTTTCCTTTCTTTCTGTCAGGATGTTCGTGCATGTAGAGCCAAACCAGTCCAGTTTGGCCTTCCAGCCATTCAGCAGAAGCCATTTACTTGAGGGAAATTCCTATGATAATGCAAGAACCAACTCCTGTAGTGCTTTGATTTCCTTGCCTAAGCCAACTGCAGAAAGATTTTCATAGCCCTTCCTCAATCCATAACGGCATGTTTATTGTTCATGATGGGGAAGATAAATTGCCAGGACACACAGGGTTCTTCTGGGGGGTTTTCCAAGAATAAAAATACAAATCTTCACCTAAATTACAATTAAATGAACAACAGCACTCTCTGGCTGTATTTCCAGGGCACAGCATGCACCAAGGACATGCTGCATCTATGGCTGGGGTCCCTGGAGCTGGGCTCAGTGTATGCACCAAACCAGCACATTGTGGATGAGCCACTTTCTGCCTTGTGCCTGAGCTGCTGAGCCTGTAAATCCACTCCTGTCATTCCTAATCAGGAACAGCATCAGCCAAGAGAACGCAGCCTGGACATTCACACTGGCCACGGACATGAGCTTGAATCCCAGACAGAGATAACTCCTACTTTTGAGCACCAGAGCAGCTGGCTTTGAGGACAATTCGAAAGTGGTACCTTGGGGAAGATGCCCTAATTTAATAGTTGTAGCCTTCCCAAAATATCTGTCCCCTGAAGCAGTCTGTCTGCCAGAGGATCCTGCATTTCTGTCCTCTTGCCAGCTCCCCAGGGAGGATCCATCCCTCCACAAGGAGTCTGTCTGCACAAGATCCCAGGGAACAAGGGGACAGCCTGTTCTGGCCGTCACCGCGAGCCGGCGGGGAAGCGCGGAGTCACCGCCGAGCCTTGTGTCAATAAGCACCGGCAGAAAGTCCTCTCTGTTTCCCCTTAGCACAATAAACTCTGCCTCCCCTTTCCCTCAGCTCCTTCCTCTGCATCCAGACATGCACCACAGGGATGGACCCCTGCTCCCCCTCATCACTTCCAGTCCTTCCCCCATTTTCCTGTCTCCACTCCTGAGGAAGTGTCTCTTACAGACAAGGGCAGGACACAAGTAGCTTTGACTAATTTTGCATGGAACTACAGATAACAGAGGTAAGAAATTCCAGCAGTATCCCAGAGGGCAAGCAAAGAACCCCTGCAACTGCTGAAGAGGAAGAAGTTGTGAACCCTGCTCACAGACCCCAAAGCTAGCTAAAGAAATGGGGAAGGGACAACACATTAACCCAGAAGTCCTGGTTTTACATCCAGGAAAACATCTGATAAAAAAGGATGAAAATTAAACATCTAAAGTCTAGGAGAAAAGATTTGTATAGTACTAAAAAGAAGTCTAGGTTTTAGACCAGGATGTGAAAAAGACATTACAGTCTTTCCTCATGGTGAAAGTAGCTGTGAGAAGAGATTGTGGAGCTGTCCCTTTGACTTCTTCTTCCTTGTCCTACACTCTAGACACAAAACTCCTTCTCTTTCGGACTTTAAAGCTGGATGAAAGCTGGAGATGAAGTTTGCCAAGGCTGACACTTGTCTTGATCTCAAACCAGTTGGAACCGGGATTTTCTTTTTTTTGTGGCAAACAAACAGCTTGTTAGCATGCAACAAGCAGGGATGTTCAAGGCTTTCCCTGCCCAAGTGACACTGTTGCTCTCCACGTGCTTTCTTCTGAAAGGGAAATAACAGGGTGAGAAAGGGACTTGATCCTTGGTCTTGAGTTTCTTTACACGAACCTGCAGAGTCGTTTCTTTTCCCCAGTACATTCAGCACACTCAGGCCCCTGTATGTCTCTCCCAAATGAAAGCCACCTTCCAGTATGATGTTGACCCCCAGGCTGAGGAGCTGTGCCAGCACTGAAGAGGTGAATGGGGAATTCCTCCTGCTGTGGCCACATCCCAGCAGAGAGGAAGACCACACCACTTGTGGCTTTCTGAGTAATCATTCCCTACGTGACTCTTCTCCAGCACACCAGTGAGGCATCCCAGCAGTGCCTCAGCCCAGTCTGGTCAGGGCTGCTGGGCTCAGGCTGGCTCCAGACAGCCTCAGCTGGACCATGACTCTTCCTCCCCGGCTCTGGGCTTGTCTGACCACCACGGGCTCACAAGAGGTGACCCTGTGGTGGCCCTGTGAGCCAGGCTGCTCTGCCCACTGTGCATCCCTGTTGTTTGATCTCACAAGAAAGCACTTGCTGCTAGTAAGACACTGCTTGATGGAGAGCTTTGGCTGATGGGGCTGCAACTTAACTCTCTGGTGAGGACAAGGGCCTTGTTCCCCACTACAAACCTGTGAGGCTCTTTAAAATGGTGGCCCTTGTGGAAGCTACAGCCTTTCCCAGTGATCCCAGTTAACCTATTCTTAAGGGGTTTTTAATATGCCTTTATACACTATATAAACCTTATACCTTTTATGCAATACAATCTCTCCTGAATAAAATCATATTCTGTAGCTGACCTCAGGTTCCAGACAGCTGGTAATCAGAAAGGATTAGTGAACTAAGGCTTTCACCTTCCTGGTTGGTGTCTTCCTTAAAGGATTTTTCAGTGAGCTACTGAAGCCTGTAACAAAAAGAGACTTGAAAGAAAAAAAAAGATCTGAAGTTTCTTCCAAATTTCAACTGAATAATGAGCACAGGAATTAGAGTTCAGTTCTCTAAAGCCAAGGGAGATATAAAGTAAAACCTGAAATACCAAACATAGAAGCAAATGGTACTGGACAACGGATATCTAACACTAACAAACTTTAACAAACTGAGAGAAGCATTTTGCCAGTAAATACAAAATAAAAGTAACATGACAAAAATCTATGGAGACAAGAACATATATAAAGCTTAAATATGAAATTAGATTTTAGGTGGGCTGTCCAAAACTCACGTTTGCTTTCTGAAGTGCAACCTTTTGCCCACTGGATGTTTTAAAACACTCTACAGTAAGAAATAAAAGGAGATATTTTGATTTGTGGCACAGTGTCTGGAACTAAAATCTCAAGTAACAGCCCTGATCATTTACAGTGCATTTTTTTAAAATCCATGGATCACAAAGCATTTTAATGTTCTTAACTAACACCACGTGCATCAACATAGAGAAGCACAACTTGCCTCTGATGTAGGCGGTATTATTCCCATCAGACAGGTGAGTAAACAAAGTCACAAAGAATTAAGTGTTAGGGTCCGAAAGGAAGTCTGTGGCTGAGCTGGGAACAGAACTTGTCCCTTGATACCATCCTCTTCCTTAACCGCAGGGTAATCCTTCCCTGACCTATGCATGCAACAGTAGATCACAACTGGGATATTTTTTCCTATCCAAAACATCAGGGTTTTCAATTCTTCCTCTTCTCCCACATCTGCCCACAATGGCAAGCTGAGCCCTTCCTTCAACAAGCAACTGTCTTCTACCACATGGTTAAAGGCTGACAAGGTGAAAAGGGAAACCAAGCACAACTGTCCCAAGGTTACATGGCCTATTCAGGGCAAGAGAGCAGCTGGATTTCTTCCCTCAGAACCGTATTTCACCCACTGGCTTGCACAGCACTGACTGTCCCAAGACAGATGGATTTAGACAGTGCCTCGCGACAACAGGAATCTTAATTTTCAATAATGGTATATAGCTCTGTAACATGCAAGGAAAAAAATCCCAAGTGTCTAATTCTGGTAAATAAATGCCTTTCAGCCTTTCTGAAACCATAGGGACAGCACACGAGGTGTTCTTCAGCCTACTTGTGAGACACCTCCTTTTAGCTGCCACAGCTTCATCTCTGGAAAGTGCAGGAAGCACCTGTGACACCGATGCACAAGGAAATGCAGCTCAGAGCATTTTAACATTGATGAAGTTCATAGTCAGACTCTTGTTTTTACTGTGGATTACCCAGAATACCAGACCCTATTATTTTTGGCAGTTGCTATGCATGGTTGTGATCCACACATCGCTTTTCAGACTTTGGATTTTTTCTTCCCATCACTCCAACCTCCAAAGAAACTGGACCCACGATAAGAAAAAAAGTCTACATCAAATTTTCTGTCCTGCTGACCTGGCCAGAGGACAGCTTTTCAGTACAAAGCCTCTCTGGAGCCTACCTGCTTCCTCTGAGCCTTTCCCAGCCTTGACAGCACCAAGAAGGGGATGCCAACACCAGGCTGCCATGGTCAGAATGAGGGATGGGAGGATGGAGGCTTTTAGCCCTCCAATGCAACCCTGCCTGCACCCAGCTGTACTACACAAGCTGATTCTTGAGCTGAGCCAAGTCATCACTGGCAGATAGACGGTAGTGGATTTATAAGGATAAGTGGTTTGATCCATTCCGACAAACCTTTATGTTCTTTGGCAAATCATGTGAAAAGACTTCTTTAAAAAAATCGTAATAAATGCGGGTATTAAAAAACAAACCCCAGTAAATTGTACTTAGGAGCAATTCTCAGCTACGCAGCTCACTCATCCCTCAGATTACTGGGAGATTTAAGAAAGTGAAACAGTTGTTATCACTTGGTCTGTGGGATTTTGTTGGCTTTTGCAGGCTGATTGCTGTGTTTAAGGTAGAGCTGCTGTGTCAGACTCCCCATGGGCCAAGAACAATATATTCCAATTATTGACATCCCAAATGTATCTTTTTTGAGGGATAGGATATTTCCACAAGTTTCAGAGACAGAAGAGGCATGGTACCCTGAAGAGCTCAGCAAATCTGGCAGGCACAGCACTGCAGAGACACTTGGAAGGAAGCGATTTGAAGATGTGATTTCCTTGTCCACAACCTCCCCAGAGAGGGGATATAATTCCCATCCATTACAATTCAGAGTGTCCCTCAATAAACAAAATCTGGAAGGGCTGAAGTGACTTGCCCTGGGTCAGTCAGCACACCAAGGGCAATGATGAGCCACTGCTGAAAAGCTGAAGCCCCAAACTAGCACTTGTTCCAGCTGACCTGTGATACCTCCATCCAAGACATTATGACATAGGAAGCAAGGTCCTCCTTGTTTCAGTGTTGAGATCTCTGAAAAAACACTAAGGTTCTGTCAAAAAAATCAAACTTATTTAATGGAACTCACTTGCATTTTGCACTGAACCTCTGATCAGCAGAGATTAATTTTTATAAGGTTTGAGAAACTCTTTATGATGTTCTCTTCCCTTAGCATGGATTCTACTCATTCTTTTTTTTCCCTATAGATATTTTTATCTTAGTTTGTACTGATGGCCAGCTTGTTTGCATTCCCCATACATTTATTAATCTTACAGAAGGATTCTCAAATTCTTGGATGCAGATACATTCTGAATTGTCTTACAGGGTAATCAGCAGATCTTGTAGCTGTAATTAGGTTTTGTATACTCTCTTTGGAAGTTTTCTTTCCAAACTGGAGTATTATTCCTAATGGTTGCAGAAATTAACTGTGGTAACAAAACAGCTTCTAACTTTGTCCTGATTTAGAAGCTACACTTCAACAACTGGTTTGCCTAAACAGGCTCCTTACAACCACTGCTGTTCTTCAGTGCTTAACAGCTGGCAGTGACCTTTCTTCTTAATGCAGAAACATCAAGCACCAAAATCATTCAGAAAACAAACGTCAACCCCCAAACTCATCCTGGTAATGCCCAGAAGCTCTTGAAATACATCTCAGAACATGAAGCCAAGCCAAATATTGGGCTCCCCATCCCAGACATGCTTTTAAATTGTACAGAACAAAAGCCTTTAATTTATATTTGAGTTTAAAATTCTATGAGCAACAATAAATTAGGCAAATAAACCTGTTGCCCAGGATCAAAAAAGCTCTGAGAGTGCCTAACTGGGAACATGACCAGCAGTTAATCTTCTAACGACCAGTGGAAAACAGACCACTGAAATACCCCCCGCTCCGAAGAAGCTTTCTTTAGTTCCTTTCCTTCTACCATTTTTTTCCTAGCCAAATCACATACTGAGAGCCTCGTTTTCTCATGGTGTGAGGTCAGTGCAGCTCTGCTCCTCACACTGAGCTACCTCTGTGGAGGAGTCGTGCTCTGAAGCCCCAGCTTGCCCCTTGGAAGCCCCCAGCCGAGCACGGGTCCCAGCTGCGCTCACACGCGGCGGGAGGAAAACAAAGAGCCAGATAAATAACTCCTCTTGCAGAGCTTTGTTTTCCAGCTTTCCCTCAGCATGTCTGTTTCTGTGTGTACATATGCGGTCAAGCTGCGACTGTTAGCAACTGAATTGTGAATTTCCTATCACCCAAAGCTGAAACCTGGCAGAGCCTGGCTTACCTTAGGGATAGGAAATCAGGAATGTTGGCAGAAGCTGCATATTTGAAGCAACCCATCTGGGATTGCCAGAAATCTACCTTGTAGTCTATTTCTTAAATACATCAGGAGCAAACCTTGAGTCAGGATTACACTTTTACTCACACTCCTGTGATGACCTAACATCTTAAAAGTAGCTGCCAGTAGCTGAAATGCTGAGAAGCACCTGCTCAGTGCCATAACCACCTTTGTTTCCCAAAGGTAAGTTATCTTAAAATGCATGGTAAGAAAAGTGGTGAAAAAGCCAATATTGAGCCAAAAGCAAGTAGGTTTTCTGTGGAAAGACTTGGAGTAACTGTAACTGCATTTTCATGTTCAGATGCTGATCTGAGATTGCTTCAGATGTTAAGAGGGTACCAATGAGAGGACACCCAAGAGCAGCAATATTCCCCAGCCCATCTAAGGACTTGGTGGAAACACCGACCAAGCACATGCAAAAAATATCTGTCATCCACTGTTGGTCTTTCTGTCCCTTTTTAGGAATGGCTCACTAAGCACATTAAAGGTGGTGTCCCTGTGACTGCTTGCCAATTACAATTACACATCACTAATAACAGGAGAAATTAAACATTTCCTGCATGAGCGCTGATGCTGTGGATTATACATAGTAGTTCACACCTGCCCTTGAGAAGAGACACAGGAATATGTGGCATTGCAAGCTCTTTGACCCTGGTGTGAGATGGAGGAGGTGAGAGCATGCAACCCACAATGAGAACACACAAACCCTTGCCTTGAAAACAACAGCTATGGCTGCCCATTTTGAAGAGAAGTACTCTGTTTCCTTCACAACCTCTGTCCTGCCCCACTCAGAGGCTCCACGTCAAGCAAAGACTGGGTTCCAATACAGTAGTGCATAATGGCATAGATAAACAGCATCACCATTAGAAAACACCAGTTCATGTGCCCCATGAATGTATCTCTCTCTGTCAGGACCTGGTGGAACAGGACATGTCAAAGGTCAACCAGTCAAGTGCAGGAAAGACAAAATCATCACCCTGCATTGTTGGCTATTCTCTGCTTCGGGCCTGTAGTGAGCATTGGGCAGTATCTGAATCAGAGCATCCCTGCAGGAGCTCTAAGCAGTGACAAGGACCCTCACAAGGACCTAGGCAGCTGCAGATTACAGAAATTAGTCTCTGCTCGATTAGAGAGTTGGTCCTTGCTGCCCCACGACCCAGTGTAAAGCCTTAAGCACAACACCATTCTTTCCCCCTGATGTGCCTGCTCTCTAGCTAGTTGGAAAGAAGGGGAGTTTTGTACTGCACAACTCCAAGAAGCCCCTCAGAGCCCTCGCTCCACCTTCCCCATGTGCAGTCAGCGTACTCCAGCCTTGCAGGTCGGCTCCTGAGTTTGGCCCTTTATGAATAGATCACTATGCTGGCTGCTCCCAGACGTACACAGCCAGTTGTATGTGGTGGAGAATCATAAGCAAGGGCAGGAATGCTTGTTTGGCAGCCTTTCCCAGCCTCTGAGTGTCTACTGACTTCTTTTTTTTCTTTCTTTCTTTTTTTTTTTTTTAATGTCTCTGTCACCTAATTTTTAAGCCGGGTTTTGATCTTCTCTGCCAACATAAATCAGAGGGAGAGTCACTCCAGACTGACATCAAGTGGGCATGTGCAAGCTTCAGAGTGCTGTGTCCAACCATCTGCACATCTTGCAGCAGATGGGAGCTGGGATAGGTGACCACACATTTCAACCTGCTGCCTCACCCCTAGGGATCAGCTGGGGCCTGCTCCCTGTCTGTTTAGTCAGCAGCCAGCTGAGAGAAGACAGGTCGCTGGTGAAGAAAAGAAACAGCTAAGAAGCCCGGCTATTTATACACAACCTGCATGTTCTCACCCACTCTTTCCATATAGGTATATATATTATATCTTGCTTCTGCAATTAAAAAACATTACTTAAGGAGAATATAATATTTCAAGCTGAAGAGTAAATTGGAAAGCTGTGTTTTTCATTTACGTGAGTTAAACCCACAAGGGACAGCTGGAATGGCAGTTCCAATTAGGCTGCCCATTAGGATGCATTAGATGACATTAACCCAAGACCTCTCAGGTCCACCACAAAGCCGTCAGGCTGCAAGGCAGTTTAAGAGCAACCTAGATCTTTATGGTGACATTCGTGTTCAGTGCAAACATTGGAAAGGAGTTATTTTCCCTCTCCATGACATGGCACATCATCAGTGTTGCTGCTTCCAGACTACAGGGGCTTGGCACTTCTTTTAAAGCCTTTATAAGGCTGAAATCAAATGCTGCAATAACCCTTTCACTTCAATAGAAAAGTATTCCAGAAATGCTACACAAAATGCACCAGCAAGCACAGCCAGACAAGGGCGGGACCAATCAGACTCCATTCCCAAATACTGCTTATTCATCCTTCCCATGCGTGGTCGTTAAGATTGGAAATTATCCATCTTCCTGGTGGAGAAAGAAACAAAAATATACTGAGGCATCAAGCCACTGAAGTGCTACACAAGCACTACTGCTTTTGCAATATCTACCACGGCTGCTTATCTAGGCTGTGATTTTTCTCCTGGGAACCAGCTTCATGAGTCGTCAAAGACAGACCATGAAACACCATTCAAGTATTAAAAGACTCATAGGAAGCTTGAAATGAACTTAAACGGCAGAGTGCCTGCAACTCTGAGTACCTCCTGAGATTTCACTCACATAATAACTGAATTATTAACTAAAAAAAGAGTAGTGTGTGGAAAAATGAAGCCACTTGCTTGTATGTGGCTAGAGTTCTACAGGGATTAAGAAGATATTTAAAAATACCAACTTTTTTCCAAATGTCTCCTTAGTTATGAGAGGAGACTTGCCAATTGGAGATCATGAATGCTTTAAGGGAAAACACTCACAACTAGATGCACTGCTGAGATGTCTGAAGTCCCAGAGACCCGACCGGTCTTGCTTGCATCAAACTACCTGATCCTCTTGAAATCACCAGCAAGCTCCTGTTTGTAAAGCTGCAGAAAATCAGTCATAGCTTTTAACAAAAATGCTGAGTTGTCCATGTCAAGAAAATTATAGAAAGTCAGGGTATGGGCAGGAGGGGGAGAGGGTTAGAAAAAGAGAGCATTGTTTATGGAACATGAAAAGCTCCAGCGACACAATATATGGAATTCGGAGGGAAACAGGCCCTCCTTTCTTTCTGTACAATTCAAATAATTCCAATGGCAGACTGGATATTCCCCAAAACGAGTTTAAAAAGCACAGGGCTGTCAAAGCAATTTAGAAAGGGAAAGTTGAAGTAAACATGGTGACTTTTTTTTAAGCTTTAATGCTTGGAAGAGCTGAATGTTACCCTACCTAGTGCATGCTTTCCATAGAATAGAAAGAAGTAATAGCTGGATATACAGCCCAGTGCAAGGAGACTGCTTGGGCATTTATGGAAAATGTGTGGAAGTACCCCCAGAAATTATCTCAGCTCAAGCATGATAACACACACACCTAACTTCAATACTTTCCATGTGATTCTAAGTTCTGATTAAGGGGAAAAAATTCTTATGAAGTCCTACTACTGAATTGGAGTTGTTATCTTCAGTAATGAGACTTTCCTACTCAACCAGGATGCTTTAAAAACCAGCAAAGCAGACAAACAGTTTTCATTGCTTTCATGTTTCTGTGTTCATGAAGATGGGGACTTATCATTAAGAGCAAAACACTCTGAATTCATACTTTCATAACTCTATTCATGCTACTATTTTACCTCCTTACTCCAGCTCTAAGTAGGAATTAACCCCTGAATTTGAGGGACTCTTCGAACCTTCTAATTTCAGGCAAAGCCTTGGGCAAAGCATATGTAGGACACTATTCTCTTTTGTTATGGATAGATGTCTTCCAGCATTTTGCATTATTCAGTTTTCATTGAGAAAAGGAGAGTAACAGAAATGACAAATGGTTCTTTACTATTTCCACCTCTCTACCTATCCTTTTGATTTATATGAATATACACGAAATTGTGATTAGATTATGGAAAGATATAATCTTGAATAATTGGATCTAAACACATAAGAGTAACGTAATCACAGGACTTCTATTCAGCTGTGTCTAGAGCAATTATACCCAGTAAAACTGCTTGGTTTATATATATTTTATTCCTCTAAAATCTTCTGTTCTTTAAAATCTCATTTTCACAGAGTTTGTATCAAACACAAGAAAGGCTGCAAACTTTGCCAATTCAGATAGTGAATTCTGCATCTTGCTCACTTACCATTAGAAAGACTTATTGCCTGGTGAGCAATCTCACCAGGACTCTCTTGTTTAAACTTCTACATTAATGGATGACCTGAAACCTAAGAAAGTCAGTCTGTCTTTCTCTTGCACAAAGCTTATTGTCCAACGCTCTGGACTCGTGTGTTTGAAGGAATGGGGTTTGCTTTGCTACTTTTCTGAACTGGGTAGTGTGGTTTTGACTGAGAAGCTAAGAATCCCAGCAACAAACTGCATCCATGTAGTCTGAGCTGCCTGTTGTACTTCTTACAGAATGGGAGTATAAACTGGAGTATGGGAATCTAGGGACTAACCAACAATTCCTTTCATCTTGGAATAGAAAATTTCCTTCGATAGTTTTAATTACACTCAGGCAGACAACATGTTGCTGTTGGGTTTGCGGGGTAATTCCACTTTAGAACAGATTTGCTTAATTGTTTCCATCAGAGGAGAACTTGAAAATATTTCTAGCTTTTAATTAGCAGGTTGGCAGCCTCACTCTTAACTCTTTCACAAATGACTCTGGATGTTGAGGCTTAGAATAAATTAATTTGACATGAGCGCGATGTGCTCTGTAGAGCTCCTGACAGCCACGAGGTGTCTCTAGGAACTGTCCCAGAAGGGGTGTGAATCCTGGTTAAAAAAAAGACAAAACCTGAAATTCAGTCTCTGCAGAAGCCTGTTTTTTGTCTGCAGTTGTAAAAATTTTCTTTAATAAACGACTCCTAAAAGAGAGAGCATGATCTTGTCTATCAAATAACTGCACAGTACCAGAATCAGAGAAAATATATTTACAGAGTCAAAGAATGGTAAAACAAGGGTCTACATCTGGAAGCAGTAAAGGAAAACCTTAAATATGTTAGGAAAAAGTTCCAACAGTGGAAGTCACTTAGACAAAGGAATACGTTGCTAGTTGAGAATGCATGAGGCAACGCTAGAAAGAGGTGCTTCAGAGATGAATTTTGAATTTTATCATAACAACACTATTTGGCTGTGTCATCAAGAGCATTAAAACCCATGCTGATACTCAGAACTTGAAATCTCATAATCCAAAACCTACATCTGCATTCGGGCAGCAGCAAAGCACACAGCAAATGCTCTCTGCACAGAGCAAGCGTTTAGGACCTAGAATACTGCAGAAATGTAGGAAACAGAGCCTTTGTCAGGAGAGGTCATTGTCCTGATAGTCACTGTGTCCAAGGAATTAGCCAAGATGGACTACATTGAGTGAATATCTTAAACATTACTCTACACTCACCAGTCAAACAGAAATAGGCATAACAGAATGGGAACAGATACAGAAATTGTTTAGAACCAAACAGCAAAGCCAAACGAGAATTACAAGCAGGAGGCTAAACTTTTGACTCAAAAGCTGAACGAGGCAGCTCATCCCTTAGTGACAGAAAGAAGACATTTCTTAGGAGAAAAGAAAAAAGATGAACCCTCAAAGAACAAACCATGACCACCTCTTCTATCTGTTTCATCAAGTGAAAGGGTAAGTTGATTGTCTGGTGAGGTCTGGGTCATCTGAGCTACAAAGAATGAAGTCCTGGAGCTGTAAGAGATGCAAATCCAGCCTATGTGGCTTCAATGTACGTGATTTCTATTTCTGAAATAACTCCAAGCGAAGACAATCCAAGAGAGACCTCCTTGATGAAATGCTGAGGTGAAACTGCCTCCTGTGTCATTCAACTGTACTTCAAGAACTTCAGTGACAGTGCGCAGCACAACACTACTGATGTGAGCAGAGACCTGACCTGCTGCAAATCAGGTGAAATTACATATTAAGTAAGTTGTAAAGCACTATTACTTTCCTGATGTCTGTAAAGAATTTTCTATACAGAGGTAAAGTCACCCTATCTCTACCAACCTCCTAGTCAGGCATCCTGGAGCTCTTTTAGAGAGCTCCCACCAAGGAGGCATAGGAGCACTTTCTTCTCCCTTAGCAAATTCATTCAAAGCTGCTGCAAGATTTCCACCTCTGTTGTTACCTACAGTTCAGCAGGGAAAAACACTAATACTTCAATTAAAAAGTTACAAGTTCAGCCTTTTCTATCTTTAATGTGTTGTTACGCACTAATAGCACAGAAATTTCCATTTGGGTCACTCACCAGATTGTTCTTTTGCTGATGAGACTCGTGGGTTTTTCTAACTTCTCTTTAAATTTGAAATTGAGACATTTCAAGGAACATTTTTTTTCCTCAAATACAAAAAAATTACATGAGCACTGTTTCTATTTAAAAAAAAAAAAAAGCATTTTCCAAAAATAAATAGCTCTAATATCTTGCCCATCTTGCACGCAGAGAACTGAAACACAAAAGGCCACGTCAGGATTGTCTCTGAGGCCCCAGAAAACTCTTGCCTCCTCCTAACAGAGCTCTCCTGGTATGTTTGGAATAGTGCATGCAGAGCTCATGGAGTCCAGCTGGCCTAGAATGCTTCATGGATCATGGATAGGTATATCCCACATATGGAGAATGAGCAGAAGAAATAGTCGAGGGGCTGCTGCTATTTCAGAGCCTCATATACCCACCAAGGCTTTGTTCCATCCCACAACATTTTCAGACATTTCAAGTTTAATCTCCCTGGACTCTGCACACTCCAGGCTGCATCCAGCTGCTGCTGTAGGGGCTGTGCAGTGTGTAGTGCACACTGGGCAGAGCAGCCCCAGGAGGTGACAGGAGTCTGGCACAGCTGTCCCTGTTTTCCACTCCCTCTGCCTTGCAGCGTTGTCCGTTGCACCCAATGCATGTTGGAGTGTCACTCAAATCCTTGCCTTGAGCTGGCTGCTCTCCACTGCAGCAGATTCCAGTGGCAATGGCTCTGTTGTGCCATAAATGGTTGGAGGCACCATGGGATGAGAGACACCACATTTGGACAAGCTGAGGTGGCCCAAGTCAGCTTAAAACACCTCATTCACTGCAATCCTCTGTTTTACTCTTGGGCAACACCTTGCTCTTCACAGACTCCTCATAAAGGGTCATGAGTTACAATTCAGATGCACAGAGAGTCAACATTACTGTCTTCTCTCAAATCAGGGGTCCTGTTCGGGGCTGCCTGCCAAACTGGTGGATGAACCTGGTCACCCCTGAGGCAGATAAGCTCTTGTGAAGAGAAGGAAAACAGGACAAAGAAGACCAAGGACACACTCTTCCATTGATCCCAAATGTGGTGAGGAATTCAAAGGGCTTCAGACAAGAGGAAAGGCACATTTGATGAAATAAAACCAGTATTTTTACTGCTTTGATAAGCACAATGGATGATAAAAGATTTTGGAAGGCATTAACTCTACTTCACACTGGAGTGCTGTTAAAGCCAGCATGGCAAGAGACTATAACCCTGTAAACATATGTTGTGTATTAGATTCTGATCTGGCAGCTTGCCTTAATTTTGTTTTTTTAAGGCTCCAGCTAGTTCCAAATACACTTCCATGTTTGTGTTCCCGCAAATGAGCAAAAGGCAGAATGCTTGAGCGACGGGGACACAGGAATGCACTGGACTATAAGTTAGTTTAAAAAAAAAAGCCTCCTTTAGTACTGGCGTATCAGGCAGAGGATGACAAAAATATCAGCGAATTCTTTTCTCTATCCCTTTCTCCAAACTTTTTGGTTTTTTCCAGTGTGGACTTCACAGCTGCTGAGAACTGTAACGACTTTAATCTCTTCTATCTGAACTATCAACATGGACAGAAGTGACAAGAGAACACCTTTCCAGACAATTTTGTGACTCCCAACCCCTCACCAAAAAAGCAGCCTGTGGAGCATCCTCTGAATAGCAATTAGCCTGAGTCCCTGTAGGTGCAGACGAAGAAATTCTTTCGAGAGGCGTTTCAGACTGCTCAGGATTGAGAGTTCCAGCTCATATAAACAAACACTGTTACAAGAGGCAAAGTTGATATGGATTTATGCAAGGAATGCATAGACTGAATAAGCAATTTGATAATTAATGGAGTTGACAGGCACTTTCTAATAGTACTAAAGTATGTGCAGACTGAATGGTTTCATATACAAGCTGAACCAAAGACAGTATTAATTTTTAACCCATTTTATACCTAATCACTCAGATGAAGGAAACACATGCATTTTCTTCCTCTTGGATATTAGTCTTGACCTCCCAAAGCCTGACTATTGGGACATAAATCCTTTGTGTTCAGTACTATTGCACACAACAAGCCTGCAGATGTCTTGCACAGGATGATTTTCTTCTCAAAGACCATTTGAAGAATGAACTTTTGATTACTTTCTGAGTATTGACTACTTCTTTTATGTCCCACAGCTTAAACACAGCAGTTTTGCTCTTAACAAAGAACTGAGAGCTTAGTTGCATGAGTTCAGGGAATTTCTGAAGAGTCCCGCTTGACTAAAAGGAAATTTCTTTTATTAGTGGCTTCCAAGCAAGCCAAACCACTGCTCCTACAAGCCCAGCTGCAGAAACTAAAGATGCTCAGTAAGGTCTTGAGCAAAGCACTGTCCCACCTGGCAGGAGATGATGGTAATTTATTGTGCATGGAAGACATTGTGACATTTTGAACTGCACAGGGAGAAAGAAGCAGTAATATAACTGCTCCCACACAGGAATGAGATACTCAATGTTTTCTCAGTCTGGAACAGGTTCAGGGATGATGCCTTGATCTGTTTCACAACTTCACCCCTCCTAGGATCAGGAAACAGGCTTCTAATACATTTGGTTTATGTTTTCATACCCTAGACAACAGAATAATCTTCTAAAGGTTGTGTCCACAGAAACCACCCATGGAAACATGATTTCAGTCAGCCTTTCCTTACCCCTCACCATCCTTCTCCTTTAGTGACAAAATCAAAAGCAAGACCAAGACAACCACCTTCTAGGGCTTCCATAAAGGCATCAAGAGATCAGAAGGGGCTACATGGAAACACATTGTCTCCAGTCATATTGAAGCTGTAGGTATTTGGAAAATACCTATTGAATGACCCCAGTTCTCCAGCAAAAGGTAGATGAACTGTCAAATGAAGTTACATTTGAGGTGCTTCAGGCCCATTATTCTGTCCAGCCCAACAGCAGACGCCTAGGAAGGAATACATTAAATATATCCTCTGTTAAAAGCCTTCTAGATGGGGCAGAATTCTGGCAGCCTGCTGGGAACCCAGCAGCAAATCAACTTGCTACGACTGCTCAAACATCAAATGACACAGTGCTGCCTTGCTAAGTGCCCTCCACTCCAACTCCAGCTGCAGCTGCCTTTGAAGAAAGGTGCAATGCCTTCTGCATAGATGTACACGGGCCGAATAAAGTCTTTCAAAGCACGTGAGAAAGAAAACTGTCATCAAAATGTACCGAGCAATTAGGGGTTGAAGGTTGAACTATTATTACTTCATGCCCTCCCATTCCCCTCCCCTCCAGGGTGGGAAGAAAGGGGGAGGATTATTCATTTGTATTCAAGCACTTCATTAATGTTTATAAGAGAATCCAAACACGCAAGCAAAACAAGGACGAAACACTCGCGCCAGACGTGTGATGCGATAAATGTCACTGGAGCAAATATTTAGATCTGTTTACAGAGAGGCCTATTAAGTCCTTTTTGAAAAGCTGTGCAGTGTTGTGGCTTGGTCTCTGCCTAGCAGCTCCAGCGTAAACACATGGAAGATGGCTAAGTCTCTCTCTCTCATTTTGTTATGACATCTGGAAACCTAAGGAGGTCGGGAGAAGCCAACTGGCTCCCCTACGGCGATGTCTACCTCGAGGGTCTGCCTGTTGAATGATGGCAGGACATGCAAAGTGGAACTGCTGAGTTCTCCAGCCTGTGCCAAAATCAGTGGACTTTCAACACAATAATCCCTCAACAAAGGTTGTTGCAACACACAAGCCCTTGGTTCACTGCTAATGATGCAAGCCTATGCTCTCTGCCATTTTTCAAGATCATTTGCATTTGAGAAAATCGGTTCCATTAGGGGCTAAAATAGCAAAGAGGGGTGGAGCCACTCTATTCACCAAGGGATGAAGATGTGTCCCCTAGTCCCTTGCCTAAAGAGCTGTAGGTCCTGGAGTTCAGTCAGCCTGGACTTCTTCAGATGTCCCCTTCACATCACCATCTCATCCACTCTAGCCCTTCCACATACAAATATTTATTTTTCTAAGAGTCCTAAATAAGCTGAAAGGTGTAAGAGAAATTTATAGATTGAAAAATCATGGTCTTAGCCCCAGATGTAGTAACATATTTGGGATATTTCAACCTCTGAAGTCATGCCTCAGTTTCCAACATGTTTTATAAGGCTTACAGGTATAAAATTGTCCATGTTGTGTATGCAAAGGCTCAGGGTTCCTTATCCACATGCCCAGCTTGCTTCCCTTCTGTTTGGAAGGAATGAAGCTCGGGCCATACAGATGTACAGGACCCCGCAGAGTGACCTCAAGTGGTGCTGGCTGAATCGAAACACTTTTAGTCTGAAACTCTCCTGACTTAGTGAGTTTAGTTCACTTTTTTTCATGGTATCAAAAATTCAACATGAAATCACAAGTAACTCTACTCAGTCTGGTTTTTAAGCCTATCAAAATCACAAATAAATTAGAAGAATATTGACTAACATTTTTTTCTCTCTCATTCTCCTAATAAATTATTTGTCTACATGAAACTCCTTTCTGCACAAACCAGCAGGAAAAACACCTTGCCTGGTTTCCAGAGATACAGTTTTGGGTTCCCAGTACAAGGACTGCCAACTTGTTTGATTTGTTTTAACGGGAACTGCACTGAGCTTTGCCCCAGAGAACAGAGGAACAAGTGCCAAGTCTTTTGGGATTCTCCCATGGTTATACTCCAAGCTATACCCTCAGGTCTAAGCACTCTTGGGAAAACACACCCCTTCCTTCCCTGACTGATAATGATGGATTATTGATCTGACAGTTGCTAAACTTGTTCTCTTAAGAAGTTTAAGAAGGTTGTGATACTTTGTGTTTTAGAAGAACAGAAAATTTCATGTGACTACTCATCTGAACAGCAAATAAACATTGGTTGTCTCTACTGTGTAACAGGGATCAATCTTTTCAGACTTAATCATCCAAGAGAATTTTTTTTTCTGCTGAAGTTTTCCTTTCTGGTTACTGTCCCTGATTAATTCCTGCAGAAAATGTGCGACAGCTTAGTGGCTTGGTCTCAAACCATGGTTCCTTCCATGATGCTCCCTCCATGCAACTGTTATTCTCTACTTTTGGTATATTTTACTGCTCTTAATATACCAGACCCGTCAGGAGTGACAGGCCTCAAAACCTTGTCAGTAGAATGCCAAACATCCACAGGGAAGAGAGAGGAATCTCTTCTCCTACTCTTGTGTAGCTACCTCCTGCTTTGGAGCTAACCCTTGGGTTATTTACGTTGTGTGACCTTGAGATAAATGGCATCTGGCAGGCCGCCGGATGACTTTGTGTTTCAAATCAAACATTCTCAGTTTCTCCCACACTGACAATGGGAATAATTCCTGAATGCTTTTTGGGGGGTGCTTCTTCCTATCTCATTGCCTGCCATGGAACTCTTTGGTAATTACGTCAGGGTTGGTGAACTTTAGCTTGACTTTCTTGTTAGACTCAAGTACCAAGTGGTGTGTGTGGTTTTCTTCTGTGGTTTGGTGTGTATTCGTGTGTGTGTATTTTCTCTTTGTCCCAGAGTGTCTGCACTGCTGGTATTAGAGCTACAATTGTTCTATATATAAAGCAAAGATCCCTTGAATGATCTGCCAAAGGCTTTATCTGTGAACAATCTTTGTCTGTACTTGCTTTGCTGTTAACCAGTTTTGACTCTACTCCATAATGGCTGGCGATGCTTTGCCTTAACTGATATGTATCAAAGAGAACTGCTAAAATTAACTGCTCGTGAACTGTGTCCAGGATGTTAGATTAACTCATGTGGAATCCCTCAGTGAACAAACTGATTTATGATGTGTTATGACATTGTTATTTGATGTGTTGCACAACAACTCAATTTTAAGAAATGAAGAGCGCTCCATTAATAAGAGATAAATCTTTCCAGTGTAATTCAAATGAATCTGCAACAACTTTAGAGAGAGTGTGATAAGGGATCTTGTGTGGGTTTAGTGATTTTGTTTTGCATTCTTAGGAATATCTTCCACTGGGATCTCTTTGTCAGTAATGACAAAACCCATCCAAAATATGCAAAAATACGACACCTTTTGGGAAATTGTAGCTCTTTGTACTTCCTAAAATACAAAAGGGTACTACTACAAGTGAATCCCAACGACTAATTTGCTGAAGTCCCTACAGGGTACATCCATTCCAAGCCTGTCCAGCCACAGTTAACACACAGCAAGTGCTCAGAGCAGTCAGTTTCATTTTCAGGAAGAAAACCCGCCTTTATACATTTAGATATAAATTGAATATTTTTTTTAAAGCAAGCCCTACTCCATTACTGGAACATGAACCAGTGCAAATGCTGACCTTAAATTATGAAGTTTCTAGAGTGTGTTTCAGATGACTACACGTTAAAGGCTCAGATCTCTCTGGATACCCAGCTTCAACAAAAATGCCTTTGAAAGCGAGCTTGAGTTATATAGTGTACAGTATGTCTCATTTCACAGCCAAGCCACTCAAGTTAATAAAGAAAATCCTCTCTGGCCTTGCACAATTAGCTGGGTAAAACCCTGGTCAGTGCCAGTCTGCAGACACAGACAAACTGATCCATAAAGCTGGACAGTGTTTCATGCCTGCAAAGACCTGCTGCCTTGAGCCTATAAACTTCATCTTGCAACCAAAACACCTGGATTCTTTCAGGATGGTATAACCTGGTCTTGTGGGCTGATGAGGTATTTTCTCGCTGGAATTCTATAAATTGAAAGGAGAAATGCTGAAGGAGCAGAACTGCATCCCAGTTGTTTGAAGGCTAAGCCATATAAGAATTGATTTGGCCATAACTTTGTATTAGAAACTTGACTTTGTTCAATTCTGGGTGTTAGTGAATTATCTTCTCCAGCAGGCAGACAATGAGCTTTTTTGAGAATGCTCTTTCTAGCTTTATCTGTATTAATCAGGAAATTCATTATGAAAAAGAAGGGCTTTTTGTATCATTAACTCTTATGAAAACAGTATTTTTAGGCCCTTTGGCACACTTGCACCTCTCCTGCCTCTGTGATATCACAAAAATAATTACCTCAGCTTGAAAGCGAACTACAAGTTAGCATCCCATTTGACTCCCAGTATGTCAGGACCAGCTCCTCTCGTGGTGTAAGGCTTAGCATTTTCATAATTAATAGTGCTGCGATGATTCTACCAGTGCTTTAGAACCAATGAGACACATTGGAACATCCCATCACACTTTTTTCTGGATTAACATTTATCCCAATGATCATTTCTAAAACCGTAAATCTATCACATGCCAAGAATACAAAGACCTTCAAAAATTTTGGCATGTTTCTCAAATCACCCTTTTGCCCTCTCCCTCTCTGCTGACTCTGCAAACTCCTGCATTGTGAGCATTTGGTCTCACATTTAAATAAATATTCCCCATCACTATTATGCTGTCACCTGTAATAGGAAAAGGCTGCAAGAAATCAAAGGAGAGCTAAATTTGTGCAGTGGCAGAAAGCGAACAGAGGATAATCAGTCTTCATTGTGATTGTTAACAAAAGTGAGGGAGCCTAATGGAGACCTTGGATTTAGTACAGTCTCTAAAATATTGAGGGGATACTTTCAAGACACAGAACTGCCTACTTGAAAGAAATACTTTTCCTGTGTTCCTCGTAACTTGACTTTTATTAAAATGGAAAGAGGTTAGAAAATAACTGTAAGATTTGTTTCCTTTTTCTCATTCCTTGGCTTACTAAGGGAATCTGATGAATATTGCTTTGCTCTATGAAGGCAGCTTCTTCTCTGTTTTATGTATTGGAGAGATCTGTGTCTCCCAACCAGTGCCCCAATGCACGAGTTAGGGTAGAAGCAGCAAGCAAGTTTAATTAAATATCGGGAAAACATAAAGCATTTATTGCTATTTTCTTAATTATGTTGATACAGCTAACATGCTGCCTATGACTGAATTCCTAGCTTTTCTCCTCATCTTAGCTAACTCCTATTTTTCAGGGATATCCAAGCATGAAGAACCTCTGAACTGGAATTCATGTGGAAAGCTTCATAACTTCCACACTAACTGAGCCTAGGAAAAGAAGAAATCAGAAGTTTCCTCTTCTTCTTTTTTTACAATCCTTTCTCTGTGTGCTACTATGAGTTCCTGGGAATGGTTCAGTGTTACCCCTGGCTTCAAGGGACGCTCTGGAATGGGTACAACATACAGGATTTGGTCTGTCACTTCTGACACTGCTATCCACGAGCACAGGCTGCAATCCTGATTTTGAGGAAGTCAGGAATAAAACTCGTTTTTGACATCTACAAGACTCTTCAGCCTCTCTGTTGCAGTGCCTGGACAGAGGTAATCAGTAGTGCTCCACTGATAATAAATCTAATTACAATATTTCAGGGATGATGATTTCTTCAGGCATAACTGGCCTATGGGAGTCTATGGATGATGAGAAATGGGGTGTCCATGACTATACTAAATGACCCTCAGAGTGGAAAATCTTGGGTCTTTGATCTCATTCAAACTAAAAATACTTTTGCTAATGAGCCTCCTCAAGTCATACAACATCCATTTCAAAATGCTGAGCACATGGTTTTAATTTACAGTTTTTACCAACTTTCATTTATATTGTGCTAGAGGTCCTGAAAAGACTTGCACCAGAAGCTCCAAAATATTGGAAATCCAAATGGGAAGGACTGCTGTTGGAGTAACTAGTGATAAAAGCAGTGGACGTGAGTGTGAATTCCTGCTTGAGCTTCTGACAGGTATTAACCAGGTCACTTCTCATTCTTTGTGCTTTTAAATGACAATTAGATCCAATAAACAATAACAATAATACAAGGTATCTGCATTGTTCTCTTGAGGACCAGAAAAAGCAAATCCAGAGACACCATAACTACCAGCTGTTGTGATGGATACAACCAGGCTCACAGTTTAGTTGCATGTCTGTTCCCACTCTGCAGAGGGCATAGTCTTGCTCCAGTTCCAGCCCAGGAACTGAAGTATTAAGTTCCAGCACTGATATCTGCAGCTTTAAGCTCTGCAGGCACCAGTTTAATTTCTGGTGTGTCTATCAAGCTGGAAACTGTAATGCTTTTTGGGTTACAGAAAGAGTATTAAGTTCACAAATTGTTGCAATGTTCAGAAACAAATGTCTGAGTAATTGCAACCTAGAAATAATTTGAGAGCTTCACAAAGATAGTGAAATTTTGTCATCAACCCACAGTGCTTTCTGCAGATTTTAAGTATAGTGGCATCGAGCATCTGCATTGGTTGTCTGCTTGGAAGAAGGATTTGGCAAAGTGTGAGAATACAAGACAGATATGATTCTCTGCAAAATGGGGCTCTTCTAACACTGACCCTTGAAAGTTAAAAACAATGAAGTTTCTAAAACACCAGTCATTGCTGAAAATCTCAATTTTTGTGCTACAGCCTAAACACTGTGCTCTGAGGATGTCAGCTTACAGTCATTCATCCAAGCAGGCAGGGAACCTCGCTAAGAGGACCAAAAAGATGAAAGAAATCACACCAAGTTCACATGGTTCAAGCAGTAACACTGTGATTTCTTCTGCCTTTTACCTGTCTCATCAACTCCTAATGACAGTGAAAAGATTAATAAGGGTTTGCAGTGTAAATCCCAGCACAGGGGAAACCTGTTATTTTACAGTGCGTCCCTCTGAAGTCCCTAAATATGCTTTGCCAGGAGCCCTGCCACTGATCTCCCCTCTGCAGGAGTGCAAGGTGAGTGAGTGCCCTTGCTTAAGATCATTCCTGGCCTTTGGAACCCAGGAACCTCTGACTGGCTCGAATGATGTGGGCTGGCTTTATAACATGGATTGCTACACGCCAGGGAGCTGAGGGGAGCCTGTTAAAGACTTTCTGAGGACTGCAGGCTGCACTATACTTGAAGCTGAAGTTTTTAAAGTTCAATGGTTTGTTCTGTTTATAAGCAAAGCACTCCAGGCCTGGAGGATCCTGACTGCTGCGGCAACAGCAGCACGAAGTGACAGCAAATAACAAACAGGTTGAAAATCATCACTGTGAAAATACCATTTACCAAACAGGGGCTTTTGCACCTACTGGGTGAGCAGCTCTGAGGTGGCAAACACACACAGGAGAAAATGGCACAATTCTGCTGTTACACCCTCTATACACTGGTAATGCTGAGCTGCCTCAGGTACAGTAGGGACTCCCTTGAGTGTCAGACCGTTTTCTGGGGATTTTTCCCTTGCAAGGCCCATCTTATAAAGATGTAATTCCTGCCTAATATCAATCACAAGCAGCACTCATAATTTTGCAAAAAATCAACCAGCAGAATCCTCCAGACATGCTTGTGGGAGGCAAGTACACCTGCCTTGGGCTTGGATGTTACCAAGGGAAGTGTGAAGGATCAGAGGGAAAGGAAGGGCTCATACCTGACCCGTTGTACAAATACTTCTGGCAGTTATATACACAATAAATACATCAGATGAATTGCCAGCTGCCCCTCAGGCCATCATTAGTGACTGGCTGTTTTCTTAATAGGTATCAAATGCCTGGGTGAGCCTTCCAAGGGGCTGTGGGGCAGGAGCACACAGTCCCTGGCTGTGCAGAGCAACACCTACAGGTGGGGACAGCTATAAAACATCAGCTGCTGATCCTTTCAGGTGTCACTGCCACTACTGTAGTTTTAATACTTGCATAGATTCATCCTCAACAGTTCCCCTGGTGAAGACATAAAGCAGTTCCCACTAGTATTGAAAGAGAATTAAATGGAAGGATTTCTATTTTTGCTGTATGAATTTCTACCCTGAGGTTAATTTTGCTGGGGGAATTTTTTTACCCTGGGGCACAACTGGGTGAAGGGAGTGATAGTTTTTAACAAAAGGCAGCAAGCTGAAAACTATGTGCACTATGTATAGCTATGTGAAATCAAACCCTTTAACAACATTTCTTTCAAGAGCATTCAGCAATAAAAACAGGTGATGCTGTTTTTGATAACTCCTACTCTCTTCACAAAGCCTGAAATTCTATAAAAGCAAAAAGGTGCCATTTCTACCAGGCAAAAACCACTTTTATTTCAAAAATCTTTAAAAAATCAGTAATACTCCCTCATAGAAACTATACTGACTATAAAAAGTCAGCTAGGTCTGAAACTGAGCCCTTTAATTCAGTTCAGAAAACATTGAGCCCGGATCTTTCATTAGCACAAGCAAGTAAATTTCTCTTGAAGCCAGTTACACCTGTGTCCTGTCAGCTCGGAGAAACCCAGCTTTCTGATCACAGAAATGTTTCATTTTTCAAGGGGACACGGCAGATTGAATAGAAAGTCCAGGATGTGGCCCTGTCTCTATATTACTGTGTATATTACTGTTCTGCCACTGAAGGTGCAGTTTCGAGGCTGCAGAGCTGTCAGTGACCAAACATGATGGACCACCCATCAGCCTTTTATTAACCAGCACTTGTTCCCCCCTCTAATCCTATCACCAGAGTAATCAAAGCTGCCATGTCCCAGGGTCTGATGGAACAGCAGGACCTGGGAAATGAAGACTGATTTTGTTAACAAAGTCATTCCTGCCCCATGAATGCTGTCTCATTGGTAGAAAGCGGGGAGATGAGGTTTATTTGTGCAGAGAACGAGGCGGCAAAGAAATGAAAGGGGAAGAATGGTGAAGTGTGAAGTTTAATCTGGCACAGTCTGAGGTTTCTTTCTTTGAGGCTGTCTCTGATCCAATCAACACTGGTTTGATATTTAACATCTCCCCCTGCAGTTGGAAATGATACCAGCCGGAGGAGACCAGAGTTGGGCTTTCCCAAACAGCCAAGGGGGAGAAAAGGGGATGATGGCAGCTCCCCATCAGCCTGACAGCTTCCCCACCAACAGGCTGGCATGAAGCTGGACCCTGACACAAAAAATCCCCTACAAACCTTGGGATTCAGGGCATCTGCAATGAGCTGAATGCAGACTGTCCCTGAGGAGAGCAAGCTCGAGATAGGATGGGAAAGGGATTTTAGTTCTAATGTGGAGCAAGGGCTATGAACACTGTCTGGGACTGGGGATCCTGCCGAGAAACAGGATCAAACACAAGCAAGAGCTGCCACCCAGCTCCCCAGGGAACAGCAGTTTGGGTACAGGAGTAAGATCTTCCCCTTGCTGACCATACAGACCTACAGTGGGGACACACTGTGATCACTCTGGGGTGATGGGGGTCTCACGACAGCTCTGGGCCATGCAGGAGGAGGCAACACACCTGAGCAGCTGCAGGAGCCACCAGCACAATTCTCCTTACTCTAAGAACAGCCTGGGGAAAGCTTCCCATCATAGACCCATATGAGGGTCCCAAAGAAGAGAGAAAGCTTAGCCCTATCCCCAGCTGGCCCTCAGAGGACATATGGATGTCCTCACAGCCAGTTGTGGCTGCAGTGCCTCTGCCACAAGAAGGCCTGGAATGCCATCCACCTCTCACCAGTTCTCTGCCCTGGCCAACTTGATTTTGCCCTTTTCTGGCAACTCTCTACATAAACATCAGTGCTGTCAGACAGACTTGTCTGCCTCCTTCACTTGCCACAGTTCTTTCTGTCCCACCTTCCGTGAAAACCCTGAAACTCCAAATACCGAGGAGCAGTGAAATTTCAACCTGACCCAAACCTGCTATGAACTCCCCTGTATCCAGGCTCCCAACACAGCCTCCTGCTGGGATTCAGACACCTTGACACCAGCTCTACCGTACCCAGGGCCCAGACTTTGAGTGACCAGAGTCCCAGGAGGCAGGATAACACTTCCCCCTGGGATCCAAGCAGGAGAGTGGCCGGTCAGCAAGAAGCAGGAGGGTGGGAGTGATGTGGAAAAGCAGCAGGAAACACTGTGCAGAGGTTTCAGGGGGAGCAGAGCATCAAACTGCAAAGTTTTGGGGTTTACAATAGAAAACAATGCTCCCTGCTCTACCTGCAGGAGCTGGCTCTCCAGGAAGCAGCTAATTATATGAGCCACCTTAATCTTTTTATCCAGCTAAGACAATCAACATTTCAAAGCCATGCACAGAACGTTTCAAAGATCGTTCCTGGTCAAAAATGCAAGTGTATCCACTTTCTTTCAGAGCAGATCAAAACCAAGTACCACACCGGGACCACTCCTAGATTTCCTCCTCCTCACGGTATCAGATTAACAGATTTGGTGTATGTAGTCAGATTAAATATTTGCAGTAGCACAAAGCTGCCTTTGAGGGGAAGAAGTAGGGAAAAAAAGCTTTTTTTGTCTTTTTTTTTATAATTTGCTTAGGGCAAAAATACTGGACTTTGGGGATGTGGGAAACAAAAGCATTGACATGATTCAGCAAGGCACCGTCTTAAAACCTGAATTCTGAATGCAGAAATAATGTGCAGTATTCCTGTAATAGTAATGCTGAAAACAGGTAAAAAACCGCTGATGCCCTTAGCAGATTTGGGACTGTAATTTATCACAGATGTTCTCATCAAACTGTGCAAACACCCTGTGAGACAAAAGCTGCTCAATTTCTGATTTCCATTTTAGTGGGCTTTAATTACGTGTTGCTTAAGGAAGGCTCCAAGACCTGGAATTGGGAGGTGAAACCTTGCAATAGTAATCCACTCCACTAAATTAGCACAGTAATACACCAAGCAGTAGGACTGCCAGACGGTGTGATAACATTACAAATTACTATTGTTAAACAACTAGCCAGGTGTCAGGATGCATGGAAATCTAGAGGAAGCAAGAAAATAAATATCTGGTTTGTTTTGTTTAATTTTGTCTCCTGTTGTTCTGGTGGCCTTGTTCCCAGAAAAAGCTTCAATCTAGGAAAATTCCTCCTGAACACTGATCTATTCCCCCAACTTTGTCAATTCTCTCTAGCAATTAAAATGGAAAGTATTATTTTAATCAGCACAAATGTTTTGCATAAATGACTGTCCCTTACTTGCCAATAGCAGTAATACCTAAACTGTTCTTTTTTAGATTATTTTTGGAGCAAAATGAATGGTAGATTTTTGTTTCTATTTAAAAGTTGGACAGAAAACAATTATGGTTAAGAGCAGCAGTGAGTTTTGTACTCTGTCCCTTTCCCTTTCTCTGTTGCTCACTTTCTCTAAAAAGAAAAAAATGCAGTATGATTCACATTTAAAAGGCTTCCAAATGGTACATTTTTAACCAGGTGCTTTCATGTGCTTGATTCTAACTGCCATTTTTGAGCTAATACAGCCAAATACTATTGGATATCTAGAATGGTTAATTATTTTTGCCTCACCTTAAAGAAGGGGTTCAACAGAGAGGATAGGCACTTAAACCTTTCAGACAGAACAGTCTAAAACGAATTCCTTGTTTTGGATGTGTGTAAATTAATGCAAAGGTCCTGAGGGGCTTTGTTTTAATTATTTTTGTTGATGAACAAGGAAACACATTCAAAAGTGTATGCAACAAATCTTCTCTGAAGGCTGTATTCAGAGTTAAGGCTCCTAGTTGAAATATCGGATGAACCAAATGTTAGTGAAAGCCAGACTTTTTCCCCCTTCAAATAGTTCCTACTGGACTTCAGGGGAGCAGGGCACTCTAAGGACATTTTAATCACACTGAAGATCAGTCCTTTAATCCTTATTCCCACATCACCAGGATTTTTTTTGGTTGAAGTAGGACAATAAGATAAGGCTGGAAATAGACCGATCCAAAACTAATGACGGAAAGCAGGTTAAAAATGAAATATCAGACCAGTAACTAACACCATCTTAAATCTCCTCTGGATTATTTGTTTTCTTCCACACACATTCATTTCCTCAATTTCTAGTAAATCTCATTTCACATAAACAGTTCCACAAAGCAAAGTCAATAGCTGTTACTGTGTTCCTGATTAATCCACTGAAATGAAATAGATCTCATGGCTTAGTATTTGGTTGTTTAAAGCTAAATCCACTGAAAGAATTCCGGAGTCCAGTTACACCAATAACTTTTGTTTCTTTATCTACATCCTTTTCTGTTTGCTGAAATTTACCTGCTCTAAAATGAAATAAACCCACGCATATTGCACACTTCATTTCCCCCAGTACAAGGGCAACATGAGCCACTTTGTTTTGATCCAGAGTGACCACTAAAAAGACGACTGACAGTTTGCATGTACTTAAATCAATTTGAACAATGTCGAAATTTCTATTTTCATTGTTCATGCTTCATCCTCTTCCTGACAAGTACCACAGAGCTGCTTTACTTCAAAACAAACAAACAAACAAGAAAAAAAAAACACTTTTTACCCAGCTCCGGGACAGGATGGGAAGCGTGGAAGTTTCCCTCACAAGTGGCAAGCAGACACACACATTCACACCCCGGACATTTGCCTCTCAAATAAATTATACACATGATACACATGCACATCACAGGGTTTCTGCAGGCAGCATAGATCGGGGTGACAGAGAACAGGCAGCCCCACACAAAAGCTGCTGAGGCCCACGAGTGAGCACCCCGCTGCAGCAGGCTTGGGGCTCACCCCCATCAACTGATGGAAGTGCAAGGAGAACGGCCCCCACATCCTGGGATAAGACACGAGGCCCAGAAGCCTCCTTACCTGGGAGAAGTTGAGCCCGTTCAGAGGGTGACACTGCTCCTCCACCCGCTCCACCGCACCCGTCTTCTTCTTCATCCTCTCGGCCTCCTGGGCGAGGTAGAGATCGAGCACCGGCACACCTCTGGAGCGGATGTCCGTCTCCGTCAAGGAGTTCACCATGAGCATCACCCAGACGGGCCTCTTGCGCTCCCAGTTCCCGGCGATGGCGTTGAAGAGGTAGTCAGCATAGAGCCCTTTGCCCCGCTGGTCCGGGGTCATCCAGTGGGGCAGCATCAGCTTGATGTAGTCCAGGTGGCGTTTGAGGCGGCGGTACAGCTCCCGGGGCAGCACGTCCTGCAGGTTCTCCCCGTGGGGCAGCATCTGGCAGCTGGCCAGCCCCGAGATGGTGTAAGGGTCCGTGAGGTCCAGCTCGAAGTAGACGCTGGAGCTGGCGTGGAAGGCGGCCTTGGAGTTGTCAGGGATGAAGTCCCAAACTCGCGTGTAGGGCACGTGGATGGTGCCGAAGAGATAGGCGGGGGGGTCACGGCGAATGGTCCAGAGGAAGGAGTTGAGCTCTCCTTGCTGCGGGGAAGACACCGGGGCTGGTCAGGGATGGAGGGGCACAAAGGCAGGAGACAGTGATGCCACCCTCGGGGCTGCCCGCAGGGCAGGAGGAGCGGACGTCCCGCTTCCCCATCTCCTCGCACAAGCCCCACGCGGGCTCGCAGCAAGCAAAGCCCACGGGCACCTTGAGGCCCGCATGGGGCTGGGTGCCGCCGTGACCCCCGGCTCGCCCCCGCATCCCTCCGGCCCCGCTGCAGCCCCGGCCCCTCCGCGGGGACGCGCGGGGCAGCGCCGCCGCCACACCTGCGGGGCCACGCGCGCCGCGTGCGCGGGGCGGGGGGGTCCCTCCGCGCGCCCCCGGCCCGCCCGCGCCCCGCGGCCCCCGCGCGCCCCGCGGACACGCGCGCATCCCCCGCGGGCCGGCGCGCCCCCGGCCCGGCCCGGCCCGGCTCACCGAGCGGGGCAGGTCGCACTGCCCCGTGTCCATCTGCTCCCGCCGGGCCGCGGCGTCGGGCAGGAACCCCCCGAAGACGAAGCAGATCAGCGTCAGGTTGAGTTGCATCCCGCTTCCTCTCGGTCTCCTCTCTCTCCTTCCCAGATGAGCCTTTTTGGATTTCTAGGATCTCTTTTTTTTTTCCCTCCCCCTCCTCCTGCTCTTCCCCCTTTTTTTTTTTTTTTTTTAGCCTTTTTTTTTTTTTTATTCAAACAAACTTTGCCAGTCCCATCTGCATCTGACAAGTGCAGGGGGAAGGACTGGCCGCCCCCTCCCTCCCATGCTCTCCCCCCTCCCGCCCTTTCCCACCCCCACCCCCTCTGGCTCCGGGCTTGTCAGAGGCGCTGGATGCTTTGGGGAGGACGGTTCTCATCGCCAGCCTCCGCCATGCTTTGGTCTTGCAGACCGGAGACGCTCCTTCCCGCCCCGCCGCTCCGGGAGGAGGTTGGGAGGAGAGGGGCGGAGGGGCGGGGGGGGGGTGGGAGAAGGGGGGGAGAGAGCGCAGCCAGAAAATTAAAAAGTTTTAAAACAGGATTTTTTTTTACTTTTTCTTTAATTCGGCGGCCGGGAAGGGGCTCCCGCGGCGGCTGGCGGAACGCGGGCGGTGCTCGGCGGGGCGGCGGCGGCCCCCGCACCCCGGCCCCGCTCCGCGCTCCCCGCTCCGGGGGCCGGTCCCGCGCGCCGGCGGAAAGTTCCGCGCAGCCGCCCCGGCCCGCCCGCGCCTCCCGCCGCCAGCGCCCGCCGCCAGGGGGCGATGGCGGCCCAGCGGCGGCCGCGGCTGAGGGGCGGCGGCGCTTCCCCCTCGCCCGCCCGTCCCGCGGCACCTGCGCGGCGCGTCCCGCGCCTCACACACCAACAGCGCCAAACCGAGAAGTTCCGACATCCCCGGACTCAGTAAATGTGACGGAGTCAGTCCGGCGGGGCGTGTCACGGGCAGGAACCGAGGGCAGGCGGCTCCCCCGGGGGATGCCCCGGGGCGGCCCCGCTCGGCCCTCGCCGGCTGCGCTGATCCGCGCGGTCAGGACATGCCCGGCTTTCCCCGGCCCCTCCGAGCCCGGCGGGGAGGGCAGCACAAGGACGTGGCCCCGGCATGGCTTGGGCTGCATCATATCCCGTACCTCAGCTGCCCTCGCCGGGACCCCCGGCTCCTCAGCTTCACAGGAGGATGGAAGGAAGGAACTTGTGTAGTTTTCAACCATGCACCGTTAGCGATCCAGCTTCCATTTGGACCGAAAAGCCTCAGCAACACGACCTGAAGTGATTCTTGGTGATGGGAGCACTTCAGGGTCCCTGAGGGTCTGGAGCCCTCTCTGGAGGTTGTTGCAGAAGGTGTTTGAGTTCAGCAGCTCCAACTCACGGCACCTCCCGTGTGTGCAAAGGGTTTCAGAGCAGAGGACAGGCTGGCAATGCCTGTCACTGTCACATGCAAGAACTCCTGCCTTTTCTGATCTATTCCGGGCAGGGATGGGAGTCAGGGTGCCAGACACAGTGCATTCTCCTTGAAGGACACTGCCCAGCCCCAGGTATCTCCCTCATCCTGTGTGCAGCAGAGCCGATCTGTATCCTGGCTTTCTCATCACCTCCCCAACTGCAAACCCTTTCCAAAATTGGGAAGTTCCTCACTGTATAAAGAATGATCAAAACTACCAAAATTTCCATGGTGAAATGCAGTTATTACTATTATGATGCACAGTGCTTGTTCTGGCAAAACTGAGAGTTGAGCTAGCAGAGTTTTGCCAAGGACAGTGACAGACTCAGGCCCACCTGATGTAAACGTGGCTTCCTGAGAGCCCCGTGGTGACTGATGGACAAAAGTAGCCACACAGGGTCCTGAAAGGCACTTTGGAACCACTGTGTGTGCATCTCCTGCACGCTGCGCCTGGCAGGAGAGTGATCTCCTCACCACAGTGTCAGAACCAGCAGCTCCTTTCTAAGCGATGACACTCATCCTCTTCTCTCCTCCCAGATCTCCAGACAGGTAAAAATCAGGCAGAGTAGGGGGCTGGTTTTTCCTCATTGTGTTTCTAGTTCTTTAGTATTTCAAATATTATCCCATTTTCTGGTTTCAACCCTGAGAGATATGGTTCAGATAAGGGAAAAATGGAGAAGCACAGACGGGCAGAAGGTTTTTTAGCACACAGGGTGTCCCATCACTGCAGCACAGGATGGTCCAGTGAGACAATCAAGTTGTGGCCACGCTGGGTGCTGGTGGCCTGGAGTCACCTGTGGCTCCGTGCTGATGGGATATGGAGTGGCAGCAGTGTATCTGTGTGTTGCTTTGTAGGCAGAGAGCTGTCACCTGCCCTCCCCACCAGCTCGCTTCCCTGGCACTGCTGGTGTGATGGCACAATCCCACAAGGATGGGGAGGGCAGGGCCTGGCTTTGTGTGCCCACGGCATCTTTCTGCAGCAGCCCCACCTTTCTCCCAAGTGTGCCTCAGCACTCACTGCCAGCTCACCCATCCCAAATGTGCAGGGTCACTGTAGCTGGCTGTGCCCACACCTGAAACGAAGGTCCAGAGCAGGAAAGTTGTGCAGTCCATGTCCCGGCAGATGTCACACGACAAGGGATAGTAGAGTCACAACACAGGATCCTGCTGCTTTTCCCTAAGCTCCCACAAACCATTTCAAAGCTACAGGCTTGATGCTGTCATGACTCTGTAACATGGAGCTGCATTTGCTCCAGCTGGATCAAACTCTCCTTGCATTCAGCAAGTGCCACTTCCAAAGGGACGTGGCTGCACTTGCCTGCCTTAAGTGGCTTTGACTTTCCTCTAGCTCCTTCCCAAATCCCCCCCAAAGCCGTGAAAGCACAGAGGGGCCTTGTCAGGAGTCTGGTAGGGACATCAGGAGTGACGTGACCCAACATCTCACGCCCTGGAGAAGACTCCTGGGAGGTCTGTGAGGATGTGAGGCCCTGCTCAGAGCTGGGTGCTGTGTGTGAGGGAGGCGATTGCCCTCATCGATAGCGTACATATCAAAGCACCCAGGGCAAGAATAAACAAACATCTTTGGCACTGTGCTCGTCTTCCATGAGCCAAAAGGCAGGTGTGTGTGTGTGTGTATGTGTGTGTGTGTGTGTGTGTGTGTGTGTGGATAGCAAGTTTTCCAGCCATTTCCCTGAACTCAGCCCTGATGTTGCAAGAACTGTCTAGCTGTGAAAACACGGCCTCGCCTTGATTTATGCCGTTTGTGGGTAAGATGACTAAGAAGAAGGGGGGGAAAAAAAAGAGAACAGGAACAGAAATCCCAGTGGGAGCATGATGAGGGTGTGTATGGCGGATTTGATGGGACAGTCAGGTTGGGGAAACTGCAGCCAAAGCTTCAGGCAGTAGGAAGAGGAGACCACAAAACCACATGATGTGTGTCATGATGTTCCACCTAAGATACAAAAGCATGCCACAAGTTTTCTGAAGGCAACTCTTTGGTAACAGTAAAGAAATTATTTCTTTTGTGAAATTGTAACTTTTTTTTTTCTCCAGATGAGTTCCATATGTCCTCATGATTTTTTACTTTTAAACACAGCAGTTTAGAACAAATCTTAAGTAACATTTAGCCTGCGTCTAAAGTAAATATTTACAAAAACATTAAATAATGGTGCTGATCTTTGGAAAATGTGTATTGCTCCCTACCTGCTACTGTTTTGTGCCTATCTGGAGTAATAGAGAAGCTTTCTAATAAAGCCCAAGGCTGTAAAAGCAGTATAACAGTGTGATTAGAAGTGATCAGATAGAAAATACTGACTATTAAAAACTGTGAAGAGAAAAGAGAGCTAAGATGCAAATGCAAGGTTACGTTGGTTTGGTTCAACAAATTTTAAGAAAATTAATGGGGGAACTGGCTTTTAATCTTACAAAAGCTGTATTATTTTTGTGGAAGCATAATAAATAGTTTTAGCCGTTATTTATGTCATGTATAATTTTCAAAGAACCTTACCAAATAAATATTAATCATTTCACCAACTGCTTAAATGCAACCACTTTAGGGGTGCGGTGAGGCAACAACTTACCAAGTGAGTTGTGCTAAAACAGGAAGTGAAGACAGACAGATTCAGTAAGGACTCCATGTGAGTATAAAAAATATTTGTGGAGGCTTTAACAATATATTTAATGAGGCAAAACCAAACCCCATGGAATAGAGGGTAGATTTCTTTGTTAATAAGAAGCTTACAGTGGAACTTGTAATTACGGTAAGTTTCCAACAGGTAAAGAAGATTATTAGATCTGAGAGAAAACAGCTTGTGAGGGATCAGTATTTACATACAGGGCAGTGTAAATTTTTTTTTTCAAGAATGTGCTCCTCTCTGCTCACCTTCCTCACAGGAAAAACACCATATTGTTGGCCTGTGATATATCAGTATTTCCTTGTCTCCACCATGGTGTACTTCCATTTGAAGGCCCCCGGTGGATTTCAGTCCTTGCATTTCTTAAAACCTTCCTGCAGTAAGGAACTCTGCTGGCCAGTGACTCTCCCCAAACCTGTTCTGTGTTGAAACAGGAGGAGTAAGAACCCAGCTTTTCCTTTTTCCATGAATGAAGCTGAAGGTGTCTTATGCTCCTGCCAGAGATGGCAGATGAGATTCAGCCTTCTTGTATGCTACAGATCACAGAACATTTTAGGTTGGAAGGAACTTCCTGAGGTCTCTGGTCCAACCACTCTGAGCAGGGTTCATTTCAATGTTAACATCATGCTGCTGAAGTCCAATTAAAGATGCTAATTAGATTTCTTTATTCTTATACACAGACAACATTATCTGTAGCTGTCCTGGACTCAAAAAAGTATTAAGCCTAAAGCAGTTGTACCGCTAGCTGTCATGCCATGACTTGTTACTTGCTGTGACACCTGTGCTGTGATGTGTCTGGCAAATAGATTTTCCTGCAGAAGATTGATTTTGATGTTGCAGTCACATAAAACATCATTGCTCAGTCGTGCAATTCATGACTTGAAACATGCAGTTGTCAGAGGAACAAACCTCCACTACTTAAGGCTGTCGCGCTGACACTGCTGAATTATCACAACTGTTTCAATGTTTCACATCTCTTTTTTTTTCACCTGTGTTGCAAGCAATACAATGTAGTCACTGCAGGCAGTCTTACATTTCCTTGCCTATTTGTTCTCCCGTGTCCAATTCAGTGTCTTTTGCCTCCGTGTAGCAAAAACAACCAATGTAGTTCTTGAAGAAAATCCCTCTCAATCCTGACATCCTCCCTCCTAAGAAAGAGGTATGAATTTTGCAGACCAACCAGCATTAATAGCTTGTATTACATTTTGCAAAGTCTCACCTTGTGCTGTGGCCTCTGCAATGACAGACCACATCCTGCCTGAGACTAGGCGTGTAAATAGCTGAAGAAAACCTTTCCCAGTGTCAGACTCTGGAATGCATTCTCCTTCTGCATAAAGTTTAGTCTGCGCTTGTGTGTGTCTATAATATTACCTATGTACACCTCTGAGAAGGTGTATGTAGCTATTTGTGTGTGTGTTTATGTATCTTAGTGTGTTCATATATACATATATATATATCTATATATATATATGCATATACAGATACAAGATGATGGGATAGGTGAGTGTTATTAATGCTCCCTTATAGACTTTTTCAGTCCTTTTCTGCATCCTCTCAAAAATATTCTGAATTTTAGCCCATGGAGGCAGAAGCCTGTCTTTCTCTGATGTCCTACCACAAGTATGGGGGATCTTGTCTTTTCAAGATCTTCTGTCTGCACCTTAAGCAGAACATTACTGTTCCATTCCTAAAGCATTTTAAATCAGAGAGATTGTGAAAAAGAGATCTGAAAGCAGCTCATCCACCTGAACAGAAGTAATCTCCCTGCTGCATAGGAAAGGCTGTAGCTGTTTCCATAGCACAATAGATTATCTCCTTGAGGCCTAATAAGCAAAGAGATTTCTTCCTGTTCAGCATAGTTCAGTGTGCAGTTCCAGAAGCTCTACTTAATTTTATAAACAGTTGAAGCCTCTTTCATGTTTGGAGAATGATTGGGAGTTCAGCTGCTCAAGGGTCCTCTAAATGCTCCACTCTTTATTGTCATTCACTCTTATTTTCTTTTCCTGGTTTCTAGATTGCCACTGATTTATACAACCTGGGTATCATATTATGTTCATTGGTGTTTATTAATGAGAAGCCTCAGAGGGTTTTTTAAGTGGGATGAGTCTTTGTTAAAAGGCAGCTAAACTTGCCCTCCAAGACAGCACTTCTGAAAGAGGAGTCTCTGTGTCTTTTGCCTAACCTGGAGCAGAATATTCCAAGCAAATGCAATAATGTTGTGTGTGTGTCTGATGTAGCTCATTTGCCAACAACATTCCTATTCTGGTGGCTTGGAACACATAATAGACATGCAAAACGTGCCAATATTTTGGTAATTTGGTGTAAAAACTGCTGCTTTTTTTTCTTTTGGGGCTGGTAGATTATGGCTCACATTTGTTGTGTGTGTGTGGGCCTGCTCCTTATTAAACTCGTGGTCCTTTTTTCCAGTAACCACTTCAGTGCTGTGAATCAACATAACCAGTTCAGAAAAACACCATCTGTCGATTGGATAAACAAAAGTCTAGTTAGCTGGAAGTTTAATAGATCACAAAGTCTTACCAAGTCCATTTTTATGTTAATAAATTCCACCATGGAATATTTTCTGATGGTAAAAGTGCCCCAAATAAACAGCAGCTGAAGCATTTTCCATTATTTATCACAGTGTTTTGTAAGCTTAACAATAGAAATTGTCCAGGACCTAAATTTCCCTAATCTCAAAATGCCATATGAGTGTGTATATTGGATTTCATGAATCTTAGACAAGTAGGTTTAGAAAGGATCTCATCTAGGCTGACCAGAGCTGGGTCAGATGTTCATCTCAGGAGTGGAAGCTGGGAGTAGTACTCTCTAATAGCTACTGATCTCATTTCATCCATCCTGTGCCATCTACTCTTTTGGTTCAGGTCACCTGCATTATTACTTTTTAATAGTTGTCCAGCACAAAGCTATTGCTCCTCCAGACCTACATGCAAGTACTTAGTGAGACCTTCCAAGTCATCCTGAATCTCTTAAAAAGGGTGAATAACAGATTTGCTTAAAAAGTTATAAAATTACTTCTAAGTAAGACTAAGGAGGAGGACTCTGCCCTAGTGTTAGTGGTGCTGAGAGACCCCGAAGCTCAAAGTTCATGCCAGCACTGCAGCAATGCTTTTGCAGGGTCATCATGGGGATGTTCTTCCTTCTGGATTTCAACACAGCCTGTGACAGAGTTTCCTGATAAATGTGCTGCTGGGGATGCTGCAGCCAGTATGTGCTACCCTCACATAGCCTTCTAGGGCACCTGCTGCAGGAGAAATCTGGCTGCCTCCTTTTATGAGGAATCTGGTTGTGGTTATTAGAAGGGAATCCTAACCATCTCTGTACTGTATCCCTTGTCCTCTCCCCTAGGAAGAAAATGACAGGGAACTTTTTCAATACCTGTAATTTTCTTGCAACACTGCCAGTTGTCTGCCCAAATCATGATTTTGGCCTGTTTTTAGGAAGTCTCAGGTGAGGAGCAGTGCATATGCATATTCTACAGCCACATACCTAGTGTAGAGTCCTACTTGTTTCTTTCTGTTGCCTGGAAACAACTTCTGCTGCTTTGAGCAGAGCATGTAAATGCACTTAATCATGTGGAAGAAGCTTTGACATTTCAGATCATAGTAATCTTCCCCTTTCCTTCCTCATGTGCAACTCAGAGTGGCTTATACTTTTGTGATCCAGCTGTGCATGCTTGGATCTGTGATACCTAGCCTGTACTTTGAAGCTACTCTTGCCTTGAAATCACACTGTGTGTATCCATTACAAGCTGTAGGGCAGAATTAATCGAATAAAACCTGATGCTCTGCTGTGGTAAAGCACATCACAACTTACCTATCTCTTCTTACATATCTTCTGATTATTGCAGAACTGTAAAGCTCTTCTATTGTTTCTTTGAAACAAATTTAAAATAGTCTGAGTAATCCTTTTGGATTTGAGAAAAAATAAACATTTCACACTAAGGCATGTCCCTGAAATGCCTACAAGGGCTCCTCTGCTGAGCTGTCCTAGAGATATCAAATTTGCTGTGAACGGGAAGGCTATGACCAGGTCATCTTTTATTTATGTGGTAAGATCCCATTATCAGTTTATCACAGAAGTTACTGTTTTCAGGGCTTTATTCAGTGCACTGTTTTCCAAACATTTTTAGCAGACAAAGAGAAAAAACTCTGTTTTGGAAGTGTGTCTATAGTGCACAATGGTCAGTCCCAGTTTGTGTCTAATTACTTTTAGTCTGCCTGCATGAGGAGTTAAAACTAGTCTCTCCTCTTGTTAGCACTGGTCATGTGGAAAGCACCAACAAAGCGGGGAAAAAAGCAGCAAATAAGAGAAGTGTCATAATTTGGCAAGAATGAGCTCTCCCCTCTTGTTAGCTTTGTTTTCATGTGGAAGTAGATCTTGCAGGCACTGTGCTTTCTGAGCACATCTTCTTGTTGCATCTCTCTCTATACATGCCTAGCCCTGTGATGATAACTGGTCTCTGAACATGAAACAAAAGGATGAATTATGTCTGTATTTCTGTCAAGAGCAGAGAAATATAGCCACAATAAACTTAGAAGTTTGTAGGGTGAAGTAAAAAGAGAGACTTTTTTCTTCAGAAGCAAAAAGTTATGATTATTTAAATCTCATTGGGATGATGTTCATTGGGATCATCAGTCACACTTTTTGTTGTTGTTGCTAACTTACACATCCACATAGAAACTGCCTTTCATGGGTGAAAAATGTGTTGCTTATTCATAAGCCCTGTAGAAATAAACATCATTTTATATATATCTGTACTGCTGGCAGCGAGGATTTTATTTGTCATGCCATGTGCCAAGCTTTCATTAGTCAAAGTGTGAAAAATCCCATTTGCTGTGTTTTGGAGAGTTCCCGTTGGAAGCATTTAGAGAGCAATTCACTGATCTTTCAATCCCTGGAAAGGAGAAGGGATCCCCCTGGGCACTGGCCAACAACATGAGACTCAGAGGTTCTGCTTTAATCTTCAACTTTGTAACCCATCCCCTTTTTGACTCTGAGCAAATTGCTTCATCTGTCCACATCTTGAATCCCCAGTGACAAGGATCAGGCTTTCAAGTCATAAATTTGTTCAGTAGCATAAACTTAATATCTCAGATACTAATATGGTGGTAACCACATGGTCAGACTCCTCGAGCCAAGTTTGATAAATGGAGGCAAGTCTGGGTCTGAACGTAAGTTTTGGAGAAGCTCCAGAGCGCAAACAGCGCGACTCTTTGATTTCACTCTACACTGTCACAAAAAACCAAGCACACTTTTCTGCACACTTGGATCTCTGCTGCTGCTGAAGTCCAGCTCCTTCTCCCTGAATCCCAAGACTATCTCATTTGGGGGCTGATACAGGGAGGTAAGATCCCTGCGGTGTCCTCCCTGAATAAGGTCACTGTGAAGATAGCAAAGAATCATGGAATAAGTAGAGCTGCGAAGGAAATGGCTTTAGCTTGATGGATTTAACTTTGTGAAGCTGTGTGTATACCCACGAATCTGTAAACTGAAGAGTTTGAAGTCCTGCTTCTACCTGTGCTAGTGAACTGTCTCTACTGCCCCTATTCCTCTGTGTGAAATAGGAAGAGCCTAAAAGCCAACATGAGTAAGATCAAACTCTGCTTATTCAGATGGAAAGTATTGCTCTAGTCCCATGGGAGTTTGCTTTCTTTTTTTTAGGAATAGTGTTGCCAAGTTCTGGACAGAATTTACGGAACAGATCTCTTGGCATTGTAATTCATTGCAAAGGAGACCTAAGTTTATCAACTGAATTATAGTTGATGGAGCCTTATATCAATTCTTTAAGAGTCCTTTTGGCTTCTTTTTATGTTCCTTCTCTGCCCTCATCAAGATGCTCAATGGAAGACTTAAATCTATTTTCACCTTCTTTAGAGGCACCGATGATAAAGCAAATGAAATATTATTCTTTCTGAGTAGTAAATTTATATCAGGCAATAACAAATCCATGAGAATTTATATGGCCTTTTGCCAAAGAAACCAAGGATTTGAATCCATATACTGAAAAATATATGCATATCTATTCTGGTGTTTAAAGAGCTGTGAGAAATCCTTTTCTTAAACGAAATGAGAGAAAAGTCTCCCAAATCACCTATGACCCTCCTTTTGAAGCCTGAGTGTTGTCAGAAGTTTAAAACTTTATCAAGACTTTCTCATGCTTTTAGCTCCCTGACAAATCTTAAGAGGATGCAGGTATGAGAAGAGTGAAGGCACTGTAGCATCAAGCAGCCAAGCTTCCATTATCCATGCAGGGGACAGTGTGAATCAAGGCTCAGTGTCCATGTCTGCCCATGGAGATACAAGCCTGACCAGACCTTCCCCTGAAGGAGCCATGGAAGATGGCAAGATACTCCCTTGGGACTGGAACAACACCAGTGTTCCTAAAACCGAACTGCCCCTGGTCTGCTGCAGCCTCTGTTCATTATCTGTTGGTAGCAGCCAGCTTGCTGCTGTTCTCTCAGCCAGTTCCCCACAAAAGGCACTGTGCTCTTCTCCCAGGAGGCCCTGTGTTCACTGGCAAATCACTCTGTTGGAGTTCTTCTGCTCTTTCCATTCTTCTCTATTGCTTCTCTTGTGATTTGGTCATGTTGGTGGATAAATGAGGTATCAGTATCAAACCAGCCTGGACCCCACTGAGGTTTCTCCCTCTAGTCTGGGATTTGAACTCTGTCTTCTGAGCAGCCTCTCAAGAATGACTGACCATCACAGTGTTTTGTTTGTTTGGACAGCTCAGGTCTTTGTGGCTCAGTGGTTAAGGGAATCCACTGCATCTCTGGATGGACATTTCCCAGGCTGCCTGCTAGGCACAGTTTGGGATCACGTGCCTGCAGAGCTTGCTGTAATATTGCTGGCAAATCCCACCATGTCCTCACCAGTCCTCGTTTGACTACGCATGTGGAAGTCTTCAGACATGTCTGCAGTCAGATGCTTGTCGTGTTTTCAATCAACACAATTCAGTTTTAAATTATAGCTCTAAGAGCTTTTCAGGCTGTGCCGACAAGCCTGGTCCTTAAAAAAAAAAAACAAACAACAAACAACCAAGCTCCAAACTAGTGTGCTTTGAGGAGAAGAACGGAGGGAAAGTGACATCCATTCTGGGAAGGAAGGAGCAAGAATAACAAAATCTGGCATCCTGGTCTGTGTTTGCTCTAATGATGCATCTCCATGTGCTTCATGTCCTTTGGTAACACTGCCCTTTCCGTGCCACGTCGTGGATCGTCAGATGAGGAAGCTTGGCCCAAAATAAACGCCAGGCTGCTTTTCATCTCGGGGATTTGTTTGTGCCAAGCGAACAAAGTAACTTCTTTGTGGCTGTTTGCATTTGTCGTTCCAAGATGTCTGAGCACTGGGTTATAAATACACACCACCGATTGATAGCCTCAATATGTCCAGTCGGACGAGCTTTGCATGCTGGCAAGGAAAGGATCTGGCTTGCCTTAATTATTTTTGTTGTAATACTTTTTTAAAATGTTTGATATAAATCAAAGATACTGTAAATATAACACAGGAGGAGAGGGTTCTTTCCTGACCCGTATTTTAGACTGGGTTTCTGTCCAATGATTTTAGGTAAATTTTGTTTATATATGTATTCTTTACAGTCATGTATGTAAAGGGGTGATGTCAAGCTACAAGTGTAATTTAATGTTATTGATATTTTTGATGCAGAAGTAAAATGAAGTCAGAATTTTATCAATTTACCTCCTCTTAGAGGAGATGCGAGGTATGAGAGGAACGTGAAAGGCTGAGTTGTTCTGAGCTCTGCCTTAGGAGTGCTCATGGTAAACCAAGACCTGCTGTCCTGGGCCTGTGACAGCAAGGCCCGTTAATCACCGGTGACTCTGAGCAGCCTGAGCTAAACCCTGAGTCTGGGGGACTCTCAGCCAAATCCTGACTCCTTCATCAAGGAATGTTCAGCCTTCTAGACTTGCTTTATTTCTGCGCCCACCCCCAGCCCCTACCACTGAAAAACAATGCTGGTGAAAAATGCCTCTTTGGGAATTTAATTTGTATGGAAAACATTTTATTTTTGTATCCAAATCTTCCAGTCTGTGTAGGGTTTTCCATTTGCTTTCAGCAAAGACACTTTTCCCCTGTTTTTCTCATCCAAATTTCTTATTAAGAAACTGAATACTTTTACCAAAAATGGGCATCTTTTCCTTCTCCTTTACCCCCTTCTTCATACACTACATCCCCAGATCCCTGAAAACAAGCTAATTTAAAGAAAGCACATTTCTCTTTAAAAAATTCCCATGGAATTGATTTTGTTGTGGTTAATGTCTGCTTTGTCTGTCTTCTGTCTGGAAGAAAATTCCTTGAAACATTATCAGACAGTGCATCTCTGCAGCCCAAATGAGGTTCTAAACATCTCATTTATTCATTTATATGATAATCCAGTAACCATAATTGCGGTCACTGGCTTATTTGCAATTGGTATATTGAAACAGTTGTGCACAGTCGTTTGAAAACTGGATCTCTTTCCAAAGGTCTCAGCCTCAGACACATTTCAGGAAGAATGTGCCTACTGGATGCAGTGAGATGCCGTGTGTTGTTACGTATAAATGCGTATGTATTTTTTTTATTAATGTATACATATATATTTATAAAATATGTGCATATGGTTGGAAGTGAAAAATCACAATATCTTGGGCCTGGTTTTAGTTTTGTTTTAAACCAAATTTTTCCAGGGTGACCTGGAAACAATGTCCAAGTAGAGCAAGAGGCAAATGGACTCAAGGCAATTTTACACGGTGATGACTCAGTTTCACTTTCAGGTTGTGGTGCAAAAGGAGAATCTGGGGCCATGTCCATGCATGGCAGCTTGGAAGGTACGTGCTGGATCTGTGTGGACTGAACTGGCCAGCATCAGTCTGTTGCAGACAGTCTGATAGTGAACGAGCCTTCACAGAGTCTGATTCACACTGAAAACGCATGAAAGAAAATAGACCTGTGGGTCTGTGTCCCTTCATAAATCCAGTTTGCAGAAGTGGGCTTCTTACTTGCACTTACTCCTGTGTGTGTAAGTTAAGGGGTGAGTAATATAAATTGAAGCCTAATTTTTTCTTTGAAGCCATTAACACCCACCCACAAGCAACAGGAAACAGACTTCAACTTTAATTAGTACCAACACATTCAAAATTCACCCTATATTTGCCTTCAAGTGCAGCAAAGCAGCTTCAAAGCGAAAAGCTTCTTCACTTTCTAAGTAATAATGAGGTATTAATGAGGCAATTAGGGGCTTGTAAACATGGTGCCAAAGAGATATGAACTAATCACCAGCAACAGGAAAAAGACAGATCCCTCTGACTTCAGTGCTCTGCGCTCTCCCTAGGCCCCTGAGGCATTCTGTGCTTGTAAACTAATCCACAAAAATGTTCTAGATTAATTCAAAACACTATCCTCTTTTTAATTCCCTGACTGTCTTCGGGCTTGTTTCTGAATAGATGCTCTGTGTGAAGGCTTTTAAATACGCACTTTTGTTATTGCAATAAAACCCAGATTGAAGTTCTCTTGCACTAAGCTGTCAATTTATATTTGGCTCTCTTCTTAGATACATATGAAATACTTCTAAATAATTTGTTAGAGTATCTCTTCCAGTTTATTTCCTTTTAGGCTATTTAATTAAAAAAATAAAGCATGTAATTTAATTAGAACTGACAAACACCACTCTTTTTTTGCCCATAGACTTTGAAATGTTTGCATTGAAAATGAAGGATTAAATACACCAGTTAAATCTTGGAGTGATGCAGAGAGGGCAGGGACAAACATTTCCCCTCACAAATTTGTTAGCTTGAATGTTGGACTGGGTTTAGTGCAATCTGATTTTATGAGAGTCGCTTTTTCGATTCTCATTTCCTTGTAGCAATAGAGTTCAGATCTCATCTAGCTAATGCTGAAATCAACCTGTCATGCTGCTTTCTGTTGCTGAAGGAAAACTCACAGCAGGTTCATCCACAGTAAGGTATCAAATGTTGTTCTGCTGTCATGATAGATTTTGAGGTTATGCCTATTAGAAAACCATGGAATCATAGAGTGATTTGCATTGGAAGGAACCTTAAAGATCATCTTGTTGCAGCCCCACTGCCATGGGCAGGGACACCTCGAACTAGACCAGGTTGCTCAAAGTCCCATCCAGCCTGGCCTTGAGCACTTCCAGGGATGGGGCATCCACAGCTTCTCTGGGCAACCTGTGTCAGTGTCTCACCACCCTCACAGGGAAGAATTTTTTCCTGATGTTTTGAAAGAATTTTGTATTTTTTAAGTGCAAGTAGAGAAAAAAAAAGAAAAACAAAAAACCCTTAAAATATAAAAATATCACAGACATTCCCAAGACAGTGAAGCTTTAGGAAAAGCATAGACTGAAGAATTTCATAAGCTGGGAGCCAACACATCCTCACAACGTCCCTGTTGTTATGTACCCTCCAAATCTTCACGTGGCAGTTGAAATTCTGACCTCTCTGATTCCTTCAAATTATCTCCACAGATGGTATTGCTCCACAACTGGAAGTACTAGTGATTTGAGAGAGGATTTTTGGATATGGCATGTTGTCTCCTGGAGATTAGTGTGAAACTCCATATCCTTTCTCTGTGTGATCTCATTACAGTCAGCTCTCTAGGGGTGAAAAGTGAGTTCACTAAACCAACTTATTGTGAAAAAATATTTTGAAACATAACACATTGTGGTTTGATCCTGCATTCTCACAGGTATATGTTGGAAATCACTTGGTTGAATTCAGTAACATGTGTGTTAAGCTCTCAAAAGTAAAAACAGAATGGAGGCTCTAATAGCTTTTCCTACATCAGGAATTTGATCTGATCCACAGGAAAATTGTACATGAGTTCAACAGTCCAGCACTTTGCCTAGTAGTGTGCAGCCGATTATAAGTCTGGAATTGTCCCTCAACAGACCAGTCAAAAATGGTCTCCAAACATTTCTGAGAATTCTTATAAAGATGATGGCAGTGAATCATGTCTGCAAATGTGAAAGCCAGTGCTGGCGTCTCCAGAAATTCAGTTTATTGTTTGAATTTTCAGCAACATTTTCTTCTGGACATTACTCACCTCTCATAGCAGCTGGTTATTGTTGCAGTAGAGATTCATGAGTGTTCAATGCTGTCACAATTGGCTCTTCTAAAGGTTAGCTTGCAGAACTTTATCAAATGTCTCCTTCACCTAAGCCCATCCAATTTATGGCTGGTTTAGAAAATTTCAGTATTTATTAAAACATTTGCACATTGAAGAATCAGCCTCCCCCTGTGGTCCTGTGCAGTCTAATAATGTCTTTCCCCTCAATATTGATTCTTGCACTTGGATACGACCAAATCTTTTTTCTGGATATGAGATTTTGTTACAGCATCCCTGGCCAAGCAAAGCAGCCCTCAGGTATCCCATTGTGTTTGTGGCAGGTTTTGGGGAAGACACCACACCTTCCATGCTGCATGTAAATTCCTAGACCACAAGCACACACACTCCTGGCTTTCACCCAGAGCTTTGTGCCTGGGAGCTCGTAGCCACGTGAAGATTTTGGTGTGTGGTTGTAGGGCCAGGGAGGCTGACACTTGGGTGAAGATTTCATCAGTTCTCATTAAGCAAACACACACCGGCCAGTGCCACAGCCTTTCTAGTCTTTCTTTCCTCAAGCACAAGAGCCATCAGTATCTGTGATGCTGTTAGGAAGAGAGCACAGCTACAGACATCAGCTGCAGACACATCTTGGGTGGTTCCTCCCAGGCAGATGAAGTGCCTGAAACCTCTGACTCCTGCGACCTGAAAGAAGTTTGGGACTGGTGACCCTAAATGCAGCTGGTCAGTAAATCACAGCTCTGGCCCAGAGTCCCAGAGAGGAGGGAATCCCCGGCATCCTGCCGTGAGTGCATGGAGCAGAGGCCAAGGTGTGGAGGGGGGTGCAGCCACAGCATCCCCATTTCAATGTGTGAGACAGCAGAGCTGCCTTGATAGCTCAGAGCTGTAGTGCTTGGGACATTACCTTTCCTTCACCTCTTTCCTTCCTCTCCTCCTGTGTTAATCCTACATAACTCTCTCTGCTCTTTCCATCTGGGCGGGGATCTTAAAAGACCCCTACAGTTCTGCAGGGCCTCTCCTGTTTGTGTGTAATAATACAGGATGGCTGGACCATTAACACCTTCTCTGAGCACAGCATGTTGGAGCTGCAACGTTTTCCAGCTTGGGCTTCTTTGCCAAAGGGTATTGTGTGTACATGTTCAACTTTTCTTTTAAAATCCCAAATAGGGTTTTCTTTTCTCTCTTCCTTCCAGGTTGTGTGTGTTTTTGCTATCGGTATCCATGGGACTTTTCCTCTTGTGTTGCCTTTAGAGGTAACAGTCTGAGGTCGGGTTTTTTTTGTTTCTTCTCCTCCCCACCAAACCACAGTTTCTGGGGGGGTGGTAACTGAGAAGGAGAGGCCAAATGAGTCTGTGGAGTCATAAGTGAACCCTTAAACAGAGCACTTTGCTTTGAGGTCATTAGTTCAAAGAGAGCTGAAGTGACATCTGCAGGGTTCTGTCATCTGAGAGCTGGCAGGTAGGTTTCCATCACAAAAACATGATGCAGGCAGGTTACTAGGGATTTATGACTGAGTTGGATTCCCTGGAATATAATAAAGAGAGTCACTACTGAAACCATTTTAAAACTTCAGACATTTCTAATAGCTCCATCACATACATAATTTTGAGGATCTAAGAAGGGCCAGCTCAAATACCAGCTGTGCCTCCTGGATTGGCAACTCAAAGGCAACTTTTGTAAAGAAGGTAAGGCAAGTAAAGAAAATGAGGTTTCACTCCAAGGACACAGCTTCCTGCATTGACACAAGGGCATTGTAACCATATGAACAAAGCTTTGTGTCCCAGAGATACATGGCAAAGAATGACTTGTAAGTGCAAGTTAAGTTGGTCTGAAATGCAGGCAAGGAGTGAGCAAAAAGCAATCTTAGGGGGAGGGATCTCTACAACAGCAGAGGTGTCTGCTCCCTCCCTTCATATGAAAACTCCTGCCAGCAAAACTGAGGGGAGGAAATTCAGGTGGACCAGGTCGTGGTGTCGTGGTTAGTGACAACCCAGCTTTGTTTCTAAGTGGATAAGCACATCTTTCTAAGAATTGAAATTTTACTGTCTGCGTGTAGCTTACTCCGTCAAAACTGAGGGTCATCCTCCTCAGCTGGGTGGATGCAGGAGTTCTGTCTTAAGTAAGGGAGATGATAGAAGTAACCAGAGTAGGCCAAAAGCATCTGTAATATAACACTAGTGAGAGAGAGCAGTTGCCACGAGTGATTTTGTCATCTGCACTGCAGAGCGCTGGAGATGATGTGACCAGAAATAAGTCAAGCCCGTGACCCTCTGCCTGAGCTTGGGCCTGCCTTAAATCTCACAAATTGCTGTGGGAGCTGTAAAGCTGGAGCACAGTTTGGCTGTGAGGTGAGCCGTGAGCTGAAGTGCAGAACACCAATGATTCTCTCGTGGGTGGAGAGTCCTCGAGGATCTCCTCGTGTCAGAATGGTCACCTGAGACACAGCAAAAAATGAATCGTGCCAGTTAAGGGCTTTGTTCTCTCTGTCCTGGGCTCTGCAGGGGCTGTTGCTGAACTGCTGGAGTTTTCCACGCTGCAGTTCTCTGGCATGGGAACGGGTTAACAGTCTGTTTAGCTGGTCTTTGTAGACTACAAGCTTTGTGTATGCATATGCTGTGAGAGATTTGTCAGAGCCTTTCCTGGAATGGGGTGCTGATTAGCCAGGGCCTCCTGAGAGCTCGTAATGGAAATCAATATAATGGTCATAATAACTAATGATAACAAAGTCAAGAATGGCAACAAAAAGCTTCAGAGCACAATGTCCTTTGATTTTAATGCTTTTGAAGGGGAGCAGAAAAGAATTATTTGAGGACATAATAAAGGAACCCCCTCCCTTTCATAGAACTCCTCCTGGGAAAAATATTTTATTGAGAGAGGGTATGTTAGCCAAAACAAGACATAAATATTTTACTTATTAGAGCACAGGCTGTTTCTCTTCTCGTTGGCTCCTTTGCCAAGGCTGGCCTCAGACAGAAATTTGCAGTGTCCATTTCTGTACTGTGTGAAGGGGGAACCAGGGGCATGGAGACCCAGGCCATGGACTGAAAGTCTGCCAAAAAAAAAGAAAAAAAAGCCCTTCTTAGAGAAATTGTTGTGCTCATAAAATGTGACATTTGCATGGCAGTTGCCAAGATTGTTTTGTCTTCATAAATAGGGCTTTACAGTAAAGATGTGGAAAGCCCACTGTGGATTGAATTGGGCAAAGGTATCAGATCTCAGCAGCCAACTTGACAACAAAACTAATTACCCTGTGAGGGCAGAACAGATACTGCCACCTTTCCAATACACACTGCCCTGTGTGAGTTCTCTGATGTCTAATAGGGCTTAGGCTGAGCAGGATTTCTCTCCCTGGGAGAGCTAATAAGATTTCATTACCTTCTACCTGACTTTCCACAAGATGTGGAGAAATGTGGCATCACTGAGCTCTCCATCATCATTGCACTTCATTGTGTCAGGTAATCTTCAGAAAGGAGAGAGACAGGAAGGCAGAAATGCTCAGGCAGAGGAACTCACATAATGAGTGAAATTATAGGTGCATTTCCTTCCCATTAGAGCTGTTCAATCACTTTTAAAATCTGTCAAGGAAAAGAGCTGTAAGTCTCCATCTCAGTGTCCTTACACTGGAGGTTGTGAGAACCTGAGTGTAGGGGCAGTTGCCCAGAGAAGTGGGGCTGTATTTCTTTTGTATGCTCCCTCCTGTAGCATAAGTGTCTGGTTCTGAGCACAGATGGATCCAGGGTGACAGTTTTTATCTTCTTACACCCAGCTTTTTAAGGGTGCTGTCTGCACCGGTAGTTTATGGCAGATATCCTGGGAAAAGTATACAGACAAGACAGATGATATCCATAGCTCCCCAAGGTGTTTTCTCTCAGCCTCTGGAAAATTGTCATTCTGAGACATTGAGCCAGAAGTGGTATCTGTTGTGTTTTGGTATCTCTGTGATTGATTTTTCTTCTATTCTTCTGTCTAACTAACTTTTGAGCCTATGTAAAGGGCTGACACATGGCAGAGAGCTCCAGAGTTTAACAACCTCTGTGAGGGTGTAAAAACTTCTCTCCTTTCCTCTGCTCTGTACATACCTCCAGCCTATTCTGGCTGGCATCAAACACCTCTTGGAATCTGCAAGGTGCTGTCCATCCCTCACTGCTCCCTCAAGTTTTATAGGGCTTGAGCATATCTGTTTTCTTTTCTACCCTCAAGCATCTTAGTGCATTCTCACACAAAAGTTCTCCAGCTATTTTCTCCCATATCTCCTGTTCCAGTTTTACTATATCCTTGGCTGTTCAGTGAAAAAAACTGGATGAAAACTGCCAGTTTCCCAGGGCCAAGCCAAGTGGTGTTTGGCTTGTAGCATCACTTAGAGAAGTTTAGCGTTTGTTCCATGCTTGAATTCTTACTGGTGAGCTGAAAGAGGGCAAGAAAAGGTGATCCAGAACCTGATATGGTTGGTTTCTGCTCTATCATGTTAACTCTCCAGCTGCACTGTCTGGAATGAAAGCAGGTTCAATTGAATTAGAAGTGGAGAAAGTTTGTCAGTGAGTTGGCAGATAAATTTTGCTTTACACCATGGAAACAGATATGGTAGTAGAAATTCTTGCTAGTCAGTGTGCTTTCTCTCCAGCTCTCTGCCAATGAGAAGGTACAGCAAAAGCCAACTTTTGGCTTGCCTGGTATCGCATTGTGAGTCACGTATTCATCCCCTGGTGAAAATAGTTTAGAGCTGGCTGGTTTCTTTTTAACCCCTGGAAACTGCTTTCAAAAAGCTTTTCTTGCAAATGCTGCATTTTGTAGCCCCCTTTTTCCCACCCAAGGAATTCAGTCTGGGTACAGGGTATCTGCAAGGGGCTTGCAAAAGGTTATGCTCCAAACCTGAGCATGTGTTTTTATGAAATGTATGAACAGCTTTGACCACACTGAGGGAAAATACAACCTGTAAGACTTCAGCCATTGCAAGGCAAGCTGTGAAACTGGAAATGTGGTGCTGTCAAGAAAAAAAAAATTCCTACAGTCTTCCAAGGCTAGGTGAAATCCTAGCCTTCATCTAACTATACAAAGCTGGTGGCAGATTTCCCAGATTTGAACAGGTCATGATTTCACCTACAGTTGTCATGGACTGCAGGGGCTGAATTGGACTGGACAGAGTTAACTCTGATGTCATCCAGGCAGTGGGATTTTTCCCAGTGTTTTCCACATGTGGGTCTAGGAACTTGGTATTGAATTAGAATCTGTCTAGGAGTGCTAGTAATTGCAGAAACAAATCCCAGGGGTTGCCATTCAATCTACAAGCTCAGTTTTGTTTCAATTAGCTGTAAAGTTGGCAATGAGCACAAATGGGTAACCATTAAATGAAAGCTCCTCCAGTGAACACTGTGTCCACAAACTCTCCAAATTGCTGACTCTCATTAGAAAGCAAAGGGAGGGGAGAAAATAAAACCACAAACAGTGAGATCCAATTATGGTCTTTCTTCTTTGTTCTTCCACCATCTGGAAATGGCTGGTTTATGTTCTAGAAAAGGAGCATGTTCTAGACCTGTGTGTGCAGTCCCTCTGCAGCAATGTTCTCTGTCTGTACTGGGAGGGAGTGCTAAGATTTCACTTACACGGGGCAGAGGAGCTCTCCCATTTCTTTGCTCAGGATTTCTGTGCCCACTCAGACCTAACAACAGATCATGCTTCTTGCATGTGTTGAATCAGCTTCAAAACAGAACAGAAGCCAGTTAATATTGTGTTCATCCTCCTTCAAAGAGGAGAGCCTACCTTCAAGTACCTACCATCAAGTAGAATTCAGGTAAAAAACCTCCTAAAACCTAAAAATGATGCTTCTCTGGCAGCTTTCATCAGACTTTGTTGGAAGAAAATGTTATGTTTTCCTGACTTTTTAAATCAAGCATTCAGTCATTCAAGTGGGACTAAATATACCCTCAATTATTGTAGTAACTTTTATTTTCAGAGTTCACTCATGGAGATCTTCATCAGAGCATTTCAAAGGAAATCCTGCAGATGAGAGGAAAAGGAGGGCACAGAAGTAAATTGTCTGAGGTGACAGAGCAAGCCAGGATCAGAGCTGGAATCAGGATTCCTGACTCCTGGAAAGTTTCTTATCCAGTGAACACAGATCTCTGTTAACTGCTGTTGAAGAGGATGATAGCATTTTCATTAGGCAATTCAAAAGGAACAATTGTTCTATTCAGCGCTATATGGCAAAAGAATATATATTCAAAACAGAGCCAAGACTGTTAATACCTTGGTTCCAACCCACTGGATGCTTCCTTATGAAGACACCCTTAGTAGTTTCCCTAACAGGAAAAGCAATAAAACCATCCTAATCATCAAAGATGTTGCTATTTACAGTTTCCAGAGCTATCTCCATCACATTATCTTTCTTCTTCCTCCAGACAGGTCCTGGTGGAACCCATCAAAGCCTTGTGGTGTGAATTGAACCAGAAACCACCAAAGGTGCTGTCCGGTCTAAATTATTCTCTGATTTTACAGGGTAAGAGTCATCTAATCAGCCTCTGGGAGAAATTTCCTGGGCCACAAAATACTTTTTTCAGAATACTGAAGTCTGCACGGGCAAGGTTTCTCTTCAAATAGTGCAACAGCCAAAAACTTGGCTAGAAACAGTTCACCACTGTAGCTTTTTTAAAGCTTTTCCCAAAATCCTTTGTAACCATAAGTACCTTTTTTTTTTTTTTTTTTTCTTTTAAATTCCATTTGCAGGATATTTACTCAGTGAAAAAGTGGTGGGTGAGCTCATGTCATTCCCATACCAAGTTTTCAGAATGAGAAAGCTCTGTGTTACCTCATGGTCCTGTGGCTTTGACCAAAGCAGCAGTCCCTGACAGATGTTAGTTCAGAGATCACAGGGTACAGAGTGACTGAAAAAATGTGGTTCAGGGTAGATTTACCATGTAGTATTTCAGATGTAGCAGTTAGACTTCGGGGCCAAAGAACAAGTGGCAAGAGTTGAGAGACTGTTCATTTGCCTTCACCTATTAATGCAGATAATGCTCAGAGGGAAGTAAAGAAACACAGAGAATTCCCAGAGCTTTGTTCCAATTGATTATAAGCTCTTCTGGCTCCCATGGTATCTTATCTTTACCAGGACAGTAGAGACAACCTAGTGTCTAACACTTTCTCCTTGCTGCATTCCTGAGGAGGAACTCTGTGATACCCTGCCCATTTTACAAATGAAACACCACGGGGTTGAGGGACAGCCTCAGGGTCATACAGGGAACCAGTCTCAGAGCAGAGAATTAAACAAAGCCCTCCCAAATCCTCATGAGTGCCTTAACCACCTTTGCCTCCCTATCTAGTATGTTTTAGCACAGAGCAAATTTTAATTTGATGCTGAGATAGGCAAATGCACCTCAGGCACTGTATGAAATGGAGCATGGGAGTCCTTTCAGAAAAGTCTTTCTCTGGTGATAGTTACTTTTTCAATCCTGTTGACTTCCAAAAGTCCCTGGTGTAAAGGGTGGTTCAGCACTGGCCCTTCTCCATAAGCAGTCTCACCAGTCAAGAGGACTGTTGAAGTCAAAATGCTCTGGAGAGTAATTTGTGGGACCAGAATCTGGCCCAAGAAAAGAGGAAAAGAGTGTCAGTGCTTGTCAGGGAAACTCATCTGAACACCTCTAGCAATTTAAGGGAAGTCCTACAGACACGCCAGCAAAGCATTTTGCTGGTTTCCATTAAATAGTTATCACAGATCCTGCTTGCAAGCAGATCCATTTCTTAATATATAAAGCAGTTTAGTCCCAACCATTATATATTAAAAAAACCAAACTGTGATTCCAGGAGCACTTGAACAAAGCAATAAATTCTCCTTTGAACTATTAAAATTTTTGTTAGGTAACGTCATAGCAAGAACATCACCTTGTCTTCTGACAGTGGGTTAGTCCCACAAGCCCTCCTATGCTCTTCAGGTCACTAATGAGCTATTCAGCCCTCACTAAATAAACTCTGTGGCAGTCCTCACCCAGGAACTTCCACACCCCTTTCATAAATACATTTATTCCCATGTTATAAGCGTGATAACACAGGTCAAGCTGTAAATGGGATTCTTGTTTCATTAATCTAATTGGACAGCAAGGTGGATTAAAGGATTAAACTAATAAATGGAGATAACAGACTTTTCAGCTGTTTTGGACTGGCAGAGCAAGTTCATTTTAACATGGCTTAACCCTGTAAGCCACATTTTTACCACCTTGCAGCCCTCTGAGATGATGGTTCTCTGACATCCTGCAATGCACTGCTAATTCCCATGCCAAAATATTAGCAGCCATGCTTTACCCTCTGTGAGTTACTGGGTCTGAGCCAAGAATCCATCAGCATAAGAGAAGCAAAATCAGATGGTGCAAGCCTGATTACAGTCCATTGCTGTCTCACCCAGGCCTCCCACTGGTCGTTTCTCAGCAGACTCACTTCTCCACCAGATTGTTCTCCTGCCAGTTCATCAGTCGACAACATTAATAAATGGTTATACAGATAAGTTCTATCTTATCCTGAAGGCCTGCAGGTGATAGAAGAGATCCCAGAAAAGAGAAAGGGATGCAAGAGTAGTCTTGGCCTCGGACTTTTTTGCTAGAGCAGGGGTAGGCAAGATCTCCCTGGGAAGCAGTATTACTCCACAGTCAGTGAGTCTGTGATGTGTGAGCTCAGTAAAACCCTTCTGACTATGATTTTTCTCTAATTCTGGTACCTGCATCCAGTAAATGAAGACTCTCACACACTGTACTCTCACTCCTGAGATCATTGCTACAGCACAAAAGGAAGTCTGAAGAAGACCCAAGAACTTTTTTACTTTACCACATCCAATCCAAGTTATTTACATATTATGACATTTAAACAGAATTTGAAAGTCTTCATCCTTTGAGTGGGGTCCTGGTAGGTTAAAGTTTCTGAGATGCTCACAGGTTAAAGATAGTGGGGTTCTTGTATTACACCAGCATTATCACACAGTCCCCTCTAAAACAGGACTATGCTTATCTTTACTGGTGACTGTGGTAGAAGAGTAAATTATGTTGCTGACAACCTGGCTTTTCATCACAAGCTTTTTGGAGTATGGATGATCTCTTTATAGGACACAAATTTCAGTGAGTTAACCTCATAATTCTCATAGACCCTCTTTTCATCCTACCCCCTTCAATTTGTTCTGGATAGAATTAATCACATCTTCCACAGTGGCCTTTCTTTTGTGTTTCGAGGAGGATCTCTAGGCTCACACTCCCTTTCCTGTCTGAATGTTGTGCAGAAGAGTCAATATTTTGGCCCATGGACCAATTCCATCTGACCTCCTGGAGCAAAACATGTGCCTTGTAGCATTTTCCCTTTCTGCACAGCCAGTCACCAAGGTTGGCAATGTGAGAGGAAAGCTGGTGTTCCTGCATCACATGATACACAGCTCCACATTCACTCTGCTCTTAGCTTGGGCCAGTGGCCAATCCTCCTCCCTGTAAGCCAAAGAGTCTTGGATCTGTCTCATTTCTGGGTGGGACCAGATAATGAAGATACCATCCAAGGTGTCATATCCTAATGCCAGACCACAGGCATAGAGTAAGTCTTAATTTAGTCCGATTGTCATCACAGAGCTGTCAGACTAGGAATAGCTCTGCTTGCAGACAACACATGGGAAGCTTCCTGTGAATCCATACAGGAAATATTTTCCCAGGCAGGACCCATTTCAGCCAAGCCATTTCTAAATGAGTGCCTCAGGAAAAGGCTGTGGTCAAAGGCAGAACCTCCCCTTGCTCACCATAAGACTGGGGAGGTCTGAGCAGCAACAGCAGACTTTTCCTCCCAGCTGGCAGAGACACCACCACAAATTTCTGTCCAGCTCCTGGAGTAGAAACTGAGAACAAGAGCCAGAATATGGTGAATGTGAACTCTTTCTGGGACCTTGGCAGAGAAGACAAACTCCTTTGTCAACTTATCACAACTTGTGGTGGAAATGACCTATTAAACCTCTTTGCTCTCCCTACCATCCTCACCCTGGGTTCTTCCTTTCATAGGTCTGTTAATGCTTTGTCAAAAGGCAGAAACACAGCTTTGACATAAAAAGCTGCTGTTTACAGTTGACGGAAAGCTTACATTAGACTGGGCCACCTGAACCCCCTCACCCAACATAAACAGAATCTATCAACACTGCTTAAGCCATTAACCCTGACAACTGAGGTTTTCCAGGGAAAGCCCTTATCAAAAGGGGGCTGCAAATGAAACCCAATGAGAAAAATCTTCATAGCCCCAAATGAACTCAAATAGCTTCCATGAGAAGATGTGGATGAGCCTTGTTAGGCTCACCCTAATCCCTTTGACAAGCCAGGGATTCCTTCAGGTTGGAACACAAATCCTCCTGGAATCTGCGTCTTCATCTTCCCCTGCTCTCCATTTGTATGGCAGCTACAATTTTTTAAAGATCATTATCTGATCAACATGGGATAGGAATGTTTGGAGTTGAGCATCTGAGTCATTAGTGGAGAGGCCCTTCCATATCCGGTGAATTCTGTTCAGAGAAAGCTCCCCCTGTGTGCTCCCCACAAGGTTTTTGATGCCTCTCTTGCATGTGCCCAAACACCAACAATGTCCTGGTGAAGCCCTGAGAAAAGGCTGTCTGAGAGAACCCACATGGAAAATGTCTCCCGAAGCTCTTCCTTCTCATCAGTGTTTAGAGCAAAGGGTGAGGCCAAGGGAAGAACCCTGTAAAGAAAGCTTCACACGGGCTTTCCAGATGTAATCAGGCTCTTACCTCAAATATTTGGCCCTTGTTTGTAAGGATTCTGGAAAAAGGCATTTTCCAGCACAGTGCTGACTTTCCATCTCCAAATTGAAACTCTGGAAAAAAACTGGGAGTTAGAGACAACAAATAAAGACTAATAGGAACTCTTTCAACTTTGTGATAAGTTTTTCATTTTATCCAGGATTTTTAAAGTTTCAAGGGAGACAAGGTATTTTCACATTCAAAATGCAGAAATATTTTTCCTTTTCATTCTCTCAACTTCTCCTTCTTTTGTGAAGAAAAAAACAGGGAGTCATAGAAAAAGGGATGATATAGGAGATATTGCAAACGGTTGTTTAGATGCACATAAAATTGCTTTCTGAGCTATAGATCTCACTTGTTTTCCCAAAGGAAAATCTAACACACATCTACCTCCACCTGCTGGAAGAAGATTAAAAATGTTAGCAATTTTAATTTTCAGCTTATGGACCAAAGATCTTCTGCATACTGTGTGAGGCTTGAATGGAAAAAAGATTACAGTGATCCCTCCTAGTGAGGGAAAAAGTACCAAAACCACAGTTTCTGGATTTAGCAAGCCTTCAGTACATAGTATTGGTGAATGTTTAGCACTGTAGGGCAGGGGGAGACTTGTTTTTGTACTGAGTAAATTTTTGACTGACTTTTTTCCATGTTGGATAGATACTTAGAGAACGGTATTGGCCTCACTGGACAGTGGTGGAAATCCAATGGAATTTAGTTCGATGCAAAAGCAGGCCATTGGTATGTGAACTGTGAAGGCAACTGAGCCTTTTCCTCTCTGCAGATGGCAAATTCACACTCATTCAGGACAGAAATATTCTCATTTTAATGCTTTCACTGCTGGCTGCGGAAAATGCAATATGTTTAAATCACAGAGTAATCTTTTTGATCTAGGCTCGAAAACAAAAAAAAAAACTTTTAGTAGTTTTAAAGAAGGTTGAAATTTTCCTACTTTTTTTTTAAACTTTTATGGCAGTTGTTGAGAATATCAGACTGATCCTGAGGAAAGGATTCTTCATGACAGTATGCTAGCCTGGACTTTGGAAGGTTCAGTTTTGGGTCCGTATTTCTTCACTGATTTCCCTTGTGGTGGCAGTGGTGGCTGTAAAGCATTTTGTGAGATCAGTGACACTTCTAGCAGAAATACCATTTTCTCCCAAGTTTTCCACAGGCATTTAAACTAAAGATGCAGAATATAAAAAAAAAACATTATCCAGATGATTAAGAAAATAGCCTAAAAAGAGATTTGCTAGCACTGTGCCTAAAAGTAGGATTTTGCAACTCTGAGAACATGTTTTCAGCCTTTTGGATTCAAACATGGCCAGAAAGGCAGGCCAACTGTGTGGGGATATCACTGGATTCTTTGAGGTTTTGCCTTGTACCTTGACAGTAACCCCAGCAGCACGAAAATCCAGACTCAAGGGAGAAGGGGAAGGGGCTGGTGGGATAACAGACCTGCCAAATATCATTTCCAAATCTCTTCTCTGCTCTCCGTGGATGGACTTCACCATGAGCGTTACCAGTGAAACGCTACATTTTTGCACAAAGCATCCATGGGTTGTCAACATCTTCTTTCCTGATCCCAGGAGGAGCATGGAGAAACCAATAATCTGAAAGATCCTCCTAAATCCAAGGACTCTCCCACCAGATGGCTGGTCCACAAAGTGCATCATCCAACCACAGCCGCTGAGCAATCGCGAAGGCCTGACAAGGGAATGCCGGTATTTTATTGCCTGCCACATCCCGCCCTGGTGTTTTCTTTCCAATCAGTTAAACATCGCATCTGTCAAAGCTCAGCTTAGGTGACCTTGAGTATCTGTTTGAAACTGAGGTTTAAAAATAGTAGACAGAAAGTGTGCATACTGTTTTTTTTTCTTGCAAGTCTCCAGAGAATCTTCCACAAACCAGAGCGTGTTTTTTATTATGGTTTACATCAACAGGCTGATCTTGGGGACTTCTGTCTGTGTGTATTTCTGTTACTGATTTTTTTGGAAGGGGTGTGTGTGTGTGTGTGTGTTTGTGTTTGTGTGTCTATCGTGGCCCTTGTTTCCTCTAGAGAAAGGAGACAGTAAAACCCACTTGAAAATTTATACACACAATGTCAGGAGCCCAGTTCATTCATCTGAAGACGCTCCTGCTGTGTTGGGTAAAATGCCCAGAAATATTCAGGGCTGTGTTAACCACAATTCTCTGCTTCCACGTTGCGCCTCCTGCCATATTTGGAAGCTGTGATTCCTTTACTCCATGTGGCTGCCTCAGAATTTGCATTTGCTTGATACCAGCATTGATTTCCTGTCCCTTTGGGTAGCTGTAATGGATGGAGTGGCCACGAAAAGTTCAGCAGGACAAGTAGTGAGAGTTAGTAAGCTCAGTGGAGCAGTATCAAATGTCAGCCAGTGGCTGCTCAGATGTCAGGGATGCAGATTCAGATGCTGGAGTCTGGCAGACACATGACCCATGGGTTGCAATGCGTTGTTAAAGAAATGAAACCTACCCAAGTTATTCGTACGAACTCTGACATATTGCAATTGGCAGCCTCATGCTGGGTCTGCCCTAATCACTTGCCAGCATAAGTTAAGAATGGGATTTTACATCTAATGATATTTCTAGACTAGTAAAAGACTTCTTTGAGGGAGTGGCCTACTTTTCCAGCCCTCTCTGCCTCACAGCAAAATTTTCATGTAGCCAAGAGCCACAAGACTCAAAGTAGACCTCTCAGGAAACAGGATTGCTTCTCAGCAAGAGACAGTGGCTCCCTTCAGAGTCCCACTGGGAAGTGTCTTGAAGTAACCCATCTTTTTCAGACTCAGCTATCCCTGCTGGCTCATTTCCTGCCACAGCTAGGAATTTGGATTACCCAGCAGCTCTCATATGGAAAACCACACTTGGACCACTTACAGCCTACAAGGATATTGAGTCATAGGATGCCATCCTTGTTCTGGGATGGGACTACTGGAAAACTTTCACCAGTTTTGGGTGGGGCATATTTCATTAAGGGTAGAAGGTACAGGACATTCTGATGCTGAAGGGAGTTTGCCATCATGGTGATACCTGTAACAACATCAGAAACACTTTCCAGGGTAGACTATGAGCATAACAGAAATGAACACTGTGACTTTGGCTGCCTTTGAAGCGCTTGTGCTTGCTGGCAGCTACCACATAGCTCATACAATTTTGTCTGCTTTCAGTACTTCTGAGGGCTTGTGTGCACTGGTGGGTGCAGGATGCAATGCAGAAAGCCAGAGGTGCTGGGAGAGAGAGGTCACATGTAATTTTTGTTTGCCTTGCTGGGACTCTCAGAAGCCTTTGTCCTGAAGAAAAGCTAACTGCTGCTGTGATGTGATAGAGGCAGTGTGCATAAAGGCAGTTCCTGCTCAAGAGTGAGATGAGAGACAACAGCAGATACAGCTGATTAAATAAACTTTCTTTGTTGCCTCATAATAAGCGGCACCAGCCTCAGTCTGTCAGTCTGTTATCAAAGCTTTTTCATGCATTGCAGTTTTGCAGGAAAGCAACAAGTTGCCTCTATGGCTTCTTGGGAATGCCCTTCCTAGCATGGTGGCTACACACTGAAAACCTGTGCCAATGAAAATGATGAAGGCTGCAGATGAGATGTTAAAAATCAGAAAACTCTTTAAAGTAACACAACAAAGGAGGGCACTAAGTGAAAATAAAGAGGAGGGCTACATTTAAAAAGTATATGCTAAGAGAACAGTTGTGTCTGTCAGATTGCTGCCCACAGGGCTCATAGTTCTCTTTCATTCTAGGACAAGTTTGAAGGTTTAGTTTCAAGCCATGTTTTTCCTGTACCTTTTAATACTACAAAACTATGCACACATTGCACTCTTCACCCAAATGTCTTCCCCACAACATCCATTCCATTTAGTAAAATTGTATACAGGTTGCCATGGTAATCGGTCTCCAGATCCCATGCTGGGTCTCAAAATAAATGGGAAAAACTATGGACATGTCATAACATTTTCAGGCTCACCCAAGAGTAGAAAGAACCTCTGGGAAAGAAATCCTGAAACAAAGGGAAAAGCAACATTATATCATCCTTGGCAGAGAGAGTTCCAGTTGTACAAATGCCTTTATCCCAGTGTGATAAAGAAGAGAACAAGAGACAAGGAAAATGGCTGGTGTGTCACAAACATATCTGCTGGAAATGCTGAAAACCTTCTGGAGCAGATGGTCTTGAAAGCTTCTCACTGCATTTTGCACAAGTCTCAAAACTCTCAGCTGCTCTGCTGCATTCACATCATCTATAGGAAGTAGAAAATATAAAACATTTAACATATTTGTTTTAACTAATAAATATATTTTTTTCATCCCACGCTTAAATAAGCTTAACCAGCCATCCTGTAGTGTGTGATAAAATTCAGGCTCTGCTGTGCTATGCAGATGCAAATGTTTGCAGCCATGTTGATGGATGTCTCTCCAGATAGCTTTCAAGAGCAGTGTCTAGACTTGAAGAGTGAGCACAGTGCACTTCTGACTCTGAGAAATCGCAGCATTTCATGGAGACTCTCTTGTCTCTTCAAGGGGATAGCAGGACAGTCAGCAAATATCCTTTCTTCTTCTGTAACTCTGTACAGGACTTTAGATCAAAGGTTGTACAGGGGAAAAAAGGTTGTATAGGAAAAAGGAGGAAAGTGTCTGAAAGCTGTTGGGAGCTGTCTTTTCCATTCAGTTGTCAAATTTCCAGCTCTTTGTCACATTTTGTCTTTGCACTTATATCTGTTCAATGAATTCTTTTTCTTTTTGCTATTTCTGTGCTACTTCAGATGATGAGGACAAAGCTAAGCTGAGTCATTGACAGCTAACAGAAGAAATTATATTTCCATCAATATCTGTAGAGTCCATAAAGCATAAAAATTCAATGTTTTTTGAGAAGAGTCAGGAGTTCCAAGGAATCTGCGCTACAGATCCTTCCAAACCTGAGCATATGGATCTGTATCATTTATTAGAAAAGCTTTGAAATACCATAAAGAAATAGCTCTTCCCTCAGAGGAAAACTTTGTCCTCCTGCAAAGAGCAAAGATAAAGCATACAGCATTGGCAGTCCTCTAATGGTTTAAGAATTCAACTTCAATAGCAGATAAATGTCTCAGTTCTTCTGAAAAACATCACTGAACTCAGAAAGAAACAGGCCTTTCCAGAGTGCAGTTTATCCTACCCAAAATAGCTCAGGGAGTCACTGCTATGAGTGCTCATTTCACCTTGTGGAAAACACAAAATTAAATATCTTCCATTTTTGGTGTTTTACTCTGCAGCTGATTTTCAGTGTTTGTCAACCGTAAGTATTTAAATACAATACAAGTCTGAGTCAGCTTTTCAGATGAAGAGAGCAAAAGGGATGTTTTGACAACCTGACTGCTGAGCAATTACAATCTTTGTTTCAATCCTTAAAAAAAAAAAAAATTGTGACATTCATCAAATGCCATTCATCACAAAGGAACGAATGTTATATGTGAAGATTTGCACACCCTAATCTCAGCCAGCCACATCCCGATTCTGCAGTAGATGTAGCTTCCTAGCCTTGAAATCAAAGAGTTTGTCCACTCTAATTAGGGGCAACTGGGAAGAGTGATTGTCCTTGATGGTTTATGCAGCAGTCTTGAGTCCTTGTCTTTCTGTTCCCTGTGGAAATCTGGACGGTCATCAACAGGACAGAGGTGTCTGAATGTCACCTGAGCTTTCTCACTTGTAGGAGTCTTTAGAAATCAATATATCTGTGCCATTTAAACCAGTCAGCATTCTGGCCCCAAAGGTTGATGAGCAAAATACTCTCACAGTTTCTCTCATTGTAATATATTTTCTAATGTATTCTCCATGGGTGATTTGCTGTCATGAATAAAGTGCACAGGGAAGAGCTATGGACAAAAGACCTGCTTTTTAAAGTCATTCCCCATAAGGGGAAGCCTGGTGATCCTTTCCAAACAGGAGCTGGGAAAGCAGGGCCAGAAAATGGCTGTCACGTTCCTGCTAGCTGAGAGCAGGGCTTGTCCTCTCTGACTCCTTAATTCCAGTCTGCCAGAGTAATACTACAGAGAAATGTCTTATTCCAGAAGCTGTTCGTGCATTTAATGAGAAGCAACCACAGTCCCAGTAGCCAGCACTGCCTTCCTTAAGGTGATACCCTGGCAGGTTTCCCACGGTAGTTCAGTAGCTTGGCAATTTCTTTTCTAAATTTACAAGCAATCTCCTGTTACATAGTGGGGCCAGCTTCTGGGATATCAAGTGGTTTTTCAGGTGTTGTATTACAGGGGGCTGGAAGCTTTTATTCACCAGGCAATGTACATAACCAGTGTGTGTTCGAGTGACTGTGTCTCCAGTGTTTCTGCTCTAATTAGTTGCTCAGCTTTGCATCTTCCCTTGTCCCTGTCTCTACTTCTGATTCCCACCTATTAAAAAATTAAAACTGTATAGGGAACAATAAGGCTTAGCTCAAAGAATTGATGTCTCACTTAATCACAAGTCCCATGAGCACCTCAAAGGGACAGTGTTGCAGAAGGTTTTAAAACTGGTGGCACATCCAACCTCCAATTTATGACAAGGAGACTCAAAGTGTAAATGTAGTTCACAGGACTGCAGATCAGTGACTGGTCCAGGGTGATGAAGAGATTCTGGCTCTAAAATGTTTAGGATTGTTCTTGTGTTGTTAGTGTCTGTCTAACTGCTTAGTTGAATTAAACAAAACATCTGAAAATGATCAGTCCCACCCCCAAAAAAGTCACGGTTTCATAAAAGAAGACTCTGACTTACCAAAGATTATAATATATACACATGTGTTTTATCTCTGCAAGATGTTTTCAAGAGGTTGAATAAGCCAGTCTATGTGCTGACATGAACTGTAAGCAGACGATCAGCTTGAAATATTAGGCCAATAATATGGATAATATACATCCAGTTGCACTGCAATCCATCTCACTGGGTTACTCGGGTCGTGGTTTTGCCAACTGAAGTTAAAGTGCAACATCTGGGATAATCCCACATTTCACATGTTCTTGCTTTGTTTTCTCAGTGTTTTGGAGTTATTTGTAACCCCAAGCACTGACAAAGCTCCACCACGAATGTCTTTGAGAGGAAGACATTAATTGGGCTTTTTCCCAACTTGGTCATTCCTGTGCTATCTGAGGGTCAAGAACAGCTGCAGAAAGAAAGCTCTCCCTCAAGCTCTGTCTCTACCCGGGTGGCAGATTCCTCTGTGAGGGTCAGTGGCTATCTCAGCCTGTGCTTTGTATTTACCAACACATTGTTTAGAAGAGGACAATTTCTTTCAAAGGCCAGATCATTTTAAGACCTGTCAGAGTTCCACTCCCCAGGTGCTGCTCACCATTCCTATTGTCCTGCGTTTGTTCTGTGTTTGTCTGTGCCCCCACACTGTCCTCATTCCAGTTTACAGGAAAGATCAGATAAATCAGTATAGACTGGACTTCATTCTTGGGAACTCTTGAAGATAAGCCTAATTGTACACTATGTTTTTTTTCACATGAGTTCATGATAGCAGGCCTGTGAAATAGTTCATGACCTGGCATCCACATTCAGTATATCTAGGGTACTGAGAAAAATGAAGTGTTATACCCATGACCTCTAACATGGTAGATAATTCAGATAAAACTTGTAGTGAGCAGAAAAATCTCATTTGTCATAATTCTGGCACAGACTCCATAGCAGCAGAGAGGCTGATGGGTACAACATGAGCACATTTAAAATCTAATAAATCCTGGCAAGGAAATAGTTGAGTCATGTGTAATTTCCCCCCCACTTTACTGTCGGGAACAGTCTTTATTTCTTAAGCATATCTCGTTAATATGATGTTCAGCAATCAGTTGCAGAAGGGATTTTTAGTTTGACTGGAAAAGCAGGGAGCATGGTAGCATCATTCCTTGAGTTTCCAGTTACTCTTGTTTTCTAGCAAAGCTCCCTACAGAACTGGACAAGGTATTTTTGACAGAACTATAGGCTATTTGCAGCCACTTAATGGTTGTTGGTTTGCAATCAACACCAAGATGATTGAATTAAATGCATGATTATTCCCCTAATGGATTTAATGTAAAGCTTGTGTGGTCAGGTTTACATAAATAAATCTCTGGTAATGCCCATCTTAAGTGGTTAGGAAAAGGTTTCAGATCAACAAAACTAATTTTTAATTTAACCAAGTACTCACTATAGATGATTTTCTGCTCATTTAAAAAGTCATCTTAAGAACTTGAATGAAGCTTAATGGGTTCCTGTGTGGACAGGTTTCATTCAAGGCAGGGAGGAAGCATTAACTGCTGAATAATCCACAAAACCATTTGCATCTGACGTCACCACAAGGCAGAGATTTGGAACAACCAAGACGCTTTCTACCATCATCAGTGTGAAATATTAATCCCACTTAAATCCACTGATCCTTCTGTTAAGATTTCTGCCCTGAATGTTTTGGGACACATGCAAACAGAGCAGTTCCTGGGAAAGTCACTCTACAATAACTCAACAAGCTTCCCCAGCTTCTCAGTCAGGGCTTTTGCTGGATTGTTTGACCATAGAAAGGTCAAACTGAGAGGAGGTGTCTCCTCAGTTTGGACTATATCAGCTGTTCTTAGTGAGCCTTCTTAGATCCTTCCCTTGCTGAGACAGTTGTATTTCAATATTTTACATTAACAGACTGGCAAGCAAAACAATCCTCACGCCTTCCTTGGTGCTGCTGGCAAATCCATCTGGAACTTCACAAAAAGATATTGTACTTGAAGGAGTTTCCTAGGTCACTTTTAGAAATTCAGGTGAAGCTACAGATTGAATCTTACCAGGTTCATAACTCAGTGAAGTGAACCACCGATGTAAAGTGTTTACTGCAGGAGCAGAAGGACTTGTCCTGCATTGAGTCTTTATTGTGTGATGCCTCATGTACCACAACTGACCCCAGACCCTGAGCAGCCACTGTTTGTCAGGCATATGGGTAATGTGGGACATGTCTGGGTCAGCCCAAACATGGGAAGAGAACAGATCTGTCCAAAGCCACAAACAAGGGCAGCTACAGAAGAAAGGTTTGAACTGTAACTCACTAAATTCCCACCTCAGTAGAACAGTCCCTTGGTTTCATGCTGTCATTCCCAAGCATCATTAAACAGCATGGACCATTTGTGACCTGTCACAGGCAGACAGGGATAAGGAATAAACACACCAAGAACTCCTCAGTTGTAAAACTGACCTAAGATAAAAATATGTTAAAAGGCTGTGTGCTGTTGGTGTTGGTGTGTCTCAGCACTTGTGTCATCCATGGATTGGTTGACAGGAGGAACCATTTTTTTCCTCTGGACAGAGTAATATTTGGGAGCCCTGTATGGGCATGAAGAAGTCATCAGTGTTATTGATGAAAGTAGAAGACCATAATAGGCATTACTTGTGTGGGTACAAGAAGTATGTATCAGTTGCTAATGAAACCCCATCTCCAATGACAGTGGTGGATCAGGAAGAGCCCTAAGCCTGTCCATCTCTCTATCACTCAGAATTAGTGAAAGTGCAGACAGCATGGGCTGGCAATTTCTTCCCCTCAGCCCCTTGCAGCAGAGGTCACTTGTTGGTTAATACTGTAGATGGATTTCTCTTCCCTGAATTTGTCCAGTCCCTTTTTGTACCTGTCTTTATGTCAGACTACTCCTGCTCCAGTCTGGGCTTCTCTCCTGTCCCCTGATGGTGAATTTTCTGGTGCTGCATCACCCTCCTCTTCTGCAGGAACACAAAGTTTCATTTCCCTGAGCTGCCGCAATGGCATCAGCCTTGAAGGAAAAAACCCACGATTTTTAAAAAGGGAAGAGGAAGAATGGGAAACTTGGAGATGCAATGATATGATTTAACAACCAGCAGCTTTTCCCTATTTGGTGTCCCAAAATTTTGGGAGTAGATGAAAACCACAGCATGCAGGTGATCAAACGGAGTACTTTGCCTCCTAAATCAATGCAGGGAAGAAGGACTAGCTGGCATTTGTCACGCCCGCCAATTTGGTTGAAGTGGAATTTGAACCACGCTGCTGGAGATATTGGACAATTTTCTTTCATCTGGTTGTGGGTCGTGTCACATGGCCACCATATGTGTTGTTCCCCAGCATGCACACACACACCTCTCCCTCTGCACAGCTGTCAAAACAAACATCAGCTGCCTTTTTTCAATCCAGGAGAGTTTCAGCTTTGGAAGCAGTGGAAACCCCTTTTCTAACAGGATTTCACATTGCAGATTATCTTTAATCCAATTCATCTCTGACTGATACACTTTTTGGAAGCCTGTGACCCATCTGCAGAGTTTGCTAGATGGAAACTTCTGTCAGCTGTGCTGAAACCGCTTTCTCTGCTGGGCTGTAATAACAAGGAAAATCCTGTAATGATCTTCCCCAACCATTGAAGGGCTTTGTTGTGGTCATGAACAAATCTGAATTTACGGCAGGAGCATTAGGTTGTATACAAGGAATAGATTTTACTGGACCTATTGAAGTCATGCATATTAAATAGGGCTCTTCTCAGTTCTCCTAGAAATGAATGCCAGAAAAATACTTTTTTGTTGTTGCTGTTTTTAAAGTAGTGCTTAGCCTCAGGATTGCACCAAAGACCCAGAAAGCCCAAGGCAAAATGTTCTGTCACAATGCAAAGAAATGGAGATCTTTCCAATCCCTCTGAAAGCGGAGCCAGTCACAAACTGCTGTCTTGTCCTAGTATCTCTAGGAAAGGGATCAGTGCCACAGTACAGCACTGAGAGAAGGGCTGGAATGTTGGACAATGCTGTTCTGATTCAGGCTACTATGGGATGTAAAATACAACAAATGTTTTGGCATTTTTTCTTCCTTCTTTTTTTTTGGTGGGTTTTTTTTGGGTTTTTTTGTTGTTTTTTGTTTTTTTGTTTTTGTTTTGTTTTGTTTTTGTTTTTTTTGAGGGTACAGCCAGCTACCCCAAAAAGAAACTTGACGCAAAAAGTGAAAAATACTGTGGCTGGAAGTTTCCAGTCATGTTGCAGTCAAAGCCTGGGCTGATGGATGAGGTAAGATGCTGTTGGGCAGGAACAGAAGTGATCTGTGCTGTTGTGCAGTGGCCACAGTAACTCTGCTTATAGCCACTATATAGAGGGGCATGGTTTCTTTGCTTCATTCCTCACTGGTGTTTCCAGGCTGGGTACGGGATTCCTCCTACCTTCAGTGGGCCTGTGAGTAAAACCACAGCAGCTGTGGGAGTGCTGGGGAAGGAAGCAGTGCCAGTAAATGACACATTTCCCTCTGCCTGATACCCCACCTCCTGTTTTTCAGCAGGGTACTCAAGTAGGAGGCAGGGAAGGCAGCAGCATTTGTCCTGAGATGCCACAGTCCCTTTCAAATCTTCCAAAGGCCAAAATTTTCTTTATGTTTTGTATCCCTGTTGCCACTTAACACTGAATGTTCCTTTTTTAGCCACATTAACCATGCAAACACCCTTGCTTCCAAATGCTTGCTTTATAGCTATGTTTTTATGCCACCCTTATGACCACAGAATTTTAGACTTGTGGTAGTAGAGATGACTTGTGTCTCTGACACTGCTCATTCTTTTCATCTTCTTACGGAGCTGAATTATCTCAGAGCCGTGGACTCCTTGTTTTGGTTGGTTTTATTAAAATGATGTATGGGGTTTGTGTGTGCAGGAGGGTGTATACATAGGTGCTGATTTATGTTTGCTTTAGAAGAGGCCCCCCAGCTCAAAACCACCCAAAACTGCTGACTTCCAAAAAACCAGCGTGTAATCGATGGATTTCCTCAGGGTTTGGAAGGGATGAGGAGTGGGGGTCCTTGGCAACAGGGCTGAACTCATGCTGCTGGATTTTGTATTACTACTTCTGTTTGTCTAAAAGGGAAGCCCACAAACCTCAGACAAGCTCTAGCACTGAGCAAGCTGCTGTACAAACCCATCCCAAGCAGAGATAACTGTGCCCAGATGAGCTGGAAACACGATGGTGACACCTACCTTTTCACTAGTTCATTGTGTCTTGACTTCAGAGATTTTCTTGCAAGCCACAATCCTATTTCTACTTAAATTTTTGTTTTCATTAGAATGAAATAAGATAGCAATGAGTAAAAACAGTGAACATTTTAAAGTGAAAATATGTTTTGAAAAAAAGAAAAGGTTCTTCCATAGAAAACAAATAGTGGAAAATATAAACAGTAACAGAAAGAGAAAAATGGCGTAAGGGAATTCAGCAGTTTATTGCAGAACTGTGTTAACAGCCCAAAAAATTCAGTTTTTAACAACCACAACATTTAGACTTCAAGAGACACTCTTGGTGTGATTATTTATCCTGCCTCTTCCAATCTCAGGGACTATGGGAGTCTTCCAGAGGGTAAAAGTTTCCCTTATGGAGTAAATCACAGGCAATTCCATTTATACAGGAGGAGCAGAAGCTCAGAGACATTAAAGGTGAGATATCTGAAAGTGCTCAAACAGTGCCCCCTTTGAAATATTCTTTGACACCATCAGGGTTAGGACAAGTAACATACTCTTTGAAGATACCACTTGAAAAGCTTTCCAAAATCAGCCAGTAATTTGAACCTCTGTCCCTATCTCAGAGTACAGAATTCATCCCTTTCCTCTCTGGCAGCATCAGCAAGGCAGGATCTACTTTCTCTGTCCCATTCCCAAGGCCATGGCCCACAGCACTATACTCTGTGTGCAGCTATTGCCCTGTAAAAAGCCCAGTAAGGCTTTTTTCAGAGCAAGCTTTAGACTCCTCAGGCCAGCAGATGTGTTATCCCTTTTGCAACATCAGGCAGCAGGAAACTCCAGGGTGGTGGCTGGAGGATGGTGGGGCTGGGCCTTGCTGACACACAGGCCTCCAGCTGGCAGCAGTTTAGAACCAACATATTTGGCTTTTGTGTAATTACCCCTTTGTTCCGGGGGTATCTCAAAGCTGGAATGGCATGGGAAGCCTTCTTCCCCTGGCTGCCTCCCTCCCCCAGCCCATCTGAGGAGGACTTCACATTCTTTGGTTGCTAAAGTGCTGTGTGGATGTGTGTGTGCAGATATTCCTGTGCTAACAGATATGTCGGGAAAGGAACCTCCTGTTAGGTTAAAATGCAACTGGGAGAGGCTTCCCTGCAAGATCACCTATGTTTTCCTTAAGATAAGGCTTTAGAGGGATAATATCATTCCCCACAAAAAGATTTTTTAGCTCCCATGACACCTGAAGCAAACAAACATCATGTGGCCCAGCATTGATAGATGCAAAATTAAAAGCAATTTGATATCCTCTGTATGGCTAAAAGGAAAGAGCCTTCTCACATGCTGTACTCAGGGACTCATGATGAAGGATTTTCTACTTCCAGCCCTGGGATTCATTCTGCTGTCTTCCATTAAAGTAAGTTTGCTGATGTGGAGGGAGTTGCACCACTGAGAACATGAAGAGAATGAAGCTTTCTGTTGTGACAAGGCCTGGAGGAATAGGAGATGAAAAACGTTCCCTGAAAGAATTGAAAATTTCCTTCAGACTCAGAGAAATCCCTTCCATGTGAGCCTTCTGCTCCTTTTCCCTCATTGAATGTTAGTAGTTCCCCACATCCGTTTATCTCCTGTCTTCATCTTACCCTTTCAGCCACTCCATGCTCCCAGGCTTGACTTGCTGCTCCTTTGTGGGAAGAGAGCCTCAGACACAGATTCTTCTCCATCCTCATATCACTACTGGATTTGTAGATGTGGTCTCATGCCAATTCATCTGTTCCTATGGATATATGAAGTGTCTGCAAACGGCCTCCAACTCCTAAAGCTTTGCTTGTGTACTCTGCTCCCTAGACTGCTCTTGTTCCTGTCACTCCGAAGAACTTCTGTTCTGGTTCCCTGAGCTTTCCAGTCCCTGGAAGTCACTGTGACCCTTTATTCTTGGTTATCCAGACTCAAAGGATCACTGAGCATGATCAATCCTCTCAGACAACCCCCACAACCCTTCCTGCATTGCAGGATCTGGCCAAAGCACCATTTCAGGGTGAAGGAGCACCTCTGTTTAATTAAATAGTTGATTAAATAATGGGACTCCTTGCCATGTGATCCCATAGAAGTGAAAGGTTTGTATAAGGGCAAAAAAATTGCTCAAAATCCATGGAAGAAAAATTCACCAAGTCATTTTAAATCCAAAGACATTACCACTGGCTCCAGAGTCACCTGGACTTATGATTTCTGATTTTTGGAGTAGTGTTTTAGAAAATCAGGACTGTCTTTGTTTTGTTCCATGACTACCTGGTATCTCTCTGTACATGGGTGCCCTGGGTGAAAGCACGTATTTGTAGATTGGCATCAGGCCTGAGCAGCTCCAGGTGTGACATCCACTTGCAGTTCCTTTTGCAATAACCCTGCCCAAATCCTAATCCTGCTCTCTTTACACCACTGACTTTGTCTTGTCTCTCAGGGTGTCGCAAGGATCTTCTTTCCCTACAGCCTCCCTCCAGCTTTCTACTTCTGCTTTTCTTCTTCCCTTCCCACTCAATCTCTCCCTCACATCGTGCTTAATAGCTAGGGGAGAAAACAGTTCCTTATCATGTAAATCGGCAAAACCTCTTAGGGTTCAAGACAATTTACATCACAGGGACCGTGCACCTTAAAGCAATCCCAGCCCCTCCGGGGGGAGCTCACGGAGGAAGTTACTCATTTTGTGGTTCAGTCAGTTTGCCCAATGATTTCACATTTCAATCCACAGTTTGCTAACCTCTCCTTTGGAAACGCTGATGAAAATCTTGTGGAGTTCAGTTTGGGGTTTCTGGATTGTAGTCCCTGCAGGTGACTTTTACTTTTCGGGCTCTTTGGCAACTCCTTTTCCCCGGGGGCTGTATTCCTGCCTCCCCAGCAGCCAGTTGTGCAACACCGGGCGCAGAGATTTACAGTCTGCCTTTGCACTGACTCACTCAGGGCTGGATTCAGGGCCGAGGTGCAGGACACTCCTCGTTGTTTGCCAGGGAAGCCAATCCTTTCCTGCAGTTGCAATGCCGCCGAGGGAGGGCTGATAAAAATCACTGCATTGTTCTTCCCTGGGATCTCTAAGGACAATGTGTTGGGGAGGAGCTCCTGAAGGTATCTTTTACTAATGAGCAAAGCAACTAAAATAAAAGAGCCAAGGAAGCCTCTGCCTAAAGTTCAAATTGAACTTGCTTCCATCCTGCTTTATTTTGGAGGCAATTAGATGTTTGCTTTTGATTTCTTGCTGTTCACGATACTGGGGGATGAGGAGAGAGTCAGTCAGTTAAATGTACACTTGAGCCCTCTTTATTCCCTTTTAGTTTCTTCTTACAAACAGGTAATTTTCCTTCAGATGATTAAAAAAATAATACTAATATGGACATCAGTAATTACATGTAGGTCAACTTTCACCTGAAATATCTAATATCCAGAGTTCAGGATACAGGTCCTGTATCCTACTAATAGTGTGCACATTAGATTTATTAGAGAGTCTACCAGAAATTCAGCTACTAAACATTTGAGAAGTGTAATATGGCATTAGGTGACCTTTTCAAGAATAGCCAGTTCACAGGAAGGGTCTGGAACACTTTGCTGGGGGAAGCTGTGCTTGCTAAAAACCTCCAAGGGTTCAAAGGATGACTGCACAATTTCATGGGAAAAATAGTCTAACCAGAGCTATTAAATACAGAGCAACCAAGCCTGGGTCAGGGAACCCTTGCAGGCTGAGGGCTTCAGAATTGTTTCTGTTTATGTTCTCTGTTCCTATTCTTTTCCTCAAGATGTCTGTTCCCACTCAGAAGTGTAACCAGCCCATTCGTACAAAATCTAAGAGCAATACCTTACAAAGAAAGTTTAAAGAAGAAGAAACTGAGGAGAAATCAAACTATTACAGAGATAATAAGCTAAAGAATGGGGCAAAATATTATTTTTTTTTAAAACCTAAGAACAGGAATGTAGAGAGGGACACTGAAAGTGACAATTTTCATGCAGCACCATCCACTCCTTGTCATTGTTCAAGGAGCTACAGCAGCAACTTAAGACGGGAGACGGGTGGGACTTGGTAGAAAACACTGGTCTGACAAGGGCACTCTTCTGTGCCCATCCTGCTGAGCTCACTCTCACGAATATTTAATGAGATTCCAGACTTCAAACCCCTTTAACTGGAGGGGAAATGTGGCTGTGGGACATTGTGATCGAATAACCTATTTCAACCTCATGACTCACAGACTGGTTTTTGCCTTGTTTTTTTTTTTTTTTTTCCTTTTGCTTTTCCTAAAAGATGAACTTTTGTCTGATACCAGTTCAAAAGTGATTTAACTTTAGTTTAGTTAAGACTGACCTCATCCTATACTTGTCCAACACTGGTTGCTGATTTAAAGACCCTGTATTCTGAACACATTCATATGTGATATGCATTACAGACGTCTCTTAGCCTAGAGCAGGAACTTCATTATTGGCAGGAAAAGTCTATGAATTTTCAGGGAACCATTTTCAGAAGAAATGTTTGCCTAAAATTTATTATCTGCTTAGTGGCTTAATGTCTTTGTTGTCCATCAGCCTGTGTCCTGGGTTTGAAAATCCAGCCCTGAATGTCAGTCTTTCTGTGGCCCTTTTGAAGTGTGCTGCTGACCTGTGAGCCTCACCTCTTGCAATGAAGGGTCCCTGCACCTGCACTGTGGCAGACCTGTTCTGTAGGTGAGGGAAGGCAAAGGGAAGGCACCAGACCTCGCAAATGCAGCTGGTTTGTCCCAACACTGGTTCAGTGGGGCAGCTCTGCAGGCAGTGGGGACATGGCCCAGCTGGAGAGACCCATGACCCTGCTGCAAAGTTGGGGGAAGGATGAGCATTGTTCCTTTCTCATCCAGTGATGAGTGATGTACAGTGGAACCAGCACTGCAGAGAAGCTGTGTGAGAGAGTGCTGGGGGGTGCATCTGGGCCATGCTGGCCTGAAAGGCAGCACCTGTGGCTCTGGTGGGCTGGGAACAAAAGGATGTGCTGAGCATGGGTAAATCAGGAAAGCAAAACTATCTGCCTTCCCTTTCCATCCACGCTTGAGAGTCTGTAGCTGAGCAAAACATGAAAACTCCTGGTTGAGACCAAAGCAAAACAAGTGGAAACAGGGAAAGAAATGAAAGATGGATAAGTCATCCCTTTTGAGGGATGTCGTAGTGTGGTGGTTCCCAACATGGAATGTCAGCACCGAGTTAAATTGGGACAAGTGTCCCAAACCATAAATCTAAGTTTTGAATGGCTGTAAAGCGTTGTTGGATGTGCAGAGAACATGTTGCAGGTGAGGATGAGGTCCAACATCTGACTGCTCTCTTCATTTCTGGGCACTGAAGCACAGGTCATAAGAGGCTTTAGTGCCTGTCCACTATTGCTTTAAAATTAGGATTCCTGTGTTGTTTCCCATTGTCCTCAGCTAACCCTAAATGCAAAAAAAAGTAGAGCTATTTCAGGATACAGGTAGGGACAGACTAAATGGAAAAGAAGTCAAGGAAGCCAAATTAGAAATAGAGAGCTTTGGAATTTCAGCCAAGTTCCAGAGAAATCCCTGGCAAAAAGTTTGATATTGGCTCCCTTAGAAAGGTCTGAATATCTTGAAGTTGAAAAGTCTGAAAAAGTAATCCAGAATATCTTGGTGCAGAGCAAGGTGACAAAATGAAGGATGCATCACTTTGTAATTACCTCATCAAAGTGCTTTCAAATGACTGTGGCCTTGGTTGCACTTCGAAAGCCAAAGGAGGGATTGGAACCTCTGTCTGCTTGGACTTTGTGCAACAGGAAGAGTCTCTGCCCTGCAGATCCACTATGTAGGGACTGGACTTTTATATGAGGGCTGAGGAAAGGTCAGCCAGATACCAGGCAAGATTCTCCCAACCAGCAGGAGCAAAACCAAACCCTCTCCTGGGAGGAGCTGAGTTACGCAAGAGGGACCTGTGAGAAGGTACTGAAATTGAATCCCTGAGACTTTTGCTCAACGGCCTTAGAAAAACACTTGTGTTGGAAGGCTCCGCATTTAATTGCTGGGGAAACTTGATCAGAGCAGAAAGGAGATTCCCAGCCTCTGGCTAAACTGTTGGCTTTGCTCAGTGGTTTCTATCAGCCATGTGCTTCTCAGAAAGTTCCTTTCAGGTGCATCTTCCCTGGAAGATTAAATGCCTGTGTGCAGATTACAGTGCTGGGGATTAATTGCCCCCTGAGGCAGAGCAACTGATCTCTTAGGCCATGTGCACAGGATGCAAACCATGTAGAAAGCAGGAAGCAGAGAGGGTTTGCTACACAAAACAATTTGGAAACATATTATTTAAGGATAATCTAATCTATTAAGGAAGAGAAATAGGGAAGGAGTGCAGAGCAAAGTCTGTCCTAGGCAATAAGAAATAAGTGGTCTTAGAAAGACACCCAAATTCCAGTTGTGCAGGAATTTGGGCTTAATCCAACTCCACTAAAGTTGATGGAAAACTTGTGAATTTTGCATCCTCCATGCTGTGAGAAGTGAAGAGCCATTTGAAAGATGGGAGATGAGTGGGAGTAATGGTTGCTGAAAATAAGAGAAGCCTGAACTAAGGAAGTTTTCAAACTTGAGGAGACTTGAAGGGTCTGGAATTGAGGATACCAGTTGGACAGTTACCAAGAGAGAGTAACTGTCTCAATATTTTGATCATAATCTTGCTTCCGAGTCTGGTGTGCCTGCCCTCACTTTCCCAAATTTATTAGGTTTACTGAGAGCAATTTCCTAGATCCCATCTTTTAACTGAACACATTGTGCAAGCCCTCATGCAGCTCATGTAGTATTTCAGTCTTGGTAGGTGCTTCAGGTGCCCTGTCCTGTCAGGCTGTTGCTGGTGTGGGGCAGCCTGAGCCTCTTTACCCCATCAGATGTGGAGGTGAACCCAGAAAAGGCTCTGCCTGTGGGACAGAGATCCTCGGGCAGGAAGATGGGAGCAGATATGTTAGATGATATCGAGGGTTCACTTACAGATTAAATAAACCACTGTGATAATACCGCAGGACTTGTGGTTCTGGCAGACAGCACAAGTCTCACATGACATTGAGTCACTTCGGGGGGTTGTTTTCTTCCCGTTCATTTACCTCTCATTTAGCGCTGCCGGTGGGTAAATAGTGAAATGGGATTCTCAGGGTGTGATCTTTACAAAGGCCACTGAAACACTTCCTCCGCAGAGCCCTGATTGGAGACAATTGGGGCTAGAGGGGGAGGAAGTGTCCTGTTTGAACTTTCTGGTGAAAAATGCAGATTCAGTGACACCAAACTGTAAATTAATTTCATTTTCTGTTGCAGAAGGGGCAAAAAAGAGAGAAGTCAAAACAGTTCTTTTTGTTTCCAAATCGAATGCTTGCTTTTTCCCATGTGAAGAGACTTTTCATGTCAAAGATTATTTTTTATTCCCTGTTTGAAATCTTGCAATGGAAAAGAAAATATTCTAGCCGATTTCCCCCCAATTTCATCAGATACTTGAGAAAGAAACTTCAGATCAAGCCAACATTTTATTTCAATATTTAATTTGGAAGAGGCAGGAAACTGAAATACCCACCATTCCAAGAGTTCAGATTAGAATGCAAATATTCTATTTCCATGGAGCTCCCACGCCTCATCCCAGGCGTCCGGAGCCCTCTGCACAGTTACTGGGGAGGACAGGATAAGCACCTGGCCAGTGCACTGAAAAATGAGTGTCTGGTGCCCTCTACGGGTCCATCTCACCGGTGGGCCTGAGTCTGACCCCCGAAGTCCCGTTTTTATGCCCGAAAATCAGATTTAGGAGATCGTGAATTAAATAGATTATCCCTCTGACCAAGAAAAACCGATAAATGACTTGCAAGTTCTTCCTGAAACAAAATTTGGAACTGAGTTTTAAAAATGTGTCTTTTGCCCCAGAATGCAGGATCATTATTTTATTGGAAGACAAGAGATAAAAAAAATTAGATTGTTGTCTCTTAATCAGGTTGAATATGTCATTAATGCAATGAGACAGGTCTCTCACAGGGAAACAAGGGCAGCACGGTCTTACTCAGGATATTCCTCTTAAAGTAGACCTGTACAGAAGGTGCAAAGTCCCTTTATCTGCATTCCTGAGCTGGCTTAATTTGCTCAGTTTGGGCAGAGCCAGTGACAAGGCCGAGTCTCTGAGCAGGCTGTGCCCAGAGGCAGCAGTGGGTATTTAGCAGCTGGAGTCAGAGTGTCTGTGCTGGCTGCGATGCTGGGAGCCCCTAAGAGCTGCTTCAACCTGACAGGGTAGGAACAGCTCTGGTTTGCAGTAAAATACTCCAGGTGGAGGGGGCTGAGAGATACCGAGGGACTCCTAAGGGGTTTTTTTGCAAATCAATTTACAAAGGTGCCAGAAATAACATGGAGTGCTGGCTGGGATGAGAGCAATTTTTGGGACTGAGACTTCCTGTGCAGTGCTGATAAAATAAACTCTACTTACCTTTCCCTGCTTCCGTACACTGATGTGGCTTGTTCCAAAGTTCATCTCTCCCAGCCCTTCTTTCTCATTTCTTTCCTGAGTGAATATGGAGCTGGCATGGGAAATTTAATGGGCAGACTGGAAAACTGATGGTCTCTATGCTCAGACCTGGCAAAGCCCAAATTACGAGCAAGTTTAAAATCTTCTCTGTTCAGATTTTGAGTCGTGGGTCTAAGACCTGTGAATCTCACTGGTTCCCAGCCTCGTTCAGGGTGTGTGAGACAGCCAGACTCTTCCAAAACATGGGTTGTGGAAAGACAATGAATAGGAAGCCAAGGGCAGAGTATGAACCTGAGCTCAGGCAGAAGAAGGGACAATATAGAGATAGTGGTGGGCCCAGTGTCCCTTGCAGGCAGAGGTTCCCTGTGACTGGGCTCATGGTGGCTGCCCTTTCCTGACGGACTTGTAGCAAGCCTTTCACAGCAAAGTGACCCACATCCCCAAACTCTTGATGGCATCTAAGCTCTGTCAGCATGTGGGAATCCTGTTGGATTTCTCTGGCTGCAGCCCATCTTCATGTTGCCAGCAGCAATTTCCCAGCATCCCATGCTTTGCCAGCACCAGTCCTGAATGGAGGAGATTGTATATTCACCCAGAATTGAATTTTTTTTTAATTTGACAGAAAGCAAGAGAGGTGCATATAGAGTCAAACTTACAGGGCCTGATTGATTTGAAAAGAGAGGGAAGGGAAAAAAGTCTTAGGTGCGGTTTACCTTGTAAAGTATGTGTTTCCCTGCTGGTAAGGTATGTATATGAGTTTCCCTCCAATTCAAAGCAAGCTCTGTTCATCTCTTAAGCTCCTGTGTTGCCAGGATGGGCACTTTAGGAGGGAGCAATCCATTCTGTGAAAGGGAGCAAGGAAGAGCGAGGTTGCAACGTGCAGCTGACCAGAGATATTTCCCTGCTGCAGGTTACTGGGTCAGACGGTGCAGCTCAGCGCTGGGCTTCTCCAGCGATGCACAGACCTCAGTGCCTGGAATGATTTGCAAATGATTCAATCAGATCCCTCGTGTGTCACTGACTGATGGGTCCCACCTTCTGCTGACCCGAATCATATGAGAATTCACCACTTCCCGTGGCAGTTTGTCCTAAAATTAATCACCATCTCTGTTCAAAATACATCTTTTATTTCTCAGTTTCTGGCTTTGCCTTTCAGGTACAGACTGTAACTATGCCTTTCTCTGCTGCCTGAAAGGGTCTATTCACCTGAGGTGCTTTCACTGGGTGAAGATATTTTTATTTCTTCTAGTCGACTCGTCTCAATATCAGGCTATAAATTAATTGTTAAGAAGGGTTTTGTCTATCCCTTTACTTCTGGTATTGTGTTTTACCCTCCCAAAAAAACCCCTCCCAACTTTGATATGCATTTTAATTATTCACCCAAGAATTGTCTTGGTATTGTACCAAGACCACACAAAGAGAGAGAACCACCTGCCTTCATGGCTGTCTGTTCCTCTGTTGATCTAGTCAGGTAAAAGTGATATATTTAGTTTCTTTCTGTTTTGTCAGTGCATCCTCTAGGCTCTTTTACAGATCTCAAATAACTAAGCTTTGCCTAAAACATTCCTTTATGGATGTGTTGTAATGGCAGTTTGTATGTGGAATGTTGCATTGTGTACAGTCAAATAAATACCCAGAGTTTGCACATTGCAGTTGTCAACCATCTCTCCAGCTGATTGCAGGTTTCCTTATCAAATTCTCTTTTCCATTCTTGATTGGCATTAGTTTTATTTTCAAACTTCCGTCCTTTCTTTGCCTTTCAGCTGAATCATCTATCAACTTCTCCAGTGTATTTGCCTGTGCTGATTTCAGGCTCCCTGGATGAAAATTGGCAGGGTAAGCCACTTTTTCATTCTGAAACTCCCCCTGTATTTACCATGTGTCCATCCTCTTTGATTTCCTAGCTTTTTAGGACACGCTAATCATGTACTGACATTTGGCTCAGTCTTGGGAATTCACATGTGCACATAGACCAGAGAAGAGATGAATCCTCCTTCTCCATATTGCTGTGCTCCTTCTGAAGTGTTCCAAATCCAGAGCTAAACTACTAGCTGAATATTTTGTCTTTTCTCAGTTGACTCTTATCAGCAACTTTACACTCTGCCATCAGGTAATAGACAACTGTTAGAAATTCTGTTATCACATTCTTGCTTAAGCATTTGTCTTTGGCTTCCAATCTGCTGGCAATAACTTTCCTGATATCTTTTGCTTCCTTTATCAGTTACCTGCAGTTCACAGCTTCTAACTGATATTTAATGCTGCTGTTCTTTCTTCTGTAAATGACTTCATGTAGCTGTTTCTATTACTGCTGGATTTTTGTCTGAATTTGGCTTTTAGCCAAAACTGACCTTGTTCCTTGATTGGGAAATTAGTGGTTTATTAAAATATAAACAAATAGAGAGGAGGAGGTGGTTAATGATGCAAAAATTGGCTGAAATAGTGATCCCCTTAAAAAATAAATCCTGTGCCAAGAAAAATACGTGAAGTCAGGTCAGAAAGACCCAGTCTCAATAACTGTGTTAGGAGAATGTGAACATGCAGAGATAAGAAATTACTGCACATCCCAGGTTGTTTAGGGAATGGCTTAATAAACATAAGCCTTTGATGGGAAGCAGTGAAAGAGCAGAAGAAAGCAGCACAGTCCATCTTCAAGTTCAACAAAAGAATTACAAATGTTGCAATTGCAACAGCTGATCTGTTCTGAGCCTGCCATACCTGAAGTGGATCTTCTTGTCAGATTGGATTTTTACTTTTATTTTAATAATGCAAATCAGCAGTGCAGGTTTATAAAAAGTTCATCTTGTCTGGCAAACCCGCACTTTTTTATCAGAGTACTTGGATTTTAGGGAAGTGTATAATCACAGTATCTTGCAATGAAACCTACTTAGGTAATCAATGCAAAGTTGTCTTGGGGAGAGGAACTGCTGCTGGGCTGAAAATGCTCTCTATGGGAGCAATGAAAACAGACAGCTTTAAGATGCAGGCAGGGTTTTTTTGTGAGTCCCTGAGGAGATTAGTATAGATCCAAGTTCTTGACTTGCAGAGCTGATTTTAAAAGAAACAAAAATGATTTCAAGATTGTTATATGTTCTTGGTCATGAATTCTGCTGCAGTCTTCAGCTGGGAGATGGGATCATGGCTAGTAAAGACAGACATGTTACTAAAAAGAAAAATAACACAGGAGGGAGAGAAGCAGGCAAGCAAAGAAGTAGGCCATGGAGAAAATAAATCTGAAACCAATCTATTTAGTAGGAAACACAGGGAAAATAAACTTATGCAGGAGAAAGACTGGTGGAAACATAGGGGTGTTTCCAGAGAGACCATTCTGGCACATAAAATGATCCAATGGGATGCAAAGAAAACCCCCATAACTAAAGTTTTGAGGCTGCTTGTGCAAAAGGCATCATCTTATGGAGTAAGGAAATAATCAGCTGCTCTGATCTTGAAAGTTTTTTCCAAGCTTGACAATTCTGTGAATCTGTGAATCTGCTGTGTCTGGCATTGGGACCAAACACTGAATTCCTAATATTGGCAAATTGGAGACAGTTCAGAGAAGAGCAAGGAAAAAAAAGTTAAATGAGCAAATTTGTTGTTTTATATGACTAATAGCCCATGCTGAGTCCAGCAGAGTTACTGTGTGTTCACACCCTGAATGACTGAGACCACAGCCTGGGGCTCTGCTCTCCTCATGAGTCTTTAGTTCCATGCACAGAAGACATTCCTAGGCCCATTAGGCTGTTCCTTTCTGTCCTGGGCAAGTGTTAGAGTCAGTGAGCCTCCAGTCCACAGCATTACAGGAATACAGGCAACAAAGGCTACTCCATGGGAAAGTTTCCTGACAGCATGATGTATTCAGGGGATGGATGCTCCCAAAAATGAAGGGGTAAGGAGTAAATGCCATCATTAAAATGGCATGAAAAGGATTCTGAGTTACCAGGGTAGGTTGGTGGATCTGTCCTCTGTTTCAGTAAGCTGTGCCTTGGCACTGCTTGATCTGCAGGTCCCTGCAGGGGCTGGTGGTTTGTACTCCCTGATTGCTGGGCAAGGGCTGGAGAGTCAGTACGGAGTGGCCTTACAGGCAGGAAACAAGATTGAATTTTATAATCCCCCAAGGCAGCAAATACTTATTTCTGACCTACGCCTGCTTTCCTGACTTTGTTACATCTGATTGCCTGTTTGTACTGCACTGTATTGTTGCTCTTGAGGGACAGCTCAGGATGTTCTTCTGTCCCAGCCAAAGTGGTCAGTATTGTGCTCCATAGATGATGTCTGCCTTAAGCAGGAATTTCTAGAATTTTTTCAGTCTTTCAACTCAGCTGTGTCAGAGTGGACCATCAGAAATGGCTTTGAATTTGCTGTTAATGGACACATTCCCAGATTTTCTGAAGAGCAGAGGAGGATTTGGCAACACTCCGAGGTCTCAGTTGTGGGGATCTCATCATGCCCTTCTGTGCCAGCCAAGACTCAGAGGTGTTGCAAGAAGGATTGACCAGACCACTTGCCATGACAGCTATAAATTGTCCTGTCTTTTCAGGCAGACAAAGGAGCAGTGACAACTGTATTGTAGGCATTTGCCTTTGTGTGCAGTCGGATGTTGCCTTCATTCCAGACACACTGAATTCATCTCCCCAGGGCTGCCCTGGCTGGTGCTCAGCACTCATGCCTTTCCAAGGCAGCACATTGCCAGGGTAGCAGTTTCTTTACCCCTGTCAGTACAACATAGTCAGCTGCCTTTATATGCTTGCCACCAAGGCCTTTCTTCCCCTGCTGCTGGTATTTGGCTTGCTTAAGCAACTAGTAATGATCAGAACATTTCTGAGTGTGTGTACAACCAACAAATGATTGTTCGAAGGCGACAGATTGCAGGCCAGCAGCTCTGTGATTTTTTTTGTCCCATGAGAATGGCTGCAGAGGACCAGACCACAGTTCCATCAATCCAGGATTCTGTTTCCAGTCATGGCTCTGAGAAGGGAGCAAGTAAAGGATATGAGAAAAGGTTAAGTGTGTAATACAGCTCTCCCTAATGCATTCCTGACCTCCAACTGTTATCATTTTGAGCTTACTAAAGCATGCACAGGCTGGTGGCAACCTCTGTGGATTTCTCCTCTATGAAGCTGTTCACCTTCCCCTTGAGCCTCTCTGAATTCTGCAATGCCTTGTAGTTCATCTATCTTCTGTATGCAGAGACACCTTTTTTGACATTTTTCTCTTTGCCTCTAATAATGACATTTATTGTCCTTTATTGTTTGTAATGTTGTACTCCACTGGGTAACAAGCCAGAGTGACACACCAGTGATGTGCACCTGCACAGAAATCTGCTCTGGGGTACCAGTGTTTACCCTCCCAGCTCACCCACCCAGAAGAAAAGACTACTGACTTCATATTTGCTAAGTGATATTTGCTGCCTACAACAGATCTGCAAGACACTTGTGTAGCACTGTCCTAGTGACCACAGTCACTCTCCAGCTTCAGATATGCTTCAGATATTCCCTCTTTGCTGATTCTCTCTGCAGTGTGCATCATTCTGAAGGGAAATTAATCAGAAGGGCTCCCCAGGGTTGTGCTGGAACACCAAAAAGAGAACTGCACAAGGCATTGTCTCTCTCTCTCTTTTGTGTGTGTGTGTAATCTTGAGAACACTCTGTAATTTTCTTTCAAAGAAGCAAGGGGAAATGAATGGGAATTATGCATATTATGTTAAACATTTCCTTGGTTGAAGCATTCATGGCAAGAAATGGGATCTATGAGTGCCATGCTTTTTTCAGTAGCAAATTTTCACCAGCAGTTCTCTGTATCACTTTCCTGACTTATCTTTAAAGAAACAGAGAGTAACAGATCTTTACCTTGGCTGTGTGGACACTAGTGGATCTCTGCCAAGGTATATCTGTTGGGAATCTAGGCCAACTCTTTTTATCATTAGGTATCAGTTACTTGTGGCCTTGAATGAATAGGTCAATCTGGAAATAAACCTTTTTCAAGAAGAAAACATGAACTTTTGTTTCATGGCCTGTAGATGTATTGGTCTATTCAAGGGCCTTCACAAGGAGTTCAAGGAAATACAGTCCGACACAAGCAATAGAAGCACTGAGAGCACTGACATTTATCTGTACATTCTGTCAAGTGACAGTGAATATATGTCTGTATGAGACTCATGGAAACACAGTTTGTGCTAGTCTACCTAAACATTTAGATGTGAATAGTGGAGCTCAAGCCAAGGTGCATTTACTGTGTTACTGTCTTTCATGATCACAGTGTAGCTGTACTCTTGTGTGTGTGTGTGCAGTGCCTGTAATTTTTCTAGAAAGAAATACTTAATTGGATGAATCCCATCGTCTTCTTCATAGGCAGCATCCTCATGGTTTGTTCAGATGTAATTTTCAGTCCTGAAGATTTTACTTGTTCACTCAGCTGGATTGCTCCTAGTAGTGCAGTACTGGAAATTTGAGCTGTGCTGTGATAAGCATATGATGTCACTTCTCTTCCCTGATTAAAGGACTGTAATTCTCATTATTTGATTTTTGGAGTGCATAATACATTTAAAATTCACTTTTAGGGTCAAAGTCTTAGCTGGTATAAAATGATGAAGCCATGTTATCTTAAATATATAATAGACAGCCAGGAAATACCAGAAAAATACAGCACTGACAACTAAAATAAGAATAATTCTGTGAGTTTTAGGCCTCCTTTTAATCCACAGCACCAGTCCAACATTTTGCTGAGAAGTTTTCAAAGCCATATGGGTCTCATTTTCTTCTCACATATCCTGCTCACATACAGATGCAACACCACTGAGTTCAGTGGAGTTGTGTTTTGATTTAAACAGGTGTCAGATCTCAGCCTAGAAAGGCACTTAAGCACGTGCTTAACTTGAAAGCAGGAATGTGCTAATACAACTTCTGATCTGACCTTGAAAATGTTGACTATCTGCTTGAATGCTTGCTATCATAAATGGGAATCAGAGCATAATTACTGTGTTTCAATCACTCAAGAAATCAAATAATTGCTCTAAAATTGTTGCCATCAATCCACAAGGAAAACTGTTGTTTCACCAAACAATAGTAATATTTGGAGTTAATATAAACTGATTTATATAAATTTAAAAAACAAACCACTCTTCAGGAAGAAGGAAATGTACTCAAATGGTGCAATTTCTTAGATGGCATGTTTTATCTTTTTTGATCTTTTGGAAATGACATTTCAGATTGAATTTTAATGAAACTTGTACTTTTTTAAAAGAAGTTTTTCTCTCCTTCTTTGGCAAATTAATTTACTGTATGTTTCTAGAGATTACAGATTGCCCTGGTAAGATTTTAAACTTAGCTGAGTAGTGAAATATCACACAACTAGAATAAAGTAGGTGTTCTCTCCTGAGCATCTCCAGAAAACTCAGCAATGCCTAACCAAAACCTGCATTTTGTTGTGAATTTATAAATCAGCCATTCAAATTGTGTCTTCCTCTTAGTTAATGCAATGTGCAGGGTGCAGGCTAAAGGTATTTGGTGATTCAGTCTCCACACACCTTTAGCAAATCCTCTGTGACAATATGGAGGTAAAATACTGAACAAATATAAAATTCTGCAATTCTGTAAATGTATAAAGCATAATTGAGTTTCAATGTAGAATTCAGAACTGAGGTGTATTTTTCAACATTTAAGACAGAAGATCGATGAATTAAACATACCAACCTTTGCCTTCTCTTTTTCCTAAAAAAATATGCTCAGGGAGAAAAAAATTCTAAAAAATCTTTCCAATGTGCCTAAATTTTAAACATTAATGGTTTTATGGGAACAGGGGTTTTGGGGTTTTGTTTGGTTGTTTGTTTTTTATTTTTTAATCTTTTATTTGTAAGTTTCTCTGTGGATAAAGATGAGATAAGAAACCAAACCCTTTCAAACCATGAGCATCACTAAGGCTTTGCCTGGAGTTCTGTGAGTGAGGAAGCTCTTAGTGCTCCATAGCATTTTGGTGTGGGATGAAATGTAAGGAAAGAAGGCAATTTAAATACATCACCACATTCAGAGAGCTTGTTTGCCTAGGCTCTGTCTTTAGTCTCTGAAGAGGGAGGAGTTAAAGAGAGAAATAATTGAAATATTTGCTATCACTCACCAGAGCTCACTGCTAGGATAAGTCTGTAGAACTATTACATGAGGGGTTGCCTTTTGCTGATGGGAATACCCTGCTGCTCAAAAGGCTCCCCCAAACTACTGATGGGAAGCTTTTCTGCTTTACTGTGATGGGCATATTTTTGAGCTTCTAGAAAGCAATTTGCTAATTGGAGGATGGGGAATGGATGCCTGATATTCACTGCTATGCTGTAGGACCAGGTTGGACATGTCCTTGCAGCAGGATGCCCTATGGAATGCTGTCCCCTGTGCCCCACAGGCTGGGGAGCAGTGTCCAGGTGGGAGGTGGGCACAAAAGCAACTACAAACATTGTTATGTCTCAGTGCAAACTTCTGTCCCAACTGCTGTGAACACAGCTGTGCTCATCTGGCCTCCAAAGTGCTCTTACGTGCAGCAATTCCGATCACAGGAAATGGGAAAGGAGTGGATACTGTATTTGTGTACAGCCTCGTGGCAGGAGAGACTTTGGTTTTCCTGCTTCAGTCCTTGCTGCCTGAACATCTGTCAATGGACATGTCCCTGCTTCCATATCTTAGAGTCCAAACCACACTATACAAGGAATATTTTAGGTGTGGCTCAATGCTGTCAGCACCTTTGGGACCTTCTTGTTTGTTTCCTGTTGGCAAGCCCCCAGTACCTGGCCTTTTCACCTTTGGTCTTCCCCCAGGAAAGGCAAGAAGGCAGCTCCGTGTGCCAGGCGTTAACCTGGGAGCCTGACCTGAGGAGAACATGTCCCATTTGTGCAGTTCAGTGCAACAGAAAAACATCTGTCCGTCATGTCATGCAAGATAAGGTGATTTGTGAGTCTGCCTACCTCAGGTGGATTCAATTTTTGATCTTGGAAGGAACCCAAACTCAAGAAAACGGTGTGCATACTCATCTGTCCAGCCTGCAGAGCACACGCTGAGCAACTGGCTGCTGCAGAGATCCTGTCTCTTGGATGCTTTCTGAAGGTGCTTTGAGACTCCCAGCCCCTCCCCACCCTCCTCTCATCACTAATAATAACCAGATACCCTGTTTGCCTGCAGTATCTAAAAGGAGATACCTCAATTAAACTGAATGTTTCCCATTATTTAGGCTGATATGGAAGTTTCTGTTGTTTCAACCTCACAGTGATTCTTATGTGCAATATTTTGTTTCTCATCATGGGTTTGTTTGGTTGGGTTTTTCTATCTGCAAAACTTTCCTTACAATTCTGTAATAGATCTCTGTTTTTAGGGGAGCTATATGGAAAAAGTGAGTCAGAGTAAAGCCAGTTCCAACTCCAGCCTCACACACAGCAACCAGACAGGGATGAAGTGCTGCCATAAACTGCTGATGGCCAGAAGACCTTGCAGGTGAAGTGTTCAAGTGTGCTTTGCTCACTGCTTTGGCCTGACTTAGCTTCTTGTGGAAGCCAATGATAGTTTAATCCCAGACTCCATGCCAGCAGAGTTAGGCTGCTCTGTGGAATAGTGCAGGCTCACAATCCCAAAATGTGAGTTTCTGGACTGCAGCTGACACTGAAGCATTTGCATCCTTTCAAGTCCTGCCCCAGGGTTTCTTGAAGAGCAACAGAAATATGAGTGGGGAAAGGGAACTGGGGTGTCCTGGGGGCAGCCAAACATCTCCTCTGGAGGATGCAGTTTAGATCTGAGATGCACTGAGAGCAGAAACAGGAATAGGGAGTTGGACTTCAATGATCCTTGTGGGTCCTTTCCAGCTAAGGATATTCTATAAATGTGTTCACAACTGTGCATAAAATCTGAATTCCTCTACTTAGAAAGGAGTTCTTAAAATGGAGGCCTGGAACTCTCAACACCTTAACTCATCTAGAGATACCTTTCCTTCAGTGGCCTGGCTTGCCATGCTGACAGGAAATAAGTGAAAGAGGAGTACATGTGGTATGTATGATTTTAGAAATTTAAATGTCAAGATGCTTGGGCAACTTACGGAACCAACAAGACAAAATGATGTGGGCAGAAATTCAACCAGCACAGCAGAAAATCCGGTGCAGTGCGTTAGACCTGGTGTGTTAAGTGTTACCTGCATATGGACTCCTATAGGAGGGGACCTTCCCTTCCCTGCTACAAACCTCTGCCTCTCTCCTAAACATGCCAGGCTCATGTGCCACTGCTCTCTGGTGTGGTTTTGCTACTCCTATACACCATAACCTGCTTGGCATGTCATCCCTCTCAGGGCTGGATGCATAGCAAAGGAGGGTGTGTTTGCTTCAAGAACAGGAAGATGATCTAAGAAGAGCAGGAGACTTTAGTGTAAAATGTGAATAGACTCCATCTGTTCAGAGCACGAACAATCTGTATCATCTCTTTGGAAAGTACGTGACACAACAGGATCTCAGTTATTTACTGGGACCACAGCAAGTCAGTAATTGTAAAGTCATGTTCAGGGGATACAGGTAACATGTTTTTTTAGCTCCACCCAATATGCAATTGTAATAATCATTGCTCCTTTGCAAATTTGTGTTGACAGATTTTAATTGGAACAGATTTTTCTGGCAAATCCCCATCATGTTGTAATTAATTAGTTTTCAGTATCTGCTCCAGTGCCAGAGCATTGGACCATGTCTGCCATGCCTCTGTGGTGAGTGAAAGAGAGATCTGGTTTTGTCTCACTTTCTGCAGATGACAGGATTTCCCCAAAAAAACTCAGCTTTGCTGACTAGAAAGGAGAAGAACAAATACAACAAACCCCAGTATGTTCAGCTACTGAGAGCTGCCTTTCCTATGGTGCTCCCCTCTGGAAGCTCAAACCGCAGCCATTCAGGAGAAGTACAGCAATATCCACTGATAAACCTTGAATTGCCCTTGCAGCCTCCAGGTTTTGGGCCACTCTGGAGGTCTAAAGCCCTCTCTGACACAGTTTTCACCCATCAGATAGAAGAGCATGGCACTTCCAGCACTAGAAATTGGTGTCTCAGCATCACAGTCCTTAGGGTGCTGGCTTCAACTTTGGGGGCTTGTGCATGGAGAGATGCAGGGGAAGACCATGTAAGTCAGTGATCTTCAGCCTGTGGAGCAGATACATTGTGTGATGCAGGATCCCACATGTGAAAGTTCCAAGCATTCTTCATGCTTACTGGAAAATTATTCAGAGTCCTGATGCAAAAAAAGGTTGAAAGATTCTGCCTAATATAATGGAAACAATATAGATCTCTGCCCCTGTTCCTACCAAATCTGAACAGAACTATTTCTACAGCAATAATTCAAATTATGTTTGATTGTGATAATGCTTAATCTAAGTAATGAGTAAAAATCTATGATTATTTAAAATTTGCATTGTTCATTAAAGCAAGATGCTATGGTGCCAATAAGAGATTTTACCAAAGGGCCTTTTACTTTTCCTTTCTATTACACAGACCAAAAAGGAAGCCCTGTTTATAGCTTAGAGAACAAAGAAATAGAAAAAAAGGGTGAGCAAAAAGGCATTTGAAAATTTATTTCAAATGCAGGTTCAGTTGTCATCCTTCCATCAAAGGATCTCAGAACTCCTTTAAATTGCTGGTAACTACACCATGACTTAGTCCTAAGTCCTCAAGGAGCTGTGGTGAAGGCAGTGCAGGAATTTTCACTCAAGGGCATTCTGTATGTGAGGAGCAGGGATGGACAAATTATTCTGTACATGCTTCATGCTTTGGAGAAACATTCAGCTACCATGGCAATGTGTGTGAGAGGAGAGAGAGGCAGATCACCTGTGAACGTCAGCACAAGAAAGTATCCTGGCACCCAGGCAACACAAAACAAATTCCTGATCCCTCAGAAAAAAATCAGAAATGCCAAATCACGAGGTTGCCTTGCAGTAACATCACGTTTTCCCTGCCATGTGTTCACTCCTTGTATCATACATGCTGATTTGCCTGACCTTCTAAATCATTATTTTGTTTTGATTTTAATGAACTTCCCCCCCCCACCCCCCCATATCTGTCTTTCAGTATGGATTGAACATATTTGTGCAATGTTCATGGTAAGTTGCATTGGGCAAATGTTACTGTCATGTGATATTATAAAATATAGGTTAGTTCAGGCAGACATCTGAAAAAGTGGGCTTTGATTTCAGATAACTAACACCAGCTCCACTCATACCTCTGAAAATGAACAACTTGGAATTCAGGAACCTCAGCCTCTAGTGGCTTGGAATTTTACTTGCCATTTGTTTTTTATGAGAAAACATGAGAAAATGTTCATTTCTGTCCAGATCCCCTGCAAAAATCTCAGAGGCAAAGAAGAAACAGTGCCAGTGCTGAAACACCTTCAAAGCTGAAATGTATGTTTGAAGTTTTAAAAAAATCACAATGCCCAAAATTCAGCCACTGGTTTTCAATAAGAACACTTAATAAAAACTATTTTTTCAAATACTTTTTAAAAAACATGGTATTGCAATGTAGAATGGCATCAAGTTGTAGACAAGATTAGAAGCCATTTATGATAGCTGGGACATGAGAGTCTTTGCAAGGCCAGCAGAAGATCCTGCTGGAAGACTATCCAAGCTCCCAAGCATCCAAAACGTTCATCAGAAGGGAGTAATTTATCACATTGGAAGATGTAGGGTAAATATCCCATTTCACCAACAGAATTCCTTGCCTCGTTCCCTCGTTCCTTGTTTTGCTAATTACGTGCCTTCAATTAACATTTGCAATATCGAAAGTGATTATATATTTATCTAATCCAACAAAAACAGCTTTTCTGAAAAAAAGGAAGGGCTTCACATTCTGTGTTATGTAACTTCCATCGAAAAATCCCTAGCACTAACACATGTAGAGAACAATTGTTTTATAGAGCTCTTCTATGTCCTCATTGCCCATATAACAGCACTTTCTGCCAGTTATGCAAGTGATTCAGCACTCAGGGCAACAGCACAAATCCAGGTGTAATGCTTTTCTGCTCACCTGCAGATCACAGAACATCATGTTCTCTTTTTCAGAGGTGTCAACCTGCTAAAAAATGGCTTTTCCTCAGCACATGCTGATGCCACTGAGTGCTGAAGGCTGAGACCTGCCCACAACACAAGGAGGGTGAAACAAGTTGTCCCAGCATAGTTCAGATCTTTGTCTGCCTCAGGGGGTGTTGTGAAAGGGATTTATTCTCAGTTCTCCTCTGAGCGGTCTCCCCACCCATCCTCCTGACAGCTCAACTTGAAAGGGCTCACCCACAGGAAACTATTAAACTGATGATAATTCTTGTGGTTTATGCATTGATACAAAAATGTTTCATTGCAAAAAGAAAAAAAATTGCTGTGGTAATTTTCATAATAACTTTTTCCTCCTCTTAAATAAACTTGGGCAGGATCCCGATGAAGGTGGTCGACTGTGTTGGATAATTAAAGGACAGATATTTTTCAGCACAACAGATTTGTGAACACTGTATAAATATGCATTTAGACAATTGAAGGATTGTGCTTCATAGCACAGGCAAATTCATGGACATCTGAGTGGGCTAAGGCGTAGATCAGCCAAAAGGAGTGTTAGAAGTCAGTGCAGAACACTTTCTGCCTGGGCTTCACCTATGTCAAACACAGCTGGGGAATTTTGCTGAAATCTCCCTGGAACCAATGTTATCTCACCTCATCAAAAAGCTGTGCATCGTTTGTGTTTTCCCAAGCTTTTTCCAGGGGAATAGCAAGCCAGCAAGGTTGAGTTGAAAAACTGGGAACTTCTCCCAAGAGGAGGGAAGATGGGAGAATGTTTGGGAATGTGTTTGACGGTGTTTGAAGTGTGGCAGTGGCATGGAGTCAGAGGCAGGATGCTCTGAGAGAGGGAAAAGGTGGTCCTTTCACTAAGCACATTTGGCTTTGAAAACAAAGCTGATTCCAAATTGGACCTCTTTGGTCTAAGAAATGATCTGGGCTGCTCCCAGGAATTTCCCTGGAAGATTCCCACCTACCCCTGAGCCAGAGGTCAGAGAGAGCCAGAGATCAGTCACCCTCAGTCCTATTTCCTGCTCCTTCTGTTAAGGACTGAACTGGCTCCAAGACTGGACCCAGACCAGTTCAGGTGGCAGCTCAAAGGGTGTTTGACAGTGCTTGTAGCAGTATTAGACTGGCAGGTACAGCAGGCACAGGCAGATAGAAAATCACTGACTGGACCAATAAGTTCTCAGAAGCTCCTTGTGACTTCATTTCCCTCTCCCAGTTTCCTGTTGGTTGTCCCTTTTCTTCTCCCACCTGCAAAAATAGGGCTCTGACCATTTATGTCTGAATCGTTCGCTAGCAAATGATTTGGGAGTAGTTTGGGAGTTCAGCTCAGGAGTAATGCTGTTAGACTGGAGGAAGTGTGCAACACACATAGCCCACATGTTTTCTGTTGACTTGAATGCTGATCTTTGCTTTCCCTCTGCTCTTCTTGGTGTACAGACCCCACAGGTGCTGGCACTGGGATGACATTGGCATGAATGATCCACTGCTAACACCAAATAGTGGGAGTGATCCCACACTGGTGAGGTAGGAGCTGCCAAGGAGCACCAAGCAATGTGGGAATTGACATGATGGGTTCTGTGGATATAAATCTCCTGGCAGGAGTTTGTGATCCCTGCAGAGACTGATCAAAGCATCATTTGGGTGATAAACAGGTGATAAATGAGACAGCCAGCAGCTGTCTTGCTCTTGGCTCTGTCCCCTTTGTACACTGGATGACTTTTCCAAGGACTTCCAAGGAAAGGATGAAAAAGTCTGGTGAATTGCCTGTGCAGTAATATGTAATCTTTTTTATGTTTTGAGGTTAAACTGCCAGTGTGTAGAAAGTCTGTGTGAAACCTTTTTGTGTTGGTTTGCTCTTTTCAGAGCTGAACTCCCTCCTTTCATTAGGGAAAGAAAATGCCTAAGATGTTTCAGGGTCAGGACTGAGCTTGGGGACAAGCAGTTGAATCATAAGAAGGTAGAGCTCGACAACCACATTTGCATGTAAGAGTGCTCAAAAGAGGCCCTGAGATTCAGCAGCTCAGCCAGACCAGAGTCTTAAAAGAAAAGAAGCTTAAAAATCAGACAGAACCCTACAGCAAGGTCTCTTAAATGTCAGGTGAATGTCCAGCAGTCACAGACAGATACCATGAAATGTGAAAGTAAAGAAGTTAAGTATTGTCAATATGATTATGGACCCATTGTTGTGCTTGACCAATTAATACTGCTCACATCACACTTAGAAGTATTCAGCAATGCTAGGAATCATTTGTTGCTTCCAATGATTTTTTGGGGTTTTTTTTGTTTGTTTGTTTGTTTGGTTTTTTTTGTTTGGTTTGGTTTTTTTTGGTTTTGGGTTTTTGTTTTTTGTTTTGTTTTGTTTTGTTTTTTTGTTTTGTTTGGTTTTGTTTGGTTTTGTTTGGTTTGGTTTTGTTTTTTTTCTTCAGTTGGGGAAATTGAATCCTGGAGAACTGTTTGCAAATTCAGTTTGGACTGTAAGTCACAACCTAATTTCACCAAGCCAGTTTACAAGCCTCTGATATGTATTTTACTATTAACTTATTGATAGAACCCCTACTGTTTGAGGTGGATTTTGTTTTGTTTTCTTCTCTCCAAACCAAAGAGCTCCCTAGGAAACTGTTGCCAGGTAAATTACTAATGTGTGTCTTGTGGTGACAATTTCAGGAATGTTCCAATTCCTGTTTTCCATTTTTGTCTTCTCAGTAGGTTTGTCAAAAGACAACTTGAAGAAATGGAGTCTGAGATATAAGAGAGTATAAATCAGATTATGAAAGTATATGCAGGGGCCTTTCCTTAACTGTTCCAATTCTGTAATATATTTAACCCCAGGAAGTAACTTGATGGTAAACCTTACATCATACTCAGAAGCACTAATTTTGCCTGAATCCCATGTTGAAAAGGGGAATTATCCTCTCTAAAACTTTATCCTCATCATCTGACTTGCATTTTAAGAGGTAATTCATCTTTTCCTTATTCTGCCTCCAACAAAGGTGTTACCTGTTGCGTAGTTTAAGGGGTTGTGTAGAGATGACTCAGAGCAATAAGCTCTTTTTCTTACAATTCTTTAGAAAGGGAATTTTCTTGACACTCATCCCACCAATTAAAACTCCAGTCTAGCAGAATGTGGTAGGGCTCTGCCATCTTTATCTTTTCAGATTGGTTTCCTAAGGAAGTGAGAAATATGACATTACATGCTCCATATGTCTGTTTTTCTCTGTCATCCCCTCCCGCCCCCCGCCTGCCCCAACAGTGTTAAAATCTGCTGATTTATTTTAACCACAAGTACAACAGTAGAGTGCTCCTTCCAAAAATATCAAGCTGCTAGAAATATCATGGAAATCAGAGGCTGCATAACGTCACAAAATTTACAGCACAAACTTACTCTTGTTAGACAGCAAAGAAATTTAGCCTTAGATGTTCATCTGTAGGAAACCAGGCTTCACTGATAGTTCTGCTGCTCCTAGAAATACATGTTTGTATTGTGGATAACAATTATGTCCAGAGATCACGTTTTGCTATCACACTTGTGTTTAAAAGTTAATTCCAACTGTCGACACTTCAATTTGCAGCCAGAAACCAGGAGTGCTAAGACCTCCTCTCAACATCAATCTACCCCAAATCCTGGTGCGTGTTTCTTCTTCATTTTTGGCTACAACACTGGGCTAGTTTTCATACAACTTTTGTCATTCACAACTTTGGTCTAGTTCTGAAAGGGCCATTTTGCTCTGTCATCCCTGGCTTTGGATAGCTAACTTTCCCTGGGAAAGCTTTTCAATGCCTTTTCAGTAATGACAGGGGAATTATGCACACTGTGTTTGGCTATTTGGCTTATTGGTCCTAGATAACATGAAGAAACTTAGACTTATGTGGCTCAAGTACTTTCACTAAATTCCAGGCTTTAAAAGGAAGTTCTTTCAGCTATGTCTCCAAATGGAACCCTGGGCTTTTCTTGTCATGTAAAGCACTGAAAAAAAAAAAAAAAAAAAAAAGCAGGTTCTCTCTGTTAATTCAAAGAAAGCTAGAGAAAGGATTTTGTCCAAGCAGATGCTGTGACAAAATGGAGCAGACAAATCATGTAACACTATTGTGATTCAGGCTTTTTCTGTTTTCTCAAAGCTGACATACTGCCAGGTTAAGCATCCTATTGTGTGCCCGTGCAATGGTGAATTTGTATCTGTTCTCCGTCAGAAGTATGGTTTATAGGAAGCCTAGATTGGTGGAATCATGGTCCTACTAGGCTTTTCTTCAGTTACATCTCTGCTCCTAAAGGCTTTCACTCCAAGGAGTGACTCCTGGCACTGCAGAGAGAAAAGTGGTTTGCATCCACTGAGCTCAGATCTATCCTTCTTCAAAGTCAGTGGAACTTGTCCAATGCTTCACAATAATTTCTTGCTCCCTTCTGAGCCACATGTAACATCTCTATAACTGAGATACAGTAATTCCTGTATTTGCTTATTTCAGGTATTTTTGCATGAGAAATGCTGCAGGTTGTGTGGTACCCAGTAAAAGTCACCATGTTTTTCATTAAGCATGTTTCATCTCGGGGCTTGGAATGAGCGAAAGGTTTCCCTGGAGGGTGTTCAGGGAGCTAGACAGCGTGCTCCTGCTTTCTTAATGGCAGGGCTTGCTGCCACAAGCTGCTTCTAGAGATGCACTGAGATTTTTCTGAAGGAATTAGTTAGTCCAGTCTCAAAGGGATCCCAAGGGAAAGCACCACAGACAACTGAAGAATCAGGATCTGACAGTAAACCAGGGAGCTCAGCTATTTGGCAGCATAGATGTTCCTACTGCTGTTATTTTCAAACCAAATCTGTTCTGTGTTGTGGAGCAGTGGGAGATGACTCTGGGCATGCTGCTCCCGTTCACAGCAGGGCTGTCTCGTAAGTACAGCAAGGGGAATTTTAAGTGATCTGCAGGATTATTCAGTTAATTTTTAGTGAGGACAGCTGGGTGACTTAGGTCCTCTCAGCAGGGAGCAATGTATGATCTCACTCTGCTTGTAAGACAAGCACTTTGCACTCACGGTGAGACTCTGCAGTGATTCTATGCAGAAAAATGACAGGGAATACAAGATTTTCTGCAATAATGCAGGGGATGTACAGATGAGACTTTCACTGACATCAGGGCAAAATATTCCTTGGGACCTGAGCTGAAATCAGATGCCATGATGGAGAGGTCTTGACCTATAAATTTAATCTTTGAACTAAAGTGGTTATTTGGTCCAAAGTGTGCTGGTTCACAAAGGAATTGTACAGGAAGTGTCTCAAACATAATCAGGTTGTTGTCACTCAAAGCCACAGCAAGTGGACTTCTACCTCACAGACTTCTCATCCCCTCATGCAATGAACTGACCTCTCCACCCCTTCTTAGGGGAGAGAGATCCTGGCAGTTAAATTCCCTTTTGATTTAATGGGCAATGCACTAAATGACTATTAGAAAATTAGGGGCTAGATTTAAGATTTAGAACATTAGAATGCTCAGAACCAGAATGACTTCGTGGCAAATTCAAATGCAGCATCATGCCAAACAGTTGGGACCTGCTCCCTTGGTCCAAGTCATGTTGTAACACAGGGCATGCCCTTATCTTTTATTTGGAGGTGTGGGGGTGAAAAAACATACCCTGCTGTCTCATACAGCAACATAAGTGCCCTGAGAGCTTAGTGAACACTGATGCTATACATTAAAGCCAGCAAAAACCTTGCAGAGGAATTCCAGCCTCATGGGAAATATTATATACAAGGATGTTTGAGAACTAGGGCTGAAGGGTTTAGTTTGATGTCTTAATTGGGACCTGATGCACAGCTGCCACTGGGTTTCTTTGCTCCCTAATATTCATTTCTTTGCTTGGCAGACACCCTGCAGACAAGCAAGCCTTCAAAAGCTAAGGAAATGTGTTCTAGGTGAGGGTCTAACAGGTTACATCCCAGAAACCTCGGAAGGATGCACACAGCTAAACAGATTTTTCCCACTGAGCTATTAGCAGTCTATAGTCAGGCAGAGTTTTCTTTGGATGGGATATGCATTTCTGTCCCTCTCCTGATCTCCAGACCCAGTCCAAGAAAAGTTGGGTAACTTTTTCTCCTTTTACACAGTCCTGTGACCTGCGGGAGATTTATAGCTGCTGCACAGAGGTGGGTGCCAGAATGACCATGGCATATTGGGAAATTCCATTCCACTGAGAGAGTGCAGATTTTTCAGGAGATGGTCAGAGCTGGTCCAGGGCTTTGAAGAGAGCACAGTCAGCTTCAATGCCAACTTCTTTATTTCCTTTTCATTTTTTTTTTTAATTTTTTTTTTTATTTCTCCTTTTTCCAGAAAGCCTAGGAATTGATTTTCAGAGTTCCTTGTATCTACATGATGATGATATGGGAAGGAATACAGAGAATTCCTTGTGTTTGCCATTACTGGAAAATTGTTTGCATTATGAATAATCAATATCTGTCATATGAGAAAGGGCTTTTCAAGGCTGGCTTTCAATCTTCCTTCAAAATGTTTCCCCTTGCCAGATTCACCACTGGGCCTGGCACCATGTGGATGTCTGAATGATAAATATGGGGTGTGGAAATTCACCTGCTCCAAAGTCATTGTGTCCAAGTGACAAGTAAGTGCAAACAGAGACATTGTCAGATGGAATAAACCTTCAACATGGAAAAGCAAAGCAAGGAATTTAGGGGAAAATCTCTCTGCCTATGAGCTAGACTTACCCTAGAGAGATTCTCCGCCTGCAGACTCAACATCTGGCTGCTCTAAAATGTTGGTTTGGGGCCATTTTAGAAGTTGTCATCCTCACATTGTGTATTCCTAATTTCCACAGAAACATTCTTCTGTCTTGACTATTTTGGTTTTACTGCTTCCTGGGGTCATATTTTCCCATATGACTTGTGGCCTGGTCTCCTCCTGGTTCCTCAGTGACAAAAAAAGGAGATCAGAGCTTGGGCATACACCAAGTCTCCCCACAGTACTCTTGGCTTTGTGTCCCTTGGAGCAGTTTCATTCACCCAAGAGGTAGTGATATTTGCTTTTGCCTTTCCTACCACAAAAAAATGACCACCCCAGAGTCAGCTTCTTCTCCAAAGGAACCAGACTGTTTTATGAAGTCCTAGAAATATGGACCTGAAAATGCCAGCTGGCTCAATCAGCTGGAGTTTTCTCTAAATCTATTTTGTTCTTCTATACCATATCTATAGTAATGTGTCCAGCCTCACTCTCTATTGCTTGGCATCCTGTTGTAATGGGAAAAAGAAATTTACCAGAACACACTCTCCAATGCACGGAATTTCTTTTAAATTTATTCTTCTAATAAAGTTGGAGATGAAAATTTGGGGAAACAATGGTGAAACATGTCCAAAATCTCAAACCATGTAGCAGACTGAGATGCTGAGATCCAGCTGTGAAATTCCGCAATGGATCTCCTCTCAGAGATCTGCCAGAGAGGAGCTGGGCTGTGCTACTTACAGCTTCAAGTTAACTCTCCACTGAAATTTGGCACAAAAGGAAAAATGTCCCTTTTTCTTGCATTTCTAGCATTTTCCCAGCAGGGACCAGTGGCCAGTAGCCAGGTTTCAAAGAGAGCTATGATTGATGGGTGAATGTGTAATTGGGAAAATATCTTGCTGCTTCCTCATGTCTAATTCCCACTGCTTGTGAAGGCTGTATCCCAAAGTACTGCTGGGAATAAACAAATGAGTTTCCTTTCTTGGACATGTTGATGCTTGTGAGATGGACAGTTCAATGTGAAATCACTTCATGCACATTAAGTGCTGATTTGACATTTGTATACAGAGGTACATAAGCAGAGCTTCCCAAACAATCAGAATTCATAAAGGCTTATTGTTAGCAGGAGAAAATATGATTCCAGAGATCAGGTCTGCTGTGGGAGGAGGTCCATATAAATCCTGGATGGTCCTGCTGATGTCACTGAAAAAGGGTCTTTTCGGATTCCTGCTGTGGCTAACTCCCCAGTGAGGCCACATCCTCCTGCAGAATGCAGGCGGGTGTTTGAGTAGTTTTTGCCCGTGACAGAAAGCGGTTGAGATGTAAAGGATAGTTCTGTTGCACTCTGCAATTGTTTTTTGTGTGTGGTTAAGACTTCTGTAAGGTTGGGCAGTATTTTATACATCAGGGTTCTTCAGGGGATGGCATCAGCATGGATGAGTGAAGCACCTGAACAGCTGAATGAGTGGTAAAAGACAGAACCCAGAAGTAATGAAAACTTTCTTGATGTCCATCTATTTTTAAGGGCAGTTGGTTGATGGGTTTCCTCTTCCTAAAAGGAACAAAGTTGGATGATTCCCCCCCAAATCATTACATCTTCCATTACTTTAAATGAAATGTCGAGGCTATATGAATAAATGAAAAATACACCAGTGGCAGGAAAGAGCTATTAAGGGCTTTTCCCCCCACCCCCATTCTGATTTCACTATTTCTGAAGTGAGTATTTGGACATGCAATTTCTTTTTAACCTTCAGATTCATTGAGTGCCAATGATTAGTTGCAAAGCAAGAAAATGTTCAGATAGCCAGTGTTTTGCAGATGTTATCCATTGTTGGTGATGCTGTCCTGAGGTTAACTACAAAATAATAAAAAAGCAACCTCAGAGAGAGTCAGAGAGCCCTTGGGAATGGTAATGCAGTACAGAGCCTTTCACCCTGAGGTCAGCAGGTCAAATCCATTCCAGATCAGGAGTGACCAGCAGTGATTACATGTCTGCTTTCACATTCACAGAGAGAGTTTGCAAAATGTTACTTTTATTAGTGCTACTGGAAGGCCATTCCTGCACCTACATGACAAATCCTGCTGGTCTGTGTGATTCTATCTTGACAAAATGGCAATGAACGAATACTTTATAAATGTCCACAAATATGGGCTTATTTACAGTACAAAACTAATCAGAGTTGTCATCATTTGCCCTTTTTGTGGGTCAGCACAGTAGAAAGATCAAGGATACAATTGACTACAATTAAGGACTTTATTCTTGCCCTTGGGGTCAAACTCAGAACATTCATAGCTCCTGCCACAAAGCTAAGTCACTCTTCCTGGGTATTTCACGAGACATATTTATCATCAAAAAGTGTCCAAGCATCTTAAATCAGTGCAAATGAAACTGCACCCAGATGGAAAGAGCAAATGCAACAAATGGATTAAAAGAGAAAAACAAGAAATAGCAATTTAAAAAAATGAAAAAGCTGGTAACATAAGAAAAGCTCATCAGTCTCTCTAAGTCTGTAAGGGACAGTGCTGACACACACACTCCCCTTCCACGAGAAGCATGGCTGCAGGCAGTACATTAGACATGTGGAAGGAGTATTTGCATGAAGTCAAAGAAAATCTAAGATTCTCTTCCTCTGCCATAAATCATAGCACATGGGTTTTTTTTTAACAATGGAAGGTGGAAGACTGATTTTTGCAGTGTAGGATTGCATATTTTAGCTTCTGATTTTCAAGAAATGGCCCCATCTCTGAATTACGTGACATGCATTATGTTGTCATTTCCAACATGGGCAGTAATACCTAAACCTCCTCCCATCCCATGACCCTGTTCTCTTGTGCCCCATCCCTTCTCCCTGACTGCTACTTTTCAAGCAATTTCTCCTAGTTAGCTTCTGTTCTTGCTTTTCAACTGAAATTTGAGGCTTAGAAAGGTATTAACTTCTCTGAGGCGGCAGATGAATGAAATTCACCCCCACCATGGCCACAGATTTAGGAGGCCAAATATTTTGTCCTCATTAAATACACCCACACCATATAAAGCAACACTACATAGATATACTGAGTATGGCACTGGTATTCTATCAAGTGATGTGCTTGGATCAGACTAATTAATCCATCTAGAAGCTAAGCACGATGATGACTTTGCATCACAGTGGGATCTGGCTTGGGGGATTGTACATTGCTCATTACCTACGGGAAACAACACAAGATGAGGGAGAAATTAGTATGCAAGAAGAAAATATAAAAAGTTGTAAAGGCAGAGGTGAGGATGTTAGTTTCAGAAGGAAAAGAAGTAGGATTGCCAGAGCAGAGGGGATATGGAAATCAGAGGCTTCATTGAACCATGGATGGGGGAGTGTATTGGACTTTATGCCATAAAATAGGTGGTGCTGATGGGCCACACTGTATGGGCAGTTTCTTCTTTTGAAACATTACTGTAGAGCCCAGAACTGCAGAAACGTTGCAGCTTTATAACAACTTCTACACCAGTGTTTGTGAGCTCTTCCTGTAGTACATCTTGACCAAATGCTGAGCACAAACTTTCATGTTTTGTAACAGCAGAACAGTGATGGAATTATTTTCTAACATAATTTTCATTGGAAAGAAAAATAAACTGTCTTTCTCCATCTCAAGGGTTAAAGCAACTCTCTTGAAGACAGTGGTGCTTTAACAGTAGGGGCCTTGAGTCTATGCCTAAACCACCTGCCTTTATTAATTATTCTCATCTATCACATCTATGAGGACTGTCTCTAAAGGCAGCCTGTTAGTTTTTGGTACAGACTGATATGATTAATGGGCATCTCCAACCTAACTGGTGGAACTCTCCCAAGTTAATTTCATCCATTTCTCCAGCTCTGCATAAGCCCCACTTTAAGCCAAGCTTCACTATGGCCTGCAGTTTGCACGAGGCAATGGTCTGCAATGTTTAGGGACTTTCAGGTGGTTTCCATAAAAGTTGGCTTTCTTTGAATCCACGTCAGCTAGGAGCAGGCTGTGCCACAGCAAAGGTATAAGAGAAATTGTTAAGATTAATGTATTTCCCTTCCTGATCTTAAATGAATTGGGGTTCTTCAGATCTTCAGTTCTTCAGAGTAGTGGACCTGTCTCTGCCATAAAACTGGGCAGAATCTAGTGTGCAGACACAGAAGAGCCTTGTACCCAGTGTTTAGTCTGATAATTCTCTCTTCCTGCATCCTGAGCCACCCAACCTGCAGCTCTACTGAATCAGCCATAGGAATGCTGCCCTTTCTCTCAAGCTCTGCAGGCCAGTACTGCCTCCTAAAATCTGGCAGGACAAAGTGGTTATGCCCACATGGCTGTTTCACTGCTCCAGCCTCAGCTTTGCTTAACTTCCCTTCCCCTGCTGCAGAATGGGCAACTGTTTAAAGAGCTTTTTAAATCGTGAGTTTAAAGCAGCACAGACAAGGTAGAAACAAGATTACGGGGTCACAGAGGTGAGGGGAGTTGACCCCATCTGAAATGAAGGAAATGTGAGTTTAGAGTAGGTGTGGCTGATGCTCTGGAGTGGTGACCCTGCCCTGGGGGCTGTGTGACACAGGGCTACCCAAGAACACCCCCTTTCAGCTGATTTCCCTTCCCAGCTCTCAGGTGAAAAATCTCCTGAAAACATTTCTGTTTACACATGGGGCAGGGGGCAAGGGGAAGCCTTAATTTGTGTCTCAGCTAATGATGAAATGCATCTGAACTGAGAATTACATGTTAAGTGATGAGTACTTGCTGTGGTGACTTTCTACACTGTAGCACATTCTCCCTTAACTGTCCATTGGGTTAAACTCTTCACAAGGAGAAAAATTCAATTTAGGACAACATCAATCCTCCAAGAAACTGAACTCAGATTTTTCTTTTAAACTTCATGAGTTCTGCAGAAAGAAGTCCCTCTGAGCCCAACATGGAAAGGATACCATTAGAAAAATGGAGATTAGTAAGAGTGCTACAATAGAGTTATGTTGCATAACCATAGACCTCAATGCTGCCATGTCTGTTCAAAGGCCTGTCCCCTATCCTTAAACTCTTTAAAAGAGAAGGTATTCAATTAAATTGAAGGTTATTTCTATTATTCTATATTGCACTGCTCTTCCCATTCTGATTACACTAATCTTGCTTCAGAAGGGGGTTAGAGAAATTGATTCTTGATATATAATATAAGAAAAGAAATCTTGTGTAGTTGAGGTCAGGGTGACCTGATGAGTTCCTTACCCCACCCAAGAAACATTCATTTTATGGTCAGAGGGAACTAAGTCTTGGGTGGATCTCAAAGATGCAAATGGAAAACAATGCCCCAGCCCCTCAGGCTGAGCCCTTGTGAGTTTTTTGGTTTTTAAAAACAACAGAACTTGCTTAGCAGTTGCTGGCTTTCAGAGCACGTGGCTGTTGGTGATTAATTTCTCTGGGCAACCTGAGATCTCTGCTATAAATTTCTGTTCACGAATGGGTACAGCTGGCATCTACTGAGTGTAATTCGAGACTGTAAACTAACTATTTTACTGATACAGGTGTTCTTTTTAAAGCATCCCAATGGTTTAAAAGACCTTCTTGGCTGTGAACTTGAGTAGGCAATATTAAATCCTTCTCTTCTACTCTAATATATCTGGTAGAGACAGCTCCATTCCTCCTTGCTGCAAACTGTTAAACATCCTCTCCTCTGCAATAGTACTGCCTGAGGTGGTCCTTTTTGTGTCTTTGGGTAACCAGCTCTCTGTATTTCTACCTTTTCCCAAACAAATATTTTTTCATAGTTTGAACTACACTGAACTACACTGAGGTTGAGGGACAGGACATTTCAGTTTATAAGGTTTTCATTTTCTCCCCTTCTCTCCCCAAATATTTGGATAAATTGGACCTGAAACTATTCTCCTTTTAATTCTTAACACACTAGAAGTTCCCTAGTGCCTCAAGTGTTGTGGGAAATTATAATCTCTTTATTTTCTGAACAAATGGCAGCAGCAGTTGTCTGCAATAGCTGAGCGATGTCTCATTTCACAGAGCAGCTTCCTTGGGGCTCTCCTGATCCCCTGTGTGTAGGACAGACCCATTAACGGAAAGGCTACAGCCAAGGATCAGCACATTGAAGGTCTTCAGGCTCAGCAGAGACCCCCAGGAATCTGGGCAGATTTCCATTGGAAGCTTGCCTTGGAATCAATAAAATTTCATTAAACCAAGGCTGTGCCAAATGCAGCATATAAGGCTCAATGAAAAAAAAATGCTGGCTCTCATAGTTTTCCCAGTACAATTCTCTGGCCCATACTTTCTATTCCTACTGCCTCCTTGCCCTTCCTAGTAAAATTAGCTATTGCAGACAACAGATGTAAACAAAAGGACAGCTAAACCATTACCCAAAAGCCACTAACTACTGCAGTGAACCCAAGTAATTCACAAATAACTCTGAAAAATTTATAGCTTGAACAGCTTTTTCCATAGTTTTCAGTTATCCATTGCAGACTTCTCTGCATTACTAATTTTAGGAAAGATCAGCCTATGATAGTTTTCTCTTTATGACAATATAGTACTAAAAGTGGTTGTGGAATATGCTCTCTTCAAAGGATGACTACTGCTTTGGGAGATCCCATCACAGCCCTTATTGTGTCAGCAACCGTAGACAAATCAGCAAAGCCACAAATATTAATAGCAGAAATGCAGGTATAGAAGGATGGAAAAGGTATGAGAAGAACCATGTTGGTCTGCATCAAGACAACATTCTTTACAAAGGGGAGAGAAAGGGTTGGCTCTTCTCTGAGCCAACATCTATTTTCCCAAAATACATTATCTGATCTATAAACTATCTGAACTTTCTCTTTTATTAACAACATGGAGTAACTGCTTTACTCTACAACAACCACAGCATCAAAACCCCTTACTGGATCCCATGACTGGAAGCTGTAACTTGTCAAACTCAGTCAAAAAATAAAATGCAGAACACACTTCAGTTTTGTAGGTAATTGCAGAACTGGAATAATGTATCTGAAAGCATTGGCAATTGTCTCTAATTTGGTGTATGGGTGCTAGGATTGCAATGTTTTGGTTTTTTTCTCTCAAGTCAGATAAAAATTATAATTACAGTGCAAGAAATCTGGAATGACATGGGATTTTTATTTGGCTGGTGCTTTGTAGAAAGGGCAGATTAGAACAGTCCCTTCTAAATAAAAGATTTAAAGTCTATGAAATATTCACAGCACCCATGTTATGCAAACTGTTGATTCTTACATATACCAGAACCCTGGGGGAATTCTGTAATAACATTTCCTCACCTATTTGCTGAAAGGATTACCATGATCACACCAAGAGAGGTATACAGGGATAAAACAAGAAAGAAGATATAATGCATAAAAATAAGCATTCCCCCCTGAGTTTAACTGAATAAAAGCAATGGATTTTTTTAACCAGTAGATTTTTTTACAAATAGACTTAAAATATTTCTTTTTAGATTTGTGGCTCCAACAGCTGCAGCTGAAACCAGAAATCAGCAAAGCCCCTTGTTTTTATTGGCGCTGAAGTGGCTTGTTGAAAATGGATTGGATTACGGGGATCAATCAGCAGCAGGTCGAGGATGCAGAGGGAACTCTGCCAATGCAGCGGGCTGCCAGGAGCAGTGAAAATCCTTGGGCTAGTGGCAAGTCCTAATGTACTGGAAAATCCATTGTTTTATAAAGAGCTTTGGAGATAGGAAGAAGATTGAGTTGCAGAAGAATGCAGAAATAACAATAATACTATCCCAAGTTCCTGTTGTTCCTTTGCACGTGACTGAAAGAAAAACAAACTCCATGGAGATGCTGCCTGAGTGTAAGTCTAGGCAGTGCCAAGAGAGGATCAGAAATAGGACAGATGCTAAATCATGACCTTCCCTGAGTCATAATTTAGGAAACAGAACATTTCTGAATTTCAATAGCAGCCAATTAGAAATTTGCAGGCTGTATGGTTCTGTCCTGGACAGTTCTGGATTCTCCCAGAATGGTGTTGATTGCTGTTGCTTTCTGTTAAATGAGCTGAACAATCTTTTCATTGTTCTGGAGACAGTCAGCTCAAAAAATATTAAGCCTTGGTTAATGTTGGGATGAGCTGACATCCTTTTGTGTCCCCAGTTACACAGTAGATTCATTACACAACTTGCTGGGAATATTACTAAATAGGCTAAAATCAGAGTAATTAATAACTTCTGCATTCAGCTGTGATGGCTCTGTCATATATTAATTAGCCCCCTCATTGAGCTGAAGATGCCTCATAGCCAAGTGAATTCTAAAGCCACACATGGCAGAGAGATGGTCATGAATCCTGCCTGGCCTTGTTGACATAGGAATCAGATTTTCTAGATGAAAGACAGGCATTTACTGACCTACACTCCTGAGTATTTGGGAATATCGACCTCCAGCTGGATGCTGAATAGAACAGTAGTTCCTAATTCCAAGAAATGTTTGCAGCATGTGGCTTGTTCTCTTGAACTTTGGTCACATGGCGAGGTAACACAGATGTTTTCCCCAAATATCACTATTATTAAAAACAGGTAGCTCTGGTAGAAGCGTGGAGGAGGAATGGATCTATCTGATGACAACATCTATTCCTGTGTCAGTGGCAGGATATGGTTCCCACGAGACCGTGTGTCAGATATCAAACCGATTCTATGCTTGAATTTAGCCAAACGTCTGGCATGAGAGGATTAGAAAATCCACTTCATGAGCAGAGTTTATAACAATAATAAAAGTTCTCCAAACTTGGAAGCCTAATGAAAATCCGCATAACAATCTAAGAAAAGCTGAACTGTGGAAAAAGTGAGGCATTTGAAAATTTCCCCTCTTTCTGCATTGGGCTCTGGTACTTTTGGTGGGACTGACTCTTAGGTGTGGAAGAGCTGCAGTTCCTCTTAGAGAAATATTCTCCTTGTCTGCTTGCAAGAGTCCAGATTTTACATTGTAATATCAGACAGAGAAGAGAAAGTTTCAGAAGTTTGTAAATTCTGGTTTGAAATCACAAACTCTTTGTGAAAGAATTTGGAAAGTACGGGTTTTGGGGATAAATAGAAATTTTTACTTCACAATTTCATATCAGTGCTGACTCTTAAAACCTTGTAGGATGTAAGATTTTTTTAAAATATCAAGAAAACACTTTGAATGGAAGATTTGGAATCTTTCTTTCTCAGATCTGAAGGCTTCTGACCATATTCGTCTCCAGAATAAAGTGCCAGCAGACTAGAAGACAGTTTTTGTTCCTTTCCTTATTTTTTTCTACCACCCAGCTGCTTTTTAAGCTATATTTGGGACATAGATGTTAGATGATTTGGGAAAGGAATGTCTATTTCTAGTTGCTCAGTGGAATGCCTGAAACACTTTGAAACACTTTTGGGCAGTAAAATAATATAATGTAGTTCAGAGATCTTGGGATAGAAGGTTTAGAGTGGAGAGGATTATTTCTGATTCCTGTAATGTCAGTTTTCTAAGGCTCTAATATCAGTGTCTCTCCCAAAATACAAAATATACACAGGACTGTGTTCTGTTGCTTGCTAAGCTAAGGATAACCAGAAAATTGTTCTTTTCCAAAGTTTTGTGGTAATGCTGCCAGAAAGAAGGGCATTGTAAGGGATCTGTGTGCTGGTTTTGGAGGACTGTCTCTCAGACCATATTTCATCTGAACTGTTTCTCATCCCAAATGCTCAGGGACATTCTCTGGAAGGGTCTCACTTCCAAACAGTGAAGTATCTCACATACTCTCCTATGATAAAGTGCAGTGAACTCTGCCTGCTGCCAGGACTGACTGGTCATTTATTTTTCATATTCATAATACACTGTGGGCATCACTGGCTGTCAGAGAATGAACCAGAACCTCACAGGTCAAACAAAAATCATGCTCCTTGAGGTGGCAGAAGTGCTAATTTGTTATCCTTAGAAAGGAGTCAGGAATACAAAGCATATTCTATTTTAGGCCCTGAGTGAGGCTAAGGTCAGGGTGCAGATAAACAGCCAAAACCCTATTTACACCTGCTGATGCAAAAACATCATGTACCTGTATCCCATTTAGAAAGCTGTAGCCAGTGTATGTGGGTTTCATCAGTCACTATTCCCTTTGCATTTCAGGCCTGAATAGCTGAACAGCAGAGGGATTTGTCCATCCTTCTGCAAGAATCTGTGAACACGTGAAACACATATATATATATATAATTTTAGTTTTGCAAACAAAGGCCACTCTGTGTTTAAAGATTTAATTCACACAGCAAAGTTTCAGATGGAAACACAACTTGTCTATGTGTGGTGGACAAATAGCGTTTTAAGTGACTCTTCAATGGCTCCCATGACATCCTCTTAAACAATCAGAGGCACAATAAACCGGTGATTTAGATAAAAAAGCTTCTTGTTGGAGAAATAGATCAATAGAATTTAATGGAAAAAAGTCACTAATTTTTACTCCAGAGTCAACACTGATGATGTGACTGGAAACTTGATAGTTCCTAAGTTGGATTCTCAAGCATCTGACATACTCACGTGCAAGATATTCATCTTTGCTCTGACAAGGGTCTTCCTTTCTGCATTTCCCCCCTCTTTCCTAGGACTCAGGTTTAACTAGCAGGAATCTACCTAACTTGCATTTCATATTTATCTTGCTCCAAAGCAAGATTCAGCTTTGTTTGCAGTTGCCAATTGGTAAAATGTCTTTACCAGGGTATTTGCCAAAGAATAAAGGCCCTGGAGATTTCATGATGGTAGAGACTTTGTGTGACAGGGATCTGCCCACATTTTTTCATATTTCCTAGGTGATGGAAACCTCTGAGTTTTCAAATAGAATGAAAATAGAGTACAACTATGTCCGTGTCTGAGTCTCCTGCATCCATCTCCTGTGATCTTCTCAGCACTAAAAGGCAGTCAATGACTTTAGGATTCCCCCCTGCAGCAAACCTATGTGCCAGCTGTGAGGAGATCCTCATGTCCAAAAGAACATGATGCTGCACTTCTTACAACAGTTTGTGAAGGGAGAACAGCCTCTGCTATTTGCCCTTTGAGGTTTAACTGATGTATCAGCCTGCCTATTTATGTTTTTAGGGGTTTAACCTAGCATGAATTTGGCTGCTAAATTTCTGTAGGAGCCATGACCGAGCACATGGTGTATCTGTAGGTTGCTGTGGATGTGCAGTGATACTGTATATCTGTAGAGAAGTCAGAGACCTCATGTCCTTAGCAGGATTTCCGACATGACAGGCTGAAACAGGAGAAAAGTCCATAGTCTGGGTCTCTTTCCCATTTTTTTCCCTTGAAAAATTAAAAACATTGAGATAATAAGGTCAGATGGGATGGTCACACAGAAGATGAGGATATGAAGAGTTCCATTTGCAGTCCCTACCCTGAATTGAGCATCTCCAGCAGGAATTACAAGACTTTTGTTGCCGCCCCCTGCAAATGAGCTTTGCTGGTTCCTTTTCACTCAACAGTTAAGGGAATTCTGAGGTTCCAGGATTTTACATTTTAAGATGTATGTTTTAACTGTTCAGTCATATAAAGCACAAACCTGGATGGAAAGAAAAACATTGCAATCTATTATTTACTCTGTTAATTGTTTCAGACAGCCAGCAGAGAACTCATGTAGAGGGAGAACCAATCTAAATCACTTTTATGAGCAGAGATAGTCGGCAGGGAATTTTGGTTTTACTGTGCAGAAGTTGGATATTTGGTATCAGGCTTCCTAAATGGACTTAATCTCAGATTATGGTTCTCTGTGGAGCCATTTGGGTCACTTTGTAATTGCCCAGCTTTCCACACTTCAGGTGATGAGAAGGACGTGCACAGGAACAGCATTCTTGTATGCATTTGTTTAAAAGAGGGACTTTTCCAGAGATGGAGGAGGTGCCAGTTTGCAAGGACTGGGATGAGGAAGAAAGACCAAAGCACACAAAACCATACATTCTTTGAAGTCCTGATAATTATCACCAGGAACAGGGATATGCACTTTGAAGTTGTGTTTCCTCTGGATGTATCACTGTAGTCTGGTTGGTTTTATTATAACTATGACTTTCTCACTTAAAACCATCACTCCTAAGCCATGGATAGGAGGGATAGATTATAAAGCAAATTTTTGGCTGACTGGGATCAGCTAGTTTCAAAATTTACTCCTGGGAAAGGATGTCAGCAAGTGAGACTGCAATCAGAAGGAACATCCAGGTACCTGCTTTATAACTGTGGCTTAGAAACTTTGCTGAACCCTGAAGCAGTCTTCAGGAAGACAAATAAAAAACACCACAGAAAAAACCAAAATATCAAACCTGAAACAACAATGGAAAAAACACAAAGCAGAGTTTGGATTATGATTTCCAGTAAAACATACAAACAACATGGAAGTTCAGTTGTACAGGCAGATATTAAGAACAGATAAATCCTTTTGGTCGCTAAGTCATATGGAAGCTGCCTGTGGAGTTTTATTTTATTTTATCTTTAAGGATCTAGCTCTCTAAATGCTCAGGTTTTCTTTCCTTTTCTTTGTCTTTTGTCCCATGATGTCTGTGAACATGAGAAATGGTTAGGGAGGCTGTAAGCCAAGCACCAGTGATGTTAGATTTGTTTTCACATGGACCAAAATAGACCAAGGGAAAGAACTAAACAAACTTGCTCTTTCCAGAAGCAGGAATGTTTAATAGCAGTGTGTTTGGGCATCATGCAACTGACTTAAGTTTAATGAGATGAAGAAAAAAACCCAGTAACTGGTGTTGGAGAGTGATCTATCAACCTGCTCTTGTCATTCACCTGGCTGTACACATAGTTCTCAAGGATAAACATCTCCAAAAGGATTTGGGCAAGTTAGCAGAGCAGAAGTTCAGCACAGACTGTTAAACATGATGTGTCCAAAGGCAGCTCTTGCTTAAGAAGACCATGAACTGCTGCTTTCTGAGGGCTGGAAGGGCAGAAGGGAAACTTTATAGTAGTTGGCTTTTTCTGCTTGTTTGAACACTGTCCACTGACTGCTATAAAGGCAATGCACTGGCCCAAAAGACCTCCTTTTGTGACTCAGTATAGTGGCTCATATTCTCTGTATTTGGCCTCTGGAAGATTTTCTGGCTGACTTAGAAGGTTGAGTTTTTTGAAAAAGCAAGCATATATGGGCATGTTGACACTTGTTCAACAGGAATAAGGAAAAAAAAATCCTCAGTTAATTTCATTCTAGTTTTTTCTAAGTGAAACTTTTCTGTTGCTGACTCTGAATACTTTCAAATTAAATTTGTTGGATTAATATGGAAGAAAATTGATGTCTGAGATAGATTAAATATATTGTTCATTGTTAGCCTTTTCAACAAAGCTAAAATAGCAGTTAGCACACTTGTCACCTATGTGAATGTGCAATATTTAGGTAGCCAAGGTTATATAATTAAACACTGATAGAACTTTAACTGTTTATATATTAAAGCTTAGTGCATGTGTTAAAAATACATGTATTTATGTGTTTGGGTAAATCAAAATGTTAACCTCATGGTTTACTCCTTGTGTAAAGAGTGCCCTTGCACCAGATGGAACCTCAGCCTGTACCTGCAAGGCTTTCCCTGCTGTTACACTGCAGGTGTTGCAATACTTCCAGTGAGTGACCTGTATTTTTGGAGTGAAGGTTTCTGAGTCTTGTCCTTAGCAGTGTGTGGATGTCACATTCCCACAAGCTGTGGAGGAGAGCTCCATGGGAGGCTCTTTGCTGGGTAAGATACTCTCCAGTGAGTCTGTAAACCAAGAGCTGAGGGGCAGTGCAATGGGAAGGATCACTCTGTATGTGCCCTGTTCCACTCTCCACTGAACATCCACTGCCAGATGCATCTTGTGCTGGGTGGAGTTTTGGTTTGACCTGCTATGGCTGTCTCTGTGCTCTGCTGTGATCTAAGAAAAGCATGATTGCAAGTGAGGTAGTGCTGTTCCTAAACATTTCTTGGAATGGCAAACCTGTCAGCGATTTTTAGAGCAAAATTTTTACAGAAACCTTTTGAATTTTGTTCTGTTTTGGAAGAAAATGAGTCCCCAGGTCAGTCTGTGAGGTCACTCAATCACTCAGCACTTGGATGAGGAGAGTCTTGCAGAGCACATTGTGAAAAGCACTAGCAGAAAGCTGGCTACTCGTTTGTGTTTCACACCTCCTTAATTACCCACCTGTGTTCCTTTTATTATCAAAGCTTGAATAGGATCACTCATAAAACAGAGGCCAAGAGGAAATTGCTGGTTTGCTCGGATTGCATCAGCAGCATAAAGTGGAATAATGTAATATCAGAACACTCTGCCCCTTTCATTTTCATTTTCCTTTGTCCCTTCCATGCCACTGTGGATCCTGCCCAGCCAATACACTGAGCAGCACATATCTGTTGCTTTTTCTCAGTCTAACACATAGACTTCATACAAATTGTCAGTTCAGTCTCATGAGTGACTGGAAAACTGGTGAGAGGTGTCTTCAGCTACAAGGAACTGCTCATGTAACCATTGTTAGTCAAGCTGCTCTGTGAAAGACATTTGAACAATAGGACAGCTTGGATTAGGAGGTGTGGGGAGTGTCCCCTGACATAATGAAGAACTTGTTTCATGGTCTGTGTTAGTTAAAAACAGATTGTGCCATGAACATCACTTTCAATGACAATTCCTATGAGTTTGTGATTCAGGGGTGGCAAACTAATGTGGATTTTCCAAGGGGTAAGGTGGAAATATCCATGCAGTCCTTCTATGAATGATTTGCCAGTGATCTCTGTTCAAGAAATAAGTAAGAACTTGCTTTGTTATGCTTCCACATCTGTGCTAAATTTGGTTGGACCTAAACATTATTGGGAAATACTATCATGTATTTCTTGTCATGCTTCGAGATACAACAATGACAGGCTCACAAGTTTGATTTCCTTTAATAACTAACTAATCTAAAAGTAAATCCTTCTGACATTTTTGCTGGCTTGTCCTTTGCCCAGCTTCCCTTCTGAAAGTGGTGCTTTGGCTATTCCCTGTTTGTTTGGAAGTGCAGTCAGTGATGCCTCAGTTTTCACCAAGTGGTGTTCCAGGTCTCCGTGTTGACTGCACGCTTAACCCACCTTGCCCAGGCTTTTTATCGTCCTGTTTCTCTTTTCATACCAGAATGTTTTATCCTGGGAGCTGCAGGTCCTGACATTTGCATTTCTTCCAAGTAGCAGAGCATACATGGTTTCTGTGTGTGATGGAAGGAGACACAAAAAATATAAAAATATCTTTTTTAACATTTCTTAATCCATGCCTCTGCAAACCATACTGCAGAAACAGCAACTTGGTCATACCATCTGTGTCTGTGACAGGACAGAAACAATCACCTTTAGGGTATAATAGTTGTTCATGAATCTGGCTCTGGATGTTAAATGGAAGCTTTTTCTTAAAAAAAAAAAAAAGAAGAAAAGACAAACCATGCTTTACTGGCACAGAAGGTGATGAGCTTGAAGTTAGTCTGTAGCAGAAATATAAGGCTGTGGTCTACTTTGGTTTTTGCTCCTGTTTTTCTTGCCCAGACTTCTGTATCTGGTCATAGGTCAGGGAGGGAACACCGAAGTTCAGGCTATGCCTTCACTGGAAGAAAACACCGTGTTCCTCCTTGGGGTTCACTGTCATGAGGCACCTGGCCTGAGGTGAAAACCTAGTGGAGACAAGTTTGTTGTGTGAACAAGTGTGAGCAGGCCACAGTAAAGGTTATGGGGAGAAGCCAACATTTACCTCTCACCACATACTTTTACGACCACTGCTCCATCTTCTCTGGTTTTGTCATTTTGTTTCCCATACCATCAAACTCGAAAAGACATGAGCCTCTTGCCTCAGTGAAGAAAGCCTCTCTGGCTGTGAGAAAACACTTGTACAACACAAAACCTTGCAACTCTTCCCTTTGATATTACTTTTGCTTTTGGTAAAGCCAATACTTTTCCTTCTCAGCTGACATCCTTGCAAAATTACCTGAGGTACAACCTAAGCGCTGAAAATGATGACTGTTTTTCTGCACAGTGACATAAATGCCAGATTGCATCAGTCTAGCTGAAAAGGCCAGGTATTGTGATTTTCAATTGTATGGTCAAACAGATTCCTTACATGGCTACTTCATTGACTGTCTTCCCCTCTGTGTGGTGAAACAGTTTAACTTGATGATCTTAAATGTTTTTTCCAACTTAAATGATTCTATGATTTTATGAAAGGCAGACTAAGGGGTCTGGCAAATTGTGAAGGACAAAGCTCTGGTAATGGAGGGTGGAGATAAGAATTTGACTCTGTGCGGGTTTTGGCAGGTTCGTGTCATTTTATCCATGCAGGGCCAAGTAAGAAAATCACAAACATGCAGCGACAGGGAAAAGCTATTTTCTCTCTCAGACTCTTCCTGTGCTATTCTTCTTGTCCATTTTAACCTCCCACTTTCTTGAAATAAAAATGATGGAAACAGATAAGAAGTGACTTCAGTTAAGGATGATTCTTTCTTCAGCTTAAAGAGGAATCCAGGAAGCTCTCCACAGCCTTCTATCTCTCTTTGAAGTGTTGACTTATCATCCTCCTGCCATTAAAATATAATGGGCTAGCAGTGGGTGTGCTGGGATTTGACACCCAGTGGGGAACCGCACCTAATCCTGCATCATCACTTGATCTGGTTTGGCTTATTTTCCCAAAACACTGACCCCATCTTCACCATTCAAAGCAGAAGAGGGGGAGGACCAAGGAATTATTGTAGAGGACTTAGTCCAAGCCAGGCAGTCTCCGCGTAAGTGTCACGGAAGACAGTTTCAAACACGACCACATAAGCAGGTGCCTGCAGGAGGGACCATGAGCCTGCAGACTCCCAGGAGGAGGAGAGAAGGGAGGGGGGATTTTATCAGGTGTTTGGGTGCATTTGATCACTGGGTGCCTTTATCTTCCCCACACAGTGGGTTGTGGTGACTCACCAGTCACTTAGTGGAGTGGAAACAGCTTACGAGTCATGGCAACAAACAAACAAGAATGGGAGCCAGAGAGAGAGAATACATCTACTCCAGCATCATTGGCCTTATCTCTGTCACTTGGCTGCTTGCAGAGCTCTTTGGGTCTGGCCTGTCAGCCCTGTACAAGGCAGAGACTTGGCTGCCATGGAGCTGTGGTTGCAGGAGGGAAGGATGTGGGGAGAAGATGGGCTTTATGCTTTGAGCAGTGCCTGTAGTTTCCTTAGGAGACAGACAGCTGTTACTGCCTCTACAAACCCATTTCCCAAAGACAGCGTCTCGAATGATCTTGTCTGATTGCTTTTCCATCTGAGCCATGAACAACACCAGAGCAGGGATTCACCTTCAATCACTCTTTTCTATCTCAAGCAGTGAAAATGGACATAAACTTGTGTTGTCATGCTGTGCACACACGCACTCTGTGTGTCTCTTCTGCCACAGCAAAACAAACCATAACACAGTGCTCACAAAGGACAGTCCATGAAGTGCTTCCTGTAGAAAAGAAGGCTGCTCCCTCTCTTTACCTGCTATGTGGTGGGCAAAGTGACAGCCCCATCTAGGGGAAAAAAATCTCAAATATTACCCACGAGTTAATCTGCACAGGAACACATCTGCTTCACTTCTCCTGACCATGCCACATCATCCAGATGCTTGTTCTGGTGGCTGCAAAGGGCTCAGATAGGGCTGGTACTACAGATGCTCCCTGGAAGTGTGAGTAAGAATGAAGAAGATACGAGGATTTTTGGCTGTTTTCCCCTCTTCCCTAAGCTTCTCCTGCTTTTGCTTAATTTTGCTGGCCTAGCCCTGAATATTTGGGAACATTTTTTCCTGCTAAAATGGAATTAATTCATCTGAGCTGTAGATTAATAGCTCCAGTCATTGCAGTCACCCGCCACTACTTGTTCATAGATGGTGAAAGGAAGGGTAGAGGCAGGTAATTGCAGGCATTTGGCATACCTGGCTTTTTCCAGGCCTGTTCCTTCTCTCTCCTTTTCTCTCTGTGTCCAGCTGAAACCGAGACTGTCCTGTTCACTCAACACAGCCTCAATTTTAAGGTTATTAAAACAACATCAGGCAGAAGATTTCAAGAAGAGCACCATTGCATGCATGCCTGTGTCTTGTGTGAGATGATCTGTAATGATTTTGGCTTCTGACAGTGGCTGTCTGCAGTTGCACAGATCAAAGACCATAAAGAAACTGTACCTAAATACACAAAACTGACTGGTAAGTAACACCAACACCTCATGAAATTCAAAGTAAAATGTTTGGATCCTTTATTTTTTGCAGGACTTTACATTTAAAAGTCAAACTTAGAAAACCAGAAGACAAAATGTAATGTATAGTTCGGGCTGGATCATGAGACTTGGTCAAAAATTTTTACTGTACTGAAGGAAGAAATTCCAAGTTTTATTATCTCTGCTCAGCTCACTGTCTGGAATACAACATCCCAACCTCCTCTTCACCTTTTTTTTTAACCAAAAATGAGAAGCATTCAAGTCCAAGCACAGCAACTTAGTCACATCAGCAGCCAGAACTGAGCTGGAAAATCAGATCCAAACAATTTCTATCAGGTTCACCTTTGTTATTTTTATCTCTTTTGGTGGTTTCAGGTAAGTGCTTTCCACCTACAACTTGTTTCTTGGTTTAGTTGTGCTTTCTCTCCAATCAGTTGATCAAAGGTTTCTAAATGGAAGACTGGCTACAAGTGACCATGACATTTCATAATAAGTTTCTACCAAGCAACCATTTATGCCAAGACTTTTAAGCTTTCAGGAACTATTAATTTTTACACAAATAATGGTGTATTTCCTAATAACTTCAGCTAACATGACATGATGAATAACAGGGAACTGAAATCATCAAGGAAGTAAATCTTTTATGGACTCAAACCAGTCATTTTTTTAGTTGAGTTTTGGTCCAGCTACAAAGAAAGTTTTGCTCTGTTGGTTGGGGTTTTTTTGAGTCCCACATAGTCTTCAAAGTAAGAGTGTAGATTCAGTTCTGGGTTTGAAAAGAAATAACAATTCAAATCAGTTTTCAATTTGGGTTTGGGTTTGATTCAAAGCTGTCAAGTATATTCACGGAGTGATTAAAACTGTTCCAACAGTTCTGGCCATGAGGAAGGTAAGGCAAACCCAGAGGACATGCAGATCTGGACAAGTACTCTTGCTATTAGCTAAATTTTTCTGTTACCTCAATGTTCTTACAGACCAAAGCCCCATTGTTTTAGGCAGGGCAAGAAACAGGTAGTAAGAAATTACCCTGGCCTAAAATATCTTCCTGTCTACAGACACAAAGCTAGAGATGAGAAAAAGCTACAAGATGAGAGAAAAGAAGCGATATTGTCTTTCTCAGATGAGGAACCGAGGCACAGGGAGGTGAAGTGACTTGGCAGAGGCAGTGCAGGAAGGCTGGAGCAGAGCTGGGAGGTGCAGCCGAGCGCTGGGAGCCCCTGGCCACAACCGCAGCCTGTCCTTCCTGCCTCTCCCTGCACGCCTTGTGTGGCACCCGCCCGGAGCTCCGGAGAGCAGCACAACAGTGACCCCAGCGGCTGGGGAAAGAGGGCAGAAAGAAGCCCCGTTTATTTTTGTTTCTGCTACTTTATCTCACTTCAGTGGGAGCAGTTGAGAATGTCGAGGATAAATGAAAACAACTGTTGGGCATCAGTCCAAGTGGTTAACAAAGAACCCCGAACTCTTTTAAGTCCTACAACTAAAAGGTGCTGGCATAAAAAGAATAGCATTTTTCTTTGCAGAAATCATTTGTTGAACTCTCTGGTTCTGAATAGAATTCCTTGCCTTCTCCCCCTTCTTTTCCCCCAGAATTTAAAAACAAATCTCACAAAAATATCATATTCCTCCCTTGTATGCTATATTAGACGTTTCCTGAGAAACCCTGAGGTGTTGTCCCCATGTGAGTGTAAGGTCCTGCCTTAGATAACATTCATTAGAAACCCAGAATGAGTGTCCCCCTCCCCTTTTAAAATCATACTCTGGAGCTGGGTCATATGCCAGGGCAGGTACCTATTTTCATCCTCAGCTGGACAGAAGTTTTCCTGCTTTCTGTGGCTCTGTGGTGCATCTGAAAGCACCTGTCCATCCTCGACAGGGAGGAATGCAGCACTGCAGAGGGAACATGGGTGTGTTCAGTATGAAGCTTCTCCTGATAGCATGGTGGAAATTCTTTGGAAAATTAAATAAGAAGCCAAGGGAAAAGGCTGGACTTTTGAAAGGAAATTGCTGATGCAATAAAGTAGAACAGACAACCAGAATGTCTCTAGTAACCCAGTAAAAAAGCTGACCTCGGTGTAACTTGGGCTGTGGAAGAGGTTTTGCCTGGAGAGAGAGACTGTGCTTTCTGTAGCACTGGGAGCACATTGGTGCCAGGATGGGAGCACACAGGGGAAATTTGGCCTTGAGACTTTGATGCCTGCAGTGGGAAGATTTTTTAAATGAGCAGGCAGCTGTGAATTCTCTGTCAATCTGCATGGCAAGGCTGAAATTGTGTTTGAGACTTCAATATTAGTTGAGAACAGCAGACTTTCACCTACCCTGTGCTTAGTACAGGTCGGGGGGGGGAGCCCAGCTGTGTTATTAGGGTGGCTGAGACCTTGTCATTATAATATTCTGTACTGTAGTTGAACTTTGAGTTGAAATCTAACAAGTCAGGTGCCAACACTGATCCTATTGCACTATAAGAGAACAAGAAAAGAAATCCCAGAATGTGTGTACAGGGGAAAAGTTTATTATTTTGCTTAGTAAAAACCACAAATATTCATCTCAAAAAATCTGAAAAGCATAAATTCGGACCCATTGTTTGGAGGTGACACATTATGGCCTGTGAATACCTTTGCCACCTCCTCCCTGCCTCCCTCTAAAGCTTCTGGTGAAAGAAACAGCTAATTTGACATTTCCAATTCCTCCTTTGTTCTGAATTTCTGTTGTGGGAACAGAATACAGGAAATGGAGATCTCCAGGAAGACTGGGAAGAGGAGACAATTTACACCACCTTATTCATATACAACCTTAAAACAGGGCCTGTAATACCTGGCTCTTCACAATCCTCAGCCATCAGCAGAGACCTCAGTCCCAGGGACAAACTGCCTTAATTCATGTGCTCAGCTGATGTGACAATTTATGGAACTGGCTGATCTGGTCTTTGTTCTGGTGGCTGAAGTCCATCCCATTCAGGACATCTAGTTTCTTTATTTCTTTTGTTAGCTGTTTAATAGTGAAGCCAAATGCTCCTGAAAACATTAATTCAGCCACTTTCTAAGACAGTTTTTATAGTTTCAGTTAATTATATACATTGGCCTTTTCAACCCAAAACTCTTGTCCTTTTCTTAATGGACAGGAAAGTTTCACTCTCCAGAGTTATTGAAACAAGTTATCATCTGGACACATCTGCCTCTGCTGCCAACAAAGCCTTAACTGGGAAGGTCAAGTCCTCCAAAACCACAGGTTTGTTCCCTCCTGGGTGCCAGGCACGACTTGCATTAGAAAGATGAAGTGGTGAAAGAGCAAAAAAACTCTAAAACCTTCATGAGGTCAGAGGTTCAGTGTTGGAATTCTTAGCACAGGAAAGTGGTCCACATCCAGCACTCCCTGGGGAATCAGTAGATGCCTCCTGTAAAGCAGGCACCAGTTGTCTTCTCTGCAGTCCTGAAGCTGCTTGTTGTGGCCATGCTGGTGCAGAGGTCTGGTAAGGTGCAAGTGTGAGAACGGGCTGAGGAAAGTGCAGCCAGAAGCTCATCTGGCAGTTCTGAAGAAAGCAGGATGCACTGTCAGCTGAAAAAATTGAGTCACAGACGCCTTGAGTTTCTCGGGCTTGGGAGAAATGTGGGATTTAATACATCTTTCTCTCCTTTTCCCATCCACAAGGCAGCAGTGACACCAGCCAAACTAACTCCTCACCAGCAAGTTGGGAAAATAAACCCATTTTCATCATCATTTATGAAATGCCTGGATTCCTTTGTGATAAATGACATAGAAGAGGCCACAAGGAAATGAATAATTCCAACTTCAGAAGAGAGTTTGAGTAGTGTGCTGAAAAGAGATGACCTTGGGACCACATGTTGATTGTGGATGTTGAAGTTAAATATTCAGCATCTCCATATTACATTGGCACTCCTTGCAGGCTGTTACATGAGGCAAAGATGTTACCAAAACCAAAACCAAGCAAAACCCAAATGAATAAGAATATCTTTCAGACACTGGCAACTCCATAGCTGCAAGAATATCCTTCAGATTTTCTGGACTGGCTTATGTCTAAGCAGGGAATATCTAATGGTGTCAGAAAACTTGGAGAGCGAACAAAAAACCCCACATGAGGATTTACATGATAATATTGTCATGTACTAAAGCCTTGCAGTAACATCTTTCTTGCTGTCTTCTTTGTTCAAACCCAGAATATCTCATATGGGTCTGGGTGCTTCTTTCCACTCTGCCATGCAGGAGGAAGGGAAAGAAAAAGCAGCAGAATTAGCTGGCCTGATTTCGCCTTCTGATTTCACTTTCTGATTTCTCAGACCACAGTAATTCCACCACAGTGAGTAAGATCAGAATTAGTCTCTAAATATTTATTTAGAACTCCTTGAGGATGACAGAAAGGAAAAACTGGGGATGTGCTGAAACATTGCCCCAGGCGCATTCAGCAGTTATTAAAAAGAATTCACTTCCATGCAAATTGTATTTCATCAGCTAATTAAGAAGGTATTTATCCTCTGCTTTAATTAATATCTTGTATCTTCCTTCCGAAATACTTAATCACTGAATGAAATCATCACAGAAATATTGCCCTCAAGTTAATATCAGCATTTTGTATCTCAGCAAATCTGACATGTGTGTGTGTATGCATATATATATATATATATATATATATATATATATATGAGTGTGTGTATATTTTAATAGCAGTAATTATAAACTACTCTGCCAACTTACAGAGCTGCTTTACATTTCTGGCTTGCTGCCAGGCTTTTTTTTTCCCCAGAGCCTGATGAATAGCAACTGTTGTGTGCTCTAGATCTGTGCTCCATTTAAGCAATATCCCCACAGAAATCGGCCTCCTTAGCCGTTAAGCACAACTTTGTTAGGCAGCGCCTGGGGCGATTGACAAAACCTATTTGTTAACTAGAAACTGTAATCAGTGGTTTGTGTATCAGCAGCAAAATACCCTCAGTAAGGCTACGATATAATGGATGGAAAATCGGTTATTTCCTGAGCATCAACAACCAATTTTCCACCAGTTAGGCTAGAGATGGATATCCCAGAGGTATGTAGGAGTCAGAATTAACTGGTGCCAGCTTAAGCATGGGAAAGATCCTAGCAAGGCATATGGGAGTAGGCTTTCTAAACAAACTGGATGAGCCATGCTGGAATGTATTTGTTGCTGCCTGTAATTCAAGTTTAAGTTACAAATCTTGCTTGACTATTGATGTTGCATTGAAATGGAACACATTTTCTGGGAGAAGGTGTAGTCCCTGCAATTTTTAGTCTCTCAATCCAGATTGTTTACAAAGGTGTTAAACAGAAGTTATGGGCTTGTGGGAGGTGCTGCAGAAACTTTACCACAAAAGAGAGCAGCTTGAGGATAATAATCCTATCTGGGCTTAAAAAAAAATCATGAAATTTTGAAATGAAACCTCAGTTCCTTAAGTGAGCCTCACTCTTGCCATTAAATCAGTAGGCAATGTTCAACCCCTTCTGAGCATCACTCCCATGAGTGTTGTCTTCCCATTCATCTTGGAGACATTCCTCACCCAGAATCCTTGATTCAGCTCAGCTAATCCATTAATATAAACAGAAACAAACACCAGCAGGATGTAGCTTATCAGTTATTCCTGAAATGTTCTTATCTCTTCTAGGATTTCTCACTAGGAAGTAATGTGCAGACTTTCCCCCCCTCCCTTTCTGTCAGACCTGTGGCCGGAGTGATCCACAATTGCTAAACTTCAAACCAGCAGTCATAAGCCTAACTGGAACAATTCACTCGCTGCAGCACTCTCAGAGAATTTGGAGATTTTTGGAGTTTCCCTTATGAGTCAAGAGTTGGAAATCCAGGTCCCAGAGGGAAGCGACTGCACGTGTCATCAGCCAATAACACAGAGAGGTCACAGGATCCAGGCTTCAAGTCCTTGAGTGTGTGTGGGAAAACTCACTATGTTAAAAATTCCCTTCTTCACTTCTCCTCTTACCATGGTACATTATTTGAACATTATTAAGTGAACCCTTTATTAGAGAGCATGACAAATCCCCAAATAAGTGGAGGCATGATGCTGCTGGACTGAGTGGCCTGTGGATCTTGCTGCTCTAAAGAGAATGATTGCAATTCCTTGGGACATTTTTCACTGAAAAGATGGATTAGTAGGCAGGCATGTGCTGGAGCTGTAAGTTACAACTTATCTCAGAAAGTTTTAACTTTATGCCTTTGGATGCCTAAGAAGTCATTTTTAAAGGCAGCTTTAGTCTTTATGAGTCCCTGAGGATCTCTGCACAAATCTGTAGCTGCAAAGACTGTCCAGGATTTTTGATGAGGGCCTGGCAGTTCAGATGGGACAAGAGGAATCATGACTTAGTTTCTGTTCCTGAATGTGTCACCAACTCTCATCGCGTCACTGAAGTTCTCCAGGCTCCAGCTTTCCATATAAAGCAGGTATAGAAAGATCTGGAACATTTTAATGTTTTGTTAATAGCTAGAGAAAGGCTTGGCTAAATGGCATCACCAGAAAGTGTTTCAGATCACTGCTGAGTTATGGCACACTGGTGTCTACACCTTTGTCTTTCCCCTACATTTGTTACTGAAAATGACACAATAAAAGGCTCAGAGTCCTGGTGGGATTGTTGTGAGGTTTGATGGAAGGAAACTCAGGGGTCACCACTGCCTAATCCACCCCCATCCATGCCTTGACCCTCTTCTTCCTCCCCTTCAGAAGTCAGTCCATGGTGTCCTCTGGTCAGTGGATTTTACACCTTTAATGCTGACTAAATAGTTAAGAAATCTGTGCTTCTATTTCTGTGTCCATTGCTTCCATTTTCAGTCCATACAATCAGGTTTGCTGTAATTCCCACATTTGGAATTGGTATTTATTACACAGAAACAGTCAGAACAGTGAGAGATTCATTTTCTTGCCTAGGACAGATGGGAACTATCCAAACATTTTCATCTGCCAAACTTAGTTTAAAAATATGAGAATAAGACCAAAAATAAGAATTCTTAGGATTTATCCTGAGGAGACATATTGACAGATCACCAGCAAAAGCCCACGACCTCCCGGCCCTGAAACAATAGAATGCTTTAGACAGTTTAAAGGCTTTCTTGATTTGTTCAGGAGTCTTTCCAGATTTGTCTCAGTTCTTGTGTTTTCTGATCTGCTTCACCCGATCAGTGCCCTCATTAAGCAGTGGAGGCGGATGCTGCTGGGAATTTTAGTAGGAGCTTAGGATGAGGCAGACATTGATTGTTTTGCCCTTCCTTTTCCAATCACCCAAATGACATTCAGGTTCCAGGGAAGAACAGATATGGACACCCAACTATGTGATTAGAAGGGCCGAAGCAGAGTCTGCATGTGTATACAGAATATATCTGCAGACCAGGCTGTGATTTACTGCGAGGCTTAAAAATGCTTTAAAGACTTCTAAGCACAGGAAGAAATATGCTGTTAGTAAAGCTTCCGTGTTATCAGCCCAGCTAAATAATGATGTGCAATGTGTCATGTGCAAAGAATATATTAATGCTTGGATAAATATTTTCCTAATGTCTGCTTGGTTGATATCTCCTTGGCATATAACCAGGGGATAGTAAATAACACTCACGACTCTGTTTACTTAAGGTCTGTTTTCTCTCTTGTCTTTTACATTGGCAATAATTTTGGGGGCTGCAGGGGAGGAAAAGGCAGAGGGAACCGGAGCCTTGTAAAATGTTTGTTTTCCTTACAAATTTCACAAGAAATAAACTGTTTATGCTTTAGTGTTTCACTGCCATGGAAATGTTAGATGATTTTGTGTGACTGTCAAAGTGTTTAATGTGTAGCCAAGCAGTAGCATTATAGAGAGTGGGAGGGGAGGAAAAAGGAGTATCAGGAGGAACACAACTGAAAAAAAAAAGAGTCCACTTTACCTCGTAGTTTCTAGCACATTATTTTCCCTTGCTTGTGGGCATGACTTAATGCTGGTTACTCCCCTTGGCTGCAAACTGCATTCATTTTAATCATCTGTTTTGACAGCTTCTTTCCCCCTCAGGCTCATCTCTAATTGAATTTGTCATGCAATCTCACCTCCCCTGAAATTGTTTGTACGGGAGGGAACCTGGGAGGCAGCTGGACCCAGGTTGGTTTCTGTAGTGCTACCTGCAGAAATCAGCCTGTTTCTGCCCTGCCTTTGGAGCTGAGAGGTCTGGCATTGCCTGGTATCCCACAGACATGGCAGTCATATTCCACATCTAATCTGATACCTTCACACAGGGATCAGTGAACTTCCAGTTCAGATTTCCCAACCAACTCCTGCCCTTCTCTGCTGTCTTCCATGCCACGGGGTAGGCATGCTCATAAAAAAACTATTCATTATGAGATTAAATTTCTCCCTGCAACCCCAAAAATACAGCTCCCCAGCTAAATTCTGTCCTTTCTGACACCCTTGTACATTGAAGGGTGTTGGTAGATTGCACTGAGTGGATTAGAGTCCCCCAAGCAAAGATGCAGCCCTGAAAAACTGCAGTTTTCAGGGATAGAGGCATCACAGAATTTGAAATGTTATGTTTAGTGAGGCTGTGATTTGTCCTAGTGATTGAAAAGGACCTTAAGAGTAGCACTTCTTAATTTTTCTCTCTCCAAATGTGTTCAAGCCTATCAGTCTCAATTACTGTGTTTTTATTCTTAACAAAGGAAAAAAACACTTAAAAAAAAACAACCTGAAGGCAAATTTCCCATGTGGGTACATGTTTTCTGTAGAAAAGAACTGGCTACCTTTTTCTTTCTGATCCCACAATAATGAAATGAAATCCTTCTCATACCCAAGAGAAAGCGTTGGGGTTTTTTTAACCTTTCTGTTGTTTGATTCGTCTGAGCAGTTCCACACTGCAAGCCCAAGATGACAGAGTTAGGCATGGGGGGAGACACCCACATTAACATAAGAACACTCATCTTGTTCCTTAGTATAAGTGGAGCCATCATGTTGTCTACATCTCCTCAAAAGTGCTGTGTCAACATGTCCCTGCAACAAAAGTGTTCGTGGTGTCCAGATAACACATGTCATGTGTTTGACACACCAGCCTGTTATCTCAGCTGGCCAAACACTGAGGATAAACAGTGTCATGGAAGGGCACACGTGCTTTACACAAGGTTTGTGATCAACTCAAATTTACAACCTTTATATCTGACTGCAGCATAAACAAAAATATGACAGACTTATTTTGTCTACATCTGAAAGATAACCTGTAGGAGAAGCTGTGTTATAAAAGTGTTATGCTTCAGAAATCAGAATATTTCCCAGCAGCATCTGCAAAATTTCCTATCTCTCCCTACCAGGGGCCTGAGTTCAACAGAGGTACTTGCTAGTATTTTAATTGAATGCTAGTTGAGTATTTGTTTTGCTTTCTAAAGACATACACTTTCTACCATGTATGCCTAAAATGCATCAAAGCCTATTTATTCCACTTTTTTTCCACTAGACTCTTTAGTTTGACCAGCAAACTTCTTCCTCCCCTCTTTGGCCTCTCCTCAGAAACAATTCCTTTTTTTCCTTGTTTATTTTGTGTATTTTTCCAGTGTGTATTGTCAGAATAGAAAGGAAATACTTTGAACCCTCCAAAAGTCTTTTGTTACACTGATGAATCACAGAATTCAGTGGTGGGCTAAGGAGGTTACTATTCCTATGCAGAGCAATCTGGAGTAGATGAAAAAAAATCTAACTTCTTATGGCAATGCCATTATAAAGTGAATAAATATTTCCAGATTCCAATTTGAGACACTATTTTCTTTCTTTCTTATATGCAGATGATGTGAGGGTCTTGTAAATAAAGGATATAATGTCAGGGAGATGGAGGTAGGAAATGAAGATTAGTTTCCTTTTCTTCTATCTTCACCTCCCAGGGAGAAGTTAATTTTGGCTGTGTTCAGTCTGAGTTCACAGAAGGGAGAACACAAAAAAAAAACTTACTTCTTCTGTAAATCCATTGCCAAATTAAATGGAAAGAAGAAGCAAAAATAATAATAATAAAGATCATATTCGGATCAGGGGGAAAAAGCTAATATCCTCTCCAGATTTCAGCTCTCACCCCTTTGGCATCTGTATTTGCCAGTTCATTAGGAAACATCTCAGTATTTTGGTCTAATTTAAGTGGACAGATGCTGTTTTTCCACAAAACTAAGTGGTATGAGAAAAGCCTGTCAGATTTAGTTTGGCATTTTCTTTTGTTACATTTTATGTTTATGGGCCACTTTTTTCCTTCCCACAAATAAACTCTCTAAGATAGACACGAGTCCCTTGGCAGCAAGGAAACAAAAATCCTGCTTGTAGGCATGTGCCCTGCTCTGCAGTCTCAAAAAGGTTTGCCAGTGTCCAGGCCTGGCAGATCCATGTTACATTTATTTTTTACATGCTGGCAGCAGCCCTTTCCATTTAGGATAAACTGAGTGCTGAATAGGCATAAATATTTGGGCTTAACCGAGATACAGCACAGGAAGGCGAGGCCAGATGATATTATATGTACACCATGGTGCAAAACATCTGAAGCCAGAGAGGTCCTGTAGTTGTACCTGGCAGGAAGTCCAGCAGAAAGGCAGCCAACCCCCTCTGAAGACCCAGCCTCATTCCCCACATCTTCCTGGCCCACTTGCAGGAAACTCCGGGTGAAGTTTATGGATTCAGTTTGCTGCAGGTCAACCAAGAGGCTTGTAAATCCCTCGTGGGCTTGAAATCCAGCAGAGCAGGACTGGATCTGGTTCCCATGACTCTGCTTATTGGCTGTTCTGAAAATTAAGTCCAGAGTGTCCAGAGCAGAGTAAGCAATCAAAGTATCTGAGCTGATGTCTAGCCTGGATAAATATTCACTCAACCCTGCCAGCTCCAGAACCTGGAAACCCCTGAGTCCAGGTGGAAACCAAACAGGATTTCCTCATGCAGAGGGGCACACTGAGCACCAGTCTGAACCCCACATCACTGCTGTATCTAATTACCCCCAAAGTCACTCCCTATCTATCTATTCCTTGTCACTTTGATTCAGTCTCCCCACTAACACGGCCCCTGTGCCAGAGCATTCCCTGCTGGAATTGCTGGTCTGCATTAGTCAGCTGCCGGAGAGTAACAGCCCAGCTTAAAGCCCATCAAAATCAACCTGTGGATTCCCAGGGGCTCTCAAAAATGTGCAGACATCATCTGACAACTCACAGCCCTAAAAGGCTGCCTTGGAAATCAGCAGAGCCAGGCATTTCTTGCTGGGACAGAGGCGAGGTGGTGCTCTGGTGCCAGTGAGGAGCAGCATATTCCAGCCAGTGTGGGCAGGAGCAGAGCTCTGTCCAGCACACGGGCTGTCATTCCAGCAGTTCTCTGTGTGTGTGCCCAGAACTGGACATATGGTGCCAGAGTAAAGGCAGAGCACATGTTGGGGGTGTGATGAGGTGATTCGGAGCAAATAAAGCTTAATTAGTGCACAGTGACCCTTAACAGTAATTTCCTGGATGATGAAATATCCACTGCTAGTGATCAAAACATACCACTTAATCATAGAGCATTTTTCTTGGAAATATGCATTGACTTTGAGCTTTCATGTTTTCTTCTTTCCCTAGGAAAAGGGTAAAACACACCTCTCACACAGATTTTATGCTGAAGTCCCCTTTCTGCTCTTAGTTCTCATGGCCAGCACTGTTTTTTCCTCTCTTTGATTTGCAGCTTTGGCCCTGAGTTTTCCAGTGTTGAGGGTAGAGAAAACAACTCAATTCTGGCTCGTTGATAAGGACTATTTGAGCCCCAGGAAAATGTGCTCTGTTCCTCAGGGCATCCATCTGACAGACCATGTGGGACTCCTTTAGCCTGGGACTCTGTCCTGACACTGTGTTCTCTGATGTCTCTAATTAGATGTGACCTCGAGGGGTTTTTTTTGCAGTTGGGGCACTTGCACTCCTCTCAGGAGGTAGATGCTGTCTCAGGTACAGATTGCACTGAAAGTATTCTCCCAGGATAGTGCTCTCTCTTCTGCCCTGATTTAGTGGGATGTAGGAAACATAATATGCACAGTTCTTGTCCTGTGTGTCCAGTTTTGTTGATATTGGCCTGTGTATTCAGAAGTTGTAAGGGGTTGGATGGAGTAACAGAAGAGGAAAGACAAGCTGTATGGAATCATTAAAACTCCAGCTGCAAAATAACGTCAATTGCATGGTCCCTTACTGCCATAAGAATTGGGGTTTCTATTAGCAAATTAAATCCACTCCCAGATGAGATACACCACAGATGAGATTCAGCCACAGCTCTGCCCTCTTTCTGTTGAAAGCTGTCTGAATATTGCTCATTTCATTTCCCTTGCTGACAGGGCCTCACACGACAGGGGCTGCAATTGCAGAAGACGCTGCAAGAGCCCGCTGACAGGTGATTAACAGCTCCTGGATGCTGTGAGCCTGACCACACTTCTGACCACGGCAGCAGTTAAACAAATTATCAGCAGAGCATTTTGTGGTTAACTCACCCTTTTCTCTAAACAAATCTGCTAATGATGTTGCCGGCCTGGCACCCCTGCACACTTGTGTGCTGAGACACGCTGTTCCTGCTGTCTAACAGGCTCCTTAAAAACACAGCAACAACAACAACAACAAAGGCAAAACTGGAAGGCAGATAGAAATCTGGACTCCCAATAAAATGAATAGCAAAAATGGAATAAAGGAGTGCATTTTAAGTTCTTTGGAGTGTCTTTCAGCCAGGTGAGGGAGTTGGAAATGTTTTTGTCCCATTTATTTCAGAGCAGTCTTTAGCCAGGGCTTTCTATCAATACTTGGTCCTTCATCCCAGCCAGTGCCTGAGAGAGTGGGGTTAGTCCCCAGCATTTTGGAGGGCTCAGAAGTCAGAATCCAAGAAATTAGCTGGATCCTAAACATGGGCAGCAATTGTGCAAACACTTTCCTTTGCTACTTGTCCAAAGTCTTTGCTGGAACTGATCCACGGGATGAAGGGAAAGGGAGATCACAGTGTAGGAATGGATGGAGAGAAATCCCCTGTGAGCACTGTGAGGTGCTAACTGTATGTGAAAAGGAAGGCGGGATCCATTTAACCCCTCCTCTCGAGTCACTGTGGGCTTTGTAGGTGGGGAGTCAGAGAGCCTCACTGTAAGTCACTGAAGCAGGATTTCATCAAAACCAAGTCACTGATCTGAGAGGTAAAGGACACAGATGAAGCTGGGCAGCAGCATTTACAGACCTACAGCAGTATGGAGAGAGGTCATTTTCTATCTTGGATGCCTCCCTGGTGTATCTCATTCACTCAAACTTATATTTGATCAACAGAGCTAAGGGTGGAAGAGAGCTGAGGATATTGCACACCCTGGTGCGGTTCATGTGATCTTGTGGACATCATCTTCATGACTGTGCAGAGGCTTTGGGTTCTTGCACCTGGATATCTATGACCAAGAGCTTACTCTCCTCAAGAAAGGTGAATTTAGGACCAACCTTGTCCTTGCCCTTCATTTGTACGTGTCTGGAATTGAATACATGAGGATGGAAGACACAAAAATACCCGTCTAGCTTTAATCTTTTAGTTAACAATGTGTGATGATGTTTCAGGAGATTCCTTCCATATAATGCATTTTAGAGCCAGATCTTAGGAAGCTGAAGTGATCCAAAGTATAGAAGCAGCTCTTATCCCAGCTCTACTGAAGATCCAAGAAATATTCAAGAAGCCAGGAATTCCAGGACTGGCCACTCCTTTGTACTCCTCTCCACACATCCTTGGGCTTGTCCTCTCCTGAAGTTGATTGGAGAAGACAACATTCCAGAGATCATCAGATCATGTCATGAGGAACATGCTGGGTGACACCCGATTTTTTTGGGTTTGAGGAGACAGGAGTTACTAGGGGAGATTAAAAGTTGTAATAACTCAGGTGGTGTGTCCACTTTAATTGTAGCCTCTCCTGTTTTGTCTTTCCTCCTCTTTTGTAGTCAAAGGAATCTTGTAGCCAAGGAATCTTTGTCACAACAATGAATTCAATAACTTCCCAAGGAACAAAAGCAGACGTTCCACACCTTTCCAGAATTAATTGTTTAAGTGAGAGAAGAGTCCTTAAGTGATGAGAGGTTTTCAGCTCCAGTAACTTGCTGTGTGTACACAGAGAGCTCAGAGAGTGAGGACTTGCCATACTTACAGGATGGTGTTTGCAGTGGAAACCATTATGTGAACCCAGCTTTTCTTCCTTAAAGTGAGTTAGAAGCACGTGGCTGTGCAGAATCCAGCCCTGAAGTGCTTTTTCACTTTGAAGACTTCAGGATACAATGCTTTTTTTTTTCCTTCTTGATGCATGAATGAGAAGTTAAGTCTGCTCACAACCTGGCCTGGCCTCTGCGTACTTAACCCTGCTGAAAATACTGGATATGTTTGTTCAGAATTGAGAGGGAGGAAAAAATCAAAGCTGTTGTCATATCCACTGTCTTCTGAGCCTCTTCTGCTGTGTCCTGACATTTTTATTTCAGAGAAAGAGTGTTATGCCTTCATTGTCTTCAAATAAAGCAAAAAATGTGATTTTTGAAAGCATGTGGTGAGATATGCAATTGATAGAACACTTCACTGCTTTTCCTTTAAACATCATTTATTAATATTTCACTAAGCAACTTTTTTGTTCAGGAAAAAGAAAAGGATGAAAAATGAGAAAACTCATCCTGGGGAGAAGATGCAAATATCTTTTGTTGATTTACCTCAAACAGTAGCAGCTCCTGCTTCAGGAGTAAAGATGGTGAGTGTTCCTGCCTGCAGGATTCACTGAGAACAGCTCTGCCAGAGGGTGATGGAGTGTTTTGGGAGAAATTTTGCAAGGACCCTCCATTTCCAAAATGAAGCTTGACCGATCTGAGGGCTCCATTCCTGAGACAGGAAGGGTAACAACCCTTCCTTTGCCCATAACCCCTAAAGTCAAAGGATTGCTCTCTCCAGGCCATTGCAAAATTCCACTGATGGTAATTTAATGTAATTGTTTTTTTTTTTTCTGGTGGTGGTTTTTTTAATGTGTTTAAATGAAGAATAAAGTGCAAATGTATAATTACTACCATGCTTTCTTTGTAACTGTGTCTTAAAGCAAAAAATCATGTCAAGAAGTCTAAGATTTTTATTTTAGTTTTCTTGCCCTCTGATACGTTGTCATGACTCTTTTTTCACTATGTGAAAGCCATGGGTTAGTTTTGCCAAGAAAACTTTATATGCTCATTTGTGTCTTTATAGCAGTCAGAGCAGGTTTCTGTGATTTTGCTTGCTTTTGCAGAGATATTTTTTAGCAAAAACTATCTCTGTGTACTGTAGAAAGATCATGAACAAACAACATTTCTGGATTAATCATGTTTTTCTTTCAAATCAGCCACAGAAAGATGAGGTCACTTACAGGTGAGCCGGACCTGCACAAAAAATGAGGTTTTTTTCTTCCCAGTGGTCACAAGGAGAAATTAGGACAGCAAAGGAGAGAATTGGATTTTGTCAGACAAAATCATAGTGGTTTGGGCCATTTGGTGAAAAAAAAAAAAATAGCATCCACCAATTTGGGCCACTCCATTTCACTTTCAGATTATTTATTTCTAAAGACAATGACAACAATTTTCAAAGAATGATATCAGAATTCAAAAATGCATGAATACAGAGGGAGGAAACCAAACTGCATGGTTGGTTCAGTTCATAATTATGTTTTGGAGACAACATGATTAAAGTTTTTCTCAAGTTTTGAAAGCTGAGCGTCCCTCAAAAGAAGGTGAAAGTCTTCTACCTTCCCCTCTCCCTGACTATATACATTCAACAAGAGTTTGGACAGCAGCTTTTGTAGCACTCCTTGATGGGCTTCTTTTTATGCTTTAAGTGGAGAAACCAATAAAAAACAAATCCTGAGGGCAAGGAGCAACTTAGAGGTGCTCAGGGTCTCTGCAAACTCAGGATTCCATTACTGCCTTATCTCTTGTAGGTATTTCCTACGGTGCATGTGCTATATCAAACACTGTTTAAATGCTATAGGATAGGTGTAAGCAAACATGCAATGCCTGTGACAAGAGAGATTGTGCCTTCCTTTTCAAAGAATATTTTCATAAGTTATTAGTTAAGGCCTTGGGTGCTTCACTTCAGGTGTATTCAAGCAGCCACTTGTTTCTGAGACTATGAGTTTCTAAAGGAACTCTTAAGAGGCTTTTCTGTTTTCACCCATTTCTCTTACCTTCCCACACCTGAAATCACAGAGAATTTGGGAAAATACTGAATTATATTCTTTATGTCAGGAGCTTGTGTTTCAGCTCCAACACTGCCCTTGATCACTTGTGACCGGGAGATCTGCTCTTCTCAGTGCTTGAGTTCCCACATTTATAGATAATTAATAATGAAAATCCTTCCTGGCACTGTGGGACCAGGCAGGTTCATGCAGCTGTGCTTTCCAAAGGATGCTGTCTGAAATCATGGCCCCTCCACAGGTTTTCTACTCACACACCAAACCAAACATTTTCTGGAGTGTTCAGTCCTTATGATAGAAGCTCCTCAATTGCAGTACCAGAAAGAGCAGGAGCTACTGCAGGGGAGTTTGCCTCCCCCACATAATTCAGGTTCATCCACATTATATTCTCAATCCCTTTTTATGCACATTGAGACCATGGGCAGCACTTCCTTCCTTTGTCCACTCTCTATCCAGCAATCCACAGCCCCAGGAATGCACATGTTTATGTTTGACTGCAGAAGATTAAGGTCTTGTTACAAGTCAATGGCCAATCCGTTTTCCCAGATATGTTTTCTAGCAATTTTCTTCCTCTCCCCAGCCCAAATACCCCTGAAACCTTTGCAAAATACTCCTTTCTGGCTTTTGACAATCTTGGTTTCAGATTCCTTTTGCCGGCTAAAGGATTTCTGGGCAGGTTGACAGACATAACATCTCCTTCTTTTAAAAACAGTCCATCCACGGGAGTGATGAGCTGGGATCTGTATTTGTCTTAACTCAAATTGCAGAGCCATCACTCAGGCTGGGAAGATCTCCCTCTCTTAGCTTTTCCTGAAATGAAAGACTCCTTTCCTTTATCTCTGTCCAGGTTTCTTTAAAGTTGCTTCTGCATTTGTAAGAATCTATACTGGATGTATGAGAGAGTATTACCATGAGAAGGGACTTTTATAAAACATACTGATGGCAAAGAAGTAAAAGAATAATTGAGACTCTTTTACAGGCCTTGAGTCAAGAGTGCTGTCTTTGTGGGTGACTTGGTCTGAGTTAACATGTGTGTTATTTTGCAACTGCAAAGAGATTTTTGTTCCTTTTGGGGCAAGTCAAAGCAGCTTGAAAGGCCTGGTAGATACTTGCATGTGACTGCATGAAGCATTTCTTAGGAGTCTCGATGCTTTAAGGAAAATAGCACCAGGGATGGAATACCAGAAGCGCCTTGTTTCCACTTACTGTAAATGATCATAAATTCTACTGCTACTTTATTGTGGTGGCTGTAGTTCTTGGAAGAGTAAAAGGGGTGGGAAACCAGTTCCCAGTCAGTTTTATAAAGTACAAGGTTGCTTGTATTGGTACCAAGTCCAAAGTGCAATATTTCAGCTATGAATGATTGGATGTTTTCCCAGATTCCCATAAAGTCATTAAACACACTGTAAAGGGTCACCCATAACATAACCAAAAGATCAGTACAAGCAGGACTGGAGCAGATTGTCAAGACAGTCCTGGTTTTCCAGGAGGTGAATTCACACTGAACTGTGCAGCCTTGGAGGTTGCCCTGACTGGGAAAATGGGCCTTGTAAAGCCAACTCTGATCGTGTCTCATTTACAGCTCACTCTGGCCAGCCAAGATACAGCTCATAAAAGGAGCAGCCAAGAGCCAAGAGCTCTTCCACCCCTAGGGAACTCATCTCATGTGGAACTTCCCTTTGGAGAAATCTTCCCTAAGTCAGATCCAATCTTGGACAAATTCCCAATGATCTTCCAAAACTGAGAAAACAGCAACTCTCACGGTTATTTTCTTAATGCTTTTGTGGCAAAGTCTCATCTAAAAGAATGAAGATGATGCCCAGAGGATCTACATATGTTATTTTAGACCTCTCCGCAGAAGTAGCAGAGAATTGGGTTGTCACCTATGTTTATTGAACTATTCTGCAGAATTTGATAGCTGTAATGTGATTTTTCTATTACTCTGTATGACTGTTGTGCAGCTAGTGGGGAAATCATTATTTTATAGCTCACTCTGGTTGAAGGTGAGAGCCCACCGCTGGCAACAGCTGGAGGTGTTCTGCCTGCAAAAACACTGCTTCCACAGGAGGAGTCCTCCAAGAAAAACTGAGGAGGGGACTTCAGCCAGCAGAGACACAGCTGAGCATTGGGATGTGCACAGCAGCTCAGCAGACAGCTAAAATTTCAGCTTCCTGATTGACTTCTCCAGTGGAGGATCTCCCTGAGTGCCTCGGAGGTCCAGGCATGCTGCCTCCACACAAGGCTTGGCTCCCAGTGGCGTGGGAAGGAAAAGAGGACATTGGGAGTCAGCTCTTGTTTTCTCTCATAGCACACAAAGCATTGGCACTGGAGAAACGCAGGTCACCATGCAGATTCAAATATTCACAAAGAGTTTGTTTGCTCAGGAAATACTGAGTCTAGGATAGAAAATAAACTTTTTTAATTTGGATTTTGACATCTGCTGTAGAGACAGCTCATTATGAAGCTGCCACAAGATGCACTTGCAAACTGAAGCAGGGAATATATTGGTTCATCTGTGACACACAAAAGGCCTATGCAGCCCATTTCATGCTTGCTTAGGGCAGCAACAGACATGGAACCAGAGACTGGATACAGAACTGAACTTTTCACAGTCCTGGGTGTGTTTGGGTAAAGGCTTTGGCTCAGTTTGTGCCAAAATACAAGCAGGCCATGAATCTGAATTTTCCCAAAGTTCAAATGCAGCCGTATTCAGACTCCTCAGACCCGTGCTTATTTGGCATGTTGTGACATTTACACACACACACAGGGACTCATTTAAACCATCCAAGTCAAATCCTCCTACAGCCACAAACACATAAAATTTGAATGCTTTTTTTTCAGACAGTTTGGCTGAAATTAGACCTTTTTTTACAGTAATAAATAACAGAATAATTATTTTTACTTCCTACACAGGAACTCAAATGTTTGATTCATTTTGCTCTTTTTGGCAGAGCTGATAGTTCTGAAATAGTTTTCCCTGGCATCTCAGCAATAACAGTTCCCATTAACCCTGAAGACTCCTGATGACCTAAACTCAACTTCAGGGTATTTAATTTCTCCTTTTCCCTCCTACCCACGTGGGAATGTGAGATGAAACATAACACAGCATAGTAATGATTAGAGCCTAACTTGTCTTTTGACTGTCTCTTGCATCTGTGCAACGGCTTGAGGTACTTCACATAGAAATATGCTTGTTTTTTACTTGGATATAGTTTTTGGTGGAATCTGAGGATTTTTAGTATTTGTATAGGATTTCCTTATCCAACAGGAAGAGCAGAGAGCTACTGAGTATTTCTCAGAGGAAATAAACTGATCATACCTCCACTGCACCTGAAAATCCCAACCCTTTCTGGAGCCCGCAGCTCCGTGCTTCCTGGAAGCTCTGGACTAACTGTGCCCACACTGAACAGAGGGTTCTTCAGTGAGCAGTAAGCCATGTGCAAATCAAAGATGTTGGTGTTAAAAGCCTGCATGGAGTGGCTGTGCAGCTTGATGCTTCCCAGAAACCTCAGAGAGAGAGAGTGTGTGCAGCACATACTTCTGCCTGGGAAGTGCCAGGTTCCACTCACCACTGGCAAATGCTGGGGTTTAATGACAACTGCTGTGCTGACAGATCTTTGGCTGCTTCCATTACATGGCAATGGTAAAGACATGATTGTTCTCACTGGTGTGACCAGACCCACAGGCCTGCCTGCCCTGGCCTGTCCCAAGCCACTCGAGTTTTGGTGGCCTGTGTGGCACACGTTTGTCTCATTGTGTATCTGAGCTGGTTTAACCGCCACCAAACAAACCCAACCCACACACAGCTTAATCTCTCAAACTCTGACCAGTTTTATTGTTCATGCACCCATAATGATACAGCAGTCTCCTTCTGGGGATATTTGTATATGGGATAAAAAAGTAGAAGGGTAGACTTTTGTTCATCTAGCCTCTTTTTAATAAGTTGTGAAAAGCTCAGAAGTTGTGGAGCTCCATGTGGAGGATGGTGGGGTGAGATACAACACCACAGGCTTTTCTCAAAGAACACAATAGTGATGAGACCAGCTTAGACCTGCAGAAAACAACATGAAGCAGACCAAAATGCTGGGATAATGTTTGAAATATCTTTGATGTCTCCACATTTCTGGTGGAGAACTGTTCAATCTGTTTGACTGTCATTTTACCAGCAAATTAAATTACCAGTTTCTGTGGTCTGAAATGATTAAGAAGCAAAGGATCTTCTTCATGTTGGAGAACATTCTTCTTCCCACTGCACAGTAATGTACTGCAAAATAGGTTTAGCTAAATTATTCTTCCACCCATGACTGTTTTCTCAGTCCTCATCCTGTCAGCCGACAGAAGCTCTCCTACATTAATCTTTCCAGTCTTAACATTTTTTCTTAAACTGTAGACACCTTTCATGTATCCTTTCAAGTGCTCTAGAGAAGTTGTTTGGAATGAGGCAATAGCAGGCACATGTTCCCTGGTACAAGTCAGACCTGTAGATGGGGATCCTTGCAGAGAAGACAAAGAGGCAAGGAAGTTTGAGGGGGGAAAATCGCTAATATTGGTACCTTTAGCTTTGGACTTTGATATGTTGACATCAACTGCTGAAACTATTGTGCATTACTGGTTCTGCAGAGAACCAGTATATATTCCTGAAAGTTTCTACCTTCCACAGGTATTTTAGGTGTTTGGTAAGCTGAGACACCTTCTGAATATACCAGTTTGCCTTCAGGAACCACAAAGACCCCAGGGAGACACTTAAATACAGGCACTGTCTGCCAGTGTGTCTGTGTATCAATCTGCCATGGGGAGCTGACACTGGTTTACCCCTATGGTGGCTGAGAGGATAAATATATTCTCAGAGATATTTAGAAGTGAAGGGCTGGAGGAGCACACATGATAGAGATGCTGCTGTGTATGAGTAAGAGATTGTCTCTGTCTGTGTGCATAGTCTCAGTCAAATTACACAGGCACGATCCAGCATCTGAGAATCATTTTCTCTAAGGATCATAATTGTAAAGTTTAACCAAATAAATATTGAAAGACATTATATAAAACTCCCACACAGGGCCCTGCAACCTGAAACATAAAATATACATACAGCAGATTCTGCTCACCACAAAACTATGCTAGGAATATAAGAGTATCTTTTATACAGATTGGCTCCTATCCCATTCTGGGGTCAGAGACATGACATCCCAATAAACATTCATGGATCACTAGAAAATCACAGGCATCTATGAGCTCTCTTGCCCGCTCTCCCTTTTTCAGCTGAACATTTAGTGCTGAGTTGATAAAGGCCCTCACTCCTTCCTCATCATTCTCGTCTCCTTAATTCCACCAAGTAATTCATATGGAGCAGTTTCACCAGCTAAATCATTTTTAAATAGTTAAGCCTCTTCTGGGGCTTTTAAAACAGTTGGCTGTAGAACTGACTCAAAGTCTAATCTGTATCTCTCCTGAGAGGATACTTTTTTCTGCCTCCCACCTTCTTGATGACTGCAGGACCCAATAAATACAATACTTCCTAATGTTCTAGCTGCTTGCTTGCCTGCTGTCTCACAGAGGGAGCCACTATACTGAAAAAACAGCAGAAAGAAAACTCCATAAATTCGGTCTTATGCATTCAGAGCTTGTAAAACCGACCAAGGCATGAATTCCCACAGGCACAGTGGTGGTGAGAAGAGTAAAGCCCCCACCTTCTGAACCCTGAAGCCACATGGTATGTGCTGGCAGGCTCCCTGTAGCACCCAGAAGTAGCTTTGGCCTTTCTGGGTTTGGTATTTAGTGGGAATTTCTATTCTGTACCAGCTAGTGAGCAGAGAATGGGGACAACAGCCACAAACACCCCTTTGTCCACCCCTTTAGTCATGGTATCTGGTTGGCACTTGGAAAGAATGGGCCTTAGACAGCCCTCACACAGTTTCTAGACCTGCACTTTCCCATGGTAGCTGATAATATTTCTATATTACAAACATATAAATGTGCATCTGTCAAGTTTTTCCCACTTGTATCTCCTGTGAACAGAGAAACATAAAACTCTTCATTGATGTATCTCCAATATGGGGAAATTGCCTTTTACTGTGGTGATAACAAGGCCCAAAGGGTGCTAAAAGAAAGAAGTTCAGACTCTTCTCCTGTCCTATGCTCTTGTTCTACCTTTGCCCATCATAGATGTTAGATAATAAAAATGTTATTTCATCCTGATGATTTTATCCTGTTTACTCCTATGGATATCAGACACGTCTATAGATCCTTCAAGCTACAGCAGCACAGAAACACAAAAACAATATTACTTTTCACTGAGGCATGAAAAACTGGGTATTAATAGAATGGCTGACTAAAGATTGGAAAAGGTAGAGCTGGAAGATCAGATGATATTTGATTCATTCCTCTGTCTGGCTTTGGGAGAGAGTTCACCAGCATACAAAAAGCTGGATAGAGACTTGAACTCAGCCAAGTCCATGGTTATGAACTATTTCAGTGCTTTTTGTTAGAGGGGTGTTAGGAAATGCATTAGAAGGCCTGTTACATCACTGCCTATATCTGGTGATTCTATGGGTGTGAAACTACTGTTCTTTCTTGCAGTCAAGCCTCTCCCTCAGAGGTGACAGGTCACACAAAGTGTGGGGACGTCTCCTTCCTGTAGTGAGATGCACAAAAATGGAGGGGCTGGTAGAGTTTGCTGAAGAAAAGAGATGAGAAAGGCATCTGTGCTCAGTCTGTAAAGATGGGCATGACCTGTCTTCATTCACATTTCTGGGAATGTGAATGGTTTCAAAACTTTGGAAAGTGCTCTGCAATCTGAGTATATAACACATGGGCAGGCAGGTCAGACAGTTGTCCCGGGCATCATTCCCAGAGCTTCTGGGACAGATGGGCTTTCAGGGACAGAAATTGAATCCTGAACTTTGTGGCTGGTAAACATCCTTGATGTGCTTAGATCTGCCTTCTTCTGACTTAACCATGTGCAGATCTGGGCCGACTGAGGCACTTGGGAGCCCAGTCCTGAGAGGACATGGTTACACAAACCCAGCAGTAGCCCAGCCAGTACAAAGCAGTCGGATGAGTCACAGGCTTTGTGGCACACAGAGGCTGCAGATGGAGATTCTTGTTCACGCCGAGAAATGTGGCCTTGTTCTGTACTCACTGCCATCTGGAGACACAGAAACCAAATCCAACTGGCATGTGTTAAAACCCCTCCACCCTTTTGTATGGTTTGGTCTTGCAAATTGCATTTGTTTAGCAAAGGAAAAATGTATTAATTGTTCTGCAAGTGTGACTAATGGTAATTAGCTCTATTCTGCTGTCAGGAAAAGGGCCACAGTTGACTGTATTTAAATCCTTCTTGTAGCTGCCCTGTTTTATACAAAGTTTCCAGACTTTTGCCAGCTTCAAAGCTAGCATTGCCTATCCAAAGCATTCTGTGGTTAGCAGAAGGACCTGCAGAGGCAAACTGCAGAAGTCTCAAATTCAAGACTTCTAGAAGCTGAAGAAACCGAGGAAGTCTGAGCACAAAAGAGTTCCCTTCTAAACAGAAATATCTGTGTTTCTCATTCAGCATCTTGAGGCTGATTGCCGACTCCTTTATCACTGTGGCCCTTGAGTGGTTGGAGACTTCATAATTTCTAGGTTAGATGGCAGTAATATGGCCTTTATATCCAATCTGAAGCTGGTAGAGAGTGCCACATTTTGTTTCTTAAGCATATAAACGCACAAAATAGTCATGTCTTAGAGGTTTCAGAGCTGAAGGTCTGAGCTGCACAAATTATGTTGGGATCCCCCTCATCGGGGGGACTATCCTCCTTTCAGTGCTTGGAATTTGGAAAAGGCATTTTCTACACTGCTGGAAATGTACAAATAATAAATGTGTCTGCTGAGGGATAAGGAAATGTTGGGATGTCAAATCTATCTACAGTTCCATTTAACATTTGTTTTCCTAATCCTCCTGCTTCCATCTCTGTCTATGCCTTATAATGCGTTCGGCACTGCAGTCGCGTGGTGTGTGGCCAAGAGCACATAGATGTGACTAAGAAATACCACATAGAAATATAATGTTATCAACATTAATGGTCTTTGTGTGTGTCAAAGAAACCTCTCCACAGAACAAAGATGGGACAAGGTATGGATGCAACTCCTTCTCCTCCCTACATGTGATGTGAAAAAAAATCATATTTAAAAGGAATGATTTCACACAGTCTGAGGACATAGGAGCAGTGCAGTTGAGGAAAGGAAACTATGGGGACATAGAATAACTTGACAGAGAGATCTGATAGTGAGAAAGTCTCAGAGAAGTGGAAGTCTTCTCTTGACAGCATTTGAAACTGAGGTCATCAAAGCACTGAAGAAAATTCACCAGGACACAAACATCTGTAATGAAAACAGAGATGCATGGGAAGAAAGCTCTTTCGCCCAACAGCCTTCTTACAGAAAGAAAGGGGGAAAAACAGCATTTCCTTCTTTTTCTAGGGATTCCTCCACAAAGAAGTCAACTGACTAATGTGTGTGGAATGTGATCCCATTCTAAAGCCACACTCAGCTTCACTGTATTTGTGTTACTATCTTTATAGCTGCTCCTGTTGCCTACAGAACTGGACTGAGAGCACAGGACTGGTAAACCAGAATTGACAGCCTAGGAAGCAAAGTAGTCATGCTTCAGCATCAGTCAAGTGCTTTCTCAAGGAAGAATTTGCAAAGTAACATGTTCCACGTCTCTTTTTGGCATAGTCATGAAGGAATAAGCAAACAAAAGGAGCAGCATGTCTTCTGTCTACTCTGCAACAATTTACACAGATTTTCTCTTTAAAAAGAACAAAGCTGCCAAGGTGGAGGAAAAGTTAAAACCTGAAACAAATTTTGGCCTGCTTTGTCAGTGCCATGGAATTTGGGATGCTTTGCAACTATGAGGACTGCCTGATATATAAGAAACCCTCTGCTATTCTTTTCATGAAAAGGCTTTGCTCAGAAACATGGGCAGGTTTGTGGCCTTTCTGGGGATGCCACAGGCCTGCCTTTATTTATTTCTCAACTTGCTTGGCCTTGCCTTTGCAGCACGTGGACTGAGAGTATAAAGACAGCAGAGCGTGTCAAGGGTGCGGCTTCTTCGCCATGGGCAGCAAAAGCTCATTGCCAGCTTTACTGGATTTTCCAGTGATCTTATGTAGAAACAGCAAATTAGGGACTGATGTGAGTCAAATCACATCACTGGATGCCTTCAGATCTGTGTTGCTCCTGCCATTTTAAACCATGTTCCCTACACTCCAAGGAATGTGCTAACTGCTCTCAGACCTACCTGCATTTTGTCATCCACACAGCTGAGGCCTTGAGCCTAGTCCAGGCCTGACTGCAACCAACGCTCTTTGTTTCTTCTTTGTGATCATCAGTCTGTAGACTCTGCCATTCACTCATTCTGTATTTTCTCTTGCTGTAAAGGGATTAAATTATAGGTGAAGTGATTAGAAACAGAAGGGAACTTGGCTTTAATGATCTGTACTCTCTTCACAAAATAACTCACAAACCATTTACTGATACCTTTTGATTTGCAGACCTTCCTTGCAGGCTCTGAGTCAAATCAATGATCCAGAAGAGCTCAGAAAGGAGACATTTTTCCTCCCTCAAAGCAGTGATATTGGAAAAAGATGTGGCCCTCTGCAGCTGTCATGGCCTTTGATATCCAGCTACATGTTGTTTCCATATTGCATAGTGAACTGTGAGACCAGATGATCTCCATAAATAGTGCAGGCTTGTGATTTCCTCAATTGCCATTCCAACAGAAACTTCCAAAGGGTTGATGCACCAGGGAGCATTCATGAGCACATAGGGACACCTAAACTTTCAGAGTGCTCGTGGGCATGGATGGGAGATGTCCTGATGTGAGAGACAATCTAGACATAAGCATCCAATCCTGCACAGGGCTTGGACACTTGGAAATAAACCTAGAACAATTTGCATTATGGATGAGTCTAGTGCTGGGCAGTGAGAGTTCTTGATGCCTCATGTTGCTAAGGTGGTTCTTTTTTTTCTCATCCAAGGCTGTCTTACACATGCGTTTTCATCCTCAACATGATGAACTTTGCACATTGACTATGAAGATTCCTTTATTACCTCTTTCTACAAAGTCCTTCAAACATCTTTCCAGAAAATTCCCATGAAGAATTTTTTCCTATTGTAATGTCATAGCTGTTCTAACAGAAATGTGTTAGATATTTTTCCAATACATAAGAAAGGCCCTAAGAAATCCCTTTCCCAAAGAACACTCAGTAAGTCTTTCCCCACCAAGACATTGACCACAGAGGTGAGAAGCACATATGACTTACTATCGTCTTTATACTAAATAAAATTAAACATAGTAAATTTCCCTTTCCCTGTCACAAATTTACACCTTTGCACTTCCTCCACCAGTGGCTGTAAATTAATTTCCAACAGGCAAATTTGTCTGGTCTCCAAAAATTCTCCTTCCCAATGAAAGACTATATAATCTCTAAGCAGAGTCTTTACTAGGCTAACTGAAGGCATCCTTGAAAGACTGAGTCTTCTGAAAGGACCTAACAGGGTGTAGTGAATGGTGATGTTTTTAGAGAAACAGCAGAGCAGGATGTTAAGGCAGACAGCACTGGCACAGCTGAGCAGATGGCAAGGTGAGCTGGAACAGATCAGTTATTCACTCAGACCCCAGCTGAAAGCTGATTACATGGAGAGTTGTGTGTAAAGTATTTATAGTCCAGCCTCAAAACTCAAAATCTTTTCCAAGTGGGATAGTTTACATAGTCAAATGAATTGCCATTAATTACCTGTATTTTAGTTCTAAGATGCTTTGATTAGGTTTGAGGGGGTTAGTGCTTTTTGTTTTTCTTTTTTGTTTTGTTTTGGTTTTTTTTAATCTGCTAATTAAACAATATCACACTGTGAAATGTTCTTACTGAAAGATAAAAGATATGAGAATTCCCACCTAACTGAGAACAGATTTATGTCTAAATTCATCCCCCAGTCTTGCTTCCCACAGGCAGTTCCCAACAGAAGAAGTGGTTGGGTCTTCTTTCCATTTCTGAGTCCCACATGCCACATGCACATAGGTTCTTGTAGTTATGCCTTTAATTTGAGGCCTGACATGAGAACATGTGGTACCACAACACCCACCAAACACAGCAACCCAAGGACTGGCTGCAGAAATCACAGAGGGCCTGGAAAGCTCAGTGATAGCAACTGTGAGAACCTGTAGAACATCTCACTGGAGGGTAGGTGGGTCTTCTCAGAACAAGACACAAATTCATGGACATGCTTTCCAACATTTCTATGTAAATGCATGTGCCCAAAATAGACACCATCTTCAAAATTGCCTTTTGTAGTCTTGTATTGCAGCTGCATTCAAAGCAGCTTGGGAACATTATAAAAGAGTGATGTGTCAGATCTCTCTATCATAGCCTCTCTGAAGGGTTTTCATTTTGATAGTTTTCAGTCATGTCTTGTCTGATGTCTGTATCCATCCACACACTGAAGCATTTCTCTGTGTGCATACAAATATTTCTTTAGAAGGGATGTGTTTCTTCTGTATCTTGTTTCTTTATAGCACTATGATCACCAGGACCCTATTCATACATTCCCATGTTTAATTCTTGTATGTAGATGAACACATTGGAATAATTCCCATAATTTCCCACTGCCTAGAGCCTAATTTATAATGGTTCAAAATGAGAGGACAGTGCCTTTTTCTTAGTGTGGGTTTTGTTGAACTTTCAGGAAGAACTTTGCTGCCATGCGACCTGAGACAGAGAAAATGTTGATACCAATAAAATTTTAGCAGAGCATGCCAAGAAAATCAGCATTCAGTTTACCTAGGATATCCCAAAGGAAACATACAGTTAATACTGAAGTTTAAAATATCTTAGCCTTGGAATCTTAAATCTCCATCAGCTCTTGGAAGAGGGGGAAGAAAGAGTAACAAAAAAATCCTGTAGCAACAAGGAGGTTAAATACACACATATGCAAAATGTAGCACAACTCAATGGATCACTTTTAGCAGCTACAATTTTGTCTGACATGGGTTTTGCTCTTGATCTTCTTGTATTTGTAGCATTTCACCAAAAAAATTAATAAAACCTTCCCCTTTCTGAGAGTACCTTATAATGAAAACAAGAATATTTTGAAAAGAAAGAATAGGAAATGTTGACTGGGGTGTCCTGCTGCTTTCTAAGTAGTCCAGCTCCCAAGATTTATGTCAAAAGCAACAGAAGGTTGGAAATGAAAGAATGCCCTTGAAGTTACGGTCTGTAACTCAGCCAAGCGAGATGGATTTCCATTTACCTTGTCGAAAACCCAACATGAAAAAAAAAGGTCAGAGATAAAAATCTTGCAGCATTGCTCGAGATTTACAAATGATGTGACAAAATAACACGTGTTCCACTCATGAGAAAAAGTGCTCCATTCAATTATATAATGGTTCCTAGGCTCAAGATAGGTGGGTCTTAGTTTTAAATCTGTGGAGCACAGGCTTGAGTTGCCCTTTTGGTCTGACACAACTGTCATATGTGGGCTCTCAGCAGGGATGAGGAGCTGGCTCAGAGGCAATTGAGCTCTTCCTTTGCTGCCCCTCGTGCTCACAGGTCCTATGGCATCATTTACCTGCTTCATGTTTGAATTCATCATTGTCCCATAGATTCCACTGTACTGCTGGTGTCGGAATCCCTGAATGTGAGAGCAATGTTGGTAGGGTTGATGCTGTGGGATGAAATAGCCAACAGGAGACAGCAATGGAAGTTAAATAAGTAAGGTTACAAGGCAGGTGTAAAGAGAGAGTTACTGCTTCAGAAAAGTCTCATTGCTGTACAAGAGTGGGGACGTCCCCATTGGACATTGCAGTTTTTGACACACAGCAGCTTTGAATCAGAGTATGAAAGGGCTCCCATTGGCTTCTGTTGATTTTGGACTTGCAGCACTGGCCTTAGTTGTGCTTCTTCTTAACAACAGCAGGGTCTGAAAGTCATTGTGTTGAGGTGTTAATGATTTCACTTAATCCAACTGGTTCAGAAAATACACTAAAACCTGGAAGCAGTTTTCTTTCCTTGGGAACCCAAGCCTCATCAGGCACAGGAGGAAGAACACATTTCAGATGCAGCATGAGATAGGTTGTGTTAATACCTGAAATAAGAAGCATGTGGTCTGAATGGATCAATAGTTTGAGATTGATTAATAAGTGAAGGTTGTGCCACATGAATAACATGGGCACTTTCAGTAGGCTGAAGTGTGCAGTGTGTAATTCAGCCTGCTCATCTTCAAACTGTTGATTATTTTTGCTCTTTCTTAACTTATCTGTTTCTCAGCCTACCTGTGTATGGTAACAATACCTGGACAGTAACACCAGAAAGGGCTGCTATGATTGTACTGACTTTTGCAGAGCACAGGTGAGGGAATGGCACGTGGTTTGCCCATTTATCTTCAGTTTGAGCTGTTTCATGTATGAGAGAACTTTATTCTCCAAGAAGTAACTACTGTACTGATGTAATGCATATATAATTCCCTGTAGGATATTATATCTGTATTAATTCAGGATGATAGTGTATCGAATTTAGATGCCTAGAACTTAGCATTTTGAAAATCTCATCTTCTGTTTACAGTGTAATTCAAACCTTGAGACTAAACACTCAAGCGTCTCCTGCCAGTGTAGGGTGGCAGTTCCCTCTTTGTGTCTGCAGAAATCCAATTCCCTCTTTCCAGGTTTTCTTGCACTAGAAGACCAACCTGCTATAAAGACCTACCTCCATTCAGGATGCAGTTTGTTAAGTCTTCTTTCCACAAAGATTGTCAAATGGGCCTGGCTCTTTTTAAAAAAACAAAGCAGTGGTAACAATTCTGTGGCCAGAACATTCATCCCAGGGGATGGATACAGGTTCTAGGGTTACCTTCAGGAAATCTGAACTACCACTCCAGGAAAGTTCTTTAACCAATACACATCATCATATTAAAATGAGTTTGCTCTGCTCAAGACTAGTATTATTGGCTCATGAGTCTCCAAGGCTTTAGGTAGCTGTGTTTAGGTGCCCGGTGCCAGATCACAGCTGAGTTCTGGATGTAAGATAGGTTTATCTCCATACACAAGATAATTCTAAGTTGTGTGGTCATTTAATTCTAGAGCCTGAAAAACTTTCAAGCCAGTGAAGATAATAATTAAGGGCTAGACACCAATGGATTGGCACATTCTGAAGAGTGAATTACATGGTGAATTTTAGTGTGTGCATTTCCCAGAGCCAGATCCCAATTTTAGAGGATTTGATGCTAAATAGTTCTTAGACTCACATCTTTCTTCCCAGCTACTGTTTTAGCGTTTTGTTGTCTTCAGTCAACACTGGATCTAAATATCTCTTACTTTAGACAGATTCAATCAATGAAGCTTTTGTACCTGTACTATGATTTCAGTGCTTCATAAAAACAAATGAGAGCCAGCTAAACTCTGGCCTGAATGTACACCCAGCCACTTAAAAGGCAGAAATTAGATATGAATTCCATTGACTTCCTCACTTCTCCTTCTGTAATGGGCCAAGCCAAAAGCCTTCAGTCCAAATAGCCCTGAACTGTGAGGAAGTTCAGATTTAAACTCTTACAAGCCAGGCCATTTCTAATTATTTTTATTGCCTCATTAAATTTATTATGTTGAACCATTTCTAGTGACCTCATTAACTCTCAGCAAAGAGTTTGTCATGTACAATCCTTAACAGATGTCTGATTTCAGACATTGCAAAGTCAGTCAACTGGCCTTTCCCCCAGCATGCACAGACCCTTAGCTCTCCAATCCTATGCTCTACTTTCTTTCAAGAATGATTTCATTTTGATGATGCTGTCTTACTGGGAAATTTGCTACAGTCCAGCTTGGGCCAGTTTTTATGCCTTCATCCTCTGGTTATGGCTCACATATTTCTTCTCATCTGCCTTGTTTCCTTCTGCCTGTATCCATATGGGTTGTATACTAGAACTGCACTCTCTCCTGTGAAGAATATCTTCTGGCTTCTTGACTCAACCAGGGTTTGCAGTGCCCCGTTGGGCTTAGGCTGTAAAACCCCTCTATGATATGTGCAGCTGGGCTCAGAGAGCAGATTTCACTTTGTTCTTTCTTTATTAATGATTTAAATGGCTTGGATAGCATGACAACTAAATGCTGGGTTTCTGGACCACAGCCTTCAAGGGCTGTCAAGAGGATTTTGAGGCACTCTGTAGCTGAGAGCAGGATGTGGGGCTGACAGGATCGAGCAGGAAGGAAGGAAGCTCCCATATGAACCTGAGACTCAGCCAGGTCTCCTACCACTGGCTTGCTGGGTAGGCAACAAGCAATGCCAGATGTCTGGGGATGAACACAATCGAGTGGTTTTTGGAAGAACATGTGGATTCTGGAGTCATCTCCTGTTCCCAGAGCAGGAGATGCAGACATTGCCCCAGCAGGCTCCATCCCATGGACTGACACAAGAACAATCATTGAGGAGGACAATGGTCCATCCTTCTGTACAAAGTCAGCCTATGTCCAGTGTCCAGGATAATGGTAAAGGGAGCATATTTATACAGAATACCCCTCAGGTTCTGGTATGATACAATTCAGGTGACTTCCTGTATTGAGCATGCAATATTTCTTGATAGATTTGGGCTTTCTTTCCCCAAAACCACTTTTTGAGCTGTTGTAAAACTTTGCTCTCCACTAGCTCCTGTGACAAGCATTTCCACAGCTGAATGAAGAGCCACCTTTTTTTTTAAAGCTGTCTTCAGCTTTCCAGTTTGTTTTATTCTTTCCTGTTCTTGAGTTGAAAGACCGTGAATAATTAGAGTGTTTTCATCTTCTGCAGACTAGTCATGATTTTGCAGACAGCTATTTCTCTCCTTCTCAGTCACATCTTTTAATGTTGCTCCTGTATCACTTTCACATCTTGTTTCTGGTAGGTTAAGAAGTGTAACAGGCTGAGGATCAGCAAGAGTTTTCATAGTATAGAGGGGAGGGAAAAACAGGAGATGGGGAGGAACCTGGACAGCAGTGATTTGATGTTTTGTTGTGAAGCTGCTGCAGCTCTTTCCTGAAAGAATATCTAGTTTTCTAACTTATATTTGCTAAGTTTCAGAAGCTGTAAGCATATAAAAAGGGGAGGACAGGAATTTATACAAACCTCCAATTTCCACATAGAAGTTAAGCCCATTTCTCCTCTTGCCTTTCACAAAAGCTGGTCTGTAACGTGGTGCTAACTTGAATGATTGCAGGGATTAGAAGGTGAGATGGGCCCAGTTCTTAATTCATCTCTCTTCTTGATTTTATAGAGGTGCAGCTCTCCTGGGTTTATATCTGATTTACACCAGGACAGATGGGAGGGAAGTCAGGCCTATTGTTTTTTCTCTCTGCTTTTGACAGTGCTGAGAATCTTCATGCTATAAAAGTGTCCACGCTGTGCCGTTTTCCATCTGTATTGCATATATTGTATCTGTCATGCTGTTTGGGAAGAGCTGATATTTTTGGCAATCTTTCCTTCTTGTACAACTCCACATATAGCATCACAGCATAAAAAATAGCAATGGATGGGAAAAAAATATCTGACTCATGGGAAATTCAAATACTTGCTTTATCCCATGTCAGAGCGGAAGAGGAGAGTACCAATGTTTCCCCCAGTGGAATAAAAGGTGTTATCAGACTTAAATTATTTCTTATCCAAATGTAAGGAGAATCCTGAGACACTGGAACATTTCAGTCATAGGAGGCTCAGATTAATTTCTTATAGCTGTTGTTGCCTAAATTGTCTTCTAAAATGACAGAAAGAGAAGGATGAGCCAGTCTAGAGTGGAAGTCCTTCCACTCTGAACAGCACAGCTCAGATACAACAGATCCCTGCATGTTCAGAGATAACTTTGCTTGCTCTCCTGGCTAGAGAAGAAACACAGACATCCCATTTGACCAACTGCTGGCCCTCCAAATATTTTGGGAGAGATAGTGTCCAGCTGAGGAGAAGACAAGGTCACAACAAACTCAGAGCTGCATCTTCAATGAGAAACATGTTGGCTGATACAGAGTGAAATACCGATGAGAAATTTTTTATCTTCATTTTTTCTGGCAAAGAAAAGATCATCTGAAAATCAACCATTTCATAGAGAAGACTTTTGAATGAGATGACACCCTGACTTCTCATGGGAAAATTTTTCACTCAAAAATTAAGAAACAGCTCCAAGAAGTTAAAAAAACAGAGTAGAAAATTGTTTGCTAATGAAGCATACAAGTGGCAGCTGATAGATTGAAAGCCATAATATTCTTGGCTTCCACAGCTGAAATTTATGAGGGCCTTTTCTTTCACACTGGCACTGACTTTACCCATGCAAAATTTAGACATCTAATCTAAGCAATGTTTGATCTCCCTCCATGCTCAATATAGAGACACAGGCACCTCTGGAGAGAGATTCATCTTATTGGATTTATAACTGTGTTAAAATCTGAGGAATTTGCATGGTTCTGAGTAAGGAAGATGCATCTGATAAGGAAGTTTGCACCATTTTAACTCCACTAAAATACTCGAGTCATTCCCACCATCACTTTATAAAGATCCTATGAATGGATAAGCTACCTAGCACAAGATATGTTTCCCACCCTCAGAAGAAGCAGGGAACACAAATCCCCAAAGATTTTCCCCAAAATTAAGAGGTCTAGAGAGAGGCAGAATGAGGGAGACCTAAAAGAATTCTTGATTAGATCCATTAACTGCACCTGATAGAAATGTCCTTAAATATAATTAACCAGCATTGCTGTGTTAAAAAGCAGCTTGAATCTCCAGACATGGTGCAATCTTTCATTTCCTTGGATCAAATTTTGGTGGCTTTTGATTGATTTCAATTTTCATAGCAGCACTGATGTCAGCCTCCTGCTGGTAACAGTCTAGAGGTGGAACAAGGCTTCTTGGTGGCTGTCAAGTTTCACTGATCCTACAAACCGTCCTCTGGGTCTAAAGCATGGGGTGAAGGGAGGGATGCTGCAAACCTGGCAGCTCATTTGGAGTATGACAAAGGGGAAAACAGCAGTGAGGAAGGAATCTGGGAAATCAAGCAGGAGGGCAGCCTGGCATTTGCCCCAAAACACTGTGCCTGCTTCATGGTGTCAGAAGTAGAAACATATAAAAGGCAAGGTCTACAATGACTACTGCTGGTCCTTGGAAGGGGTTAGTGTGTGCCACACCCTGTGGCCTCAATTTTTAGCAGGCTGAGGGATGTGTGGGAGGTGGTGTCCTTGCAAGGTGAGTTTTCTGCAAGCACTGATTGCTACTCTGTGACTTAGGTTGTGTTTTCACCCTCAGTGACCCATAGACACATGTTGAGGGATCTTCCCCCAGAATATTTCAAATGATTTTACTGACTGACTTAAGTAAAAAAGCAAAGAGGCCTTATACCTTCAAAGGCTGAGTATATTTTTCACCCAAAGCAGAAAGTTCAGGCACTGTTTATCTTGTCCTGTCCAGGGCTTGCTCTTTTTGTTTTGCACTGAAGTCCTTTCCTGTTAGACATTGTCTATGAGCTAAAGTTTTCTTTGGGATAGCGAATGGGAAAGGACCAAATGGGTTGGGAATTCCTGTCTTCTGGAAATGCAGTATTTTGTGCCAGTTTCATAATTTTTTTGTCAGAAAACAAGGATGTAGTGCTGGCTGGGAATGTGTAGACATGCCCTTCCCTTTTGCTACCAGCTGTGGATCAACACAGAGAATAACTTTCTTCCAAACTAAAATGTATTGTACTGTAATGACCAAGGTCTCTGCCTATTCCTACCAGTATCAAAAGGCAGCAATAAATAAATTAACAATACATGCATATAATCCTGGTAACGTTAGGAGGGAAGCTCTACCAAAGGCAACAGTCTGGTATTCAACTAGAGCCTTGTGTAATCCCAGGGAAAGCAGGCAGGGGTGAGGGAGGAGCAGGATTAGGTCTGTGGCACTGTCATCCTATGGGCCACTCCTGCTGGGCATATGGAGAAGGGAGCAAGATGCCCATGTGAGCTGCCATGGCCATGTCTGTGTCCTGTCAGAGCCAAGGAGTGAGGCCACAGCATAGGCATGTCAAACACATTGTCAGAAGGCGCTGAAGTGGCTGGGTTTATTTTAATCTGGAAATGTGGCCCTTGCTGCCTTTTATGATGTGCCAGTCTAAGCTGCCTCTGGCAGCTGTGAGAATATTGGTTTTGGCAGACAGCTGCAAGGAGCAGCAGACTGGAAGGAGTCAGCAACAAATGTGATAAAAGGGGAAAGTTGCTGATGCCAGGAGGAAAAGCACAAGGTCCTGCTGATTACAAGAAACCCTTCAGGAGCTGTGAGGAGCAGGAGGTCTCCTCTGACACTGAGATGGGTGAACAGATAATGATCAGCCCTCTCCCCTGATTTCCTGTTGAATTGCCCCACTCCACATGTAAAATGCCCCACTGGCTGAAGGGGAAGGGTGCTCCAAAGGAGAAGGGCAGAACTCATGAATAATGCCAGGGAAAGTTTTCTCTCCATCTGGCTTTTGGTTGAATTGATCATCTTTGATAAGAAGTACTGGATACTGGCCACCAGTAAAACACAGGGATCTGTAGGAGCTGAAGATGTCCATAGTAAAGGCTAAAACCATGCATGTAGCCTGGTCAGTGCTATATTGACTCCAGTATTTCCCAGTACTAGTTTTATTGCAAAGAAAAGAATTTCTGTCTCTGTCTTACAATTACAACCCTGCTCCTCTACAGTTTCAGGGTTGGGCTTTTTCTAGTTTGTTTTTTTAATTTTTTATTTTTTGCCAGCTAGATAACAAGCTCTTTGAGACCATGATTTTTAATGTGTTCCTGTGCTCACAAAGAGAGTGGGATCTTCAAAAGGTCCCAAACCCTTGGTGAATGTTAAACAGTGATGATAACAATATGGATGCTGGTGAAATTCCCACAGTTCCTTCTCTAAACAGCTGGCTATATTGAGCAGGCTCCTCAGAAATTGATCTCTGAGAGTGGATCCTTGAAAGCAGGAACAGTTTAGATGCCAACTGGAGGATTCATCCAGCTTTTTATCGTTGCTGTTACCAGTTACATCCAGAAATGAATGAAGCTGGGTTTTTTTCAGTCAACCTTCAGCTCAGACCACCTCAGGACAGAAGGTTTTGATGCAGCACACGGCTGCCAGCTGTAAAGGGAAATTTCCAGGCAGCATTGCTAATTTTGCAATGAGAGGGAACACAACATCCATGAGGCAAGACAGGATTCTTCAGAAAACAGATTTAAAGGTCTGGGTTGGCTTGGTTTTTCAACAGAATTCATTTTTAGCTTAAACGTGGAAGACTTCTATTTAAGAGAGTCATGCCCAGCAAGGCAAGATGCTTGGCCAAAGGACTGGCTGCCCTGTGCCTGCCTGGTTTGTGCTGCAGTGCTCAGTGTCTGGGTGAAGACACAACAATGGGTCACAACTGCCCATGACCTCACTGGAGACTGCTCTGAGCACACCAGAGCTCTGGCATTTTTGGAACGACAGTATTTGGTGGAACTAGTCAATATTTTAGCACTATTCAAAAATAAACAAAGGGCAGAATGTCTGATGTCAGTGTGGCTCTGCAGAGGGGCAAGGAAATGCAGAGATTGTCACAGCGACCCTGCTGTGCAGGACCTCCTGCACAGCTTGGCTTAAACCAAGTTTCTCCTGGACCTCAGTCACTTGGGTGTCACTGACCAGGTCTGTTGGGATAATTTGCCCAAAATTCCATGTGTTCCCTTTCAATATCCAGTGGTTTAATTTTGCTTTCTCTTGAATTTCCTATGTTTTATCTAGCAAAAGACAGTGCTGGAGGAATAATTTAAATACTGTTCTTCTAATTTCAGTGGAAGGGACAGTAGGAAAAAATCAGGTGTAGAAGCTCTTTGTTAAGATACTTATAGCTTAATTTTGCAAACTGAAGACCTTTAGAAGAGACACTGATAAATCTCTGAGCATTTATTCCTTATCTGAAACAAAAGCACACTCTGAAACTATCTGAGATATGCCTGAAATCAGCTTTCAGAGAGGAATTTATAGCCTGGAACAGTTTACAGAGACAGCTTTCCAAGAAATAAATGTAGGAATAAATATTTACCTCTTTCCTCCAAATCTCCATACTAAGACTTGTGCTGAAATAATTATCTTCCCTTTTAAGTTGTATTTATTCAGAGATCTATGGGGCATGAAGAAAACAGCCCAGATTTATATAATAGACACCTCGTGTTCTTGTGTGCAGAGGAACACAATCCATAAATGTTAGTCACCCCTGGCGTGTTAGATCTGTCACTTCATGGTGATTCTGGGGAGTATTTTTAGGAATAGAATAGATGTGGTAAAGTTTGTTGCTTATGATACTGGATCAGAGTGGTTTGCTGGAATGGTTGCTAGTGACACAGATGGAAATAGCATGCATACCACAAGTTAAAGACCTGCTCGGTGGTTTTCATATACTTATGCATACTTGCCAGGCATTCTTTTTTCCCAGCAATTTCAGATTTTCAAACAGTTGATTTTAATAAAATAAAAATCACTCTTTTGACCTGAAAAGAAAACTGTGCCTCCCAATATTTTCAAAGGCAACCAACTTCCTGAGAAGTTTTGCTTATAGACCTCATTTGAACATTTTTTCATTAGAATTCTTCTTTGAAAATACAAGGAAAAAAAAAAAGAAAAAAGAAAACCAAAGCACAGCAAAGCAAAGAAGCCTTTCATGTAAATGATCAGCTTGAGCTGACTGGTATTTAATCTCTCCATATTTTAATGTAGACCCCTGATGTCTATGGCTGAGGTGATGTTGTTTCCACATTCTGGTGATGTGATTCATGGCACTCTGCTCTTATTTACTTGGGGTGTAACAGCAATGGCCCATCATCAAATTCTGAATTGTGCCAGCTGGTACTTGTGCACCTCGAGAAAAATTATTCCTGTCACAAAGATAAAAACCAAGAAGGTGGCAGAAAGAGGCTACAAAATAGAGAAAATAGTGAAAAATTATAAAGATGATGAGAAGGACTGAAAATAGAACTTCTGTGAAAAAGATTGACAGAAGTTGGATTGTTTAGTCTAGGAAAAAGACAACTGTCAGACAGTCATGATAACAGTCTTCAAATATGTTAAAGACTGCTGCAAAGAGGGAGGTAATGAACTCTTCTCTGTATCCACTGGGGATAAGGCAAGAAGTGATGGGCTTAAATTGCAGCCGTGGTGGTTTTGGGTTAGACAGGAGGAAAACCTTTTTAAGGGGATGGAAAAAACACCACAGGGATAGATTGCCTGGATTTGGAGCCTCTGCCTCTGTAAGTCTTTAAAAGCAGGATGGAGGAATATTTGGCTGAAAACATCTCTCAAGGTCTCTAACTCTACAGCTGTAGGATTTTCCTGGTGGAGAATGTAAGCACAGAACACTGAAGTGACTCTTTGACAGCACAATGGGTAAGCTGGAGCAGGAGTAGGAATCAGGTTTATTAGCTTACTGAGCAAAAAAAATTAACAGTGTTAGGAAATAATATTAAAAATAAATAATTACCCAAGTGTGTGATATCAAGTAAAAGAGAAACTGAAATTGAGCCAGATGTTTACATTTTTAAGATTTAGGTACTTTGCTCATATGTGCTTTTAATAAAAACCGACCAAAACACCAAAATTTCCAGTCTGCAAAGAATTCCAATATTTTGAAATGTCTTTATTCAGAATTGGCTTCAGGATAATATGTTCCATTCAATGTTGAAACATAATGTTAAGTATGGAAGGATGCACACATTAATGCACTGCAGTGACTGATGTATATTCATGTTCAAATAGCAAATCAGAACACTATCCCCGACACATACAATTTAACATTTAAAGAACAAAAGGAAAGAAATAAAAATCATTAATTGTTATTCCTCTCATGCCAAAAATGTAGTTGTTGCAATCAGAATGTTTTGCTGAACCAAGCTGGATCAAAATTTGCCTATTTCAAATGTTTTTTGAGCAGCTCTGTCAATGTATTTTTCATTATTCCAATTTCTGTCTCTGCTAGAACAAACTCCAAATGGTCAGGAAAAAAAATACACAAGGCTTCTCTAACTAGAAGCTGTGTTACCTGATATAACCCCAAAAGGCCTGCTCCTTCCACATTCCCAATCAGCAAAATTGCTGGGTTGTCATCTGTTTATTTTTGTATCACCATTTTCAATGCAATGAAATTGGCTGCCTCCACTGAAAAGGCAAAGGACTGTGCTGGTATCCACTTAATATTCCCATTGTAAAACACATGCAGGGGGCACGATAACCTGAGCAGAAATGTCTGTGTGAGGATGTCTCTCTCATGTCTGTCTGGGTGGGTGTCGTGCTGCCCATTCTGTAGTGTCTCATCCTTCACTGGCAATCACAGAAAAGCCAATTCACTGCAGGAGTAGCATTTTATCTTAATGCCTCCTGTCTGTCCATCTCTATCAACTGGATGTGACAGTCAGTCATTAAAAGCCTGATTTAAGTGAGGTGCTTTGAGCCGTGTACCAAGGGTTAGCAAAAAAGAAAGTTTCCCAGTGTGTGCGGGGCCAAGCACTCCAATGGAGAGGGAAAGAGTGGGAGACCCTGAGGACCAAAACTGCAGGTGTCCTGCTTGGATTGAGCCTCAAAAATCCTTCACTGACTTTGTGCAGTAGCTACTTTGCAAAATAATTGCACTGCTCATCCAGCACCTTCCCCAGACGTTAAATTCCGCTTCGGAATGGCTCCACTGAAGAATGTATCACACATGTGGCACAAAATGTTCAACATGTACGAGTCTGATGTTGCTGTTATCGCTTGGAGGGTCTGACTGGCATGTTGTCAAACATTCTAAAATCCAACAAGTTGCCAAATACCTTCTAATTAAACAAACTGTTCCTTGCATAATGCCAAACAATTAAACAGGTTTATAGTTTTTAATCTAACACTGCATCTGGTTTAAAGGTCTGTTCTAAATATCAAAGTCTTCTGATCATCCAATGACAGCTGACAGATGATGATGGGGAATTTCATCCTCCCATCTGGAAGTGTCTGGAGAATTCATGTTTCTTCTATTTTTTTCCCCCCTCAGTGTGCTCATGACAAGTTGTACACAAATCCTTTTATTGACATGGCTCTTTAGGAGAAGGATTTTTGCTACCCAAGATAAAGTTCCTCATTATTTCCTTGAGAGCTTCCCTCCAGGATTTGGTGAGTCATTCCTTTGAACAAGAGCATGCACCCATGGCCCATTTAAGGACCAGATCAGAAAGTCTGGTAGCAAGCAGGCAAGGTTTGAAAGGACCCTCAGTGACCAAAGTGATCCATCTGAATGTCCAAGATGGTCCATCTCATTCCCAGACTCCATCACATCACCATTTGCAACAGTTGGGCCAGATCTCATCAGAGAGGAAGGGTTACTGAAACTCTCTGGAGAGCTGATGTGAGGAAGGAGAATGCCTCAAAAGTGATCCCGGATGAAAGCTGAGGATTGTGGCTTGCACCTGACCTATAAACAGCAATGCTCATCCAGAGCTCAGACACACAGTCACCAGTAAAATCTGCAGTCTATTGGCACTAGAGCCCTAATTTATAGCAAATTTCACAGTGGAGGAACTGAAACGAGTTACTTTTCGCTTCTATGGCAACCAAAGGGTCGGGTTCAGCAGCATGTTCATTCAGTGAAACTTTGCTGTACTGCACAGCTCCTGCAAGGTCTTTACAACATATTGTTACTTTCTATTATCACTTCCCTTTTTGCAAGGGTAACCACTCAGGTAGAGGATGAATCCCCTGTCGAAGGCAGGCCAGCACACCAAGCAATAAAGAAAACAATGGCTGCCACTACAGCAGGGCACGTAGCTGGAAGAGACAATGCCTGTACTACCAGCCTGGCCCAGCTCTATTTGTGCAGGTGTAAAAGGGCTCTTGCCATTGGAAATAGTGTGGAGTCATTGTATTACACATTCTTTCCTCTGCCGGCATCCTGTTTAAACAGGCTGAGTGCAAGGGGTGTCTGCTATTCATTTGCGGATGCCTTGTGATGATATGAAACATAATTGCATAATTTATGCCGAATAAACCAAGGAATGGCTGCTGTTCAAGGGAACTCGCAAGCCCCCAAAGCACTTGAAATATTGGAGCAGGCAGAAAAGATAACAAAGCCTGATCTTTTTGCTGCTCCCCGTGTTAGGGCTGCTTTTGTGCAGGGGGAGAGGAAACAGTTAGCAGGAGAATGTGATTCAGATGTGCCTGGAGACTGCTGGAAGTGAGAGAAGCACAATGGCTCTGCAAGCCTATTGAGTAACTCCACCAAAGCCAATGTACTTGCCTGGGAATGAATATTGGCCCCTGGACTCTTCTCTCTGTGCAGTGCAGCTCTTCAGATGTTTGTCAAAATGAATGTGCAATTGTTTGTTTGTTTAGAGCCAACAATGTCAGGCTGCATGTTATGGCCCTGTTGTGTTTGGCTTGTTCGTGACTTCTCTGCCTGAAATAATTTTATTTTTATATAGCTGGAGCGGGGTGGAGGACTCTGGGGATTTTGTTTTATCTTGTAATGCATGATTCAAGCATTGAATGTTAAATTTGGGGCTTGGCTCTGGGGCAGGTCAAAAGAGAATAACTTGGAATTAACTGCTGATGTAGAGCCTTGCTTTCTACGTAATGGCAGGATGTTTTCATGCTATGAAGGTATGAAAAATTCCTCTAGAATTACTACAATCTTACCCTCTAAAGAGATTTTCTGGCTTAAAACTATTTCCTCCTGATTTTGACCTCTCGAGCAGGAATGCTGGTGCTACATCAAGATAATAAATGCCCAGGCTTTTCATTTCAGTATTTTGATTTGGTTTACAAGAAGTTTTAGGCTGTGAGAAAATAGTGAAAAATTAAAATGTGAAGAGCAAAGTGTTTCAAACTGTAGTTGATATGCTGCAGTTGTCTCGCCCTAGCCCAGTTCTTGTGAGACAAAACTTTTTCTTATTGTTCAGTAGCTTCCTTTAGAAAATCTGTCTCATGCAAGTGTTTTCCTGTTAACTCATTTCAACATGATCAGTGCTCAACTCTTGTAACAAAACAATGTTTGGTCGAGGTGCAACCCTGAGCAGAGCAGGGCAGTAGGTGTTTGAGAAAGGTGCACCCAGCATCCCCATTAGACACAGGCCAAAAACAGATGTGAGAAAGTGTCCCCAAAATTCCTGTTTGCTCAGCTGTTTCACTACAGTTCCAGTCTGATCCTATCTTCTCCTTGAAGTGGGATTTGTTCAATGTGTGTGAAGTAGATTCTGAGGATATTCACTGGGTCAAAGTGAACCTCCAGTTTGGTGTCCTGAAATTTGTGAGGTTTTTTTTTTTTTCAGGTGAAGATAAATGGTTGCTTTTTAAAGAGCTCCTTTGGTACTTTCCAGGAAATCTAAACCTCATGCCCTTGGCCCAGTCAGTCTCCCTTTTCCTGAATGTGCAGCTGTGTAGGTGTGCACTATAGGGTTTGTTCTGATTTATGAACAAAAAATAACTTTTTTTTTTTTCTTTTAAGTATTTACATCCTCTAAGACTTTAAGGTTTTTTCTTTTTCCTCTCTCTCTCTTTGACCCTAGTGGAGGCTGAAATCCAAATGTCAAAATAATGGTGTTTACCTCAGGGACAGAGATGACCTTTTCCCATCAGCTATATTAATGAACCTCATCAGAATGTGGTGTTACTTGGCAAAACAAACGCCCATGTCCTTGCTCTGAGAAATATATACATGTTGAGGCACAATTGAAAGCTGACATTTTCAGAAGACCATAGAAAGGGCATTCGGACTTTTTTGCAATCGTGAGAAATATTGACCCTAAAAACACCCAAGTTTTAATTATGAAAATATGGTTATCCTAAATAATAATTTTCTTTTGTTTGTTGTCTCAGAAGGACCTCAAAAGAGTAATTCCTAAGCCTCTCAACCTGTCAGAGGTGGAAAAATATCTTGCTGAAGTAAAACCTGTTGCATTAACAGCATTCCCAAACATGCCTCCAGTCACACACCATACTGAGGGTGCAGCCACAGAGTGACCAGTATGGATCTGTCTGTCCTGACTGGTGCCACTCTGATCTGAACATTGCTTCTGTCTCTAAATTGGACAGTGCAGCTAAACCTAGGCTGAGGGACTGATCTTTGCATGTTTGGCCAAATCCTCAAATCCTTTCTGTGGGCTATAAGGTTGTGCTTACAAGTAAGCAAGAACATTTAACTTCTAGTGATTGCTTCAGATGTTTAAAATTTCCTAATGTTTGAAAGTCAGTGCAGTGCAGAAGCTTGTGGGATCAGGTTCCTCGCAGATTGAATTGCCCTGACATCTGCAAAGTGATTTGCCTCTCAGTGTCTGTTTCAAATTCAATAAAACATACAGTAGCCATATCTGACCACAAAGTGCTCCTATCAACTGCTCTTCACTCCTGAAGCAAAACCCATGTTTCCATGTTTTTATTTTCACAGAAAAGCATTCAGCACATGACACAATGTTATGGAATGGTATTACAGGATGCCAGAAAACAAATGCAACAGAAAGAGAGAAAAATCATGGCTTGTCTTTTCTGTTACCAATTTATTTCATTCTGCTGGTGAGATAAGGATTGGAAAGATTCTTTGCAGATATTCGGGAGGGGGTTGCTTGATGCAACACTACACTGTGATTGAAAAACTGAAACATGAGTCCTGCAAGGTGTCTGCCTGTTCAATGGATTAAACAGCAGCAGGGAGCTTCTCCAATCAGTCAAGCCCTCTCCTCTCCTCTCCTCTCCTCTCCTCTCCTCTCCTCTCCTCTCCTCTCCTCTCCTCTCCTCTCCTCTCCTCTCCTCTCCTCTCCTCTTCCATCTCCTCTTCCATCTCCTCTTCCATCTCCTCTTCCATCTCCTCTTCCATCTCCTCTTCCATCTCCTCTTCCATCTCCTCTTCCATCTCCTCTTCCATCTCCTCTTCCCTCTCCTCTTCCATCTCCTCTTCCATCTCCTCT